>JAEVFL010000006.1:1239141-2478283 GCA_021018615.1 Phlebopus sp. FC_14 | reverse complement strand
GATACCGGAATTCACCTTGGACGGGGGTGAGCTAATGCTTACGGGATGGAAGGAGAACGAGGCCACAAACAAGCTCTCCATGGAGATGCTTACAGACCTCGTGGTGTACTGTCCACCGCATTATCTCTATCGTCGAAGCTAGAGACTGCGGTCGAGGCCTCTAAAAAGGCTAAGAAAGTGGCAGTCGCCAAGGCGGCTAGATAGCGAAATGGCGGATCTCACAAGACCCGGACCATCGATTCAGTCATTGGTCGATAAGGCCGTTTCCGCCGCCATCAAAAAGTCGGCCAGCGTGTCGCCCAAAAAGCGACCTCAAACACGCTCGGTAAGTCTTCATGTCCCCCCGGCATTTAGATCATGCTTATAGTACTTTGTCCCAGCAAACGAAAAAGGCGTCGACTAGAGATCCCTCTCCCCCCCTCCCCCGCGTCCCTCCCCCTGCCCGTAAGGCCAGGGCGAAAGCCAAGGCTTCCTATGCGACCCAAGCGGTCAAGGATGCTAAGGCAGCAGCCAAGAAGGCGAAGAAGGACAAAGGTAAAGGCAAAGCACGCGAGTGATGGTACGTCCCCCCGGTTATTACCTAGTGTAAGGACACTAACAAATCACTCTGATTAAACAGACTTTATCTCTGTTTTTTCTTGTACATTGGCCATCGTGCACGACTGTTCGGGTTGTACAGTAGCTACCCAGTTATTGTATTGCATTCCCAATGCAAGATTGCTTCTTGCACTCCTCCCCTCAGTCTTCGTCCTATTAAGTTTCTCTTAATCGTGTGATAAGTTTCTCCTTGTCAACGAGCGACAAAACCAATAAGTTTGTATAATATTAATATCAGACTTAGTCGTACCTTTAAGTTTAAGTATTAACTTAGCATATCCTGTCGTTAGTTAACGAAGTTAACCTATAATCAATTAATTTGATTTAACTCGTTAAACTGCTGGATTCTAGCTTGGTTCAATTAAGGCGTGGCAGTATTCGTAAGTCCACCTCGTGTCCCCAACGACCACCCTTACGATGTCACTTTCTTTCCTGAAACGCTCGGTCATAGGGTCTAAACTAGAGTCTTGGTTACTTTACTAGATTGTAACCTACCTGACCTTCCCTTGGGAACGCAGTGTCAGAGCGTACCATGATAATAGGGATATTTATTTACGTCGAGTCTACTTGATTGAGGAAAAGAGAGTACTCCTTGTAGCCATGGTTAAACGTATCTTACTTTATAATACCGTCCTTCGGAAAACGTCATCTTCGGATAACTCAGTACATCGATATAATTACAAGTCCTTTAATTGACTTATTCCGGTTTAAATTAAACTAAGTCATGACGCCCCCCGGCATTAAGGATTATTATCTTGGGTATTGTCTCCTACCTAAAATCCTGTATGGAAACCTTAGTGATTCTTCACAACGGCAACCTTGGGTGAATTTATGAGTGCTTTGTTAAGCTCTTTTGGACTTCTATCCTCTGGGCTGATCTCCTTGAGCTCCACTTGCTTTCGTTATTTTATAACGTCCCCCCGGCATTTATGTGGTTTACTTTTATAAATTCGTCACTTTAGACTTTGTCTCCCATTACTTATTTAATGGGATTATTAGTATACATGTACGCTAATTGTTCGCTTGCAAGGAAATCGCAGCCTACTACTTTATGTCTTGTATTTTTATCTAATAATATTGTGAAACATGGCGTATAACTGCTTTAACAACTCTGGTTGCATCGGAAATATTATCGCCATCTTTGATTCTTTCCTTGGAACTCCACTTAGACATATGTGATTTTAGGCACGTCTCTCTGGACTTCATGGCTAGCTACGCTAGTAGTATTAGGAACATTACAACAATAACTCGTCTTGCTAGTACCTCGACTTGTTAGCGTACCCTACCCATCTGTGACTTGTACTTTCGCTAGTACCAGCGCTACATGAATATATTGCTATAACTGACTTACGTTTAAACGTGGAAAGGCGCGACCATATATTCGCTGTGAACCCTTAAGTCTTTTCTGCTTGGAAATCCTTATCTCTGCTAAGGAATTGATTGACACTACTTGAGATATTGGCGTTAGTTGAACGTTCAACCGCCGGTTTTTACCACACAGAGCTCATGATTCCGGTCTAGTGTTGGTGGGCGTCAAACCTCACCTTCACTGATCTGTGCATAATTAATATCTCTCATTTGAGATTGGTTAGGGATTGATCCCCCTTCTATTTCTTTCTCCTTCTAGCTTTCTTTTAGTATAATAGCTAGTTAGTAGTGTTAGATTAGTTAGAGTCTAACGTTTACGCGGATATCAAATCGTCCCCCCGGCCTTTAAGGTGCGTTTACTATTTTCCCTACAGGATAGGCCCTGTCGTTCTGGTACCAATGTTACAGAAAAGGTACCGTTGCTTAGAACTCACCATCCCCTCCTTGTAGTAGACTCTGGTAAGTCTTTTTTAGTAGAACGCAAGTTCGAAAACAAAGCTCTTTGGAATATCATATCCCGTGTCCCCGTTGTGGGTACAGTATTGCACTGCGCGAAAGGTTCGTAGCAGGTCCGTCTCTTTGGGCAATTCCAGTGTAGCCCCTGAAAAGGCTATTCCCCCTTGCATCCCTTGCCTGCGCTTCGGCGCGCTTGTGGGAGCCATGGTCTTGACTGTGGTATTCGAGGCCAGTGGAACGTGTATCGTACGCTGGGAATTGTTGTAGTAGCTTCGCGAACGGCTTAGGCTCTAGTAGCGCGGCCAACCCCTTTCCCTTACGCACTTTAGTGGTTCGCCTGGATAGAACTAAGTTGCTATGGGGTGCCCTTCTGATGGAAACCACTGCGTTCGCTAGTAACGTCTCTCATACTGTGCTCCGTGGGTCCAGTGATCCCTGTGACCAAATAACTACCTTAGCATATCGCCCTTTGCGGTAGGTACATATGTTTTCCGTTGTTACGGACTTACTAACCATGGTGTTTGGCAAGCATACCAACCCTAACGTTAACCTAACCCTAACGTATGTACTCAGGCTAATCCCTGAAACATTCACGTACTAATAATGTGAATAGCCTAACCCTAACCCTAACCCTAACCCCTAACCCTAACAGGTTAACCCTACCCAGACCCTAACCCTAACCAGGTTAACTTAGGATTTGTGGACGCCCCCCGGCTTACGTAATGCTAACACGTGACTCGGCAAGCCCCGGTGGCGTGGGAATTTGGGTGGGTCTAGAACTGACACAGCCACTCCTTTTTAGGACATGGTCTAGGCCTTCGGGCTCGTCGGACTGCGGGCGATACCCGGTGCCGTCACTTCTTTAATAGGTAGGAGTTAATCTCCGCTAGGCTAATATTAGCACCCCACTCTAGCTCCCTCTGGAACGTTCTCGCCCTTCAGGTCCCCGTTCATAAGAAGCTTCCGTGTGAACGACTCTCACGGTCGTGTGAATGCGCCGCATCGTATGATTTTTGTTATCCAATGGCATTAATCTCTGGTTCTGTACAGTTCTTAGTCATCGAGGCCTGACGAGTCTATAAAGACGAAAGGTCCAGCGGAGGGAAACCTCCAACCTCGCCTCCGACTTTCTTTGTTGCAGTTCGAGCTCAGCTCCTGCCTCGTCACCAGCGACCCCCTCACTATCAGTGGTAAGCCCGTCGCCATTATTGCTCCCCTCCCCCTTCGGGGGAGGGTCGGTCCTTAACCTAACCCCAACAGGTTAACCCTACCCTAACCCTAACCCTAACAAGGTTAACTTAGGATTTGTGGACGTCCCCCCGGCTTAGATAATCACGGAACTTGCCGATGTGGCGTGGGAAATTAGGTAGGGTCTAGAACTGACACAGCCACTCCTTTTTAGGACATGGTCTAGGCCTTGGTCGGGCCGACCGATACCCGGTGCCGTCACTTCTTTAATAGGTAGGAGTTAATCTCCGCTCTGGCTAATTTTAGTACCCCACTCTAGCTCCCTCTGGAACGGTCTGGAACGTAAGGTCCCCGTTTTTAAGAAGCAAGCGTGTGATCGACTCTCACGGTCGTGAGAATGCGCCGCATCGTACGATTATTGTCCTCCAATGGCGATAATCCCTGGTACTGTACAGTTCTGACTAATCGAGGCCTGACGAGTCTATAAAGACGAAAGGTCCGGGGTTCGAAAGTCCCCATCTTGTCTCTTTCAGAACTTTTCCAAGGTCGAGCCATTGCTCCCTTATCGTCACCAGCGACCTCCTCAAACGCCCCCCGGCATTTTTCGTAAGCACACCCCCTTCTTCACTCAACTATTTGTTGTTGGGTTCCTTCCTAACCCTCTGCGTGTTCGTGTTTGCAACAGTAGTCAGTATTTACCATGTCGACTCCATTTAGTACTACTGCTCTGTTGCGTGCTCTTTCTCCCACATCTGCAGCGCACTTCTACCTCCAAGCGGGGGAGAAGGACGAGTTTGGCCCTAGTGAACCTGGGGACAAACAGCAGGTGGATGCCCTCTTAACCGCACGGCATCTTACGATGCAAGCGGCGACTTCGGTCGATGAGGTCATCGCGTTAGTCCCCCATGACTTTCGCCACGTCCTTGCGGAACCCCTTAAGGGGGTAGCTTCAACGACTAACAAGTTGTTGAATGCCCGCACCACTCTTGCAAAGTGGGAGGCCCATAAAACGGCCGGGACGTACCCTCCGCATGTCACTGTGAAGCTGCCTTCCGTGCAGGCGACACGTGGCTTTTCGGAGTCCGATGTTGGCATTGCACATCGCTCTGCCTTCAAACAGAAGCATGACGCTTATCTTGGCGCATGTCTGAATGACTCAATCGCTACCAAGCGAGATGAGGTCGGATTCCTGCAGAGGGCTCTTCTGCCCGCAACGCTATTCGAGGAGCTTAAGCCCCTCGTGTTGGCCCGTCATAAGGAAATTATGGCGGTCACCCTCATCCCAGACTTCGTAATGAACGAAGAGGGTGAGGTTGAGTTGTCAGGTTGGAAGAAAAACAAGGCGGCTATAGAAACGGGTACGCAAGTACTCACCGACCTTGTTGTCTACTGTCACAGGATAATCTCGATCGTTGAGGCGAGAGAGTCCGTCGACGCCACTAAAAAGGCGAAGAAAGTGGCAGTGGCGAAAGCTGCTGACGCGGAGATGGCTGATCTTACTCAGCCTGGGCCATCGATACAGTCCTTGGTCGACAAGGCTGTCTCCGCAGCAGTCAAGAAGGCGACCGTTAGCCCTCGCAAAGGGCCACAAACGCGATCGGTAAGCTTAATGTCCCCCCGGCATTTAAGTTCTGCTAACTTCGTTTCCCCAGAAAACCAAGAAGGCAGCGCCTCGTATCCCCACCCCGCCTCCCCCTCGCGTCCCTCCACCCGCCAAAAAAGCGCGTGCAAAGGCAAAAGCCGCGTACAAGACCAAATCGGTCAAAGACGCTCAGGCCGCTGCCAAAAAAGAGAAGAAAGACGCCAAGGGCAAAGGGAAGGCCAAAGCGTAAACGTAAGTCCCCCCGGCACTTATGTGTTTAATGGTAATCCTTATACGCTGCCAGATAGCATCTTGTCCATGTCTGGTGACCTAGCATCAGAGTTTATCGTGTTACACACCCCCATAGATAGATTGTATTTACAACAATATCAATCTTGTGTACACGTCTCTCCTGGTGTGAGCCTTCCTAAGGAAATTGAATCTCAATTGAGTATCGGAATGAAATATATGTTTCACCGACCGACAAACCGCAAGCTTATTAATGAAGCTTGGTCGGACTTTGAACGTCGACTTCGTTGGCGTATCAAGTTCTCCTTTGAGCAAGAAGATGAAAAAGTCTATGACCCTGATTATGATGTGAGGCCTCCCTCAGTACATGAGCCTCCACTTTTACCGTTTTACATCGAACTCGGAATCAGAAGGGCGCGGCAGTATATTCGTAAGACCGCCTTAGCTGTTCCTGAAGATGCCCCTAAGGACGTCACCTTGCATAAAACGCTCGGTCCTAGGGTTAACGATATTAGATCATTCCTGGTTAGCAATCAATATGTTCTAACTCATACGGATAAAAACTTGGGAATTGCGGTGTCAGAGCGTACCTGGCTCATAGACAACACTAATGCTGCGTTAAGCAATGCCTCTGAATATAAACGTTTAAGCAAAGCTACGGTTAATCGCATGCTAGATAAGAAATGTAATCAAATGGAACTTCTTGCCTTACAAGCAGAAAAGTACATTGATGCTACGGATGGAACCGTGTCGGATTATTTCCGGTCACTAATAACTCCCCCCGGCACGGATCACAAGGTTCCTGGGTTTTATGGCATTCCCAAAATACATAAAATGCCGGTCAAATTTCGACCAATCATCCCTTGTCACTCCGCTATCCAAAATCCGGCAGCCAAGTACGTTTCTAAAAAACTCAAGCCCCTTATCAGGGCATCGCCTACCATTATTATTGGTTCCAAAGATTTGGCGATTAAATTGAGTAAGCTCAATGTAGACCCTTTGCGTTCTTGGTACATCGTTACTGGCGACGTGGTCGCATTTTATCCCAACATAGACCTGAAAAAATGCCTTAAATTCACCTATGAAGCTTATCTTAAGTGGTACTGGGCAGGTATCTATGAGGATGACTCTCAGCCAGAGAAGGAAATACAAGCCAAGTCCTTCTTTAAAACTGCGCTCGAAGTCGGGAATACTGAGCTTATTACACAATTCGACGGTATTTTTTACCAACAATTACGTGGCTTAGCCATGGGCGTCGCCGACAGTCCCGATTTAGCTAATATTTACGGGATGGCTTTTGAAATTGATGCTGATATTGTGAATGACCCTAAAATTCCTTTTTACGGTCGCTATATTGATGACGTATTCGCTCTTGTATATGCCTCTTCGGAAGACGAGGCTAAAGCCTATATATCAAATAAAATCAAGTTCGATAGCTGTGTAATTGAATGGGACTCTAGTAGCCTTCGCGCTCCCTTCTTAGACATGATGCTTTACAAAGATCGTGAGAATCGACTGCAGCACATGCCGTACCGGAAAGCTAAGTCCCACCAAGAAAGAATTCCTTGGATATCTGCCCATCCTTATGACGTCAAGAGAGGGACGTTTATTGGGGAGATGTCACGGTTAGCCTCGCTCAGTAGTTTACAGGAACACTACGAAAATGCGGTACGAGAGTTGATAGCTCTGTATCTCAAGCGCGGTTACCCGTCTGAGCATGTATATCAATGGACGCGCCAATATGCTAAAGTACGCTGGGAAAACCGCTTACGAATTTATAAGAAAGAGCACGAAAGCGTGCTTGCGCTGAAAACCGAATACAATCTCGCCTGGAACTATTTCAACGCTAAGGAATTAGCTGATACTATGCTAGGATACTGGCGTGAATGGCTTGATAGAGCCGACGCCGGGAGATACTCTGCTGAGTTTCCACGTGAACCTCAGGACTATATACATGGAATAGATAGGTTACCCTATGGACGCTATGTTGAGGTCCGGCAACGGGATGGGTCAAACCAGGCCGTTGCTGATTTACGCACAATAGGTATCCTTGACTCTCGAATGCTGGTTAGTAAACGACGTACTAAACAGTTATTTGATTTTTCAACTCTTTGGAAACGCATAGTGTTAGAGAAGCTAGAATCTACTGTTCACGAGGTTGCTACTCACCCTTCTATCCCTGAACAGGATCGTGAACAGAAACTTCCCTATGGCTCTGGCCCTGATGCACTTGGTGGTAACGTTACAGTGGAACCACCTTCGCTTAGTGCTCACCAACCCCAACCCATAGTAGATTCTCTTAATATCCCTTCTCGAACCGACAGGCCAGAGGAGGGTGATCTGGAATATACATTCCCTGCTTTTCCACAAGAGTGGCTGTAGTATTGCACTGCAGATATCTCGGATGGCAGGCTAGCTCTTTGTGGTGATTCCAGTGTAGCCCCTGAAAAGGCTATTCCTTGATCCATCCCTTGCCTGCGCGAAAGCGCGCTTGTGGGAGCCATGGTTTTGACCGTGGTACTCGAGGCCAGTGGTACATGTATCGTACGCTGGGACTTGTTGTAGTAGCTTCGTGAACGGCCTAGGCTCTAGTAACGCGGCCAACCCCTGTCCCTTACGCACTTTAGTAGTACGCCTGGATAGAGCTAAGTTGGTGACGGCACCATCCTTGTTAGAACCACCGTCCCTGTGACTGTCTCTCATACTCAGTCCTGTGGGATTGTGGGGAATCTCTCCAGATAGCTTCCTTAGCGATATCGCCCCTTGCGGTAGGTACATATGCTTATCGTGGTTACGGACTTACTAACCATGGTGTTTGGCAAGCTGACCAACCCTAACGTTAACCTAACCCTAACGTATGTACTCAGGTTAATCCCTGAAACATTCTCGTACTAAAAGAATGAATAGCCTAACCCTAACCCTAACCCTAACCCCTAACCTAACCCCAACAGGTTAACCCTACCCTAACCCTAACCCTAATAAGGTTAACTTAGGATTTGTGGACGTCCCCCCGGCTTAGATAATCACGGAACTTGCCGATGTGGCGTGGGAAATTAGGTAGGGTCTAGAACTGACACAGCCACTCCTTTTTAGGACATGGTCTAGGCCTTCGGGCCGACACCCGGTGCCGTCACTTCTTTAATAGGTAGGAGTTAATCTCCGCTCTGGCTAATTTTAGTACCCCACTCTAGCTCCCTCTGGAACGGTCTGGAACGTAAGGTCCCCGTTTTTAAGAAGCAAGCGTGTGATCGACTCTCACGGTCGTGAGAATGCGCCGCATCGTACGATTATTGTCCTCCAATGGCGATAATCCCTGGTACTGTACAGTTCTGACTAATCGAGGCCTGACGAGTCTATAAAGACGAAAGGTCCGGGGTTCGAAAGTCCCCATCTTGTCTCTTTCAGAACTTTTCCAAGGTCGAGCCATTGCTCCCTTATCGTCACCAGCGACCTCCTCAAACGCCCCCCGGCATTTTTCGTAAGCACACCCCCTTCTTCACTCAACTATTTGTTGTTGGGTTCCTTCCTAACCCTAACCTAACCTAACCTAACCTAACCCTAACCCTAACCCTAACCAGGTTAACTTAGGATTTGTGGACGCCCCCCGGCTTACGTAATGCTAACACGTGACTCGGCAAGCCCCGGTGGCGTGGGAAATTGGGTGGGTCTAGAACTGACACAGCCACTCCTTTTTAGGAAATGGTCTAGGCCTGTCTGGACTTCGGTCTGGATTCGGGCCGATACCCGGTGCCGTCACCTCTTTAATAGGTAGGAGTTAATCTCCGCTAGGCTAATATTAGTACCCCACTCTAGCTCCCTCTGGAACGTTCTAGACCCTCAGGTCCCCGTTCTCAAGAAGCAGAGCGTGTGATCGACTCCCACAGTCGTGTGAATGCGCCGCATCGTATGATTTTTTCCATCCAATGGCATTAATCTCTGGTTCTGTACAGTTCTTAGTCATCGAGGCCTGACGAGTCTATAAAGACGAAAGGTCCCCGGGTTCGAAAGTCCCCACCTTGCCTCCCGACATCTTTATTCGCAGTTCGAGCCTTGCTCCTGCCTCGTCACCAGAGACGTCTTCAAGCCCCGCCTTGTCGTAAGTCCATCACTACATCTACTCCCCTCCCCCTTCGGGGGAGGGTCGAACCCTAACCCTAGTAACCAATATGTTCTAACTCACACGGATAAGAACTTGGGAATAGCGGTGTCAGAGCGTACCTGGCTTATAGATAATACTAACGCTGCGTTGAGCAATACTTCAGAATATAAACGTCTAAGTAAAGCCACGGTTAAACGCATGCTAGATAAGAAATGTAATCAAATGGAACTTCTTGCCTTACAAGCGGAAAAGTACATTGATGTCACGGATGGGACTGTGTCGGCTTATTTCCGATCTAAGATCACTCCCCCCGGCACGGAGCACTCGGTTCCTGGGTTTTATGGCATTCCCAAAATACATAAAATGCCGGTCAAATTTAGACCAATCATCCCTTGTCACTCCGCAATCCAAAATCCGGCGGCCAAGTACATTTCTAAAAAACTCAAGCCTATTATTAAGGCATCGCCTACCGTTATTATCGGGTCCAAGGACTTGGCGATTAAATTGAGTAAGCTCAAGATAGATACCACACGATCTTGGTATATCGTGACAGGTGACGTTGTCGCCTTTTATCCTAACATTAATCTCGAATTATGCCTTCGTTACGTATATGAGGCTTACCTGAAATGGTACTGGGCGGGAATTTATGAGGATGACTCTCAGCCTGATGAGGAAATCAATGCGAAATCCTTTTTCAAAACTGCGCTGGAAGTAGGTAATACTGAGCTTATTACGCAATTCAATGGTACTTTTTACCAACAACTTCGTGGCCTTGCCATGGGCGTCGCCGACAGCCCCGATTTAGCTAATCTTTACGGGGTGGCACATGAAATAGACGCTGATGTTATGAATGACCCTAAAATAGCCTTTTACGGTCGCTACATCGATGATTGTTTTGCCTTGGTTTATGCCGACTCGGAAGAAGCGGCTAAACGTTATATGGAGAACAAAATCAAATTCGATAGCTGCGTAATTGAATGGGACGCTAGTAGCCTTCGGGCACCATTTCTTGACATGATGCTTTACAAGGATCGTGAGAACCGATTACAGCACATGCCTTATCGGAAAGCTAAGTCCCACCAAGAAAGAATTCCATGGATATCTGCCCATCCATACGACGTTAAGAGAGGAACGTTTATTGGGGAGATGTCAAGGTTAGCTTCGTTAAGTAGTCTACAGGAACACTACGAAACGTCGGTACGCGAATTGATAGCGCTGTATCTTCGACGAGGTTACCCTTCTGAGCACGTATATCAGTGGGTTAAGAGCTATGCTCGAGTACGTTGGGATAACCGGCTTACTATTTACAAAAAAGAGCACGAAACCGTACTTGCCCTCAAAACTGAATACAACCTCGCTTGGAACTATTTCAATGCTAAGGAATTAGCTGACACGATGCTAGGATACTGGCGTGAATGGCTTAATAGAGCCGACGCCGGAAGATACTCTGCTGAGTTTCCGCGTGAGCCTCAGGACTATATACATGGAATAAGTAAGTTGCCTTACGGACGCTATGTTGAGGTCCGGTCACCGTCTGGGTCAAACCAGGCTGTGGCTGACTTACGTACAATAGGTATCCTCGATTCACGAATGTTGGTTAGTAAAAAACGTACTAAACAATTATTTGATTTTTCAAGTCTTTGGAAAAAGGTCGTGTTAGAACAGTTAGAGTCTAAAGTTCATGAGGATGCTATTCGTCCTACTATACCTGAGAAGGTACGTGAACCCACCCTTCCCTACGGTTCAGGACCGGAAGCACTTGGTACCAATGATACAGAAAAGGTACCTTCGCTTAGTGTAACCCCTAACTCCCCCGTAGTAGACTCTCTTAATACCCTTCAACGGACCGAAAGGCCTGAAGAAGGTGATTTGGAATATACGTTCCCTGCTTTTCCACAAGAGTGGCTGTAGTATTGCACTGCAGATATCTCGGATAGCAGGCCAGCCCCTGTGGTAATTCCAGTGTAGCCCCTGAAAAGGCTATTCCTTGATCCATCCCTTGCCTGCGCTTCGGCGCGCTTGTGGGAGCCATGGTTTTGACTGTGGTACTCGAGGCCAGTGGTACATGTATCGTACGCTGGGACTTGCTGTAGTAGCTTCGTGAACGGCCTAGGCTCTAGTAACGCAGCCAACCCCTGTCCCTTACGCACTTTAGTAGTACGCCTGGATAGAGCTAAGTTGGTGACGGTACCACCTGGTTGGAACCACTGTCCCTGTGCCTGTCTCTCATACTCAGTCCAGTGGGATTGTGGGGAACCCCTCCAAATAACTGCCTTAGCAAAACGCCCTTTGCGGTAGGTACTCCGTTAATCGTGGTTACGGACTTACTAATCATGGTGATTGGCAAGCTGACCAACCCTAACATTAACCTAACCCTAACGTGAGTACGCTAGTTAATCCTAGTAACATTCTCGTACTAAAAGAATTAACAGCCTAACCCTAACCCTAACCCTAACCCCTAACCCTAACTAGGTTAACCCTACCCCAACCCTAACCCTAACAAGGTTAACAGAGGATTTGTGGACGCCCCCCGGCTTACGTAATCTAAGGTGGCGTGGGAAATAGGTCGGGTCTAGAACTGACACAGCCACTCCTTTTTAGGAAATGGTCTAGGCCTTGTCTGGATTCGTCTGGACCACGGGCCGATACCCGGTGCCGTCACTTCTTTAATAGGTAGGAGTTAATCTCCGCTAGGCTAATTTTAGTACCCCACTCTAGCTCCCTCTGGAACGTTCTCGACTTCAAGGTCCCCGTTCATAAGAAGCTTCCGTGTGAACGACTCTCACGGTCGTGAGAATGCGCCGCATCGTACGATTTTTTCCATCCAATGGCATTAATCTCTGGTTCTGTACAGTTCTTTGTCATCGAGGCCTGACGAGTCTATAAAGACGAAAGGTCTGGGAGCGAAAGTTCCCCATCTCGCCTCTTCAAAGTCTTCCCCCACAGTCGAGCCACCGCTCCTGTCATCGTCACCAGCGACGCCCCCCGGCATTTATTAGTAAGCCCACACCATTTCACTCACCCCTTTTGTGTGTGAGGTTCTTTCCTAACCCTAACCTAACCCTAACCTAACCCTACGTGACTTGGGATTAGGTAATCTGGATTATGTAAGCGGTCTAGACTCTAGTATATTTTTGGAACGGTCTATTCTTAGTAAGGCCTCGAACGGTCTAGGCCCTGGTCTAGATTCTAGTAGGGCTAGAACGGTCTAGATTCTAGTACAATTATAGAACGGTCCGACCCCCGGCATTTTCACATGGTTATGCTTCTTAGAACCCCGGTGTGTGAATGAGTTATTATTCCCATTGGCTGATCCCACGATCAGATTAATATACCGCATCGTACGATTCCCACTGTGGGAATTGTAATGGTAAGTCCTACTGACTAAGCAGGCCTGAAGAGTCTATAAAGACGAAACGGTCTTGGGGAGAAATCCCCACTGTCGCCTGTCAGTTCTTTTCCTCTCAGGAACACTCACTCGGCTCGCTGCGCTCGCCTCGCTCGTGTTCCCCGCTTCTACTGTGTTTACCTGCGCTGTCTCATCAAGTCGTTCCAACAATGTCTTTCAACACGTCTAACTTGCTGCGTGCTCTCTCTCCTCTCGCGAATGTCACGGAAGCTAACGATGATATCGCGAAGCGTAAGGAGGCTCGCCACCTGCGCCTTCAGGCGGCCACTTCGGTGGACGACCTGATTGCCTTAGTCCCCCAGGACTTTAGGCACGTCCTTCGCGGTCCCCTCGAGGGAATCGCTGCAACAGCTACCAAGCTTGCAGCGACGCGAACCACTCTTGCAAAGTGGGAGGCCCATCAGATGGCCGGGACGGTCCCTCCCCACCTTCAAATGAAGGCGCCTGCGGTCCAGCTGACCAAAGGGTTCGAGGAGACTGCCGACGGCTCCAAGTTTCACAAGGAGCTGTTGGACAATCATAATGCCTACTTGAGACAATGTCTCAACGACTCCATCCGCGCCAAGAAGGATGAGGTAGGCTTCCTCGAGCGGGCCCTCACCCCACAGGTCATCTTTGATGACTTATCGCCGATCGTTCTCGAAAGGCAAAAAGAGGTAACGGCAAAAACCAAATTGCCGATACTTCAGTACACCGTGACTGGAGAGGTCACGGTGACGGGGTGGGAGGACAACGCGTCCATCCAGGCCTTAGGGCTTGAGGTGATGAACGACGTCGTTGTCTATGGACTACGCGTTCAATCTATCGTCGATGCCCGTGACTTCGTAAGTAAGGAGAAACGGGAGAAGAAGAAAGTAGTCCATGCCGCCGCTGATGTCGAGATGGGAGTAGCCGGCCCCTCCACAGGTCCCTCCCCGTCGATTCAATCCATGATCGACAAAGCTGTCTCGGCCGCGGTAAAAGGTAAAAAGACGGCCCCTAAGAAGGTAAGTGGAATGTCCCCCCGGCATTTTCATTTTGCTAATTCTTTTCCAGAAGAATCCTCCTGCAACGTCTCCCCCCACACGCACCCCGTACGTCCCGCCCCCGGCCAAAAAAGCCAGGGCCAAGGCCAACGCCGCGAAACATCAGTCCGTCAAGGACGCTCGCAAGAAGGCCGCCAAGGAAAAGAAGGACAAGAAGGGGAAAGGCAAAGCCAAGAATTGAGTACGCAACGGTATGTTAGAAAATTCCGTTACGGTGACATTGACTCAATTCCAGATGAAGTAGCTTTATTATCTGTACCTGATGCGGTAGAATGGATCATTTTAAATAGTCCGTTAGATATTGTAACCGCCGCCCAATTTAAAAATGAAATTCATCGCTCCCCTGGTGTGAATTTGCCGCGTGAAATAGAGTATCAACTTAGTATCGGGATGAAATATATGTTTCATCAACCCACCAAGAAAAATCTTATCGAAGAATCTTGGTGGGATTTTAAACGCCGACTTCGTTGGAGACTATACTTCCTCTTTAAACAACAAAGAGGGGTCTACGACCCAGACTACGATGTGCAACCTGAAAGTATGAAGGCGCCACCAGTATTACCGTGGTATTTGGAAATGGGACTCAAAAAGGGTAACAAGTTCGTAAATGATATGATTTGTAAGATACCTCCTGAGGAAGCAAAGGACGTCACTAAACCGCTCGGTCCTAAGCTAAACCATATCCATGAGTTTCTTGTGGGTAACGATTATATTCTTACTCACACCGATAAGAACCTGGGCATAGCGGTGTCAGAGCGGACCTGGTTAGTAGACCAAACGATTAAATGTCTTAGTAATCCAGCTGAATATAAACAGCTCTCCGTCATGGAGGCTAGACAAATTCTCGATCGTAAATGCGATGAAATGAATATCTTGGCTACATTTGCCGAGAACCATATAGACATGGACGAAGGATCAGTCAGTGCGTTTTTCCGGTATAAAATAACACCGCCTGGCAAGGAACACTACGTTCCCGGATTCTACGGAATACCGAAGATACACAAGCAACCGGTTAAATTCCGGCCTATTATACCTTGTCATTCTGCGATTCAAAATCCGTGTGCTAAATTCATTTCCAAAAAACTCAAACCGATTGTAAATTCGGCGCCATCCATCATTCGTGGTTCCAAGGACTTGGCGATAAAATTGAGTAAGTTGAAGTTTAAACCCGGCTACTCTTGGTTCATCGTTACAGGCGATGTTGTAGCTTTTTACCCAAATATCGACCTAGATAAATGCCTACAAATTACGTGGGAATTCTATCTGGACTTTTATCATGACGGCGAAGATTGGGACGAAGAGGCGGAAGATATAGACAATCTCCGTAAAAAATTCTTCCGTAATTGCCTCAAAACAGGGAACACTCAACTTATAACACAGTTTCAAAACGTTAAGTATCTACAACTCCGTGGTCTCGCCATGGGCGTAGCAGATAGTCCTGACTTAGCTAATTTATATGGCTATCACTACGAGCTACACGCCGACGTTTTAAACGATCCAAACATTGCGTTTTATGGACGTTATATCGATGATTGTCTCGCCTTAGTTTACGCTTCCAATGAGCAGGAAGCTAAATCTTATATGGCTAATAAAGTAAAGTTCGATAACTGTGAAATTGAATGGGATGCTACAGCGCATTTCGCGCCATTCTTAGACATGTGCCTCTACAAAGACGAATTTGGGAGGTTGCAACACATGCCATACCGGAAAGCACAATCCCATCAAGAAAGAATTCCATGGATATCTGCCCATCCTCTCGATGTCAAGAGGGGTACCTTTATCGGGGAGATGTCTAGGCTAGCTACGCTAAGCAGCACGCAAGACAACTATGTCCGTGCATTAAAGGGGTTAGTAGCCCTTTACGCCAAACGTGGTTACCCTATTGATCTGTGCCGAAAATGGCTTAAGGACAATATGCTAAAACGCTGGGATACACGTCTTACACTCCCCGTGGAGACGGATGAGCACGCAAACGTTTTAGTCCTGAAAACAGAATATAATACAGCTTGGAATTACTTCGACGCTAAAGGATTGGCCGACACTTTATATGGATATTGGCGAGAATGGATCAAAAGATCCGAAGCCGGAAGATATAACATAGACTTCCCCCAAATTCCAGACGGGTACAAAGACAAAGTCGGGAAAGTTGACCTTAGCTTGAGCTTTGATGTCGATCTACCTGGCGGGATCCCCGTACAAGTCCCGGACATTAGGAAAATAAATATCCTAGACAGTCGAGTGATTGTGAGTCGCAAACGCACTCGCAATCTCTTTGACTTTGCTAATACTTGGAAGAAAACAGTGTTGGAAAAACTCGATGAGAAAGTTGCTGCTGATGTCATTCGTCAGATAGACCCTCCTTTACAGGTCCAGCAACCACAAGCTCCCCCAATTGCATCAACTTCACGTCGTGCGGACGGTAAAATACTAGAATTCGACGAGTCAGGTGAATTAGATGTTAGCAGGGGCTCACCGCGGAGAGATCCGTATTTAGATGTATGGGAAAACATCGCCAATGCCGGCTGGTAGAACTCACAAACTCTGCGCTTGAACGGAGTTAAGGAGAATCAGTAGCCGCGAACTAGCGTTCAAAAGCATCGCCTCTGGCGGAGCCTTCCCATGGGAGGTACTATGCGTGGGTTCGCCCTGTCAGCCATAGCTAAGTTGCGAGTAGTTATTAGTCTAGGGCAAAGCCAAAGTTCGCCACTCTTACTCTTGCTTGCAGTGCTGTGAACTATAACAGTTGGCGGCACCGTTTTCCTTTCTAAATAAGTTACCTTTAGCGAAAATACCCTTTGCGGTAGGTGCTACGTATTTATAGGTTTCGGACTTACTAACCGGTATGGTTTGAAGCCTGACCCAAACCTAACCCTACCCTAACCTAACGTAAGCACTATCCTTAACCGGAATACATTAATGGTCTCTAAGCATCTGTATAGCCTAACCCTAACAGAAGAACCCTAACCCTAACCTAACCCTAACCTAACCTTAGGGTTAAGGTTAACCAAGGCTGCTTGGTAAGTCCCCCCGGCTAACCCCGGATCACGTGACTTGGGATTAGGTAATCTGGATTATGTAAACGGTCTAGACTCTAGTATATTTTTGGAACGGTCTATTCTTAGTAAGGCCTCGAACGGTCTAGGCCCTGGTCTAGATTCTAGTAGGGCTAGAACAGTCTAGATTCTAGTACAATTATAGAACGGTCCGACCCCCGGCATTTTCACATGGTTATGCTTCTTAGAACCCCGGTGTGTGAATGAGTTATTATTCCCATTGGCTGATCCCACGATCAGATTAATATACCGCATCGTACGATTCCCACTGTGGGAATTGTAATGGTAAGTCCTACTGACTAAGCAGGCCTGAAGAGTCTATAAAGACGAAACGGTCTTGGGGAGAAATCCCCACTGTCGCCTGTCAGTTCTTTTCCTCTCAGGAACACTCACTCGGCTCGCTGCGCTCGCCTCGCTCGTGTTTCCCACCTAACCCTAACCTAACCTAACCCTAACCCTAACCTAACCTAACCCTAACCCTAACCCTACCCCAACCCTAACCCTAATAAGGTTAACAGAGGATTTGTGGACGCCCCCCGGCTTACGTAATCTAAGGTGGCGTGGGAAATAGGTCGGGTCTAGAACTGACACAGCCACTCCTTTTTAGGAAATGGTCTAGGCCTTGTCTGGATTCGTCTGGACTACGGGCCGATACCCGGTGCCGTCACTTCTTTAATAGGTAGGAGTTAATCTCCGCTAGGCTAATTTTAGTACCCCACTCTAGCTCCCTCTGGAACGTTCTCGACTTCAAGGTCCCCGTTCATAAGAAGCTTCCGTGTGAACGACTCTCACGGTCGTGAGAATGCGCCGCATCGTACGATTTTTTCCATCCAATGGCATTAATCTCTGGTTCTGTACAGTTCTTAGTCATCGAGGCCTGACGAGTCTATAAAGACGAAAGGTCCCCGGGTTCGAAAGTCCCCACCTTGCCTCCCGACTTCTTTATCTGCAGTACGAGCCCTGCTCCTGCCTCGTCACCAGCGACGTTCATCAAGCCCCGCCCTTGTCGTAAGTCCATCATCACGCTTACTCCCCTCCCCCTTCGGGGGAGGGTCGGACCCTAACCCTAACCTAACCCTAACCTAACCCTAACCTAACCCTAACCCTAACCCTACGTTTGCGTTTGCACATGACAGGTGCAGGAGGTGGGTGGAGGGTGAACCAGCAGGTGGGTGGGCAAGCGAGTGGGTCGCAGTGGGCGGGCGAACTGTCCCGTTTGCGCAGGAATGGGTGACGACGTGGCTGGGCACGATCCTACCAGAGTAGGTAAGTGGCAGTAAATAGGTAGGGCACTTACCAGTAAAATACTGTGCTCCCACGCAAATGTGAACGCAAACATGCACGAGCGTGCATGTGCACACTCGCATTTGCATGGGAATGCTCAGGTGGCGAGTGATTGAGTGTGGTGGTACTGCGTAGCTGGCACGGGTACGGGTATGGGTGCGGGTTTGTCACGGGTCACAAAAGTGTGACCCGTACCCGTACCGACATGGGTACGGGTATCATACCCGCACGGGTTACCCGAACCCGTGGTATTCCCTATTTACCATCCAGCTCCAGAACTGTGCTGACCCCAAAGGTCAAGCAATTGAATTTGTCAACATACAAGTATCATGCTTTGGGTGACTATGCAAACACTATTCGATGCTATGGAACAACAGATAACTATACTACATAGGCGGTATGTTCTCCTAGGACATTTATAACGCACCAGCCCTAATTGTTTTATCAGGGTGAACTTGAACACTGATGCTCTAAGCGTCGCTTTCCATGCTCCGGAAGAAAAAAGAAGCTCTTTGTTGCAAGCATGGCAAATCAAGAGGCCATCAAACGCTTCGTCAAAAGTGTCAATGCTGCACGAAACGCATTAACTACCAGCACATCAGACACAATCCATCGACCTCTAAGTATTCGAACTTCCCCCTCAGACCATTATTACATTGCAGCATCTGCACGCCATGGTCACGATCTCACTGTGTGGCTCACAAACAAAGAAGATGATCCAGCCATCAAGGTATGGTTTTTCTTTTGATTTAAAGTTTCATTCATTCAAATGCATTCACAGAATTTCATCCTCCATCTCAAGGACCATCTCTTGGCACGGTTACAAGGTCTCGCATACAATGGAGACGAATACACATTCTCAGATGAGGACCGCAGCAACGTCTTACTTCACGACATAAAATCTTCGAACATAGCTATTTGCGTGTCAACTACACCACATACGACCTTCGACGTGAACAAGATTCTATCAGCCCTCAATCTCGTGCTGATATCATGCTTCTCTACCAGGAGGACGAGCGCACTTACCCATACTGAATACGCGAGGGTGGCCTTGATCTTTCATGTCATGGTGGAGTACCGTGAAAACACATCATCTCCTTACTTCCGACCCACCCGCATGAATGTTCTATTTGTGCGTTGGTTCCAGCGTGACTCAAACTTCAATGCGGGATGGGACGCTAAACGCCTCTTTCGCCTTCAATTTTTTGATAGCGGACGATCTGCACTGGACGCATTCGGTTTTGTTGACCCAGACTCTGTGATTTGGGGTGTGCATCTCATCCCTGCATTCGCATTTGGTAGCACAAACGAGCTTCTTGGACCCTCATTCGTACGACAAGACAAGGAGACGACAGGGTGGGACTTGGACTGGAGGTATTTCTATATAAACACGTAAGTTACATTTGCTTATCCGACATGTTCACTACTAATTCTATCTAGGTTTGTGGACAGAGATATGTTCATGCGATTCCGTGGCGGTGGTATCGGGCACAAAGTGACGCGCGACTGGGACGAGTTCCTCCAACGTGAGGGACGCGAAGCACCGGCGGATAATTCAGATGATGAGGTGGAAAGCATCGAAATGAAGGAAGAAGAAGGCGAGGAGGAGGAATGGGAGGATGTGCTTGAGAGAGCTGGAGAAGAAGTGGACGAGGAAGGCGCAGAGGAAGGCGACGAAGAGACCGAAGACGATGATGAGGAAGACCTGTTGGTTGCCGACGAGGGAGAAGAACTCGACGAGAACATTTGGGCTCAAGAGGGCTATGCGGCCCTCTGAGATTTCGTACTTAGACTGGCACATTGGCACTCTGGCAGTTTTCATGACAGCAATATATCTTGTGCCATCTGAATGGTATCTACACGACACGGTCGCGATACTGATGTGCAAACGTCTACTTGCTACGCTGTACATGACTTCGTGTTAAGTCGTGCTCCGACGCACAGCTTGACGTCAGCGATATGCTGCGATTGGCCTCTCTCACGTGCCGCCTTCCTCTTTCGTCGCTGTCACGCAATCTCACGTTTCTGCAAAAGTTGTGATGTTGTTAGATCCCAAAGGTCAGCAGTCGAGCGGAACATTTGACCGTCGAACTGCATCAGGATTCAGTTAGTCCAATAGGTCAGGTGCGACATACGCTGCTCAGTATCTCGTCTAGTCGACAGGTCTACGTTCCGTGGTCACGGGTCGCGACTAACGGAATTCTATCATCGCTCGTTAGTATATTGTTCCCGCCATATGCCCGCAATCTGCTGATCCACCTCCAAGTCAAATGACCGCAAGATTCGGTTCTACTCCGCGTTCTAGAGCATTGCGGCCCCCAGAGGACTGGCTGCAGCTTTTTTCCTTTCTCCACCAGGAAGGCATTGGCAGCCTATAAGTAGCACCCTCCAAGGTCGCTGCTTTGTTGCCTAACATCCATTCTGTACGTTGAAATCGTCATGACGGAAAAACACATCTTCGAGTCTCCGGACGGTCTTGTGCTCTCTTCCCTTCGAGGTGTAGTCGCGCAGAACCCTGCGCTTCGTCTGTGAGTAACTCTGCTTGTTTCTACCTCTTCTGCTGCTGACTGGAACAAGGCATATACCTACAAAGACCATCTATATAGCTTCCCCTTCCGCCCACAGTGGTATTGCAGTCATATCAGGCGGAGGGGCAGGGCACGAACCTGCCCATGCAGGATATACCGGCCACGGAATGCTCACGTCCTCTGTCTCAGGCGACATCTTTGCCAGCCCAAGTGCGAGGCAAATCTTGGTCGCTATCGAATTCGCCACGTTTGCTGGTTCACCCCAAGAATCCAGTGATACACCAGCATCTTCGAAGCTCCGTGCCCGCGATGTCCTGATCATCATTAACAACTACACTGGCGATCGTCTCAACTTTGGGCTGGCGATCGAGCAAGCGCGAGCGAGGCACCCTCAACTTAACATTGTGAGTGTTCTGAACGCGGACGACGTATCGCTTCTTCCGCAGTCATCTGCGTTGGGATTTGGGCGGCCGAGTGAGTCGCAAGGTGATCAAAATGGGTTAGGTGAAAGCAGTCATGTGGGGGGGAGTAGCATGGTCGGCCCACGTGGACTAGGAGGAAATATCCTCGTATGTAAAGTCCTCGGAGGGTATGTCGCTCTCGGTGGTCAGGGGTCGGGGAGGTGAGTGGACACTGGTGTGCCAATGGATATATCCTTGATTTTGTTTTCCGTTGCAGCTTCTACTCCGACACTTGCACGTGCTAAGCTTCTGGGAGATGCGCTCGTTGCTCATTTGCGCAGCGTGGGCGCGACGCTGGGCCATTGTCATGTTCCAGGGAGGGACGGACATAGTGGTAAGTCCGATCCAGTCCATGCGTGGGATATATCTGTGTTCGTTCGTTCGCGACACACCATACCTCTTCGTTCTTTGTACGTGGTGCCGTCATCTATCCGGACCACGCACATACTATCTTACGCCCAACCGACCTTACACCACGTATAGACACGGAAATCATTCCTCCCTGCGAAATTGAGCTTGGCCTGGGACTACACAACGAACCTGGCGTCCGTCGTGTCCCCCTGTCGTCACCGCAATGGCTTGTGGCGGAAATGGTCAGGGCCCTCAGAGGCAGTGCCGGCGGATGGGACGGGGCCAAGATCCATCGACGTAATGGTGTTGCGAAGAATGGAGGTGAGCGTGCCCGACGGTCTCAAGAGTGACTGACCTGTATTTCGAACTAAGGAAACGCGTCTCAAGGTCAATATAGTTGGATAAGAGAGGGAGGCGAGGTGGTTCTTTTCATCAACAATTTGGGAGGGGTGTCGACACTCGAAATGGGTGCTGTAGCAGAGGCAGTTAGAAAGGAATTGGGTGAGTGAGTATGTTTTCTGAGTACACAAAATTTCTGACACCACAACACTACTCTTGCCAATCTTCCGATACAAAAGAGTCCCACCACATAGTCCCGTCCCGAGTTTATAGCGCACCATACATGACATCTCTCAATGCACCCGGATTCTCGATCTCGCTCGTGAACGTAACAAGAGTTGAAGAAATTATCAACATGACATACGGTGGGATATTTTCTTATATTTTGTTGTGACGGAAGTGACCTAAGTCAAAAATAATCAGGTAAAGGCGAGGAGAAAGATCCCATTGACGTCCTCGCTCTTCTCGATGCCCCGACTGATGCAACAGCCTGGGTTGGCGTACGTTCTTGGCCTGCCCGTGGGTTCACGCGAAATGCACAGGCAGAAGAACAAGAGGCGGAGGAAACGCTTAAAACGATTCTGCCAGACATGCCAGTGCCGTCATCGCAGCCCATTTCATCTTCCTCACACTGCGAATGTGACGCAGGAGCATCGACGTGGGATGCATTCGGGTTTACGCCCAGGGAGGTGGTAAGTGGCCTGAGAGGCGCTTGCGAAGCAGTTCTAGAAGTGGAAGGCGAGATGACGCGGTTTGATACGGTGGTGGGTGATGGGGATTGTGGCGAGACGTTTGCAGGGGCTGCGAGAGGTGGGTTTTCGTTCCGTGAACGATCCCCTTCATATGATCTGACGAGGTGTCTGACGCTTCCAGCAATTTTGTCCGCTCTGTCTACTGGCGCACTTGACTCCACGACGCAAGCACCCCACGAGTTTGTGGCGATTGTAGGCAAGAGCTTGGAAGGAAGTATGGGTGGGACCATCGGAGCTCGTAAGCTCGCACGTTGGGGACGTGTGCTGTGTGCTGACGAATTGATCTACAACCAGTCTTTGCGATATTCTTCACCGCCTGGTCTGTCGCCCTCCGCGCGACCAAAATACACGACGGCGAAACGCACTCACCACTTAACGAGGCGTTGCTTACACTCGGGAAACATACACCTGCGCGACCGGGAGATCGGACGGTGGTAGATGCACTTGCGCCACTCTGTGCGAGCCTCGTGGCTTTCGCATCTCAACCTGGTAGTATCGACCCGTCGTCTTCCCCGACCTCGATCCTCATCGAGGACGAGCAAAACGCGCTGCATCAGGAGCAGATGTTCGATGCAGCGGTGAAGGCCTCCGAGCAGAGCGCTGAGAGCACCCGTGGTATGTCTGCGCGTCTGGGTAGGGCTTCTTACGTCGTCGGCGGGTCCATGTGTGGAGGTGTTCAGGGAGAATTACCGCCTGATCCTGGAGCGTGGGGCGTAGCTGCTATCGTGGAGGGGTTCGTGCGGGGTGTTAGAGCTGTGAGGGGGTGAATAGGCTTATAAATCGGACCGATCATTAGAGGTGTGTGTCAGGGTGTGGAGGCTGGTTGTCTGTAGATCGTGTTTAGCTATCGAGATTATTGTCATGCATACCATGACATACCCTTTACGATCCACCGCTGAATTTCAGTGTTTTTGTTTTTCCTACGAACATGGTGAATGAGAAGGTGGAGGTCCTGTGCTAGAGACACTTCAACTTGTATCATTGGATCACTCACTGTAGGTGCCTTTGACACTGGGCAATGTCGGGCCAAGACTCGTGTCGGGGACTTGAACTAAACATCCATCGCGGACTCGAAACCACGGCCGCTCCGCTTTCTCGCCAACTCTACCTTCACCTTACCTCCTCGTCTACGATTCTCGGATACCTCATTCTCGAGCCTGGGCAAAATGTTCTGGGATATGATACGCCTCATACTTACAATGTCGCTGGGTGGACGTTAAACAACTCTAGGACTGTGGCCTCGAAAAGACGATCGCTGTCTTCACCAGAGCTCGGATAGCGGAAGACAAGTTTCCTCTGCGGAAATGCCGATTAGAATATGCGATGAGCGAGGTAATGGCATACTCTGAGGGAGTAACTTACTTTTTGAGGACACCCACGATGGCAAAGGGTTGATGATTTCGACCGGTTTCAATGGTGAAGATGATGGGGAGGACTACGGCGGACGAAAGAACGGAAGTTCAAACGTTCACTGATGGACGTACGTGGTGCCCCTGCGTTGCTCGACTATGCCATGATCACTTCATCGTCCGTTCCATCGTTCCAAGGCGTCCAATCGCGATTTCCAGACTTGTCGCATCCACTACATGTCCATCTCCACCTGCTTCTCTCCATTAGCTCTGCTGCCGCTAGCTAGCACGACGAGGACCGTCCAGTTCTCGGCAACAACGGGCGGTGGAGGCGAAGCGGAAGTGGCCATGACGTGATCCCAACTTGTGGTCCACTCTGAATCGTCATGATCATAGCGGAAGAAAGAACAGGTCGGACTGTCTTTCCTTCGACAATTCGTGTTGACCTGTCTGCGGAGATGGAACTCAGGTTCAGGAACTCGTGGCTGGAAAGACCACCGGAGCAGAGTGAGTGGGTGTCGCATTTAACGTATATCGTGCTAACCAGGGTAGCCTACTACTAGCTGCACTCCTATGACGAGCGCCCCGCCGACTGGCGCCCTAGACGCACTGGCGGTTCCTTCGAGCAGAAAGAAACGCCGGAAAGAGCGACCAAAGGCCATCGTTCCTTCGCCCACCGAGCGCATAGTATCATTCATGGACAAGCTCTCTACTCAGTCAGATGGATGATGCAACTTGAAGAACCTTCAACAAAGCACGCGACCAACGGGACTGGTTGCGATGCTTTTGCGAGGACGCCCAGTGAGTATCACCAGAAACACGCAATATATGGGAGGCTCTTATCGAAGACTTACATTCAAATTTCAGACCACTCTGCCAGACATTTTAGTACATCAATATTGCTAATTGTTGACAGGTTCGTTTTCATACGATCAGGCTCGGATCTATGTACGCAAACGTCGTGTGCTTCGCGATTACAATTGCTCATAAAGGGTCCCTTAGTTCGAGTCACTACATTACTAACTTAATTTCAGCAATCTGACTCGACTGCCTCATTGCATAAATATCAGCAGCCAATGAGTCATAGCGGATATGGTATATCGTCTTCGATTCGGTCGTTCGAATAGAGCCACGGTGTTATCATGTCCCGTCTAGGAGCAGCGCGGATTGACGGTGAAAAGAGCCATCCCAATAGCCACAGTGCGTACAGACTTACTTAGGGCCAAGTGCTACCTCTGATATCGTCGCCGCTCCGTCGACCTCACGGATCTCCTAGTACATAAACGCAACGTCATGGCACCGTTGGCGTTCCTCCTCGGCCAGAGTCTAGCGTTAAGGGTCCGCTTCTTGATTCAAATCTGTGATTTCTGCTCTGACTCGAATCCTGAAGCCTCATGTCGGTCCTTGGAGCAGGGACGTAGACTTGTGAATAATTGCGTCGAGTCACCTCGCCTTCTCATCCCCGCTTAGGGGCCATTCGCAAACAGCGGCAAACTCCACCCACGTTTCACTATGGTATAAAATGGCTCTCGGCGAAGGTCGCAAATGCACCCAACAAGTGAATCATGGACAGCACCAGACTCGATGCATTGAAAACAATCTTCTCCAGCCGCATCCCGTATTGTAGTGGAACATGCCATGTCCCTGTGGAGCATCTCACTCCCTTCTACAGCCACGGTGAAGATGAATCAGCGTACGTTCTCTAGTGCCTCCCACTTGTCCGCCATTGCTTATTGACGTCCATTGATCAGGAGTCGAGTTAATTTATCCAATGCCACCGCGGTTCAACTCGAATCTCTCTCCCGCGCCTGCCAGCCTGCAACGTTTGGCTTGAATAACGAAAATATGTTAGACGAGACGTACAGAAAGGCAGGAAAACTCGACCTTGGAAATTTTTCTACTCCTTTCGACCCAACGCATGCTGGTATAGTGGATCACATTCGTAATGAGCTGTTGGTGGGAGATCAGAAGCTCGAACTGGAGCTATACAAGCTGAATGTATACGGTAAGCACGTCCCCTTCTTTCGTTCTTCTTCGACTCTTTCACTAACTATGGTGTAGAAAAGGATGGGTTTTTCAAGCGTCATCAAGATACTCCCCGTAGCGAAAGAATGTTCGGATCGCTCGTCGTCATTTTCCCCACCGGGCATGAAGGAGGGGAGCTCATTTTTCGACACGACGGGGATGAATTTGTCGTTGGATTCACCGATGCATTCAAGCAAGCGTCTCAACCATCCGTCAGCTATGTCGCATTACGAAGTCGCTCCCGTTCGATCCGGTTATCGCGTCACCCTCACGTACAACTTATACTTTGGTTCCCCGGGCACAGATCAGAGCATCCCTATGGCTCTTCCAAATATCTCTCCTCAGGAGAAACCATTCGAGGCATCCCTTGTCGAGCTCATCAACTGTCCAGATGTCCTTCCACAAGGCGGATACTTGGGTTTCGGACTCCAATATCAATACCCGGTTACGCCGAAACAGAAGTTGTGCACTTTGAAGCCCTTCTTGAAAGGATCGGATGCAGTCCTTGCCAGCGCATGCAATCGCCTCTCCTTAAGCTGGGATATCAAAGTGCTCTACGTGGCCGCGAAACAGTGGAGCACGACCAAGCACTACGTGCTCATCGGAAAGATTCCGGACTATAAACATATGCTAGAAGATGATGATATTATTGAGACTTTGGAAAAGGGTGGCGGGGTGGAGGTCAACATCGCTGGCAGCTCCACTGCTCCCGCTGCCCGTAGTAGGACGGATTCGGGACCCCCGCCAACTGACTTGCTTGCTATAATGAACATGAATGGAACGACCAAGATTACCACACGGTATGTCGCATATGGCAACGAGCCACAAATTAGCCATATGTACGGCCACTTGTGTTTGGTGGTTCGGTTGGACAGTGCTGCCAACAGGGAGAAATTCTAGGCGCAGGATTAGTTGAACACAGAATAGCAGTTCGTGATGTGTTGTGTAGAATAGGGGAAGATGCCAATTAAAGCCTTGATACAACCCCATCTCCAAGCTCTCTTCCATGCTTGGCCGCTGCAGCTGAAGGGTCTGAGGCTTTGAGTGCGGGCGGACAGACCGGAGATTCATCACGGTCAGCGACCATAGCTCCTGCAAGCCTGAGGGATCTATTAGCTCCCCGCATGAGGTATCAGCAGGTCGGAAAAATTCAAGTTGGTGGAACTGCGAGTGTACAGCATTCATGTCTGAAAAATAACTCCCCGACGTAAATTGAGATTGTTAGCATTGCAAGATATCTTCCCCACCGACCACGACGACGGTGGTTCCGACAATACAAATGCCTCTAGACATACCCATATCTGGGTAATGTATGAATTCTGCACTTTTTGTGATGTGACATACGACTAGGGCAGACACTCCAGTCATAAGTGCGAAGGAACGACTGTCTTCATTCGAACTTTCACAGATCTGCCCATGGGGAGACTGGAGACACGATGACAGTGGCAAAATTCGGCAGGTCAGACTGGCCCTCTGCGAGGCAGACGGTCGACATTGTTACTCGTACATCCAAACCGCATAAACAAGCGGTAGGTATAATACATGTGAATTCTAAGAGTCCCTGCTCGCAGAGCATTCCCTCCATCCATCAGGACGACATATCATCAGCCGGGTACGGGTCTCACAAGAACTTGAGCATAGCCTTGTCATGAGCCTCATCAATGAGTTCTAGCCCTTGCACTCCCTCGGGCCACTGGATGGACCTCGAAATGGACACTGGGTATCTCGCCTCGCCTTTCTTCCCGGCCCAGTTGAAGTCGATCAACTGCACTTTAGGCTTGTCGTCGTTGGTGATCATAATGTTCGGTTCCCGAAGATCGCCAAATACGAAACCCTCGTCATGAAGTTTCTGAATCGCCTCGGCCAGGTCAGAGTGAAAGTCGGGAGGGACCTTACGCTTTTCCTTCGCATCGCAGAGCATCAACCCGTCGACATAGTCCATCACAACCATCCTCAAATTTCCATACGATGGCATGTCGGCATCGACGTTGATCGGACCGTAGAAGAGGAGCTTGGGCGCGTAGCCTGCTTCCCCCATCATATGGTGGGCTTCATTCCCGTATTCCGTGACAAACTTGACTACAACTTTGTGTCGGTCCTCGGTGGTCCTGGCGAGGTACGTCACACAAGAGGGATACCTTTCGAGAGGTTGCAAGTACTCGAAGGTGACACGCGTGTCTCCGCGAAGATACACGTTCGGCGTGGGACAGAAGCGGGGGTGCAGTGGGGAGGACGGGTTGGAGCGCAAAGATTTGGTGTCAAAAGTTTCGCCACTTTTCATGACGTGTTGCGTCCATGATTCTAGACGATCTATTGATTCCTTCAGAGCATACAGGACGCGCGCAATCCGGAAGTAATGACGATCATCCCCGACGGAATGGACAGGAACCCAAATGTAGTCCGTGAGCCGCTGGACGATACATCGAGACGAGATGACGCCACCCAAAACTGCTAGCCAGGGCCCAGCATGAGCGATGAGAAACGTGGGACAGCAGCATTTGTTTCGGAGCTGTTCAGCCTGTGGACGCATTACAGGAATTAGTGAAATAAAACCAAAAGTTAGTACGGTTTTCACCTTCGCTTGAGAGTACACGCGCAGAAACGAGAAGGACACCTGAGTGGATGGATCCGAACCCCCATCGCCAAATTCATTCTTTTCCTCCTCGATCATCAGCGGTATTGTACCTCTCTGGCTGAAAATCTGGCCGTCGGGCGTGGTCCTGTCACGGTTCTGTGTGACGAAGATATGCCGATCAAGCACCTTCTCCAAGAGAGGCTGAAGATGATCACTACGCAGCTCCTCGGAATGGTAGATTGCAGCAAAACCCGTTGAAAGCTCCCGTACATTACGGATAAAGTCTGGGGGTGGGTTGTAGTTAGGGTCAAAAGCCTTGCTGCTGAAGTACGCGAATGCTGGGTTGAACAATTGAATGGGAGGTGCATTGGTGTCTACCGGGTGCTCTCTAGGATAGTGACCATCGTATATCCTCGTTTTATCCTTGCCTTGAATTGTCACATACTCGTTCGATTTGGCGGCTGCAGAAGGGGTGCGACTGTCGGACTGTAGGGTACAGGTACGCACAAATGCTTTCCAGGGTGCGGTGAGCCACTCGAAGTCGAGAAATGGAGAGACCTTACCGTTTGCCAACTCTGTGACAATATCTTCTTCTTCATCGGACGTCTGAGTTTCAACGGCTGCGTACCCAATTGAGTTTACTCCAAAGTTACGGCGACGTGCAGCTTACCAAGACGAGGTCGAACAACAATATGGACCTTGTCGCCAGGAGGCGCAATACCGAATAACGTGGGCAGCTTGTCTAGAGGTTGCAAGGGTGTCTTGTCGGACAGCAAATCTCCAGCAATTTTGCCAGGAGAGACAGAAACCCCGTACACATCAAGTTCATCGGCATCTACGGCACTAAACCTGTTGCGTTTCTTCTCCTTGATTGCGTCTCTGAGGGCTGCGAGCTGACTCATTTTTGGGACTGTAACCTGGAAAATATGGCTGCTATCATCGCCAAAGACTAAACAATTCAGAGTGAAGACTTCATGAAGTAGGAGGTCTGTGGAGTGTCTATTAGGATAGAGAAAATGTAGTGGTGACCTACGACTCACCGGTATACGGTGCTTTGACAATGAAGTGAAGCAGTTGATTTTTTGCGAAATTAAGTCCGTTTATTACCTTTACCGAATGTAGGGCATGGGCATGCTCCGGTTTGAAGGCCTGGATCTCTGCATCCAGATCGTCTTCTTTGACATGAGGGAATTGGAAGACGTCGAGGGTGTGTGCATCTACGTCGCGTAACGCGGAGACCTTTCCCTTGATTGCGTCTCTGAGGGCTGCGAGCTGACTCATTTTTGGGACTGTAACCTGGAAAATGCGGCTGCTGTCATCGCCAAAGACTAAACAATTCAGAGTGAAGACGTCATGAAGTGGGAGGTCTGTGGAGTGTCTATTAGGATGGAGAAAATGTAGTGGTGACCTACGACTCACCGGTATACGGTGCTTTGACAATGAAGTGAAGCAGTTGATCTTTGACGAGACCAAGTTCGTTTAATACCATTCCCGGACGTAGGGCACGCCCCGGTTTGAAGGCCTGGATCTCTGCATCCAGTTCTTCTTCTTCGACATGAGGGAATTGGAAGACGTCGAGGGTGCGTGGATCTACGTCGCGTAATACGGAGATTTCTTCCTTGATTGCACATTTGAAGTCCTTAACTGTATGCGTGTTTGCGACTGTAACATCAAAAATGCGGCTGCTGTTATCACCGAAGACTAAACAATTCAGAGGAGGCGGCATTACGACAATGAAGTGAAGCAGTTGATCTTCGACGAGATCAAGTTTGTTTAATACCCTTCTTGGATGTAGGGCACGCCCCGGTTTGAAGGCCTGGATCTGTGCATCCAGGTTTTCTTCTTCTTCGACTCGAGGGAATTGGAAGACGGCGAGGTCCTCGGCATCTAGTACAGCACTAAACCTGTTGCGCCTCTCTTCCTTGATTGCACATTTGAGGTCCTTAACTGTACGCGTGTTTGCGATTGTAACATCAAAAATCTGGTCGCTGTCTTGACCGAAGATCAGGCAGTTGAGGACGATTTCCTCTAAGAAATGAAGGTTGCCCTTAGAATGTAGACATGGGGAGGTAGTGGCGTACTATTAGCTTTGGGCTGATTCATATCGGTCGCGTTCTAGAGAATTATTCTCTCGTTCTTGTAAGATTTGTGGGTGGACGAAATGCTTATGCCAAAGAAGTTGCGCTGCAGCGGAGGATGAGTTGATGTTCGAGAGGCTGGGTCTTAAGTATGGTGAGGGAAGTCACGTGATGATGAATGGGGCGTGCAGCAGGTGTGGCTGAGACTTGGAGCTTGGAGCTTGGCGACCTGGGTGACTCCTGATGATTGATTGTTACAACTTGGCCCAACCTTTCAACGATGGTTGTGACGCCGTTCTGATGGGAGACGAAAGAACGCAAGCCGTGAACGCGTTGGCACGGCTGGCGAGACTTTTTCCACCATTTCAAACGTCGCCGACAGCAAGCGCGCGGACCCGACCTTGCACTCCGTGACGATCTCCCCGCAGGACTACGGGCCGACGCAGTTCCTCCGAGCAGGAACAGACGCTGCAAACAGCGACCAAAAATCATCATTCCTTCGCCCACCGAGCAATTTGAATCATTCATAGACAAGCTCTTCATATGGCAACTCAGATCCTACGTTGCCAAAGGAACTTTCCATCAAGCATGCAACCAATGGGACTGGATGCAGAGTTTCTGTGTGGACGTCAGAGTCGGGCCCCAGTAGTAAGTACCACCAGAAACACGCAACGTATGGAAGACCCTAATCGGAGACTTGGAATCGGATCAACTCTCTGCTGGACATGTGCGCTCTTTTTACGCTTTTTCCAGGTCGCCTTTCGGCGAGAATGTACTTAGTGATAAAGACGACGCCTCAGAGGCTCGCCATCACGCCCGTCTGCTTGTCGGACCCGATCCATGCATTTTGGGACCTCGCATCCACGGTTTGTTTAGTCGACCGCCGTGGATTCTAACTCACTATCTCATCCGTGCTCGCTTCCTGTACATGCATCACTAGCTCATGACGCCTCTACGAGGACACCAAATGCTCCCACGTCCACGCCTCTGACGCATGTTCTGAGCCGGAGTATCTCCCGGCATTAACCGATGGAAGGTCCTAGAGGCGCGCAAAATCAGGTCTGTAGGCATGGAGAGAGCCACCGAACACTGCTCATAGCAGGTCATGGCAGCTCGTGAAGACCGGCGCACATGCAGGGAAATACTTTGGTACCGGCGAAACACGTAGCTCAAGTGCGAGTCTCAATCAGGACGACAAGGGCCAGAGTGATCATCGACATGGTCACTCAACAGCCTTTTCGAACATCCCCCTTCTTGGGGGGCGCAACGTGCTGTATCTTCGTCATCGAGTCAAGGTGAACCTCAGGGTGCGATACCTCTCATCCCCCTGAATCCAACACTTTATCGACCAGGGGACAGAAAATGTACTTGCCGTCGATGAGGGCGTCAGCATTGCACAGGATGATATAGGCCACCGTGACGTGAAACCTCATTGCTCAATCAATATGACAGAGAAATATCAAATGGTCTCGTGCTTGCTTCCCTCCGAGGTGCAGCCGCGCAAAATCCTTCGCGTCGTCTGTTAGTAATTTTCCCTTGTTTCTATTTCTGCTGCGGCTGACTGGAACAGTGCCTACAAAGACTGTCTAAATCGCCTCCCCATTCTCTCACAGTGGTCTTTGGGATATATCAGGCGAAGGGGGAGGGCCCTTGCTTGCGTCCCCTCGTCCACAGCCGCATAGTGTACCTCGTCTTCGCTCGTTGTACATGGGCTGGATGTCTTTCACCATGAACATGATGTCTGTTTCGTTTACAAAGTGTCCATGCAGATATATCAGACTCATTCTTAGATGTATGTGTTCGCGTCATTTGTCAAATTTTCCGATGTCACTCACAGTCACTTCACAGCTACCTGCCACTCATGTTCCCGGCGGACCACTTCCGACTCAACACATACAGGAAATTGCACTCGGCTCCATTCTTGACGTAAGCCATCTCCGTTTGTCGCAGCAGCTCTCGTCTACTCACCACCTTTTGCGGCATCTCCCCCCATCGGAATCTTCCACATTCACGATGACCGTGATCAAGCTCTACGGGATGTATCTGACAACGGAAGTGCGAGCGACACTGGCGGGAGCACGAGGCAACGCATGTGAGATGGTGGTAATGCGATCGGCGGCGCTGCAGAGGCGTCGGGGACGCAGCCAGGCGAAGCTGCTACGGGCAAGGCGGTGCAAGATACGCGACGGGACAGTCCTCCCGCGATGCAAGGATCTACGCCCTACTCCACCGCAGTTGATCCACGAATCAAGTCTACCGTAGGAAGCGTCAAGTCGGAGGATTCCGTGTTGTTGTCCTAGATGGTGCAGTTTCCTGCGTTCATGAATTGAAAAATTGAGGATCTCATTGTAGACTATTTCTGTACATCACCTTGCTGGCGTTTGTACATGTATGTATGATCAAATAACGAGCTCCTCGTTTCGTCACGTCTCGATCTTTGCTGCAGGGCCTGTGTGCGGGGAACGGCGATGTTTAGGATAACGGGGATCAAAGTGACCTTCTGAGCGACGGCGTTATTTGTGAAAATGATCGGACGTTGACCGTCTGTTTTCGTAGAACCACTAGGAATGTCGGAAAAAACTGAGGGGAGGATGTTGCGATACACCTCCTTTATACGCCTGGCTGACTAGATGTGAGCCATGCTCGGACGTTCTCTGGTTTCAGAGTTATCTCCACCCGCTCAAGTAGAAGTAAATCTTGCGAATTTTCCGGCTTCCCCTGGAATTAAACGAGCCAGAAATACGTGTACGAGAGTGCAACGCTCTGATGTCGGTGTTTGGGAAGTCAGACGCTGCCTAGTGCTTGCAGCTGCAGCTGTCAAAATCGTAATGCATACATACATAACTTCTGTAATTGATGAGAAGTGCAGCAGCTCCGGGCCATTTACAAAACTGATTGATCCACCCGTTGTCTGTTCATAGAGCTGCTGGAAAACGACGTAAGCAAGTCTCATGGACGACTCAATTGCTCCAGATACACCTGCCCAAACCCAATCATCGTCTTCACATTCTGTTGGCTCTTTCATTCAGAGGTCACGGACGGCTGGGAGACATCTTCCTAAGTTCCATTTTCACTCGCAGTGGATGGCGGCTTGATCTGACCAGGTAAACCAGCAGACTTCCAAGCCTCCAAACCTCCCACCATGTCCGTTGCATTCAACAGTCCAATATCATGCAATGACGCTGCTGCGAGGGATGAGGCATATCCTTCCTCGCAGTACACGATGATTTTCAAGTCATATCTGTCTGCAATGGCCAATCGTGCCTCCGATCGGGGGTCAAAGCGCCATTCTAGCACATTGCGCTCGATGATGAGGGAACCATGGATACCGCCCGAGTGAGCATGCTGAGCAGCGGGACGAATATCGACGAGGAAAGCGGGCATGAGATACGTCGGATTATGGAGGATATCCCAAGCTTCTAGGGGCGTGACACGTTGGAGCCTTGCTTGCGCAGCCGCTACGAGCTGATCGATGCTGCAGGACCCTGGGGGCAGTGCGAGTGGATCTAGTGGCGCACGAACGGATTTAGAGAGCACGTCTCAGAGTGCAACGCTGTCGTAAGACGATGCGCCGATGTCTTGGATAGCGACAATCAGAAATTTTCCGTGGTTCGTCACGGACATGATTCGACCGAGGACCTTTGAGCTAGCGAGCAGTATAGCACGCTGGACGTCGTCATCGTCGCTGCCGGTGATGACGAGGGTATTCGAGTGTGTTGTAGATGTAGCAGATGGTGCACCAGTGGTTGCCAGTGCGAAGAGGTGTCTAGAGGGTATGCATGCACATATGATGTTGGTGACGTGGTGGAGGAAGCTGTCGTCGTCGTAGGGTTAGGTTTTTAGAGGGGAAGGACTTAGAACTTTTAATGTCCAGTCCAAGGCAGCTACAACAGCAGAGGCTAGGAGGGTGGGGTTCCCCATGAACGAAAATAAGTAGCAAACAGACATTTGAATAAAATGGGAAAGGGGAGTAGAAGTACAGATAGAAAGAGAAATCAATCACTCACCCTCAGTGAGGGGAAAACAGAGTGCCAAGTTCTGTTTCTGCACACAGGCTTCTTCAGTTCCCAGTCTGAGTAGAGAGGGGTGAGGAGGAGGAGGAGGAGTGTTTGTTCTAGCTAGAGGCTTTGACTGAGCAGTACTTATACCATTCAGGAGGGGGCTTATCAGAGATAAGCTGATTCCATCAGATACAGTGGTTATCCACCAATGAAAATTTTCAAAGATCTTTGTCCAATGAAAATTTTGATAGATCAAAGGATGAAAATTGATCTACCAATAGAAAGCATTCCAGGAAAATTTTACTGGAGGTGAGTCACTTTCTTGACACTGATTTGATATGAGGAGTCAAGGAGCACCAATAGAAGTCAAGGAAAATTTTCAAGAAGTTGATTCAAATCAGTGACAGAATCTAAAATGACAGTAGCCAAGGGGAACACTCACTCGGCTCACTGCACTCACCTCGCTCATGTTCCTGAGAGGATAAAAAAACTGACAGGGCGACAGTGAGGATTTCTCCTCAGACCGTTTCTTCTTTTATAGACTCTTCAGGCTTGCTTAGTCAGTTATGGGATGTACCAAACAATTTCCACAGTGAGAATCGTATGATGCGGTATATTAATCTGAGCGTGGGATCAGCCAATGGGAATAATAACTCACACCGGGATTCTAAGAAGCGTCACCATATGACCATGAGAAGTCAAGATCCAGGCTAGAATGTTCCAGACTCATACTAAAAATAGGAAGGCCTAGGCCCGCCTAGATCGTTCTGGACTGTACTAATAATAACCAGAGTCTAGACTGCTTATATAATCCAGATGCCCTAAACCAAGTTATGTGATCCAGGATTCTAAGGGGTGTTCTGTAATGGATATTAGGGTCAAAGAAGGGTTTTGCTAGCATATTTTGAGGATTTATAGATAATATAGTGATAAATATATGAATAAAAAGGTGTGATTTTGCGCATTTGGTGGACACAGCCAAATGCGCAAAATTGGGGAATTTATATTGGTATATTTATTTATATAATTAGCTTGGAATTAAGATACTAAATTGATTTTTTATTTCCAGGATCTGTGAATTGTTCCTGATAGAGCCAATCCATGGGATCATTTTAACCCCTCCATCATGAAAATCCGTGGTCTGGTTCTTGAGATAAAAATCAAACAAGGTGTATCAGAGAGCATATCTGGATCACCCTCAAAAAAATTCCAACAGGTCTTGAGACCATCACCAATCGATTCAGAGGGTCAAAGAACCCCTGGGACATCTTTTTCAGATCGCAGGATACCCTTTCTGAATTAATCTTAAAGAATCTTTGAATACAGGAGAAGGAGGGGAAAACATCAAGCCTCAAAATAATTCCTAGAACCTGTAGGTATACTTCCACCATCCAGAGAGAACTATAATATGGTAGGAACGGCCATTTTTAGATCTATAGAACCTCACTAGAATGCTATCTCTAATAAAGGTAGTAGGAGGAGGACATTGATCACTTGCAAGAAAATTCCAAATGATCTTGGAACTGTCACTAATCATTTTCAGAGAGTTGAATGGTCCTCAGAACATCTAGAAATTTATAAGAACAAGATGATGACTGATTTTTTTATCTAAAGAGAACTCCTTGTGAGAAGGAGTAGGCATATCTATGTTGTCTCTTCTGCTTTCCAGACCATCTAGACTGTCTAATCTCCAATGTCCTTCCTTAAACACCTTTTTCAACTTCACTCCATGCTGTAGACGACACACTACAAATCTCATAGGAGATCTAGTCTCCTTCGACAACTTTTTGATCTTGTAGTATTTCAGATTGGTGACAAAGACATAGCACTTCTGGTTGATCTTCCACACATAGCCCTTGGTCTTTTCTATTATCCTCTGGCTTGTAGAAAGACATTGCAACTCTGTAAAGATGGATGCTAGAGCATCGTTCAACTCCAATTGCCCTTGTTCGTCTCTTTCATTGCAGTGATCGTGATATTGTTTGATGCATCTATGGTCCTTTCACAAAGAACACCACCTAGATGAGACAAGCAGCAGTCCTTGGCTCTTACAACATCGAACACCAAAGATTTAAGCTTAAGAAAACAGGTCAGTTATTGTCAGGGGATTCCTGAACGCCAAGTGAGCAGAGTGAGCGAAGGTGTGAGGGGACCTGTGAATTGTAAACGGGGACTGGCTTGAATTTCTCCAGGCCATCAGTTTCGACCTTTATAGGTCTCTTCAGCCCATTGTTTACGTGTATGGGAATACCATTCCAACAGAAGTCTGTTGGGACAAAGTCGTACGATGCAGTAAAGAATTCCTGAGAGTGTGGGATCAGCCAATGGCAGAAAAGACGATTTCTCACCGATGGGAAACTGAGATATTATTAGCAAGATCCTTTCGGTCTGGACTATTTCTATAATTGTACTAAGGACTAGAATGTTCGAGCCCTACTCCTTTGAGATTCTACTAATAATAGAACTTTTCCAAAAATATACTAAGGCCTAGACCCTAGCACATGACTGTGGGAAAAGAAGCCCATCCTAAAACAGAACGTCACATGACCGGGATTAGCTGGGGGGACATACCAAAAAGGCTATGTTAACCTTAACCTAATATTATTCCCTGAGCGGGACAAATGAACCGCTGGTCATGACTTCCTTTTTTGGCTAACCTTTCTCAGGCTGGTCATGACTACTTTTTTGGAAAGTATCCTTATTTATCATACATGTATGCTAAAGTTGATTATTTTGCATCCATTGTCCATGGCTGTGCAGTCATGACTATCATAAAAGGAATCATGACCAGTGGCTGTGTGGTCATGACTACCATAAAGGAAATCATGACCAGTGGCTGTGTGGTCATGACTACCATAAAGGGAATCATGACCAGTGGCTGAAACATTCAGCGGCTCACATGTTGTGGAGGGCGTACTGAGGTTATTCGACGTATGGATAGTTTGTATTCAGAGGGACTGAATGATGAATACCCAAGAGGATTCGATGGGGATCCTCTGGTCGCTCCATTGAATCTTATATACTCTACTAGTGTTTGTCCATGTGTACACTAGATCTAACCGATACTATGAAAGACATATGTTCCAGGCATGCATCAAGCATAGCCATGGAATGGAAAGGAATCATAACATGAGGGAAACATATGTAGAATGGAAGAAGAAGCATGAAGTGAGGATAACATGTGCTGCCACGATCATACATTAGATCGGTGAGGATCCCATGACGTGTGGCAGCTATTAAATATCAAATAACTGTAAAATGAGAAACATACGGTAATGGTGAGGCATAAGGCTATGAAAGCCTGTGAGTCTGTGAAGAGGTGACATAGGGGTTATGTCCGTGTCGCTGCAAGCTAGTTGCACATATCATGTCACGTGACCAGTCACGTGATCTGGAAAAAGACTTAGACGTTTCTAAGTCGTTGAGTACAAGCGCGCTAGGCGCTAAAGAAAGAAAAATAGAGAAAAAGAGAAGAAAAATACATATTGTAACAGTGGCTGTCCAGTCATGTTAAAAACATCCTTATTTATCATACATGTATGCTAAAATTGATCATTTTCTGTCCATTTTCTATGGCTGTCTGATTATAACTGTTTAAAGAAATCATGAGTCATAAAAGGCATTGTGATCAGATAATTGATGTCATAACAATGATGTGCTTTTAAAATTAGTATACATGTATACTAATAATTTTCTATCTACCATAGTCCAGTCCTGATTCCTCTTATGATAATCAAGGATCCTTTTTAAAAAAAGAGCCATGACTAGCCTAAGAAAGGTTAGTCAAAAAAGGAAGTCATGACTGGACAGCCACTGGTCATGATTTCCTTTATAGTAGTCATGACCACACAGCCACTGGTCATGATTTCCTTTATAGTAGTCATGACTGTATAACCACACAGCCACTGGTCATGATTCCTTTTATGATAGTCATGACTGCACAGCCATGGACAATGGATGTAAAATAATCAACTTTAGCATACATGTATGATACATAAGGATACTTTCCAAAAAAGTAGTCATGACTAGCCTGAGAAAGGTTAGCCAAAAAAAAAAGTCATGACTGAACAGCTAGCCACTGGTCATGACTAAATATGTTATTGAGTCTAAATCTGAGTTTTAACAATCTTCAATCTTCTTTTGTTATCTTCTATCTTTGATCATTCTATCCAAGTTTTCACTATTTCCACCACTTATATAAGCACCTTTCACCTTTGTGATCACCATGTTCACCTATCAAAACTGCAATGCTCAATTTGAGGTCTGGACTATATATATATCAAGCTCACAAAAGAAGCTATGTTTCAGAAATAGCAACATTTGTCTTTAAAAATGAAAAGACTATAAGTGAAGAAGAACAAGGATGAATACTTTGAATATTATGCTCTGACAGTGACTGTTTGAATTTCACAAAAGTCTAAAAATGTCAACACTCTAAAAAAACATATCAACAAGGTATAGTCAAGATGAGTAGGTCCATCTGCAATAGAGAATACAGTAAGCAATCAAGATATGCATACTAAGTTGCTGACATGATCAAAAGAAAGTTGGCACTAGAGTTGCTAAAGCTAGTCATATTAAGATAAGCTATATTAATTGCTAAGGTTATCATGGATTCAAAGATCAATATTACTATTGTTGCAGCTAAAGCTGCTAAAAACTATCAAGTCTAGGTCTTCCAGGCTGATTTCAAGTTCTCTGAAGGGACAGAGGTAAGAACATAGGTACGAAGACAAAAGGAAGCAAAATAGAGAGGTTAGGTCTTTGGCTTTAGCTTATGCACTATGCTCTTATACAAGTTCTGTCCTGGTATTTACAAAGGAAGGGTAGAAGTAGAAGCAAAAGGTGAGACAAGCAATGGATTAGCCTCTCGCAGCGTCAAACACTAAGAACTAGGCTCAAGAAAACAAATTAGTTTACGTCTAACTTGAAGACGTGGGATGAGCAGGAGTAAGCATTGACTTATTGTTACGATATGTATTTTTCCTCTATTTATTTCCTTTTTCTTTCTATTTATTCTAATTTATTAAGCCTTTAGCACCTAGCGCGCCTATACTTCAAGACTTAGAAACGTTTAAGTCCCAAATCTATCACGTGACTTGACACGTGCAACTGGCTCGCACGCGACACGGACTAACCCCTATGTCATATCTTCATGGACTCACAGGCTCTCATAGCCTTATGCCTCACCCCCACCATATGTTTCCCATTTCACAGTTATTTGATATTTAATAGCTGCCACACATCATGGAATCCTCACTGATCTCATGTATGATCGTGGCAGCACATGTTTACCTCCTGTTTATGATTCTCTTCCATTCTACATGCGTTTACCTTATGTTTTACTTCCCTTCCATTCCATGGCTATGCTTGATGCATGCCTGGTACATATGTTTTCCATCTTATCGGTAGATCCAGACATACATGTACAAACAAGTGTAAGAGTATATAAGGCTGGAATGCAGCGACCAGGAGATTCCCTATTGAATCCTCCTAGGTTTTACTTCTTCAGCCCCTCAAACTGCAGAGCAACCTCGGTTACGAATTATTTCAGTACGCCCTCCAATATGTGAGCCGCTGATTGTATCACTTATGCTTGTCAATGGTGAGTATGATGAGGAAGGGAAAGACTTAGGTTGCTCATAGATGGATAGCCTCAAGAGAATCAAATTAGGGACTCTGGGGTGTTTGCCATTGTAGACTATATATGCTGCTAGTATTTGTATGGAACAAATAGATAAGTAAGCAGAATATTCCACAATATTCCATATGATGTCATGGTCCAGACTGGTCTAGGTAGGTCTAGGTATAGAATCTTCTAAACAGGTCCAGGCCTAGTCACATGATATCTAAATATAAAGTCCTCATTACACATGATCCAGTCACATGAGTAAATAAGCACGTGATGTAAGTCACATGATCATAAAAAGAAAGAGAAAAACAGAGAAAAATTATACCCCATAACAAAAGGACAATGAGAAAAAGTAAGAAGAGGCTAGAAAAAGACTTAGAGAGACATGAAGAGACTTAGAATACAACTAGGAAGTGACTTTGGTGATATTTAAACTGAGACAAATACATGCAGGTAGAAGTTCATAAGTACTCTATAGAAAACAATATGATGAGAACTATTGGTAAGAGGAATTGCAAGAATGATATGAGAATGAGTTGAAAATGGATTGATAAGAAAGACAAGAGTGAGAGAATAATTAGATAAAGAATCTGAGAGAAATGACATAGTATGAGTATGAGAAGACAAGAGTTGACAGCATGAAACCAGATGGGAAAGAAGTCATTTCTGAGGAATGATATATTTCTGAGGGTCTTTTGAATAGTTGTGAAAATGCTAAGTGTCATTGTAGTGTAGTGGAGAGATGTATTGAGTTGAAAACATAAAGGGAAAAGATAGAGGAGTTGAAAAATAGACTTAGAATTATTTCAGATATGATAGTATCTCCCTCTTAGACCTAATCGGAACAATAGGTGGAAAACAAATTTTCTAGGTGAAGCTTGGAAAATTTTCTATATCAGTATGAGTCTTCTGAGTTCATAGTTTTAACCACAAAGCTTTCTTTCTGCATATCACCTCTGCTTCTGTCTAATAAAAATCAACCCCCTTCCTCAATATTTAAATGGCCCTCATCGACATCTCCTACTACTCCAATGCTGAGCTTACACCTCACAATGATGACTTGATCAAGATGGCCCTCATGAAGACAGAGGAAATTTTCTGCCAAAAACAAGAAATCAAAGAGTGTATAAGGGTAGAGGTGGAAAGGAAATACAAGGAAGTAGCTGAGGTGCAAGAGAAGGTATTAGCAGTGGTAAGAACATAGATTAAGGAGAAGAAAAGTGAAGAAGGAGGAAAGGAGGAAGAAATGGCAAAAAAGACAGTGGAGAAGGTGGAAAAGAGATGAAAAGAGGGAGAGAAGATGAAGAAGTCAATAGAAAAGAAAGGAAAAGGGAAACAAAAGATGAGTTCTGCCTAGGTCCAATACTTTAATCCTTCATATACTAGTTGCATAAAAAATAAAATTCTGTGCAAGATCTACTATAAGAGCAATGGGACCATTTACCAGTTATATATCCAGTGCAACAAAACAAAGGCGCAATATAAGCACAAGGGGGTGAAGAATATTGAGTGCAGACGAAAACAGGACAAGCAGAGTAATCTACTAGAGAAGAAGTAGAAACATGTATGAAGAGATACACCTGAACCTTTGCATTTGGAGAAGATGGATGTCAATGAAGATGATGGTGCAGAATCCACCATATAGGCCTCTGGGTCATCTTCAATGAAATCAGGTGCTTCTGGAGGTCTGCCATTTATCTCCTTATATCTATTATTCAAGAGCTCATCTCATTGAGCCTCATCCTCAATTCTGACTATGTACCATCAGAAATAGACTTGAAAGACTGAAGGTTATCAGAGGAGGAGGATATGAAATGGGTGAAGGAGGAGGAGGAGTTGCATGAAAAAAAGTGAGGAGAATCAACCTTGGAAGGAGAGGACAATGATCAAATAGTATAGGTAGTAGTTAGCTTTCCTATTGCTTTCCTATAGATAAAATCCACGTGCAATGTATTCCTCTTATCTAGATATTAGAAATGAGGCTAAAATGAGTTAGAAATGAATAAAAGTTGAAATAGCAAAAGAATGAAAAACAAGTTAGAAGAAGTGATAAGCATAAAAAGTAGAAAAATAAAAGAAAAATAAAAAAAGACAGAAAAGACTTGAGGTGAGTTAATGGATCAATCAGAGCAGTGTAGGCAGCAACAGAACCTATGTAGGGAGAGACCCAGACTTGTCAGGATATCTAGAATGGAAATTCACAACAAGCTCTAAGGCATTCTTTAGTTCAGTTGCAAGTAGCCAGGAAGTCTCATCATCTATCCCCTTGTACCCAAGCCACCAAACAAGATATAGTGGTTGACAACGTCTCTGTTAATGGTCTACCTTAGAGTTCAAAATCTTAGAGATCTTATACTTGAGCTCATCATCAACTTTGACTAGAGATGGTGGAGGTTGTATATGGTTTAAGATAGGGTTCAGAAAAGATGGCTCTAACTGTAAGACATGAAGCATGGAGTGTACAGATTGTAGTGTGTCTGAAAGTTTAAGAGTAAAAGAGTGAGAGCCAGATTAAGAAATAATAGGGAAGCTTTTCTAATAGTTTCTTTGAAGGATGTATAGGGCAGAAAAACTTGGTTTTGACATAGATGAGGTCTTCAACCTTGAAATCCAGAGGTGGAGAATGTCTTGCATCTGCAGATTCTTGATAACATTTTTGAGCAGTAGCCATTTCAGTATGTAGGAAGGAATATAGTTTGTCCAGATTGACTGCATAGTCATGAGCACAGGAAGAAGTAAGATCATATTTTGAAGAGATGGAAATGTTCAGATGATAGCCTTTGTTCATGAAGAATGGAGATACCCCTATAGTGGTGCTAGAAGCATTGTTGTAAGTGAATTTAGCCAAGAAAAGTAACTTAGCCTAATTGTTCTATTGATAGTTGCAATAGATGTATACCCTACACATAGTACTACCAATTTGCTGCCCCCTATCATGTACTCATGTCAGAACAAGAGAGGTGGTATGCCTTTGCCATTGCTCTTACTGTCTACTCCCTGCTCAAACCACTATTCAAGGGTAAGACTATCACCAGGTTGTTACGATATGTTACGATATGTATTTTTCCTCTCTTTTTCTCTATTTTTCTTTCTTTAGCGCCTAGCGCGCTTGTACTCAACGACTTAGAAATGTCTAAGTCTTTTTCCAGATCACGTGACTGGTCACGTGACGTGATATGTGCAACTAGCTTGCACGCGACACGGACATAACTCCTATGTCACATCTTCACGGACTCACAGGCTTTCATAGCCTTATGCCTCACCATTACCGTATGTTTCCCATTTCTCCTATTTCATATTTAATAGGCTGCCACACATCATGGGATCCTCACCGATCTAATGTGTGATCGTGGCAGCACATGTTATCCTCACTTTATGCTTCTTCTTCCATTCTACATATGTTTCCCTCATGTTATGATTCCTTTCCATTCCATGGCTATGCTTGATGCATGCCTGGAACATATGTCTTTCATAGTATCGGTTAGATCTAGTGTATACATGGACAAACACTAGTAGAGTATATAAGATTCAATGGAGCGACCAGAGGACTCCATCGAATCCTCTTGGATATTCATCATTCAGTCCCTCTGAATATGAACCATCCATAAGTCGAATAACCTCAGTACGCCCTCCACAATATGTGAGCCGCTGAATGTTTCACAGGTGACAAGAGAAATTAGTCAAAATGAAGGAATTGCTTTTCATGCTCAATGAGAATAACTACCTTGAATTCACTTGAAAGCATTCTTGAGAAGCATGGTAAAGCTCAGTACAAGGTTTCTAGCAAGTAATGGTTCCCGTTCAAGTTCACCACACCAAAGACAAAGAGGTAATTTCCATTATTTCTAGTTATCTGGCCTCACTCACAAAATTTGATTTAGCTTGCATGTGAGTGAGGCAATGGATGTATACAATGAGTCAAACTACAAGGAAATAATGCAAAAGATCCTCCGTGCTCCTGGTGACCCTGGTACAACAAAGATTTTTATCAACATGAAGCATGTTGAGAAGCTACCATTTTATCAACCTAGCAGCAACTCTGAAAATGAAGAATCAGATGTATTAGATAACAACTAGATATATCCTTGTCTATGTGGCTTCGACCTTTTCTGATATGATTTTCAATGAGATACTGTCCTGCACAGTTTCAGATCTTGATGCTTGCCTTGCTCAATAGTGCATCAAGCTTGCAAAATTGTGCAAGAATGACCACAATGAGAGCCTTATATATATTGGACTGTTGGGTGCTACCATCTAGCTTACCCATGCCATAGTGCTTGATTGGGCATGCACTTTGGTATGTACTTTCTAATGTCATGTCAAAGTGATCCTAATTAGCATATAGAAAGAAGGGCAGGCAACATTGAACATTCCATCCAATATTCCCTTGTTTGACATCGCAAACAAGACACTGTTTTTACACCCAGCATACAGAGCACATGTCCAGAATGAAACACTCAGTAGCTCACATGGTATGAGAAATATACTGAGGTTGCTTGAGACAACTAGGACAGGTACTCTGAGGAGACATAGAGCTTCTAAGGAAGACTCAGGAGGATTTGATGGGAATCTCCTGGTCACTGCATTCACTCTTATATACTAATACATTGTTTGTCCATGTATCTACTGGATCTATTGATAAGATGAAAAACATCAGGTGAACCATATAGAAATATGAGGAAAACATATGTAGAATAGAAGTAGAAGCATAACATGAGAAAGACATGTGCTGCCACATTAACATAGTGTGTAGGCCATGAGGTGTGACAGCCTATTAAATATCAAATGATAGAAATGAGAAACATATGGTAAGAGTGAGGTATAAGTCTATGAAAATCTGTGAGCCCATGATGCAGTGAAACATATACATAGAGGCTAGTCCTTGCATCAATCGGGACTGGACCAATTGTACCAAGTCATGTGATCCAGGTCACATGTTTAGGAAAGAGACTTAGACATTTTTAAGTCTTAAGAATAGGCGTGCTAGGTGCTAAGAGCTTAATAAATTAGAATAAATAGAAAGAAAAGGAAAATAAATAGAGAAAAAATCCATATCGTAACACAGAACTTTTCACCAGCCCCGTCTCCTCCAAACCCTGGATCAGATGTTAACTCACTTATATCTGTCCTTCTTCTTCAGACACTCATAAATTCTGGCCTGCTTTCTCAGTCCATGCTGTAAAGTCCATCCTCTCCATTGCTGATAACACCTATACATCATGCCTCAGAAAGACTTATCTCGCCTCATTTTCCATCTCTCTTTCAGCTCTTGGTGATTCTGATGCACCTATGTATGAGTACAAACTCTCAGCACAGCACATTGGCTCAGATATCCTTGCCAAAATCGATGACAAGATGCTCTTGAGAATTGGGATCCTAACTGACAACATCATCCATCTGAAAAAGAATTGTACAGTCTGGTGGAATAGTCCTGATATAGAGTGAAAGCATAGCAACACTGATCAGAGTTCAACAAGTCAATCAAAGTCATCCATCCAACTACCTCAGAAAAAGGTCGCCTATAAGAAGAAGTACTATGGAAGTGGTGGCTGCTGCTTTACTGTGCCTCCAATGATATGTAGCAATGGTGATGACAATGGTCTGTTGAAGGACTACAATCTTTGATATCAATCTACAGATCATAGTACTTGACTTCCTGTTCCAAATGGGTATATTGTTTGTGAGAAGGGCAAGGACAATACTTTGGATCATGATATGGGCTTCAATTACTAGTTAGATACATGATCTATTATTTTCATATGTGTTTTCAATACACTGCTTTCATTTCATGATATATCATTGTGACAACATGGTCTCGACTATTTACAGAAAAGAAAACAACACTATTTCATACTATATAATGTACTCCAACACTCTAAAATATCCTTCAGCCTTGTCCAGTGAGATACTCTGACAAGCATGAGCAATCATGGTCATTGAGAAGTCATCAGTGTGGTGCTGAAGGTATATCTTGATGGTGGAGAAAGCTTGTTCAATTGGATTATAATCAAGGGAGTAAGGAGAAAGAAAAACAAGCTTGCATACTGATGACAGTTAGTACAAGAAAAATTAGGTGATGATGACATACGGTACATGTCTTCAATGAGTGCATGAACCTCCTTGCTCTAGTGAATGTAACAATTGTCTATTATGAGTATACTGTGAGGACCAGGATATGAGTTGGTGAAAGGCATCTTTACTAAAGATGAGAGAAAAGAACACATATAAAATTATGAATAACATACCACATGTTCTTCTAAAAATCTCAAAAAGCACTTGCCATCAACTGGTCCCTCAACAATATCATATGCAATGATACCATTGAGTGTGATAGCAGGAATGATAGAAAACCTTGAGCTACATACAAAGTACCTTTTGACATGGCAGCGATCTCCTCTCCTTGACTACCCATATTGACACATGGATGTATGTTTATCTTTTGTAGCTTCATTAATGAAAACAAGCATGTTGAGGTCTGATACTTCAGCAGCAATGTGATTCATGTAAATTACACATGTTACTTCATTTCTCTCTGCAGATGTAGAGAAAATGACCTTCCAAGTGATGCCAAGACATTGGAGAGTTCAAAGAAGGGTAGAAAGTATGATGGATTTAGGATGCTTCATCCAAAGTTCCTACTGAAGCTCATCAAGGTAGATGGTGCTACAATACTAAATGATGGCAGAGATGAAAGTGATGTCTGCAGAGCTGAGTAGTTGAGGGTGGTCAGTAAGATGAGAGTATATCTAAGGGTTCGTTATAGTGCTATATTTTGAGTACAATAAAAGGATTCTGTAAACAAGCGATTTCTTGATGCCTAAGATATAACAGATATCCTTGACACTATGGTTTTCATGGTACAAGAGTGGAATATGAGCTTTGTAATCATTAGACATGATATGGTGGCAGCCAGGTATGGATGATGGTGTTATGGGGTATAATTTTTCCTTTATTTTTCTCTATTTTTCTCTCTCTTTTTGAGGTCACGTGACTTATATCATGTGCTTATTTAATCATGTGACTGGATCATGTGCAACGAGGACTTATATTTAGTTATCACGTGACTAGGCCTAGACTTGCCTAGAACATTCTAGAATTAGACTCACCTAGACTGGTCTGGACCATGACATCATCACGACGTCATATGGAACACCATGGAATGTTGTGGAACATTCCTATGACTTCATTTGTTTGTTCTTGTAAATATGGCATCTGTATATAAGACTGAATGCCATCGCCCAGAGACCCTAGCTTGGTTCTCTTGGGACTACCTGTCTACGAGTGACCTAAGTTTTCTCTTCTTCATCATGCTCTTCATTGACAAATCTAAGTCAATGCTCTACTCCTCATTGTCCCAGGTCTTCAAGTCAGACCTTAACTGATTTGTTTTCTCTGCAAAGTTCTAAGTGTTCGACGTTGCGAGAGGCATAGTTCATCGCTTGTCTCACTAGAACCAAGCTACCCACTCTCCTCACCATTACACTTCTTTGTGCATTACCGCGCCTTTTCGTTTTTATTAGTCTCTGACCGTTGAGGTTCAGGAAGGAAGTTGTGGTATCTAGGCCCCTGTTGACGGATTCTCTCGTGTGAGAACTAGGGTATCATCCCTAGAGGTTAAATCCTCCATCAAAACCCCTTCTTCTTCATTTGGGCATTGTCCCACGTCCACGTGAGGCACCTTTGTTTTTAGTTAGTCAAATAGCAACCCTCCCAGTATGCAAGAGCGGTCTTGTGCCCGTACTGTCTTAGGAGAGGTTGAACCAGCTTATTAATCTCAAGCAAGGGAAAATGAGAACGATGAGTTCATCGTATAGTTCCACTCGCTGGTTCTCCAATCAGAGTGCTCCCATATGCACTCAATTTACCTACTGAAAAGGGCAGCTCAGCCCAATATTATCAAAGAGATTTACCTCGCTGGTACTCAAAAGGAAACAATTGAAGAGTACCTAGAAGAAGTCTGAAAGATCGGAAGTCGGGCTAATCTCTTTGAGTACCAGTTTGGTAACAAAGAATCCCAGGGGCATGCCTGGATCAACAACATGCAAAACTTCTCTTCCTCCAGCCATGGAGGTAAAACATATGAAAACAGTAGAGGCAATGCAATGGACATTGGCACTGCACAGAAGGGCAAACAACCGGAGCAGAGAAGGCTCCAGATGGATTGTTACAAATGTGGCAAGGCAGGCCACTTTGCTCGACAGTGCAAGGCACACAACTGTCGCTGCAGTTCAGACCACCACACTTCAGACCTGCACCAGATGTCGGCTAACTCTAGTCACCAGGTGCGACAAACCGAAAGCATGCCAACTGATCATTGGTGTGGCATGGACTTCGAGGAAGCGAAAGCTTTCTTTTTCGACATGCACAACACAGAGATGAAGGCACAGAGAAAAGCCTTCAGTCCTTGAACATGGGGACAATTCAAGGTGTCACATCTCTGGCAGGCGGCAGACAGCGCCTAAAAGCATCTGTCAGGAAGCCCGAGCCTGTAACTCAAACAGGGCACAAATGTGTTAAAAAGATTCCGGTGATTCCGGTAAAGGGTCTAAAAAGACACCCAGCCATTACATGGACCCTCAAAAAAAAAAGAAAAAAAGACTTACTAGGAACAACCAAAAGAAGGGAGATGTTGGTCACTTACTGTCTTTTCAAAGTCTTGAGCATATCCTGGGGTTCTATAAATGCATGAATATGCCACAAAGTAATGCATGGAATGAAAAAAAAGCTAACCTTTTAGGTATAGAAAAGTCATTGGAGGATAGTTCCTACAAGGTTATTGGAGAGTATGATTACCTCTTCTTTTTATGCCTCAGTATCAGGTATGTACTGATGGATTCATACTCTGCTCTTGTATGTACTGGTTGTTCTTCTTCCAAGTCTGAGAAAATAGATTTGATCAATTGTGATATACATAGACAAAATAAAATATGCACATTTGTATTCAACATTTATATCCATGTCATCTAGGATATGTCACTGAGTAATAGGAAAGAAAGACTTACCGTTGTTATTAGAAAAATGATATTGTAACCCTTCTTTCTCCTCCTCCTTCTCCTCCTCTTCCTCCTCCTCTTTCTCCTCTTTCTCCTCTTTCTCCTCTTCTTCCTCTTCCTTTTTCTCCTCCTCCTCCTCTTTCTCTTCCTCCTCTTCCTCCTCTTCTTTCATCATATTGAATATGTGCCCTTGTATTTTGTTCAACTTGATCTGTCTCTCTTTCTTCTTTTTCTCTTTTCTTTCTAGCCTCAATTATCTAAATTTTTCTTGTAACTCTTCAAGTGGATCCTATAAAACAAAGTCAACAAGCTTCAGAGAGAGAATTATGACCTGATACTTGTACTGCAGGTACTGATGACCCTTTCCATCTATCTGATGCATTTAGAAATTCCAAGTCCACTTCTATATCCACTGCTTCCAGTGCTTTTGATTTCCTTGTGTTTGGTGCTTCCAATGATTCTGATACTTCTGGTTGTTCCCATACTTGATATTCCACTGTGGAAAGGGCTGGAATTTGATCTAATTCTATTTGTGCTACCTCCACATGCAAGACCTCCAGCATTCCCAAGACTTATTCCATTTCTGACTCTTTCTCTATTGCTAGTCTTTGAGGAACTTCTTTTGGAGAAGAATCATTTCTGGATGACAAAGTCTCTTTGTTACTCATAGCTGATCCTGACTGTAGTTGCACTCTACTCTCCTGCTAGTAAAGTGACTTTAGAAAACTCAAAAATAGTCGAGAGAAACTCATAGAGTTTGGTACATCAGAGAATTCTCTTCCTTTCTTTTGCAAGGAATTTTTGAGCAGAGGAGATTGTGAGACAGATCAAAAGGTTTGTGGAAGCCTAGGATTCTGAGCTAGAAACTACCTTGAAATTTAGCAACAACTTTTAAGATCTTTTCTTTTGATCTCTCTTGCCTCTTTATATGTTTTTCTTACAGTAGTCTTGGACTTGGATTGCATCAGACTTGAAGATGATGTTCCTTGTTCATCTTTCTGGAAGTCCTGTTCTGTCTAAACAGAAGGAGAGCCTCTTCTGAGTAACTATCAATTATGAATAGGATGAAACAAACTTGTTGTGTGAGACCCAAAGACCACTTTGCTTGGCCCTGATGGAGTGTTTTTGGAAGCAGTGGATTTGTAGCCAGAAAGGCCTTATAATTAGATCTTTGATTTTTGGATGAAGAATTCATGATGGTAAAAAATAAAATAAAAAAAAGAAACAGAACAGAAAACAGACTGGATGAGATGAATTAAAATGGCAGAGGTGAAAGTTGAAAGTTGAAAGTGAATTGAAAGAATTTCTGAATAAGTTCATGAGAATGATATACTAGAATGGCATTTCTAGAAGTATAGAGAAGATGGAGAGCATTAGCCTTATTGGGTAATTTAATGAAATCCTAACCCTATGAGATGACCATATTAAGCAATTTTGATTGTGCATGCTTGCTATATCAGGTAAGTTTTAACACCTAACCCTAGCATTCATATCTATATCAGGTAATTTTCAAAGGCAAGAGGAAGAATATTGTTCAGCTCATATCTCAACAATAGCACTGCCAATTTTTGTAAATATTACATCGTTAGAATTGCCTTTATGAGAGGATTCTAATCATATATAATTCATATGAAAAAAAAAGTTGACCTAATATCACTATTGAGAAATATACCCTATAAAACACTACTGTTTTTTGTAAGCCCACATTATTTTTTACTCGTCTCTTTGAGTTGAGTTTCTTCCTAACCCTTATTCATGTTATGTTATCGTTGCAGTAGTCAGTATATACCATGTCCTTTAATACTACTGCGATGCTTCATGCCCTCTCTCCTATGTCATGATCCTACTTTTATCTTCATGCCTCTGCAGCTATTGATGGTGATGACATTGAATCTGCTTCCTCATCATCTGTGGAGACCCTCATGACTGCTCATCATATGGCGATGCAGATGGCCACTACAGTGGATGAGGTGATCACATTAGTCCCCTCAGACTTCTGTCACGTCCTCATGGAACCCCTTAAGGGGATAGCATCGATGGCTACCAAGCTGCTCAATGCCTGCACCCCTTTGATGAAGTGGGAGGCACACAAAACTGCCAGAACATTTTCTCCCTACATAAGTGTTAAGCTGCCTTCTATGCAAACAACCCATGAGTTTAAAGAGTCTGCCGAGGGCATCACCAAAAATGCTGCCTTTAAGCAGAAACATGACATCTATTTAGGTGCATGTTTGAATGATTCGATTGCTACCAAGACGGACAAAATAGCATTCCTCCAGAGGGCCCTTCTGCCCAAATCTCTATTCTAGGAGTTAAAAGACCTGATTATCTAATACCATAATGAAATTATGACAATCACGAAAGTGCCCATCTTCACGATGGATGGACAAGAGGGTCACCTTGAAAGGTGGGAGAAGAACAAGGCAGCTGTAAAGCTTGGAGGAGAAGTTCTCACTGACCTTGTTGTCTACTGTCACCACATCATTAGTATAGTTGAAGTGCGTGATGCCATCAAGGCCTCCAAAAAGGTCAAGAAAGTGGCAATAGCCAAAGTGACTGATATGGAGATGGTAGACCTCACAAGGCCCAGATCGTCAATTCAATCAATGGTGGATAAAGCCATCTCTACTGTTGTCAAGAAGTTGGCCAGACAGTCCCCAAAGAAGAGGTCACGCACATACTTGGTAAGTCATTTGTCCCTCTGGCAAATTGATTATGCTAATTCTATTGTCCCAGCAATCAAAGAAAGCATCGGCTCAGATTCCAAGCCCACCACCCCCTCGCATTGCATCCCCTGTCAAGAAGGCAAGGGCAAAGGCAAAGAGTGCTATTCGGACACAAGGTGTCAAAGACATGCAAGCCAAGGCCAAGAAGGCCAAGAAGGACGCCAAGGGCAAAGGCAAGGCAAAGGCATGATGGTAAGTCCCCCTGGCACTTATCTCTTTCAAGGCAAAGCTAACATGCTGTCAGACCATATTTTATCTATGCATTTTGATGATGTTGTATGATGGGTAGTACTACATTCCCCCATAGATGTAGTAATGAATTTCCAATACATGTCGTGTGTTCACGTCTCATCCAACGTATCATTGTCTAAGAATATTGAATATCAACTGTCAATTGGTTGATATGGTCAGCAGCTCACATTGGTGTAGAGTGCGTACTGAAGCTATCGGTACTGAGATTGCTCTTAGCTTGGAGGAGCTGAGAGGTAAAAGGCTCAGAAGGATTCAATGGAGAATCTTCTGGTCACTGCATTCAGTCCTTATATATCTTACAGGTGTTTGTACATATGTAAATCAAATCTACTGATAAGATGAAAGGCATGAGGACCAGGCGTACATCAAGCATCACTATGGAATGGAAGAGAAGATTGACATGAGGAAAACATGTGCCACCACATTAAAATGGTGTGTAGGTCATGAGGTGTGGCAGCTTATTAAATATAAAATAACAGAGATGAAAAACATACGGTAAAGGTGAGGCATAAGGCTATGAGGCCCTGTGAGTCTATGAAGAGATAGCATATGGTCTAGTCCTTGTATGGTGTGAACTGGTTGCACGTGTCAAGTCACGTGAGGAGAAAAGAGACTTAAATCTTTCTAAGTCTTGAAAGTAAGCATGTTAGGCACTAAGGGCTTAATAAATTAGAATAAATAGAAAGAAAAAGAAAATAAATAGGGGGAAAATGCATATCATAACATCGGTATGAAATCTATATTTCACCAACTAACAAACCGCAAGCTTATTAACAAAGCTTGGTCAGACTTTGAATGTTGACTTTGGTGGCGTATTAAGTTTGCTTTTAAACAAATAGATGACAATATCTTTGACCCAGATTACAATGTAAAGCCTCCTTCTACTGAAGAACCTCCATTGTTACTGCTTTATATCAAACTTGGTATTAGAATGGTGCAGCAGTATATTTGTAAGACCGCCTTAGCTGTCCCTGAAGACCCTCCTAAAGACGTCACTTTACATAAAACCCTCAGTCCTAGGGTGTGTGAGATTCGAGGCTTCCTGGTTAGTAACCAATATGTTCTAACTCACATGGATAAGAACTTGGGAATAGCAGTGTCAGAGTGTACCTGGTTAATAGATAATACTAATGCTGCATTGGGCAATACTCTAGAGTATAAACGTCTAAGTAAAGCCACAGTTTAAACATATGCTAGATAAGAAATGTAATCAAATGGAACTTCTTGCCTTACAAGCAGAAAAGTACATTGATGCGATGGATAGGACTATGTTGGCATATTTCCAATCTAAGATTACTCCTCTGGCATGGATCACAAGGTTCCTGGGTTTTATGACATTCCCAAAATATACAAAATGCCGGTCAAATTTCGACTAATCATCCCTTGTCACTCCACAATCCAAAATCTAGCAGCCAAGTATATTTCTAAAAAAAACTTAAGCCTCTTATCCAGGCATCACCAACCATGATTATCAGATCCAAAGACTTGGCAGTAAAGTTGAGTAAGCTTAAGCTTGTTAAGATTGTGTGGTTCCTTGTGACAGATGACATTGTCGTCTTTTATCCAAATATCAATCTTGAATTGTGCCTTCAACTTGTTTACAAGGCCTACCTTAAATGGTACTGGACAGGTGTATATGAGGATGATTCGCAGTCAGAGGAAGAACTTGCTTGTAAATCTTTCTTTAAAACTGCGCTCAAGGTTGATAACACTAATCTTATTACACAATTCAACAGTACTTATTACCAACAACTCCGTGGCCTTGCCATGGGCGTCACTGACAGCCCTGATTTAGCCAATCTGTATGGGGTGGCTTTTGAAATTGACGCTGATGTGTTGAATGACCCTCTAATTGCTTTTTATGGTTGCTATATTGATGATGTTTTGCCATAGTCTATGCTGATTCAGAAGATGCAGCTAAACATTACATGGAAAACAAAATTAAATTCAATAACTGTGTGATTGAATGGGATGCCAGCAGCCTACAGACCTCTTTTCTTGACATGATGCTTTACAAGGATTGTGAGAACCGATTATAGCACATGCCTTATTGGAAAGCTAAGTTCCACCAAGAAAGAATTCCTTGGATATCTGCCCATCCTTACGACATTAAGAGATGAATGTTTATTGGGGAGATATCATAGTTAGCCTCACTTAGTAGTTTACAGGAACACTATGAAAATGCTGTACGTGAGTTAATAGCTCTCTACATCAAGCATGATTACCCATCTGAGCATGTATACCAGTGGGTTAAAGATTATATCCGAGTACGCTGGGATAACTGGCTACAAATTTACAAGAGAGAGCATGAAAGTGTACTTGCCCTAAAAACTGAATACAACCTTGCTTGGAACTATTTCAATGCTAAGGAATTGGCTGACACTATGCTAGGATGCTGGCATGAATGGCTTGAAAGAGCTGACACTGAAAGATATTCACCTGAATTTCCACATGAGTCTCAGAACTATATACATGGAATAAATAAGTTGCCTTATGGATGCTATGTTGAAGTTCGGTCACCGTCTGGGTCAAACCAGGCTGTGGCTGACTTATGTACAATAGGTATCCTTGATTCACAAGTATTGGTTAGTAAAAAATGTACTAAACAATTATTCGATTTTTCTTCTCTTTGAAAAAAGATAGTGTTAGAACAGTTAGAGTCTAAAGTTCACAAGGATGCCATTCATTCTACAATCCCTGAAAAGGTGCATGAACTCAACCTTTCCTATGAATCTGGCTCTGATGCACTTAATACTAATGTTACAGAAAAGGTACCTTCGCCTAGTGCTCACCATCCCCAACCTGCAGTAGACTCTCTTAATATCCCATCTTAGATCGAAAGGTTAGAGCCAGGTGATTTGAAATATATCTTCCCAAGTTTTCCACATGAGTGGCTGTAGTATTGTACTGCAGATATCTCGGATCATAAGCCAGCCATTTGTAGTGATTCTAGTATAGCCCCTGAAAAGGCTATTCCCCCTGTCATCCCTTGCCTGTGCTTTGGCATGCTTGTGGGAGCCATAGTTCACTGTGGTACTTGAGGCCAGTGGTACATGTATCGTACACTAGTAGTTGTGCAGTAATGGTGTGAAGACCCTTGGGCTAGTAACGCTTATGAAGCCTTCTACCTTATGCACTTTAGTAGTACACCTGGATAGAGCTAAGTTGATAAGGGGTGCCATCCTCGGTTGACACTGTGGTCCCTGTGACTATCTCTCATACTCAGTTACATGGGATTCAATGGAAAATCTTCAAATAACTGCCTTAGCATATACACCCTTTGCGGTAGGTGCTACATTTATTGTGGTTATGGACTTACTAATCATGGTGATTGGCAAGCTGACCAACCCTAATGTAAGCATGCTAGTTAATCCTAGGCTGAGAGATAATGAGCACTGCATGCAATAAAATAGAAAATGGATGAGTTAGTGCTCAACTCTGTGCTCACCTGCAACATACCTGAGCCTTGAGGTACAATAGTGGTTCATTATAAGGTGCAGCAATGCTTCAATAGCTCTCTTTTTCCCTTTCCACCACCACATTGACTCTTCCTCTTTATCTTAAGATATATATTCTGTTCTGTAGTGCATCTCTTAAACTCAAATTGAGTAAAGGTCTTTTCAACTATCTGTTTTAGCAATACTCCTAAGTCTAAATGCATCTGTGAGTTTTTAAATTGCATGCAGCCAGAATTTTGTGTTTACTTTCTTGGTAGTCCATAATCCTTTGTACTTGCCTTCATTGTGAGGCCTTTTGGAGAAGAGAGCAGTACTACTTATACTATATCTTTGTACTGTACATTTTAATTATTGGACAAAATCTATAGAACAAGGTGAGGTGTGTTAGGACATGAGTACAACTCCTAAGTTATGGGAGTCTTGATACCACTATCCTTTGTCAAGTCCTATCTCCCTGATTTCAATTCAGCTTTTTGAAAACTCTACCTGTTGAACAGTCATATGTCAAGGACACAACTTGCTGATCAGACATGGTGAAAGCAGAAGTTATTCATGATAACAGACAAGGTATCTACAGTAGGTGTGTAGTATCTATGTACAAAATAAGTGACAAAATCTAAAGTGGACAGTATGTGTCTAGACTAAGTACAATTAGTACAGTACATTATAAATAATACAAAGGGACTCACCTCAGCTACTGCCCAAGGAGTAGGAATGACTGAGGTACTTGGAGGATGAAAGAAGTCCTTATATATATATGGATGAAGACAAGCTTATACCATAGTTTTGGATCTGAAAATTATATCAGACAATAATTGTTATGATATGCATTTTTCCTCTATTTATTTTCTTTTTCTTTCTATTTATTCTAATTTATTAAGCCTTTAGTGTCTAGCATGCTTACTTTCAAGACTTAGAAACATCTAAGTCTCTTTCCTCCTCATGTGACTTGACACGTGCAACTGGCTCACACAATACAAGGACTCACCCCTATGCTATCTCTTCATGGACTCATAGGCTCTTATAGCCTTATGCCTCACCTTTACTGCATGTTTTTCATCTCCATTATTTCATATTTAATAGGCTGCCACACCTCATGGCCTACACACTGTTTTAATGTGGCAGCACATGTTCTCCTCATGTTTATGCTTTATCTTCCATTCTACATATGTTTTCCTCATGTTATTCTTCTCTTCTATTCCATGGCGATGCTTGATGCATGTCTAGTCCTCATGCCTTTCATCTTATCAGTAGATTTGGTTTACACATGTACAAACACCTATTGAGACGAAAGTGCCACTAGTGCTCACGGCGCTTCTCGTTGGCGCTCACTAGCGTCTAACTTTCTTTTATTTTCTTTTATCTTATCTTATCAGATGGCGCTTATCTTATCGGTGAGCGCTCATCTTATCTCATCTTATCTGTGGCTAGGTAGTCTAGAACCGATCTAGACTTACGACCTCGACCTTGGAGGTCTAGGGTTATACCTTACTAGGCAGGGACTGACTTATATAGTACTTAGTATGCTCACCTCAGAGGGGCACGGATCATGGTCCGTGTGCATTATCTAGGGTATATAAGTAGCTACGTCTCAGCCTGTATTTCCTTAGTTCAATATATTCGTGGTTCCACAGTAAAACCCCTTGGCCTCGTTGCTATAGAAGGGCATGGGACTTAACGGGTCTTGCAGACTCCGTGTCGGACTACAATAGTGCCCAGTCTCTTATCTTTTAGTGGTTTGTTTTCTTTGTTCTGTTCCACTCGATGCATAACACCTATAAGGTATATAAGGACTGAATGCAGTGACCAGGAGATTCTCCATCGAATCCTCCTGAGTCTTTTACCTCTCAGCTCCTCGAGCATGCTGATCTCAACTCTTGAATCCTTTCCTTCAGAGCGCTACATCATAGAGTCTGAGACAAGCGATGGCAACTACCTCTTGCAATGTCAAACACTACAACTAAGACAAGAAAACAAATCAGTTTATGTCTGACTTGAAGACGTGAAAGGATGAGGAGTGAGCAACGATTATACTCTCGTCGTTGAGTACAATAATAAGGAGGATAAAACTTAGATTCGCTCATGGACGAGTAGTCCTAAGAGAACCAAGCTAGGATCTCTGGGCGATGGCATTCATGTATATATACAGTTACAGTGTTTGTACCAGATAAATAAATGATATCATTGGAATGTTCCACAACATTTCACAATGTTCCATATGATATCATGGTCCAGACCGTTCTAGGTGAATCTAGGTAAGAGTGTTCTAGGCTAGTCTAGGTCTTAGTCACATGATATCTAAATAAAGTCCTCACCTACACATGACAAGTCATGTGATTCCAAGTCACATGATCTAGGCACATGATAAAATAAGCACGTGATATAAGTCATGTGACCACAAAAAAACAAGGAAAAATATAGGAAAAATTATACACTATAACAGAGTCAGTCTGACCATGGACTGGATGAGATGAAGCCGCAAGTGACCCCAGGACCACACATTTGACATGTGAAGTCTTTGAGTTGTTTCATTAACTACCCATACTCAGATATATTTGTATTCACAGAATTTATATTGTCTTCAATGTATGAATAGACCTCTGTGGTGTCCATGGATGAAAAAAAGCTTGTCTTTAGAAAAATAGCTGACTTAGGACTTGTTTACTAGTCTTTGTTGAGTGAAATGTAGGCTGACTCAAACTCAGGGGAAGGAAGAGGCTAAATTGAATACATACTTCAAGTGAACTCAGCTCAAGTTTAAGATTTCTGAACCTACTTGTATTGTAGACAGATATGAAAAAATTTTACTGTGGTATCTATTGATATTTTTTTACATTCAGAAAATTACCTCATAACTGACCAAGAAATATCACAAGGCTCAGACTAAGATAGATTGTGTTATGACTGTACAACTCCACACTCCTTTGATCACCATTAAGACCACCTTTGACTAGTCGAGAACACTACACACCATCTCCAATCCATCTCCAACATAACACTGACTAAGTATCATGCTTATAACAAAAATCTGATCTGCATTGCTATAGGTGTTGACCCAACAACTGTGTACCCTCACAGTTATAGCCATCAGTGTACTGATCTGTCCCCCAGTCTCTGATCCATCTCCATTATGACAATCCATTCCTATCTCCTTGGAATTAGCCCCAGTGTCATTTGTCCGATTTCCAGGTAATGACCACCTCCATCCTATATACTCATCTCCATGTCCACTGTCACTACTCAGGATCTCTGTGAAACACTCAGCAGCTCATATAACAGTGAGAGCATACTGAAGTTGCTCATCGATGTAGATAGTGGACTCAAGACTAGAGCTACTGAGAAGAAGACTCAGAAGAATTTGATGGAAATCCCCTGGTCACTACATTCACTCTTATATACTCATACACTGTTTGTACATGTATCTACCAGATCTACTGATAAGATGGAGAACATAAGGTAAACACATGTGAGAACATGAGGAAAATATATATAGAATGGAAGTGGAGGCATAACATGAGGAAAACATATGCCGCCACATTAATATAGTGTGTAGGTCATGAGGTGTGGCAGCCTATTCAATATCAGATAACAGAAATGAGAAACATATGGTAAAAGTGAGGCATAAGACTATGAAAGCCTGTGAGTCCGTGAAGATGTGAAACATATGCATAGGGGCTAGTCCTTGCATCAACTGGATCTGGACCAATTGTGCCAAGCCACATGCTTCAATCACATGATTAGGAAAGAGACTTAGACATTTCTAAGTCTTGAGAATAGACACACTAGGTGCTAAAGCTTTAATAAACTAGAATAAATAGAAAGAAAAAGAAAATAAATAGAGGAAAAATCATATCATAACACTAACGCTCTTCTAAGGATCGACTTCCAGGCAATCAAAGAGAGTGTCACAGGATGGTTAAATTATCGAAAGAACAGAAGAGAGAAAGGAAATCCAAGTAAGCCATATATAGCTTACGATGAGCCAAGAGATGTGCCCAATGGAATGCCACAACTGCATCGGAAGCATTAGCCAAGTTATTAGCAGGTTTTCAAGTCCAATCTTCATCCATATAGCTCTTCTAGTGAATTAAACATTCAAGTCGGTTACCCCTCTTTTGAGATTTGACCACATAATCTACTTTGTATTTGGCATTCCTGCCCTTAGTTACTTCAACAGAGCCAGGGGCAATAACTGGTTGCCTAGACAATGTTACGATATGTATTTTTCCCTCTATTTTTCTCTATTTTTCTTCCTTTAGCGCCTAGCGCGCTTATGCTCAACGACTTAGAAACGTCTAAGTCTTTTTCCTACTCACGTGACAGGTCACGTGACGTGATATGTGCAACTAGCTTGCACATGACACGGACACCTCCTATGTCACACCTTCACGGACTCACAGGCCTTAATAGCCTCATGCCTCACCCTTACCGTATGTTTCTCATTTCCGCTATTTCATATTTAATAAGCTACCACACCTCATGGCGTACACACCGTTTTAATGTGGCAGCACATGTTATGCTTCTACCTCCATTCTACACATGTTCTCCTCATGTTATGGTTCTTCTTCCATTCCATGGCGATGCTTGATGCACGCCTCCTCCATATGTTTTCCCACCTTATCAGTAGATAAGAACACTACATATACAAACATCTGTATAGTATATAAGGATCAATGGAGCGACCAGAGGACTCCATTGAATCCTCTTGGATATTCATCATTCAGTCCCTCTGAATACGAACCATCCATAAGTCGAATAACCTCAGTACGCCCTCCACAACATGTGAGCCGCTGAATGTTTCATTAGGATTCGATCTCTTAACTGACTTTATTTGCGATGCTTGCCGGTCAAGACCACTGCAAGCAAGAAGTAAACGCTTTTGAAGTACTTGAAGTAACGCTCACGGACTGACGCTCAGTGACACCGGTCAGTGTCCTTTCACAGATCTACGCTTACATACCCCGCCTCTTATGAAGAGGAGCGCAGAGAGTATCTCACACCATCCGTCGAGCACTCGACGTTGCCAACAGAAGAGCAACGGGCAGAGGAGCAGCAGTGGTTTGAAGAAGAGCTCGAACTCGACTCGCTCGCTATAGAAGTCGAAGAGGACCAGGCCACCCTCGTCCCCACTCCATCATCTCACCTCCCTTCGCGCTCGCCTTCGGTAGATCCGAACGACGCACCACCCACCGCCTACCCCCAATTGCCGGTCTTTATCAATCGGCTCTTCGTTCCCGAAGTATTAGTGGACGAATACGTACGACAGGTAGAGGCAGGACTGATTGAAGAAGGAGAGGGTCCACATAGAAGAGAAGAAGTTCAGGCTAGGTATCGCACCCCTACCCCATTTCCCGCACCATGCCCACGTCGGGCCAGACGCACATATTTTCCTGTTGATCCCGCTCACGTACGCAGGGATTACTTTGATGAATTCCTCTCCGATTTCTTACGCCCACGTTTACGTCCACGCCGCGTCTTGAAAGAATCAAGGCGCACTCCTCACGTACTTACCAACGACCCCCTGATCTACGATCAGGAACTTCACTATTTTCTTTAAAGTCTTTTCTTTACGTATCAATTTCTTTTTGAATAAACATGTCTCAAGCTGTTTTTGACATCTTGGATGACCCAGCTGCAAACTGGGAAGACAAAATTGCCGCTGCTAGGCAGGGCATGTTCGACCAAAGTCGAATAATAAATCAACTCAATAATAGAATTGCCGCTCTTGAAAGAAGTGGCATAGCAGGAGGCTCAGCCTCAACTTCGACGGGTATGGGGGGAGCGTACTCGAAGAAGATTGAAGTATTCAACGACCCAGGAGAATATGACGGGTCGAAGGCAAAGTTTGAAGAGTGGTGGGCCAAGATGCGGGCTTGGCTAAACATCAACTCACACGCAATCACGCCGGGCTCACACGAAGCAGTCCTGGCCGTCCTCTCCCATCTGAAAGGGGCAAAAGCACTTTACCAGCAGGCTGCGATAGACGAATCACATGCCATCTTCATGCTGGAAAACAATGTTAGAAGGAGCATCATTGCTCAAATCTTTAAAAAAGGCAAACGTAAGGCAAAAGTAGCCGAATATATTGCTGAAATCAGACGTGTCGGGACCGCTCAAGAGTCCCTTGATTTCATTATGGGCACTACAAGCCAACGAACGTCACAGGCACGTAGTGACCCCAACGCTATGCAGATTGACGCCGCCCAAAGAGGGTCGTCATCTAAATTATCATGTTACAATTGTGGAGGACCACACGGGGTAAAGAACTGCCCCAAACCACGCAACCAATGTCCCTCTTGCAAATGGCTAGGGGGTAAACATAAGAAGGAATGCCGCGGCGGCCGCCAAGTGCGCGTCGTCGAACCCGTACGAGAAGAGCCCAAAAGGAAAGCCTCACGGGGTAACGATTCTTTTGCGGCTATCCGCAATATGTCCTATGACGAAATGAGGGCATATTTTTGGGACATGAAGGATGTCCACGATAAGGGAAAAGGTCGTGCCGCATGAACGAACTGGGTGTTTGTGCGGTCACATTTGACGAATATTTATCCAACCGCTTCTCCGTCCTTGAGGTCGAAGAATCTAGGGAAAGTACGGATGAGTCGGATGATGTTCTATTTTCTCAATGCCAAACTGGGTCCTCTTCTGTGAAGGGGCTCGGCCGGGGCTTCAAACCGGTACTTAATTCAGTTTCAACAAAATCACAAAAAAATATGTCAGACGAAGAAATCCCAGAAGACTTTTTCTTGAGAATGCTCAACATGGAGAAGGAGATCTTAATGAAGATCAAAGTTACATCCTCCCATGATAAGAAGAATTACGTCGCCGCTGATGCACTACTTGATTGCGACGCTAATGTTATTTTCGTTGACAAGAAGTGGACTATGAGTCAAAAACTACCGCTCACTCTCTTATGCAATCCCATTCCCGTATTTAACGTTGACGGATCAAAGAACTCGGCTGGAAATGTCACACACTCCACCGAGCTAATTATAGACTATGAAGGACACAGGGAACGCGTTACCGCAGAGGTTACGGATCTAGGACGAAATCAGATCATCCTCGGGTACACATGGTTGAAGAAGTACAATCCTGAAATAGATTGGGCCAAGGGCGAAGTAAAGATGACGCGATGCCCCAGAAGTTGCCATCTATTAAAGGAGAAAAGTGTTTTCCTTCGTGTTTTAGAAAAAGAAGAAGAAGAGGCTGCTTATCATGCCTATGCTATACGAGCTAGCATTGAAGCGCCTAAGAAAATAGAAAAGACTATTGAGGAGATGGTGCCTAGCGCATACCATCAATATTACGGACGGTTCTCAAAAGGAGAGTCTGAACGCATGCCAATCAGGAAACCGTGGGATCACGCAATTGACTTGAAGGATACATTCGTTCCTAAGAAAGGAAGAATGATTCCCCTCTCAGTAGAAGAGCAGAAAGAAGTTTCTAGCTTTATTGACGAACAACTGAGGAAGGGTTACATATGACCTTCAAAGTCCCCTCAAACTTCCCCTGTTTTCTTCGTGCCAAAGAAGGAAGGCACAAAACGCATGGTTCAAGATTATCGTTATCTAAACGAGCACACCGTCAAGAATAATTATCCGCTCCTGCTGATTTCCCAACTAGTGGATAAGCTAAAAGGAGCTAAGCTATTTACGAAGATGGATTTACGATGGGGATATAACAACATTCGCATCAAGGAAGGCGATGAGTGGAAAGCTGCCTTCATATGCTTCCGCGGTGCTTATGAACCCCTCATTATGTTTTTCGGGTTATGCAATTTACCCGCCACGTTCCAAGCAATGATGAATGAAATCTTTGCCGACATGGATGACGTAGTGGTGGTCTATATTGATGACCTATTAATATTCACTAAAACCGATGACGTCAAGGAACACGAAAAGATCGTTAAAGAAGTCCTGCGTCGATTGGAAGAAAATGACCTATTTATCAAACCAGAGAAGTGTACCTTCACGGTACCAGAAGTAGAATTCCTCGGTATGATAGTCAGCCAAGATGGTATTAAGATGGACGACTCCAAGGTTAAGGCTATTCTAGAATGGCCTGCGCCGAAGAATGTGAAAGGAGTTAGGAGTTTCCTCAGACTCGCCAATTTCTACCGAAGGTTCATCCAAGGTTATGCCCAAGTGGCTAGACCTCTAAATGATCTAACGAAGAAGGATACACCCTTCATGTGGAAAGAAGCACAACAAGAAGCATTTGACATGCTAAAGAAGAAGTTTACGTCCGCTCCTATACTTTCTTATCCAGATGAAGAAAGTCGCTTCCATCTTGAATGTGATGCATCAGACTTTGCAACAGGCGGAGTCTTATCTATTGAAAAAGATGGCCTATGGCATCCAGTTGCCTACGCTTCACGATCCATGACCCCTGAAGAGAGGAATTATCCTATTGCTGATAAAGAGATGCTCAGCATGATTCAGGCTCTCGAAGCATGGAGACATTATTTAGAAGGTGCCAAGTATGAATTTGAAATCTGGAACGATCACAACAATCTCCAGTATTTCATGAAGGCACAAGATCTTAACCGTCGCCAAGCGCGATGGGCACAATATTTATCTAGGTTCAACTTTAAACTCATCCACAAAGCTGGAACCTCGATGGGGAAAGCCGATGCCTTATCTAGACGAGAAGATCACATGATCAGCATCGAAGATGATAACAAAGGAGTAACCATATTAACGACGGAGAAGATTAGGGCGACCATCTTGATCTCCGATGAAGGCGATAAGATCAAACAACAGGTTCTTGACGCTATGTACAAGCTGAAAGAATCAGAAGTCCAGACGTTACGAGAGAAGTTCCACATTCATGATGACAGTGATGGAATTCTCTATGATGAAAAGTGTTACGATATGTATTTTTCCTCTCCTTCTTCAATGAGACCTGCCTCTACCTAGCGTACGTATTCGTCCACTAAGACTTCGGAAACGAAGAGCCGATTGATAAAAGTCGGCAACTGGGGGTAGGCGGCGGGTGGTGTGTCGTTCGGGTCTACCGAAGGTGAGCACGAAGGGGGGCGAGATGATTGAGTGGGGATGAGGGTGGCCTGATCCTCTGCGACGTCTGTAGCGAGTGAGTTGAGCCTGAGTTCTTCTTCGAACCACTCCTCCTGCTCTGCCCGTTGCTCTGCTGTTAGCAACATCGAGTGCTCGACGGACGAGGTGGGATACTCTCCGTGCTCCTCTTCGTAAGAGGCGGGGTATGTGGGTGTAGATCTGTGAGAGGATGACACTGGCCGGTGTCACTATGCGTCAGGCCATGAGCGTTACTTCAAATACTTCAAAAGTGTTTACTTGGTACTTGCGGTGGTCTTAACCGGCAAGCGTCGCGAGCAAGGTTAGTTAGTTCATGATCGAATCCTAATGAAACAATCAGCAGCTCACATTTGTGGAGGGCGTACTGATATGAAGTATAACCAAGGTTGCTCTTAGGATGAGACACTGAGGAATAATACCCAAGAGGATTCGATGGAGTCCTCTGGTCGCTCCATTGAATCTTATATACTCTACTAGTGTTTGTCCATGTGTACACTAGATCTAACCGATACTATGAAAGACATATGTTCCAGGCATGCATCAAGCATAGCCATGGAATAGAAAGGAATCATAACATGAGGGAAACATATGTAGAATGGAAGAAGAAGCATAAAGTGAGGATAACATGTGCTGCCACGATCATACATTAGATCGGTGAGGATCCCATGATGTGTGGCAGCCTATTAAATATGAAATAGGAGAAATGGGAAACATACGATAATGGTGAGGCATAAGGCTATGAAAGCCTGTGAGTCCGTGAAGATGTGACATAGGGGTTATGTCCGTGTCGCGTGCAAGCTAGTTGCACATATCACGTCACGTGACCAGTCACGTGATCTGGAAAAAGACTTAGACATTTCTAAGTCGTTGAGTACAAGTGCGCTAGGCGCTAAAGAAAGAAAAATAGAGAAAAAGAGAGGAAAAATACATATCGTAACAAAAAGAAGAGAATGTATGTGCCTGACGACGAAGGTCTACGGCAATCAATTATTACGTTGCACCACGACACTCCGGTTGCTGGACATCCAGGAGTTGAGAAGACAATAGACTTGCTGCAACGCAGCTACACTTGGCCGTTGATGTCACAACAGGTCAAAGACTATGTTTCCCGTTGCGATAGATGCGCACGTATGAAAGGGAGCAATCAGCCTCCCGCTGGAAAATTACATCCCTTGGAAGTTCCTATGACACCTTGGGAAGACGTATCAGCAGACTTCATTACGGATCTGCCTGATTCCAATGGATTCGACTCCATCCTTGTGATGATGGACAGGTTTTCCAAAGAAGTTGAATTCATTCCATGTTTAAAAACGACGACTGCCCTTGACACGGCTCGTCTATATTTAACCAACGTGTGGAAGGCACATGGCCTACCCCGCACTATCATATCTGATCGTGGACCGCAATTTGCCGTGGAAGTAATGCGTGCATTATGCAAGCGATTAGGTATTACGCCTAAATTATCCACTGCATACCATCCACAGACAGATGGTCAGACGGAACGAAAGAACAGGGACTTGGAACAGTACCTTTGTTTATTCTGTGCAGAGAAAGAAGCAGAATGGGCTGACTGGCTTGCCATCGCTCAATTCTCTTACAATACAAAGAAGCAGGCTTCTACTAAGAAGACCCCTTTCGAAGTCACACGGTCTTATGCTCCAAGAATGGGCTTCGAGCAACATGTGTCTAAGTCACCAGTTGCTGATGACTTTGCCGAAGAAATGGCCAAGACTCTAAAAGATGCAGAAGCTAATTTATTAGATGCTCAGAAGCGGATGAAAGCGCAAGCCGATAAGCACAGATCAGTTGCCCCTGAATACGCCATTGGGGATAGGGTCTGGCTCAGCACAAGTAATCTGCGCCTGCCAAGAGCTTCACGTAAATTAACCGAACGATGGATCGGTCCCTATGAGGTCACCAAATTGGTTGGCTCCAATGCATTGACGCTTAAGCTACCAAAATCTATGCGTATTCACCCTACGGTTAATATTTCAAGGGTCAAGCCTTACAGAGAGCGCTTGCCTGGGCAACTGGTTATTGCCCCTGGACCCATTGAAGTTACTGAGGGTCGTGATGAAGAATACGAAGTAGATTATGTGGTTGAATCTCGAAAAAGGGGTAACCGACTCGAATACTTAGTCCACTGGCGGGGCTATACTGATAAAGATAGAACATAGGAACCCGCTGGCAATTTGGCCAATGCTTCCGATGCGGTCGCAGCCTTTCATCGGGCAAATCCCTCGGCTCCTCGTAAGCTACATATGGCTTACTTGGATTTCTTATCATTATTCCAGCCGTTTGAGAATTTGACGGTCCCTATGCCTCACGACACTCCCTTTGATCGCCTGGAAGTCGATCCTTAGGAGGGGGGTAGTGTTACGATATGTATTTTTCCCTCTATTTTTCTCTATTTTTCTTCCTTTAGCGCCTAGCGCGCTTATGCTCAACGACTTAGAAACGTCTAAGTCTTTTTCCTACTCACGTGACAGGTCACGTGACGTGATATGTGCAACTAGCTTGCACGCGACACGGACACCTCCTATGTCACACCTTCACGGACTCACAGGCCTTAATAGCCTCATGTCTCACCCTTACTGTATGTTTCTCATTTCCGCTATTTCATATTTAATAAGCTGCCACACCTCATGGCGTACACACCGTTTTAATGTGGCAGCACATGTTATGCTTCTACCTCCATTCTACACATGTTCTCCTCATGTTATGGTTCTTCTTCCATTCCATGGCAATGCTTGATGCATGCCTCCTCCATATGTTTTCCCACCTTATCAGTAGATAAGAACACTACATATACAAACATCTGTATAGTATATAAGGATCAATGGAGCGACCAGAGGACTCCATTGAATCCTCTTGGGTATTCATCATTCAGTCCCTCTGAATACGAACCATCCATAAGTCGAATAACCTCAGTACGCCCTCCACAACATGTGAGCCGCTGAATGTTTCAGACAAGCGCTCTTTGTAAGGCTTAATCTATGAAATATTTACTATAGGGTGAATATATATAGACTTTGGCAGCTTAAGCATCAATGCATTAGAGCCAACCAATTTAATGACCTCATAGGGTCTGATCCAACATTCAGTTAATTTATGTGAAGCTCACAGCAAGCACAGGTTACTTGTATTGAGCCAAACTCTATCCCCAATAATGTATTCAGAAGTGTCTGATCTGTGCTTATCAGCTTGTACTTTCATCTACTTCTGAGCCTCTAATAGATTAGCTTCTGTTTCTTTCAAATTCTTGGCCATTTCTTCAGCAAAGTCATCAGCAGCTAGTGTCTTAGATACATATTGCTTGAAGCCCATTTGTGGGGCAAAAGACCATGTGACTTTGAAAGAGGTCTTCTTTGTAGAAGCCTGCTTCTTGGCATTATATGAGAATTGAGTGATGGCAAGCCAATCAGCCCATCCTGCTTCTTTTTCTATACAGAACAAATGAAGGTATTGTTCTAAGTCCCTGTTCATTCTTTCTGTCTGACCATTTGTCTGCGGATGATATGTGATGGATAATTTAGGGGTGATACTTAATCATTGACACAATGCACGCATTACTTCCATGGCAAATTGTGGTCTGTTACGATATGTATTTTTCCTCTCTTTTTCTCTATTTTTCTTTCTTTAGCGCCTAGCGCGCTTGTACTCAACGACTTAGAAATGTCTAAGTCTTTTTCCAGATCACGTGACTGGTCATGTGACGTGATATGTGCAACTAGCTTGCACGCGACACGGACAAACCCCTATGTCTACTCTTCACGGACTCACAGGCTTTCATAGCCTTATGCCTTGCCTTTACCGTATGTTTCCCATTTCACAGTTATTTGATATTTAATAGCTGCCACACATCATGGGATCCTCACCGATCTAATGTATGATCGTGGCAGCACATGTTATCCTCACTTTATGCTTCTTCTTCCATTCTACATATGTTTCCCTCATGTTATGATTCCTTTCCATTCCATGGCTATGCTTGATGCATGCCTGAAACATATGTCTTTCATAGTATCGGTTAGATCTAGTGTATACATGGACAAACACTAGTAGAGTATATAAGATTCAATGGAGCGACCAGAGGACTCCATCGAATCCTCTTGGGTTTTATCGTTCAGCCTCTCTGAACCCTCATAAGCTCTAAGTCGAATAACCTCAGTACGCCCTCCACATCATGTGAGCCGCTGAATGTTTCATTAGGATTCGATCCCTTAACTGACTTTATTCGCGATGCTTGCCGGTCAAGACCACCGCAAGCAACAAGTACACTCTGACGTTCTTGAAGTGAAGGCTTACAGACTAACGCTTTAGTGACACTGGCTAGTGTCCTCCAACAGATCATCCGAATCTCGTCCCGTCTCTTACGCAGAGGAGCGCGGAGAACGACGCATCTCGTCCGTAGAGCAGTCGACGTTGTCAGACAACGGTCAAAGGCAACGGGCAGACCAGGAGCAGTGGTTCGAAGAAGAGTTAGAACTCAACTTGCTCGCTACAGAAGTTGAAGAGGACCAAGCCACCCTCGTCCCATCTCAATCATCTCACCTCCCTTCGCACTCACCTTCGGTAGATCCGAACGACGCACCACCTGCCACCTACCCCCAATTGCCGGTCTTTATCAATCGGCTCTTCGTTCCCGAAGTATTAGTGGACGAATACGTACGTTAGGTAGAGGCAGGTCTCATTGAAGAAGGGGAAGGACCACGAAGAGTAGAAGAAGTAAGGGCTAGGTACAGAACACCGACCCCTTTCCCCGCACCATGCCCACGTCGGGCCAGACACACGTATTTTCCAGTAGATCCCACTCACGTTCGTCGGGACTACCACGACGAATTCCTCCCTGATTTCCTACGTCCACGTTTACGTCCCCGCCACGTCCTTAACGAAGTAAGGCGCCGCCCCCACGTACTTACAACCGACCCCTTGATCTACGATCAAGAGTTACAATACTTCATTTAAACTTTCTACATACAAATTTTCTTGAATCAAAATGTCGCAAGCCGTCTTTGATATCTTGGACGACCCCCAAGCAAATTGGGAAGATAAAATCGCCGCTGCTAGGCAGGACATGTTTGATCAGAGCCGGATTATAAACCAGCTCAACAATAGGATCGCTGCTCTGGAATGAACAGGTGCAGCAGGAGGTTCAGCCTCAACTTCTACGAGTACGGGGGGAGCGTACTCAAAGAAGATAGAAGTATTCAACGACCCAGGAGAATATGACGGGTCTAAAGCAAAGTTTGAAGAATGGTGGGCTAAGATGCGGGCTTGGCTCAATATTAATGCACACGCTATAACGCCGGGCTCACATGAAGCAGTCCTGGCCGTCCTCTCCCGTTTGAAAGGGCCAAAAGCAGGTCCCTTTGCTCAAATGCAGATCATTAAAGGGGATACGTATACATGGGCCCTGATGGTGGCGGAGATTGAAGGTCTCTTCCGTTCCACCAATCAGGTTGATTGGGCACGTAGTCAGCTAAAGGGGCTGCTACAAAACAAAATGTCGACGGACGATTTCATCGTCAAATTTGAAGCGCTTTACCAACAAGCTGCGATAGACGAATCGCACGCTATTTTTATGTTGGAGAACAACGTCAGACGGAGCATTATTGCTCAAATATTCAAGGAAGGCAAAAGAAAGGCTAAAGTAGCCGAATACATTGCCGAAATTAGACGCGTCGGGACCGCTCAAGAGTCCCTTGACTTCATAATGGGTGCCACTACCCGGAGAATGTCTCAGGCACGTGGCAACCCTAACGCAATGCAAATTGACGCCGCCCAACGTGGGTCGTCGTCAAAACTTACATGTTACAATTGTGGTGGACCACACGGGGTAAAGAATTGCCCCAAACCACACAACCAATGTCCCTCTTGCAAATGGCTAGGGGGCAAACACAAGAAAGAATGTCGTGGCGGCCGCCAAGTGCGCGTCGTCGAACTAGAAGAGCCCAAAAGGGCAGCCCCACGGGGTAACGATCCTTTTGCGGCTATCCGCAACATGTCCTATGACGAAATGAGGGCATATTTTTGGGACATGAAGGATGTCCATGATAAGGGAAAAGGTCGTGCCGCATGAACGAACTGGGTGTTCGTGCGGTCACATTTGACGAATATTTATCAAACCGCTTTCCCGTCCTTGAGGTCGAAGAACCTAAGGAAAGCACGGATGAGTCAGATGATGTTTCTTTTTCACAATGCCAAACTGGGTCCTCTTCTGTGAAGGGGCTCGGCCGGGGCTTCAAACCGGTACTTAATTCAGTTTCAACAAAACCACAAAAAAATATGTCAGACGAAGAAATCCCAGAAGACTTTTTCTTGAGAACGCTCAACATGGAGAAGGAGATCTTAATGAAGATCAAAGTTGCATCCTCCCATGATAAGAAGAATTACGTCGTCGCTGACGCACTACTTGATTGCGGCGCTAATGTTATTTTCGTTGACAAGAAGTGGGCTATGAGTCAAAAGCTACCGCTCACTCTCTTGCGCAATCCCATTCCCGTATTTAACGTTGACGGATCAAAGAACTCGGCTGGAAACGTTACACACTCCACCGAGCTAATTATAGACTATGAAGGACACAGGGAACGCGTTACCGCAGAGGTTACGGATCTAGGACGTAATCAGATCATCCTCGGGTACACATGGTTAAAGAAGCACAACCCTGAAATAGATTGGGCTAAAGGCGAAGTTAAGATGACACGATGCCCAAGAAGTTGCCATCTATTAAGGGAGAAAAGTGTTTTCCTTCGTGTTCTGGAAAAAGAAGAAGAAGAGGCTGCTTATCATGCCTATGCTATACGAGCTAGCATTGAGGCGCCTCAGAAAATGGAAAAGACGATTGAAGAGATGGTGCCTAGCGCATACCATCAATATTACGGACGGTTCTCAAAGGGAGAATCTGAACGCATGCCAATCAGAAAACCATGGGATCACGCAATTGACTTGAAGGATACATTCGTTCCTAAGAAAGGAAGAATGATTCCCCTCTCAGTAGAGGAGCAGAAAGAAGTTTCTGGCTTCATTGATGAACAACTGAGGAAGGGTTACATACGACCTTCAAAGTCCCCTTAAACTTCCCCTGTTTTCTTCGTGCCAAAGAAGGAAGGCACAAAACGCATGGTTCAAGATTATCGTTATCTAAACGAGCACACCGTCAAGAATAATTATCCGCTCCCGCTGATTTCCCAATTAGTGGATAAGCTAAAAGGAGCTAAGTTATTTACGAAGATGGATCTATGATGGGAATACAACAACATTCGCATCAAGGAAGGCGATGAGTGGAAAGCTGCCTTCGTATGCTTCCACGGTGCCTATGAACCCCTCGTTATGTTTTTCGGGTTATGCAATTTACCCGCCACATTCCAAGCAATGATGAATGAAATCTTTGCCGATATGGATGACGTAGTGGTGGTATACATCGATGACCTATTAATATTCACTAAAACCGATGACGTCAAGGAACACGAAAAGATCGTTAAAGAAGTCCTACGTCGATTGGAAGAAAATGATTTATTTATCAAACCAGAGAAATGTACCTTCACGGTACCAGAAGTAGAATTCCTCGGCATGATAGTCAGCCGGGATGGAATTAAGATGGACGACTCCAAGGTTAAGGCTATTCTGGAATGGCCTGCGCCGAAGAATGTGAAAGGAGTTAGGAGTTTCCTCAGACTCGCCAATTTCTACCGAAGATTTATCCAAGGCTACGCCCAAGTGGCTAGACCTCTAAATGATCTAACGAAGAAGGATACACCCTTCGTGTGGAAAGAAGCACAACAAAAAGCATTTGACATGCTAAAGAAGAAATTTACGTCCGCTCCTATTCTATCCTATCCAGATGAAGACAGTCGTTTCCGTCTAGAATGTGATGTCTCAGACTTTGCAACAGGCGGAGTCTTATCTATTGAAAAAGATGGTTTATGGCACCCAGTTGCCTATGCCTCATGATCCATGACACCTGAAGAGAGGAATTATCCAATTGCTGATAAAGAGATGCTTAGCATGATTCAGGCTCTCGAAGCATGGAGACATTATTTAGAAGGTGCCAAGTATGAATTTGAAATCTGGAATGATCACAAGAATCTCCAGTATTTCATGAAGGCACAAAACCTTAACCGTCGCCAAGTGCGATGGGCACAATATCTATCTCGGTTCAACTTTAAACTCATCCATAAAGCTGGAACCTCGATGGGGAAAGCCGATGCCTTATCTAGACAAGAAGATCACATGATCGGCATCGAGGATGATAACAAAGGAGTAACTGTATTGACGCCAGAGAAGATTAGGGTGACCATCTTGATCTCCGATGAAGGCGATAAGATCAAACAACAGGTTCTTGACGCTATGCATAAGCTGAAAGAATCAGAAGCCCAGACGTTACGCGAGAAGTTCCACGTTCATGATGACAGTGATGGAATTCTCTATGATAAAAAGAAGAGAATGTATGTGCCTGATGACGAAGGTCTACGGCAATCAATTATTACGTTACATCACAACACTCCGGTTGCTGGACATCCAGGAGTTGAGAAGACAATAGACTTGCTGCAACACAGCTACACTTGGCCGTTAATGTCACAACAGGTCAAAGACTATGTTTTCCGTTGCGATAGATGCGCACGAATGAAAGGGAGCAATCAGCCTCCCGCTGGAAAGTTACATCCCTTGGAAGTTCCTACGACACCTTGGGAAGACGTATCAGCAGACTTTATTACAGATCTGCCTGATTCCAATGGGTTCGACTCCATCCTTGTGATGATGGACAGGTTTTCCAAAGAAGTTGAATTCATTCCATGCTTAAAAACGACGACAGCCCTTGACACGGCTCGTCTATATTTAACCAACGTGTGGAAGGCACATGGTCTACCCCACACTATTATATCTGATCGTGGACCGCAATTTGCCACGGAAGTAATGCGTGCATTATGCAAGCGATTAGGTATCACCCCTAAATTATCCACTGCATATCATCCGCAGACAGATGGTCAGACGGAACGAATGAACAGGGACTTGGAACAGTACCTTCGTTTATTCTGTGCAGAGAAAGAAGCAGAATGGGCTGACTGGCTTGCCATCGCTCAATTCTCATATAATACAAAGAAGCAGGCTTCTACTAAGAAGACCCCTTTCGAAGTCACACGGTCCTATGCTTCAAGAATGGGCTTCGAGCAACACGTGTCTAAGGCACCAGCTGCTGATGACTTTGTCGAAGAAATGGCCAAGACTTTGAAAGATGCTGAAGCTAATTTATTGAATGCTCAGAAGCGAATGAAAGCGCAAGCTGATAAGCACAGATCCGTTGCCCCTGAATACGTCATTGATAGGGTTTGGCTCAGCACAAGTAATCTGCGCCTGCCAAGAGCTTCACGTAAATTAACCGAACGATGGATCGGTCCCTATGAGGTCACCAAATTGGTTGGCTCCAATGCGTTGACGCTTAAGCTACCAAAGTCTATGCGTATTCACCCTACGGTTAATATTTCACGGGTCAAGCCTTACAGAGAGCGCTTGCCTGGACAACCGGTTATTGCCCCTGGACCCATTGAAGTCACTGAGGGTCGTGATGAAGAATACGAAGTAGATTATGTGGTTGAATCTCGAAAAAGGGGTAACCGCCTCGAGTACTTAGTCCACTGGAAGAGCTATACAGATGAAGATAGAACGTGGGAACCCGCTGGCAATTTGGCCAATGCTTCCGATGCAGTTGCAGCCTTTCATCGGGCAAATCCCTCAGCTCCTCGTAAGCTACAAATGGCTTACTTGGATTTCCTATCATTATTCCAACCGTTTGAAAATTTCACGGTCTCTATGCCTCGCGACACTCCCTTTGATCGCCTGGAAGTCGATCCTTAGGAGGGGGGTAGTGTTACGATATGTATTTTTCCTCTCTTTTTCTCTATTTTTCTTTCTTTAGCGCCTAGCGCGCTTGTACTCAACGACTTAGAAATGTCTAAGTCTTTTTCCAGATCACGTGACTGGTCACGTGACATGATATGTGCAACTAGCTTGCATGTGACACGGACAAACCCCTATGTCTACTCTTCACGGACTCACAGGCTTTCATAGCCTTATGCCTTGCCTTTACCGTATGTTTCCCATTTCACAGTTATTTGATATTTAATAGCTGCCACACATCATGGGATCCTCACCGATCTAATGTATGATCGTGGCAGCACATGTTATCCTCACTTTATGCTTCTTCTTCCATTCTACATATGTTTCCCTCATGTTATGATTCCTTTTCATTCCATGGCTATGCTTGATGCATGCCTGAAACATATGTCTTTCATAGTATTGGTTAGATCTAGTGTATACATGGACAAACACTAGTAGAGTATATAAGATTCAATGGAGCGACCAGAGGACTCCATCGAATCCTCTTGGGTTTTATCGTTCAGCCTCTCTGAACCCTCATAAGCTCTAAGTCGAATAACCTCAGTACACCCTCCACATCATGTGAGCCGCTGAATGTTTCATGGTCCATGATCAGATACAATTGTATAGGGTAGGCCATGTGCCTTCCACATATGTTGTAAATAAAGACGAGCTGTGTCAAGGGCTGTCACTGTTTTTAAACATGGAATAAATTCGACTTCTTTAGAGAACCTGTCCATCACTACAAGGATGGAGTCAAATCCATTTGAATCAGGCAGATTTGTATTGAAGAAAACTGCCTGCCTGTTATATCTCAAATAACACTAAGTCCATTTTTCAACTCTTTCACCTTTCCTTTTTATGTTTCTGATTCAAACATGTCTTTTCATTATACTATAACAACACTTAGCAACTTTACAATCATTAAAAAAATCCTCATACCACCACTCAGAAACAACTTCTTTCTCACCTGGTTCCATGCTATCAACTCTTGTCTCATACTCATGCTATGATGTTTCTCTCAAATTCTTTATCTAGTTATTGTTATGGGGTATAATTTTTCAACATCCACCTTGATCTCTTCTTCTTTCTTTATTCTGTGGAGAAAATCTAAAGGTTCCTGTTTGAGAACAATCCACTCAGGAACAAGTTCTAGATCTTCAAATTTAATCTGTAAAGGAGGAGTGAATATGCAATTGAGGTGGTGGAATTCTAAGGCCACTGCTTGTACCTGAGTGTCGAGAACTCGCTGTCTGGTTGTACAAGCCATATTGAAAAACTTCTTCATCAGAGCCTTTTCTTCCTTTGCCCTTTTGCTGTCCAGTCAATAACTGACCTGGCACAGCCCCTATGCTTTTTAGCTAGTCTTGTGCTGATCAACTACCAAAAAGTTCACTACCAGCAACTGTTTGCTAGTGTAGGGTAGTCGATCATTAGCATTTTTCTCGCTTCAAATGCTTGCTTATGTAAGCAATAGACTCGTGCTTATTTCTATCTGTCTATGTGTTTTTTTTCTGCTATTTGTGTTAATATGATTTCAATATATAAAATCACCCTTTAGAATATATTGATAAATATAGCAATAAGAAAGGGGTGTTTTTGCGCATTTGAGCATATCGACCAAATGTGCAAAATTGCCTTTTTTTATTGACATATTATTAGAGGGTTTGTTTTTTTTGGCACATTTGAGTGTATTAACCAAATCTAAAAAATCACTCCTTAGAATATATCAATAAATATCCCAAAAAAAAGGGTCATTTTGCGCATTTGGGCATATCTACCAAATGCGCAAAATCACCCTTTTTTTATTGCTATATTTTCAGTAGGGTATTTTTGCGCATTTGGGGGTATTGACCAAATGCACAAAATTGCCTTTTAAAATATAATGACAAACATACCAATAAAAAAAGGGTGTTTCGGCGCATTTGGGGGTATTGACTGAATGTGCAAATTTGCCCTTTTTTATTGCTATATTTTCAGTAGTATATTTTTGCGCATTTGGGGGTATTGACCAAATGCGCAAAATTGTCCTTTAAGATATAGTGATAAATATACCATTAAAAATGGGCAATTTGGCGCATTTGGGCATATCTATCAAATGCGCAAATTTACCTTTTTTTAGAGCTCTATTTTTGCGCATTTCGGTATGTCAACCAAATGCGCAAAATCACTTCTTACAATATCTCAATAAATATACCAATATAAATTCCCCAATTTTGCGCATTTGGCTGTGTCCACCAAATGCACAAAATCGCACCTTTTTATTCATATATTTCTCACTATATTATCTATAAATCCTCAAAAAATGCTAGCAAAACCCTTCTTTGACCCTAATATCCATTACAGAACACCTCTTAGAATAGGTAGGAGTTAATCTCCATCATGGTTAATTTTAGTACCCCACTCTAGCTCCCTCTGGAACGTTCTCAACTTTCAGGTCCCCGTTTTTAAGAAGCCTCTGTGGGAACGACTCTCACGGTCGTGAGAATGTGCTGCATCATATGATTTTTTCCATCCAATGGCATTAATCCCTGGTTCTGTACAGTTCTTTATCATTGAGGCCTGATGAGTCTATAAAGACGAAAGGTCCGGGATCGAAAGGTCCCCATCTCGCCTCTTCCAAAGTCTTTCCCCACTGTCGAGCCTTAGCTCCAGTTACCGTCACCAGCGACACCCCCCGGCATTTCATAGTAAGCCCACACCATTTCACTCACCCCTTTCGTGTGTGAGGTTTTTTCCTAACCCTAGGTTAGGGTTAACATAGCCTTTTTGGTACATCCCCCCGGCTAATCCTGGTAATGTGATGTTCTGTTTTTAGGATGGGCTTCTTTTCCCATGGTCACGTGCTAGGGTCTAGACCTTAGTATATTTTTGGAAAAGTTCTATTCTTAGTAGAGTCTCGAACGGTCTAGACCTCGGTCTAGAGTTCAGTAGGGCTTGAACAGTCTAGACCAGAAGGATCTTGCTAAGAATATCTCAGTTTCCCATCGGTGAGAAAACATCTTTTCTGCCATTGGCTGATCCCACGCTCTCAGGAATTCTTTACCGCATTGTACGACTTTGTCCCAACGGACTTCCGTCGGAATGGTATTCCCATACACGTAAACAATGGGCTGAAGAGACCTATAAAAGGTCGAAACTAGTGGCCTGGAGAAATCCAAGCCAGTCCCCGTTTACAATTCGCGGGTCCCCTCACACCTTCGCTCGCTCTGCTCGCTCAGCGTTCAGGAACCCCTTGCATTATAGAGAGTTTTGTGTGGATGCTGTGATAAGTAGCTGGACATAGTCAAAGTCTGGCTCAAGGAGAAACTTGAAATGACAAGCAGTTTAAGGGCTTTGGCTTCACATAGCAGACTTACCCCTGTTCAGACATCCTCTGCGTCGTAAGTCAATAACGTCGAAGTCAGCGTCACTGGCATGACGAGATACCCTCCAGTAGTAGTAAGTAGAGAGGCGTGAGGATCAAGCAAAGTACAGTAATGATATTACTGGTCTCCGTAGGCAGACCAAAAAGCTCGAATGAAGACATTCGCTCCTTCAGCATGCGCAAGTACTACGTTGGCCACCTCTGCCATTGGTATAATACCGACACCGAGTACTATACGTGCTCTCTGATTTCTTGTCAATACGATACTTTACTGCTCAGCCCTCAGCTTGTGACCGGCACCCGCTCATGCTGAAGCAAACCAACACACATGACCTCCCATAACTCAGACCAATCGACTTCAAAACTGCGCTCTAAGACCATGGACGAGCACCGAATATAGACCTCGGTGACATGGACGGGAATTCTAATATATGAATGATTGACCGTACGTATATCATACTCGGTACTTGAATCTTTTGTGGGCGCGATTTCCCAGATGACCTCGAGACTTCCATGCCATGGCCTTTTATTTTGTTTCGCTCCAACGACCTTTGCCCGCACTCGCACCCCTGCGTTCCTTATCCTTGCAGCCTACACGACAACGACCTGCATCATACATTCACCTCGTCCCTGTCACGTTCAGTGTTCAAAGTTGCTTATACCCTCCTCCCGTTAACCATTCCGGCCGGTTTCACAACACGCGAAGGCCATCGTCGAGTTGCCTACCAGCCTTGATAAATGTCCGGACCTTCCTCTTCGCCTTCACCCGCTCCCGGTCCATCGACGCATCGGACGGATACTACACAACCAAAGCCTTTTGCGGGGCATAATCGCATGATTCTTGCCATCTGCTACTCTCCCGATGGCAAGCAAATTGCCGCCGGAGGGCTGGATCCTCCTATCAGAACATGGGACTCCGGTACGGGTGACATGTTGCTTGAACCCAAAGGACACGCCGAGCAGGTCGAGTCGCTGTGTTACTCGCCTGACGGAAAGAGGCTGGTGAGTGGGCACCTGGATGACAGAGTCTGTATATGGGATGTCAGTGATGGGCAACTCATTCTGGAGCGTGTAAAAGTACATGCTTATGGGGTCCACGCAGTCGCTTACTCGCCCGACAATCAACACATCGCCAGTGGAGGATTCGATTGCACGACCCGCATATGGCGTGCAGAAGACCTGACGCAGTCGATTGAGATTCGACATCCAAAGAGCGTACGATCAGTGAACTTCTCGCCCGACGGAAGCCGACTTGCAACCGGTTGCGGCGACTACAAGATTCGCATCTTCGACGTCACAACAGGAACTTTGCTCGTCGGACTGCTGGAAGGACATACAGCTTGGGTCAATGCTATCACTTATAGTCCAAACGGAGAGCAACTTGCGAGCTGCTCTTCGGATGCTACCATTCGGACCTGGGATGCCTCGACTGGAAGTTTGCTGTTAGATCCTATGGAAGACCACATGGACGACGTTAACTGTGTAGTATTTTCCCCCGACGGAAAACAACTTCTTGGTGGTTCAGTTGACACGACAGTTCGATGTTGGGAGTTGCACACAGGCAACCCTGTCGGAGGGCCTGCCAGAGGACACAGCCGAGCAGTTCAAGCAGTCAGCTTCGCACCTGATGGGACTCGGTTCGTCACAGGGGCAAATGATGGCTTAATCCGAGTGTGGGATGCATCGACGCGAGAAGTTTTATTACCTCAGGTAAGTTGGTTGGCAATGTATGGATTTGTATCTCATGTAGATTTTCATAGTTGACAGAAGACGAGAAGGAGAAATATCAACCCACTGGCCCATTTCGCGGGCATCTCGGATCAATTTGCGCTGTTGCCTACTTTCCCGACGGACGTTGCATTGCATCTGCCTCCGAAGATCACACCATTCGTATGTGGGATGTTTGGAAGGGCGAGGAAGTTCTCCAGCCGCTGCGGGGCCGCAAAGGTATCGCCGTCCGTTCAATTGCCATTTCGTCAGACGGAGCCCGATTGACCAGCGGAGGAGACGATGAAAAGGTCAGAGTCTGGGATACTCGCACTGGCAAGGTCGTACTCGGGCCACTAAGAGGACATCGTGATTTAGTGATGTGCGTGAAGTTTTCCCCCGATGACCAACTTATTGCGAGCTCAGATGGGAGAGGGAAATTCCTCCTCTGGGACTCAGAGACAGGCAAACGACTGGGGACACACCGCGGCACAATTTTCACACTTTCCTTCTCTGCGGACGGCAGTCAACTCGCTGGTGGCAGCGAGAAGTGCGTCTATGTCTGGGATGTGTCGACCTTAGAAATCGCGGCTGGCCCGTTCCGAGGTCATGATGATTGGGTCATTTCCGTTGCCTTCTCTTCCGATGGCCATCGTATCGTCAGTGGATCACGCGACAAGACCGTGCGTGTATGGGATGCGAAGACAGGCACAACAGTCCTCGGGCCTCTTGAAGCGCATTCAGAAGACGTCACGTCGGTTTCGTATTCACCAGATGGCACGAGAATATGTAGCACCTCGGGCGACGGAACAATCCAGGCCACAAGGGTGCAATCTTGTCTGCTGCATCCTCCCCTGATGGGAAGCGCATTGTCACTGGATCGTCGGACTGTACAATCAAGTTTTGGGATACTGCTACCGGCAAGATCATCCAATTTCCCGTACGTCCGGTGTAGCATTCAAGCCCTTCATACATTAATAACATTCTACTGCAGGATTCACATGATGCTGTAAGTACTTCACTGTGAACATCGCTTTCATCGAGATTCCTTAATACCAGCCAACTCGCGTAGCAACCGACCTTGTCGTTCCCTGATCTTAGTTCCACGTCCTTCGTTCCGTTTGCAATGGTTACTCACACTCGCTTGACAGCTATCCGCCATTGGTACACCGAGGCAAATACTACAGACGCAGCACATAGAAGAAATTGCACTCGGCTCCATGTTCGACGTAAGTTGTCTCCGTTTGGCCGATGAGTTTCGTCCGCTCATCGCCTTTGTAGCCACCAGCGGTCACGCGCTCACAAGACCTTTCAGATGCAGTGGCCGGCCCTGTTCACGACAACCGTGTAGTTCGATCGCCTTTATTTTCATTTTCTCGTCTTCGCCATGCGGTCGTGGACGTCTTTTACAACACCCGACCGATGTCCAATGCCACCGAGCTGCAGGAAAGACGCCACAGAATGCCGTCGAGACCCATCAGAACTGCCTATGCAGGAACGAACACCGTGAGCTCACACACACGGTTTCACGTTTGGATAAGTGCTGATCATGTCGCTGGCCATTCTAGTTTGTCGCAGTTGTATCGCCCAACTCCGAAGAAACTGCCAGTGGTGGGAGTACGAGGCAACGTGCAAGAGATGGCGAAAACGTGGCAAGCAATGCGACAGAGACGTCGGGGACCCAGCCAGCGGAGGCTGCCACGGCTGAGGCGGCTCAACACACACAACCTCCATCGATGGAACGTTCTACACCCTACGCCGCAACTGGCCCTTCAGGAGTCCCGCCAATTAGGTTTGCTCCAGGGAGCATCGAGTCGGATGAATCGTTCGAGCGAGACTGTTGTGCGTGTTGTCCGAATTGGTGTACTTGTCTCCACCCATGAGCGGGAGCTGGAAGATATAGACCAGATCTTGAGTACTACCATCGCGATGTAAACATCAGCATCCCACGTCCCACCACTCACATTGAATGTAGCCCCCCCTATCATCGCGTTGTATTCGCACGTTGAACAATGTCGTTGTAGTCGTGCTAATTCGCGTGCCATCGCTGGGACCTAAAATCATAATGACGAGCTAGGCTGATTTCTCGCGTCACTCGAAGGCTAGCAAGAAAAACAAGAGATAGAATTAACAGAAGTAACGAACATCCAATGTCCTATAGAGAAGAAGAGAAACAAAGAACTCTTGACAGGCTAACTTGACCGCATCTTCAAGCACAAACACCCAGATCCTTCCACGTGCCAGAAGTATCGCCAGGCGTGTTGCTTGTCGTCCACTGAACGGCGACCCATAGATGACCATTGAAGACCACCTTACTGCCCGCGGGGTATGCATGCGACTTTTGCCAAGCGGGAACACCCGTGCAGTCGACCTTGTTGTTGATAGGCAGGGCGCATTCACCGTTGTCGGTCCAGACATCGGAACTTCCAGGTTGGCTGTTGAAGGACCATTGCTTGGCGATGAAGAGATGGCCGTTGAAGATGACCTTGTCGCCGCCGGTGTACTAAGGGGATTGTTTATCAGTATCGCAACAGAGACGAGGTGAGATGGAAACTTACGGCCAAGTTCGGTTGCCACGGCTGAACCCCATCGCATGGCACTGGATTGGGGTTCGGAGGCTGAGGGCCAGTAGTCGACTGAGGAGGATGCTGGGAGGTAGTTGATTGGCAAGCGTGAGTACACGGCGTCGACGAACTAGTGGTGGTTGGCGTGGGCATCGAGGTAGAACATGGTGTCGTAGTGGTGCTCATTTGAGTGGTCGTCGGGGTAGGGCATGGTGTCGTAGTTTTGATTATTTGAGTGGTCGTCGTTGTCGGAGTGGTAGATGTGAGGATGGTAGACGTGCGGCTCGTTTCAGTTGGCGTGGACGAGGGGCAGGGGGTAGTCGACGTCGTCACTACAGTGGTACGAGTAGTAGAGGTATGAGGAGTAGTCGTAGTTGAGGTAGATGTGGTAGTGGGTGTCGTCGACGTATGGGATGTGGTGGTAGCTGTAGATGTGGTGGTAGGCGTCGTTGATGTGGTGGTAGATGTGGTGGGTGTCGTCGACGTAGGGGAAGTGGTAGTGGACGACGTCTTCGTCGGAATGATGGTGGTGGTTACGCTCTGAGTGAGGCCGCGCCGAGATGCACAATGAGCGCGCGTAGCCAGTGATTGACAAGACTACTCACCTGGCCTCCGTCACGAGGAATGACACCTCCGTTCACCACCAAGATTGAAGAGAGCACAAAGGCGAAAGTGAAGAACTTGGAGGAGAACATGGCAGCAGATATCGCGACTATGAGCGAGCTCGGACTGAAAGAGCTGGGGGATATGGGTGAAGGGAATCGAGCTGGGGTTACTGCTCTCTTATATGTCGAGACTTGGTCGAGCCCCTTCGGATGTCTTACCCTATTGAATGAAGGGCCCAAGCATGGCCCCGATGGTGGCTATCCATACCTAGGGGCGAGTCGAATACTTTGCTGTGAAAACCCACCACTGAATGTTGCTGTTTTGGAGACATGTGATCTCGGCGACGCCATACATTTGCGGGAGCGGGTTGGAGCTGATGCGAGTCTCGGAAAGAAAGGGACTTGAGGAATCTGGGCCAACCATGACAAGCTTTGCAATTCGATTCGATGCGTTGTTAGGAACACCAAGTGGCTCGAAAACGACGTATTCGTGTGTGCCTTCGCATTGAAGGATGAGCGAGCGAATCGCGTGCTATGAACTTACCGTTCTCATTTCTTTAACGGTTGGGTCCGAGCATAGCCCCAATGGTGATCATCCATACCGGGACGCGAGCAGTATGCTTTGCGCTCAAAACAGCTCAATCAATTGCGATCCACCAATTAAATATTGCTGGAGAGAGAATTGAGCGGGTCGCAGCTGGTTCCCCTCACGGATGGCGAGTCTCGGAAGGAAAGGGGCTTCCGGATGCAATATAGATCTTTTTGATCCTGTACTTTGGTAACACCAAGTACTGAATTCAAAAACAACGTACTGGAGTGTGGCGTGCAGCTTGAACCGTGGAGGCCTGCCAATCGACATCGTCCTCACTGCCATCAACCGGGTTGGAGATGAAACCTGATTCATTGGACGCAGGTCTTCATCGTCTTCCCCCATACCTTGGGTCCCGCAGTGATGAAACGCTCAATTCGAGTCGATCAATTGTTCCATCCATTGAATCTCGCTGGTTCGGAGACATGTGATCGAACGCCATAACATTCGCTGGCCAGGGACGAATACATAATTGAGCGGATCGAGCTCGGAAGAAAAGGAGCCCATTCTACGATCTAGGCCAACCGTCGAGCAGGGTGACGATCTATGCAATATATTCTTCGATTCAGAGCGTGGTCTGGTCTGAGAACGATGGAATTCTCGTCCACATGAACTTGACGGAGTAGCGGCGTCGTGCCACTTATTGTTCTCGTGGCCATGACATCCAGTTTATTCGATGCAGTCACCGTGTTTTCCTATGGGCGCGATGAGGACGAGGTAGTTGTATGCTATAATGACTCGTCCAGTGGATGATGAGGAGGATGAAGTTGGCTATTTGACTAATTATTTTCGGAGTACAGATCAAGTTTGCATTTGGGCTTGTACGTTCTACAAGCTCGTTGCCAAATTTATCGCTCTTCATCTTGGACTTCATCGGCAGGAATTATTCTGACAGTGATTCATACCAAACCCCGTCAAAGCGATTGAAAGCGGCCGTTTCATCGCGGTTCCATAGAACTTACAACACACGGCCGAGGGTACTAGGCGAAACACGCACGGGTGCAACTAAATCCAACAGAAATGGCACGTCCTTTCGTGCCAAACCTGAGCCGTCACCCCGTCGCGCAGGTCGTTCCTCGAAGTTCCTCGAAGATGATATGCGTTCAAAGGCTCAGATCGAACCCCTTATCCCTGCCAACAGTCGACACACGTCCGTCGAAACCGCCGAAGTTTGCTACAGGTATCGGCCCCTCGAACAAAAGATCTTCGTCTAAGTCAACACCAACAAGGTGTCGAAATATGCTTTGGGACATTGATACGTTACATCTATGCATCAGAATCGTGTCAGGCATGTGTAAGATACCAGGTGAGCGCGGGATTCATATGTGAATAGGTAACACCGTCAGCGAATTCTCTAGAATGCAAAATAAGGGTATCCCCTAGTTCAAAAACAAGGTATGTACAAAAAGCGGCATCAAATAGTGCACGTTATACAAATGACAAGCGGGAGCGCCGTCAATGAATCAAGACTTCATTTCACCGGACGGTTGGGGCATGTTCCGTCCCTCTGCTCGCAGCCCACGATTCAGGACCCTATGTATCGTGTTAATGCGTCAGTACACGTATGTTCCCCGCTGTTCAGATCATCTACTAACCGTCCTATTGTTAATCCTCTGGTACTTGATCCTTCTCGCAAACCAGTCGGCGGCGGTCGTGTCGGTTTCAAAGTTCTTCTCCGGGTGTGACTTCACAGCTTCTGCGACGATCGAGCTATCCTCCACAAGGGCACGAAGGATCTTTGAGTTTCCAGGACGAGTGAAGAATACGAGGGACCAGCGTTCATACGCTGCCTGTGCACCTGGCGGCGGCACAACGCGATGAATGTTGGACTGGAGGATACCTCCGCTGAAGAGCGAAAGAGCATCCCCGATGTTGCAAATCGCATGACCAGGAATAGGCTAATAGAATGCGCATGCGGCAATGGTTAGCGTTGATATTTCTGTAGGACGAACAACGTTGGCCAACCTTGACATACGACCATTCCTCGTGCCCAGGCGGTAACACTTGCAGCCCTCCAAGTATGTTGTGCAAGAACGACTGATCAGGTTCCGTTCAGCGTTAAAATAACATTGCGACACAGTTTGAAAACACACCAGAGATCCAAAGTCAGTGTGGGCTCCCAGCGATACTTTGTCCAGAGATCCACCGCTGGGCGCAGGCGGATTCCTGATCACCCTAGCTTCGCTGCCGCTGTGCTCTTCCAAACTATGCAATTTCTCCAAAGTTCCGTCAGGTAATCCAAGCTTTTGATTAAAGGTGCGCAGCAGCGCATTGTTGATCTCGAGTGACTTGCGGACGAAAGGCTCGACGACTGTAGGGATAGCCGCACTGGTAGGTTCAGGGTAAGTCCTGTGTATGACACGTGGGAAGGCGAGGGCATCGTCTTTCGAAACGTTTATGAACTCGACAGTGTCTAACTCTCTGTTGTCCCGATGGATAGTATTAGCCTGTACAACATGTCGAGGACAGGATAAACTGACCCGCTGGCGTCAACGGCATTTGCACCTGCTTTTTTGTATCTGGTCAGATGTTCCGGTCAGGTTCGGAGGCTTCACACTTGTCTCTGAGGTACCCACCCAAACGATCGTCCGGAATCACCTTGTTCGTACTTCAACTTCTCCTCAAGGGGCAGGGCCATTGTCTGAGCACCCATTTCGAACATGTCGCTCACTTGATTGTCGGCACCATGGTTTTTCAGGCTGTACAATGATGGTATGAGCGATTTACTGGTCGTGGAGCTGCCTTGTGGTGGATTACTTACTACCAGAACCCAAGAGTCGTCGCTGCTTGCCATAGACGCTCGATCTCATCGGAGTTTTCGGCTTTGATCAGCTCGTAATCGATCACGAGCAATGGATGTGTGCGCACGTTGTCGGGAAAAGGCGGGAGTGTTGTGCCAGGCATGTTTCAGTGCTGTACTTCACTATGTCAGGTGCGGACAAGTCGAGTGCTTTCAACGAGGCAACTCACGAAGATACCGTCGAGGATGGAACGGTGCAGTGCTGCGTCGGAGTGCAGGGTATAAGTAGCACAAATAGGGGCTATTTTAAGCCACTCCCTTACTATGTTAGGGGTGTGAAAGGAGATTTCGACCATTGGGGTGGGCGAATCCAAGCCATGACTAACCGAAGCGGGAGTCGTGAAACTCGTCGGGGCCAGGGTAGCCTATCACCTGCCAGGTAGTGTCACGAGGTCCTTCCCATTAAGACAGCTCAACTGCGCGCGAGCCAAGCTTCTCCAACGACCATCACAGCGATAAGGTGTAAAGGAAAGCGTTAATCCGGGTGGGGGAATGGGCTACACAAGAGACGAACTTCTGCTGGAGTACAATGCATGTGTACGTGCAAGTTCGAATGCCACCGACGCTGACCATCGAGGATAGGCTCACACGCGCACCAAGTGCGCTGGAGAAAAGTCGTCAGCATTGACGTGTCATAGCATGTCAACGCTGCGGACGGGGGTAATACGATCCAGGCAGAAAGTCCGCTCAAACTGAGATTGATCCTTCAATTACCCCATTTTTGAACATCAACGACGATAGTGGGTACGACCGCATTCACCGTCGAAATCTGTCCCCGCTGGTGTTGAACAGAAGGAGTCTCGGCGAGGGTATTCTTGGAATGGGAAAGACCCAAAAATTTTGAAACCTAGGTAAGATAAGCACAGCCAAGTGCAAACTCTATTATGCATTGGGCGCTTCAGTCCCAGTGCCGTCACGAGATGATTCCAGTTTCATGGAGAAACCGCGCCCATCTTCTGCAATTCCGAGTCGCCACTCTTCATCCACTTGAGAAACCCGACGAGATCAACACCTTTCAATGAACAGCAGTGATGTTATGGTGCGAACTTCGATGTACCTCAATCTAACCAGGATGTCTGGGAAACAAAAGGTGATGAAGCTAGAATCAAGTTGTCAGTAAGTATGGAAGCGTCGAAGAGTTGAGCATGCTCCACATACTTACGTGCGGCAAATCAACAGTTTCCAATGATTGGCAACAGCCTGTTCACCGTCATAATCTTGTATGTGGGTCGTTGGTACGTCGACAGACCAGTAAACGCTAGTCTGAGACGGTTTGTCACCCCTTCCAGGGCTACGGGGGTAAGTCGGCTCATCTGCGATGGAAGATCCTCGTAGAACTCTACTTTTCATTTTGACTTGGTCGGTTCCCGCAGACATGGGTGGGTGTCCGTGACAGCGACGACATACGGTGTTCCATTCTCCAAACATACGTACGGCAAAGTCGCAGCGAGTCCAGACGTCGAAGACAAGGCTTTGCATCACGAGTGCGAGCGAATCGGGAGCCCTCAACAGACGATACATAACCGCAAGTTGGGGTCGCAGAACAGCCGAACTTGCTTGACAGAAATTCAACACCCGCGATTATGGAGACAAACCTCAAGCGTTGATCTCCACCAATGAAACTTGTTCACGAAAAAGTTCGAGATCCTGCATACGGAACATTCGCGTAACAATACACATCGATTTCATAAAGCTGGAGCAATGCGAGCGAAAGCAAGTCTGGCCCAAGACAAGACCACCTTGGGATGGCCTCGTGTTGTGCGTCCGCGGCGTGCGCCCAACCGGAGGTGTGTCCAGCCTTTGATGCGCCCAGTCACAGCAAAAGTAGTGGTTGTCAACCGCAAGCCCGCGAGCCTCCTGTCCGGACGGGCTGCCTCGAGGAATCGAAGGCACAATCTTCATGAAGATTCATCATAACGGAATGTGGCGACACTGACAATTGTTTTTTAGCCGCTCGAAAAACTCTTCAATGCGGACAAATAACGTACATAAAGCTGGATCCAAGCTTCGTCTGGTGCTCCAGTGATCCCCCGTGTTCACGTCCTCTCGTTTTCTCCCTTCGTACTCCAGCAAACTTCTACCATGGCGGCCTCAGGCGATGTGACCACTGTTGCCACCGTATACGGCGCTATACTTCTGGGCACTTGCTTTGCAAGCAGGTAGATGCTCCTTTTTACAAGCCCTTGCACTTCACTGACTTTGGCGATGGCCAGCCTGACTGGCATTGTCTTCGTGCAATGTGTTCTGTACTATAAGCTCTACCCTGGCGACTACGGATGGACAAAATTCCTAGTCTGTTAGCTGTCGTTCATTCATTCCTTTCTTTGACCGTACTCTTCAGGTTTTTGTCGTGTGGGCCTTGGATATGATCCATACGATCCTGATCGTTGTAGCCGTCTGGCAGTCAATTATCACCAACTTTGATTCACCACAGAATATGGATAGCATTCCATCGTAAGTTGTTCGGCTCTCTGTGATCTAGCAATGACTCAATTCAACAGTGCTCTTGGGGTACGGAGGTGTCTTGCCATGGTCGCGAGACAATAGCTTGACGCGTCTTTTTTACCAGCTCTCCGTCGCCGTAACCGCCGCCATCACCTTCCTCGTTCACTGGTAAACTCTCAGTTTTCATCCAGAGTTCAAGTCACTCACATGTCCATTTTCAGCTTCTTCGCCAATAGGATTCGCAGATGTAAATGCCTTTTAAAAAGAGTATGGTAATGAAATTCACGAAACTGTAGTGACTAAGAGATGGTACATTGCTGCACCCGTTGTACGTATCCCACTTGCGTACTTTTCTGCTCCTAACGCGTGGTACAGGTTTTCCTCGCCTTCCTACGTCTTCGTAAGTCGGCAATCGTATACTCGGTCGTTCTGCTAAATGAACTGGTAATTTTCAGTATCTGCATGCGGTAAGTTCTTGCTACTGGATTCTTGGCTGGTCTGACCCTGTTAACCGAATTTCAGTGTCGACTTCCGAGATGTAGGTTACATCCTGTGCTGTCACTTGAGGTACTCAACTCTTTTCTAGTATTCGTTTGAAGCTCTACTCGGAGTTTATCAAACCTTATCCATCAGTGAGACAGTCTTTCCCACTACTACTCCCCCTCACAGGATTGAACCAATATAATTTTAAGTGGATCTTCACCACTGGTGTCACATTATCCGCGTCGGTCGAGTTTATCATCACTACAACCATGATCATATTCCTCGGAAGCAGGAAAACTGGATTTGCGAGGTAAGTTGACAACTACTTTATCGAGCCGGACGCTGAAATGCCTTCGTTCTAGCATGAACCACATCATCAATTCCTTGATCTTGTACACTCTGGAGACTGGTGGTATTACATGGTAAATACTTGTCGCTTGCTTTCCAAACTCGCGGCTAATGAATGAACTATAGCCTTGTCACAATCGCCTCCTTGATTTGCGTCAGTGTGCTACTACGTCTGATTAATCTCCTCAGCTGAAACGTACTTTGCTGTAGTGGCTCACTATGCGGCACAACCTCATTTTCCTTGGCATGCACTTCGCCATAGCCAAACGTAGGTCATCCATCTGATGATGGAGTGGACGGCATTAACCCCTCCGTTCAGTGTATGCGAACTCCCTCCTCGCTACGTCAGTTTCTACTCTGTCATGTTCTGTTCTATTGCTCAGCTAGGTTTGCAGATTGAACACACGGAAGCGTCTTCGTGTGGATCGTATGTATTCGAGCGAACGTGACCAGAACGCACTCAATGTCGGACTTCCACCGCACAGTCCCGGTAGAAGTCGTATCTCGGTACGTTTCTCTCCGCCGTAGTTTCGCGTAAGACTTAGTGAGGCACGTGCGTCACACTTATTCTCAGCAGCGCATTCTTGGTCCTACTGCGACACAGAAGAGCGTATGTATCGCCTACGTCTCGTAAACGTCAAACATACTCACTATATATGTGTTTGCAGATGCAGCTGAACGTGAACGTCGAGACGACAGTTGTTTCGAGGATTGATGAACGCTTCGACGACGACCTCGAACATGATGATGTCGATGCGACTCCAACTGAAACAAGCACCGCGTTCGACAAGGATGAACATTTCAAAGGTCTCCACCTACGAAACAGTTCTGACAGAATCGATAGAATCGATGAAAAGACGGTAGAACTTGCTTGATCTGCTCGTTCATTCACCCGTTGTGTTCGGATTCATCGAGTCGCGTCATCGAACGCATCAAACATCAGAAAGTCCTGGCAAGGATCTCATCACGCGTTTTTTGGATTCTGGTGCTTCCGTTGCTTTCGTTCTTCGCTTTCAAGGGTCCTTGCCATTAGCTAACATGCAGTTTGTAGTATATTTCAACTGATACTACTATTTCTATACTTTATAATTCGCGTCTCGCTACTACACCACGCTCTTTACCAATTCACTATCCTTATCCTGCGCCGTCTACCAATTCATTGACGACAAAGAGGTTCTCGGTTTTTTTTTTTCCTCGACGATTTTACAATCGCGAGTGTTGTCAAAATCATGCGAGGAAATGTGTGATTGGCTTGTCCGCGCCATTTCGGGTGTACGAAACTTGGTTCTGTCAGTACAATCATTACTCGTGTTTTAAACGGCTAGTACAGCATATACACCCATGTCGCAAGTACGCTCATGAAGGACTAGGAGATAACGCAGGTTGGTGAGTATGTCCAAGTGTACTTTTTTTTTTTTTCTTTTTTTTAATCCCCACATCCAAATAGTTGTGCAAAAGGGTGACTGTTAATCCTCCTTGAGAAACTCATTCAGAAGCAGTAGAAGACTCTTGAATAGCAAAGCCATGCGAAATAAAACCGAGTATGAAGTAATATTCCGTGCCAGCCATTGTGGTTAGCGCTTACAAGTCCTGAAGGCGCGCTGTACTTCTACGATCCTCATCAAGTGAGGGTGGGGTGGATCGGCGTCGGTGCTCCTAACGCCCACCTTGCCTTACCAGAGACTATTTACGGATGAAAGGAGCATGAAGCTCGGAAGATTGCCAACTTTGCACGCGAACTTGAAGCTTGGATTCAAAGTGAAAACTTGCAAGATATCCTGACGCCAGACACAAGCCTCGCGCTAGAGGTTCGTATGGACGAGGAAACGGGGGTTGAAGACTCTGGATATTATTTCGTCGTCCATAGGAAGAGGGTTATATTTTGGGCCCATCCATTTTATCCTGAAATGGCCTTGAGCAATGTGAAAGGGACTGATAATTCAAGTCACATCAGTGCGTACTGGCCAGAATGTTTGCGAAAAAAAGGACTAATACGGTCGGAATCCAGAGTATGTGATTGACCATTAGTGCATGTTACATGCCAGGTGTATACGTATTCCCGGTTGTAACTAAGTTGACATCAACGTATTCGTTCTTTCGGACTATAACCTCGCTGGTTGGGCCAACGTCGAAGGATGCACTGCTAGCTACCGAACGCAGTCATCGATGAGTTAAAAGAAACGGCTCAATCCGATCCTCTTTGGATCTCCGGAGGCACATTTGAAAGCGATCCGTTGGACATGGGTGGACGATATTGTGGTGTAACCACGCTGGAAGGATTTCATCACGCTCCTCAACGACGAGTGGAACCGCTGTACAGTTTTCGTAAGTCGGGCGGCTGCATTTTTGGCTACCAATCTAAAGCTCAAGCGTTGGCATGAGTTGACCGTCATGTTGGCTGTTGACGTCAGTTTCCTTGCAGTCCCAGGAGTGATCGACACCAGTTCTCCTTCGCAACAGCCCCCGACAATTACTATCTATATGTCGACTATCTCTTTTGTTGGTTCACTTCTGGTGTCCGTCATTCTTGCTGGACAAATCAACGACCAAAGCCGCGACTCTGCAGGAGTGGTAAGTGTCTGCTCATGTCCTGTTGTGCTTTCATACCTTGTGATTGAATCTCCTTTCCCAGGGTGACGTTTACAATGCGTATGACGACCTCAGTGCTCAGTAGGGACAGTTTGGCAATCTTGCATAGTTTGCCCTTTGCGCTCCTGATCTGGGCGTACGTATCGATTACTTGAATATGCCTTTGATTGTTCTAACCCAGCGGGAAATCCCGACCATCTCCTCAGTCTAGGCTTGTCGATGCTCATCTTCTCGACCAACGACCTTGTTACACTGCTGACTGTTGGTCCCGGATGCACGATAGTTGGTGTGATGACGCTGTGGCTAGTCGTGGCCGCAAAAGACTTTCACACCCTGAAATAACGCTTCCGTGCGGCCCTCGATTTCAGGAGCGGGGAGTCCTTGGCGTCGGGATCATCTTCGAAGGATTAACTGTCGCGTTTCTTTGAAAAGTATACAGCCAATTATCTACCTAAGTTAATGAACGCGATTTCAAGTCATAGTTTCGACTGTAGTGTGCCCTCGCACTCATGACTGAGTCAGGTCCGCGCTGACTTGAGCAAACACCGCGATAGGCGCTGGGACTTTCGGAGTGGTTGTCTCAAGTGAGGCTTATAGGCTGCCTACTCTATAGCCATCTCCCATGGCTCTACCATTAATCGCTGCTTGCTTCATCCCCATCACACGATATTCCCAAGATGTACAGTGTCTCCCACTAAGACGCGACACCTCTCGGCTGGGTTCATTTTTGGTTGAAACACATTCAAATAAAGATTTTGATAGGAAACATAGGTCTAAATAGCGTAAATCTGCATTTTTGAAAATAGCCCCTGATTATGTAATCGTTCACTTTTGTGGAGGAAAACATATTATTGACTCCACCCATAAACATGACCCGTCCAATGAAAAGGCAAAAGCAGGCGAAGCGTCAGAGAGCCTCTGGAGCCAAAGTATTCAACAGTGGTTTCATTGAAGACCTCCTGGAGATTGCCATTGACCCTGACTATCAACTAGATGCCACCTCAGACTCCAATGAAGCTGATTCCGACACTCACTCGGTCACAGACATATCATTCAACCTCATGGATGACTCTGAAATAGATGAGGAGTCAACGGACAGTGATGGATCCAGTGTTCAGAGTGTCAGGGAGTCAGATGAAGACATTGTTTATACCGGTAAAAGGAAAATTGATCAAGACTTTGTCGAGTTCGAGGGTGAGGAGACTTCTGACTATGTTGAAAATTGTGCCCGCCATGCAGCAGTATCAGCACATAAGTTTTGGGCAGATATCGAAAGGGCCTCAATGCACAACAAGCTGAATTCGCCATCAAAAGATACAAGTCTCATCACCGCTGTGGCCCCGCACTGATGATGAGCGTTGGTGTGTTGCTCAACTGATCGCGGAGTTGGGTCGTGCCGGTTCGCCGTATCCTAAAATGGAAACTCCGCACTCCAAATATGGTAACTCCGACTTACTCTGCTTCAAGTTCACTTTTCGGAGGGTCCCCTCATCAAGATGTCTGAATTTCGAAATTTTATTGAGATAGCCCTAACATTCTAAAGTAACATAGCACATCTATGTTGTCAAATACCCAATATATGCAGTGTTGGAAGTGTAGTTACGATTTTGTTGTTGCCTATAGTTGAGTTGCCTATTTTGAGTGAGCTACACTGTAGGGAAAACTGAGATGGCGGCAGTTCTAGATGGGAATCCTTCGGAGGCGGTGGGAAGGTGCTGCCGGTCGTAGCAAGGACCCATGAGAGGCTCGAGAGGTCTCCAGCTCATAGACCCTACTCCAGTTCCAATCGCCCCCCCCAGACGTTATTACTAGCCTCAAAACCTTTTGATCCCGATCGATGTCCGTCGTCAAAGTCGAATTCGACCCAAGGAACGTGCCTTTCCGAAGGCTCGGTTCTAGCGGCCTGAGAGTGCCAGTGTTCTCACTTGGAGGATGTGAGTCATGTTGACGTTTGTCTGGTGCGGCCAGTAACAGCCAGTGTCCAAGAAAACTGACTGGTTACAATAGGGCTGACCCTCGGAGGAACTGTCGTCGGAGATCCAGTCAAGGTGAGCGATGGGTGGCCACTGGATTGTCATGACTCCAGCTATTCATACTTCCTTCAGGATATCATCAAAGTCGCATTTGACAATGGGATCAACATGTTTGACACCGCTGAGGCATATGCCAAAGGCAGGTCGGAGCAGGAGATGTGTGTTTTCCGTCATTGGCAGAGGTCGGCAAAGGCTGATGTCGAATGAAGGGGTCGGGTGATCAAAGAGCTCTGTCTCCGTCGTACTGACCTTGTCATCACCACGAAGCTCTTCTGGGGTATCCGTAGCGGTCCAAACGCCGGTGGACTCTCTAGGAAACAGTTGGTTGCTTACGCGTTTCATTGATATCAAACCGTTTGCTAACTGCCTTCAGCATTATCGAAGGAACCAAGGAGTCTTTGGAACGTCTGGGCTTGGATTATGTCGACGTCATTTTTGCACATCGTCCAGACGTGTCGGGTATGAGTCGTTTGGTTCCAGCAAGTAATTGGCGGACTAAGTCTACCAACAGTACCTATGGAGGAGACCGTTCGTGCTTTCAACTGGGTAATCGAAAAGGGCTGGGTGCGTTTTTAGTCTCTCGGTTCCCACAAATGATTGATGTTCGCTGATGGCTTTAGGCTCTCTATTGGGCCACGTCGGAATGGTCAGCCTATGATATCGAGGAAGCTCACCGTAGGTGGCGGATTGAACGTTGTTGTACTGCCTCTGATAATGTGCATAGATATCGCCACGAAACTTGGTCTGCATCCGCCGATTGCTGAACAGTGTCAACACAAGTACGTAGCTCACTACTCACCTCCGCAAGCCATGCTGAAATTCACGCAGTATGTTCCACCGCGAACGCCCAGAAAAGGAATACCAGTATGCTTGCCCTCTTACTTCCGCGAGCGCTTAATAACAGTCACACTTAGCCCACTATACAAGAAATACGAGCTTGGCACGACGGTTTTCTCGGCCCTTGCAAGTGGTCTACTCACCGGAAAGGTATTGTCCATCGTCCTGCCTGCTTTCGTCATTCTCATGTTCTTCCAAGTATAACGATGGTGTCCCGGAAGGTACCCGCTTTTCAACGCACGCGAATTTCTTCAAAGGAACAGTGGAGAGCCTGCAGAGGGAGGATGGTCTGACAAAGATTCGGAAAGTCAAGGAATTGGCAGCTCTTGCAGAGCAGGGTGGGTGTCATGTTCTTTCAATCATACTCGCGGCGAAAACATATCATGCATTTCAGAACTTGGCTGTTCTGTTACTCACCTAGCCCTGGCATGGGTCGCAAGGAGTCCCAACACAAGCACAGTCATTTTGGGTGCGTCAAAACCAGAGCAGGTCCTGGACAACTTGAAGGCTCTGGAGGTCATTCCAAAGTTAACTCCAGAGATCTTGGATAAAATTGAAATTATTTTGGACAACAAACCTGCGCCACCAGTACGTGTTCCGCAAGGAAGATGGGATGGATGACGAACGGTTGTCATTTTCTTCTAGCCAACTTTCGGCCGCCCTGCATTGGACCCCTTGAGTCGCCTGTGAAGAGACTGTCAAGACGGAGCCATGCAGCGTTGCAAATGATGGCGCTAGCAGTTCACAAAACATAAAAGCGCGTGTACCATTTGTGTGCCATTCCTCTTCCAACTTCGTGATCATGTCCGATGACCGTGCAATTTGTGAGCATACGGGATGATGGAGTTCCGCTCACTCGCCAAATGCAAAAATCATCATCCGGAATTGAAAGGCGTAGAGCTTCACTTCGGGCCGTGGCCGCTTTTGAGTTCGGTGTGAAGGAGGAAAGTGTCGCGTGTTCTTCCATCATTCCGTAACTAGTCCTGGAGTATGTAACTTGGAAAGACAGTATAGTCCAAGTGTCTGGAGCGTTAGTTCTGAGTTCTCACACCGCAGCTATCAAGAGACTATGTGCGGACCCCGTTAATGTGGCTGAGGAGAGGCCTTGGAGTCTGGAGAGCCATCGCTAAAACCAAACAAAAATAGCGTCCGCATAATTGGTTTGGACGATGGCTCAGGATAGCTTAGAATCTTCCCCAGCCAACGGTGGTGTCGATAACGTCCGTGGGATGGACTGATGACATGCTTAGCAATGCCAGCTGCCCTCTGGCGGCATATATAGCAGATCGTGAAACCCACTGCTCCTATCAGTCTCTCCGTCTCTAAACTTGCAGGAGTCCACGATGGCCGCGGTCAAGTACGAATTCGACCCTAAAAACATGCCCTTCCGCCGTTTAGGCCCCAGTGGCCTGCGGGTGCCGTTGTTCTCACTAGGTGGCTGTGGGTAGACATAGGATTAGCTGGCGTGATGGGAGTTGTTGATCGCCTTATTTTGTAGGGTTGACCTTGGGGGGGAGTGTTGTTGGTGACCCGGTCAAGGTGAGCGAAAATCAAATAACAATACGTCAGCGGCTTGGCCTGAACAGTTCTTGCTAGGAAATCATCAAAGTCGCCTACGAGAATGGGATCAACATGTTCGATACCGCCGAGGGCTATGCTAAAGGTCACTCAGAGGTCGAGATGTATATCAATTCTGCAATGAGAATTCAAAACTGTACCACTCACGCATTTGCTTAGGGGTCGTGTCATCAAGGAACTTGGTTATCGTCGGAGTGACATGATCATTACGACCAAAATCTTCTTCGGTACTCGCTCTGGCCCTAATGACACGGGTCTGTCCAGAAAACAGTGAGCAGATTTTGCAGTTCTCGTTCATAACACCCTCGAACACCCCAACAGCATCATTGAGGGTACGAAGGAATCTCTCGCTCGTCTGGGCCTTGACTACGTCGATGTTCTCTTCGCACACCGCCCGGATTACACGAGTCAGTGAATTGGACTCCATTCCGGTTTTTTCGAACTGACAGGAACACAGCTCCCATGGAGGAGATCGTTCGCGCATTCAACTTTGTGATCGAGAAAGGCTGGGTACGTGCTCATTGATCTGTGTGTTGTAACCTGTTGACCAATATCATCACTTAGGCCTTTTACTGGGCGACGTCAGAATGGTCTGCTCGTGACATTGAGGAGGCATACCGTAAGCCCACAGTTCGGGAGCCCTTGATTTCTTTTTCAAACCTTTGTACAGACGTTGCTGAAAAGCTAAACCTTATCCCTCCCATCGCTGAACAATGCCAGCACCAGTGCGTTTTCCCTCTCATGAAGTCGGTCGGCAGGAGGTTGACGTGTTGACAGTATGCTGCACCGTGAGCGCCCCGAGAAGGAGTACGCACCTTTGTACAAGAAGTACTCCATCAGCACTACCGTATGGTCGGCCCTGGCCAGTGGTCTCCTGACTGGAAAGGTACAGACTTGCTTTCGCTTTCGGAGATTTCAGCGTCCTCACAGTCCTTTGTCACATTAGTACAACAACGGCATCCCAACGGATTCCCGTTTCGCCACCCACGCTGACTTCTTCAAGGACACTCTTAAAAGTCTTAACGAGGAAGATGGCCGTGCTAAGATCAAGAAGGTGCAGGACCTCACCAAGCTAGCCGAGACTGGTACGTTTCGCTTTCATCTCTTGTTACACGAAGCTCAAATTATGATGCACAAGAACTGGGTTGCAGCGTGGCTCACCTTGCGTTGGCATGGATAGCAAAGAACCCTAACACCGGCACCGTCATTCTCGGCGCGTCTAAGCCGGAGCAAGTTGTGGACAACTTGAAGGCTTTGGAGGTTATCCCGAAATTGACGCCTGAGGTCGTTGAGAAGATTGAAGAGATACTGCAAAACAAGCCCGCTCTCGTTGTAAGCTTCCGTTTTGAAAATGGCCTGACAAGTCGGACCACTGAATGCAACCTTTTTTATTTCAGCCCTCGTTCGGACGTCCTGCGCTGGACAAGTACGGACGCCTTTGAGCTGTAAATGAGCCCGTCACCACTGTATATAGTCGAGTAGACAGTTTAATCTGTACCAGATGATCGAAGTTAGCCTCGCGCACTTACCACTCAGGGTACTTATGGTGGCCATCGGACACGATGCAATGTGCACCAGGAATGTTTTAGGGTCCAAAACCACGCACTTGGATAGCAAAAAGGTTTTGTCGGGCAGATGAGGCAGAGCATCTAAGTAAACACGCGCGCCGAAATTGTGCGCTAGGAAAGGACACTAATACAAGCAGGGTAAGGTAACGATCAACTACTGCACTTCCGAGTCAGAAGTCACAGCTTCACTTTCTTCAAGTGGTCCAGAGTAGCGTCGTCTGGACGACCTTCTACGCCTGGCGTTTATTAATCGCAAGAAATATATCCAGTATTGCGGGAGATGACACTCCCAAGCAGACCATACCGCCCAGAACACGAACAACGCGACGAACCCTGTAGCGGCGCCGACCGATGCTCGGGTCACGAGGGTGGAGCCTTGGAAGGCAAGGAAAGAAAATGCTAAGACGAAAAAGATCATACTGATTAGCACGTTAGTAAGTAATACCGAACTCTGAAGAATGGTTGCACATACCCCCACATGAGCAGGGCATATGGCATGCTGTATAGGACGGCCAAGGTCTCCATTCCAAACATGGAGTAGGTCATCCTCGTCATGAAAGATACCTATGGGATGCTGAGCACGCTTGCTTCGTCGTAAACCTTGTACTTACTGCTTCCTCTGCCGAGTCACGGCCTTTCGTCCGATTTTGACGGACTAATAGCAATCCAAGGATGACAGCACCAACACTACATACGATCGATACGTAGCTGGAAACTTGGGCAGCATAGTTGAGATCAGAAATCGCCAGAAATGCGACGTTGGCATTGAGTACGACTGTGCCCTGAAGGAAATGTTTACTCAGCCAGAAGCAGAAATGACGAAGGCGTCCGTACGTATAGCGTAAACTCCTGCCATTCAGAATTGAGCCTATTGATGAACCTTTTCCACGAGATGTGATTGACAAGCTGATCAACCCAAATATTCCGAAGGCCCACTGCATGAACGTCCGGGGCACCGAACAATAGAGGTGACATCAAGACAAGTAAGATGGATCTGCGTTCCCGGTAGCTGTAGTAAACCGTTTGGTCGACATCCAATCGGGCGCCGACTTGTCCACAAAAGTTGAAAAACCTGGTTCTCACTTTGCATATTTGAGACGATGCAACCACCTGAATTTGATAACCCACCGAACATCCGCAAGAACCTGGCTGAGGACGAAATGTCAGACAGCTGTCTCAGGCACGTGTTTAATAGCTTACCAAGAACGCATACTGCGTGAGGATGGTTGTCGCCAATGTTTCCTGAGGTGCGGTGTCTACATCTGGGAGTAACGTTGCGAGTTGCGACGAACCTTCCAAATCTTTGGTTAATTCCAGCATTTTGCTTAGCTCTTCCCTATCGAATGGAGAGAGAGACGTGTCGGAAGTAATAGTTTCTACATTGCATTAGGTGGTAGCGACATTAGCAAGGTAATCAACACACCAGCAGTTGCATGAAGAAGAGTGAGTTTTAGATGTTCCCAGATCGGACGGGATATAGTGCAACCATCTGGAAAAAGTTCACAGTGCATCCTGAAAGCAAGCTGAGCGCGCAGCCGTCTCTGTAAATGCGGTCAGCTACAGTGAACACGGCGCGTTAGGTATTGAAATTGAACGTACAGCGATCCAACGGTCTCACCAATACTGTGCTTCGACAGCATACTCTAATGGGGAATTTGAGGTCACAATGGAGAGCAGCACCAGATCGACATACTGATGTGGCTCGGATATTTAACTCCTCTGACATTACCGAAGATTGGTTCTGCCTGAAAAGGGTCGAGCCAGAAGAGGCAACGGTACGTATGGTCGACGAAGTAATATCCACAGCGCCATATATTTGCTCGTTTGTCGTCCATGATCTCAAGGACAAGCTCTGAATCCTCAGAGAATTCGATTCCCATGGACTTCATCCGTTCAAATAGCGCGTCTGCACAGCGTGTGATGACGTCCATGTTCCTGTTTTTATAAAGGTTGGCATCCGTGCAGATCCGCTGCAAGAGTATGAGTGTAGACTCGGATTCGTTGTGAGATATCGACGCACCCGCGAAGGATGCTTGAAATAGAGAGCACCTTCAGGGTGAATCAAAGGTTCCCATTCACCCAGATGACGACGATGGGGGCTGCTCGAGCATGTAAGGACCCTCCAGGCGTGCGCATCGACAGTACATACTCGATGAACTCTTTCGTACCCGGGAAAATGGTATATTTAGAATCGGTGCCCCGTCTAGGAAAGATGAGTTACGCAGGCATTTCAAACTGCACATGCACGTACATGCGAACTTTTCGATTATATCTCATGATGGATTGCGCCGGCACAGGGATGATTTGACGTGGAATGCGTTCAGATGGTCGGGGAGGAGCCCCCCAATTAACTCTCAGCGAGGACGATGTTGTGGCCACCTGCGCGGGCTCGGGCATGGACATTGACAAACTGAGGTGACCGCCAGCGGAATATGGGGTCATTGGTGTAGCTGGGTCGTGGTGTAGGGGTTCGACTGAACTTGCAGGATTCAGCGCGATGTCGACTTCCTCGTGTACGTCTGACGCAGATATTAAGCTTGGGGCAATCTGGGGACCATCGCCTGGGGCGGGTGGCACAAGGAAAGCGTTACCGTTCTGCTCAACAGTGGAGTGCGATGAATCAGAAAGCCGAGAGATGGGAGATGGGGAGTCCACATGTTGCGATACCAGAACACTTGGTACTTCACTGGGACGTATCGTGACCGATCCCACAACGTCTGGAGTGCTCGAAGCACCTTGGATGTTCAGCTTCTTCTTTCTTTGAGGTCTCCATCTACTCCGTATCAAGCCAACGAGGATCCATAGGAAATTGAGCGGACATGCAACTGTTTTGCGGAGGTGTTTTTGCAGCCACTGCAGAAGCTTCCGCAACGATGCTGAGAACACGACAGTAGTCTTCATGGCGTACCACGGTCGACTCGCAGGCTGCACACCGGATGGAAGCGACTATCATACACGAGGAGTTTTGAGGGTCCTTGAAGACCTTCTCTGTTGGCAGTTATATGCCATTGTGGGCGCGACAACAACAGCATGTGTTGTCCGCCACGCTTTCACACCTCAAAAAGCTGAGGACTTGGGCGCTCAGCAGTTTCTTCTTGTTCTCATCTATACCCTATCGCCCACTCTCGTTTTCTGATGTCCTTTGAATCTCAGGTTGGCGTTCTTTTGGGTGTACGGCATGTTCGTCGGAATCTCACCGGACGTTGATGTAGATGAACGGAGACGCATGTGAGGCATCGTCGGGGCCCATTCAAGTGAAGGTGAACCAACGGGCGTTGGTGGACAAGGTGCTCTCCAGATACCCAGAAGAATTCACAGGTGGGGTGGTTATTACTTCATTGTCGATGGCTTATTCCTCGCGTCAGTGTTTCGAGAATTGCTGCAAAATGCGGACGATGCCAGGGCCGAAACCGTAGAAATTGAATTCCAAACCAAAGATTACGCCCCTCATTCTTATGGAGAGCCCGACCTAAACGCAGCAAAGGTTGGTCGACTAAAAAGGCGTCACATCCCGTGAACTCAGGATTCTGCAGATCTTCAAGTGGATAGTAAGGAACGACGGAGATGCGTTCGGACCTAATGACTGGGAACGACTCACAAAGATAGGTGATTGAGGGGGTTCTTCGATCTTACACTGTTGCTTATTGGTTATGCAGCCGATGGAAACCCAGATGTACAGAAGATCGGCGCTTTTGGTGTTGGTTTGTGACTTTATCATGCTGCCATGGATCCTTTTCACCATTCATCAGGATTTTTTAGCGTGTTCAGCGTCACAGAATGTCCCGTTATCATTTCGGGCAGTAAGTGGTCATATCTTTTGCATATTGCTCCTACAATATTGCAATAGATTATCGCAAGAGCATGTATTATAATGCAGACGACGAGGTATGATGGGGGACTCAATCGCTGATTCCTGTCTGACTTTGCGATCCAGCTAATGGTGGAATCGAAACGCTGCGAGGCGACGAAGTGGACGGTGATCGAGATGCAGTTGAAGGAAGACTTGTCGACAGCTCTCCCGAAGCCATTTGATCTCTCGCGTTATCTTATTTCCGCTGTGACCTTCTTAACGAACACCAAGAAGGTCGGGATTTACTTCAACGGTACCCTGCTTGCGGAGATCAAGAGGTCTCGTGAGGACGCGAAAAAAATGTCATTGCCGAAGGACTTGAAGCAAACCACCCCTCTTCGCGCAATGTCTGTCACATCTGTTCATCAGATCAGTCAGTTGTTTCAATAGTGCATAGCAGACGTAGTATTGATCCCTGCAATTTAGCCCAGCAGATTGATGTACTTCTGACCGGACTGGCCTACTCGGCAGGATCCAAGAGAACCCCCGTTGTCCGAAATTTGACGGAGTCTCAACCGTCAAATCCAGTGAAAAGAGCGACATTTTGGAAGAAGGCTGAGGCTAACGGAGTGAAAGCCGAGCCTGTCACCCCGAGTTTCTCCACCACGAATTCGTCTGTTAGATACTCGATATACTCGGCCGAAATTAACTCCCACCCACCACAAGAAATGGTTGCTGGCCTCGAGTTCGCCACCAAGAAGAAACCGCCGCCCAATTTCTTGTGTGAGGCTGTGCACGTAAGCGATAAGCTTGCTCCTATATGACTCATAACTGATACAAAGCTGGTCCCAGTTCACAATGGAAGAACATGACCATGTCATGCGGGACGGTGACAAGCAAGGTGGTCTGGGGAGCGTTTTCAGAGGAGCTCAGGCGCTTTGCAGCGAGAGAGAAGAAGACGGGTAAGCTAGCTAACATGTGAATCACAAGCCCATGGCTGACGCACCCTTGAGGGCCCATGGCTCACGGCTATTCATCGTCAGTGTAGTTGCAGCCAGGCACATACGCGAATCCGACGCTTTCTTCACAGGGCCAAAGTACGGCACAGACATCCGGAATTGCAGTCCATGTATCAAGTCGATTCATTCCGACGGTGGAACGAGGTACCGTTGACCTAACGTGAGTGGGTTCATCCAGAGGTCACCGCTAAAACTGAATTCTTCGCAGGAATGGTCAAGTCTCGAGTACGATCGTTTACCTCCCCTATTCCTGACCTGACTTCCTGACTGACTGACCTTTCCGAACAGAATGGAATGAAGAGCTCATCTACGTCGGCGGCTACATGGCGCGACTGATATATGAACGGGCGATGAACGCTGTACAAAGAACATGGCCATCGGAGCCTTCACCTTTGACAGAAGAGCTGCGGAAAGAAGGGCTGTATATCATGCGTTGCTTCACATTCCACGCTTCAACGCCAGACTCCAAAGTGGCGGAATTGTTAAAGAAAGCTTTCTTCGACTGTTCAAAAAGCTCCTCATTCCCCATCGTCTCTAATCTAGGTATTCGAGACTCCAAGGAAGTTCGTGAACCTCACGAGGAATTTGGTCGGTTTATGAAGGACCGACCTACTCTAGACAGGTCGTTGTTGCCCACGAGATCGACGATGATACCCGATCTCATAGGTCGATATCAAGTGACCGCGTATACGTTCAGTGATGTCATAAAGGAGCTGGACGGTCGAACGCTTACCGAGAACGAGATGATCGGATGCCTAACATGGTGGACGACAAGATATGGTTCTCAGAAAGAGTTCGAGAAGTGCAAATCACGTATTTGGTCTCTCGCCAAGTTTCGCACCTCCTTAAGAACACCTCCTCAGGACATCGCGCTCTCGGGAATCAAGAAATTCGTCGATCCTCGTGGTAATTTGGGAATGCTGCTGAACCCCACAGACCCCCTTCCTCCAGACACTATTCCGTTGACTGTCACTGCAAGGTTGCGGGATGCTGAGGCCATCAGGAACTCGCTTGATTGGCAGGATATGACGCCCGCAGACTGGATCCGACATTTAACCACCGACCCTGGACTGGATCCCGCCTACGACATTCGCACATCTCCGCGTTTTATTGACAGGGTATTTGATGTTCTTGCTCGTCTGTGGCCAATTATGAGTTCGCCTGTCAAAGATGAGGTGGTCGCTCTCATGCAGGATGTGCCATGCATTCCCACCTCCCAAGGAATGCGCAAACCTCAAAACGCTTACTACGTTGACGCAGACATCTTCGAAGATATGCCTGTTACTCTGCTAGACGTGACCATGTATGCTCCAGTGCTGGATGATCTTGGCGTGCACAAATATGTCGACTGGGATCATATCAGACCCAGGTGATCTCCGTCTACCTGATAGCTCTTTCGTCTATATTGACCAGTTGGTAGGCTCCAAGGGTTCGATCATTTTTCTCCTTCCCGCTTGGTCACTTACATTAGCTATGCACGTCATGTTATGGGAGAAATTGCCTTCATGGAATTCACCCAGATGACCATATTCCCCTCCGCTACTGGGGAACGCTACTGTCTCAGGGACCTCTATCATCCCAGTGTTCCCCATTCGCTTGGTCTACCGCGGCTTGAGATGTCCCTTTTCGGTCAAGGCGCTGACGCAGGTGTGTCATCCCTTGATCGTATCTACCTAATGCTGAGTTATTTCTATATAGCTTTGGATATGCTCCGTGAACAAGGACTGCAGCAAATTCCTTCGCTACACGTCATCATTGAGAAGGCCTCGAGCGCAGATCCTGTGATCCGACACGCTGCATTTAATTATCTCCTCAATCACCTAGAAGATGTATATGAATCCTATAAGCCAGATGATTTCAAAGAGCATGCCTTCCTCCCATGCGGGAAAAGTAGAGATCCGCAATTCGGAACTCCAGAGCAGGTTTGTTTCACAAAGCTTATGTATGACCCGTCAGCTTCTTCATTGATCCGACAGGTATTTACTACTACTGAATGGGAGTTGCTTGGGTTCAAGAAGCTGCACCAATCCGTGAGACCCAAACAAGCAGCGCGATTAAAGGTTAAAGAACGGCCTTCAGCGGAAGCGATAATTCAAGTGCTGCGAGAAAGCCCTCCGAAGGACGTCCGGTCTGCTAGCAAGTGGTTTGACCTACTGGCCAGGAAAGGAGGTAAGTTTCCGCGTAAAATCGATCGCATTTGGTCTTTTCAGTCGTCGATGGTAGGTTTCAACTCTGAGGAGATCAATATCATATCGGAGTTAGACATTGTGCCCGTGCACCAAAAAGAGAATGGGACCACCACGTACAAGTTCGTTGCACCCAGCAAATGCTTCCTTGGTACTCCCGACGAATCCAAGAGGCACCACACGCAAATATTTACGTTCGTGCAGTTTGGAGATGTAGCTGACCGCTTTCTGAAGACCTGTGGTGCCAAAACAAACCCCGACTGCGCAGACATTACCAATGCCCTCCTCGAAGATGCACAGGGGTATCTGGACAAAGCGGCAGATCACAAGAGGTGGTTCTCAACGTAATTTTCGTGGTGCCATGCTAATCACAGTGCTAGATACGTTGATGACCTTCGCCAAGTCGCAACTGGGTATCATACCCTTCCCAAAGATGTCAGGATCAAGATCGGCCAAACTCCCATATTCATTGCTTATCGCAAAAAGCCTCGCGACCCCTCGGTCCCCACTCAGGCCGACGCACTGGAGTATATACTGAGGTCTCCAGAGGAAATACTTGTCGGTGACGATATGGAGAGTCACCGGTTATTCGGTGATCGTATTTACACTGCGCCGAAGGAGGAGGTATTCGAAAGTGAGTCCTTAGCGTTGTTCTCCCCGCATTCATGCCCATTCTCAACGTGTCGGTAGATTTTTACCGCGAAATGGGCTCTCCTTCGTTGAGCTCTCACGTGACGCACCACGTCAACCATCGTGGTCCCTTGGACAACAAGGCCGAGGCGGATAACATGCGTTCACTAGTGATGCAGAGGATCGTTATTTTCCTTTACGACCAAGACAGTTCGCGTCGGTCTGACGCCAGTCACATTGAATGGAAAAAGGAGGGGAAATTTACCGTCAGATTTTGCAAAGAGCTCGACATATCGAAGGAGCTTGTTTTCGAACATGCAGTCACGCTCAACAGAACCAAGTCAGCGGCTATTTGCGAACCAGCGATGGCGGGTATCGAGATGACGCCGCAAGGTGATTATGTGCTCTGGATGAAACAACAACGCCAAGCAGAAGGAAGAAAAGACTGGTACGAGTAAGTGATGGAATTCTTCGTCGGGTGTTAGCGTATGCGTTCACACCATATCATAGCGTCGCCGTCGCATTGTGTCGACTGCTCTTCAAAACCCACAAAACGCATGACACGCTACTTTTGATGACTATCTTGGACGCTCAAATAGATGACCTGCGGCGCCGGGGCTATGATGGTAAGGGCTGAATGTCGGTCAACACTTGGATTTTGCTTTGGCTTACCGGTTACGGGCAGTTGATGCTATCCAGCGAAACTACGATGAACAAGTCAAAGCTGAGGAAGGTTGGCCTCGACTCTGCCGACATGCGTATCGCGTTATTGACGTTGCCCCTTCCTTGTAGCTAAAAAGGAGGAGGTAAATAGCAACCAAGGCGCACCTCAGCGAGCTCTGCGACAGCGACCAATCTTCGGATTACCAGAATGGTTCAGACAGTTTACGAGAAAGAGAAAACTAGGTCGATCAGGCGAGTTTCTCCCTGGTGGCATGGGCAAGTTTCTACTGCGATATTTTCTGCTGTCGACCCCTCTGATTCTGCAAGGACAGACAATCTCGTGCAAGATGCGATCGACTCGTGTGAGAGTGATGCTCATGAGAACCGGGTCATTAATGAGGATCAGGAGAAAGCCAAGGGAGGAAAGAAGCTACGTGATGTGAGATACTGCTCTGCCGCCCGCCAAACGGATCTCGTGCGGTGTGGTAAGCACCATCTCTTTACGCGACATGCGCTTACTCATCGTTTGTCGTCCCCAAAGGCGAGAAAACTAAGAACGGGATCTTGGTATATAAAACGCGTGAGTTTGAACCATGTAATACCTTGTTAGGGCCGACCGAAGCTGACGGGAAAACTTGAACTCAGCCGAGTCTTCTGCTCCCCCGTCGGCCGAGCTCGAAATATTTTCCACTATTCTTCTTGAGCTTGGGGAGCTTTTCGGTCTTAGGGCTGACAAGCTCCACATATTCTGGCAAGAAAACGACAAGAATGCGGAGAATGGCTCAGAGCTGATGGGTTTCAACCGAAACAGTGCTATTTACCTCAACCTCGCTCATTATGTAGGCAAACGTAGGTGTCTAATTGTTGACACGTTCTCGTCGACGCGAATAACTCACGGAGAATTTTTTTTTGTAGATCACTGTTTACCGCAAAACGATCACTCCAAAGCTGCTACCTATGCTGCATGGTAAGCGTGGTCGTCGTGGTCTCCTGGTTTCTCTTCTCACCACGGCGCGCTATTGAACAGGTACTTTATTCTCGCCCATGAAATCGCACACAACAAAGCGTTCTTCCATGACGAAGATCACGAGATACTGTTTTCTTCTTTGGCCCAAAGCCGATTGACGTGTTTTAGAGCTCTTTTGGCCAAGAAGGCGCCTGGAGTGAAGTGACAGCGTGGTGATGGACTCCTGTGATCTGCATCCTTTAAATGACTATTTTTCCGGGACACTGGTTTTCTTGGATACACATGCAAGTGACTATCGTCGTTCATTAGATATATAGTTGGATGTCAATGCTCTCGATGTTAAATATGTAGTAATATGTTGTCAACTTCGCCGAGCCGTCTGCAGCGCACCATACTGCTATTGCTTAGTCAGCAAACGCAGCACCTTGGACGCGAACTTATAAACAATATAACAGCGTGACGACCAACGAGCTCGACGCGATGTCGAGCCAAGAAGAGCAGCTCATCGAGCTCCTTCTCACTCTCAAGGTGAGCCACGAAAATTTTTCTCCTTCAATCTTACTGAACGGCGGAACGTTTCAACTTGTTACATCCCCGCATGCCCACATCGTCCTTGGCACGTCCGCACGGATGATGCGGCAGAAAACGACGCCAGACCAAGCACGCGCCATTCTCTCCTCCACTCCCCAGATCGCATACGCGCTCATGTCTCTGATGGTAAAAATGAACGCGATCGACGTGCAGGTCCTTCAGGTGCGTTGATGATGATGGAGGGGTGCACTTCCTTCTCTTTCCGTCTTCTGTGACGTTTTTGAGAAGCGCGCGTGCTGAATGTTATTTTCGGTGAATGAAACCAGAAAACACTCACGTCCTACTCTGCAAACATGCCCCCTCCATCCTCCAGTACACCCTCGACGTCCCACACGCCCGTGCAAGCGCCAACGATACCGCCGTCCTCCACTGCAACAGCCGCACCGGGCGCAGGAGCAGGTGTTATACAACCGGCATCGGCCGTTCCCCCGCATCTCTCACAGTACCGCACGCCAACGCCACAGACGCAAGTGCACACACCACCGCTGTACAATGGACACGGACGCGGACATACGCCGCCATCGGTGACGCCTGCGGGAACGGGAGGGTATATGGCCCAGAATCATAGCCAGGGTCAAAGTCAGAGTCAGAGTCAGAGTCAGAATCAGTATGCTGCACCGGGTATGAGTGGGTATGGGACTCCTACGGGAGCGATGGGTGCGGGTGCGGGTGCAGGCATGGGTATGGGTATGGGTACGTTTCCGGACGCGCTGGCTGCAATTCCGGATGAACAAAAGGTGATGTTGAGATGTGTTTTGGGCGGAATTGCTGACATGGATTTTTTTTTTTTTTTGGTCTTTGTTGCAACAAAAATCATGTTCCAGGCGATGATCATGCGCGTTATTTCCATGACTCCCGAACAGGTCAGCATGCTTCCGCCCACCGAGCGTGCGAGTATCGTTCAGCTGGTGAGTAGTAGTATGTATCCATACGACATAGGGTCAAGGGTCCCTTCAAAAGCGGGGATGTTTTTTTTTTTTGCGTCCCTCTTCCGTTCCGTTTCTGCCATTCATTTGAGTAAAACATTGCTGATGGCCATCTTTTTACCCCCCGCCGCATCTCTCACCGCTTCGGCTCATACGCTTGTACCCTGCTTCATCGCCGTCATCATTCCGATCCCTCCGCGGTCCCTACATCATCTACAGCGAACAACACTCGGATTACCCTCATAAAAACAGTCTCATCTCTTGATCACATCGTTAATTTCCGGTGAATGAACCGGCATTCTTCAAGATCTGGAATGGACAGTCAGGACGGAGATGAAAGATCTCTCTCGCAGAGATGCGAGAAGGGTACAAAAGAATCAACAAGATGGGGGCTCAATGTACCGCAAAACGGGATCTATTCATCTTGCTTGGTGCTGACGCTGTTTGCTTGTTTGTGGAGGAGTGTGTGATCCCGGTGCTGTATGTATGTACATGGTCCGGGGACACTGATGTTTATGTACTGTATGTAGAATAAGTGGCTGAGTCAACATTGTTAAAAAAAAAAACCTGATCGCCTCGGAAATGGACGTGTGCAATTCTCATTGAGCGGCTGTTCTTTTTGGGGGAGCAAAAGGGGATGGACCTTTTTCTGTCTGCACAAGTTTATCTTGCAGGGTTTGGGGGGGGGGGGTTGGGGTGTCATGTCCCCCTGCGTTGTTACCCGGTAGCGAGCAACACGAGTCCGCGGTCTAGATGGTAACATCAGACCACTACTATCGCGGAAAAAAAAAGCACGTACGGTACACAAAGTTAGCATAAAGTGAAACAGGGCGAACGAGCACGATACACTCGGCAAACCTTGCACGTCCACATCACCCTATTATCGCAGTAATGAAAAAAAAAAAAAAAAAAAAAAAATCCTGCATGCGTCCATAAGCAATCACATAGCGGACGCCATAGCCGAGTTTTGGAGATCTTTTAAAACGTCGAGTTGGGATAGATCTCATCTTTTTTGCCTTTTTGTTCTTGCATTAGCGTTGCAATGGCTCTCATCACGTCGCCACGTCGCACGCTTAGGGATGATGTTCGTAATGACGTGAAAAAGGCTTGACCGAGTGAGGACGTACCGTTGACCAAGGCAACGAGCAACGCCGCGGCCAAATTGCGTCATCATCATCCGCTTTGGTACTACTTGGTTCCGCAACGAGAGCACAAATGCGGCCGTGACAAAGGGAATGTCGACGATCTGTCCAGGATATACGACTGGCAGTAATCCCAGCCGCCGTCAACCTTGATGGGCGTGACGACCGAGGAGTTTAGGGGAGTTTCGAGACCGGGAGAACTGGCGTACCCGGTGGGGTTGAGCAATAGTGCAAGTGTTAATCATGAATGGATTCCACCCCAGAAATGCCAAACATCTCGATCGCGCGCACCATGGAAATGGGCCTAGATCGCTCAACGAACGAAAAGGACACGTTCCATACCTGTGCACCGAACCGTATATGCCAATCGTCCGACAAGGTCGAAACTTGCGCTCTCATACCAGAGCACCCGGATCATTTCATCGCCGCCGCATCAAGAGTTCAATGCATCATCCAGGTGGAACGCAGCACGACTTACGGTATAACCCCTTTAACACCCATCGAGATGAGTGATCAATTGAACAGATGTTCTCTGAAGATGCGTATTTTTCGATGGCGCAAACCTTGTGTGGCGTTGCTCTAACCACCCTTGATTTCCTCGCTCTACTTCGTATCGCAGACATGCAATTAGAGTTGCCGAATCCACGTTCCTATACAAATTCGATAACAGCGAACAGTAACACAGCTCCATCTTGTATGCCACCCCCTTCATCACAACCTCACCTGCGACAATCTTCCAAAGGATCACGTCGTAAGTCCGAAAATTCTAAACGTCCGAGGAAGGTTCATCCGTACAGGACGGATTGTGACTCACAGGAAAGAGGCGAGTGTGCATCCTTATGCAGTGGCGGTGCCGGCAATGAGCCCTTTGACTTTGTCTTTGGGAAGCTCTTGTAAATCGCTGTTGCCTCCTACAGAGTATCCATCTAGATTGAAATGAATTTGTCAGCTGTGTCCGGAGCCATGACGGCTGAGGAACTTGATATGGCGACATACTGATGAACGTCCGCGGGACAGAACGTGCGCCTGTCTTTTCCAACAGGTAGTCTTGGATCTGATCCCCGTCATCTCTGGCGTCCAACCTGGATAAGATCGAGTCGCATCATCAGTGCTCAGTTGATAACAGTAGAGTACAGTCAAAATTGAAAGGTGGACGTGCGCATACATGCGCATATAGATAGCGAGTGCGAGGGCTGTATGCGTTATTGATAGATGAAAGAAACTCACTCTACGACTTCAACCTTTTCTTCCGGGTATTTCGTTGCAAAGTACGACTTGGTTGCCTTGCAATAAGGGCACCAAGACTTGGAGAAGACGACGATCTTGTTGGATTTGATGGTGCTCTGATAACGACCAAGTGATCAGCAGCTGTTCTCCCCCTGATGATTTCTCGAGTCTGGAAGGGTCACCTCTACGAAATCGTTCACGGCCATTGCTCTACTAGACGAAGCGACTGCTGACGACGATGAAAAGTTGCTCGTGATGGTGGTGGTAGTGGTGGTAGGCAGCTTGATGATGCTCGATGAGAGAGAACGATATATATGGGAGAAAAATGACATGCTCTCAAGTGGGCGGGCGTTGGGTTTACTTATGACGCTTTCGAAATCGTGCTTTATTCACGGCGCTTACTAATTATTATTTGTAATGTGACTGCACTTACCAACGACGCTCGTTGACAATGGCGTCAGACTCGAACAAGATCGTCGCCGTCGCTCGAGTCGCAAGTTTCATAGACTCTCGATCGTTGAACTGCACCTCAATTCCGATGAAGCTTCCCAGGTTACCCCGCGTGCATAGGCCAGCTGACGCACATCGTAAACTGCCTCCTCTTCCCCCCAAATCGCGAGGGGAGGGAAGGACGATCTTCCTCGAACCAAGAACTTGTCACCGTCTTGTTGGCGATTCCAGCCAAAAGCGAAAGGAAGGAGACAGGAGGGGGTGTTTCGCTCCGGGCCAGGGAGGGTCATTTCGGTCTACTCACATCGCCCCTCCACGACACCCACCCATTTCCAGTGATAAGGTAAGTCAGTTCAGCGCAAAAGAAAAAAAATCCCACAAGATTCATTGCAAATTTCAAGTCGACTGAAAATGGAGAGCGTAGATCCCCAGTGCTTCGACAGGTTGCGCCGACTAGCGTTATTGCTTCCCTTTTCGCGTGCACTGCGTGCACATCACCATGACGGTGCATCACTCACTTATCCTCCAAATCAAAGCCGGAAAAAGGACGATCCGATTATCGCTACACAACGCCAGGCCTGGCAGCGAGCATGGCGTCGGATCCACGAGCGCCCGTGTCCCTGACCTCCTGCACGCCAACGTCTCGGATTTCGATCTCAATAATGCCCTTATAATGGTTCTTCCCCCCCTGGACGGCATCTCACACGTGCGCAAAGGAAGGTAGATTCGAATTATTGAACCCCAGCAACTCGTTGACGTTCAGGGTGGGTATGTTTGGGGAAGGTTCATTGCCCGTTCATGAGCTGATTCTCAGTTAGCCGCTCTCTCTGAACTCCTTCCTTGACGGGTCAGTCGCAGATCGGTGGCGTGGTGCGTTCCGAAGCGAAGGCTTTCCCTTGCCTTGCCTTCCCTTCCATGTACATACATACCCCCCTCGTCTTATCCTCCTTCTCTTCTCGAAACTCGCAAACACGCCCATATTGGACCACGCGTCATGGGTTGGCATGCCAAGAACACACCACGAAGAAGTGCACATCCCATGTGCATCCGATCAGTGACGAAGACACTTACGTGGCAGTTGATACTCGTTCGCATGCGGTTCAGGTTGATGCTCCTGTCACTGTTGATGGTACGTATATCCTCGTGGGGGGGATGGAAACATCAAGGCAAATCCATACGCTTTTTTCGCCCGCCCCCGGACAGACGGGGGAGGATCTAGGACACTGTCGGAAGCTTCGAATTCGTCATCTGTATACCCGTCAGGTACCGTTTCTCAAACATCGTACGATGTCTACGTCGCACCCATACCTAATACGCGCCACCCGTGGCCCTTTTCGTCACCGATCAAAATGAAACAGGGTCACCCTCCGCTCCCGGCCGCCTCCTTGCGCGATCCACGATCTGTCCTCGATTACGATCCCAATGATTCTCGTGATGACAATACCCACCGTACGTATTGGGAGGCAGGGCGGACTTATGGATCTCAGAGAGACGACGACAAACTAAATCCCAATACCCCGGTCCCTTGGCCATCTCGATTTCGACGATTCAAAGTCGACTCTTGTAAACGGCCATAAGCAAAAAAAAAAAAAAAAAAAAGAGAGAGAGAGAGAGAGAGAAAGGAAACAACGTCGTTCTCCTTACCGTACTACGCCCCTCACAATCCTCCCCATCCCCCGCATCACCGGCGTTTTCATTCAGGTCCATTTTGCTCATCTCCGCAAATAGAGATAGAGATGCGTAGATATAACGAGGGGTGCAGCACGGAGATGATGACTGACCGAATCCTAGAATTCAAACGTCTAGATTCCCCCTGCTTTGCCCAGGCGCGCGTATGCACCCGATGGCTAATGAAGAAGACCAGCATCGTCGGTCCCTCGTACTCTCCGACGCCGCACTCCTATCTCTCTCTCTCTCTCCCAAGTACGTATGCATGCATGTATATATGTATATTGTACGTCCTCCGTTGAAATCGACGACGTAGTACGGACGTCATTGTCATGGTAAAACGAAGATGGACGATATGATTCCATCCCGACGCGTGAAGAAGCAGCTGCTACGTGTCCATGGCTCGAGTCTAGAACGGGGCCAAGCGCGCGCAGAATCGCCCCGTGAAGACCAAGTACTCTTCTTTTCGGGTGCTGTTGGTTCACCCCGCAATACACACACAGTCTAGTCGCGCTTGATGTGGGCGATGGCGGGTAGGGACGAGGAGGCTTCCTGTCCGCAAACCCTTTCGAGTTCCAGCATTCACTTCGTTCCTGTACCATGCCAGAACTAGCCGGCATGGATTCCTCCCTAGCCATCCCAGCGTTGGGATTCGACGTGATGCGACGCTGGACGTCGTACAAGCCTTGTACATGCATGATATGTAGTAGCTTCTACGTCTTCAAAATAAAACATATCTACATATCTCATACACACCAGTCCACGCAAAACCACGAAAAAAAAGTGCAAAAAAAAAGCCATCCACCCCCTCGTCCTACCCCCCGACCCTCCGCTCCCTATACCACCCCGGCACCTCCCTCGCCCTCGGCACCATCCGCCTCCTCATCTCCCTCACCTCCCGCTCCTCCTCCTCCTCCCTCAGCCGTCGTTCCGCCTCCCTCGCCCTCTCCGCTTCCTCGGCTTTGAGCCGGATGGCAAGGTCGAACCGCGCACGCTCTTCGACGCGTTGGGTCGTCGCGAACGTAAAGGGGAAGACGGGGACTGGCGGATGGGTGTGTACATGGGTGTGGTTTTCTTTGTAGATGTGCGTGTGCGTGTGTCGGGAAAGGGAAGAGGAAGAAGAACAAGGTAGTGGTGCTGTGGCTAGCGTCGGGAGCAGGGGCAGCGTCGACGCCATACCACCCCTCTCGTTCTCCGAGTGTGTGTTTGAGGGCGGGAAATGAGGCGCTGAGCGGTGTAGGCGATGGTGTCCCTGTTCCTGTCCGTGCACGTTGGGCTCAGTGCCCGTCATCGTCGCCGTCGTTTTTGCGAATCCTCTTTCCTCCCCCCCGTTCGTTCCTCCCGCACTCACCGCCCCCGCCCCACCTCCCATCCCTGCCTTGCGCGCCTCAAGCCTCGCATCCACTCTAAACGTAAACGCAACCGGTTTCGTGATCTGTACATGAGGCGCCGCGTTTTGGTTTTGCTGTCCGCGAGTGCACCGTCAGTACAACAACGTACACGTAGACACGGAACAGCGAAAAGCAAAAGAAGCCGAACATGCTAAAAAAAAAAAAAAACGCGACGTACCGATTTTTCGCCCAACGGTAATCCATACCACTCGGGATCACGACGTGCCGCGCGCCTCGTCATACTCTTAGCAGCTCCACCAGACGCTACACGCGCACGCTCACGCCCATGTTTCCTCCCTCCTCCGTGGGTGTGACGCACACCAGAACTCGAACCTGCCAACGCCGACGCTGAGACATCAGCCCGAGGCTTGTACTTCTTCCGCGCGTGTGGAAGCGTCGATGTCGATGTCGAGGGTCGGTGTTCCGAGGTCGCTGTCGTCGTCGTTTTGCCCCTCTTACTGGGTCGTACTTCCTCTTCTCCTTCGCAGTCCCGCTCGTGTCCATGCCCACCATCGTGATCGCGCTCGTCTATCCCCACACTCGAACAACGCTTCTTCCCCGGCCGCAACGGCGACATCATCCAAGGCCGGACGTCCTCACTTCTCTCCATGCCTTCCTCCTGCTCCTCCTGCTCCTGCTCCTGCGCCTGCTCCTCATCATCATCATCACAGTGCACCACCGCCTTCCTCGGCGACAGCTCAGATAATCTTAGGGGACCCACGTCCGTATTGCCAGAGTTGGCATTGGCATCAACATCCACGTCCATCCAACGTGCCCGCTCCACGCCGGCCTCATTGTCGTCCTCGAAATCGTCGGCGTGATCGCGATCGCGATCGTCATACAGACTCGCGAGCTTCCGAGGGGACAGCTCAGAGAGCCTGAGCGGCTCATGCCCACCACGACGCGCATTGTTCGTGTTCTGCGTTGGCGTCAGCGACGACGGTACTCGTGAGCGCGCCCGCGATTCCGGCGACGAAGCTTCGGCTGGGGCCGGGGCCGGCGAGACCGACGGCGCAGAATGACGAGGCACGTCGCTAGACACTATGCGTCCATCCTCCGTCTTGGGCCCACTCCCGTCATCTTGTCCTTGTCTTCCCGTCTCAAGGTTATTCCCGTCCACAGCCGTGGAGCTGTAACGCCTACACAGGGACAGGGAAAGGCGCAGCAATCATGTCATACGACCAAGTTCAAGGAACGATCATATCAGACCACATCACATCGTGGCGTGATATATTCCAATCAAGCACGATGTGGGAGAGAGAGAGGGGAAGGGACACGTGCAAGGTACCGGCAAGCACACATCAGTTCCATTACAGCTGCATCAAATAACAATAATCGGGGGAGGAACGTACCGGATGGAAGATAATAAATGTTGGCCGTACGACACGAGGCGTTCAGTGACGCCTCCCGCTCTTGCTCCGCGGCTGGAAGAAGGCGTTGCGCGGGGATCGTTCTCGATGATGTCGTGCGTTGGGTTCGTGTGCCTAGTGTCATCTTTTGAAATCACGCCATGCACGCCTGGTTGTGGAGCGGAGTCGTCTGGGTCCGTGGTGATGGTGGTGGGTGGTTGATCGCCAAGATGGTGGCTAGACGGAGCGTGAGGTTGTAGGTCATGTGTACTGGACGTACTACTGGATGGCGGTGGCTTGTTGCGCTGTTGAACCTTCGATGTGACCGGTCTAACGACATGATGTACCCTTTTAGGCGCTGGGATCTTTGAAATTCCACCACCGTTGACAACCGTCTTCTAAACAAAAAAACCAACGATATGTGGATATGTTGAGTCGTAAAATCAAGACCATAACTGCCAAAACGGTTCACGTACAGGTAACGCAGCCTTCTTTGGCTCGAGTCTGGGTTTGGTCTTATGCTCGGCGTTCGTCCTCGGGTTTAAATCTAGGTTTAATTTTGAGTTTGAGTTTGGGACGGAGTGTTTGTTGCGGTGCTTGCGTGATAGCGGCTGTGGCAGGGGAGATTCACCATCACCTTCTCTTGGCCCTTCTTCTACTTCTTCTTCGGCATCCTGCACACTCGTGTGCACAGCGCCTTCCACCACGGCATCCTCTGTAGAAAGCGGAGGATCCGCGCGAATCGGCATATCCTTTTCTGTTTCCTGTGCATCAAGCGTAGTTTTTACCTCGGCGCATACATGCGCCAGAAGGTCCTCGGAATAATCAAGCGCTGCGCGGGTAAAACTATCGCGTGATGGTGGTAGTGGGGTTTCGGTGTGCGGTGTGCTGCGTAATGGGAGTGTGGTGCTGGTGTTTCTGGGTGTGTCGCATTCGGATTGATGGTATGGTGTTTCGTTTGCATCATTATGGTCCTCTGGAGGGGGTGAGGGGCTTGAGAAGCGCACGTGGTGCTTGGTATCATCACCACCGGACGGCAATTGCATTTCGGCTCGGATGGGGAGCGACGTTGGCTCCGGTTTTGGCGTGAGCTGGTTCAGCATTAACGGTACGCCACGTGGCGGTGAGCGCAATTCGAACGGTTCGCCAGTACTACCAAATCGTCCGTGCACGGCCCCTGTCCGCGTTTGTTTCTGTGACCAAGTGGGTATGTCCCCCGACATATCCAACGTTGCGAAACTATCATTTGCGACCCGTCGTTCATCTCGTATACCAACCTGGGCGGCAGCAGCACGTCGCAAGGACTCGAATCCGTCCAACGAATCATCTGCTAATAAGAGCCAATTGGGTGAGGGGGAAGCGGATGCGCCGTCGTTCCTGTCTGCGTCTGCGTTGGGTCTGGTGGTCGGCATTTGAAAGGACGTGGACGGAGACTGCCCGTCCAAGACCTGGCTCGTGTCGGAGAGCGAGATCGAAAGCTCTGGGATATGGCTCAGCGTGATGTCTGTGATCATCATCATTGTCGTGTTTGGATGGCGGTGCGGGGTGTCTCCTCCAAAGTCTTGCGGGGACATGACGTCGTCGGGTTGCACGTCGACGACGCTTTGAATTCAAGTTCAAGTTCAAGTTGTGAGCGTGAGAACGACGCGACGCGTTGGATCACGTGAGTTTTGTCACAGCGGTCAATTTAGCAAAACGCGTTTTCTACCCCATGATTCCAAAGCAGATGTATCAAGTACAGGATTTTTGCAAGTATCAAGCGTTGCTGAACGGTCGTTTTCGTTCCTCCAGCTCCTTCTGAACGATTTCCCATATGAGGTCGTCCTTCTTTGCCTCATGCGTCGCCGTGGACTCGACAACATACCCCGGCGTCTCCACAGGATCGTCAACGAGCTCTCTCAACCTACCGCAGGCACTAAAGTCAGTGAGTACTGGATTGTCATCGTCTTCGATCATGATGCTCTCCGGCGTCACATCATTGTGCACGTAGCCCAATCCATGAAGGTGGTCAAGCCCTGCGCGAACTCCTTTGATGATCATCGAGACGCGGTCCTTGGGATCACGCTCTTCCTTCGTGTCAGACTCTTTCCCGGGATCCTTCTCGAGCTCCTCTTTGCGCTTTGCATTTTCATCAGACATAAAGTCGGAGAGCGAGATCTCGGGCATATCCCCGCGAACCGATGCTCCCCTTCGCAGATGCAGCCCTGATAGGTGGCAATGTTCTCGTGCTTGGGCCTCTGCTCATCTCCTTTCAAAACCTCGTACATCATCACCTCACGTCGAAACGCAGCGGCGATATCGCTCCTGACCTGCGCATCAGCTTTCTGCGCCGCCTCCGCTGTCTCGGTTATACCCTTTTCTTTTTCCAGTTCGACGTCAAACGCGTATATCGCGTACGTGTAGACGTTTGGTCTCTTGATGTATACGTCTTTCGCATGCTGCGAGGCAAGAGGTGCCTCCAACTTCCCTTCCTTGAACTCGCCGAAAAATGTCTCGATGCGCGATATCTCGTGGAGTTTCGCACCGTCCAGATTGGGTGCCTCGAAGTCGGCGTCCGGCGGCAGCCTCGCCCAGTCGTACTTTCCATCCTCCTTCCATGCAGCAACCACCGCGATGGCCTTGTCTGCTTCCTCGTCCCATACTTGGCCTGACCTCACTATTTCCCGTGCGCCCGTCGGATCTGGCATCGTTGGAAAGCTGGATACGAGAGGTTCTGCTCGAGATCAGGTGTGTTCAGTACTACCACCAAAAACACGGTCGTACCAATACCTCACCTTCTAGGTTGTAGAAAACGGGGCTGTAATATTGCCGCTGTAGTGGCTGATATGGGTTGGAATTCAATTCGGTCGTATGATGGTTGAGAGACTGACGAGGGGAAAACGGGAGTCAGTTGACGTCCACATCGTTGCAGTATCGGCCCTCTTATATCACTCTTGATCCTTTCCGGTCAATATCCAAAGGAGTTGAACATATTTACAGGTAAATACAGCAACGTCAGGGTGGACTCGGGTGGTAAGCAGACAAGACGAAGAGGGTCAAGTGTGGATGGGGTGCAAAACTAAGAAAGGAAGGGGAAAACAACAGCAGCAGAAGGCAAGATGAGACCAAGGGACAAATGAGGAAAATTAAGTATACAGCTCGATACAAAATGATAGGGAAGGATGGCAGATGCTGTAGTACCATGTCATTGCACAACAAGACCTCGAGCACAGGAAAACCTCACGGTTCACGATCTGACTTCGCGGGCGTAATTGGCGGAGTATTTGCACGTTGTGGATTGACAATCCTCCCACTTGATACACTTTATCTCGCCGCTTTCAAGCGTCTTCGTATAAAACTTACACTGGTTTACTAGCATCCCTGTTTCCGACTCGGCACCACCAAAGACAGTGCTGTCGTGCACAGTGCATTGATGCGTAGCGCAAGTGGTGAAGGGCTCAGAATTCGGCTTCATCGAAGTTATGAGAAACAGGACGCAGTGACGTGAGCGAGGTGAATGTGTGTTTGGCTTGAAAGGCTGATCCATTCGGCCGCCTTTATACTATTCCAATGTGGCGTTGAACACCTTGCCTCGTCAGCCTGCGTCCAACGCCTGAGAAAATAAGTCGAATATAGTGAGATTGTTCGACGTGGCGGAGTACGCATACGCAATGCTAGTGTGGCGGACGTGAAAAATCTCCAATCATGTGCACCAAGTGTTACCTTCTGCGTGCATATCATCATGGCGCATGATGCATGACGAGGCACCAGAATCGCGCAGGAAGGGGGGACGCGTCCGCGGCTGGAAGCAGGCATCGCGGTACGGTTCTCGATGGGGTAGGCGGTCGCATTGGTGTGCCCAGCGTTATCTGTCCGAGTCGCGGTATAGACGCTTGTTTTTGGAATAAAGTGGGTTGTGTAGTCGACCCTCGAGGATGTTTACTCGATGGGGTATGAGGTCGCGCGGTTTGTGTGACGTATGTGGAGGACATCCTCACAGGATATACTGGATGTACTGGATGCTGGGCCTTGCTGTACTGTCGAGCCATCGTTCTAGCGACATAAAGCACCTTTTGAGGGGCTGGAATCTTTGGAATACCATCATTTGACAACGGTTCTCCAAACAAAAATCGCCAGTGCGTGACGGGCGTAGGAACGACTGCGCTTCGTCCCCGCATGTGTCTTCATCTGCGTCGGGTTGAAAGGATAGATTCGTCCACGAGCTAGCTCGTGTCGACCTCGAAGAGTGACCGGAAGCTCACGGATTTGGAGTAGCATCGTATTTGAATGACAGGGCCGGGTGACTTGCCCCAAGTCTTGCGATGACAATGCTTTCAACATGAAGTCGTTGGAGGTCGTGCCTCGACGTTCAATGGAGTTGGGAAGTTGAAGTGTTGAATGAACCAGTCAAGCCAGAGCCACGTCTTGGGATCACGTGTGCTGGATGCGCCGTTGAAAGCTGATCGATTGATCCGTGACGATCAATGCTCCCGGAGGAAAATCATGGACGCATGGTGGACGCATGTGTAGATTGAACCGGTCAAAACAAAGCGGGAATACTACTCAAAGGCCCTCCTAACCTACGTGTTTTTTGTCGGAACTTGAGTGATACCACGTTGGCAATTGATAAGGGATACGGAAAGTAAAAAAATCAGGCCGTCGCATGTGCGCACAACGTACGACTACTAGTCGTGGTATTGTGAGAGGATGGTCAGGACAATGGGTGACTTTCCGCAGGCTAAATCCTAGTAGAATATAATAAATCTGAGTTTGAAAACAATTTGAAATACGAAATAATCCTTTGGTTTATTCACTGGAATAAACCGTAGGCCCTAAGAATAAACTATTCTGCGTTGATGGGACCAGACGACGACATTGAACGCTCAATCTCTGCCACTGACGGTGAAGAAGAAGACCTATTGGAGGACGATGAATATAATGCAGCGCTGTTGGCTGCTACTGTTGTTGTTGGCATCGAAATCGGAAGCCAGAATCGCATTGCAACTCGAAATCAACACCGCATCTATCTATGTCGTCCCCAGCTGCTCCCAAATCCTCGTGCTGAGACTCCGTGGCAAGCACTGTATGAAAGTCAAAGTGACCGTGCCTTCATCACGACAATGGGATTTGATGTACAAACATTCAGATACCTACTAGCTGCTGGGTTTGCAGAAAAGTGGTATCTAACACCTATCCCCCGCACTGATACCAACATCGCTGGCGATCCACGGCCTGGTCGACGAAGTTTGGATGCAGCTGGTGCACTTGGTCTCGTGCTTCATTACCTCAACTCGACTATGCGCGAGATCAGCCTACAACAAATTTTCGCCATCATTCCATCTACAGTGTCTCGTTACATTACATTTGGTCTTGAAATCCTCCTATCCACCCTCAAAGATATTCCGGAAGCCAAAATACAATGGCCACGCCATGAAGATTTCAATGTGCTCACGGATCTCATCACGCAACGACATCCACGACTTCATGGCGCATTCGGGAGTATTGATGGATTGAAACTTCCTGTGCAGACATCTGATGATGCTGAAATTGAAAATGCGACTTTCAATGGATGGCTCTCAGAGCACTTCATAAGTTCTGTCCTAGTTTTTTCATCCCAAGGTATAGCTATGGCGTGAGGAGTATACTATATACTGAACACGTACTATAGGCATCATAATTGCAGCACGAACAAATGCCCCTGGGAGTTGGCATGACTCTCGGGTTGCACAACCAATATACGCAATGCTTCAGGCAAAGACACTCCCAGGCTACTATCTTATTGCAGACACTGCATTCCCGCGTGGTACAGCAGAAATCAATGGTCGGATTCATGCCCCCTTAAAAGATGGACAACGTGTCATGGGAACTGCAGACGAGATTGCAGAAGCAATGGCATTCAACCGTGAATTGCTATCATACCGGCAGACTGCTGAATGGGGGATGCGAGCCATTCAGGGATCCTTTGGACGGCTTCGTATCCCTTTGGAAGCAGATAACAATGATGCAAGAGGAGATCTCATTGAGATTTGCTTGCGCTTACACAATATGCGTCTGCTGAAGGTGGGAATAAATCAGATTCATACGGTGTACATGCAGCATTGGCGGGAAACTGCTGAAGATGTCGAGATTTGGACAGGATTCGAAAACATGTTATTTTCAGACCAACGACAAAAAGATCGCGTTTCTCGTTATCATGTAACTTTGGAGTATGAGTAGCTATATCAGCTTGTTCATGATCAAAGTTCTGGAGTATGTTCGAAGTGACTTCCATTATCATTCTTCAGTCCTATGATAAAATATCAGTTGTATTCATGGGCTTGACTGATGAACCTACCAGAAACATTCCTGACTCCGTCAGAATTCTCCTCACCACCATCATCTGAGTGCCAAGACATCGAGCCACCTCCGTCAGGAAACCACTCGTAGCTAAGACGCTTCTGCTTCGGCATGTTGTGGTACATTTCCCACTTCGGAGACCGAGGTTGACGTCCACGACCTGCTGATCGTGAGCGTGACGTCATTTTCATCATTTCTAGCCTCATCTCAGCACGATCACAAGCACGCTGAGTCTCGTACAGGCAGTTGCGGAGGTCAAAGAGTTGACCATGTAGCTTGTCATTCCTTGCCTGTGAATCACGAAGCTGTTGGGCTAGCGTAAGATATTGCGTGTTAGCAAGTGAGCGGTTTGTGCGTTCCTCGTCACGGGCCTTCTGAACAGAGGGATCAAAGGCATTTGAGATCCGTGCCATAAGTTCAGATGCCGCAGCTTCTCGTACTGTACGGCGAGTCACTGGAGCTTCCATGCGGGTAGATCGTGCCACTGCAGAGTGATGAGCAGGTTTGACAGTCTCGTCTCCATCGTCTTCATCCTCCTCACTAGGACCAGCATCCTTCTCGTTATCCACTCCTCCGTCAAAGTCGCTATCACCCAAATCACGTGTTCCAGCTCGTTCATTGATTAGTCCATCAATGTGATGGGCACGAGTAACCTCTGGAGGACAGATGCCATCACCAGTAGGCTTTGTGGTTTTGACGAGCTAACACCATGTTAGCATAATGTCAACTTTACCCCAACCCACATTACGGGCCACGTACCTGTTTAAATTTCGTTTCGAGGGATGTAACCTTACGCTCAGGACGCCCCGTCTTCAGCGCCCAGCGGTTGTACTTAGTCGTGACTGCCTGCCAACCACGCTGTCCGAGAGGCAGTTCTTCCTCGACACAGTCGAGTAATGCAGACGTATCAGCACTTGAATAATTACCTGCACCAACTGGACGGCCACGCTTCATCTTTGGCTGCTCATCGTCATCGTCGACGTCTAGAGTCCGGGGACGCTTTCGCATCTTCGGAGGAAGACCAGGTGGCACATTCTCCTTGCCTTTTCCCTTGTGGCCCGAAGGTTCTCCACCTTTGCGACGAGAACCGGCAACCTTTAACGCAGGGAAATGGCCTTGCGCTTGAGCGATGGCACAAGGGTTGGAGAGCTCGTCATCACGAGATGGCGGTAGTGGAATGAGAATAGGGTCGATCTGACAATGAGCCCCGTCGAGTGGAGTTGCCTGTAAGATAGAAGTGTCTGCTGAAAAATTAGCGGAAGTCTTCAAAGACCATTGTGACGTATGCAAGGCAGACTCTTGAGTCGTTCCATGAACTGGTACTGTCTTCGAACTGTGAGTAACAATCCTAGCTCAGGATCAACGCAACTTACTTGCGCAAAGCCGCAGTGCGGCACCCAAGTTCCATTGGCGCTGTAGGTGTACGCATTGCCTGCGTCATCATACCGGAGACCGGGATTGATACCATCTGACTCGGTGGGAGTAGTGGTTGATTGACTAGGATTGAGCATACTGGAAGAGAAGATCTATGAAAGTACTGAAAGAAATTAGATGTTGGACGTACGAGCTTGTTCCACTGCGCTGATTTATACGGTGACCATTGTGAGCGCTACTTATCATCCGGCAGTGTCCTCCATTGCAAACGGTGGAAACGTATCAATAACAGCATTCACAGAACAAAGAAAGCACCATAAGAGTGAACTTGCGATGGAGAGCTTGTCAAAATCGACCGGAACCGTGAATTTCCGGTAGCGGGGACCTTGATGTTAGAGCAAGGATGCATTGGCGATGGAAAATTGGGTGCCGCGCCTTGTATACCATGTGGAACAGCGGTCGAAATTGGGTGCCTTGTCGAGTGGGGAGATATTAGATGATTTGACGCCGTCGTCGACATGAACGGCGTGTGCAGTATTGGTGGTCAGCGTTGTGCATCGTGTTCACGTGGTGTAGAGGGTTGATGATGTAAGCAAATATCATCGGCGTAGTTGTCCAAATCGGGTTTATTCTGGGCTACAAAATCTGTGAAAGGGGGTGGGACCCCCTCTTTAGATTAAGGTTTATTCGAGGGTATGGTTGACAGGTCAATTTGAAATCTCTCCGAGATGAAGTTCGGCATCGCGGCTGCCTGCCAGATTGGGCCAAAATCTATTCCACTTTATTTTAATCTAATGGAATTTAGCCTGCGGAAAGTCACCCAATAACTTAGAGCAACTTGAAAATCATTGATCGGTACCCCTAATGCAGACAAAAACCACGTGATCTAAGATGCCGCTTGACCAACGCTTGAACTTCCCAACTCCATTGAACGTCGAGACACGACCTCCAACGACTTCATGTTGAGAGCCTTGTCATCGCAAGACTTGGGACAAGTCACCCGGCCCTGTAATCCAAATACGATGCTAGTCCAAATCCGTGAGCTTCCGCTCGCTCTCCCAGGTGACACGAGCTAGGTCGTGGACGACGAATCTGTCCTTTCAACCCGACGCAGATGCTCCCACAAACGGGGATGGATTGCAATCGTTCCTACGCCCGTCACACAGTGGCGAAAGCAAATTTCATTTGGAGCACCGTTGTCAAACGATGGTATTTCAACAATTCCAGCACCTCCAAAGGTGCTTCATGTCGCTAGAACGATGACTCGACAGTACAGCAAACCCCCAGCATTCAGTACATCCAGTATATCCTGTGGGTACGTCCTGCACACACGTCACACAAACCGCGCGACCTCATGCTCCATCGAGTGAATATCCCCGAGGGTCGATTTATTCCAAAAACAAGCGTCTATGCCGTGACTCGGACAGATAACGCTAGGAATACGAACGCGACCACCCACCTCATCGAGAATCGTGCCGCGACGCCTGCTTCCAGCCGCGGACGCGTCCCCCCTTCCTGCGCGACACTAGTGCCCCATGCGCTATGATGATGTGCACGTAAAAGGCAACACTCGGTGCACATGATTGTAGGTTTTTCACGTCCGCCCAAGCATTGCGTATGCGTACTCCGCCATGTCGAACAATCTCACTATATTCGACTTATTTTCTCAGGCGTTGGACGCAGGCTGACGAGGCAAGGTGTTCAACGCCACATCGGATTCGTATAAAGTCGGCAGAGTGGACCAGCCTTTCACTTCCAAGCCAAACACCCATTCACCTCGCTCACCTCATTGCGTTCTATCTCTCATAACCTTCATGAAGCCGATCTCTAAGCCCCTCGCCGCGTCCTGTCAGTGTGGCATGCACGACAATACTGTCTTCGGCGTCGAAACAGAGATGCCACTGGTAAACCAGTGCGTTTTCTATACGAGGAGGACTAAAGACGGTAGGCCATACGCTTACAAGTTCTCTGATTGTGGGTCCGCCTCGTGCAAATACTCCGTCAATCATGCACCCCCGGCACCATCGCAACAGCCGCAACATTAGATCGTGAACAGTGAGCTTTTGTTTTGCACGAGCTCTGCTTGTGCGTCGACATTTTACCACAGCTACATATTGCATGGGTGACGGGAGTGAGTATTTGCCAATTTCCACCCATCATTGTATGGCAAGCTGTCCTTCATTTCTCCTCGGTCGAGGGGCAGATAGTTATTTTTCCAACAGGCTCTTGCTGCGACAATGTTAGCCATACGTTATGATGCAATTCGATTCTTGAAGTCCTTTGATCCCATCTCCCCGTCTTCATAGTTGCTGTTGTTATCTTCCCCTTTTTTAAAAAAAATTTTTAAACTTCCATTTTATCACGCATCCACACTTGACCCTCCTCGACGTGTCTGCTTACCACCCGAATGTACCCTGACGTTGCTGTATTGCTGTTGTTGTACCTGTGTTTATCAAACTCTTTCGCTCATTGACCAGAAAGGTGGAATTTCGCCAAAAATGAGAGCGATGGTGATTTGCGTAAGAGGGCACGATAGCGCAACCCTTCAGCAGAGCCTAATAAACACATCTATGCCTCGATACTAAAAATCCTGCTCACACTTGATGCAACCTGCTTTTGGGATTCATCGAGAACACGTTTTGTGGCACCGCAGCGCTGTGACAAAACTCACGTGATCCAACGCGTCGCGTCGTTCTCACGCTCACAACTTGCACTTGAGCCTGAACTCGAGCGTCGTCGACGCGCAACCCAACGACATCATGTAGACTTCGGAGAAGACACCCCCCATCGCCATCCAAAACACAACACTGATGATGGTCACAGACATCACGCTGAGCCATATCCCAGAACTGTTGATCTCGCTCTCCGACACGAGCTAGGTGTTGGACGGGCAGTCTCCGTCCACGTCCTTTCAGATACACCAGACCCAACGCGGACGCGGACACGAACAGCACTTACAGACCGAATCTGGTAAACCTTGACGTTGCTGTATTTTACCCGTTGCTGTACTGTAGTATCCATATGTCGAACTCTTTTGGACGGATATCTCCAAAATTGGCCAGAGACTGATTTATATAAGGGGCCCTGATAGCGCAGGGCATCAACTACTTACTGTCTTCCGCCCTAGGACGTTTTGTCACCCTCGTCGTAGGTTTCTCAATCATCATACGACTGAACTGGATTCTAACGAGACTACAGCAGCAATAATACAGTCCCATCCATTTTCCACGACCTAGAGAGCGGGTTATCGGTATGAACCTCTCTTTCTTTTTGCGGTATATTGTATTGAACCTACCTGATCTCGAACAGATCCTCCAGTCCAGCTCTCCAACGATGTCAGATCCGGGGCGCCCGCGGCGGGAAAAAGTGATGTCAGCGCAGTTTTGGGACGCAGAGACATTCCAGCCCACGGCGGTGATTGTGGCGTGGTCGGAGGATGGAAAGTACTACCGGGCGCGGCTGCCACCACACGCCGACTTGGAGGATCCCAACCTGGACGGTGCGGAGCCTCACGAGATACCGCACGTCGGGGAGTTTTTCGGCGAGTGGAAGGAGGGGATGTTGGAGGCACCTCTTGCCTCGCTGGAAGCAAAAGACATATACATCAAGAGACCAAACATCGGGAGGTACGCAAGGCACGCGTTTGATGATGTACTGGACAAAGAAAAGGGCGCAACCGAGGCAGCTGAGGCCGCCCAGGAAGCTGACGCGCAGATGAGAGGCGATATCGCCGCCGCGTTTGAACGTGAGGCGATGATGTACGAGGTTCTACACGGAGACGAGCACACGTCCAAGCACGAGAACATTGCCACCTATTACGGCTGCATCCGCGAAGGCGACCGTTATTTCTCGGGAATATGCCTGAAACGCTACAAGACCTCGCTCGCCGACTTTATGTGTGAAAATGCAAAGCGCGAAGAGGAGGAGCTCGAGAAGGCTGGTCAAAAGCCTGGTGCGGGGAAAGAGCGTGATCGGGGAGAAGGGCTCGGTCCCATCTCGAACATCATCAAAGGAGTGCGTGCAGGGCTTGACCATCTTCATGGATTGGGGTACGCGCATAATGACCTGACGCCGACCAACATTATGATCGATGTCGTCGATGGCCGCGATCCAGTACCAGTACTCATCGACTTTGATGCCTGTGGCAGGTTGGGAGAGCGCGTTGACAATCCTGTAGAGACGCCGGGATATATTGTCGAGTCAACGGTGACGCATGAGGCAAAGAAAGACGACCTCATGTGGAAAATCATTCAGAAGGAGTTGGAGGAACGAAAACGACCATTCAGCAATGCCTGATAGACACATCTATACCTCAATACCAAAAGTCCTGTACATACTTGATGCACCTTCCTAGGATTCATAGAAAACAGAACCACCTGAAACGTTGTAACGTCGTTCTTCCAAGGGCAGAGACCATTCTTCGTCTGTGACACGCCAGATGCCTCGGACGGGCAAATCCGTCAACATGATATACTTTTTCAAAGTCGTTTCTGGGACCCCTGGGAGTTACGTGTTTTGGGGATGCCTGTGCCGCACTGTAACGCCAACGGGTGACACTTTGGCGCTCCGCCGACACTGGTGCGGGAGGTTGTGGGCGACGCGTCGGATCACGTGAATGTTACTTAACAACTTGAAGCAAGGTTAAAATTCTGTCTCGCAAGCGGCGTTCTGGGCCCCCCTCGCAGCACTGCGATTTATTCGTACGACACGACCCATCGGAACAGCCCATACGCCGTGCTTTTACCTCCGAGAGACGACGGATCCCTCGATAGATCAAACGTTCAACGCGAGCACTGGTGGACCCTCCCCCCTTTAGCGTGCCGAGGACCGACCGACCAATGGACATATATACTTGGTTCCGATCTCCAGTCCTCAGAATCAACGCCGCACTATGCCAGAACAGATTTTCGGTTCGACATCCACGTTCACGCACTCCCATCCTCTTGTGTCGACTGCCTTGCGCACCCCTCGTCACTGGCCAACTTGTCACGATGATAGGATGGTAAGATGGCAAGTACTGTAAGCTGAGCGTGTGATCCAACCTGTGGGGTTCGCGTCGTCCTGACATTGGTATGCGCACCACTAGCAACCCAAATCAACGCAGCATCACCGTCAGTTGCAGATGAGTATTGAGTTTATCGCCGAAAAACGTGCACCATGCCCTTCGAAAGGCAAGTTCTTTCACCCCCTTCCCTTCGCCCTGCAGAAGTTATGCCCTCCAACGCACACATCACGGTATGCTTTCAGTAGGGTGTCGTACATACTTACCAGTTTTACCGATTCAGGCGTCGAACTGACTCCGATTTCTCCATATGCATTCGCATCAGGGATGAACGCAACGTTGCAAGACTTGTGCAGTATCGTCATCTAAGTGATCCACGAACCTTCTGATCGACCTTGAGCTTTTCTAAATTTTTCTTGGAAACGTTCGGACGCCTCATGATCCATGGTCCCAATCCGATCCAACCTTGTATGTATCAACGCGGTGCACGATGGACATCCTCTTGATGAGTAATCCTAGTGGCATCACGATCTTGACATCCAGGCGTCTACTCTCTGTGATTTGGTTTTCTCGCTCCAACGTTCACCCTGGCCAGCCATCGGACGTTATCCCACCCCACCTCCACCTCCACTGTTCCCAGCGACGGAGCGGGTTCAAAAGAGTCTAAACATGGGGGTCTTATTAAAGGCTCCAATGATAGCTCGCGGGTGTTGTTTGTCCAGTTTCTGAGTAGAAATTTCTGACGCAGCGAAAAACCTCGATCGTGAGTACAAGCATACACACTGTGTGTTAGGAACTTGCTAGATGGGCCTATATTCGATCAATGACGATGAGGACATGGGTGCCCCGCTTCCCCCTGCGTCGAAGTACTTCTCGAGTGATCACATGCGCTAATCTCGACAAATCATGGACCATAACCTTGGAGACGAAGCTTTTCATTTTTCGAAACCTCTTATCGTGTCACCCCAAGGCCTCGAGGCCTCCAAGCTCTCACGTTTTCCCCTCTTTCGCCGCTTCCCAATCACCCCGATCGTACCATCCGCCAGCTAAACAACACTGGCACGTCAACGCCATCCACTGCACTGGTAGCAAGGCCAAGCACGCCATCAAAGAATTTGCCCACCACTGCCGACTGGACGATAAACCTCGACCTCGTGATTGGCGTCTCCTCCCAGTTCTTACTTACACGAGTTTAGTGATATTGTCATGGTCTGCCTTTCCCCGCGTTTCCTCCGCAATCGTACGTTCTGTCATTGTCATTTTGTTTCCGGTGCTGCCGCCGATGGCGATGAGGATGACGAGGATTGATGTATAGCTGTCATCGGCCACCCGTCAAGGCGCCGTCAACGCTCGCCGTGAAATGAAAGAAAAGCATATACGTACACGTATGCGATATCTCCGCTGTCACACGGAGGGGGGCCCACGATCACATGCATACACGCAGGTATCATATCATACACATGTATGAACCTTGTTCGCTGCGTCCCCCGAGTTCTTCTTCTTCTCCGTGCGTTTTTATTCGCTGTTGGCCATCGATACAGCGTGTGCTAATGATGTTGCCTGATGTACACATTTCCAGTCCACGCACCCCCACGTTCATCCGGTTCCCCCGGATTTCGTTTGCACCGGGTTGCTTTTTTCTTTTTCTTTTTCCCCTTTGAATACATGCTAGCGCGTGCGATCGAGGTCCCTCGACTGAGCCATATGCGTACACGTTCTCTTTCCAGAATCGAGAACAGGTCCCTCTTCGAAGCTCACATACCACCTTCCTTCCTCGACGGAAGCGCATCACCGCATCCCCCACGTTCGTTCGTGTGCACGAGTGGAAAACACAGTCGGGGCGCCAACACATACACACACAACCCCGCTTCCGGTGCCGGTGCCGCCTTCGGTCCGTAAAATTGGGCCCCCCCACCCCCCACCCCCATTCACTGACTCACTGACTGTGTTGCCGCGACAGCGGTAACGCACGCTCCGTCCGGCCCGCGCTCACTCACTCACTTCCCGTTCGCTATGACGATGCGTCCATACACAACATTGGATCACAAACCGTCACGATCCGAAAGCTGCGCCATCTTGACAGGGCGTGCGCCGATCTCGGGGGGCCCCAAGGTACATTTGTATGCACATATGTTATCTGATAGAAGGCCGGTATGTATGTATGCATGCGAAAATGATGGAGGGGGGTCAGTGTTAAAGTTGTGTCGGACGTGGTTTTTCTGTGCAAAAGGTTCTGGCTGCGGATGATGAGGCAGTTGGGGGGGAGAGGGGTGTGTGTGTGTGTTCCCCAACTGCCAGCTTGGCCTGTGTGAACACGTACGTGAATTCGTTGCGTGCGTGGAAAAAAGGAAACTTGGGAGGACAGAGGAGGGAGGGAGAAAATCAAATTGCCAGAGTTTCTTTTACTTTTTTTTTTTTTCCCGACATGGCACGCTCCGCCCCCCGTCCCGAGTGACTGTATGTCGGTGATTGACGTCAAGGTCGTTTCTCATACGTTACTTGCAATTGGCTGGAGGAGGCAAGTCGAGCGACGCGGCAAGCCATTTCAGGACGGTGGGAGGAGGACTATGCAACCTACCCCGAGGTGCACGATACGACCCTCTTGTTTCGGGGACATACTGACATGTTCACAGTAAGATGTCTTACAGTAAAAGGACGGTCATGGAAACTAGACAGATTTATTCATAACCCCCTGACCAGGAACACCAAGGGGGTGAATTCATTGACCACCACAACACACACAAAAAAAAAAACAAAGAAAACCCGACCTCGGCTGCCTCACACCTCACACCTACGATAGGAAGGGAACCGGATCCGTGAACTGAACGAAAAAACGTCCGACTCTGTGTTTCGGAAGGGCACCGCAAATGAAGAGCCGGAATAGCCTTCATGGACAAGACGCCTCTTTGTGCCTTGAGGCACGCAAACAAAACTTTTCCTCTCCCGTAGGGGATTTGTTCTCCACTGAACTGGGATGCAGTTTCGCCAAGACATGAGGGGCCCAGGTGCCATGGGCATCATGCCCGTGGTGGAGCGTTGATGGGCGTTTCGAGTGGTCGTGTCGGATTAGTCGAGCATGTACATATTGTCCGTAGTCTTCTATACGCCGCCGTCCCAGATGCGAAGGGCAAGCGTCATGTCAGGGATGGGGAATATATGTTTGGAAATTAGAGTATGTTGGTTTTACTGTAACTATACGGTTGAGGGTAAAACGTCGTCGTCGTCGTTCAGAGGTACACGCCAACAACCGTAAAAAAAAGGACACACCTCCACTGTTTTGAAGCTACCATCAAAGTCTGCTATGGTACGAGAAAAACAGTGCCCGAGCCGCGCGGGGGCGGATTCGAGGAGTAGTATTTACCAGCGGGGACACTTTGGCGCTGACGGATGCGGGAGGTGGAGGGACGCGATGGGGCAAATGGTGTCGATGGTGGTTGTTGCGGGTCGAGAACGCAAGCTTGAAGGGGACAACGAGCGACTCGAGAAAAAAATTTGCTTACGACGGCGTTGTAGAGCACGGTGCTGTCATACCTTGTGGTGGGCGGAGTCTTTGGCACGACACGCGGAATCTATACGGTCGTCCTTATACCTTGACTTCAGTGCCGGCTTCAATCAAGGCTGCAAGCTTCACCACGACGAAAGAATGTCGCTCACAACCAGACTCGCACTCAAAGCCATGGAAAAAATCGCGCCTCTCCGTCTAGCAGAGAAATGGGACAATGTACGTTCTTGGTACATTAAATCACACACAACTGCAACAAATGTTTGGCTGAACGCGAATTTCTCTGTAATAGGTGGGATTACTCCTAGGTATGCGTCGTTTCGATGTTCAGCGGTCGTTCTGGAACAATTCGAATGTTTCTCCCCCAAGAATCGCCCGTCCCGCGCCAAAACGCCAATCGTATCCTCTTGACGATCGAGTTGAGTATCCGTGTCTTCCTCACCAGACCATCACTGACTTCACGCCCAACACCTCCCACACACATCCACGCAGCCTCACACCCTCCGTACTCACAGAAGCCCTCGCTCACCCCTCCACCTCGCTCATCATCGCCTACCACCCGCCCATCTTCAAACCCCTCTCCGCACTGACGCTCTCGGCGCCCCTTCCCGGTGCGCTCCTCAAACTCGCAGCGGCGGGCGTGTCGGTGTATAGTCCGCATACGGCGCTGGATTCGGTATGGGGCGGGATTAATGACTGGTTGGCGCGTGGGGTTGGCGGGGGTGGTGGTGGCCAGAGTTTGGGCGGTGATGACACCACGAGCGTCTCGATTCTGGGAGAGACCAAGGGCGACGAAGGTGGCGTTGGAAGGCTGGTCGTCTTACCGCGCGCGATACCGATCGAGGAGCTCGCAGAGCGGATCAAGGCGCATCTAGGCATTCCGTACGGTAAGTGGCACTTACGCACCTTCCGCTTGTTGGCTCGTCTCTAAGATGTCCTTTTCTTTCGCGCACACGTTCGCACCCGTGCTCACGCTCAACCGCGTCACCGCGCAGTGGACGTTGCAAAACCAATGACACAGAACCCCGTGCGTACGGTCGCTATTTGTGCGGGCTCGGGAGGGTCGGTGGTCGGTGGTGTCGATGCGGATGTGTATTTCACGGGTGAGATGTCTCATGTGCGTGTCGTGTTCTTGGCCCCTTTCGTGTCCCCCCCCCTTCTCCTGTCTCCCGTTGGAGCCCCATCTATTCGGCTCCCCTTTTTCATTTTACTTGCGTGATGCGGGTTTTCGGAAGACCGGGGATGACGAGACATTATGCTGACGATGGACCGCATACCTGTTTTTAGCATGAAGTGTTGGCAGCCGTAGCAGCCGGAAGATATGTCGTTCTATGTACGTCCGTTCCCCCTCCGAAACCTTCTTTTTTTTTTTCTTTCTTTGTTCGGTGGACGCTTTTCTCGGTGGAACTAACCCAATACTGATCATGATCATGATGGCACCATCATCCCTGATCCTTCCGTGCTTCCATGCATGCGTGCACGCACGTTCGGATAACGCCGTCACCCTGATCGACGGAAACGTCCATGACACGACTAACTAAACCCCGACCCAAAACCCCACACGACACGACACCCATAAAGGCGGACATACGAACACGGAACGTGGGTACCTCCCCATTCTAGCGAGCACGCTACGATCGACGCTCGCTGAATTTGCAAAACAAGGTGCGTGCACGACGCCTTCCACCTTTTGCTTTTATTTTAGATCTTTTTTTTTTTTTTTTTTTTTTGCAGAACGTGACGAAGACGTGGATGTCGATGTGGTGGTCAGCCAGACGGACAAGCATCCCTTGCAACGCATGTGAGCATGTGAACGTTGCGTCTGTGGTGCTCGTGTTGGACGCACGCGTGTGCATACGTGCTCTCGCAAACAAATCATGTTCTGAATCAAAGACGGTGTCAACGTGTACGTTCAACTCTTTTCTACAACTCTGGTTCGTATCATCCACGCGCGCATGTGCTGAACCTCTACAAGGTTCAATAAATACCAGACCTTGTTCTTCTTCGCTTGCGAGAAATCGTTCGTGTGTGTGTGTGTGTGTACAAAATGGACTGTCTACGACAAACGTACAACGTTGGTCAAGTTTTGGGACGTGTTTTTTTTTGGGGGGGGGATTCTAGCTCTGGTCATTTGAGATTCTCTTTCCTTTTTTTGTATCGACTCGACTGAATCTCGGCTGGCCCTTCATATCTCTGCCATCCTCGCTTTTTTGCCTTGTGTTCTTCGCGGGAAGGTGGGGTCACATGAACGATGACAAACGATCGACGCGTGAACGCGTGCATAGTGATCATACGTACATGTATCTTGTGTCCAACGCTCGACCGAACAGCACAAGTTTGACCTCCCTCCCCCCCCCCAATCACGTCTCATCACAAGCTCATGCAAAAAGTCATACGTACATACGTGGGCCTTAGGACCTCGTGATATCGGTGACCTGTTGAGGAGGCGTTGGCTGTGTTCCACGTGTTGTACTGTTGTAGGACTGTAGGGACTGTAGGGATTGTAGGGTTATATAGCTAGGATGTAGGATCCCTCGAACGGGCGATGTCCAACGCGCCACGTCAACCAACCCCATCGACATGCCTCCCAGAGCCAACGACGCCGTGGCACGCGTTGCGTTGGATTGACACCTCTCCCGCGTCCCACCCCACTCCACGTACTGCGTGCTGTGTGCTGCGCGTTTCGTTGGCAGCGCTTATTTAACCGTCGGACGTATGTACACGTGCTGTGGCAGACGGACGGACGGGTAGGCGTGCGCGGGTGGAGCTCTTGACTCGCGTTCACGTTATGCGTTCACACCTTCTCTCTTTTTTTTTTTTTTGGTTTCTTTTGTTCCGCCGTGTTCAGTGAAGCTGCCCAGAGGCGAACAAAGGAGAAGAGAAGACGCGCCTCGCCTCGCGTCGTGCTGCTGGGGCTGTCGGTTGTCGGTTGTCGGTTGCTGATTGTTGGTTGTCGTCGACGTGTGTGGTTGGCGCGAACGACAGGAAGCAATGGTTGTTCGCGAGGCTGGGCTCTAATTCGAACGCTAGACGAGGCGAGGCGAGGCGAGAGAAAGGGAAGAGGAAAAGAAAAAGGAAGGGGGGAACAAAGCAATCACTAGGGACGTACCGAGACAAGGCAGCCGGTGGCGAGTGGAACGATTTTCTTTTCTTTTTCTTTTTCTTTTTCTTTTTTGATATGAATGAGTGGAATGGAACGAATGGCGATCGGATATCGCAATACTGTATCCCACATTTCTTCCTCGATCGCATTACATTCGAGTGCGCAGGTATATTTGCAAGTGATCACTCAGCACTCAGTCCTGGTGACGACAAGATGCGCGATAGATAGATAGATTTGGACTCGCGCAAGATGTCACACTTGACACGAAAGGAAGAGGAGTCGCTAATTAGCTAGTAGCTGGCGGTGTCACCGTTGCGGCGTCAACCGTTTTTACTTCCGTCGCCGCCGCGGTCAATTTTGCAATCTCCCCCCCCCCCATCCCCTCCTTCGAGGCAGAAACATATCGCGATCAAAAAAGTTTTGACAAGTGAGAATGGGGAAAATGCAACGAGGGGCACTGCCCACCACCGCCCGCGCGCAGCGCATTTTTGCGGACGCCCAAGGAAGTAGAACGGCGCCCTCGGAGCCTTAGTCCCAGTATTCCTTTGCCTGGTTACTTGCCAAGGGTACACATACTACATCGCATCGTGTATGTACTTACTGGGGCGGTTTCCAACACGAGTTAGATGGGGGTAACACGTTGGCGGTGCGTACTTGCTTCCTTTGGCCCTCTGGCATCTCATATATTATACATATATACCTGCCATCTCATATAATCTTGACTTACGAAAACGACATGCCAGGTGATCTGGATCTTGCCACTCATTCAGCGATGTCACGCTCAAAACAAGAATGGGGGGGTTGGGAAAGAAAGGATGGTTTGAACCTGTGCTCTGGCTACTTGCCACTTGCCAGAGATCTGGGTTCTGTGTGTGTGTGCGCGCGCAAGGGGGCGTGCTTGAAGAAGGTTTGAGTTTGGGTTTGGTTTGGTGTGCCCGGGAAGGAAGGAGAGGGCGAGAAGACGACATGCTGGCAGTACTGGCCTTGGTTTCGGCCGGGGTTAGGGACGGTTCCTGAGGGGGGGGGGATGGCGGAAAGAAATATTTAGCGCTATCGTTCGTGTTGGCAAGGATAAGTAAAGACTCGTCTTCCGAAGTCATACTTTTCCTGATGGGGGGAGTTCTTTCAAAGGATTTTTTTGGTTCATGCATCATGGCCCATCATGGGGACAGGGGGAAGATCTTGGAACCTGACGTCCTGGCACAGCTCCGAGTCGGCGTGGCAAAAAGTTCAAAATAAAGTTTTCGTACCAAAGCCAAAGATATATATATATAAGTATTAATTGGCTTTTTTTTTTCCTAGTATATCCGTTTATAGAGATATACACTTCGCGTGATCCGGGTTTAGCAACCCCCCCAACGCCCTAGCATCATGTCATCATTCACGCCACAACACGCGTCCCTTCTTTTTCCTTTCTGTGTGTGGGGGAGTGTGGGTTGTGGCAGGGCGTTTCTTCTTTCTCTTTCTCCTTTGCTTCTCTTCCTTCCACTCGGTCGGACGAGAGAAGCGACGGTTTTCGCGTGTCCGTTCCTTTTTATTTTTATTTTATGATTATCAAATATTATTGTAATATTTTCTTTTTGGGTTTCCTTGGCTTCCACGAATCTCTGCCCCTTCCTCCCATCTCATTGAAAGTGTGCCGCCATCAACACAACAACAAAGGCCGATAACGGAACGCAGTCGCCGGCCCCGGGAGCTAAACCGCCAGAGATAAAAGGGTCTTCATCTTTCCCCATCGTCCCCTTCATCCAAACGTTCGTCTTCCGTCTGCAAACGTTTCAACGAGAGTCGCGTCATCGTCGTCGTCACCACCACACACTCCCACCAACAAACTTGCCCCTCCACTACCTGTGCAATGCATCCCGACGCATCATCGTCCTCGTCGCACTGCGCTTGCACGGCCCCCGCGTCCGTCTTCTCCTCCTATTCCTCATCCCCTTGCTCGCCTTTGTCCGCATCGTCCGCATCCCACTCGCACCACATATGCCACTCGAGCATGAGCTCGATCCCCGTCTCGCGGCGGACCACGACGCCCGCGGATGACGCAGCGCTCGGTGGGCTCGTCAACGCCAACGCACCCCAGTGCTGCCACTGTGGGTGGCGGGGGAGCCATTCGCCCAGCTGCCCGTTCCGCTGAGACGACGGCCTGTCCCGCTGTTCATGCCGCTGTTGTTGTATTTATTTATTCTCGTGAGTTCCTTTGCCTTGTCGTGGACGTTGTTGAGCAGGGTGTGCTGAATGTTGGGGGCGTTAGACCACGATCATGCTCGATTTGATTCGACTCGACTCTTTTCCCCCATCTCGTTTTGTCCATCTCTATTGCTCCGCTGCAGATTGTATCACCATCTACACATACGCTTTGTTCTCTCGCGTGTATATGCGCACGCTTGTATTCTTCTCCATCTACCACCCATCCATCCGTCCATCCATTCATCCACTCCGCTCAACGCACGTTTGGGATCTCGGAACTCGTTCGTTCGCTCGCTTTTGGAAAAGCACGGACACGGCCCCATTCATCCGTCCCTTGTGATGTCGTCACCATTGCCATCGAGAATGGAAGCACCTTGACGCGACGGTGACGGTGATATCATGATCGTCCTTTTTCGCCGTACTTTTCCGTTGCTCCGTGTGTGCGTGTGTGCGCTTTTAAGTACATGGCCGTAGTCTTTTTTGTAAATGGGATGCCTTGATACGTTCATTGATACGAGATATGGTACGGTACGATACGATACGATACGGATCGTTGCTATGCAGTTCTTGTTTTCTTTTGTGTAAGATGTGTGTGCTTTGGAACGGAATTGGACGTGATATATATTGTGCTCGGGCGTAGGGTGTGCACCGTCGGGGATGTGCTTATTGTGAGTTTGCAAGACTTGACGACGACGACGGCGGCAATGATGATGGATATCATTCATTAATGTATGTATGGTACATTCATGTTTCATGCTATCGCGCGCAGATACTCGGTCCGTGTGGAGCCGACGAGGGAACAAAAAGGGACGGAGAGGTCGAGGACGACGACCGCGGGTTTGTCGTACATATTATCGATGGATCCGAATGTGTAGCACACACCTTGTTACACGTGTGTGTATGTGCGTGTGTGGACCCGATATATATCACAACACACACCGTGCCGATCGACGTCCTCCCGTTCCGTTTCGTCGAATAATGACGGTGACGACATGTGTGGGGGGAGGAAGTCAACTGACGACGACGGGAATGTGAATGGTCCAAGGGTGGTTTCTTTTTAACGGGTCAAAGACGAGAATGGAAAGTATGTACATCGATATCATCGATCGTGATAAGGATTGAGGTGGAGGTGGGTCAAATCCCCAGAGGTGGTGGTGGTGGTGGTGGTGGTGGTGGTGGTGGTGGTAGTGGGTTGTTTTCGAGGCGAATAAACCGGTCAACGTTGGCTCGAGGACGCCTCGAGGTTGCAACGATTAATTGGGATGGTCCGTCCGTTCGTCATACATACTATGCCGTGTTCAACGTCGGATCGGGAAGACGGTCCAGCCGGTGAACTAGGTTTTTCGCCATCGACGGCGCATGCCACTAAGTTTGCGCACTCCGGTGGGGACTTGATCGGACGTTCAACATCGCGCGTCACGAGATATCCTTGCCAGTGGTTCGGGCGTCCATGCGTTCTCGTTGAACTTTTTACCTTTTCGATGTAGGTGGTTTTCGTATGCACGTTTGACCCTGGAATGTTCAAAATGACCTTTGGAGCGCGCCCCGTGATGGTTTTCTTCTCGTGTGCACCCTCGCGAGTATAGATTGGGTAGGATATAATTGAATAGATAAACAAGAACGTCGATGCACAGATTCGCCGCTCGTTCGGGACGGAAACAAAACTCGCAAGTGAACCATCCCAAGCGCCGTCTTCCCGGCGAGTGGCTTGCAAGGCGACGGGTCGACGGGCCGTTATGCTCCGGGTAGGTCGGTCCAAGCCTTTCTCATCGTTTGCCCCGCCTCGCCGTCTCTGAAATCACATCGACAAACGATGACTTGGACACACTTCCCCCCCCCTTCCCATTCCGACGAGCTCAAAGTGGGCTTCCCCCAAGACCACGTCCTGCTTCTCACCCTCAACCGCCCGCACCACCTCAACGCGATCACACCGCGTCTTTCGGCGGATATAGCTGCTGTTCTCAAGTGGTTCGATGAGGAACCGAGTCTCTGGTACGTACATATGTACATTGTACGTTTTGCGTGTTGAGATGATCGTTTTTGGGGGGGCGATGCGACGCTCGTTCGCAACGCTTTTTGTTATACTTGCGCTTTGTACGACGGTGTTGATGTATTCGTGACGTCAAAGGGTCGTCGTCGTCACGGGAGAAGGCCGCGTTTTTTGTGCAGGGGCGGATTTGAAGACGTGAGTCATCGTTTGAATGCGTTGATGCCGACTGTTTTGCGTCTGACATCATGCCTCCCTAACTCCCCTCGTTGCCCCGTACCTACGCACCCCACCCCCCCATGCACACCCAACGCCGCAACTCCCCCACCACTCGCAGCTGGCACACTAACCAATCTGCCAACCGCACCACCGAGCCCGAAGACATCGCCACCTCCCTGCACGGCTTCGCCTCCCTCTCCCGCCGCCACACCTCCCCCAAACCCATGATCGCAGCCCTCAACGGATCTGCATACGGCGGCGGCGTCGAGATCGTGCTCAATTGCGACTTGGTCGTCGCACCCAGGGACGCGGTGTTTGCGCTGCCGGAGGTGAAGAGGGGGGTCGTCGCTGCTCAGGGAGGTGGGTGTGTGCGCTCTTTTTTTCTATTCTTTGTGTGTGTGGGCCCTGTTGTGAGAGGGAAGGTACTGATGGGGTATATGTATGTGTGTGTCGTGTGTAGTGATTCCGCGGTTGGCGAGGGTAGCCGGGCATCAGGTACGTGGAAACGTCTCCAGGCCTTATCGCTCTGTCTTCCCGCGAACCTCACACAAAGTAATTCCCCTCGCACTCCACCCCGTTTTGGATCATGACGCATCACGAACGTCGACTATTATACGGATGTGACGACTCCGAGTAGCTCGCATCAGAAATGCTCCTCCTCGGAAACCCCATCTCCGCCACCGACGCTCGCGACCGATTCAGATTGTCAGTCTCCTTCCTCTTCCTGTACATTCCAGTACGCACACTCATTCCCCTATCCTCGATCCCGTGCACGCATATACACATGTACGCTATACCCAACCTCCCAACTCTACACCCCACCTCACAACACCCAGCATAACAGCCGTCGTCCCCACCCCCTCCTCCGTCCTCCCCACCGCCCTCGCCCTCGCATCCCACATCACGTCCAACTCGCCCGACGCCGTCCAGTGCACGAAAGAGGGCCTCTTGTTGGCGCAGCAGCTCGCGGGGCACGAGGAGGTGGTCAGGACGCATGCGTTGGGCACGTTGAGCAGGCGCGTGTATGAGGGCGCGAATGTCAAGGTGCGTGTGTTTTGGGTGGGGAGGTGCTTTGCCTGTTTCTTGGAACGCCTCTCTCTTGTTTTGTGGCTGGGAAGCCTCCCTTGTTTCTACGTCCGGCGAACCAGGACTGATATCATATGACGGTTTCTAGGAAGGATTAGCGGCGTTTGTACAGGTACGTCGGGACCCCATCCCTCGATCCGTTGCGCGCATTGACGCATTGACTGACATGTTTGTTCGGAACAAGAAACGAACGCCGAAATGGACGAATCCTGCAAAATTGTGAAAGGGAGCGTGAGCACAACCTACCACCTTGTCTCGTGAACGTCGTGTATGTATGATAGGGGGGGGGGGGAAGCTCTTTGGGCAGTCTTGCGTTTCGCGTGGTCCAGCAGAGCGTCCCAAAACAATCGGGTTTGCATCGTCGTCTCGTGAAACACGTCGTGTAGGATAGGGACCGCTCGTGTTTTGTGCATGAATGTTACATACATACGTACAAGTATATACCACCTCCATATCGAAGGAAGGAGCCCTCTCTTTTTCGTCCTATGAACAACGTCATATGCACAACGAGTGCGTCCTTTCTTCGAAAAAAAAAAAAAGCCCGAGTCTGGCGGACGTGCATCTCGTCGTCGTGTCCAAGTTCCTCGCTCGATAGTGCGCGCTATGGTATATATATAACATGCGGGTTTGTCGTTACGTGGTATTCTTTTTTTTTTTTTTGGCCAGATCGTACTAGCCAGCCAGCCTTTGGTCGTACTATACGTACGTTAGCGAGATATAGACTGTGCAAAACAACAACAACAACAACAACAACAACAACAACAACAACAAGGGACGACTGTCGAATCCGCCGATCGAGAAGCGGGACGAACGACACAGCGAATGAATAGCCCCTTCGGAACCGTCATGCATCGGACGGGATACACTTTGCTTCTTCTTCGAAAAGCTTGATGTTACATCCATCCACCCGTCCACCCGTCCATCCATACGTACGGACGTCGCTGCGTTCCCCCGCGACACAGTATACATACATACAAACTTGTGTGCGAAACGCGCATTTACAAGCATCGTTTTGTGATTCAATCCGTTACACATGTACTGTATATATGTAGCCAGATCGTACATTAGCCAGCTGCGCCGTTATCGATTTATTCGTCATCACGGAAAAAAAAAAAAAAAAAAGAAAAGAAAAAAAAAGGACATAGCAACTCTATCTAGTTAGCCATACCGTTGCAAAGAGAGAGGGAGCTTTTTAGCGACTGAACGGGTACGGTACGGTCACTGCTAGAAAAAAGTTGTCAGCATGCAACGACGACGAACCAAAGGGCGACGCAGATGGCCAAGATAATCGGTAAAGAAATCCCCGGGTGTCTGATCTCATGAGTGGTCGTGATCGTGATCGTATAATAGGGAAACCCCTTGGAAGGTGTTTCATCGCCCCACTGGAACGTCTTCATCGTCGCAAGTTAACGCAGATGTTTTGAACTTTCACCGACGAGTGCGTGTCGTTCGTTGTATTTTAATATTTAATTTGAATTTCTCTATTTTTGAAAATCGAGGAGGACGTACGTAACGCGTTTGTTCGAGGGGAAAAAAAGTATACATATATCCCTACCGAAATCATTGGGAGGAGGAGGGGTCTTGAAACGATTACAAACACGCCGCGCCGAAGACAGACAGCGTACGTACCTGTACGACATAGCCCCTCTCGCGGGGCGAGCGGAGTCCAACGACCAAGACAACTCGTGAGTCTTGGTCTATCGCCCCTGTGACCGTCTATATCGCATCACCAATCCATCACGCAGCACATTCCGACAATGATGGACGATGATGATGATGATGATGATGACATGAATCTCATAGATCCGTCGACATCATTGATCAAGGATGGCTCCGTCGGGCATTCACGATCAGGTTTGGTCCAGGAGGGGTATATTGACGGGTATATGTCGCCGTAGACTCCGATCCGGGTCTATGATGCTCTGCGTGTGTGCGCGCGCCGTCGGGACTTGGCAGATAATAAGTAAGTGTGGTTTGTGGTGGGAGTTGGGTGGAGTTGGGTATGCTGTTATGTTATGCCCGAGGAACGAGGAAGTGCGGGGAGTGAAAAATGTCACGGGTAGCGTATGTTGTGAATAGGTCACTGTGGAACGACGAAGAGGTCGGTATCATGAGAAAAGTTCAAAGGGCGTATACCTGTGAATAACATACGCCGGGCCAGCTTGTCCTATCCAACGGCCGAAAGATTCGATTTCGAGAGTAATACGGGCAGATAGAACGCGCGGCACGTTCGAGGAAGTGTGTGCCGAATTCAGACTTGCCGTCATCCCACGGCAGTTCTTCAAGTTCGATCGCGCTCGGGGACCTATGCAAACAGGTATTATTATCAGCGATAAGTAGAGGTAACGAAAGAAAAAAACACGATGCCTCAGAAGAGGTGTACGTACTGACTTATCGTGCCCCCAGTCGTTCACGTATGCCATTTTCATCGATCGATAGTACGATGTCACCTGGAACATACCTCCCCCCATCAATCCAGATTCTATCGATGGAGAGGCGTAACCAGTTCATGTACATGTACTGTGTACTGTGCATGTTGTAACATGGTACGACACCTATCTATGCCCTAAACGTTTGCTTGTCTCATGTCATATGGTGATGAGAACAAAGTCACTTACTAACATGTTACCCATGCCCGGCGTTTTCCTTCCGTTTTTACCATTACGCCATGCCATGCCATGCAAGCTCAAGTATGATATCATGCCAGGCTTATCGCAAATGCACGACCACTCCGAGTATCGCGATCAGGAAAGAGACAAGAGACAAGTGGAGCATTGTGTTAATGTAGGATGGGAAAAATAAAATAAAATAAAAGATAAAAACAGTGAGGGCACCTTCCATGGAATTCCCCAGGGTTATGATGACACACGGGTTCAGGTTCAGAGCTTCGGAGGGGTCAAAAAAGGTCAAACACTGCAGAACGACAAATAGAACGAACGGCCTTGATGATGATGATACATCGAGGTTCTTCTGTCGTATACACTTGTAGCCGCTCTCAACCCGCCTCTGCAAAGGTTCGATCCTGTTCTGATCCTGATTCCTTGGATCGTCATCGGGCGAATTCAGATTAATCAGATGGAAATGGAACGATTTCGAACGAGATTCAAGATTCAGATCCGAGTTCGCGCATCATGTGGAACGAAAACAATCAACGACGGAGAAATAGTATAAGCTTATGGGCGTGTTTAAGATGGCGAAGAACGACGGTGAGAGATCGTGAGAGCGTTGGATTTGAAACTGAAACTGAACGGTTCAGTTTCAAATCCAACAGGCGGAGTATGTGGAGTGCACAGCCACGGTCTACTTTCTGGCTCTCAACGCACCCGACGTCACGGTTCGATCAGGAAAAGCTCGGTATCGTCGTCGCACTTGCCTGGCATCGACCGGGTAAGTAATTATCCCCTACTAAATTCCACCTTTCATATTATAGAGTTACCAACCCTGAAGGTCTGAAACAAACCGTTCAAACTCCTCCCCCCCCTCGCACTTGTGACCTTTTTCACGCGTTCATGTCTCCAACGCACGTCGAAGCTGCCTCATACTTACATACACATATGTCTGCCTTATCAACTGCAATAGGAAGAAAACGAACCGAGGATTTGGACAACATATTTTATGATGCCCTAAGTGGGTCAGTGAGTAAGTAAGTCATCACTGAAGTCGTTTGCCAGGGTTGGTTTAGAATCACATGTGATGAGGGTTTTGGAACGGGCAGCGTCCATCACCGAACGATGTTGGTTGCTTTGAGAACCAACTGCACAATTGCATCTATCAGAAGAAAACTCGCTCGTCAGACGCCATCATCGTTTCATCATATGATCCCAGTGTCGGCCGGCCACGCACCTCGAAAGGCAGTGCGTCAGTGAGTCCCAGGCTGCGTCGTCTTTTTGGCTCATGTCTAGTCCATATACATTCCCATCCTCGGGCCAAGTTATCAGGATAAACCCTTTGTCCAACACCGACGATTCGAAATGCGCGTCCGTATCACAGCCCGAAATATCTCGTGATAAGTAGAGGGGATATGCACGCAGGGCTCAAAAGCTGTGTCCCGCCATCAATCGCATCAGATTGATGTGGGTCCTTATATTGCCCAGTCTGTACAAGCACAGCTTAGCCCTGCGACTGAACCGCTCGCAGCGTGGTTTTTGATTTATACTTTGTGACTGACTCAGCTTTCTTTCTCAGTAACTTCACTTTCAACCTTCAAATCGTCGTTCGAAATAGTTCTAGCGTGGGCGACCACTGCCTTCCCACAGACAAGTTCCAAGGTTGCTGTGTATCACGGTGAGGTGACATGTCTAACATACCACCCAGTACATGAGTAAGTATGTCATACTATCTCTCGCTGACGGTCAATCTATCTACGAGCTTTTTGATTGGAAGGAGTGTACCACAGCTGGTTCGTGATAGGTCGACTAGCTGCTGCTGGCTGCGGACGCGACACAGGTACCTGTTCAGTCAGATAAGTCCTTGTTGACAGAGTGTGTAATAGCGCTGCGCAACCCCTTCCAACGTACACCCATCAAGACACGGCCGGGTTCTAATAGAGTTCAAAGCTCCGGCCGACAGGACATGCACGCACGTCCGCAGTGCCGCTCAACATACCCCAGTAAGTATAAAACACAACAATCAAGATTCTAGAACAGATGTCACCGGCTGGAATATAAAGAATGCACGACTGCAGAAATGTTTTTTCTTGTCGCTTCTCCGACTCGGCAGGGGACATCTTGACTGAATGTTATGATTTCCCCTTGGCCTGTGGCGAGACACGAGGACTGTCGTCTGTTAGGCCATGGAGTTAAAAAAAAAAATGCCGAGGTGTGTTTCTGGAGGAACCGTTATTGGATTGATGTCTGGTTTCGGACTCTTTCTTTGGAAAACACACGTGGACTTACTAACAAAACACGCGAATTAGAATTTGTGGAGAGTTTCAGCTTTAAAAGGGGAGCAAGAAGACATGCCTTTGCCTCGTGTCTTATAGTTATATAGCACCCGTCCGAGTCCAACACACGCGCCTGAGCGCATGATGCGCCCAAGCCAAGTTGCACGCCATTTCGCCAAGTACGCAGAAGAAGTTATGCAACTGTAGAGGTCTGTGGAGGCATGCGGCCAGGATGGCATTATGTTTCATCCCTCGCTTTATCAGATCATGCGCACGTCGGGCGAGGCCACCGGATGGGCCCGTTTCGGGGATCTCTATGGGGCAACTAGTTAGTTCTCGGGGTGGCACCCATGGCCATACGGTCGTTATGGTGGTCACCGGAGGCTTTGAGAGGTGCGACTAAAGCTTGGTGTGGGGGGTAAGTCGGCATTGCGACTCAGTTCGTGTCGTGCAAAAAACAATAAGTAAAAGGCAGCCGCCACGCGCATACATCTGATGGAAAAAGCGGTCGCCAAGAAAAGAAAGCACTGACACCTATGGACTGTCCAATTGTTGAGGGCCATGCCTGCTCGTCCCTTCTGATTCCGTCAGACATCTTCACCCAGGTCTGATGTAAAATCAAAGGTAAACGTACATTGCTCATTATAATACTTGTTTCCACTGCGTCCTCCTCGGACGCCGATCATACCAGGCTCGGCCTGATTTCTGAGTGATGTCGTGATGCAGGGCTGGTCCATACAATACAAAAGCTCCTTCTGATGACGATGAGAGGCGTTCCGACGGGTAAACGGTAAGTTGGATGGTAACCGAAATCGTGATCGTCGTCCCTGCAAACAGCTTCGTGTGGTTGCAAGTCCCAATGGAACAGACGATGCGACGCGTGTGCACGGAGGATCTTCGACGGTTGACCGTCCATATCACCAGGCAATACTTTTTTTTGTCTCGACGGTCAAAGGACGAAGACGAGGATGGTAGGTAGTGTGTCGTTTCGTACTGGACGGCGTAAACCGTTGCCCGCCAACGCCAGCGAGCCACGTCGTTCTCGAACCTAACAGTTTCAGTTTACTTGGGCGATAGAGTGATAAATGTAGGACGACAGAAGGTAGGCCGTCTTTGGCGCTTGCCAGTGATCGTATTGCCATGACACGACCTGTATGACATATCGTGAGCGATAAGACGCATCACCGAGTTATCGAACGTTGAAATGTTTTCCAAGCTGTTCCTCGTTGGAGATACAGTTCAAACATCACTACCCACTGATGTTTCCACACAGGTGGGTGGTGATGATCTGGCCTGCGCCTAAACCGCCTGATCACGAAACAATGTTCTTCCATTGCGCTAATAGAAGGATTTTGTTGAACGCGGGGACAAGGCGTCCTGTTGGTTGCGAGCATTGTGACGAGCGCGATGGGCCCGCCAATACAAATTCACAGAGCTGGAAAATTGTGGATCAGGGCGGATGCTTGGAAAAATAGATTAGACGTACTCAGTTCCAGATGGGTGCGTGGCAATACTCGTCTTTCGCCAGAAGACATTTCACATAGGATGATATCGCGTATCTCGACGGGTGTGATTTGCGTGTTGTTTCGCACGAAATATGTGTCCCGTCGACGCCAACCAGCCTTTTCGTTCTCTGAGAATGGCTGGTGACCCGAGGTAAATAGGAATCGCGACGCATAAGGCAAGCGGTCACGAAACATGGCCCTTCCATGGCGTTGGTAAGGGATTTTGTCGAGCTCGAGACAATGCGTGTTGTTAGTCGTGGAGCGTGATGCTAGCACAGATTTGGAGGGCTGGAATAATACGGATCAGCAAGGATGCTCCGAGAAATAGGATACTTGGTTAGTCTGTGCATAACAGCACCGTCTTTCGCCTGAAGGTGTTTCGCATAGGCAAACGATGATATTTTAACAGATCTTGAAATCATGGAAGATACGATGATCATTGTCAATATAAAAACTAACGTTCACGTGTCAGATTCAACGTTGGACCTACGAAGAGACACGATTCAGAGCGAGGGCGCATATGAGCATTGCTCTCGTTCGGGAATGATGACGTGTTCCTAACACCTCCCCTGCCTAAAGAACGTGTTACTCGTTTGAAGGTATAGTTCACCTGACCGCAAAATGATGACAGACTTGTCATTTCGAGCGGTCATCCGTCCTGCAGACTGTTCTGGACTATAAAGACCTCAGGAAGTCATCATGAAGGGAGGCGAGTTGAAACAAACCGAATTTAGGGTTTGCTACTCGTTTTGGCGCCGCGTCTTTGTCGTGCTGTACTTTCCCAAAAAGTCCACACCTTGCCTCGACCATTTGCATGGATCCTTCATCTTCTGCACCACCCGTGGATCCAGCAGAGTCTCGAGCCTTTCAGAGATGGCTCAAGCAAGCTGCTCTTGCAACGGGCCTCGGTGGAACTCCCGAAGAGCGACAACGTAATCACGAGGAACAAAAGCACCTTCGCTGCGAGAAATGGAAGGCCGAGTTGATGAGCTACAGTCCGTCTTTCTCGTTGTTTCCTCGTGTCTCGCAATAACCGTGATGGATGATGAATGTCCGACTCTTTGGCCGTTATTAATCCAAATGGCCACAGGTCCTGCCGTGGTTTTCATGCTGAAGCACCTGAAGCTCTCCGGCTGCGCTGTACCGCCTGCCAACATCGTGTGTTCCCCGTGCGATGTTACGCGTTCAGGAGGGTTCCATCCCGCGGGCGCCATTGTGCTATGCCAAGGTCATTTCGGGGACAAGAAGCACATGGAAGATACCCTCACGCACGAGCTAATACACATGTATGACCAATGCAAGTTCAAAGTGGATTGGCACAACCTGAGGCATCACGCGTGTAGTGAAGTGAGTCCAACAGCATATTGTGGTGGTGTCTTTCTCAATGTAACTCGTCTTGCAATGAAAAGATTCGCGCTAATAATCTGAGCGGTGACTGTCGGTTCATGCGTGAGCTCGGCCGAGGACATCTGTCGTTCTCGAAACAGCATCAGGTAGATCTTTCACGCTGTTCACTTCTATATCTGACTCCTTCATCCCTCGACCCTGCACTGCATAGACGTGTGTCCGTCGGAGGGCTATTCTGTCGGTCCGGGCCAACCCAGGATGCCCCGATGAGGCTGCCGCTGAGCGTGCGGTCAACGAGGTTTGGGAGAGTTGTTTCAATGATACAAGACCATTCGACGAGGTAAGTTTTGACCGTCCGTCCGAGCTCGAATGCAATGTTGTTTTTCCAATTGATTTTACGATGTCCTTCACACGTAGGTCTATTAGTGGCCGCAAAAACGAGAATCATTCTGATGGGCATGCTAATTTTGGTCGGCGGGGATATGCACGAGATAATACCTACAGGTGGTTTTGTACTCGATTATTAGAGCCGTAGACTAGCCCTAGACTATTGCTCGATGTATTATTCGCGAATAATCGCCTGGCCGCGGACAGGAGTGAAATCTACCCGCGCCTTACCCGCATGTTTTGGACTGGCCAGCATCGCGTCTCGAACCTGCTCCGTGGGAAGATTTTGCTGGTATTCTCGCGGAACCATAAAAGCGGGGTCATCCTCCAACTCTGACCTTTCTCCAGTTCCCTTCTCGTTCTCCGTCCTTTCTCGTCGCTGTTGTCCCCTTCCCACCTCTCCGACAAAAATGTTTGCCAAACTCGTGTCGTATGTTGTTCACTGTGTTTTCCTGGGAGAATCAGGGTCAACGTCGTTTCTATAGTACTCTCGCTCTCGCCCTCCCTTTGGTCTCGGCTCTGACCGTCAACACGCCCAATGGCGCGACGACGGGTGGTACTGTCACCCTGGCGTGGACTGCTACCTCTACGGACCCAGCTTACTTCACCTTCGAGTTGGTCAACACGGCCTTCCACAACACTTTCGCCATTGCGAACAATGTGCAGGCCTCTTTGGGCACCATCACGATCCAGCTTCCACAGGTGCCTGTTGGGTATGTTGTGCTATGAACTCGTTGAGGGTCAGCCACTGACGGGTTCGTACAGTGACGGTTACACTCTTGAGGCGGTCGCAACCAAGTTCGTTTCATTCCATATCTGGTATTGAATTGGAAAATTTTCAACGTGACCTTGTTGATTTTAGTGACGTGAACACTGTCTACGCTTCGAGTGGTGACTTTGCGGTTGGTGCTCAAACTACGCCTACCTCCACGATGACCTCCACTGCGTCTACTTCCGCCACTGGTTCGAGGTGAGTTGCCTTGCCGCAGTTTCGCGTGGTTGGTTTTGAAATTCGTTTTTTACAGCGCATCCTCCGCACCCCTGTCGAGCAGCACTGCGCCTACTTCTTCCCTGTCGTCTGCGTCATCTAGCTCGTCATCTGCGGCTGCCACCAACTTCAACACTGGTGCTGCGTCGTCGCTCAAGTCTACCATCGGCGCAAGCTTTGGCGCTGGCCCACTTGCCGTGGTCGTGCTATCGGCCATGGCTGGTGCTGCAATCGTTTTCTGAGCTGCAGAACTGAAAACACACTCGTTTCCGGTTTTCGGGCAAAGACATTTTGGGTTCTTCATTATCTGATATTTTTTCTCTTTGGTTCGCGGTGTTGGTGCGCTTTTTGGTGACGGTGGTTTGGTGATCTAGTATACTCTTCAGCGACTACATCTTCTCCTGCAGTATGCTTTCACGTCTTTTTTCACGTTCGCAAACGGACAATGTTATCGCAATGGACACGCGCAAGTTTGGACAGAACTTTTACCTTCTCCCCACTCCTTCTGCTGCTGGTTGTCCGTGTTATAGCAGAGTGGTGAAGCTGTATCCTGGCGCTGTGGGTGGTTGTCATGTTCGTTCGTCTCTTGTCTGTTAGTTGAGCTGTCGGCGGTTGTACGCTGATGGCCGATACTTGTCCGCTCATTTTACTATTGAGCATGTGCATACCTGCCTTGTCATGTTGCAGTTTTGAATGTGGTTTTTTGAATTGGCCTGGCTTCGTAATTGAGCAATGGGTCAGCTGGGATATTGTACCGGAGAGAGGCGCAAAAGAGGGGCCTTCTTTAACGTTCTTACGTTAGTGATAGAACTTGATGGAGTTGGTCATGTTGGGCAACGTTCGACTTTCATGATGTGCTTCCGTACCGACATTTTATTTACTCACATTTTGCCGCCCCTGCAAGCTTAACAAGTGAATGTTACAATGCAACTTGGATACCCAGGCTGAGGAGGATATACAGGCAACGAACGGCCCTGCGGTGGAGACGCATTTTACAATTGTTCAACACATTTCAAATGTACTCCGTATCGCTCACGCGGCTCATTGCACGAATGACATCGCATTGAAAGAAAACAAGACGAGAGAGGACTACTTCAACTTCTTCTTGCTGTAATAGCATATATCGTTGAGCGAGAATTCATAGACGAATACGGAGACACCACGGCATTTATCAGCACCTCGCAAGGCTAACGCAAAGGAGATAGGGGATCGGACGTACGGACGGAGCTGTGAAGAGTGTCCACACCCGCGTTTGCGGCAGTTGGTGGCGCGGGGAGGGAGCCGTGCGTAACATTTTCTGCAGATCTGTTTGTCGCAGTTGTATTTGGCGGCAAGGACCTTTAGTGAAGGTTCGATGATGCCGCCACGGAGACTAGGGAGACAGACGATCAGAAGCACTGCAGGGATAGATGTTGAGGGGGGCTAACGTACCGAAGGACGAGGTGCAGTGTCGATTCCTTCTGAATGTTGTAGTCGCTGAGCGTACGTCCATCCTCGAGCTGTTTACCAGCGAAGATGAGACGCTGTTGGTCCGGAGGGATACTATGACCACACGATCAGTTTCACGTTCGTGAAATTCACGACGGGGAGTATGTATATCATCTCGTCTCGTCTCATCTGATCGTACTCACCCTTCCTTGTCCTGGATTTTGGCCTTGACGTTGTCGATGGTGTCAGAAGACTCCACCTCGAGGGTGATCGTCTTCCCCGTGAGGGTCTTGACGAAAATTTGCATCTTCTCGTGGATCTGGGCGTGAGCGAGAAGGGCGGTGTGCTGGATGACGACGGACTTTGCTTGCTGGGATAGTAGGTGTGTGGGAATATTTGTCTAGTGCTGTATAGTTCGGAGAAGTGGCTGAGAATGTTTAGGGCAGGTCTTCGCGGATATTGAATTATTTTGTGCGCCCCATGTTGCGACTTTGGTGCAAGGTGTCTGTTCGTTCTTTGCGGGTGTCCTCGAAAACGCGTACGACGACTTGGAACATAGGTGAGTCACTATCATCAAGCATCTTTAGCTAGCTTTTTTTTTTTTTTTCTTGTTTCAAATGATGACAAAACTTCGTCATAACTCAGCTCACTTCGATAGTCTGCTCCAGCGGGCGATGAGAAGAATGCGAAACGTTACCCTGAACCTTCTTTTCCTCCTTCCACCGGAAGAAGATGCGACTGTATTCCTGGACTAACTCGTTGTCTTTCGTACCAGGTGGCGGCTCGCCGCTGATGCGGACTTAGGTCAGAAGGGATTGACGCGACATTGGTCGTGTTGCGAGCGCATGCTTCCGACGAGACTGCCAGAGAGATGTTTTTAGTCGCTCGAATTCACAAGGCAAGTCTTCTCGTTTCGACGCCTTGTAAACGTTTCAAGATGCACAAGATTGCAACCGCGACGTGCATGCACACTGGACGCTGTCCTTCGGGACCCATTCAAGTCTCTGATTTTACCACACTTTTTTTTTTTGTGTCTCGTCGGTCGATGACTGACTGGGGGTTTATTTACCTACAGGGAGTTTCAAAAGGTCAGCTGTCCGACACGGATTTTGTTCTTCATTTCTGCGTCCATACAAGACATGTGTATCTTAAGATGTTCGACGTGGGTGCAATACATCCTTACCTTGCGGGGATATTGCGAGTGTTCCTGAGTTGCTGGTGGGCGGAGTTTTTGGCATAGAAATAGACTGCGGCTGGCGTCTGTCAAGGCTCAGCAAGTTGCAGCTCCTCGCCCATCTGCTGTTACATTCGTTCTACTGCCTCCAGCTCGTTGTTCTATACGCGTCGACGGTCGTGATGTACGATGTCGACGAATGTTGGTTGTTTATTCTGTTTCATGCCAGACACGAGGGGAACATGATCACTTGCGGGACCCGACATGAGTCGCTAACCGCAATAACGTCACCATGTAACAAATCACTCGTAGTCCGATCCATTCTTGAAGTTCATCCAAACTGTATGGGGCCAACCCTTCCTCTCCCCTGCTGTCAACAACCGCCGTCGCTCCTTTCTCTTATATATATCCAGTGCAGGCAAGGATCTATACTCAACACTGACTACCACCAAGCAGGCCTCGCCCGTACATGTCTGATTTTCACCTCGTCGATCCCCATGGTTGGGAATACGACCTCCAATCCGTGAGCGTCCTTGAGCGTCAATGGATCAATAACGGACGCACTGATAGCGCTTTTGGACATGCACTGATAGGTATATTCGGCATACATGGGTTACTTCCAACTACACGGTGTTCCATGGTGCGTTTGATGTGCTGCGTGTTAGATTGCGGCTCGACGCGACAGCCATGTCAACAATGTTGTATAGGTACGATCGGACGTGGGGACATTTGTTCGAGACTTTCGAACACTTTCTCGGGTTCTCTTGGCCTGTCATTACAGTGACAGACGCATCCTCGGGGCGTGCCTACATCGTCACTCGCATGACCTCCATCGGGGCCTTTCTCAAAATGATCAAGACACGGTAATGTGTTTCACTTCCATCCAAACTGTGCATAGACTCTCTCAAACCATTCACCAGCTTCGGCGAGACGCTCCCACATGTCGACAATATGCTCAAGATCACACCTTTCGAGACCTCACAGCGTCATTTGCGCAACGTCAACGACTGGTCGACGTACAAAAAGCTCCATGCGACGCTTCCAGCCGTTGCACTCGCTGCATTCAAAGCGCGCGTGCGGAGTGGTGATCCGAAAGCCATTCGCGAGCTCTGGGCCAAGAAGGACAAGACGTTCCTTGCTATGGACTTTGAATGGTCAGAGAGAAATAATCAGTCGTGTCTGGAGTGGGGATATGCAGCGGCGCGGTGTGGTCATCTTGAAGCGTGCGTGGAGCTTCGTTTTCGCAATGGTTGCCCGCCAATCAGCGCTGATGATGCGCTCCTGGCACGTTTTTCTAATAGACTGGGCGCGTGGCCTCCTGTTCCGGAGACTAACTATCGGCAAGTGTGCGGACGATGGGTGATGGGAGGGAGGTGCTGACAGCATCACGCAGCAAGGGACACTACATCATTTCCGAATATATCGACAAAGTTTTCAATAAACATTGTCCAACGTATCCTTGGCAGGTGCGATTTATCTGCACCTTACCTGCACAGAAGACACGCTGATGGGTTGTGCCATGAATGCGTCTTCTATGCGCCGCCTTCTCGTCATAAACCGCAGTATGCTGTAGGTCCTTTTGGCTGCAAGAAGTGCCATTGACGTGAATTTTTGTTGTGGTGCAGTTCGGTGAAAGTCAGGCCATATCAAAAACGAAGCTTCCGTCTATCATCCAGTCGGTCGTAAGGTGAGTGATGATACCCAAGAAATAACATCCTTGACGTCTTTCTACAGCAGCCTCGTCAGCCCAGACTCGGAGACATTGGCGAATAATCTCGTTTTGGTCGGCCATGGAATTTATGCTGATATACAGCGTCTTGAAGAGATGAAAATCAGTAAGCTTCTGTTCCATTCCCCCGTCTTCATTTCCCCTTTCCGAGTTTTTACCCTCTTCATTTCCAAAACAATAAGAACAATAGTGACTCACGGCGTGACTCTGCAGAACTCCCGCACAACATCCTCGTCGTCGACACCGCCGCCTTTGAACGCGCCATGTTCACTCAAGGCGAACGCGGTACGATGCACGATCCAAAGACAGGCAAAGTCCGCATGGCCGGCTCCGCCCTCTCCCTCGGCGGGCTCCTCCATTCACAAGGCATTGACCCACCATGTACGCTGCACAATGCCGGGAACGACGCGTTCATGGTTTTACTCGCCTTCCAAAAGTTGCTAGATCCCCAAGGCACCGTTGTTCCCCAACCCAAGGCCAAAAAAGCAAAACCAATCCCACACGTGACGAACGGGTCTGGGTCTACGAATGGGCATCATAGATTGAGCCCGTTGCATCATCCTGCAGCACCACGAGGAATTCTTCTCCCGGAATCGGCACGGAATTCAGTCGTTTATGCTCCAGGGTCCGGGTTACACCCCCAGCTGTCGTTACCCAAGATGCGTGCTGGTGGTGGTAGTAGTGATCATGGAGCGGTGAAGAACGGCGTCGTGGACCTTACGACTGATGAAATGGGGAGGATGCAAATGCGCCGTGCTTCGACGTTGAGCGCTGTCTCGCCGATGTTGTTACCGAGGGATGCAGTCTCGAGACGCGCAAGTCAGCTCGGAAGTGGAGGCGCGAGCGGGGGTAGCACCTCACCGCCGACGATAGGACAGATTGACGTCATCGGTGAGCATGCAAAGACAAAGACTGCTAAGCTGGAGTCTGCGATAGGGTCAGAGAAGAAGTTGAGCGTAGTCCGGAGAGTGACGATGACGTTCAAGTCGGGGAAGTAAGCAACGGTGGAGGTTCTGTTTTCCCTTGGCATATTCCCCTTTTTAATTCCTGGTCATTCCCTTAATCTTTTCCACTTTCCCTTGCACTATGTCCTGGTTTTGAATTTTGCTCGCTCACTGTCATGCATACGGAGGAACACAACTACACTACTCTAGATACCACACAGCTTGTATTTACACACAGCCGTCCCCAATAATTCCCAAACGAGCATCAACCCAGAGTGGACAATGAGGCAATATCATTGATACAGTAGCTATCTCAAACAACCAGGTAATCCTCCGTACTGACCATGGCATCGCACGAAAACACTGCCGCCTCTCCGTTGTCTACTCTCGTGACACTGGCGATCCCGATACCTGCCAAGTTACCCTGTGCAACAAAAGTGACCTTGACAGGGAAAAATGTTTCAGCATCATCTCCGCCAACTGTGAACTGGACTTCTCCAGAGCGCGCTTGGGAGGAAATTTGGGAGATCGACCAGTCGATGGAATGCGTGGATTGGTTGATGGACAAACAGTCAGACTTGGGGAAGAAGGCTGGCTCGGATCCTGGACTGTATTGATCGTAGAATATTTGTGAGACTTGAAGGTAGTAAGGTGAATGGTAGACTTACGGAAGGGGTATGGAGATGACGACATCGTAGAGAGTTAAATTTTCGTTCTCGAGTTCGAACTCGACGTTTACATCACATGTCCCATCATTCGATGGCGATGGCCAACAATTTACTTGATGGATGGATGAGTATGAACCAATCCGAGGACGGGGCCCTGCGAATTATGACGGGGCTTACTTGACAGTGGGACGTAGCTTTCGTCCTGACCGTTATATCTCCACTTGAGAACAGCCAACGCTTGTCCGACGGGGAACGCCCGTGAGGGATCTTTGAGTGCAATGGCCTTCTCCTGGCCAGGTACGAATTTCGCTACATGGGGGTGTTGCTTGAACTGTAGGTCTGTCCCAAAGTCGCTGGCAAAGGGTGCAAGCGCAAGCTTGATATGTGACAAGGCAGGATCAGAGACTTGGAGGTTCATGTCGCCTCTGAGTTCCATGGATTTCACGCCACCTTCGCGCATGAGTGAAGCGGTGATGGTTTCCTTGATGACGACGTGGACACTGCGCGCGTCGGTTTGTTTTAGATCTCGGGAGGAAGCAAAAACGACAGCCACCGGTGATTTACCTTTCGATGTCTACTACCGGCAGGCTTCCTCTCGCATCCTTGACTCGAGCCGGAGCGGGAGGTTCGACGGGAACAGGCGTTGGCGGTGCCGACATCTCCTCCACTGGTAACACTTCTCCGCCCAACGCGTCGAGCAGTTCGGCTTGTCTGGTTTTCTTACTGCCGAGTTTCATCCCTCCGCTCTTGAATTGAGGCGTACGCGAGCTGGCGGCAGGCGCAGGCGAGGCGGTGCGTGTTGATGTGGCTTCTGGAGCCTCGAAACGAGGTACGGGCGAATAACCGGAAACGCCGCCTCCGAGGTAGGACCCGCTCCCTCCCCCCATGGCTGCAGCGCGTTTTTGTTGTTCCCGACGTTGCATCTCGAGTTGACGGGCGCGCCGCTTGAGTTCTTCTTTTGCCTCAGCTTCTTTGTTCTACACGGAAAAAAAAAAAAAAAAATCAAGGGTTGGGTACTACAAAAATGAAACAAGTCGTTCACTCACTCTGGCGATGATTTCCTGGATCTTCTCCTCGTGCGATTCCATCTCCAAAACGTTTCGAACTTGCATGAGATTGACCTGCTCCCGATATCCCAAGCTAACGATCTCATCGAACGCGCCGAGTAATTCGAATGCTTGTCTATGAATCTCACGCTCGTCCGCACTCTTACACATGTCTGACACGACTCTAGCGAATAGATGCAACGTATCGATGTCCTGGAGGATATTCGACGCCTTGTTGGTGATGAGGAGGATATAGAGGTCTTCGAGCGGTTGGTACACGTAGCGAACTTCGCCAGTTTCCACAGAGGTGTGTTGGCTGTTGGCGGGGATGAATTTTGGGAAGGATGCGAGGAGAGATTCGATTCTCGTCCGTGTCATGGGATGGAACTGACGAGAAAGGACGGCTAGAATACGTGGTGCGCGTATTAGATGGGGCCATAACTGAGCCTTTGACCGATCACTTTACCTTTGCCGCCTTTCGTGCATATTGAGGCTGCTAAAACGACCTGCGCAGCGGGGGTGATGAGCTCTGCGTTTTTTTGGCTACTGGCCACGAATGGACGCACCATCTTGTGAGATGCTTGCACGCGCGTTCTAGCGACGGAATGTCGATGCAAGTAAGGACCCAACCTTCGAGACTTGCCACGAGTGCAATGTAGCCTAGATCACGTGACTGGTAGAAACAGCCGCTACTGCACTCTGTGCACGCCCAACTGAAAAGCACGGTGACTGCGCTGCAAGGATCCAATCGTTAGTGCATGAAATCCTCGGTAAGTAGCACGACGTCGCTCGCTCTGCTCATGTTCCACGTCCAAGCTTCTTCCCCGCACACCAAGAGCTCTGGATCGAAGAATCTATTACACAGATTGTCACCCTGCGAAACCGCTGGCCTAGATCGCAGAATGAGGCCCTGTCCTTCCGGGCCCAATCTGCTTACTTCTCTGCCTCTCCAGTTAGATTAAAGGGATGGGCCAGTTGAACGACCGTATTGAGCACATCGCCCCTGCGGCAGGATCTAGGTATGCAGATGATGTGACCTGCGCCCAATAAATTGGGTTTCATATCCAACCATCAGTGGCAAAGAAAACGGTAAGAGCACACGATAACCCTCACTCATGTTCATCCTTCACAATTTGTTCAAGAACCCTGCAAGCCACAATGTAATACGTCGTTTTGAAACCACGGACTTGGTGTTGCCAAATACCGTCGAAAAGTGATAGACCTTTCAAAAGGAGCAAAGTCGGCTCGACGTAGATGTGAATGGGTTGACTGGAATGTTTTGATTGGATAACCCAGGACAGCTACCGCGTGGTATCCTTCAGTTTGCGGAGCCCTCTTACAGTCGGGGCCAAACTGGACGATCAAGCCTCACGACCAAGCGACATACAGCCTAGGTGCTATCTACTGGTCTACTTCATGGCGGTAAATCAAGAAAGAGGATGAGTACGTTCGACGGTCAAGAGCAGCGTAGCGGCGCCTTACTGATCTTGAATGTCGGTGGTCTGTCACGGCTATTCTGATTCGTCACTGGCTGCAGGCGGGAAGTACTGAAGGAAGTCCAGCAGAGATTCCCTTATTTCTGTGGCAACCCTAGTTATTATTGTAAGCCTGCGAACGGCGGCACAATTGCGTAGTGAATACAAAGTAATAAATATCCCAAGCTATCTCATTATACTGTGATGGGGGTTCATTGAAACGCCCAATGCGTCTGAGAGTACGACAACATCTCCTGCACTCATTGTCATCCACCGGCTCCGAGTCTTCATGTTCTGTATCCATGCCTCCGTGGGCTTCTCGGTCGCTCATGGATCATAACGCGTGCGATCAGATCCCTACGCAAATGTCACGCAACTAAGTCAGAAAGGCCTCAGACCAACAACAACCGTGCATACAATGTAAGCAATCTTCCTTCGTGTAGGGTCCACAACGCACCATCCGACAGGTATGGTTGTCTTGCTTCTCGGTGGACCGAAGGTTAGCTTTTCAGCCCATTTTCTTATGGCTGATAAAACGTGTTCCTCCTCAAGGCCGACGACCAGCACTCGCCAAGGGAGGCTCTTCTTATCCATTAACACTAGATTTCTTAGGTGGTCTAAGCCAACTTGGGGTGACGTATGATCGTAGGAAAGTGTTATTTGAATGGCAAAGATCTCGTTTTCGGTGACGAGAACACTGTTGATACCTGGGAAGTTGGACGTCGGAGGCACCCAATAAAATGGCGGCATCGTGAACTTGAGCCCATCTAGGGTGAGAGGAGCCATTCCAGTCGGGGTTTGGAGAGTGTCAGGTAGCGATACCGAGCCCGCTGTGATATACCACTGGCACTCTACAACCTCTCCCGACGCGAACAGGGAGTGAAACCAATTTTCATAGATAAAGCCGCCGCTCTGGCGAGTTGTGGGGTGGGATTCCATAGACCTGAAAAAAGCGATTTTGATGGCCTTATCTTTATTTCGGAGGGCCACCGCTAACTCATCCGCGATTCTTGGAGTAGGCACGTAAGTGACGGGTCGGCGACGATAAACGTGGCCGTCGTTATCTTCCATCGGTTTAATGAAGAAGATTGATGACGGAACTGATTTATCGACAGCGAGGGACTCTATAGCCCGGATGAAGTCGTCACAAGCGATAACAGCATTGGAAGCGGCCTTCTGGATTTCACACTCAAAGTCTCCCTCATCGCTCGTGGTGAAGCTTAGTAGCGTACGAGGGACACCGCCCCACTCTTTCGCACATGCGGTCATGCGCTCGACGTCTAGGCCCAGAAGTACACTATGGCTATCTCATCAGATCTTGCCGCAATGAAGAACTTTCACTCACGCGAGGTCCTCAATCTCATCGATAGACCAAACCTTCATGACGTACCGTCCAGCACCATATTGCTTGCTCCATTCTTTCCAGCGGTTGCGATTCGGTGATGTTGCTTGGACGACTCGCACGTTGGGGAGATCTAGGAACGCGGGAGCTGGAGTCATGATCAATGAATTAGAATCACTTAGACCCCACACGTCACTGTGACGGAGTGGCTTTGAGTGTTGGATAGAATGAACAGTGACATTTTCGGTAAAGAGCACGTAGAACGGACAGCTTGAGAGTTGGAAAGCAACTGCCTTGTGCTCGCGGAGGCGTTCGACGAGTAGATAGATGAGGAAGTAAGTTTTCCCTACAAGTGTGCCGGAATACGACGACGTCACGATTAATTATGCTCGCGTTGTCAAGTAGTAACATTGTTCTTACCGATACCAGGCTGGCCCACAACGTAGGCCCCCTTTCGGTAAACTTGTTCTTCCTCCAATGCTTGCAGTGCCTCCCTATACTCCGTTCGCACAAGAATTTTTCCGCCACGCCAAAGGCCCCCACAAAGCAGCTGCACGGCAGCGGAATGTTCCCCGAAGTCGAGGCACTGAACAGCGTGCGAGGTTCCCCTATCAAGAAAGGTTTTGAAAGCATCAAGATTGCGCCGAGCAGCATTAGCGAAGGCGTGCAGCGTCTCCAGATCCTCCTCGAATAACTCTGACTGATTGCCTGCCATCTGAGCAGTAGTTGGAATTGGAATTGGAATTGGGAGCGTCGAGGATGGGCCGCAACGTCCACTAGCCCTCTGAACCATTCCCACGCCATATCACCAGTACCTTGCCAATAAACTGGATTTTAGATCCAACCGCTAGTGGCAATGAAAACGGTAAGTAGCACAAAATGATCCTCGCTCGTGTTCATCCTTCACAGTTTGATCGAGCGCCGTGCGACGTCGTGGTGCATAGTGCGGAATCAAAAGATCTATAGTGGACGCCTTGTCACCCAAAAACCACCTTTATCCAAGTTATGACGCAATGCTTTCCTTGGATACTGAGTCCTACTCGTACGTATTACTTCGTCGTCCTTCCTTACGCTTTCTTACATAGCATCGTCCAGGACTTCTTGGGATGACGGACGCCGAACTGGCCGCTTTCGAGGCCGATATCATCGCAATTTGTGCAGAACACGAGAGTCACTGGCGGGACGTTGACTACCGCGCCTGCGTGTCCATCGAATCAGAGAAATCAAAGTACTTTATCAAGTTCGACGCTCCCAGGACTCTTTGGCCTGAATTCTCGACGCAGTCGTACATCCATGACTATGCCATCCGTCACAGGAATGGGCCACGCATTCCCCAGGCTCTACACTACTTCGAAACCCAAGAGAAAGCATTCCTCGTAATGGAACACATAGAACTTACTGATCCCTCTCTTATTACAAACCTCGCTGAGAGGACGGCATGGGCTCTCGCTTGGCTCTCGAGGGTTTCAGCTCCTCCCGAAGATGTAATGGGTTCTTCCAAAGATGCGATGGGTCCAATAGGGGGTGGCCTCATTCGTCATAGGTTTTTCAAGAACAACAAGGCGCCTCTGCCTTTCCAGAGCGCCGCGGACTTACAGGTTTACATAAACAAAGTACGTCGCTGCTTATATTTTTGTAAGTATTCGCCATCCGACAAACAATTTATTTGGCCAGGGTCGCAAGCTTCTCTCGAACTTGGCTATGGACCCAGCGAAACCGATTATAATCATCAATGACCCGTTGATCTTCACTCAGTCCGACATGCACGTCAGCAACTTTGGCGTCGACAAGTGTGGCAACACGGTCCTGTTGGACTTCGGCCAGATAGGGCGATTGCCACTATCGTTTGCAAAGTATACCTTGGAATCGGATGAAGATGACAGCTTCATCGCCCGTGTAGCCAATCTCCTGCGTTGGCCGGACAACTCCAATATGGACTCGATGGCCAGAGTCTCTAGCTGTTTATGGATGACGTCCAACCCGAAACTGATTCGCCCACCCCAATGGTCGAAATCTCTGGGTTCTTCTTTCACACCCCTAACATAGCAAGGGAGTGGCTTAAAATAGCCCCTATTTGTGCTACTTATACTCTGCACTCCGACGCAGCACTGCACCGTTCCATCCTCGACGGTGTCTTCGTGAGTTGCCTCGTTGAAAGCACTCGACTTGTCCGCACCTGACATAGTGAAGTACAGCACTGAAACATGCCTGGCACGACACTCCCGCCTTTTCCCGACAACGTGCGCACACATCCATTGCTCGTGATCGATTACGAGCTGATCAAAGCCAGAAACTCCGATGAGATCGAGCGTCTATGGCAAGCAGCGACGACTCTTGGGTTCTGGTAGTAAGTAATCCACCACGAGGCAGCTCCACGACCAGTAAATCGCTCATACCATCATCATTTTACAGCCTGAAAAACCATGGTGCCGACAATCAAGTGAGCGACATGTTCGACATGGGTGCTCAGACAATGGCCCTGCCCCTTGAGGAGAAGTTGAAGTACGAACAAGGTGATTCCGGCCGATCGTTTGGGTGGGTACCTCAGAGACAAGTGTGAACCCTCCGAACCTGACCGGAACATCTGACCAGATACAAGAAAGCAGGTGCAAATGCCGTTGATGCCAGCGGGTCAGTTTATCCTGTCCTCGAGATGTTGTACAGGCTAATACTATCCATCGGGACAACAGAGAGCCGGACACTGTCGAGTTCATAAACGTTTCGAAAGACGATGCCCTCGCCTTCCCACGTGTCGTACACAGGACTTACCCTGAACCTACCACTGCGGCTATCCCTACAGTCGTCGAGCCTTTCGTCCGCAAGTCACTCGAGATCAACAATGCGCTGCTGCGCACCTTTAATCAAAAGCTTGGATTACCTGACGGAACTTTGGAGAAATTGCATAGTTTGGAAGAGCACAGCGGCAGCGAAGCTAGGGTGATCAGGAATCCGCCTGCGCCCAGCGGTGGATCTCCGGACAAAGTATCGCTGGGAGCCCACACTGACTTTGGATCTCTGGTATGTTTTCAAACTGTGTCGCAATGTTATTTTAACGCTGGACGGAACCTGATCAGTCGTTCTTGCACAACATACTTGGAGGGCTGCAAGTGTTGCCGCCTGGGCACGAGGAATGGTCGTATGTCAAGGTTGGCCAACGTTGTTCGTCCTCCAGAAAATATCAACGCTAACCATTGCCGCATGCGCATTCTATTAGCCTATTCCTGGTCATGCGATTTGCAACATCGGGGATGCTCTTTCGCTCTTCAGCGGAGGTATCCTCCAGTCCAACATTCATCGCGTTGTGCCGCCGCAAGGTGCACAGGCAGCGTATGAACGCTGGTCCCTCGTATTCTTCACTCGCCCTGGAAACTCAAAGATCCTTCGTGCCCTTGTGGAGGATAGCTCGATCATCACAGAAGCTGTGAAGTTACACCCGGAGAACAACTTTGAAACCGACACGACCGCCGCTGACTGGTTTACGAAGATGCAACATATCGATGTCCCAAAGCATATTTCAATGCTTGGTATTTACTAGACGAAGATCTTGTTCGAGGGGCCGATACCTGTAGCGAACGTCGGCGGTTTCGACGGACGTGTGTCGACTGTTGGCAGAGATAAGGGGTTCGATCTGAGCCTTTGAACGCATATGATCGTCGAGGAACTTCGAGGAACGACCTGCGCGATGGGGTGACGACTCAGCGTTTGGCACGAAAGGGTGTGTCATTTCTGTTGGATTTAGTTGCACCCGTAGCGTGTTTCGCCTAGTACCCTCGGCCGTGTGTTGTAAGTTCTATGGAACCGCGATGAAACGGCCGCTTTCAATCGCTTTGACGGGGTTTGGTATGAATCACTGTCAGAATAATTCCTGCCGATGAAGTCCAAGATGAAGAGCGATAAATTTGGCAACGAGCTTGCAGAACGTACAAGCCCAAATGCAAACTTGATTTGTCTACTCCGAAAATAATTAGTCAAATAGCCAACTTCATCCTCCCCATCATCCACTGGACGAGTCATTATAGCATACAACTACCTCGTTCTCATCGCGCCCATAGGAAAACACGGTGACTGCATCGAATAAACTGGATGTCGTGGCCACGAGAACAATAAGTGGCACGACGCCGCTACTCCGTCAAGTTCATGTGGACGAGAATTCCATCGTTCTCAGACCAGACCACGCTCTGAATCGAAGAATATATTGCATAGATCGTCACCCTGCTCGACGGTTGGCCTAGATCGTAGAATGGGCTCCTTTTCTTCCGAGCTCGATCCGCTCAATTATGTATTCGTCCCTGGCCAGCGAATGTTATGGCGTTCGATCACATGTCTCCGAACCAGCGAGATTCAATGGATGGAACAATTGATCGACTCGAATTGAGCGTTTCATCACTGCGGGACCCAAGGTATGAGGGAAGACGATGAAGACCTGCGTCCAATGAATTAGGTTTCATCTCCAACCCGGTTGATGGCAGTGAGGACGATGTCGATTGGCAGGCCTCCACGGTTCAAGCTGCACGCCACACTCCAGTACGTTGTTTTTGAATTCAGTACTTGGTGTTACCGGAGTACAGGATCAAAAAGATCTATATTGCATCCGGAAGCCCCTTTCCTTCCGAGACTCGCCATCCGTGAGGGGAACCAGCTCCGACCCGCTCAATTCTCTCTCCAGCAATATTTAATTGGTGGATCGCAATTGATTGAGCTGTTTTGAGCGCAAAGCATACTGCTCGCGTCCGGGTATGGATGATCACCATTGGGGCTATGCTCGGACCCAACCGTTAAAGAAGTGAGAACGGTAAGCTAGTAGCACGCGATTCGCTCGCTCATCCTTCAATGCAAAGGCACACACGAATACGTCGTTTTCGAGCCACTTGGTGTTCCTAACAACGCATCGAATCGAATTGCAAAGCTTGTCACGGTTGGCCCAGATTCCTCAAGTCCCTTTCTTTCCGAGACTCGCATCAGCTCCAACCCGCTCCCGCAAATGTATGGCGTCGCCGAGATCACATGTCTCCAAAACAGCAACATTCAGTGGTGGGTTTTCACAGCAAAGTATTCGACTCGCCCCTAGGTATAGATAGCCACCATCGGGGCCATGCTTGGGGCCCTTCATTCAATAGGGTAGGACATCCGAAGGGGCTCGACCAAGTCTCGACGTATAAGAGAGCAGTAACCCCAGCTCGATTCCCTTCACCCATATCCCCCAGCTCTTTCAGTCCGAGCTCGCTCATAGTCGCGATATCTGCTGCCATGTTCTCCTCCAAGTTCTTCACTTTCGCCTTTGTGCTTTCTTCAAGCTTGGTGGTGAACGGAGGTGTCATTCCTCGTGACGGAGGCCAGGTAAGTAGTCTTGTCAACCTCTGGCCACGCACGCTCATTGTGCATCTCGGCGCGGCCTCCCACTCAGAGCGTAACCACCACCATCATACCGACGAAGACGTCGTCCACTACCACTTCCCCTACGTCGACGACACCCACTACCACATCTACCACCACATCGACGACGCCTACCACCACATCTACAGCTACTACCACGTCCCATACGTCGACGACGCCCACTACCACATCTACCTCAACTACGACTATTTCTCATACCTCTACTACTCGTACCACTGTAGTGACGACGTCGACTACCCCCTGCCCCTCATCCACGCCAACTGAAACGAGCCGCACGTCTACCATCCTCACATCTACCACTCCGACAACGACGACCACTCAAATGAGTACCACTACGATACCATGTTCTACCTCGATGCCCACGCCAACCACCACTAGTTCCTCGACGCCGTGCACGACTTCGGCATCACCGCCGTGTACTCACGCTTGCCAATCAACGACCTCCCAGCATCCTCCTCAGTCGACTACTGGCCCTCAGCCTCAGAACCCCAATCCAGTATCGTGCGACAGGGTTCAGCCGTGGCAACCGAACTTGGCCGTAAGTTTCCATCTCACCTCGTCTCTGTTGCGATACTGATAAACAATCCCCTCAGTACACCGGCGGCGACAAGGTCATATTCAACGGCCATCTCTTCACCGCCAAGCAATGGTCCTTCAACAGCCAACCTGGAAGTTCCGATGTCTGGACCGACAACGGTGAATGCGCCCAGCCTATCAACAACAAGGTCGACTGCACGGGTGTTCCCGCTTGGCAAAAGTCGCAGGCATACCCCGCGGGCAGTAAGGTGGTCTTCAATGGTCATCTATGGGTCGCCGTTCAGTGGACGACAAGCAACACGCCTGGCGATACCTCTGGCACGTGGAAGGATCTGGGTGTTTGTGCTTGAAGATGCGGTCAAGTTAGCCTGTCAAGAGATCTTTATTTTTCTTCTTCTCTATAGGACATTGGATGTTCGTTACTTCTGCTAATTCTATCTCTTATTTTTCTTGCTAGCCTTCGAGTGACGCGAGAAATCAGCCTAGCTCGTCATTATGATTTTAGGTCCCAGCGATGGCACGCGAATTAGCATGACTACAACGACATTGTTCAGCGTGCGAATACAATGAAATGATAGGGGGGGCTACATTCAGTGTGAGTGGTGGGACGTGGGATGCTGATGTTTATATCGCGATGGTAGTACTCAGGATCTGGTCTAAATATTCCAGCTCATGGGTGGAGACAAGTATACCAATTCGAACACGCACAACAGTCTTGCTCGAACGATTCATCCGACTCGATGCTCCCTGGAGCAAACCTAATTGGCGGGACTCCTGAAGGGCCAGTTGCGGCGTAGGGTGTAGAACGTTCCATCGATGGAGGTTGTGTGTGTTGAGCCGCCTCACCCGTGGCAGCCTCCGCTGGCTGTGTCCCCGGTGTCTCTGCCGCATTGCTTGCCACGTTTTCGCCATCTCTTGCACGTTGCCTCGTACTCCCACCACTGGCAGTTTCTTCGGAGTTGGGCGATACAACTGCGACAAACTAGAATGGCCAGCGACATGATCAGCACTTATCCAAACGTGAAACCGTGTGTGTGAGCTCACGGTGTTCGTTCCTGCATAGGCAGTTCTGATGGGTCTCGACGGCATTCTGTGGCGTCTTTCCTGCAGCTCGGTGGCATTGGACATCGGTCGGGTGTTGTAAAAGACGTCCACGACCGCATGGCGAAGACGAGAAAATGAAAATAAAGGCGATCGAACTACGCGGTTGTCGTGAACAGGGCCGGCCACTGCATCTGAAAGGTCTTGTGAGCGCGTGACCGCTGGTGGCTACAAAGGCGATGAGCGGACGAAACTCATCAGCCAAACGGAGACAACTTACGTCGAACATGGAGCCGAGGGCAATTTCTTCTATGTGCTGCGTCTGTAGTATTTGTCTCGGTGTACCAATGGCGGATAGCTGTCAAGCGAGTGTGAGTAACCATTGCAAACGGAACGAAGGACGTGGAACTAAGATCAAGGAACGACAAGATCGGTTGCTACGCGAGTTGGCTGGTATTAAGGAATCTCGATGAAAGCGATGTTCACAGTGAAGTACTTACAGCATCATGTGAATCCTGCAGTAGAATGCTATTAATGTATGAAGGGCTTGAATGCTACACCGGACGTACGGGAAATTGGATGATCTTGCCGGTAGCAGTATCCCAAAACTTGATTGTACAGTCCGACGATCCAGTGACAATGCGCTTCCCATCAGGCGAGGATGCAGCAGACAAGATTGCACCCTTGTGGCCTCGCAGTGGACCGAGGAGTAGGTTGCCAGTCGTTGCATGCCACATGCAGATTGTTCCGTCGCCCGAGGTGCTGCATATTCTCGTGCCATCTGGTGAATACGAAACCGACGTGACGTCTTCTGAATGCGCTTCAAGAGGCCCGAGGACTGTTGTGCCTGTCTTCGCATCCCATACACGCACGGTCTTGTCGCGTGATCCACTGACGATACGATGGCCATCGGAAGAGAAGGCAACGGAAATGACCCAATCATCATGACCTCGGAACGGGCCAGCCGCGATTTCTAAGGTCGACACATCCCAGACATAGACGCACTTCTCGCTGCCACCAGCGAGTTGACTGCCGTCCGCAGAGAAGGAAAGTGTGAAAATTGTGCCGCGGTGTGTCCCCAGTCGTTTGCCTGTCTCTGAGTCCCAGAGGAGGAATTTCCCTCTCCCATCTGAGCTCGCAATAAGTTGGTCATCGGGGGAAAACTTCACGCACATCACTAAATCACGATGTCCTCTGAGTGGCCCGAGTACGACCTTGCCAGTGCGAGTATCCCAGACTCTGACCATTTCATCGTCTCCTCCGCTGGTCAATCGGGCTCCGTCTGACGAAATCGCAATTGAACGGACGGCGATACCTTTGCGGCCCCGCAGCGGCTGGAGAACTTCCTCGCCCTTCCAAACATCCCACATACGAATGGTGTGATCTTCGGAGGCAGATGCAATGCAATGTCCGTCGGGAAAGTAGGCAACAGCGCAAATTGATCCGAGATGCCCGCGAAATGGGCCAGTGGGTTGATATTTCTCCTTCTCGTCTTCTGTCAACTATGAAAATCTACATGAGATACAAATCCATACATTGCCAACCAACTTACCTGAGGTAATAGAACTTCTCGCGTCGATGCATCCCACACTCGGATTAAGCCATCATTTGCCCCTGTGACGAACCGAGTCCCATCAGGTGCGAAGCTGACTGCTTGAACTGCTCGGCTGTGTCCTCTGGCAGGCCCTCCGACAGGGTTGCCTGTGTGCAACTCCCAACATCGAACTGTCGTGTCAACTGAACCACCAAGAAGTTGTTTTCCGTCGGGGGAAAATACTACACAGTTAACGTCGTCCATGTGGTCTTCCATAGGATCTAACAGCAAACTTCCAGTCGAGGCATCCCAGGTCCGAATGGTAGCATCCGAAGAGCAGCTCGCAAGTTGCTCTCCGTTTGGACTATAAGTGACAGCATTGACCCAACCTGTATGTCCTTCCAGCGGTCCGACAACCAAAGTTCCCGTTGTGACGTCGAAGATGCGAATCTTGTAGTCGCGGCAACCGGTTGCAAGTCGGCTTCCGTCGGGCGAGAAGTTCACTGATCGTACGCTCTTTGGATGTTGAATCTCAATCGACTGCGTCAGGTCTTCTGCACGCCATATGCGGGTCGTGCAATCGAATCCTCCACTGGCGATGTGTTGATTGTCGGGCGAGTAAGCGACTGCGTGGACCCCATAAGCATGTACTTTTACACGCTCCAAAATGAGTTGCCCATCACTGACATCCCATATACAGACTCTGTCATCCAGGTGCCCACTCACCAGCCTCTTTCCGTCAGGCGAGTAACACAGCGATTCGACCTGCTCGGCGTGTCCTTTGGGTTCAAGCAACATGTCACCCGTACCGGAGTCCCATGTTCTGATAGGAGGGTCCAGCCCTCCGGTGGCAATTTGCTTGCCATCAGGAGAGTAGCAGATGGCAAGAATCATGCGATTATGCCCCGCAAAAGGCTTTGGTTGTGTGGTATCCGTCCGATGCGTCGATGGACCAGGAGCGGGTGAAGGCGAAGAGGAAGGTATGGACATTTATCAAGGCTGGTAGGCAACTCGACGATGGCCTTCGCGTCTTGTGAAACCGGAAGGTGAATGTATGATCCAGATCGCAAGGACCAGTAGCATCAGTAACTTGACAAAACGCTAAATCTAGCTTATATCGACTTATGTCGAGAAACTTAAGAAAGTCACGTGGTCCCGCCCACTGGACGGTCACGTAGGTGCCTGACTGAGTCACGTCAAAATATGCTCAGTAGTGAAGCTTCGAAGGCTCGCGCACGCACAATCCACGCATGTAAAAGTGGTGCTCAATTCTAAAATGTCGTCGATTTTGTCGTTGGGTTTGCCAAACTTACATTAAGGTCCAATGTGCTGATGGTGAGGTAACTGAGGTTAGGCGAGATCAGTGAGAACGCCGTGAGGTAACCCTCTCACCGGACTCGGGCGGAGGGTGAGATCTGTTTGAGAGGAGCACTGGAATTGTTGATTCAGCTACAGCTCAGCGCTAGCACTCAATGTTCACCCTGTTTCCATATCCACCACGTTCACAACATGCTCCGCATGTAGCTATGAAAATATGATATCAGAGAGTTCCTTGCCTTGCAGTCAGCACATTCCAGTGTGCTGGCAGCATCAAGGTGTGAGCAGGGCCATGTTCAACAGTCCCTCAAAGGCAGACAAGATGATGAAGAGTATGATTTATGGATCTCACATGTCTTTTCCAGCACAAGCACAGGTCTCCATATCCTCTCTACTCTATTATCCCCACAGATTACTTGTGGTCCATACAATCAATGGCAGAAGTGCAACAAGTTTTTTGAATTATCATTGAGTTGACCAGATCATGATTTTTGCCATGAATATTGGTCAGTACAGTTCATTTGCACTTTCTTGATGTTCTGAGTCATGATATGATACGGTCAGCGGCTCACATGGTGCTGGAGTGCGTACTGAGGTGTTATTGGTACTGAGGTTGCTCAAAGCTTAGAGATGCTGAGAGGAAAGTGACTCAGGAGGATTCGATGGGAATCCCCTGGTCGCTGCATTGGTTCTTATATACTGTACAAGTGTTTGTCCATGTGTACACTAAATCTACCGATAACATGAAAGGCATGAAGAGTAGACGTGCATCAATCATCGCCATGGAATGGAAGAAAATCATGGAATGAGGAGAACATGTGCAGAATGGAAGTGAAAGCATGAACAGGAGGTAAACATGTGCTGCCACGATCATACATGAGATCGGTGAGGATTCCATGATGTGTGGCAGCTATTAAATATCAAATAGCTATGAAATGGAAAACATATGTAGGAGGTGAGGCATAAGGCTATGAGAGCCTGTGAGTCCGTGAAGAGATAGCATAGGGGTTAGTCCTTGCATCATACGATCTAGGTCGTATGAACCAAGTCTCGTGACCAGTCATGTGCATAGGAGAGAGACTTAGACGTTTCTAAGCCTTGAGAGTAAGCGCGCTAGGTGCTAAAGGCTTAATAAATTAGAATAAGTAGAAAGAAAAAGAAAATAAATAGAGGAAAAATGCATATCGTAACATGATATAGGATGGGACACACTACATTTGACTGCTTGGTCTATATTCTGGAGCAAAATCTGATCTTCGAATCAACTGGATGAAAGCCTCAACGTCCTGTGTATTTTCAACTTGCTTGCTTTCTTTTACATTATGGTGTGTAGTACTGATGCAATGCAGACTATGCACAAGCTAGGAATTGGCTTCGGTACTGTTTTCCTCTATTGTCAACGTGTAGTACATACTTTGTGAGAACTGGGCCTCAAACTTGTGATGTAGAGCAATGAGAAACGCCATCAACAAGTCACAAAGCATGTTATATTATGACATGCATTTTTTCCCAATTTATTTCTTTTTTCTTTCTATTTATTCTAATTTATTAAGGCTTTAGCACCTAGCATGCCTACTTTCAAGACTTAGAAACGTCTAAGTCTCTTTCCTAATCATGTGACTTGACGCATGCAACTGGCTCATGAGACGAGCGTCAGACTCTGCCTTTCGCAACGTCAATACTACAACTAAGACCGAGAAGACAAATCAGTTAACGTCTGACTTGAAGACATGCAGAGGTGAAAAGATAAAGTGTCGAGTTATACTCCTCGACGATGAGTGAAACGATGAGGGAAGAACTTATGGTCGCTCGTGGACGAGTAGCCCCAAGAGAATCAAGCTAGGGTCTCTGGGCGATGGCATTGCAATATATATACTGTTACAATGTTTGTACACTACAAATAAATGATATCATCGGAATGTTCCACAACATTCCACAATGTTCCATATGACGTCAGGTGATGTCATGGTCCAGACCGTTCTAGATAAGTCTAGATCGGAATGTTCTAGGCCTAGTCTAGGCTCTAGTCATGTGATGTCTAAATAAAGAGTCCTCGTTGCACATGAGCAAGTCACATGATCCAGTCACATGATTAAATAAGCACGTGATGTAAGTCACATGACTGTAAAAAGAGAAAGAAAAAGAGAGAAAAATAGGTGAAAATTTATACCCCGTAACAGCTCACATGATACAAGGACTAGCCCCTATGCCCACCTTTCACATATGCATGGACAATTCTAGATCTATATCTCACCTTCTGTGTATGTTTTCCATTTCCTAGCTATTTGATATTTAATAGCTGTCATACATCATGGTGTCCTCACCGATCTCATGTATGATCATGGCAGCACATGTTCTCCTCATGATATGCTTCTCCTTCCATTTTACATATGTTCACCTTATGTTTCACTTCCTTTCCATTTCATGGCTATGCTTGATACATGCCTGTTCTATATGTTTTCTATTTCATCGGTTAGATTCTGTATATACATGTACAAACACTTGTAGAGTATATAAAGGGTGAATGCAATAACCAGAGGATTCCTCATTGAATCCTCCTGAGTCCTCTCTCAGTTTCTCACTGCCAGAAGCAACCTCAGTAGATAAACTATCAGTCAACAATGTGAGTGTTAGATGTCGAGCGTAATAGAATGGAAAAACAAACCAAACTAAAAGAAGAACTGGACACTGTTGTAGTCCAACATAGAGTCTGCAAGACCTGTTAAGTCACACCACTCTATCTAGCAACTAAGGCCAGGGCTTTACTGGTGTAACCATGAATATATTGAACTAAGGAATACAACAGGGAGAAGTAACTACTTATATACCCTAGATAATGTGCATGAACCATGGTCAGTGCCCCTCTGAGGTGAACACGCTAAGTACTATATAAGTAAACCCGGTACTAGTAAAGTAATACCCTAGACCCGTATACTCTAGGTCGTAAGGCTAGACTAGGTCTAGAACTTACCCAGCCACCTGATAAGATAAATGAATGTGATAAGATAAGCACCATCCTAATAAGATAAGATAAGAAAAACAAGAAGCACCTTGAGCACTAGTGACGTGATCGTCTCATCGAGTTCAACCCAGAAGGGCCTAGATCATATCTAAAAATAGGGTGGCCATATCAGTTCTAGATCTTACCTATTTCTTATGTCACCTTCCATCCTTTTCTATGATTGTTTGACCCCTTGTTGATTTGACAAAGAAAACCATCTCCTGGAACTGAAATAGTGAATGCAAAAAGGCATTCATAACATTGAAGAAGACCTTTGTTCAACAACCAGTGTTATTGATATCTGACATCACCCGGCCATTCTTTATTATGACAGATGTCTCTCTTCACACCACTGGTGCTGTGTTGATATAGAAAGATACCAATGGAGATCTCCATTTCTATGCATTCCTTTCTCAGACTTTTTCTTATGTTGAATGAAATTACGACATTTACAATCAAGAACTCCTCACTGTTATATGTGTCCTCATTGCCTAGAGGTATTATCTTCAAGGAACTGATCATCAAGTTACAGTTCTTACCAACCATAAGAATCTTACATACTTCAAATCTCCTCAGCAATTATCCTATTGTCAAGCTCATTGGCTGATAATTCTTCAAGACTTTGATTTGAAACTTGAACACATTTCTGGAGATCAGATGGGACCCACTGATGCACTTTTTCATATACATGATATTGATATGTCCAAAGACAACACTGCTGTTGAGACGAGCGGTGGCACTTGGCTCTCGCAATGTCGAACACAAAGAACAAAGACTGAGAAGACAAATCAGTTTACGTCTAACTTGAAGATGGGGATGAGAAACGAGTAGAGTCGACTTAAGCTCATCGACAAAGGGCACGATGAGGAGGAGAAGACTTAGGCATGCTCATAGATGGATAGTCCCAAGAGAACCAAGCTAGGGTCTCTGAGCGATGGCATTCTCATATATATAGTATTACAATATTTGTACCGGACAACTAATTAGTAAGTAGGAATGTTTCACAACATTCCACAGCATTTCATATGACGTTGTGATGATGTCATGGTCTAGACCGTTCTAGATAAGTCTAGGTGTAGAATGTTCTAGGTGAGTCCAGGCCTAGTCATATGATATCTAAATATAAGTCCTCATTGCACATGATCCAGTCACATGACCACAAAAAGAGGGAGAAAAATAGAGAAAAATAAGGAAAAATTATACCCCGTAACACTATCCCCCTTCTAGGAATCGACTTCCAGGCAATTAAATGGGGCAGAAGTCACAGAGCAAAAATTGTCATAGGGGACAAATAAAGAGTCGAATTGCAACTGAACCATGTGCAACTTCCTGGGAGCAGAAGGGTGGCGACGATAGAAATCGCGAATAGCATCACAAGCATTACTTAGGTTAGCCTCAGGCTCCCAAGTATGCTCCTCATTAGAATAACCAACCCAGTGAACTAAAAATTCAAGGTGACGACCCCGCAGGCGAGAATCAACAATGTAATCAACCTTGTACTCTTGATCACCTTCTTCAGTGACTAGCACCGGACCAGGTTGTTGCACCGGTTGACCGGGCAAGTGCTCTTTATAAGGTTTGATGCGACTAATATTCACAACTGGGTGAATGTGCATTGTTGAAGGTAAACGGAGTTCAACGACATTAGAGCTGACCAGCTTCATGATGTCATACGGACCAAGCCATTGTTCAGTGAACTTCTGGGAAGGTCGAGAAAGTTTTAAATTAGAAGTGCTTAACTACACTTTATTGCCAACCTCATAAGGAGGTGATTGAGATCTATGATGATCGGCTTTCTTTTTCATAGCGGCTTGCGCTTTTTCTAGGTTTTTATGAGCCTGCTCAAGAGTTTGTTCCATTTTAGTAGTGAGATCCTCGGCTACAGGAACCTTGGACTGAAGCGGTTCAACGCCCATCCTTGGTTTATAGGATTGAGTGACCTCGAATGGAGATTTACCAAGCAAGTCCTAGCGCTTGTTGTTATAAGAAAATTGCGCCAGCGCTAGCCATTCAGACCAATCATATGGCTTTTCGGCAATGAAAAGATGGATATATTCCTGTAATGCTTGGTTCATCCATTTGGTTTGCCCGTCTGTTTACGGGTGAAAAGCAGTGGAGAGCTTAAGCTCAATTCCTAAGAATTTTCCTAATTCACACATAACCTGAGACACGAATTGTGGACCACGATCCGAAACAATAGTCATGGAAAGACCATGATGCTTCTAGATATGTTGCAAATATAATTTGACCATTTCAAGAGCCGTGATCATTTTGTTTGTGGGAATAAATATCGCCTCTTTGGAGAAACGATCGACAACCACTAGGATTGTGTCATAACCATCTGAAAGAGGTAAGTTCGTGGTAAAATCTGCTGAGATATCAACCCATGGCTCAGATAAGATCGGCAGTGGTTGGAGCATGCCGGCTAGGGCAATGCGAGAACTTTTCATGTGTGCACATTGATCGCAATGTGAGACATAGTCCTTGACCTATATATGTAACCCAGGCCAGTAATAATTACATTCCACCAATTCCTGTGTCTTTGACTGACCAGAATGTCCTGCGACTGGATTGTTGTGATGGAGTGTGAGAATGTCTTGGCGAAGCTTAGCATTACCAGGAGCATAAATATGATTTTTTTGATAATAAAGCCCATCCTGGAGCTTATAATTTGATCCTAGATCTAGATCTTTAGATAGTGCCTTGATTCATTCAATGATAGAATGTTCTTTGACTTCTACAACAAGATGTTGAGCTCTGATCTTTTCGGGAGGAATTACTGTGACACCCTTGTTGTCATCTTCAACCCCATTAGAGTGATCACAACATCAGGATAAAGCATCAGCTTTCGTCATAGAGGTTCCTGCCTTATGGACCAAGGTAAAGTCGAATCACGTAAGGTATAAGGACCATTGTGCTTGTCTGTGATTTAGATCTTGGGATTTCATAAAATATTGGAGATTTTTGTGGTCGGACCAAATTTCAAATTTGTGCCAAGCACCTTCTAAATAATGTCTCCATATTTCTAGCACACGGATAATAGAAGCATTTCTTTATCTGCAACCTGGTAGTTCTGCTTTTGAGCCGAGAGAGCATACAAACTAAAGGCACATGGTCACCATTCTCCATCAGGACATTTCATAGATAGGATAGCCCCTGTGGCAAAATCCGAGGCATCGGTTTCCAGGTGAAATTTCACATCGATATCCAGATAAACCAAAATAGATGCTGTCATAAAGCATTCTTTAAGCGTTTCAAATGTCTGTTGTTCTTTATCTCCTCAGTTCCACTGGAGATCTTTATGTGTTAAGTCCATAAGAGGTTTTGCAATTCCAGTATAACTGAGTATGAAGCGTCAGTAAAAGTTAGTGAGGCCAAGGAAAGAACAGACATGTTTGACCATTTGTGGTACTGGCCACTCCTGGATCACTTTGACTTTCGATTCATCCATGCAAACACCGTCGCGAGTCACGGTCATGCCGAGGAATTCTACTTCTGTCTTGTCAAAGAAGCACTTCTCCAGCTTGACAAATAAATCATTATCTTTGAGCCGCTGAAGCACACATGCTACAGCTTTATGATGCTCATCGATATTGTCCGATTTTGTATAGATTAAAAGATCGTCTATATAGATAACAACAATATCGTCCATATCCGCAAATGACTCATTCATCATAGATTGGAACATAGCCAGCGAATTACAGAGACCAAAGAATATAACGAGGGGTTCAAAAGAACCTAAATGATAGACAAAGGCTGCCTTCCATTCGTCACCTTCTTTGATACATATATTGTTATATCCCCATTGAAGGTCTATTTTTGTAAAGTACCTTGCATCCTTAAGCTTGTCAACAAGCTGACTAATCAGGGGCTGATACAGTCAGCAGCTCACATTGATGTGGAGTGCATACTGAGACTACAAGAACTGAGGTTGCTCTAGCATAGAGGGGCTGAGAGAAAGACTCAGGAGGATTTGATGGGAAACCTCCTGGTCACTGTATTCAGTTCTTATATACTCTACAGGGGTTTGTACATGTAGTGTCCAGATCTACTGATAAGATGAAAGGCATGAGGACCAGACATGCATCAAGCATTGCCATGGAATGGAAGAGAAGAATAACATGAGGGAAACATGTGTAGAATGGAAGATGAAGCATAAGCATGAGGGGAACATGTGCTGCCATATTAATATGGTGTGTAGGTCATGAGGTGTGGTAGCCTATTAAATATGAAATAACAGAGATGAAAAACATATGGTAAAGATGAGGCATAAGGCTATGAGAGCCTGTGAGTCTATGAAGAGATAACATAGGGGCTAGTCCTTGTATCATACGATATTTCTAAGTTTTGAAAGTAAGCACGCTAGGCGCTAAAGGCTTAATAAATTAGAATAAATAGAAAGAAAAAGAAAATAAATAGGGGAAAAATGCGTATCATAACAGGGGCAAGGGATAATTATTTTTGACCATGCCTTCATTCAGATAGTGGTAATCTTGAACCATCCGCTTCATGCCTTCCTTTTTAGGAACAAAGAATACTAACGACGTCTGAGGTGATTTAGACGGTCTAATATAGCCCTTCAAGAGCTGATCTTCAATAAATGATTTAACTTCATCCTGCTCCTGAGCTGAAAGAGGAATCATTCGCCCTTTCTTAGGTTTGAAGTCTTCTTTTAATTTGATTACATGATCCCACGGCTTGCATGTTGGCATGCACTCGGATTCTTTCTTCAAGAAAGTTTCGTAGAAGTCCTTGTGGTAGATGCTAGGAACCAGTTCTTTGATAGGTGTTTCTAACACGACTGTACTTCTTAGTTTCTTCCACGAGTTGTCAGTTTCGAGGTCACTGATAATGTTATGATATGCATTTTTCCTCTATTTATTTTCTTTTTCTTTCTACTTATTCTAATTTATTAAGCCTTTAGCGCCTAGCGCGCTTACTCTCAAGACTTAGAAACGTCTAAGTCTCTCTCCTATGCACGAGACTTGATCCATACGACCTAGATCGTATGATGCAAGGACTAACCCCTATGCTATCTCTTCACGGACTCACAGGCTCTCATAGCCTTATGCCTCATCTCCTATGTATGTTTTCCATTTCATAGCTATTTGATATTTAATAGCTGCCACACATCATGGAATCCTCACCGATCTCATGTATGATCGTGGCAGCACATGTTTACCTCCTGTTCATGCTTCCACTTCCATTCTACACATGTTCCCCTCATTCCATGATTCTCTTCCATTCCATGGCGATGATTGATGCACGCCTACTCTTCATGCCTTTCATGTTATCGATAGATCTAGTGTACACATGGACAAACACTTGTACAGTATATAAGAACCAATGCAGCGACTAGGGGATTCCCATCAAATCCTCCTGAGTTATCCTCCTCTCAGCCCCTCAGCTAAGAGCAACCTCAGTTACGACTAATTTCTGTATGCACTCCAAATCATGTGAGCCGCTGATTGTATCATTAGGATTCGATCAAAACTAACTGACTTTGCTCGTGATGCTTGCCAGTCAAGACCACTGCAAGCACAAGTGAACACTTTTGACGCATTTCACGTGAAGGCTTACGGACTGACGTTTAAGTAACATTGGCTAGTGTCTTCCAACAGGTTTTATGAATCTCGTCCCGCATCTTACGCAGAGGAGCACGGAGAATGACTTATCTTGTCCACAGAGCAGTTGACGTTGTCAGACAACGGTCAAGGGCAACGGATAGACCAGAAAGCGTGGTTCGAAAGAGAACTCAGGCTACGCTTACCCTATACAAACATCGACGAGGAAGAAGTAGCCACCCTCGTCCCAACTCCCTCATCTTACCGCCGTTCTCGCTCACCTTTGGTAGATCCGAACGACGCCCCACCTGCCGCCTACCCCCAGTTGTTGGACTTTATCAATCAGCTCTTCATTCCGAACGTGCTTGTAGACGAGTACATACGTCAGGTAGAGGCAGAGCTCATTGAAGAGAGAGGGTCCACGCAGAGAAGAAGAAGCTAGGGTTAGGTACAGAACCCCTACCTCTTTTCCCGCACCACGCCCACGTCGGGCTAGACATACTTACTTTCCAGTTGATCCCGCACATGTCTGCAGGGATTACCACGATGAATTCCTCCCCGACTTCCTACGTCCATGCTTACATCCCCATCGCGTCCTTAAAGAAGTAAGGCGCGTACCTCACGTACTCACAATCGACCCCCTGATCTACGATCGGGAGTTACAATATTTCCTTTAAACTTTCTCTCTACGTAAAAGTTTCTTTTTTTTGAATCAAAATGTCGCAAGCTATATTTGATATCTTGGACGATCCCAACGCACAATGGGATGAGAAGATCGCCACTGCTAGACAGGGCATGTTTGATCAGAGCTGAATCATAAACCAGCTCAATAACAGAATTGCCGCTCTCAAAAGGGGGGGCACAGCAGGAAGTTCAGCTTCTGCAAGTACGGGGGGAGCATACTCAAAGAAGATCGAAGTATTCAACGACCCTGGAGAATATGATGGGTCAAAAGCTAAATTTGAAGAATGGTGGGCTAAGATGTGGGCTTGGCTCAACATCAATTCACACACAATAACGCCGGGCTCACACGAGGTAGTCCTGGCTGTCCTCTCCCATCTAAAAGGGCTGAAGGCTGGTCCCTTTGCTCAGATGAGGATTATCAAAGGGGATACGTACACATGGGCCTTGATGGTGGCAGAAATAGAAGGACTTTTCTGCTCTACCAATCAAGTAGATTGGGCATGTAGTCAGCTGAAGGGGCTGCTACAAGGCAAAATGACGACAGACAATTTTATCGTCAAATTTGAAGCACTTTACCAGCAGGCTGTGATAGACGAATCACATGCCATCTCTATGCTGGAGAACAATGTCAGACGGGGCATTATCACCTAAATATTCAAAGAAGGCAAAAGAAAGGCTAAAGTAGCCAAGTACATTGCCGAAATCAGATGCGTCGGGACTACTCAAGAGTCCCTCGATTTCATAATGGGTGCCACAACCCGAAGAACGTCTCAGGCACATGGCGACCCTAACACCATGCAAATAGATGTCGCCCAAAGAGGGTCGTCATCAAAACTTACCTACTACAACTGTGGTGGGCCATATGGGGTAAAGAACTGCCTCAAATCAAGGGTACAATGTCCCTCCTACAAATGGCTAGGGGGCAAACACAAAAAAGAATACCGTGGTGGCTGCCAAGTGCAAGTCATCGAGCCAACAAGAGAAGAGCCCAAAAGGAAAGCCCCACGTGGCAATGATACTTTTGTGGCTATCTGTAACATGTCATTTGATGAAATGAGGGCATACTTCTGGGACATGAAAGATGTCCATGATAAGGAAAAAGGCCGTGCTGCATGAACGAACTGGGTGTTCGTGTGGTCACTTTTAATGAATATTTATCAAACCACTTTTCTGTCCTTGAGATTGAAGAACCTAGAGAAAGCACGGATGAGTCGGATGATGTTTTATTTTCTCAATGCCAAACTGGGTCCTCTTCTGTAAAGGGGCTCGGCCGGGGCTTCAAACCGATACTTAATTCAGTTTCAACAAAAACCCAAAAAAATATGTCAGACGAAGAAATCCCAGACGAATTTTTCTTACAAACACTCAACATGGAGAAGGAAATCTTAATGAAGATCAAAGTCGCATCCTCCCATGATAAGAAGGCTTACGTCGCCGCTGACGCACTACTTGATTGCGGCACTAATGTTATTTTCATTGACAAAAAGTGGGCCACAAGCCAAAAGCTACTGCTCACTCTCTTACGCAATCCCATCCCCGTATTTAATGTTGATGGATCAAAGAACTTGGCTGGAAATGTTATGCATTCCACCGAGCTAATTATAGACTATGAAGGACACAGGGAACATGTTACCACAGAGGTTACAGATCTAGGATGTAATCAGATCATCCTTAGGTACATGTGGTTGAAGAAGCACAATCCTGAAATAGATTGGGCAAAGGGCGAAGTAAAGATGACACAATGGCCCAGAAGTTGTCATCTATTAAGGGAGAAAAGTGTTTTCCTTCGTGTTCTGGAAAAAGAAGAAGAAGAGGCTGCTTATCATGCCTACACTATACGAGCTAGCATTGAAGCGCCAAAGAAAATAAAAAAGACGATTGAAGAGATGGTGCCTAGTGCATACCATCAATACTACGGACGGTTCTCAAAAGGAGAATCTGAACGCATGCCAATCAGGAAACCATGGGATCATACAATTGACTTGAAGGATACATTCGTTCCTAAGAAAGGAAGAATGATTCCCCTCTCAGTAGAGGAGCAGAAAGAAGTTTCTAACTTCATTGATGAACAACTGAGGAAGGGATACATATGACCTTCAAAGTCTCCACAAACTTCCCCTGTTTTCTTTGTGCCAAAGAAGGAAGGCACTAAATGCATGGTTCAAGATTATCGTTATCTAAACGAGCACACCGTCAAGAATAATTATCTGCTCACGCTGATTTCCCAATTAGTGGATAAGCTCAAAGGAGCTAAGTTATTTACAAAGATGGATTTACAATGAGGATACAACAACATTCACATCAAGGAAGGCGATGAGTAGAAAGCTGCCTTCGTATGCTTCCGCGGTACCTATGAACCCCTCGTCATGTATTTCAGGTTATACAATTCACCTGCCACGTTCCAAGCAATGATGAACGAAATCTTTGCCGATATGGATGATGTAGTGGTGGTCTACATTGATGACCTATTAATATTCACCAAAACCGATGATATCAAGGAACATGAAAAGATCATTAAAGAAGTCCTATGTCGATTGGAAGAAAATGACTTATTTATCAAACCAGAGAAGTGTACCTTTATGGTACCAGAAGTTGAATTCCTCGATATGATAGTTAGCCGAGATGGAATTAAGATGGACGATTCCAAGGTTAAGGCTATTCTAGAATGGCCTGCACTGAAGAATGTGAAAGGAGTTAGGAGTTTTCTCAGACTTGCCAATTTCTACCGAAGATTCATCCAAGGCTATGCCCAAGTGGCTAGACCCTTAAATGATCTAACAAAGAAGGATACACCCTTCGGGTGGAAAGAAGCACAACAAGAAGCATTTGATATGCTAAAGAAGAAGTTTACGTCCGCTCCTATTCTCTCCTATCCAGATGAAGAAAGTCACTTCCGTCTTGAATGTGATGCCTCAGACTTTGCAACAGGTGGAGTCTTATCTATTGAAAAGGATGGCTTATGGCACCCAGTTGCCTACGCTTCACGATCCATGACACCTGAAGAGAGGAATTATCCAATTGCTGATAAAGAGATGCTCAGCATGATTCAGGCTCTCGAGGCATGGAGACATTATTTAGAAGATGCCAAGTATGAATTTGAAATCTGGAACGATCACAAGAATCTCCGATATTTCATGAAGGCACAAGATCTTAACCGTTGCCAAGTGCAATGGGCACAGTATTTATTTAGGTTCAACTTTCAACTCATCCACAAAGCTGGAACCTCGATGGGAAAAGCCAATGCCTTATCTAGACGAGAAGATCACATGATCGGCATCGAGGATGACAATAAGGGAGTAACCATATTAATGCCGGAGAAGATTAGAGTGACCATCTTGATCTCCGATGAAGGCGATAAGATCAAACAATAGGTTCTTGATGCTATGCACAAGCTGAAAGAATCAGAAGTCCAGAAGTTACAAGGAAAGTTCCACATCCATGAAGATAGTGATGGAATTCTCTATGATGAAAAGATGAGAATGTATATATTTGACGACAAAGGTCTATGGCAATCTATTATTACGTTGCACCATGACACCCCAGTTGCCGGACATCCAGGAGTTGAGAAGACAATAGATTTGCTGCAGCACAGCTATTTTTGGCCTTTGATGTCACAACAGGTCAAAGATTATGTTTTCCATTGCGATAGATGCACACGTATGAAAGGGAGTAATCAGCCTCCCGCTGGAAAATTACATCCCTTGGAAGTTCCAACTACACCTTGGGAAGACGTATCAGCAGACTTCATCACAGATCTGCCTGATTCCCATGGATTCAACTCCATCCTTGTAATGATGGACAGGTTCTCAAAAGAAGTCGAATTCATTCCTTGTTTAAAAACGATGACAGCCCTTGATACAGCTTGTCTCTATTTGCAACACGTGTGGAAGGCACATGGCCTATCCCACACTATCATATCTGATCGTGGACCGTAATTTGCCACGGAATTAATGCGTGCATTGTGCAAGCAATTAGGTATCACCCCTAAATTATTCACTGCATATCATCCGCAGACAGATGCTCAGACGGAATGAATGAACAGGGACTTGGAACAGTACCTTCGTTTATTCTGTGCAGAGAAAGAAGAAGAATGGGCTGACTGGCTTGCCATCGCTCAATTCTCCTATAATACAAAGGAGCAGGCTTCTACAAAGAAAACCCCTTTTGAAGTCACACGGTCCTATGCCCCACGAATGGGCTTCGAGCAACATGTATCTAAGGCACCAGCTGCTGATGACTTTGCTGAAGAAATGGCCAAGACTTTGAAAGATGCTGAAGCTAATTTATTAGAGGCTCAGAAGTGAATAAAAGTGCAAGCTGATAAGCACAGATCAGTTGCCCCTGAATACATCATTGGGGATAGGGTCTGGCTCAGCACAAGTAATCTGCACCTGCCACGAGTTTCACGTAAATTAACTGAACGATGGATTGGTCCCTATGAGGTCACCAAATTGGTTGGCTCTAATGCGTTGACGCTTAAGCTGCCAAAGTCTATGCGTATTCACCCTACAGTTAATATTTCACGGGTCAAGCCTTACAAAGAGCACTTGCCTGGGCAACCGGTCATTGCCCCTGGACCCATTGAAGTTACTGAGGGACGTGATGAAGAATATGAAGTAGATTATGTAGTTGAATCTCGTAAAAAAGGAAACCGCCTCGAATACTTAGTCCACTGGTGGGGCTATACTGATGAAGATAGAACGTGGGAACCCGCTGGTAATTTGGCCAATGCTTCTGATGCAGTCACAGCCTTTCATCGGGCACATCCCTCGGTTCCTCATAAGCTACGTATGGCTTACTTGGATTTCTTATCATTATTCCAGCCCTTCACTAATTTAACGGTTCCATCTACTCGTGACACTCCCTTTGATTGCCTGGAAGTCGATCCTTAGGAGGGGGGTAGTGTTACGATATGCATTTTTCCTCTATTTATTTTCTTTTTCTTTCTACTTATTCTAATTTATTAAGCCTTTAGTGCCTAGTGCACTTACTCTCAAGACTTAGAAACGTCTAAGTCTCTCTCCTATGCACATGACTGGTCATGAGACTTGGTCCATATGACCTAGATCGTATGATACAAGGACTAACCCCTATGCTATCTCTTCATGGACTCACAGGCTCTCATAGCCTTATGCCTCACCTCCTATGTATGTTTTCCATTTCATAGCTATTTGATATTTAATAGCTGCCACACTGGAATCCTCACCGATCTCATGTATGATCGTGGCAGCACATGTTTACCTCCTGTTCATGCTTCCACTTCCATTCTGCACATGTTTCCCTCATTCTATGATTCTCTTCCATTCCATGGCAATGATTGATGCACACCTACTCTTCATGCCTTTCATGTTATCGATAGATCTAGTGTACACATGGACAAACACTTGTATAGTATATAAGAGCCAATGCAGCGACCAGGGGATTTCCATTGAATCCTCCTGAGTTATCCTCCTCTCAGCCCCTCAGCTAAGAGCAACCTCAGTTATGACTAATTTCAGTACATACTCCAAATCATGTGAGCCACTGATTGTATCAGATAAGACCTTTCCATTTTGAGATTGCTTCAACTTCTTCATCTAGTTCCATTGAAGCAAGGCGCGTAGTGCGATTAGACAATCGATAACATGATCTTGAGCAACAATTTAATTTAACTTCACCAGTTTGCCAGTTAATGTTAGGATTGTGATACTCGAGCCAGATATATCCGAGGATGATCGCAGCAGTGCCGAGATCACTGATTTCGGCTTGAACTACTTCTTTGTGACCTTTGTACTCCATTCGGACTTCTGTGATATGCATAATATCTCCTGCTCAGTTCTTAGTTCCATTGACATTAAAGACTGGGATAGGTATCGGCAACTTTCATAGTATGAGGCTTTGTTGCTTAGCCCATTGACGATCAATAAAGATCAATAAAAATAGAATTTGCTCCACAATCTAGAAGAGCTTGGACCTGAATAGGTGACGTGGTGTCAATATCCATGTGTTTGTCCATTACTTTGATCAGGATTTTGAGTTCCTTCTTGAGGGATACAGATCTAGTAAGGATCCTTTCAGGAGAATCATCTCCAGGGGACAGGGAGTTGATAGAAGAAGTATTTTTGATTTTCAGGGAATTAAGCACTGGTTGAACAGCCAAGCCTCGTAAGGAGGACCCCCCTTCTATGTACGTATCCAAGAAATCAGCAAACAAAGAAACTAAACTATTTTTTTGTGATTTTGTTTTTTCTTCTTTTGTAGATTGTTTTATGTTTTTAGGACTACCTAAAGCACACGTATCAAGAACATGAGATGAAACTAAACTATCAGAACTATCAAAAATATCAAGACAAGAAAATCTATTTTTACAAGAGGAGGAAAAAGAATTGTCCACACTGTTATTAACACATTTGTACCCTGTTTGAGTTACAGGCTCAGGCTTCCTGACAGATACTTTTGGGCACTATCTGCCACCTGCCAGAGATGTGGCACCCTGAACTGTTTCTGTGTTCAAGGGTCGAAGGCTTTTTCCTGAGCCTTCATCTCAGCGGTGTGCATATCAAAAAAGAAGGCCTTGACCTCCTCAAAGTCCATGCCATGCCAGTGATCAGCTGGCGCGCTTTCTATTTGTCGCACCTGGCGACTGAAATTTGCTGACATCTGGTGCTAGTCTGTGGTATGATGGTCTGAGCCGCAACGACAGTTTAGTGCCTTGCACTGTCGGGCAAAGTGACCTGACTTGCCACATTTGAAGCAATCCATCTGGAGCTGTCTCTAATCCGGTTGCTTGTCCTTCTGTGCAGCACCTGTTACGGGGTATAATTTTTCATCTATTTTTCTCTTTTTCTTTCTCTTTTTACGGTCACGTGACTTACATCACGTGCTTATTTTATCATATGACTGGATCACGTGACTCAGTCATGTGACTTGCTCACGTGCAACAAGGACTTTATATTTAGATATCACGTGACTAGAGCCTAGACTGGCCTAGAACATTCTTACCTAGACCTACCTAGAACCGGTCCGGACTATGACATCACCTGACGTCATAGGACGTCGTGGAATGTTGTAGAACATTCCGATGATATCATTTATTTGTAGCATACAAACACTGTATCTGTATATAAGACTGAATGCCATCACCCAGAGACCTTAGCTTGGTTCTCTTGGGGCTACCCGTCCACGAGCGATCCTAAGTTTTTATCCCCTCTTCCTCGCTTTTCGTCGAGAAGCTATCGTCGACGCTGCTCATTACATCGTCCAAGCCTTCAAGTGGGGCTATAACTCATTTGTTTTCTCCGTCTTAGTTTTAGTGTGACGTCGTGAAAGGCTACGCCTTAACGCTCGTCTCATTAGAACCAAGCTACCCACTTTCCCGGCGTCAGCACTACTCGTGCCTTTGCCGTTACATACATCATTCCTCTTCGCTGCGCATTACCGCATCTTTCTTTTGATTTAGTCCCCGACCGTTGAGGTTCGGGAAGGACACTGTGCTATCTAGGGCCCCGTCGACGGCTTCTCGAGAGAGAGAACTAGAGTTAATCCTCTAGCGGTTAAATCCCCCGTCACCCCACTTCTTCTTCTTTTGGGCATCGTCCCGCGTCCCCGTGAGGTGCATTCGTTATAGTTGATACCTTAGCAACCCTCCCAGTACGAAAGAGCGGTCTTGTGCCCGTACTGTCTTAGGAGTGGTTTATATCAAACCCTATCAGTAGTACTTCGGGGCTGTGCCAGATCGGTCGTTGACTGGACAGCGAAAGGGTAAAGGAAGAAATAGACCCTGACGAAGAAGAAACTTTCCAACGTGGCTCGCACAACTCGCCAGCGCGTTCTCAACACTCGGGCTCAAGCAGCGGCCCTTCAATTTCATCATCTTAACCGTACTTTCACCCCCGCCCCTCAAATAAAGTTCGAAGATCTAGAACCAGTTCCTGAGTGGTTGATCCCCAAGCAGGAACCTTTAGATTTTCTTCACAGAGTAAAGAAGGAGGAAGAACTCGAGGCAGATCTCGAGGAACAAATTTTCCATACACCCACACCTCCTCCTAGATCCCCTTCCCCGATTCCACCAGCTCTACCCCGGCGAACGTCTAATCGCCTTCGTTTCCCCGCACGCAGACACGTGCAAGAATTTCTTCCGTCTCTTCGCCGCCCCCGCCAACAGGTGCCTCTGGCAAATCGCCCACGACACGCACCATACTATTTGTATAACGAACCCGGCTATCTTTAGAAATGGCCAACCTGCAACAAGAAGTTGCCAACCTGCAAGCTCAGCTTGCCCAAGTCACCGCAGCCTTAACAACGCTACAAAATCAACCATCTAATCTCAGCCGAAAGGTTGAGATCTTCGCAGACCCAGGTTCCTTCGATGGGGACCGTAAAAACTTTTCCATTTGGTGGGTGAAGCTCGAAACATGGCTCACCGCCAATGCAGCAGTACTGACAACCAACTTCGATGGTTGTGTTGCGGTACTTTCCAGAATGAAGGGCCCGGTGGCAGGTCGGTTTGCCGAGGCTCTAATCCGCAAATATACCGACCAAAATTCATGGCCAACACTTCATGTGTTGGGTGACGAAATCAAGAAATATTTCCGACCCCTGGCCGATAAGGAATGGGCTAAGAACCAGCTCGTTAACCTTAAACAAGGAAAAATGAGAACCGACGAGTTTGTCGTTCGGTTCCACTCTCTGGTTCTACAATCCGAGTGTTCCCACACTCATTCAATCTACCTACTAGAACGGGCAACACGGCCCGATATTATCAAGGAGATTTATCTCCAAGGTACTCAAAAAGAAACAATTGATGAGTACCTTGATGAGGTTCGACGAATCGGAAGTCGAGCCGATCTCTTTGAATACCAGTTTGGTAAACAAGGATCCCAGGGGCGTGCTTGGGCAAACAACGTGCAAAACACCTTTTCCTCCAGCCGTGGAGGTAAAACATACGGAACCAGTGGAGGCGACGCGATGGACATTGGCGCCGCACAGAAGGACAAGCAGCCAGAGCAGAGACGGCTCCAAATGGACTGCTATAAATGTGGCAAGTCAGGCCACTTTGCCTGACAGTGCAAAGCACCCAACTGTCATTGCGGCTCGGACCGCCACACCACGGACCGGCACAGGCAGCCGGCTAACAACGGTCGCCAAGTGCGGCAAACAGAAAGCGTGCCAGCTGATCACTGGCGTGGCATGGACTTCGAAGAGGCGAAAGCCTTCTTCTTCGACATGCACACCACGGAGATGAAGGCACAGGAAAAAGCCTTCGGCCCTTGAACACGGGGACAGTTCGAGGTGCCACATCTCTGGCAGGCGGCAGACAGCGCCTAAAAGCATCTGTCAGGAAGCCCGAGCCTGTAACTCAAACAGGGCAAAATAAATGTGTTAATAACAATGTTTCCTTTTCTTGTAATAATAGGTTTTCTTGTCTCGATGTTTCTGATACTTCTGATTTTCTTGATAGCACAATAGGTAGTTTTAAAAATACAAAAGAATCTACAAAAGTAGAAAATACAAAACAATCACAAAAAAATAGTTTAGTTTCTTTGTTCTCTGATTTCTTGGATACGTACGTAGAAGGGGGGTCCTCCTTACGAGGCTCGGCGGTTCAACCTGTGCTTAATTCCCCAAAACCCAAAACAACCTCTTCTATCAACTCCCTGTCCCCTGGAGATGATTTCCCTGAACGGATAGTTACTAGATCAGTTTCCCTTAAAAAGGAATTGAAAATTCCGATCGAAGTACTGGACAAACACGTGGATGTTGACATCACGACCCCTATCCAAGTTCAAGCTCTACTTGATAGTGGAGCAAACTCTATCTTTATCGATCGACAATGGGCTAAGCGACAAGGCATTATGCTACGCAAACTGCCAATACCTATCCCAGTCTTTAATGTCGATGGTACCAAGAACCGAGCAGGAGACATTACTCATGTCGCAGAAATCCGTATGGAGTACAAAGGTCACAAAGAAGTAGTTCAAGCCGAAATCAGTGATCTCGGCACTGCTGCGATCATCCTCGGATATACCTGGCTCGAATTCCATAATCCTAACATTAACTGGCAAACTGGTGAAGTTAAATTAAATCGTTGCCCAAGATCTTGCTATCAATTATCTAATCGCGCTACGCGCCTCACTTCGATGGAACTAGAAGAAGAAGTCGAAGCAGTTTCAAAATGGAAAGGTCTTATCAGTGACCTCGAAACTGATAACATGTGGAAGAAGCTGAGAAGCACAGTCGTGTTGGAAACACCTGTCAAAGAACTGGTTCCCAGCATCTATCACAAGGACTTTTACGACACTTTCTCGAAGAAAGAATCCGAGCACATGCCAACACGCAAGCCGTGGGATCATGCAATCGAACTTAAAGAAGACTTCAAACCTAGAAAAGGAAGAATGATTCCCCTTTCAGCTCAGGAGCAGGATGAAGTCAAGTCATTCATTGAAGACCAGCTCTCGAAGGGCTATATTAGACCGTCTAAATCACCTCAGACGTCACCTGTATTCTTCGTACCTAAGAAAGAAGGCACCAAGCGGATGGTTCAAGATTACCGCTATCTGAATGAAGGAACGGTTAAAAATAATTATCCTTTGCCCCTGATTAGTCAGCTTGTTGACAAGCTAAAGGGTGCAAGGTATTTTACAAAAATGGACCTTCGATGGGGATATAACAATATACGTATCAAAGAAGGCGATGAATGGAAGGCAGCATTCGTCTGTCATCTTGGTTCTTTCGAACCTCTCGTCATGTTCTTTGGTCTCTGTAATTCGCCAGCTACGTTCCAAGCCATGATGAACGAGCTATTTGTGGATATGGACGATATTGTTGTTATCTATATGGACGATCTATTAATTTATACCAAATCGGACAATATCGATGAGCATCACAAAGCTGTTGCACGTGTGCTCCAGCGGCTCAAAGATAATGACTTATTTGTCAAGCTGGAGAAGTGCTTCTTTGACAAGACAGAAGTAGAATTCCTCGGTATGACCGTGACTCACGATGGCATTCGCATGGACAAATCGAAAGTTAAAGCAATCCAAGAGTGGCCAGTTCCACGAACAGTCAAACAAGTCCGTTCTTTCCTTGGTCTTGCAAACTTTTACCGTCGCTTCATACTCGGTTATGCTGGAATTGCAAAACCTCTCACGGACTTAACACGTAAAGATCTCCAGTGGAACTGGGGAGATAAAAACAACAGGCGTTTGAAACGCTGAAAGAACGCTTTACGACAGCACCTATTTTGGTATATCCAGATATCGATGCGGAATTCCGCCTAGAAACCGATGCCTCGGATTTTGCCACAGGGGCTGTCTTATCTATGAAATGTCCCAATGGAGAATGGCGACCATGCGCCTTTAGTTCCCATGCTCTATCTGCACAAGAGCGGAACTATCAAGTCGCAGACAAAGAAATGCTCGCTATAATCCGCGCGTTAGAAACGTGGCGACATTATTTAGAAGGTGCTCGGCACAAATTTGAAATTTGGTCTGATCATAAGAATCTACAATATTTTATGAAATCTCAAGATCTGAATCGAAGACAAGCACGATGGTCCTTGTATCTTACGCGATTCGACTTTACCTTGATCCACAAGGCCGGAACTTCTATGACGAAAGCAGACGCTTTATCCCGACGTTGTGATCACTCCAATGGAGTTGAAGATGACAACAAGGGCGTCACCGTAATCCCTCCTGAAAAGATCAGGGCCCAACACGTTGTTGTGGAAGCCGAAGAATCTTCAATCGTTGAACGAATCAAGGAACTATCTAAAGATTTAGATCTAGGATCTAATTATAAGCTCCAGGATGAGCTTTATTACCGAGAAAATCGTATTTATGTTCCTGGTGATGCCAAGCTTTGCCAAGACATTCTCACACTCCATCACGATAACCCTATCGCAGGACATCCTGGTCAAGCAAAGACACAGGAATTGGTGGAACGTAATTATTACTGGCCTGAGTTACATACACAGGTCAAGGACTACGTTTCGTGTTGCGATCGATGCGCACGCATGAAAAGTTCTCGCATTGCCCCAGCAGGCATGCTTCAACCGCTGCCGATCCCATCTGAACCATGGATTGACATCTCGGCAGATTTTACAACGGACTTACTGCTTTCGGATGGTTACGACATAATCCTAGTGGTTGTTGATCGTTTCTCAAAAGAAGCTATATTTATTCCAACCAATAAAACGATCACGGCTCTCGGAACGGCCAAATTGTATTTGCAACATGTCTGGAAGCATCATGGTCTTCCCACGACTATCGTTTCGGATCGTGGTCCACAATTCGCGTCTCAGGTCATGCGTGAATTGGGAAAATTCTTAGGGATTGAGCTTAAGCTCTCCACCGCCTTCCACCCGCAAACAGACGGGCAAACAGAACGGATGAACCAAGCGTTACAGGAATATATCCGTCTTTTCGTTGCCGAAAAGCCATATGATTGGTCTGATTGGCTAGCGCTAGTGCAATTCTCATATAACAACAAGCGCCAGGATTCGCTTGGAAAATCTCCATTTGAGGTCACTCGATCCTATAAACCAAGGATGGGCGTTGAACCGCTTCAGTCCAGGGTCCCTGCAGCCGAGGATCTCGCAACCAACATGGAGAAGACACTCGAGCAGGCTCGTAAAAACCTAGAGAAAGCGCAAGCCGCTATGAAAAAGAAAGCCGATCGTCATAGATCACAGCCATCTCCTTATCAGATCGGCGATAAAGTGTGGTTGAGCACTTCTAACTTAAAGCTTCCTCGACCAAGTCGGAAGTTTACGGAACGCTGGCTCGGTCCTTATGAAATCACGAAGCTGGTCGGTTCCAATGCCGTTGAGCTTCGATTGCCTTCGACAATGCACATTCACCCAGTTGTGAATATTAGCCGCATTAAACCTTATAAAGAACGATTGCCCGGTCAGCCGGCACAACAATCTAGTCCAGTACTAGTTACCGAAGAGGGTGATCAGGAATACGAGGTTGATTACATTGTTGACTCTTGCTTGCGAGGGCGTCGCCTCGAGTTCTTGGTGCATTGGGTTGGTTATTCTGACAAGGAGCGTACTTGGGAGCCTGAGGCTAACCTGAGTAATGCTCACGATGCTATTCGCGCTTTCTATCGTCGCCACCCTTCCGCTCCCAGGAAATTGCACATGGTTCAGTCGCAATTCGATTCTTTATTTTCTCCTTATGTTAATTTTTGCTCTGTGGCTTCTGCCCCATTTAATCGCCTGGAAGTCGATTCCTAGAAGGGGGGTAGTGTTACGGGTTATAATTTTTCATCTATTTTTCTCTTTTTCTTTCTCTTTTTACGGTCACGTGACTTACATCACATGCTTATTTTATCATGTGACTGGATCACGTGACTCGGTCATGTGACTTGCTCACGTGCAACAAGGACTTTATATTTAGATATCACGTGACTAGAGCCTAGACTGGCCTAGAACATTCTTACCTAGACCTACCTAGAACCGGTCCGGACTATGACATCACCTGACGTCATAGGACGTCGTGGAATGTTGTAGAACATTCCGATGATATCATTTATTTGTAGCATACAAACACTGTATCTGTATATAAGACTGAATGCCATCGCCCAGAGACCTTAGCTTGGTTCTCTTGGGGCTACCCGTCCACGAGCGATCCTAAGTTTTTATCCCCTCTTCCTCACTTTTCGTCGACAAGCTATCGTCGACGCTGCTCATTACATCATCCAAGCCTTCAAGTGGGGCTATAACTCATTTGTTTTCTCCGTCTTAGTTTTAGTGTGACGTCGCGAAAGACTACGCCTTAACGCTCGTCTCAGCACCGATGTCCATTGCATTGTCACTGGTTCCATATGTTTTACCTCCACAGCTGGAGGATGAGTGGTTTTACACATTGTTAACCCAGGCACGCCCCTGGGATCGTTACTGAATTGGAACTCAAAGAGATTGTATCAGCTTCCGATTTACCGTACTTCTTTGAGATAATCTTCGATCTTCTCCTCTTGGGTTCCTTGGAGATAGATCTCTTTGATAATATCAAGCCGTGCTGCCCATTCCAAAAGGTAAATGACATGCAAGTGGGAACAATCTGATTGTAGGACCAACAAGTGGAACCTAACAACGAACTCATCCATTCATATTTTGCCTTGTTTTAATTGGATGAGTTGACTTTTCACCCATTCCTTATTGGTCAGGGGTCGGAAATATCTCTTGATTTCCTCATCCAACATGTGGAGTGTTGGCCATGCATTTTGGTCAATGTATTTTCTTATTAGAGCTTCTACGAATCGACCGGCCACGGAACCCTTTATGTGAGAAAGTACTGCCACACAACCATCAAAGTTGGTGGTGAGTACTGCAGTGTTGGCGATGAGCCAGGTCTCAAGTTTGACCCACCATACTGAAAAGATTTTCCGGTCCCCATCGAAGGTCCCAGGATCTGCAAATATTTCAACCTTTTGGCTGATATTTGAGGGTTGATTTTGCAGTGTTTGAAGTGCTGTAGTTACTTGCGCCAACTGCACTTGCAGGTTAGCGACTTCTTGAGGTAAGTTGGCCATTGTTTAATAATAGCTGGGTTCATTGTACAAATAGTAAGGTGCATGCCTTGAACGATTGGCAACAGGCATCTGTTGGTAGGGACGGTGGAGGGACAGGAGATACTCTTGCATGTGTCGATGTGCAGAGAAGCGGAGGTGATTTGATGTATGCCGAGGTAGAGCTGGAGGAAGGAGAATCGGAGAAGGAGATCTAGGAGGTGGCATGGAAGTATGAAAAATTTGTTGTTCAAGATCCGCCTCGATCTTTTCTTCTTTCTTTATTCAGTTGAGGAAATCTAGGGGCTCCTGTTTTGGCACGAGCCACTCAGGAACTGGTTCTAGATCCTCAAATTTGATTTGAGGGGGAGAAGTGAAAATACAGTTGAGATGATGAAATTGAAGGGCTGCCACTTGGGCCTGAGTATCGAGAATGCGCTGGCGAGTAGTGTGAGCCACGTTGAAAGAATTTCTTCATCAGGGCCTTTTGCTTCCTTTTGTCCTTTTGCTGTCCAGTCAATATCCAACCTGGCACAGCCCTAAATGCTAAGTATAGTAGGAACTAAAATTAAACCACTCCTAAGACAGTACAGGCACAAGACCGCTCTTTCGTACTGGGAGAGTTGTTAGTTCAACTAACTAAAATGAATGCGCCTCATGTGAACACGGGAATGTATTCCAAACGAAAGTAAAGGTGGTTTGTCAGAGGATTTAACCTCTAGAGAATGAACTCTAGTTCTCATGCGAGAGAATCCGATGGTGGGGGCCTAGATACCACAATGCCCTTCCTGAACCTCAACGGCCAGGGACTAATGAAAATGAAAAGGCATGGTAATGTGCAGCGAAGAATAATGATGTAAAAACGGCTAATGACACGAGTAGTGTCCGATGCCAGGAGAGTGGGTAGCTTGGTTCTAGTGAGACAAGCGGCAGCACTTGGCTCTTGCAATGTTGAACACAAAGAACAAAGACCGAGAAGACAAATCAGTTTACACCTGACTTGAAGGCAGGGACAAGAAACGAGTAGAGTCGACTTAAGCTTGTCGACAAAGGGCACAATGAGGAGGAGAAGACTTAGGCACGCTCATAGATGGGTAGTCCCAAGAGAACCAAGATAGGGTCTCTGGGTGATGGTATTCTCATATATATAGTATTACAATGTTTGTATCGAACAAATAATTAGTAAGTAGGAATGTTCCACAACATTCCACGGCATTCCATATGACGTTGTAATGATGTCATGGTCTAGACCGTTTTAGATAAGTCTAGGCGTAGAATGTTCTAGACGAGTCCAGGCCTAGTTATGTGATATCTAAATATAAGTCCTTGTTGCACATGAGCAAAGTCACATGACCAAGTCATGTGATCCAGTCACATGATTAAATAAGCACATGATGTAAGTCATGTGACCACAAAAAGAGGGAGAAAAATAGAGAAAAATAAGGAAAAATTATACCCTATAACAGCTGTCACACTCCTTCCTGACAATTTATTCGTCCAGTCCTTTGATCTTGCTCTTATTGACAAGATTAAACATTCCATACTCTCTGATCCCCTGATCCTCTCTGCTTTGCAAGCGCTAGAAAATGAGACATTACTTTTTCCTCAATACTTTCCTTTGGATTGGTACTATGATGGTGCTAATCTGTTCTTCAAGAACCGACTTTACATTCCTCTAGAACATTGCTATGCTGTTGTAAAAATGATTCATAATTCCCCAACTGTCGGACACCCTGGTATTCTATGTTCTATTAATCTCATGGCTCATGACTTCTAGTGGCCTGGTCCATCCATCTTTGTCCACAATTTTGTTTTTGGTTGTACCACATGTCAATAGATGAAGGTCAATACCTATCTGATAATCCCCACATTATCTTCTATTCCCTCTATCTGCACTCATCCTTTCCAACAGATTTCCATGGATCTCATTATGGATCTTCCTTTCTTCAATTCTTTTGATTCCATGATGATCATGGTTGACCATGGCCTTACAAAGGGGATAATTTTATCTCCATGCAACAAAACGATCGATGCTGTCAGTATAGCACAGTTATTTTTCAAGAACGTTTTCCTTTAATTCAGTCTTCATGAAAAGATCATCTCTGATAGAGACCCACAGTTCGCCTCCACATTCTCCCAAGAACTTGCAAGGCTCTTAGAATATGACATTGCACTCTCCTCTACTTATCATTCTTAGACTGATGAAGAAACAGAAAGAGCTAATCAATAAATCGAAACATTTCTTTGGATATTCTGTGATGGTAACCCTGAAATATGGGCCCAATTTATTCCATTTGTGGAGTTTGCTCACAACTCCAACATTCATTCTGTAACAAAGAAAACACCCTTTCCTCTCATGCTTGGCTATAAACCTTGATCTTATCTGAAACTTGCCAAGATCTCATCCAACCTCTCACATATTGAAGAACGACTCACTTCTCTATGAGAAGCATGGAAAGAAGCACTTGCTATGCATGAAATTGCATAATGTATTATGAAAGAATGAATTACATCAAGATTTATACTCTGGAATGTGGATGATAAAGTTTGGTTAGAAGGTCGCAACCTATGCATGGCATATCCATCTTGGACATTAAATCTGAAAAGGGAAGGACCTTTTGAAATTACATAGGTCTTATCTTCTGTCTTCTATTGGCTCAAGTCACCTCTGACCTAGAAGATACATGATGTTTTCCATGCCTCTTTGCTATCATCCTATCAGGAAACTCCTGAACATGGATCGAACTTTCTTCGACCATCCCCTAACCCAATGTTACAATATGCATTTTAGCTCCTATCTATTTTCTTTTTCTTTCTATTTATTCTAATTTATTAAGCCTTCAGTGCCTAGTACACCTATCCTCAAGACTTGAGAACATCTAAGTCTCTTTCTCTAACTACATGACTTGACACATATGACTAGATTGCACGATACAAGGACTAGCCCCTATGTCTGTCCTTCACATATGCATGGACTATTCTAGATCTATACCTCACTTTTTATGTATGTTTCTCTTTCTTAGATATTTGATATTTAATAGCTACAACCCCTTATGGTGTCCTCACCGACCTTATGTATGATCATGGTAGTACATGTTTACCTCCTGTCTATGCTTCCCTTCCATTCTACATGCTTGATATATGTGTTATAGGGTATAATTTTTCCTTTATTTTTCTCTATTTTTCTCTCTCTTTTCGTGGTCATGTGACTTGATCATGTGACTTACATTTAGATATTACATGACTAGGCCTGGACTTGCCTAGAACATTCTAGACATAGACCTATCTAGACTGGTCTGGACCATGACATCATCACAACATCATTATGGAATATTGTGGAATGTTGTGGAACATTCCTCCTTACTAATTATTTGTCTAATATAAACAGTAGAGTAGTATATATACTGGAATGCAAACACCCAGAGATCTTGACTTGGTTCTCTTGGGGCTACCCGTCTATGAGTGATCCTAAGTCTCTCCTTATCATTTTGCTCATTGTTGAAGAGCTTAAGTCAATGCTCCACCTCTTCACCCTATCATGTCTTCAAGTCAGACGTTAACTGATTTGTTTTCTCAAACTTAAGTTTTAGTGTCAGGTGCTGTGAGTGTTACGATATACATTTTTTTCCTATTTATTTTCTTTTTCTTTCTATTTATTCTAATTTATTAAGCCTTTAGCATCTAGCATGCCTACTTTCAAGACTTAGAAACATCTAAGTCTCTTTCTCTAATCACATGACTGATCACGTGACTTGACATGTACAACTAGATCGTATGTCACAAGGACTAGCCCCTATGCCCATCCTTTACATATGTATGGACAATTCTAGATCTATGCCTCACTCTCTACGTATGTTTTTCATTTCCCAGTTATTTGATATTTAATAGCTGTCACACATCATGGTGTCCTCACCGATCTCATGTATGATCATGGCAGCACATGTTTTCCTCATGATATGCTTCTTCTTCTATTCTACATGCATCTGCCTTATGTTTAGCTTCCCTTCCATTTCATAGCTATGCTTGATGCATGCCTGCTTCATATGTTTTCCATTTCATCAGTTAGATCCAGTTGATACATGGACTGGACTAGATGAAGATGCAAGCAACCCCAGGATTACACATTTGATATGACAAGTCACTGAGTTATTTCAGCGAGAGACTAGTCCATTGCTCATCTCAGTATGCCTGGTCCATATGTTCTTTATTCTATCAGTAGATCTGATAGATACATGGACAAACAACTGTAGAGTATATAAAGGGTGAATGCAGTGACCAGGAGATTCCCCATTGAATCCTCTTTCTCTCAGTAGCTCCTATAGTGAGCTCCAAAACTGTTGCAATAACTAACATTAATATAGTACAAGAATACTGCAATTGCTTGGATGGAACCAAACAAAGTACAAACTAAGGGCTACAAATTGGTCCCTAGGTCATGTGATTTCATCCAATGGTTGTGTAGATATGTCCATTTCAAAATAGCAACACTATTGCAACAGTTTTACACCTTTCAATCACAAAGGTGAGATCTTATCAAAATCAAGTCATATTTGATTTTATTTGATCATACAAATAAATATATGCATAGAAATACCATGTCTGAGTTTGAAATAGTTCACACACATCTTTATTTCCAACCACATTCATCATGAGACCTATATCCTCTACTCAGAAGCACACCATTTTCTTTATACTTGATGCTGGGCAATCTGTTCATTTTGTTGCTACTATCACTAGTCTTCATGTGTTCACCATTTCTAGGCTTTGCTCCAAAGAGCATTCAGCTGGAGATTGTTCAACCAAGCTTTCCTCTACCAATATGTATCATGCTATTCATCTTATCTCATCTGGCAAGACAAAGAATGCCGTCCAAGTGACCAAGGCACTTATCAATATCATCAACCAACCTCTCTATATCACTATAGTGTGCTGGCACTTGAAGAAGACTGGTATGAAGGCTGTAGTCAAGTCCAAACATCCCCTTCTCTTAGCTAAACATCATAAGGCTCACTTAGACTTTGCATATGCTCATAAAGATTGAACTATAGAGGACTGGAAGAAGGTAGTATGGTCTGATGAAACTAAAATCAATCACCTAGGGTCAGATGGATGCAAATGGATGTGGAAAAAGACAGATGAGGGGCTTAGTGATAGGCTAGTAAAGGGCACAGTAAAGTTTGGTGGTGGTTCACTGATGATGTGGGGGTATATTACTTGACAGGAAGTTGGCTATACTACTAAGATTGATGGTAGGATAGATGGAGATCTCTACCTTCAGATTTTTGAAGGATGGACTACTGAATACTCTGCAGTATTATGGTCTTGATCCACCTGACATTATCTTTCAGCAGGAAAATGACCTCAAGTACACTTGCAAAAGGGTAAAGGACTGGCTTGAAGAGCAGGATTTCAGGACTATGATTTGGCCTGTACAGTCTTCTGATCTAAATCCTATTGAACATATCTGGGGTTACCTCAAAAGAAGGATGGCAGAGTATGAACATCCTTCTAATGGAATTCATAAGTTATGGGAGAGAATTCAAGTAGAGTGGAAGAGGATACCAGTTGAGGAGTATCAGAAGTTGATTGAAAGCATGCCTAGAAGGATTGAGGTAGTGCTCAAGGCAAAAGGGGGCTATACCAAGTACTAATATATCTCAAATATCTACTTAATACTGAAAGGTGTAAAACTGTTGCAATGGTGTTGCTGTTTTGAAATGAACATATCTACACAGCCATTGGATGAAATCACATGACCTAGGGACCAATTTATAGCCCTTAGTTTGTACTTTGTTTGATTCTATCAAAGCTAAGTGAAATTCCCATGGATAATTGCGATATTCTTCATGTACCATATTAATGTTAGTTATTACAACAGTTTTGGAGCTCACTATACACCACAACCACTACCATCTCTGTTCACTATCTGAAACCACCAGGTAAGATCTGAGCTCACTCACTATGCCTATGATGTATATGTCTGCTCAACAGAGATCTTGTTGTGAGCCTAAGCAGTATGATGAAGAAATAGGTAGGATGAGTCAGAGAGCACAGAAAATGAGTCAGAAAAGAAGATAGATGAGTCAGAAAGGTATAAATGTATAATAGAAAACATGTAACATAGTGAGAGGACCATATGGTGTGTGACTTGCAAGCAAGACAAAGCTAGACAGCATGATTTCCGATTGGGTGATCTTTGCTCCGACATTTCTGATCATTTTCCACTGATATACGTAGTTGGAGAAGTTGGGGTTAGTCAAAAAACATGCAGAGAGACAAAAAACATGCGGAAACAGGTTGCATGTGTGAAAACTGGGCGGAAAAGACTTGTGTTTTCGCATGGGATATCACACTCGGCCAAGTTGTATTATACAGCTACCTGGCCCATGGGCCCATCTATAATATATCAGTATTTTATTTCACTATATACTATCAGCCCACTCATAGAGTATGATGACATCTAAACAATGGGCCCATCCATCAGCCACAACAATAATCTATAGTGGGCCCACCATCAGCTGGCCCATGTAAGATGGACAGTTGTCAACCTTGGCTGGCCATATGCTATGGGAATAAGCTACTACATGGGCTCATCACCTCTCATCATTCTTTTCCCTTAACATCAAGCTTCTCATTGCTTGGGTATCATTGAATTGGGGAGCGGCAACCCGTCCAAAAAAGCGTGGATTATATAAGCGCCAAAACGCGGTCGCATCATGCCTCCCCGCACCACACAACGCTCGATGATATTATTGCGCTCGTTTGCGATCTAGACAGCACAAATCATGTATTGTAAACTACCATGTAGCTGTACCATTATAAAACTGTAAGAAGAATATGAGAATATACGAAATTTTAAGTGAATGGTGTCTAATCCTCTTCCCCACTACTGCTAGCCCCTAGCCCGGCCCCTTCAACTTCGACTTCGTCCTCGTTGTTCCCTTCCATGTCCACGTCGGGCCTTGCGTCTCCGTCTCTATACCGTCCGACTGCCGCAAGCAATACGACCACTTTTTCCGCTTTATTCTTGGGCAAGTCCTTGGGCCTGGGTACAAGCGGGTCGAAACCACGGTGCCACCGAAGTTGAACAACGATGTCCTTCCATCCTTCAAGCTGCGTCTCACTAGTGTGGTTGACCTCATGAGAGATCCCCGCAAATCGAGTCACGCCTTTATCTTCTCCAGGGATTGAGTAAGTGACGTGATGCGATGAGTAATTGATGTGTTTGTGAGTCGTGCCGTCGCTGCTGAGGGTTACCCCTTTAATTTTTGTATTAGGTACATACATTACGGATCGAAGCTCGGACTTTACCTTGGACTTGGTTGACTTCATCTACAAGCTGCACACTTGCAGCTACATCCCCCTCCAGCATAATTCTTCCGATACTACGTTCACTAAGCTTTCCCTTCACCTCCATCCCAGCAGCAGATGAGATTGCGTGAATTGCACCATTTATGCCTGAGACAGGAACATTGTGGATAGCCACAAGGTCACGAACCATATCACGGACAGGTTCAGCTATTACACCGCCATTCTTTAAGGTAAGCTGAGTCGAAGGCGACTTGACTGCTGTCGTTGCGCTAATGCCTCTGGCTACAGCACGTTCCTTTTGTGCAGGAACACGGGATAGCCGCATCCGCAGTCCATGATTCTTCTTCGTCACTTCCTCATTTCGCTTTTCAAGATGATTGATTCGCTGTTGGCTTGCCTCAGCGCGTGAAGCAAGGTGAGTAGACTTAGCTTCTGCTTCTCGCGTGCGTTTACGAAAGTTGTTGGCATTTTCCTTGGCACGTTTTTCACGACGCAATGTGTTCCGGACTGACACAGATAGTGACTTGACCCTATTCGTAAGGTTTGTGATCATCTTTTGGCCGGAGCGCTCCTCATTGGCACGAAAAGGATGGGGTGTGTAGTCCAGAGAGGGGAGTATGGGTGGAGTGTTCTCTTTCTGTGAGTATTTTTCGTTCTGCATTCTTGTATACTGAGCCTTTTGAGCAGGAGAACGCTTCCTCGATGGACGCCATCGGTAGTCGGCTGGCATTGGTGCAGTATCTACGCCGGTCCCTGCAGCAAGACGCGCTCATGTGCTTATGTAATACACGTTTGGATACTCTGTGTATCGTCGACGGTGTGAGCTCAATACCGGGGGGTATCTATCTCCTCAGACATTGAGGACGTGTATTTTACCTTGCTGTTTGTATTGTCCGAGAGACTTTTCCATTTACTGTACATTCTTGTTGAGATTCCGAAAGCCATCACTCTAAATCTCGCGTATTTTCTCATTTTCTCTCGGAGAATACAATCAACACAAAAAATAAACCCTAGTTCTCCTCTATAACAAGTCATGAAAGTGATGTTATACATGTACAGCGACGACGACATTCTGTGACCGTCTTTCCAGCCATCTCCCACTATGGTACTGTCACGGTCGGAGTTGAAATTTAGTAGGGCGTTGCCTCTCCCCAATTGAATGCCATTCCATGTAGTGGTTTATGCTCATCTCATTGTGTAACAATCTCAACATTGTTGTTGAACACTGACTGTGGTTCTGGGAGTTCTGACAGCTTTGGTGGCTTTGCAGGGGACTAGTCTAATGGTGGTTGATAACATTCAACACCTTTCAGGGTTCTATAGATACCAATAGGGTGTTGCCTTAGGTGCTCCTCTACAAAATGAACCTTTGGAGTCGCACGCAATGTTTCTCGATCAGGAAATCGCCCATGACTTCAAACTCCGGCTACCCTAAGGATCTGGAACCGAGATTAATACCGGGACGGCTGCATTTTAGCCCTTGACCTATAATTTTTACGTTGGAACGTGTAGAGCTACCTTTCGGGTTTCATGTTTTCGCATTAGGCCGGTTCCTCCAGCATAAATATCAATGCAGTCGTTGGGAAAAGACAGCTGCAAAAGAGCACAACCTTCTCCATGGGACAATTCACAATTCCGAACATCCTCACGAACTGGCCATGGCCACGCCAGCTCAATCTTCATTATAAGGAGATTGGCGCAGCGTCCACCGCTTGGATCGACAGCTTCCAGTTGCTAAGTGCCGACAAGAAGAAGGCCCTTGACAAATGTAACATCAGTGAGTGTGTCAAGTGACAATTCATCCCTCGCTCACTGTCATCATCATGCAGACCTGCTGTCATGCTTGGCATATCCACTCGCCAACAAGGGTGAATTTTCAATCCTGTCTACCTTTGATCATATACTCACTACTCCACTGTTCAGAACAACTGCGGTCCGCCTGCGACTTGGTGCACCTTTTCTTTTTCTTCGATGAACTTTCGGACAGCGGATCTGGTCCTGCAGTGCGTCAGCAAGCCAACATCATAATGGATGCACTTCGAAACCCTGATGTTCTTCGTCCTGAGGGGGAAGTAGCTATTGGGGAAATGACACGCCAGTACTACGTGCAACACGTCCCAATGAATATCTCGTTGACGATCTCATTTCCATAGGTTTTGGAGTCGAACACTGCGTTGTGCCAACCCAAGTCCTTTGACACAACAGCGCTTCATCAGAGTCATTGATGCCTACACAACAGCCGTGGAAATCGAAGCTGAAGACAGAGATCAGCGTCTGATCCGAGACATTGAAAGTTATTTCACTGTCCGACGGGGCACGGTTGGAATGTATGCAGCTTTCGTGTTATTCGAACTGGGCATGGACTTGTCGGAAAATGTCCTGGATCATCCGGTCATTGTGGATATGGAACGCTGCATAGCCGACATTGTCATCATTGCTAATGTTCGTCCCATGTTTTTGACCACAAAGTAATGTTGGATCGTTACTGAAACTGATTCCATAGGATGTATACTCCTATAATGTCGAACAAGCACGTGGAGACGATGGCCACAACTTGGTCACGGTCGTTATGAAAGATCTGGGAACTGACCTTCACGGTGCCTCGCAGTGGATCGAAGAGTATAGTGCAGGAATTGAGGCGCAGTTTTTAAACGCTATTGCCCTTCTCCCTACATGGGGAGAGGAAGTCGACCGCCAAGTGGCCAAGTATGTCTACGGCCTTGGAAATTGGGCCCGCGCGAATGACGCATGGTCCTTCGAAGGAGAAAGGTACTTTGGGAAGGACGGTCTCAGAATACAGAAGAGCAGGAAGGTGATGCTGGCAAAGAGGTCTGATGCGGAACCAAATGCAATATGATGTGCATACAAGAAAGAACCTTGCAAAAATAGGTCACATATATACCGGGGTTCTGCTCATTTCAGCCAACAGTGAGGCATGGCCGATAAAGCTACATGCGCTTCGCAGGTATTAAGAGTATACCTGCGCGAGTAGCTAAGAACTTGCGATATGACGGGCCCGTGTGTAGACTGGATGGACGTACAAGTATCGGACAAGAGATACTTTACTTGAGAGACTCCATTCTGCAACATTCGACGTTCAGTAAATCCATTTGCAGATAGGAAAACTCAGCTGTATGTAGATGCCCGTTCGCAAGATGTCACAGGCCCTGAAGGACCTCGGATTGAACCGCACTGAGAGATACTTGATACGAAAACAGTATGGCTATTCGTCAGTCAAAGCAGCGTGACAATTTACTGTGTTTTCCTTTGAGAAACATCTGTCACGCCCTTGTAGCCATCGCGTCGCTGAGCAGCGATATAATGTTGGCGTTTCTCGAGATCTGCAAACCAACAGCGATAAGCGCGTGAGGTGCTAGGAGGAACGAAGAAAGAGATTATCTGAGAGATTATCGGACACATACCGTGAGCACACATAGCAGCTCCGATGCGATTGGAAACAGTAAACGCAAGTCTGATGATAGGGAGCCCTTCGAGAAGTGCAGCCGCGAATCCGAAGACTATTTCAAGGATTTAGTTCTCCAAGACGTGTGGGGATGAGGAGAAGAAAGACGTGCTCGATAACGAGCGAAAGGGGTCAAGAACGGTAACTTAGGACTACGCACGTCTGTAATCCCATTTCCGCTCCTCGATGAAAACAGCCTCTTGGTGAGGGGGCATGTTCTTGGCCTTGAAGTACTGGAATGAACAATGTGAGCGCGAGAAAGTAAATGCAAGTGAATGACGGAATAACCTACGGGCTTGTGGAGATATCGAGCAGTGCCCATTGCTTTGAAACCTGCAGCAACAAACGTACCGACGAATGGGTATAAAGAAAGTGGAAGGAGAAGCACTACGTCCCCGCGAACCCCTAAGTTGGACGGAAGAATACCATGTAGTATGAAACGCACCTTTCTTCACGACCATCCCGACGATCCACGTCTCAAAGATGTTTCCAAGGCGCTCACCGAACCCTTCTTTCACAACAAGTGGAACGTCCCATTCCTCGACATAGGGTTGCCAGAACTCCGGCCCTTTGCCGCGAGAAGCGTTGTTTGATCCCAGGCACGTTGTCGAGCAATCCGGATGTTGCGGGAGAGAAAGAAGGTGAGTATAGAGGTGACCTGTGCACCCAGGAAGAGAACCGCTACGGCAATTGGTAAGTTTTCGATAGCAGAACGGAAAGATCACGCGCAACAGAGGGAAGGCACGTACAAGTAGATACTTGGAAGGGGAGTTCGATCCCTAAGAATGTCTCCTCGGAGAAGTCTGTGGCAGTTTCGGAGAGGCGACTGATGTAGCTGAAAGATAGAAGCGAGGAAGGGTGCTTTATGATCGCCCGTATCGCATACATTTGTATCCTAAACGTCAAGGACACCTTCAAACGAGGAAGAGTGTCAGATTCGTGCAAACTCTTCGCTCCTTGAAACTGCTGGCCGCACCCAAATCAAGCCAACGGTCAGAGCTCGTGCGCCGTGTCTACACTTGTCCCATGCAGGTTTGTAAAGAGACTCATCGGTGAACAGTCTGTAGACGCCGACGACCACATAGGAAGGTGGATAATTGAGGTGGAGCGTTGCGCGTTGCAGCTCTGGAGGAACGTCAGAATCTGGGTGAGGTGCGACTCTGGGCCCTTGCGATTATGACGTGTCTTGCTCGTCGTGATGAGGGTCGTTAAGTGACGGTTTGGGGGCGGAAGTTCAGGCTTTCCCCAGCCACCTCAACGAGCACTGCTTCCAGTACATGCAAGTTCTCGGTCTTGCTGCATGCATTGGTCTACTGGCTGAAGATAGCGGCAAGTTAGCAAGTCTTCGTGAAGCTCGCCACATCTCGTCTATGACAAGTGGGTCAGCGTGGTCGCTAAGTAGAACGTTGAGCACATAACTCCCGGCGCAGAGACAGTAGGACAGACTTATTCCAGGTATTCTTCGTCTCTCTCTGATTTTCTGGTACACGTTCGACACCTCTTGCTTCCACACCGCTTTCGAATAACTTGGAGAGAAACGGACCAAGGACACCGAAGCGTTTCGCAATAACGCGATCTGGAGAGGCCTCTACCTCGGTGGCAAAGTCAGCAGCGCTGACCTTCTCCTTGTCGGGGTAGTAATCCTGGTCGGACATGGCAGGAGGAAGACAAGGACGGTGCTAAACAGGAAAGCGAGTGGAATCAGTCATCAAGCTCAAGGCTATACAGACGATAAGTTGTGAGGCCCATAATTTTTGTTTGGCGGGCAGTGTGATGGCCCTGTCAGATGAACACACATGGTCAGCCTACTCATTTCAGAGTTACAGTATTCATGATCCGCGAGGTCAATACAACACTTCGACGGGAAAACGAGAAAAAACGTACGGATTGTCGACGAGCTGGACAGTGGGCACGCCATCCTGGCGGACCCATGAATTTTCGTCCCACGCCTCTCTACTCGTGACCACTTGGACTCTGGAGTGGATCAATGGCTCTCAACAGCGCCGCCGACCTTGACATATCGATTGGTTTGAACGACAAGGCAAGCAAAGGACATAGCTCAACGTTCCAGCGTCAAAAGGCGGTGGGAATAGAGTATCGTTGCTGCGACTCACTATTCCGACGGTACACTTGGCCCTCGAGGTGGGAGGTAACGCCGAAAGTTATCCAGATTATATGTGTGCCTGGATGTTCTCATAGCTTCGACGGATATGCACGACATCCAGCCTGCGTCGCGCCAGTCGTTGCCTCTCTCACAAGCAACAGTGTACTTTTGTCTACCTTCGCCTTTAGGTATTCTCTGCAGGATATATGCGGCGTCGCCGTCGTCTGAGTGCAGCGCCGGAATATGTTCAACATGGAGGTCCAATAATGCTCGTCAGTGAAAAATGACGAACAAACTCCGACGGTGCAGATGGTAAAACGTAGGTTGTCTTGTTCGAGAAACGATGGATGGGGACCCTGCATCTGCTCACCTGAAAGACCTTATTAAATCGACGTATGCATTACTGTTTTCCGGAGGTGAGTGAATTTTGTTTTCTTCCTTCTCGAACGTTTGGCTTCCATACGGTGAAATTCAAAGGTACGGGGTATCTACTGCGATTTTGCCTCCTCCTCTGGTTCCTTCCCCACACCTGGTGAGATATCACCCCTTTCTCAGAGCGGCAGGGTCCATTTTGCGAAAACCCACCACACATTTAAATGAGATGAGTTCCCTCGTTAACCCAGATTGGATTACGTTCCCAAGCATGCTTTAACAGATGCGGGACCCGTGGTTCTTTCGTCAGGGGACGGATGCTATCCTTGTCGTAGCCAGGACTTGAGCAACAGGCGGCTATTCGACCCTATAAAAGGCGCTCTGTGAACGTTCTCCCTAGGCGATATAAATGCAGACACCGCATATGTCCGTCACGCGATATGGATGAGTTGCTCTAACAAGTACTGAGATGAGGACAGAGACCCCGTTCCCTTGTCATCCGAAGGTGGTCGGTGAGCGTCCCCCGCCGTTCTTGTTGTAGAAGGTGAGCTGCTTGGCTTTTGAAGGAAGCACCCAGCTTCTCGTTTCAGACATAAGAAAGAGAATAAAAATACGGCAAAAGTCTTGTGCTTGCAATTGGACCTTGCATGCATCAAATTTGTCCTTTCCCAATGTGTTTCTTAATCCTACCTGTTCGTCATCGATTTGGGTGACTTGTGGGGCTACTCGACTGTTCTTATGATTACCGCTGGAGGGACTAACGATCACTGTCAAATATAAACTCGGTAAAGTTGCCTCTGTAGGATACATGTAGCTCCGGAAAAAAAAACAAAAAGAAACATAGCATTTACGATATCAACGGACAATGTTCAACGGACGAATATAAAGAAACGGAGCAGTACAATCGACATGGTTCTGAATTCCCAGTCACGGGTGGAGGCAAGTGCACCACTTTGGGCAACATTCACAGCAGTCTCTCTCGAATGATTCATCCGACTCGATGCTCCCCGGAACAAACCTAATTGGTGGGACTCCTGAAGGACCAGGTGCCGCGTAGGGTGTAGAACGTTCCATCGATGGAGGTTGCGTGTGCTGAGCCGCCTCGCCCGTGGCAGCCTCCGCTGGCTGGGTTCCCGACGTCTCTGCCGCGTTGCTTGCCACGTTTTCGCCATCTCTTGCACGTTGCCTCGCACTCCCACCACTGGCAGTTTCATCGTCAGATTCATCGCGCAGAGCCTGTTGGCGTGGGGGACTCGAGTTGGGCGATACAACTGCGACAAACTAGAATGGCCAGCGACATGATTAGCACCTATGCAAACGTGAAACCGTGTGTGAGAGCTCACGGTGTTCATTCCTGCATAGGCAGTTCCAATGGGTCTTGATGTCATTCTGTGGCTTCTTTCCTGCAGCTCGGTGGCATTGGACCTCTGTCGGGTGTTGTAAAAGACGTTCACGACCATATTGCGAAGACGAGAAAATGAAAAGAAAGGAGACCGCACTACGCGGTCGTCGTGAACAGGGCCAGCCACTGCATCTAAAAACTCTTGTGGGTGCGTGACCGCCGGTAGCTACAAAAGCGATGAGCGGACAAAACTCATCAGCCAAACGGAAACAACTTACGTCGAACATGGAGCCGAGGGCCATTTCCTGTATGTGCTGAGTCTGTAGTATTTGTCTCGGTGCACCAGTGGCGGGTAGCTGTCAGGTGAGTGTGAGTAACCATTGCAAACGGAACGAAGGACGTGGAACTAACATCAAGGAACGATAAAGTCGATTGCTACGCGAGTTGACTGGTATTAAGAAATCCCGATGAAGGCGATGTTCACAGTAAAGTACTTACAGCATCATGTGTATCCTGGAGTAGAATGTCATTAATGAAGGGCTTGAATGCCACACCTGACGTACGGGAAGTTGGATGACCTTGCCTGTAGCAGTATCCCAAAACTTGATTGTACAGTCCGACGATCCAGTGACAATGCGCTTTCCATCAGGCGAGAATGCAGCAGACAAGATTGCACCCTTGTGGCCTTGCAGTGGACCGAGCAGTAGATCACCAGTCGTTGGATGCCACATGCAGATTGTTCCGTCGTTAGAAGTGCTGCATATTCTCGTGCCATCTGGTGAATACGAAACCGACGTGACGTCTTTTGAATGTGCTTCGAGAGGCCCGAGGACTGTTGTGCCTGTCTTTGCATCCCATACACGCACAGTCTTGTCGCGTGATCCACTGACGATATGATGGCCATCAGGAGAGAAGGCAACGGACATGACCCAATCATCATGACCTCGGAATGGGCCAGCCGCGATTTCTAAGGTCGACACATCCCAAACATAGACGCACTTGTCATGGCCGCCAACAGCGACTTGACTTCCGTCTACAGAGAAGGAAAGCGTGGTAATTGTGCCGCGATGTGTCCCCAGTCGTTTGCCTGTCTCTGAGTCCCAGAGGAGGAATTCCCCGCTCACTTCTGCACTCGCGATAAGTTGGTCATCCGGCGAAAACTTCATGCAAAACGCTGGACCCGCATGTCCTTTAAGTGGCCCGAGTACGACCTCGCCAGTGCGAGTATCCCAGACTCTGACCATTCCATCCCGTCCTCCGTTGGTCAATCGGGCTCCGTCTGATGAAATCGCGATTGAACCGCCGCCGGCACGTCCGCGGCGTTGCAGCAGCTCCAGAACTTCCTCGCCCTTCGAAACATCCCAGATACGAATGGTGCAGTCTACGGAGACAGATGCAATGCGATCTCCGTCGGGAAAGTAGGCAACAGCCCAAATTGGTCCGAGATGCCCGCGAAATGGCCCAGTGAGTTGATATGCCTCCTTCTCATCTTCTGTCAACTATGAAAACCTACATGAGATCCAAACCAATACATTGCCAACCAACTTACCTGAGGTAATAGAACTTCTCGCGTCGATGCATCCCACACTCGGATTAACCCATCATTTGCCCCTGTGACGAACCGTGTCCCATCAGGTGGGCCCATCAGGTGCGAAACTGACTGCTTGAACTGCTCCGTCGTGTCCTCTGGCAGGCCCTCCAACGGGGCTGCCTGTGTGTGATTCCCAACATCGAATTGTCTTGTCAGTTGAACCACTAAGAAGTTGTTTTCCGTCGGGGGAATACACTACACATTGAACCATGCCAATGTGGTCTTCCATACGATCTAATAGCACACTTCCAGTCGAGGCATCCCAGGTCCGAATGGTACAATCGTTTGAGCAGCTCGCAATTTGCTCTCCATTTGGACTATAAGTGACAGCGTTGACCAAAGCTGTATGTCCTTCCAGCGGTCCAATAACCAAAGCTCCCGTTGTGACGTCGAAGACGCGAACCTTGTAGTCGCTGCAACCGGTTGCAAGTCGGCTTCCGTCGGGCGAGAAATTCAGTGATTGTACGCTACCTGGATGTCGAATCTCAATCGACTGCGTCAAGTCTTCTGCACGCCATATGCGAGTCTTGCAATCGTTTCCTCCACTGGCGATGTGTTGATTGTCGGGCGAGTAAGCGATTGCGTAGACCGAACGACCATGTGCTTTTACACGCTCCAAAATGAGTTCCCCATCACTGACATCCCCTATACAGACTCTGCCATCCTGGTGCCCGCCCACCAGCCTCTTTCCGTCAGGCGAGTAACACAGCGAGTGGACCATCTCGGCGAGTCCTTTGGGTTCAAGCAACATGTCACCCGTACTGGAGTCCCATGTTCTGATGGGAGGGTCCAGTCCTCCGGTGGCAATTTGCTTGCCATCAGGAGAGTAGCAGATAGTAAGAATCATGCGATTATGCCCCGCGAAAGGCTTTGGTTGTGTGGTATCCGTCCGATGCGTCGATGGACCAGGAGCGGGTGAAGGCGAAGAGGAAGGTCCGGACATTTATCAAGGCTGGTAGGCGACTCGACGATGGCCTTCGCGTCTTGTGAAACCAGCGGGAATGGTTAACGAGAGGAGGGTATAAGCGACTTTGAACACTGAACGTGACAGGGACGAGGTGAATGTATGATCTAGGTCGTTGTCGTGTAGGCTGCAAGGACAAGTTGGAACGCAGGGGTGCGAGTGCAGGCAAAGGTCGTTGGAGCGAAACAAAAAAAAAGGTCATAGCATGGAAGCCTCGAGGTCATCTGGGAAATCGCGCCCACAAAAGATTCAAGTACCGAGTATGATATACGTACGGTCAATCATTCATATATTAGAATTCCCGTCCGAGGTCTGTAGTCGGTGCTCGTCCATGGTCTTAGAGCGCAGTTTTGAAGTCGATTGGTCTGAGTTATGGGAGGTCATGTGTGTTGGTTTGCTTCAGCATGAGCGGGTGCCGGTCACAAGCTGAGGGCTGAGCAGTAAAGTATCGTATTGACAAGAAATCAGAGAGCACGTACAGTACTCGGTCGGTATTATACTAATGGCAGAGGTGGCCAACGTAGTACTTGCGCATGCTGAAGGAACGACTGTCTTCATTCGAGGTTTTGGGTCTGCCTACGCAGACATATACGCTGTACTTTGCTTGATCCCCACGCCTCTCTACTTACTACTACGGGGGGTATTTCCTAGTACTTCGTCGTGCCAGTGGTGCATCTTGGCACGCGCCGACGTCGACGCTATTGACTTAAGAAGACGCAGAGGATGTCTGAACAGAGGTAAGTCAGCTATGTTAAGCCAAAGCCCTTAAACTGCTTGTCATTTCAAGTTTCTCCTCGAGCCTAGTCTCCCCTAGGCACACCGTCAGAAGGTATGAAGACAGTCGTTCCCACCTTTCTACGAGCCAGACTTTGACTGTGTCCAGCTACTTATCAGGGCATCCACACAAATCTCTCTATAACGCATTTCCAGCATTCAGTTGCGGAATGTATCTATCCCTCTCTGCTTGCATAGTCAAATTGTGGCCGTCTTCGTCCTTCGAAATCCTCGGTTTCCAAATCACTTTTTGAACGGATGCTACGTCGTCTTGCACTCTTCAGCCGAAACACTCCCAGTAAAAAGCCTATTGTGTTGCCTTGGCGCGTCATTCGACCATGGTCCTCTATTACATCTGGGCCAGCCCACGTTCTCAAGGGTCCTAGGATGGTCTACTGGACTCGCATCCCAGCTCCCAGCTACGTGGTCGTCCGAAGGCACTTCTCGCGCTCTCTCTCTCGTCCCAACGCTCAAGACCGGTTGTGTGCCTTCGTCAAGTGCCACGCCACGCAGTTCTTCACCGGGATCAACACCTCGATTGCATTTTCAACTTTTCCGCCAACCCACGCGCAGACTCGTCATCGAAACCTGACCTTGCCGGTATCTGCCCAGATCGGGATCACGGTGAGCTGGGAATAATTCTGGTGACATTGGATGTGGCGGAAGCCAGGACTCAGGGGGCCGTTGATAGCTGTACAACGTTGAAATTACCTGTCCTACTCCAAGTCCGCTCAGAATTAGCCGACTTATCCAGGCTTACTTTCACTTACTTCCGGCGGGTTGCCGCTTGACTCCCGTCGTCCTCAAGTACCCATCACCGCTCGTTAGACCACTTGTAACATATTTCTCTGTAATATTTACATGTATTTCACAGATGCATGGATAGTGAGACCTGGAAACCATACCATTTTCTGGGTCGAAGTGGTTCACTAGAAGGATGCGAGAAACGACATCAAGACGTAGGATTACCAGAGCAAACAACCGTCCGCTATCCAGTAGTGAAAAGAAAACTATCTATTGATAGGGTAACTTGTCAGCATTTTCAAGCACAAACACCCAAACCTTTCCACGTGGCAGAGGTATCGCCAGGCGTGTTGCTCGTCGTCCACTGAACGGCGACCCATAGATAACCATTGAAGACCACCTTACTGCCCCGGGGGTATGCCTGCGACTTTTGCCAAGCGGAAACACCGGTGCAGTCGACCTTGTTGTCGATAAGCTGATCCGCCGTTGTCAGTCCAGGCATCGGAACTTCCAGGTTGGCTGTTGAAGGACCAATGCTTGGCGGTGAAGAGATGGCCGTTGAAGATGACCCTGTTGCCGGCGGTGTACTGAGGGAATTGATTGTTAGTATCGCAACAGAGACGAGGTGAGATGGAAACTTATGGCCAAATTCGGTTGCCAGGGTTGAACCCCATCGCATGGTATTGGATTGGGGTTCGGGGGCTGAGGGCCAGTAGTCGACTGAGGAGGACGTTGGGAGGTAGTTGATTGGCAAGCGTGAGTACACGGCGTCGACAAACTCGTGGTGGTTGGCGCGGTCATCGAGGTAGAAGATGGTGTCGTAGTGGTGATTATTTGAGTGATCGTCGTCGGCGGAATGGTCGTTGTTGGCGGAATGGTCGTTGTTGGCGGAATGGTCGTTGTTGGCGGAATGGTCGTTGTTGGCGGAATGGTCGTTGTTGGCGGAATGGTCGTTGTTGGCGGAATGGTCGTTGTTGGCGGAATGGTCGTTGTTGGCGGAATGGTCGTTGTTGGCGGAATGGTCGTTGTTGGCGGAATGGTAGATGTGGGAATGGTAGACGTGCGGCTCGTTTCAGTTGGCGTGGATGAGGGACGGGGAGTAGTCGACGTCGTCACTACAGTGGTACGAGTAGTAGAGGTAGATGTAATGTTGGGTGTCGTCGACGTAGGGGAAGTGGTAGTGGACGACGTCTTCGTCGGAATGATGGTGGTGGTTACGCTCTGAGTGAGGCCACGCCGAGATGCACAATGAGCGCGCGTAGCCAGTGATTGACAAGACTACTCACCTGGCCTCCGTCACGAGGAATGACACCTCCGTTCACCATCAAGATTGAAGAAAGCGCAAAGGCGAAAGCGAAGAACTTGGAGGAGAACATGGCGGCAGACATCGCGACTACGAGCTCGCTCGAACTGAAAGAGCTGGGGTAACTGCTCTTTTATATACATCGAGACTTGGTCGAGCCTCTTTGGATGTCTTACCCTATTGAATGAAGGGCCCCAAGCATGGCCCCAATGGCGGCTACCCACACCTGGGGGCGAGTCGAATACTTTGCGGTGAAAACCCACCATGAATGTTACTATTTCGGAGACATGTGATCTCGGCGACGCCACACAATCAACGGAGACGGAATTGAGCGGGTCGGGGCTGGTTCCCCTCACGGATGAGTCTAAGGAAAGGGGCTTCTGCCTGCAATATAGATTTTTCTTTTTGATTCCGTGCTTTGATAATACCGGCTTAGTATCTGGTTTGAAAGCTATCGTATGTGACTTGCGTGGTGCTTGAACTCCCTTGAACTGTGGGGGATGAGGTCCAGGATGACCGAGCGACATCGTGCACTACTCACGGTTCTCCGAGTCTCCACTAACAGCTGGGATCTGCAACCCAGTTTATTGGACGTATTCATCGACCTTTCCAGTGGGCGCTGGTGATCAGACAACCTGAATACTTTGCAGTCCCTTAGGTCGAGGGCGTCAAACTAGTAACATCGAGGTTGAAGAGTCCATTTGGGAAATGAATATTGACATTGATTTGTTTATTACGCTCGGAGGCCCAACCGTGCCCGCGCTTTTTGGCATCTTGAAATATGGTATGTACAGTTAAGCACCGACATCGTATTTCTTGATAGTTGGATCCACCACTGTCCCCCACCTGCGTCCGAATTCTCATCCAGCTCATGAGTACTTTGTTCAATCGTCCCATTGAGCGTAGTCTTCCACATGATGCACTTGCGATCATCACAGACTTCCAGGCGCTCCAAACGCGTCCCAAGGTGTACGAAAGACCGTCGGGTCGGGAAGAACATGTCGCGGCCATGCAAGAACGAGTTTTTATACCTGATTTCAAAGAAAAATAGCTGACAGAGGATGATACAGACGTCAGCGACGAGTTCAATTCCATGAATATTGTCGTGCAGATCGCATATATCCATTTCATATAAGCTTGCATGTGAGTAGCGCTCCTGGACGGGTTGGTCTTTGCAGGTATGAACGTGTAACTATTAACGGATGTTTTGTACAGGTATGTCCCCGCAAACCCTGTTTCAGCTCCGGTCTGTGGGTTATAGGGCGACAGAAGACTCCAGCACATCAGAATTCTTGATCAAGCCTATGTCCCTGCCTCCGTTTTGTTCTATGTCCTCTTCGGAGGACACACTCTTGTGAAAGCCCCCGTATTGAAGTCGGTATCAAGCATTCCAAGTCAGCAAGAGTCCCTTGCGGCAGGCTAACAAGTGCTGCATATGATTTTAAGGTGAGCCGCCGGCTATTTGGGCCGAAACATGCGCTGAATTATTCAATTAGCCAGAAAACTAGGAATATCTTTATAAGAATGGAACGACTATCTTCCTTTCCATATAATGGTCTGCCTAGGGGAGATTATAGAAATACCCTCACGGCGAACAAAGTATCGCCTGGGAGATTCAAGATGTCCTTTCCTGTTCTGCTTGTCATGTCCTGGACCTACAAATTACGAAACTAGATCGGACAGTCAATTTTCAAATGTTGGGATGGGCTATATGCTCACGATCACGGTCTAGTATCTTTGACTGTTTCGTATATGTGGGCGTGTTTGACGAGCCGCTACATGCCCGTGATCCTTGTCGGACCGTGGGCGCATTTGATGCAAAGACCAGAAAACATGCTGCACTGCTAGGTGAAATGTATCAAACGTGATAATATTACCGCATTGATGAGCAGTGCAGTCCCACCGAAATGTAACGACGAAGACGTGGGTCTGCCTGACAACGAGACCAAGCCCGTCAGCAGAGCTGAATGAAGATGCGATGGCAGATCCGAATCCTATTCTGCTGTATATGTATTAGCTCCAGTGATGACGAACTACGATGGGATCCGTGCAGTCTTCATCTGATTGGACATGGGCTTTATCTCTTTGTTGAGTGTTTCCTTATTCCCGTCCTTCTGACCACCCTGGAATCTCGATTTGACCGTTGTAGGAAATTTTTGAATCGATTCGCAACTTGGACGTCGTATTGACTCAGTGTAATGAACGCCGCACAATATTTGATTGATCATGGCGAGAGGCGAAGCTCCTGATATAACTGATAGCCCCCACTGACCTAGCATCTGGGAGGAAGACATCTGGTTATGGTATGAACCATCATCTTAGTGCGTTCAAATCACAGGTCCAATTCAGTTAAGTATGCACCAGTTATTTTGCGTCTTCTCCGCAACGCCACGATCCCCTTAGGATGAGCTCCTCGCCTCTTCTCTCCGTGCTGCAAGCTTCTCTCACGAACGAGTACCTCTTCTGTGCCTCGTGCACCTTGGTGCTTTATGACCATCTTATCACATTCGATCAGGAGGTACGGATTTTGGTATTCTTTGTTGACAACCTGATGTTTGCTGCAGATAGACTTTTTCTGGTCAGAAAAATGGAACGTTTCGAGCTTGTTATACATGGCAGTACGTGGGGCAACTCTTGTACTCACACGTACGCTGAGACTATTTTCCAAGAGTCGATATCTTGCAGATACTGAAGTCTTGTGAGCCCCGTTGACGTCGTTTTCTCAGTCTCGCATTTTCTAACGGTGCCCCCCTGCGGATACAGGTTGCTCCTGGCAAGTGAGTGCATCTTGTCAACGTTTGATGTGGATTTTTTTTTTTTTTTTGACAACGCATTTGTTGGTAGTATATGCTGCAGGTCCCACTTTCGCGGTGAGTTCAAGCCATATATCGGGTGTGTAAACTTCTTTTCACGAGCTGTCCAGTCGTGAGTTTAGTTGACTCGAAGCCGTTTTTGAATATTCGTCTGAGATGCGCAGTTGCAAACGCTTAGAGGTCGTAGTCGTCGCCGTAGCGGGTCTCGCGATGCTTGTCAACCAAGGTAAGTTCTGCCATTACTTCTTGGCATCCTTTCTAATGTCGAGTAACAGCTGTAATATGCCTACGAGTATGGTATCTGTTCGCTCACAATAAAGTCATCCGAGTGGTCGTCACCGTCATCTATATCGTCTGCATGACCGCGATTGTAACGCTCCTTTTCACGAGCCTAGGTGTCTCACCGGTGCCGTGGACAAGTTGTGGTAGATTGAACCACATCAAGACTTATTGGCACATCTATCTTCCCGCTGTCCTTCTGCACTCGGTGTTATACATCTTCACTGTCTGTCGCACGGTGGGGAATATGTCATGGAGAGGGCTGCGGGGCACGGCGGAACATTTTGTTGCAGAGTGCGTCCTTTTTTCTCTGTTGTCTGCCCAACCAATCCCCGCTGATCAAGCTCCATGACACTGACAGGGGTGGTCCAATGTACTTGGTGGCAACTTGTGAGTATGAAATTTATATATCTCCTGGATCGCTTGCGCTGACGCTTAACATTCGTTCGAAAGGCGCACTACTTTATTCATTCATCGGGGCAACCTTCACGAAGGATCCACAGGTATGATCGACCCGTCCCAGTTCTCCATCGCTCCCGAATGACTCACAATCTGGAATGCAGGCATACATGCCTGCGGCACAGTCCTAGTACGAGCATGCTCCCCACATGCATCAAAATTAATCTGACCGTGCTTAGCTTCCCGAACTCTCTGGTAGCCATAGCGGTCTGCCATGCGATGCTCAGTATCCGGACGCTCGCTGCTCGCCTCGACGTCGATCCTACTTGGTTGCTTAGCCACTCCGAGTTGAGTCGCATCCGCTGGAAACGAGGTCCTGAGGGGGAGGTCGTCGTCGACTGTGAGTTGGCCAGGAATGGAGACGTGGAGCTGGCACCGTTGTCTATGTAACTACAGCCTCGGCGCGTCGTTCGACTTGGCTCTCGTTATGCCTGCTTGTAATTACTCGCTCTGAGATGCCATGGTATAGCTTAGGGTTCTGAGGGTCTGACCGCGTGAAAAATTGCAGCATGTCTTGGTATCATTCGCCACTCGACTCTTCCCTCGTCACGAGGATAGTGGATGGCCAGCCTGATTTGACGCCGCCACGAGCACAGAGATACGTGGATGCTGAGATGGAACAGTTGGCGACGATACAACCGACGCCACCATTACGATGCAGTCGTATGCCTCGAGCGCGTCTGAAACGGCCTCTTCGACCAGAACATCGTGGACCGCTAATACAGATTGCTCTGGGTCGAGTATTACAAGTATGTTAGCATTCCGTGTGCAGGGAAGAAAGGCCCCATAACTTGACGATAAGCCATATGGATAAAATGTTGGGAGGGCCATGGTAGGGTTAGTAAATGAGACTGATACCAGTGGGGGATCGGACTAGTCGGCAACGGCCGAGGTTTGGGTGTTCGACTCCGACTCGATCTTCTTCCGAGGTTGAGTGTCCAGCGGCTAGCCTTTCCAAAACCTCAAAAAACAACCGAAAAAAATGTATCGAGGGTGAGGAAAGAGCGTGTATATCTGGAGTTTGAGCTCACAACCACGTCTTTGCCAGCAGGCCAAAAGTTCAAATCTTAGATGTACAGTAAGTGCGACTACCATCAGCGTCTTCCCCTCAAGAAGTAAGCACATACCGTAAGTTCTCATCCTTCCATTGGTGCGTGCGCATTTCGTTGTGTGGGTGCTAATCAATCAGAAAAATCAATTTTCCTCTTGTGGATACTGATGGAACAGCGGGCCAAGGTCTGCGACCGATTTCATCGTGTGTGACAGTATTCCCCACCACACACTGAAGTCCGCTCCATCACCAACGTTTTCATGCTCGCACCGTCTAATCTGCGCCCGCGAGTGGTGGTGGCGTAATACAACAGGCAAGTCACATTCAGATCAGTCCATGATACGTTCCGCCTCCGCAATCTTAAGATCATCCATGCCCTATGTGAGTGGTTCATTTTGATGCTTGCTTGATGCCCCTAGATAAATAACTTCCTCAAATGGGCCAACGTCGTGTGAAGTTCATTTAAAGCTCTGTAGACCGATTGAGTGTATTCCCTTCTCTCACTGCAATTCTACATCATGTCACTGCTACTCTTGCTGATAACCTGCTTCGTTGCCATTGCCCTGGTCCGTAGGCTTGTGCGTAAACCCCATGTAAGCGAGCACTGTCTTTGCCCAATTTTCGCTGAAAAACCGTCAAGAGGGATATACCCATTGCAGGTTACTCGGGGGCCCTGACATCTTACATCTCTTGCATCCGGTTTCTCACCGATGCCCAGCGGTTTTTCGACGATGCACACGGTGCCCGAGTTAGTCCTGACTTAACTTAACATGGCGCTTCTGCAACTCATTTAGTCCACACTCGCGGCAGACTGACATGTTTCAATTTCGCCTCTTCCATGAGTGGCGCGTGATGGTGAACGATAAAAGAGCGATTTCAGAGTTATTCGATTCTAGCAAACTTCTGTTCCTCCCTACGGTCGGCATTGTAAGTGACCGTGGTGACAACTCCGCTCGACGGCCCATGTCAATGTTCGCAGACGTACCAATTTCGTTACACCGTACATCCATCCCTCGAGAATCCTGACATCCACCGTCCCTACCTCCGATTCATCATGTCGCATCTCGACGACTTCCTACCAGACATGATGACGGAAATAGATCTAACGCTTGACAGCAGACATTCCGAGAACAACGGTGAACTTTGAAGCAAGAGTCTGCGTCTCGCGAGCCGCTAATCCCATTATCGGACAGGGAAATCTGTATTGATGGATTGCATGACGGAAGCAGTCTTTAGAGCCTTGAACATTGTCCTCGTGGGACCATATCTAGGTCAGTCCATTCTGATTTAGTCGTCATCCCTTCAACTAATCGAAGCATGCTACCGCTGTACTCTAGCGCGAGATCCGGTGTTTTGCAAAGAGACACTGAGAACTGTGCAGTCTATCCTTGCCACAGGCTCCATCCTGAAGCTCAGTCCTAGCTGCACCAGACCGTGAGTACATCCCTCATTATCATGCACACAGTAAACGCTCACTACCCATAAGACTCCTCCATAAGCTGTTAAACTTGTTCGTTCCTACTTGTGCCAATTCAAAGGCACATGCGATGATGGTCAACGAGATCCGACGGCGTAAGAGCGAAATTTCTAAAGAACGGGGCCATTGGGAACGGCAAGGAGTGCGCGGTACACTTATCTCTTCTCGCTGAAACCGTGACTCTGGGATCGACAGTGCGACGTTCTCGCAGAATTCGCGCGGAATGAAACGCTCGGTGACGACGAGAACATGCTGGCCCTTCACTTCATTATCCTAAACCTTGCAGGCACATTCAGCACGACCATGGTTCGCTTCTACTTCCATTACTCAGAAGCCAGGCTGACGACATCTGCATTCTGTTTTCAATCGCATATATGGGTTTAGACGCTGACGCAGATTGTGTTCTACCTTATTCAGCAAGAGGGGTGTCTTCTTCGCATCCGCGAAGAGCTTCAGGCGGCCACCGTCGGGAGCAGCAGCGGGATCACCTCCGGTGTTCTAGCATCGTGTCCTTCTCTCGACACATTCCTCAAGGAGTCTTTACGACTATGTAACCTCGGAGTCCGTGCGTCTGCGTCTTTGTCCTGCTGATCCCCCCGGTGCTTGTATGCCAGTGGTGGCTCGAGCATTTCTGAGTCACTGACTGGTTTGAATTTATGCTTGAACGCACTCTAGTACACATCACGCGCAGGGCGATGAAAGACTTTGCCTTCTCCAACGGTGTTCGCGTCCCCGCAGGTACCCTGCTTTCCGTCCCGATTGGATGGACGCACCACAATCCTCAGGTCTACCCTAACCCGGAGACCTTTGACGACTCACGTTTCCGAGTTACACAGGGCGATCACGATCACGTTGTTCACCCAAATTCCGATCCGTCCAGCCTCAACCTTGACTTTTTGTTCTTTGGATACGGCAGACATGCCTGGTACGCATATGAATTCGTGTTCTGTCTTGATGTAATATTGACGTTGGCGATGTCGCATTTTATCTTTCTTTCTTTATTTCTTTTTTTTACTCTCGCTACTCTTCCGATGGGAATGTCAATGACATGACGTTACGGGTACATACAGCCCAGGCCGTTTCCTCGCCATGCGCATCATAAAATGTCTCGTGGCACATCTCGTTCTCAAGTACGACATCAGGTGGACACACCCAGGATTCGTGCCCCGCCCGATGTGGGTCATGTATTGCTGTGTACCGGATCCCAAGGCGGAGGTGGTGATTTCCCGACGGGGTTCGTCACAGGATGGGAATGAGACCCAGAACTGATTTATTCACTCGTGTGTGTAGTCGAGATGGAACGGATGGTTCGGTAGAACGAGGGAAACACTAGAAAAAAACGAGTGACTATGTCGTGACGACGACTTGGTAAGGTGTGTAGGAGATATCATAACAAGCTTACGATGCAGGATGGGACATGGGTGCACATTTGCCAACTATCTCGGTCAATCACACATCGATCAAGCATTATCAAGTCATTCCAAGCGCAAGACAAGAACCTCACGATATAGTCCAGTGAACAACCCAGCGAGCCAGCCTTAGACACGACAATCCCATCCACACACTCTCACAATTTATCATCCTCTCTGATCATCTCCGCACATTTCTCAGCGACGGCAACTGTCGGGGCGACGAGATGAGCGCCAAGAATGGATGGGAACACGCTCGAGTCTGCGACGCGTAGGTTCCGCACACCGTGCACCCTCAAACGATCGTCCACAACCCCACCTTCGCTCTCCGGCGCCATACGACACGACGACGAGTAGTGGTACGTGCTCTGGCCTTCGCTAGTGATGAATGCATCGATGTCCGCGTCCGTCGGACCAGCTGGTACGTTGGCGTCTGTGATGGCGTATCCCTGCTCCGCGAGTTCGCGCTTGATGCGCAAGGAGAAAAGGATGGCGCTCCGCATGACTTGCCAGTCGTGCTCTGTCGCAAAATAGTTGGGGTCCACGACAGGGTCTGTGCGAGGGTCCTTGGACGCGAGACGGACGGTGCCCGTCGAGGTAGGTCGGAGCGTGACATTAAACAATGAGAGGCCGCCGTCGACGACCTTTTTCAAGTCTCCATGGGGAATCTGGAACACAAAGCACGGCTCGGTCAACGTGAAGTGGAGGTGGAAACAACTAATCCTCGTACCGGCATAACTTCGATGTCTGGGAGATTGAGGGGGAGAGATGCATCCTTGTCTTTTTCTGTGCGCATGGTAACGCGGGATTCTTTGTCGAGGAGCCGGGACTGAATGAAGATGGATAGTTCGGGCACAGGGCTAAGAAGCCATCCAGTGCCGAACAACAACCACTGGAAGAAAATCCCGATGATCAACCAGGGACGCAGCTGCAGCTGTGTGATAGAGTCGCGCAGGGGGATGCGGAATTGCACGGGGACGGAGATGTGATCTTGCTGTATAGAATAGTTGAACCTTAGCTGTTGTTTCCTCAATGCGAAGTTAGGCGCTCACGTACAAGGTGGGAGCCGACACCGGGGAGTGCTTTGCGAACGGGAATTTGGTGCTCCTTGAGATGATCTGCAGGACCAATACCGCTGCAAGGACTAAGCGTCACTTCGTCAGTGAGTTGACGCGTGTGACGGACCTCAACATGAGCATCTGAGCCGAATAGAACGGACCGGCGGTCAGGATGACCTGGCGCTTCGCACGCACGAACTTGGAGGGACCTCCGGTACCGTTCTGTATCCAGACACCTTCTGCAGATGCTTCGCCCGAGTCGCCAGCATCGGGAGACACCTGAATACGCTGCACGATGGCTGGCGTGCACACGTGCAAGTTACTGCTGCGGGCCCTCACAAGGTCAGCGGGAAGGAACGCCGTAAGCGTCGAGCTCCGTCGCCCACTGCTGTCCATGGTATAGTGCATTTTGGTGCAGCCGTACGCTGGTTGCGATGGGTCGTTGCAATCATCTACGTATGGCACCCCGAGCGCAGTTGTTGCTTTTACGATGCTGTTTTTACGTATGGAAGCGGTCAGAAATGCACGAGCAGTATCAAGAGGACACTTGCAGTGGGGTGTGGCCCCAGAAAGGGACTTTATGAGAACGGTTGTGCCATTCACCTGCATACGCTATGAGAACGGTTCGCCAGATACAAGTCCTGTGGCACGCATACCTGAGATGCCATGGTATGGCTTGGGGTTCTGAGGGTCCTGGTCGAGATCTGTCTCTGACCGAGTGAAGAATTGCAGCATGTCTTGATATCCCCACCCGACTCTTCCCGCGTCACGCCACGCGTTGTATTCTGCTGGCACGCCACGATTGTACAGCATGGCGTTGATTTTGGACGCACCACCGAGCGAGTTCGACCCGACGAGTTCCATCGTGCGGCCACCAAGATGTTTCTGGGGCGTCGAGCGCAATACACGAGAGCGAGATCCATCTGAGGCGAAATGGGAGGAGAGAAGTGGGATGGTGGAAAGCCAGCCTACTTTGACGCCGCTGCGCTCTAGGACGAGCACTGAAACGTGTGGATCCTGGGACAGACGGTTGGCAATGACACAACCGGCGGTGCCTCCGCCAACGATGATGTAGTCGTACGCCTCGAGGGCGTCTGAGACGGAGACGGTGGGGTATCTCGTCTGCCAGAACATCTTGGACAGTATGAGTACTAGTACTGCTACGAGGCGACTAGGTTAGCGATCTACGCCAGGACAGAAAAGACACACCTCTACGGTGTATGTACGGAAACCACGAAAAGAGACCAGTGAAAGCAAGGTGTGGGTTGGGCGAGGAAAGAGTATGGCCAGCATAAGTTCGGTGTTCTGGAAGATCACCGACAGAAACCTGGCAATCACCGAATAACGCACAAGTCTTGAGGGTCCTCGTTGATCGCCGCCGTGCTCAGTCGTCCCAGTGGCAGACAATAAGAAATGGAGGTCAAGGTGTCAAATTCGTTGTGTAGGTCCCTGGTCTCATCAGAAAGAGAACATCAGAAACGATACATACGTACCGATGCTGGCTACCCATCACATCGTTGGTGATATCCGAGTACGTGTGCATGCGCAAGATTCTCAACCCGCTTCTCTTCGATGATTCGTCCAACAATGAGGCATCGCCTACCATAACTTCGACCCACGGAAAAATGGATTTCAGCATCAAACTTTGATTCTGAATTTTGACCTGTCTTGACGCTCGAATGCTGGGTGTACAATCGCATTTCGCAGTGCCTCGATCTCGGGTCGTGGAGGTGTGTTGGACGAACAGTAGAACATTTTGTGCATGTTAAGGTCAGTTTTGTCGTGCATGTCTTTTCTAATCCTCGCACACTTGGTGTGACGAGCGCCCGAAGTCACAGACTTGAGTCGCTGACACACGAAGAGACTTATTACTATGGGGAGAGGCAACGCCCTACTAAATTTCAACTCCGACCGTGACAGTACCATAGTGGGAGATGGCTGGAAAGACGGTCACAGAATGTCGTCGTCGCTGTACATGTATAACATCACTTTCATGACTTGTTATAGAGGAGAACTAGGGTTTATTTTTTGTGTTGATTGTATTCTCCGAGAGAAAATGAGAAAATACGCGAGATTTAGAGTGATGGCTTTCGAAATCTCAACAAGAATGTACAGTAAATGGAAAAGTCTCTCGGACAATACAAACAGCAAGGTAAAATACACGTCCTCAATGTCTGAGGAGATAGATACCCCCCGGTATTGAGCTCACACCGTCGACGATACACAGAGTATCCAAACGTGTATTACATAAGCACATGAGCGCGTCTTGCTGCAGGGACCGGCGTAGATACTGCACCAATGCCAGCCGACTACCGATGGCGTCCATCGAGGAAGCGTTCTCCTGCTCAAAAGGCTCAGTATACAAGAATGCAGAACGAAAAATACTCACAGAAAGAGAACACTCCACCCATACTCCCCTCTCTGGACTACACACCCCATCCTTTTCGTGCCAATGAGGAGCGCTCCGGCCAAAAGATGATCACAAACCTTACGAATAGGGTCAAGTCACTATCTGTGTCAGTCCGGAACACATTGCGTCGTGAAAAACGTGCCAAGGAAAATGCCAACAACTTTCGTAAACGCACGCGAGAAGCAGAAGCTAAGTCTACTCACCTTGCTTCACGCGCTGAGGCAAGCCAACAGCGAATCAATCATCTTGAAAAGCGAAATGAGGAAGTGACGAAGAAGAATCATGGACTGCGGATGCGGCTATCCCGTGTTCCTGCACAAAAGGAACGTGCTGTAGCCAGAGGCATTAGCGCAACGACAGCAGTCAAGTCGCCTTCGACTCAGCTTACCTTAAAGAATGGCGGTGTAATAGCTGAACCTGTCCGTGATATGGTTCGTGACCTTGTGGCTATCCACAATGTTCCTGTCTCAGGCATAAATGGTGCAATTCACGCAATCTCATCTGCTGCTGGGATGGAGGTGAAGGGAAAGCTTAGTGAACGTAGTATCGGAAGAATTATGCTGGAGGGGGATGTAGCTGCAAGTGTGCAGCTTGTAGATGAAGTCAACCAAGTCCAAGGTAAAGTCCGAGCTTCGATCCGTAATGTATGTACCTAATACAAAAATTAAAGGGGTAACCCTCAGCAGCGACGGCACGACTCACAAACACATCAATTACTCATCGCATCACGTCACTTACTCAATCCCTGGAGAAGATAAAGGCGTGACTCGATTTGCGGGGATCTCTCATGAGGTCAACCACACTAGTGAGACGCAGCTTGAAGGATGGAAGGACATCGTTGTTCAACTTCGGTGGCACCGTGGTTTCGACCCGCTTGTACCCAGGCCCAAGGACTTGCCCAAGAATAAAGCGGAAAAAGTGGTCGTATTGCTTGCGGCAGTCGGACGGTATAGAGACGGAGACGCAAGGCCCGACGTGGACATGGAAGGGAACAACGAGGACGAAGTCGAAGTTGAAGGGGCCGGGCTAGGGGCTAGCAGTAGTGGGGAAGAGGATTAGACACCATTCACTTAAAATTTCGTATATTCTCATATTCTTCTTACAGTTTTATAATGGTACAGCTACATGGTAGTTTACAATACATGATTTGTGCTGTCTAGATCGCAAACGAGCGCAATAATATCATCGAGCGTTGTGTGGTGCGGGGAGGCATGATGCGACCGCGTTTTGGCGCTTATATAATCCACGCTTTTTTGGACGGGTTGCCGCTCCCCAATTACTAGCGAGGATTCACCGGATACAAACTTCTGGGTTCCTCCTCCTCTAGATACACACTGCTGCCTTATATCTAGCTTAGGAATTTGCAATATCATCTTTCTTTGCCCTCGTCGCCCCCACAACGCCGTCGCCGAGGACAAATCCTTCTGTCGTCACCTCAACGCGCTGGCCAGCGTCACGTTTCGGTCGACTCCGTCACACTTGGTTTGGCCCTTAGCGCTTACAGCTTCCCACCGAGAATCATTGCAGAGCCGTTTGAGAGCCGCCTCCTTCTTCATCAAATGCCGGGCGAAGCCAGTGCCAGCGGCGAGCGCTCTAGCCAAATCATCGCCTCTCTATGTAAGTCAAATCAACTGTTCCGATTCGATGCACTACGGCTGCACAGTCGCCATTGGCCATATGTGTGGCCAACGGATCGCATTCTTTTCCGAACGTCAGCGACTGGGTCAAACCACAGCCTTGCATCCATTGGCTCGTTCCCGCGACGCGAATTATAGTTTTGATTCAACCAAAATCCAGCCTCTTCCTACTGATGAGTCCCACCTTCTATAAGCTGAACGTGCTGATGAACACCAGGCTAACTGATATGTAGCTTCCACGCGCACCGGCCTGTTGATCGATACATGACTTGAGTCTTATCACGCCATTCTGCGGAGAGGCGCCGAGGAGACATGCCTCAAAAGCTCAACAAGTGTTTACAGCTAGCAACGTTCAATTGTCGCCATTTTCACGATGTCGACGAACTCGACGACACCCTCGGCCCTCTTACCACCTGCTGGCACGAACTTCATCGCCGTCATTACTGCTGGCATGCCCTTCCTGTTGACAGGAGCTACGATGGGTTCCATACACCTCGCCATGCTTTTCGCATTGTTGTTCTTCTCCACACCACACATGAGACGAACCCCGATGTTTATTTTGAACGTTGTCGCTCTCCTGTTAGGAATCACGAACGCCATTATCAATATCTATATAGAGGTTCGTCATCGACTATGTCGCATCGGCATACCAACAGATTTGGATTTCTTGTAGATACGCTCTTTCGAGTATCCCACCATCCCCGTTGATCCGAATGTCATCATCTGCATGGGTGCTCTTGGTGGCCTGACCCCTCTCTTCGTGGATTGCATCCTCCTCCTTTGACTCCATGCCGTCTATCCTCGCGAGAGAACCCCCAAGATACAGTGGTACTTAGTACTAGGGGTTCCGATTCTCATCAAGGTTGGCCGCTTGGCTAATGATATCATCTTCCTTGTCTATCTCAAGAGGGACATCGACTCCCTGATTTCGTCCCTCTCGGGTGTTGGTGGAGCATCCATTCTGCTTACCGCTACGATACCATCGATCAAGGTCGAGTGGATATTCCAGGTTGTCGATGACGTGTAAGCCGTGTTATCAAGTACTTGACGAACTTGCCCTTGACGCATAACATCCACCAGGTTCTCATCTGCACTCTTCCTGTGGCGAGTTTATCGCCAAGGAATGTTCTCGCACGGACGTAAGTGTGACGATATATTTGACCTCCTGCACGATACTCACTCTTCACAGAAACCCTTTCTCAAAAAGTCCAGCAGCTTTTCTGGATATCCACGTACAACTTCGTTTTCCCCGTCATCCTTAGTGTCGCTCAAATTGTCATCTACATGCTCAACCCCGACAACTATCTCCTCGCCTTGTATGTCGAAGAAGTGAATTTCGGCTTCACAATTATGGGGCTCGTGTTCGCAACGGTCTGGGCTGCGGAAGGTCAGTGGAAAGAAGGGCGGCGCTTCCATGGTGGGCCCTCCACTAGACTCTCTGCAATGATGCTCGGCCCTTCCTCTACCTTTGACCCCCATCAGAAGAGGGAAGTTATCGTGTTCGCCCCTCCGTCGTCTGAAACTTCGGTCTCCCGGCCAACAGACAGTATACCAAGTAGATACCATGATATCCAGGGACAGTTGTCTATCGAGGAGAGAAAAATCGGGCACTATGTTTGACGAGGGCCTGCAATTACCAACTTTACCGTCAATTTTTATTTATTCCAGAATTGTATGGCTACTGTGATTAACCTGCCCACGCCAGGCCTGATATTTCACGTGTGAGATCTTGGCAAACTAAGGGGTCGAAAAATGCATCAATCCGTACGCTGAAGTTAGGATTTGCAAATCAAGGCGGTGATGAACTGACCTGTGACAATTGGATGCCCTAACAAGTAAATGCGCGGATATTTAGCGGACTTCGGCTGTGTTGGCCGATTGCGATATTTCCTGAAGATGGTTTATCGTGAGTAACGCCCCGGTGAAAAGTTTAGTGAGCGGAGCATGAACGACCTTCCCGCGACGGCGAGATTCGCGAAGTTCCGACCTGCCATTTTGGGCCGTAGGAAGTTCGTTGGCTGCTACGCATGATGGGCTCGAAGAGTCGAATTTCTCGCTGGTGGAACGAGGCAGAAGAGGCTCAGCAACCGTAGGCGCCATGCATTCTGCAAGTTAACTTGTACGTCTTCGACCTCCAATGTCCCAGGCCAAGCTCGACGGCGTCAGCACTGGCGACCATGATGTACCCAAGTCTCAATATCTCGAAGGAAAGCAGCTGCTCGTAGCCTTCATGTACTGCAACCATTTCTGTTGCCTTGTGACCCCTCCACTCACGGCCTGAACTCAGCGGCCTTCTCATCGCAGTCCTTCTCATGACCCTCGATCAGACCATCGTATGTTGCATCCTTCAATGGTTTCAACTGCTCAGCTCTTCCTCAGGTTGCCACAGCGCTTCCACGGATCGTATCCGCTTTCAATGCGCTGAGCAGTGTCACCTGGGTTGTGACAGCCTGTAAATATGATTTGTTTATCGTTCCATATATATGAACTGAACTTGCCGTGTTACACAGATTATCTCACTCTAGGAGGCTGCATGCTTGTCATCGGGCAAATTTTGATGCTCTCTCGAAAAAAGCTCGTTTTCCTCGCAGCCATCACCCTCTTCGAAACTGGCTCTTTGATATGCGCTGTTTCCCCATCAATGCCTGTCCTTATATTTGGTCGTGCCGTCGCTGGATGCGGCGCAGCTGGGTACGCTTCCCACATCTCGATCTTCTCTTCCTGACAACATCGCCATGTATCTCCAGAATTCAAGTGTCCGTCTCCACCATCATCCCAGATGTATATTTACTTGCCATTTTTTCATGTCTGGTTCTCATTTTTTTTTCTCGATAGATAACCCCTCTTGAAAAGCGTCCGATGTTGTTCGCGTCGTTTGGCGGCGTATTGGCCATCTCCACCGTGGCGGGTCCAGTCCTTGGTGAGTGCTCTCTTGTACACCCGTCCGTTGGCTCACGTGCTTCCCAGGAGGCGCGTTTACAGGTAGGATGTCACCATGCTTGTTCCTCTTCTCTTAGACAAACTGGTCGTCTCTAACCTTTAGACCATTTGAGTTGGCGATGGTGTTTCTGGAGTGAGTCTCTAGCTGAATCCATGACATTGCATAACCGCTTCTACTCCCAGTAAATCTCCCGGTAACGAGTCTCCATAGCTCAAGCTATGCCTCACTCAGTTAAATCGCCAGTGTGGTGCCCTTGCCATTTTCCTCGTTCTACTCTTCCTCAAAAGCAGCCCACCTTCCGTATCCGTCGTATCATTTGGCACGAGCTCGATGTGGCTCAGGTACGTATTGCTATCGCTATTCTCATACAAGATACTCAGATGTCCATCCAGAATTGATTGGATAGGCGGAGCCCTCGTGACAGGTTTCTTCACATGTTTGCTTTTGCCGCTGCAATGGGGCGGAAATACCAAGCCGTGGAATAGTCCAACCGTCATTGCCCTGTTTGTCGTGGCTGGCGTGCTCTTCGCTATGTTCCTTCCATGGGAACGCTACAAGGGCAAGCAGGCTATGATTCCGCTTGACATCATCTCCAATCGAACTGCACTCGGTTGTGGAATTTCTGGGGTGTGTGAATACCACATGTTCATGCTTGCATGGTAAATTTTGCCTCAGTTTCTTGGTTACTTCGCACTCCTGCTCGCTACAGTAAGCCGCAAAGTCTGCAACTGTAAAAGTGCTCTAGATCTTGCTCATTGAACAGTACTATCTACCTCTATGGTAAGTCGTGATCCTCACCAAGTTTATTAAACTTTCGTGACCATGCACCAGGTACCAAGCACACGGCAGCTCTGCAACTCGTTCGGGGCTCGACATTCTGCCTTTCCTGATTGCTGTGATAGTTGGTTCCGGTATATCTGGCGGTGTTGTGACTGTGAGTGTAGAGTTGATGTTTGCATTCCACATTTAAACAGAATAAAACCATTTGCAGAAAACTGGGTGCTACTGGTGGTTCCTTTCCGTCGGTCCCTTCCTGACGGCAATTGGATCAGGGCTGCTGTACACTCTCGACGCCAACTCGCCGTCGGCGCGTCTCACAGGGTATCAAATTTTGTATGGGGCACGTGGCTTTCGTTTCCGCATGCGTCCCTATGCACCATAACATAGTTGTCGCGATTACAGGCCGGGGTTGGGCTAGTATTCCAAAACGTCATTGTCGCCATTCAGGTGCGTAAATATGTTTGAAACCAACACATGCCCCAAATCAAGGTTTCTCCGACAGGCAGAGTATGCTGATAACGAGGTGCTGATCCCCCAAGCGACGGCTTTTGTCGTACGTTCCAACATCCACCCATTCGACCGATGTAATCTAACCTACCCTCGCAGAATTTCTGTCAAATTCTTGGAGGGATCGTCAGTATCAGGTGCGTCACGCGCTATGTACTTCCCTTCAGCCTCCATTCTCACCCTCGACCTACACGCATGTCATGCATAGCATGGCAGGGAGCATCTTCGCCAACGAGCTCCGTCGCAACGTCCCTATCTATGCTCCCGACCTGACCTCAGCGATGCTGAGCGCAATATTACAGAGTGTGACTGCGATCCAGGAATAGCCTACCGCCGAGTTGCGCACACAGGTGATCGAGGCGTATGCGCAGAGCCTCGATCCTGTGTTTATGCTAGGGGTACCGGCGGCGGTGTTGGCGTCGTTGAGTGCTTTGTGAGTGTTCTTGGTTGTTGATGTTTTTGAATGTGTAGGCTGACGATGATGGTATATATAGGATGGTGAAAAATTATGATTTGCGAGTGCGGGGGAGTGCGGGTAAAGGGGCAGGTGCCGTGGGGGTAGCGTAGGGAAGGAAGGGTTAGGTTGTCGCCCAGACCAGGACTTGTGCTGCGGGGAGTTGTCGTCATGCATGACTCACGGCCACTTTACATTCTTCATCCAAGTTCGAAATGCGTAAGGACAAGGAAATATATTTATTATAGGGTAATCTCGTTTTTCTCCAGGTTGATACTATGTGTTGAAATTTTCACGTATGTACATCTGCTGCTCCATTCTAAGTACAGCATGTACCACTAGTATAGTAATGCTAGTGTTGTGACACTTGCCACAGATGCACTACTCGTGTTTTAGAGCACTCCACTCCGTATGACGGACTTCATACTCCAGCTAGAACGACGACGACACCGTCTAGCTTCTAGTGATGACGCGAAGTGTGATCGCTTTAGGTGATTCTGGCACGAGCTGAGCGAGTGTCTTCTTCAGAATTTTGCCGTCATCATCAGAAACCTATCAGAACTTACTTTGACTTTCGAACATTCCGAGACTTTTTGATCGCCGCCCAATCGTTACCATCTGCCTTGCTGAGGAAGGAACTCGAATACGTTCTTCCACCCATGAACACCTTTGCTTGTCAGTCAGCGGACACGACTCATCGCGGGCTTTCTGAAGCCCAAGCTTCTTCATCATCTATTCCCTTACGTACGTGCGCAACACAATCCTCGTCTGAGATGCCAGTGTGGGTTCCAAATCAATCAGAACATCAATCATGCCCTCCTGCCGGTGTTGATGGCAGACGGGCCATCTGCGGCCCATCACACCGTGCATAATATTGTACCAAAGATTCTTCACCGCGATTTCATGTGGCGAGGTCTCCTCGTCGACGTTTCGATGATTAGCGCTTCTGTCCGTCTGACCCAATCCGTGGTCCCTTCTTTCCCGCCAACTCCGAGTCGTCTCCGCGTCTACGACTAAAGTTTGTGTGAACATGAGTTCGGTTTCCTTTGGATTTTTGGTGTGTTGCTTATCGGTCGTCATGTGCAGCCCACTCACTCCCTTAGTGAAAGCCACAGTTGCGTGCTTCAACGAAGCACAAGGGAACGTAACGCAGTAGTAGTGTGCCACACACAACTTTTCTTTCTGGCATGCGCAAGGCAGAATGGGCGCCAACTACGTGGTCCTTATCTACGGCAACTAAGTGGCTGCCCGTTGGCGAGCAGGCAGTGTTAGGATTTCGCTCTTGTGATGATCACCTCCCAGTCGTGATGCACATGCGACCCCCAATCAAAGCCTACGATATCGGCGTGCTTCCAGTGACTTAACCGTGTAAGTCATATTTAATATCCACTTACTTCACATTAGGAAGAACACTCACCATATGCAGGGCATAGCCCGTCCAATGGGAACCAAATCCCGGGTCTCAAGTATAAAAGCTCATTGTAAGTTAGCATACTCTCCCGACTTCACCACCGCCGCTGCACATGGTTACCCTGACGATTGGAGTGCTCATCGCTACTCTCATTTGCATCGCCCTTTTTCGTAGCCTCTATCAGAAACCTCATGTAAGCGTGCCATCTATCGCAGTTTCGGACGGCCGCTGAAAAAATTTCAAGGCTGATATACCTGTTGCGGGCCATGCTGGATTTCTGACATCATACCTTTCTTGAATTCAGTTCCTAGCTCGTGCTCAGCAATTCTTGGATGATGCATACTGTTGGCACCGCTTCAACGTGAGTTGACCTTCTGAACGTCTCGCATGCGCTGTGACGGGACTCGTTGAACTCGTTGGGTTCGTAGCCAAACCCCGATGCACAGACCGGCATGTTCCAAATCCGCCTTTTGGATGAATGGCGCGCGATCGTGTACGACAAGAAAGCAATTACAGACATCTTCAATTCGAGCAGTCTTCTGTTTCTCCCGGTGGTTAGCGACGTAAGTCCAGACACGATTCGCATTCTTCAAACGTCTACACGTGTATCTTTTTCAGATGTTCCAATTTAGCTACACCATGCATCCATCCATCGGCCAGAGTCCCGACATCCACCGTCCCTACCTCCGATTTATTATGTCACATCTTGACGAGTTTCTGCCGGATATGATGAAGGAGATAGAACTGACGCTCGACGCCAGACATTCGGAGAACAATGGTATGGGCAACATCTGTGTCTCTCGCGAGTTCTTAGTTCAAGCGGCACGCAGGTCAATTTGCGGTGATGGATGGCCTAACGGCAACTGTCTTTAGAGCTTTGAACGTTGTCTTCGTGGGCCCACATCTTGGTCTGCTCACTTCAATCTAGCCTACTTCATCCCTTGAGCTAACGCACAAATCGTGATATTCCAGCACGAGATCCAGTGTTTCGGAAGGAGACATTGAAAGCTATTCAGTCTATCATGGGCACGGGTTCTATACTTAAGTTCAGCTCTAGCTTCGCGAGACCGTAAGTGCCTTCATCTCCGTCTGTCACCATTACGCGCAGTGAATTACCCACCAGATTCCTCCACAAAGTGTTAAATATGTTCATGCCTACCTGTACCAAGGCTCATGCGATGCTGGTCAACGAGATACGACGGGGGAAGAGCGAAATATCCAAGGAACGGTGCCAGTGGGATCATCGAGGGGTGCGCAACTTTCACCGTTATTACTTTATCGATTGCGTCTATCTCCCGAAGGCTGAAACCGTCACTGATAGATCGACGTTCTCACAGAATTCATACGAGGTGATAAACTCATTGACGACGAGAACATACTGGCCTTTCACTTCATCGCCATGACACTTGCAGGAACCGTCACCACAAATCCTGGTTGGCTTGCATTCATTTTACTGTCTGAACATCAGGTTGACGACATGCATTTCGTTCTGTGTTCCACCGTGATGTGTCTATATGTGGGCCAAGACGCTGACGGCGATCGTATTTGACCTCGTCCAGCAAGAGGGATGTCTCCACCGCATCCGAAAAGAGCTACAGGCAGCCACCAGCGATCGCGGCGAGATTAACGCTGGGGTGCTAGCATCGTGTCCCTCTCCCGACGCGTTTCTCGAGGAGTCTTTGCGACTATGCAATCTTGGAGCTTGTGCGTCTCCTCGTCCTTCTAGTTCTCCCCGTGCTTCTTATGTAGGGAGATACACGTAAATGCACTGCACTAACTTGCATGCACCAGTACCTATCACGCGCAGAGCCACGAAGGATTTAACCTTTTCCAACGGCATACGCATCGCTACCGGCACCTCGCTCTCCGTCCCGATCAGGTGGACGCATTGCAACCCTGAGGTGTATCCCAACCTCGAGACCTTTGACGACTCACGGTTCCGAGACACGTCGGGTGTACACAAAAGCGGCGTTTACCCACATTCAGATCCAGCGAATCCCAACCCGAACTTTTTGTTCTTTGGGTATGGGAAATATGCGTGGTGCGTAGGATGGATTTGTGTTGTTTCTCGATGTCAGTATTGAAAGTTTGGTGATGTAACTTTTTTTTTTTTTTTTTTTTTTTTTTCCCTTTTCCTCATCCACTCGCGCCTGCATCATGGCAACGCCTTCCGACGGACGACTCGGACTCCAGCCCAGGCCGTTTCCTCGCCATGCGGATCGCAAAATGTCTCGTGGCGCATCTCGTTCTCAAGTACGACATCCGCTGGGCACATCCAGGATGCGTGCCCCGCCCAATGTGGGTTATGTATTACTGTGCGCCGGATCCCAAGGCGGAGGTGGTGATTTCGCGACGTGGGCTCGTCACAAGATGATGGCGGAAAACATTGATTTTCACTCGAGTGTCTAGTTAAGAGTAGTACTTCAAAAATGGCATGGAACATGTAGTAGAGTAAAACCAGTACATAATGAGCTGACGCAGCTGCGGCTGCATCCCTGGTTGATCATCCGAATCCTAATCCAATGGTGGCTCTGTTCATCCCTGTTTCATTTTTGGTTTACAGTAACCCACATGTCCATATCGCCCTTCTAGATCTGCCATGAAAAAAGTCGTCGAAGGAGGTCTCTCATTTTTCAACGTCGCGCTTCGGCCCACCTCAACGGACCCCTGCGTGGACCCTATCGTGGACCCGAACTACTTTGCGACGGAGATGGATTGGCTGGTCATACGGAGCACAATCCTCTTTTCCTTGCGCATCAAGCAAGAACTCGCGGAGCAACGGTACGCCGTCTCGGATGCCAACGGACGCGGACATCGATGCGTTCGTCGCTAGCGAAAGCCTGAGCACGAACCACTACTCATCCCATATGGCTCCGGAGAACGAGGGGTGGTAGACGGTCGTACATGGCGTGCGGAACTTACGCGTCGCGGACTCGAGCGTGGCAATTCTTGGTGCCCATCTTGTTGTCCCAACGGTTGCGGTTGCTGAGAATTTCGCGGAGATGATCAAGGAGGATGATCAGTCGTTGTAAGATTGTCGACGCGCTCCGTAATATCACGGCTTGGCTGCTGGGCGGCATGTGGTCAGGAGTTGGGTGGTGAGTTCGGTGTGGATAGAGATAATATTGTAAGACACGAGAACGGATTCGTCGAAATAGCTAGAAATGAATACGGGGCCTGCACATCAGCTATCTCCCGGCCGCCTCCATCCTATGTCAAAGTCTGTGGGAAGGCACATGTCCCGATCAGCCGATGCATAGTACTCCTCCAGCGCAATCTGCGACCAAGCATTTGCTTCCTTCGGGCCACTCAAGTCCCTCCAGGTATTGTAAGTGTTTTTCTGCGGTCCAAAAGCCCGCATCTCGAAACCCATGTTATCCGTGACATCCCAGATAGTCTCGTCTTGCTCATCGTCTTCGTCACCAGTCTGAGATTCGCCAGCAGATGGGAGTGGATCGGGCCCTCCAACCGTGAATTCCCGCGTTCTCCATCCCATGACGTCTTTTCTGAATATATGATACATTGCCCCAAAGGACACGATGTGGAACTTGCCAGGTGCATGTTCCTGTATGAGCATCACTTTGAGCTGGTAAAAGTGGAGAGCTAATGTCTGGCCACCGGGAATATAATTATCGAACCATCCGATGACGCTAGCAAATGTGACCTTGGACGGTGGTGAAGGTGGCGAGTCAACGACCCACCAGGTGTCCCCGTTGATAGCCTTGACATGCGGCAAGGACTAGATTGTGCCCAAGGTGAGTACAGGATCTTTGCTCTGAAATACTGCCGAGATAAGTACTCACCACGTACTGATTTTCAGGTCGTTGGTGCTCAGGTATGACACAAGTGAATCTACTCCTGAACGTGAGGTAACCTGCATCATCCATAGTCCCCGTTGCCATGCCAGCCCCAAGTGCATGGGCATTCGGAAACTCGCAGTCCATGAAGTCCGCCATTTCCCGGAGTCCACGCTTGGTACGCACGAGCGCTTTTTTTGCGATGCCGGTATGCGGAAAGATGGGAAAGGTGGCGAGGTATCGACATGGCGGGAGACGGAAAGATATTCCCAGCCAACTTGCACTCTTTCCGCTCTCTAGTATCTTCTTTGCGAGAGCTATGGTAGCACCTATACGATCACCCTGGGCGAAATCGCTGACTGAGAGTATCACGCCAAACAGGCCCATGATGCTGAAGACCATGTCGACGGGATAGTATGTAGTCCGCATCATGGCACATTGCCAGATTGCATGTTCACGAACGTCCGGTTCCACGCCAACGACATCATCCATGGCGGCAGCTAGGGAAAGAAGGTTCGGAGACTGGTGGCCAAATATTCTCGCTTTGACCATGAACAGAGGTTGACGTGGCGCATTATGACGGGGAAATTCACGGAAGAAATACATGAAACCAACCGAGCACGCGTCGATGATATCCTTGACGGCAGCGATGGCGGAGCGACCTGGGATAATTTCTTCTATGGTGTTAGAAGGGCTGAAGTAAGTGCCTACGACGACGAAACCTGTGTACCGCCATCAGCTGGTCAAAGTGGTAGCCATATACTTGTATTATTTACCCGAACCAAAACTCCAACGAAATAGGACCACAGTGCGTTTGGGTACTAGCGTTTCTTGCAATGTCCATCCACGATGGATCCAACCTGTCTCTTCGTCAAGACGAGCAATGTACTGCATGCCCGCCGGAAGGATGATGCAGATGTTGCAATTGGCAAAGAACTCGTACATGTGCTCGATCTGCCAGGCCTTGTCGCTGTCACTAGCTTGCATGATGCACAGGAGATCGAGCCAGATGTATCCGGCTCCTTGTTTCTCGGCAACCAGACACGCATGATTAAGGACATCAACGCTGACGGGATGAGCAGTGAGGGCACCTAAGACGCGAAAAGTACGAACGTCGGCGAGATCAGCGAGTTTTCCAGACCAGATGTATGATATAGTCGCATAAGATATTTCCAAAATGCTCGGAAATTCCATTATTCGCAGTCTTCCGTGCTGTAAGACTTGGTTGCAGTCTATGAGACGAAAGGCCCTAGGAGACGCAGTGGAACTAATGTCGATTGGCTGCTTTCTTGGGCCTTTCCAATCTAAAGGGATATCCAGGATTGTCCTTGGGCCAATTGACGCCACCTTAATTTCTGCTGCTTGATCTGGTTGCTTATGCTTTGAGTCGTCGCTGATGGACATCAGCTCATGGTTGTGCACGTTTGCGGGACTTGCTTCTGTGAGGACAGTGCGCGTGTGTTTGGCTTGGCTATCGTCGACAGGCCTACGGGGATCTGGGGAATCCTTAGCAACATTCGCGCCCAAATTTTCTTCACTGCGTCAGTAAGATCAAGATCCGTAAGACACAGTCGAGTGACCCACATTCTTCCAGGCTCGTCGCAAGCACTGTCTTCTGTGGTGCCAGAACCCATCATCGGGATCAGCAAGGCAAGTTGAAGCAAGTTGCTGCACTAGTTCGACCGGACCTGCACGACATGGCGTGAACAGCTGTGTAACGAACCGGTGATGGCCGCTAGGACAAGATGCCGAGCTCAAGTTAAAGCGATAAGTGGCCCTTGGCGGACTGACAAATGAACAAAGGTCACTGAAGTACTTGCGAGGAGGCGGGGTCATACTTCGATGGCGAGGTCGACCGAGTTGATGCCAGATGGTGATGCTGGTCGATGCATATAATCGGACGCGAAGAAGACTGGACTCAGGGAGGCGTTTGAGGCTGCGTAACCTTGGAATAATATAACCTACCCGAGTCTGCTCATGGACTACTCGACTACTATCGAGACTTACTGTCTTGAGGGTAGAGTGGGGTGTCGATGAATGTCTCTAAGCTTCCTCGAAACTCCATGGACGACAAGCCTCATGCAAGTAAAGAACGCGCAAGAAACAAACAGACCGTTATTGTCGCGGTTGAGTAAATCAATTTTACCCTAAGTGACGGGATCGTTGAGGTTTCGATGGTGAGTCCACTCAAAGCTGTCCGTGAAGTTAAAAATGGCGAAACGAGGTGTTAATCTCGATTTGAGTGAAGTTTCGTCTCGTTGCTCCCATTAGAAGCCCCTTGCAGGTGCACTCGAAGCGCGTGGACCATACCGCTGTCAGCTCCGGACACACATAAGCTGCATTGCAAGTAATCTCGTGGCCCGTCACTAGGGATGCCGTCGATAGGAACAGTTCGTCTTTCATGCACACCTAGAGAGCTAACCGTACTGTCGCGCACGTATTGACAACATTCTTTTCATGTCAATAGATGATGGTGTTCGTACGCCCAGGAAGTGTTCTGTATACTATGGTGAGTACGCGTGGCAAGTACTTGTTCTACGGACCTCCGAAGTCACTCACCCAAGCGTTATGTAGGGATGGTTTACTCTTCAATATCTCCTCCTGCTTTCTTACAACAAACCCACATCCAAGACATAGTTTCCTCGCTGCATGATTATCCTCATGTGCCTCCAACCAGATTTCCTTTGCGAAAACATTAGCGATGACGTGCAAGAGCATCCCACGTCCAAAACCGTGTCGACGGAAATTCTACAGCAAGCCCAGTAACGAGGACGTGAAGCCGATCCTCGTCATCGATCAAGTGAGCGAGCTGGATATATCCGACGGGTTTGTTCGTCGGTCCACAACCCCGAGTGAAACTAACTTTGTGGTTCACAAGATTCATCTTTGCTGGACAAGTCAGAGCGAAATATTCGTCGCCGTCCACGATGTGAGAACCGGTGAACAACCGCGTGGCGTGGTGTGGCACTTGACGAAGGCACACAACCGGTCTCGAAGTGTTGGGACGAGAGAGAGAACGCGAGAAGTGCCTTCGGACGACCACATAGTTGGGAGCTGAGATGTGAGTCCAGGAGGCCGTCCTAGGACCCTTGAGCTTAGACAGAGAGGAGGACGGGCCTTCAACAACGTGGATTGGCACCGATGCAATAGAGAGGACCATGGTCGAATGGCGCGCCAAGGCAACACAATATGTTTTTCACAGGGAGTGGTTCGGCTGAAGAGTGCAAGACGACATAGCATCCGTTCAAAAAGTGATTTGGAAACCGAGGATTTCGAAGGACAAAGACGGCCACAATTTGGCTATGCAAGCAGAGAGGGATAGATACATTCCGCGACTGAATGCTGGAAATGCATTACAGAGAGATTTGTGTGGATGCCCTGATAAGTAGCTGGACACAGTCAAAGTCTGGCTCGTAGAAGGTGGGAACGACTGTCTTCATACCTTCTGACGGTGTGCCTAGGGGAGACTAGGCTCGAGGAGAAACTTGAAATGACAAGCAGTTTAAGGGCTTTGGCTTAACATAGCTGACTTACCTCTGTTCAGACATCCTTTGCATCTTAAGTCAATAGCGTCGACGTCGGCGCGTGCCAAGATGCGTACCACTGGCACGACGAAGTACTAGGAAATACTCCAAGTAGTGGTAAGTAGAGAGGCGTGATCATATTACTGGTCTCCGTAGGCAGACCAAAAAGCTCGAATGAAGACATTCGTTCCTTCAGCATGCGCAAGTACTACGTTGGCCACCTCTGCCATTAGTATAATACCGACACCGAGTACTGTACGTGCTCTCTGATTTCTTGTCAATACGATACTTTACTGCTTAGCCCTCAGCTTGTGACCGGCACCCGCTCATGGTGAAGCAAACCAACACACATGACCTCCCATAACTCAGACCAATCGACTTCAAAACTGCGCTCTAAGACCATGGACGAGCACCGACTACAGACCTCGGACGGGAATTCTAATATATGAATGATTGAACTCATGTAAATCCTACTCGGTACTTGAATCTTTTGTGGGCGCGATTTCCCAGATGACCTCGAGGCTTCCTTGTGGGGAGAGGCAACGCCCTACTAAATTTCAACTCCGACCGTGACAGTACCATAGTGGGAGATGGCTGGAAAGACGGTCACAGAATGTCGTCGTCGCTGTACACGTATAACATCACTTTCATGACTTGTTATAGAGGAGAACTAGGGTTTATTTTTTGTGTTGATTGTATTCTCCGAGAGAAAATGAGAAAATACGCGAGATTTAGAGTGATGGCTTTCGGAATCTCAACAAGAATGTACAGTAAATGGAAAAGTCTCTCGGACAATACAAACAGCAAGGTAAAATACACGTCCTCAATGTCTGAGGAGATAGATACCCCCCGGTATTGAGCTCACACCGTCGACGATACACAGAGTATCCAAACGCGTATTACATAAGCACATGAGCGCGTCTTGCTGCAGGGACCGGCGTAGATACTGCACCAATGCCAGCCGACTACCGATGGCGTCCATCGAGGAAGCGTTCTCCTGCTCAAAAGGCTCAGTATACAAGAATGCAGAACGAAAAATACTCACAGAAAGAGAACACTCCACCCATACTCCCCTCTCTGGACTACACACCCCATCCTTTTCGTGCCAATGAGGAGCGCTCCGGCCAAAAGATGATCACAAACCTTACGAATAGGGTCAAGTCACTATCTGTGTCAGTCCGGAACACATTGCGTCGTGAAAAACGTGCCAAGGAAAAACTTGCAGCCGTCAAGCCCCGTGTCACCGATGCAGAAGTATCAAGGATGAAGGTCACCGAGATTGACCTTCAACTTCGGTGGCACCGTGGTTTCGACCCGCTTGTACCCAGGCCCAAGGACTTGCCCAAGAATAAAGCGGAAAAAGTGGTCGTATTGCTTGCGGCAGTCGGACGGTATAGAGACGGAGACGCAAGGCCCGACGTGGACATGGAAGGGAACAACGAGGACGAAGTCGAAGTTGAAGGGGCCGGGCTAGGGGCTAGCAGTAGTGGGGAAGAGGATTAGACACCATTCACTTAAAATTTCGTATATTCTCATATTCTTCTTACAGTTTTATAATGGTACAGCTACATGGTAGTTTACAATACATGATTTGTGCTGTCTAGATCGCAAACGAGCGCAATAATATCATCGAGCGTTGTGTGGTGCGGGGAGGCATGATGCGACCGCGTTTTGGCGCTTATATAATCCACGCTTTTTTGGACGGGTTGCCGCTCCCCATTCCTTGCCATGGCCTTTTTTTTTTCTTTCGCTCCAACGGCCTTTGCCTGCACTCGCACCCTTGCGTTCCAACTTATCCTTGCAGCCTACACGACAACGACCTGGATCATACATTCACGTCGTCCCTGTCACGTTCAGTGTTCAAAGTCGCTTATACCCTCCTCCCGTTAACCATTCCCGCTGGTTTCAGGAGACGCGAAGGCCATCGTCGAGTCGCCTACCAGCCTTGATAAATGTCCATACCTTCCTCTTCGCCTTCACCCGCTCCTGGTCCATCGACGCATCGGACGGGTACCACAGAACCAAAGCCTTTCGCGGGGCATAATGGCAGGATTCTTGCTGTCTGCTACTCTCCTGATGGCAAGCAAATTGTCACCGGAGGATGGGACCCTCCCATCAGAACATGGGACTCCAGTACGGGTGACATGTTGCTTGAACCCAAAGGACACGCTGACAAGGTCCACTCGCTGTGCTACTCGCCTGACGGAAAGAGGCTGGTGGGCGGGCACCTGGATGGTGGAGTCTGTATATGGGATGTCAGTGATGGAGAACTCATTTTGGAGCGTGTAAGGGTACATGCTTATGGGGTCTACGCAATCGCTTACTCGCCCGACAATCAACACATCGCCAGTGGTGGAAACGATTGCAAGACTCGCATATGGCGTGCAGAAGACTTGACGCACTCGATTGAGATTCGACATCCAGGTAGCGTACAATCACTGAACTTCTCGCCCGACGGAAGCCGACTTGCAACCGGTTGCAGCGACTACAAGGTTCGCGTCTTCGACGTCACAACGGGAGCTTTGGTTGTTGGACCGCTGGAAGGACATACAGGTTGGGTCAATGCTGTCACTTATAGTCCGAACGGAGAGCAACTTGCGAGCTGCTCTTCGGATGCTACCATTCGGACCTGGGATGCCTCGACTGGAAGTACGCTGTTAGATCCTATGGAAGACCACATTGGCATTGTTCAATGTGTAGTGTATTCCCCCGACGGAAAACAACTTCTTAGTGGTTCAGAAGACACAACAGTTCGATGTTGGGAATCGCACACAGGCAGCCCCGTTGGAGGGCCTGCCAGAGGACATGACGGAGCAGTTCAAGCAGTCAGTTTCGCACCTGATGGGACTCGGTTCGTCACAGGGGCAAGTGATGGGTCAATCCGAGTGTGGGATGCATCGACGCGAGAAGTTCTATTACCTCAGGTAAGTTGGTTGGCAATGTATTGGTTTGGATCTCATGTAGGTTTTCATAGTTGACAGAAGATGAGAAGGAGGCATATCATCTCACTGGACCATTTCGCGGGCATCTCGGACCAATTTGGGCTGTTGCCTACTTTCCCGACGGAGATCGCATTGCATCTGTCTCCGTAGATTGTACCATTCGTATCTGGGATGTTTCGAAGGGCGAGGAAGTTCTGGAGCTGCTGCAACGCCGCGGACATGCCGGCGGCGGTTCAATCGCGATTTCATCAGACGGAGCCCGATTGACCAACGGAGGACGGGATGGAATGGTCAGAGTCTGGGATACTCGCACTGGCGAGGTCGTACTCGGGCCACTTAAAGGACATGCGGGTCCAGCGTTTTGCATAAAGTTTTCGCCGGATGACCAACTTATCGCGAGTGCAGAAGTGAGCGGGGAATTCCTCCTCTGGGACTCAGAGACAGGCAAACGACTGGGGACACATCGCGGCACAATTACCACACTTTCCTTCTCTGCAGACGGAAGCCAAGTCGCTGTTGGCGGCCATGACAAGTGCGTCTATATCTGGGATGTGTCGACCTTAGAAATCGCGGCTGGCCCATTCCGAGGTCATGATGACTGGGTCATGTCCGTTGCCTTCTCTCCTGATGGCTATCATATCGTCAGTGGATCACGCGACAAGACTGTGCGTGTATGGGATGCAAAGACAGGCACAACAGTCCTCGGGCCTCTCGAAGCACATTCAAAAGACGTCACGTCGGTTTCGTATTCACCAGATGGCACGAGAATATGCAGCACTTCTAACGACGGAACAATCTGCATGTGGCATCCGACGACTGGTGATCTACTGCTCGGTCCACTGCAAGGCCACAAGGGTGCAATCTTGTCTGCTGCATTCTCGCCTGATGGGAAGCGCATTGTCACTGGATCGTCGGACTGTACAATCAAGTTTTGGGATACTGCTACCGGCAAGATGATCCAATTTCCCGTACGTCCGGTGTAGCATTCAAGCCCTTCATTAATGACATTTTACTGCAGGATACACATAATGCTGTAAGTACTTCACTGTGAACATCGCTTTCGTCGGGATTTCTTAATACCAGTCAACTCGCGCAGCAATCGACTTTATCGTTCCTTGATGTTAGTTCCACGTCCTTCGTTCCGTTTGCAATGGTTACTCACTCACCTGACAGCTACCCGCCACTGGTGCACCGAGACAAATACTACAGACTCAGCACATACAGGAAATGGCCCTCGGCTCCATGTTCGACGTAAGTTGTCTCCGTTTGGCTGATGAGTTTTGTCCGCTCATCGCCTTTGTAGCTACCGGCGGTCACGCACCCACAAGAGTTTTTAGATGCAGTGGCTGGCCCTGTTCACGACAACCGCGTAGTTCGGTCTCCTTTCTTTTCACTTTCTCGTCTTCGCAATGCGGTTGTGAACGTCTTTTACAACACCCGACCGAGGTCCAATGCCACCGAGCTGCAGGAAAGAAGCCACAGAATGACATCAAGACCCATTGGAACTGCCTATGCAGGAATGAACACCGTGAGCTCTCACACGGTTTCACGTTTGCATAGGTGCTAATCATGTCGCTGGCCATTCTAGTTTGTCGCAGTTGTATCGCCCAACTCGAGTCCTCCGCGCCAACAGGCTCTGCGCGATGAATCTGACGACGAAACTGCTAGTGGTGGGAGTGCGAGGCAACGTGCAAGAGATGGCGAAAACGTGGCAAGCAATGCGGCAGAGACATCGGGAAGCCAGCCAGCGGAGGCTGCCACGGGTGAGGCGGCTCAACACACGCAACCTCCATCGATGGAACGCTCTACACCCTACGCGGCACCCGGTCCTTCAGGAGTCCCACCAATTAGGTTTGTTCCGGGGAGCATCGAGTCGGATGAATCGTTCGAGAGAGACTGCTGTGAGTGTTGCCCAAAGTGGTGCACTTGCCTCCACCCGTGACTGGGAATTCAGAACCATGTCAATTGTACTGCTCCGTTTCTTTATATTCGTCCGTCGAACATTTTCCGTTGATATCGTAAATGCTATGTTTGTTTTTGTTTTGTTTTGTTTTTTTCCGGAGCTACATGTATCCTACAGAGGCAACTTTACCGAGTTTATATTTGACAGTGGTCGTTAGTTCCACCATTAGTAACCATAAGGACAGCGGAGTAGCCCCACAAGCCACCCAAATCGATGACGAACAGGTAGGATTAAGAAACACGTTGAGAAAGGACAAATTTAATCCATGCGAGGTCTAATTGCAAGCACAAGATTTTCGCCGTATTTTTATTCTATTTCTCATGTTTGAAACGAGAAGCTAGGTGCTTCCATCAAAAGCCAAGCAGCTCAACTTCTACAACAAGAACGGCGGGGGCGCTCACCGACCACTTTCGGATGACAAGGGAACGGGGATTCTGTCCTCATCTCAGTACTTGTTAGAGCAGCTCATCCATATCGTGTGACGGACATATGCGGCGTCGGCAGTTATATCGCCTAGGGAGAAGGTTCACAGAGCGCCCTTTATAGGGTCGAATAGCCGCCTGTTGCTCAAGTCCTGGCTATGACAAGGATAGCATCCGTCCCCTGACGAAAGAACCACGGGTCCCGCATCTGTTAAAGCATGCTTGGGAACGTAATCCAATCTGGGAGAAGTCGGTGACGAAGGAACTCATCTCATTTAAATGTGTAGAGGGTTTTCGCAAAGTGGACCTTGCTGCTCTGAGAAAGGGGGTGATACCTCATCAGGTGCGGGGAAAGGAACCAGAGGAGGAAGCAAAAGCGTAGTAGATACCCCGTACCTTTGAATTTCACCGTATGGAAGCCAAATGTTCGAGAAGGAATCACTCACCTCTAGAAAACAGTAATGCGTACCTCGATTTAATGAGGTCTTTCAGGTGGGCAGATGCAAGGTCCCCATCCATCGTTTCTCGAACAAGACAACCTACGTTTCACCATCTGCACCGTCCGAGTTTGTTCGTCATTTTTCGCTGACGAGCCTTGTTGAACCTCCATGTTGAGCATATTCCGGCGCTGCACTTGGACGACGACGCCGCACATATCCTACAGGGAATACCTGAAGACAAAGGTAGACAAAAGTACACTGTTGCTTGTGAGAGAGGCAACGACTGGCGCGACCCAGGCTGGATGTCGTGCATACCCGTCGAAGCTGCGAGAAGATCCAGGCATACACATAATCTGCATAACTTTCGGCGTTACTGACCACCTCGAAGGCCAAGTGTAGCGTCGGAATAGTGAAGATGATGTTGGTGAAATGCTCAGCGCATGACCGCAAGAGTTGCAGAGACGATACTCTATTCCCAACGCCTTTTGACGCTGGAACGTTGAGCTATGTCCTTTGCTTGCCTTGTCGTTCGAACTAATCGATATGTCAAGGTCGGCGCTGTTGACCACTCCAGAGCCCAAGTGGTCACGAGTAGAGAGGCGTGGGACGGAAATTCAACCGCCTGGTGTGCTCATCGTCCAGCTCGTCGACAATCCGTATGTCTTTTCTCGTTTTCCCGTCGGAGTGTTGCGTTGACCTCGCGGGTATACTCTGACGTGAATGGGCTGACCATGTGGGTTCGTCTGACAGGGCCATCACACTGCCCGCCAAACGGAAATTATGGACCTTACAACCACCTTTACTTATCGTCTGTATGGCCTTGATGACTGATCCCGCTCGCTTTCCTGTTTAGCACCGTCCTTGTCTTCCTCCCGCCATGTCCGACCAGGATTACTACCTCGACAAGGAGAAGGGCAGCGCTGCTGACTTTGTCATCGAGGTAGAGGCCGCTCCAGATCGCGTTATCGCGAAACGCTTCGGTGTCCTTGGTCCGTTTCTCTCCAAGTTATTCGAAAGCGGTGTGGAAGCAAGAGGTGTCGAACGTGTACCAGAAAATCAGAGAGAGACGAAGAATGCCTGGAATAAGTCTGTCCTACTGTCTCTGCGCCGGGAGTTGTGTGCTCAACGTCCTTATCTAGCCTGTTGATGTGGTGGTATGATCACATACGCTCGAAGATGCAATTTCTACGTGCTGAAGCAAGATTGTAGGTCTGTTAACACCGTCCTGACCACCATCCCGGTTGGGGTATTGGGTCAATATATCTTCACTCTTACGCTTCCGTGAGTCCTGTGGGTCCTTTTACCTTGTCGGGTTTCACCATAGTCCGTAGTCATGCAGTTGCTACTATCCTTTGTTTCGGCGCCCTCGGGGCAGTAGCAACTGCCTTCATAGCCACCCTCGGACCCCAAACCGGACTGCGCACCATGATCATCACGCGCTACTCCTCCGGCTATCTTGGCGGAACACTCTACTCCATCCTCAACATCCTCACCCAACTCGGTTTCTCCACGACAGCAGTTATCCTCGGTGGTCAAACACTCGCTTCCATACACGCGAATACCCTCCCTCTAGTCGTCGGCATCGTCATCATCGGTTTATGTTGTCTGATCCCTTGCTTTATCGGATACAACATGGTACACGTATACGAACGATATGCTTGGATGGTCACTTTCTTCATCATGTGCTGTCTTTACGGGCTTGGTGGACAGGCAGGATACGACGTGTCCGCGCAAGCTGAACTAGAAGATACCGGCAGGGCTTTGAGCGCTGATATTCTCTCCTTCGGCGGAATCGTGTTTGGTTCGTTCTCAGGCTGGGCACCCGTCGCTGCGGACTACAACGTTCGTCTACCTGTGGACACACCACCATTACGTGTATTCGTCCTCACGTGCCTCGGATTGTACATACCCATTTGTTTCACTGCGATTCTGGGCGCATGTTTGGTCACCATTACCGATCCCGCATACGTAGCTGCGTTCGGGGAGGATGGGTCAACAGGTGGGCTGGTTGCACAGGTTTTGGCGCCATGGGGAGGAGGAGGCAAATTCTTGTTGGTATTGTTGGCGCTGAGTGTCATGTGAGTTCAGCGTATCCGTCCCTCATTTAACCAACTTTTAACCAACCCGTCCACAGCGCCAACAACATCCCCAACACCTACTCTACAGGTCTCTCCGTACAAGCCCTTGGCCGTCCGTTCGCTGTGATTCCCCGCTTCTTCTGGGTCTTCCTCGCTTTCGTCGCATATACCGTCGCAGGTGTCGCAGGTCGTCAACACTTCAGCGCCCTCCTTTCGAATTTCTTGAGTATCCTGAGTTATTGGACGGCGTTTTTCATCGTTATCGTTGCAGAGGAACATTTTCTCTTTAGACGACCTGAGGGGAGACTAGGAGGGTATAACCTGGCAGACTGGGATAAACCATCAAAGTGAGTGACTTTTCGGACATATGCTTCGATCTCCTGGTTTAGCTGAACGCCGGTTTTCGCTCTTCCTCTCTTCACGGTGCCTCACCCCATGATACGAAAGACTCCCACTGGGTATTGCGGGCATCCTGGCAGGCTGTTTCGGAATCGTTGGTGCTGTAGTGGGGATGGCTCAAGTATGGTATATCGGTCCTATCGGGAAAATGGCTGGAGAGATTTATGGAGCTGATTTGGGATTTGAGGTATGTGTGTTGCCTGGTGTGCACCTGGATTGTCGTCTCTCGTTAGGCTCGCTTTTGCACTTTTTGCTGCGGTATATCTTGTCTGGATTGGGCTAACGACATTGTTTTCCATTCGCGTTCCCCTCTAGCTCGCAGCTGTTTTTGCGGGCGTGACGTATCCCCCTATGCGCTGGTTGGAGATTAGGCTTACGGGCAGATGAGGCCTTGTGCAGGCGTCCTTGGTGCGGTACTCGAGTAATGCGGACTAGGTCTGCATCATACGATGATAGAATCCATCTCGCCGGGGGTGCGGCAACAAGAGGTAGTTGCCTAGTCCTGGATTAATGGTTATATTTATACCTTGATATTGTTGCTCCATTTGTGATACGGGGCAAGCGAAGGGGCTGCAGGCGGACGGACGTACCTCGTAAATGATGGCAGTATAGAAGCTTTGATGACGATAAGTAATGAATAGCTCACGGCCGAATCATCTTTCGCCTTCCAAGTCAGGCGAACTTGGGCTATATGGTGATTCAGATTTTGCGCTCAGAGCCGCTGCCAGGTTAATTTGGAACGTTCCCTACATATACGACTATGCGCTAGTGATACTTACGTATAAATATATTGAGGCTAAGAGAGGGGATGTGTTTCAAGGTCATGGCTCGACTCGGGTGCGCTAAGAATCGCCCGTCGGAAGCGAATATTAGTCCTAGTCGTCCGGTCATTTTTGCATGCGCTTGACAGCTTTTCCTGGAGGAAACTGATTGGGGAAGAGTAGGGAGCCTGATGAAGCTTGACTCAGTGCAACTAGAAGTCTCAGGAAGTGTGTCTCTCTAGCAAGGGGATACGGGGATCGTCGGCTCGATCTCCTCTGCTAAAGTATATTCGCGTTACTGTTCTTTAGGTCATCGTAGAACCTTTCCGGACCATTAATGATTAAGAGAATATTGCAGCACCAGTGACCTCGCTCGAACACTCTTTCATTCCGGTACAAGTCAACGTCCGTTCGTAAGTGGGCCTCGATATTGCGCATATATGCATGCATGGCTATAACCCCAATAGGAGGAAACTAGAAGGAGACGGGCACATGTTTAGCAGCAAGTTATCTTAACACTTGACTTTTCAATCGAAGCTCAGGCTTGAGGCGGCAGGCCTCAAAAACACGGAGTGACGTGGCAGTCTGAAATGTAAAAAAACACTCGCCTTTCAAATACTGAAGATATGAACCACTGTTTCCATTCTCCTGGTAGCTTTTCTGGGTTGTCGCATGCCCGCTTTCCGTGTCAGGCGGACTTGGACCGTATGGTGCTTCGAGCTTCGATCTGAAGGCTGTGTGTTAGTGGTCGGGCACTCGAGGCCATGGAGGCCATGAGGTAGTTAATATCGGACGTTCCCCAAATACATGCTAGCAGAACTTACGTGCGCATGTAAGGAGTTTGTAGGACTGTCCGTCTTTTGCGATTGCGCGGGTGCATGCAGTATATTCGTGTATGCTTCGGGAAACCGATCGCTTCAATTGCGCACTGCGAATTGGCGCCTGCAAGCACCACAGAGACCAAGGTAAATTGATGGTAGCGTGCAGTAAGTTTTGGCGTCGTACCCACTGAGCAGTGATAAAAGCCACAAAGCCGTCTCAGAGCCAGCATCATTTTGGACGCTTGCTCGACTAGGTTGTGCCTTTGACTTGCGTTTCTCGAGGCCTTTGCGATGTAATACGGGTCTCCTTCACCGTGCCTCGATGTTTATGCGTGCCTTCACTGTCTTGCTGTGCTTAGTGTAATTGAATTGGAGGGCTTCTTGGAAGTGAGGGATTCGAAGTGGTCTCGATCGTAGACGCGGAGTCCACTGGCAACGGCAAGTTGCGATCGAAGATGATGAGGTCAAGTGAACCTAGACCAACCCGCCGACGGATCGCGCGAGAACTGTATCAAGCCAACGTTGTTGAAGCGTTCATCCTCGAGTCGAACCATCTTCATTCGATCTTTAAGTTTTAGAGACTGTCCTCTATGAGTTTTCGGTTCTCGAGATGCTCGGCGACGACCACAGCGACAAATTAGAGCGCTAGGGTGTGCGGGTGTTGTCGAGATGTCACGACGGCAACTATCACGAGGTCCCAAAGGTCTGTTCAAATTGTCGAACGCTCACAGTACAATTCTGGTCAGTCCCACGCTCGCCCATAACTGTCGTCCCGCCATTTCTCAGTGATGAGCTGGCGATTCTGCAGAAGACCGTCTTCTGGTATGTCTCAATCTCCGCCATCGTATAACGAGCTGCATAACGTGATTCGAGTCCAGATTGCAGCAAACGTTCTGCTACTGTCACCCTAGGAAGTGCGGTGAAGTTGTACTGGCAGCATATACCCGCTTGATTACTTTGCTCCCAAAGAGGCGGCTCAGATCTTGGACCAGGACTGCTCAGCCTACCCCCTCGCCCCGTCTCACTTTTCGCGTGCATGGTCTCTCGTAACTCGTCCTCGTGATGATCGTAGCGGTGACCGTACTTTACCCGCTTCTTATATTCTATGGCTTCCAGAGCCTCCTCTTCGAAGTTATCCGGGTCCTCCTGCCGAGGCTTACAGGTGAGCTGATCCATCTGCCATTCATCTGTAACCGATCGTGCTTCGAATCGGCCATTAGTTCCAAAACCTTTGCGTTGCCCCCGTTCGGTCTGTTTGTCGCATATATAATTGCGAGGATGGAATAGCGGGGATGATTGTGAGGTTCCGTATTCTGTATGATGATCCTTCATTTTTCTCTGAGCCTTTTACTCGTCGCTTGTGCTAATGCGGCTGTTTTGTATCATCAAGGATTCAACGAGACATCGGTTCACCTTGCCGTCAGTCCTCATTGCGGTCCACTAGCAGGCAACGTATCCGATGTGAACGCGGGGCTCAACCTTGCTCAATACAAGACGATCGTGTCCTTTGGGGTGCGCATGCGTAGATACCGTGGTAGCCGCTTTCATGGAGCACTTATGATTCTGTTCAGGACTCATACACGGATGGAGGGAGACATGATGGAGGCCCCCTCGCTCCTGCTGTAGTCATCCCACCAGATCCATTCGCGGGTGGTCGTTCCACGAATGGGAAACTCTGGGTTGAACACCTTGCTTATGATATCGGAGCGACCCTGATGGATTATGCAGTGAGCCTTTTTTATATCCATTTCAAAACATTTTGCTTACAACGTGACAAATAAGTGGTCGAGCGCTGTGACCAATATCACCTTGTGGCCTGATAATCCGTACCCGAGAGACTTCATCATGCAAAGTGAGAGCGTTCTCTAATTCGCTGTAATAAACCCTTCCTCACTGTAAATAACAGCGACAACTTTTCTGGGCCAGTCCAACGACCTAGACCCAGAAACAACTCTGTATACGGTATTTTTTGGCATCAAGTGAGAAAGTTTCATGCGTCATTGATATATCCTTGCGACTGACCGAGTACCGATTCGTAATAGTGATTGGGAAGACTCGTTCAGTGCGTGCCCGCAATGTGACGAAATGTAAATTCACCAACAGTTCCGTTTGACAGTCGACGGCGATCACCTGCCCCAGGCAGCCCAGTCTCTCCTTGGTCAAATGGCACTTTTATCTCAACCACCCACCAACGCTCGCAACTTCCTCGTCACAGATGTGTACGGTCGAGGTACACACAACGCATGGGGCGAAGCATGGCTACAGTCCATCTTTGACGGCCTCATCCAGTTTCACTCGCAGACACCCCGTCTCAATGTTGCGTTTGCGAACTTTGCAACGATTTGGGATGGTGTTTTAGGTTCTGATCCGGGGTATCAAGCGTTTGGGTATGTGAGTACGGATGCGTGTAATCCGGGGCCGACGACGGATGGTGACTGCACGGACCCGGATCATTACTTTTATTGGTTTTCTGGGTGAGTGGTACTTTCTTCATGAGGGTGGAATTTGATGTTTAGATATGCGATGGGTGATAGGCATCCTTCGAGAGTAACGCACAGGATTATGGCGGACTACGTCAAGGAGGTGTTGGGATCGTGTCAGGTTCCGTGAACGCAATTTTTTTTATTCATTCACATATCCCAGGTCTTTGCAAGTTCCGCTAATGTGCAGCGCACATTGTACGCTGGTTTGTTTATCTTTTAGCCTTCAGGGTGTACAGGTGTCTCTTAAACGGATAAATGGAGTGGCTTTTGGACATTTGCGTAGCCTTGTCGGTCCGCTGCGAATTGATGGCATGAAGCAGTATGATTATCATGAGAAGGTTGGGTCAAGGCAGAAGGTCAGAGCTACTATCGTACACAGAGCGGATAGATAAAGAAAGGGGCTCGCAACGCCGACGTTTATCTTCCTTACCATCAGGGATACTCTACGCCAGCAGCCCGCATAAGATCCGCTACTTCGACGTCTACGCGGTTCGCGCAATTTCAGTTCGGTCAAGGAACGGAAGGCCAATCGAACTCACGGTCTTGAGTATGCTGCATACGAGAGGCATACGTGCAAGTGGGTCCTAAGTAGATCATCCAACGTGTGACGATGATGGGTAACTATCGGATGCCGAAAACGCACCTAGACCAAACACAAACTCCCCACCCAGCTGCGAAATATTACCCTGTTTTCCGATGAGCGATGGGTTTTTCAGCGGTCCTCGCTGTGTAGTAGCACGGTCGTAAGTTTCCCTTGTGATCGACGCTTAGCCTTTCAAACGTGAATCGACTCACCCAAATACTGCTCAACGCATTTGAAAAGTCACTTTTTCGCAAATATGACGGCCGTTCCTCGTTAACAGGCGTACGCGCGAGCGATTCGATCGTCATCCCGAGGGCGTGGTACAACGTTCTATCCGGGTCTGCGTATATAGGGAAAGGACATGACGTCGTTTCTCCAAGTAGTTGGATGGTCACGGGTTAATTTGGAAAGGTAGAGACCTCGGTGGGCAGTCCGGAGTGCTCACCTTGATAATGCGCAATAGGCTGGTGTGATCCGCAGCCTATTATGACGAGTTGCCTGTCTACGTTAGCGAGTGCTTCAGGACGGACGGCGGAAAGTTGCGCGACGTAGTCCTGGGTAGTACATAACTATATAGCTTGCTTGACATACTATAGCAGTCGGATTTTCCACTCACCTGGCAGCTCTATCAAACGCAGACAGCAATTAGTCGTTCCCAAATCCAAGAAACGAGAGGGTTCCATGACGAAACACGACGCACCCCGCAGAAGAAGTGTCCTGAAGTGTGTGCGGAAATGAGGCGACAACACGGTCAGACAGAAGCCAAAGGAGCAGCAGTATCACGAGATGTCACGCACTTATGAACACGACAATTGTCGGTTTGGCGCTGATTATAGAGCCGAACTCTACCCTCTCTCCATTGGAGTTGAAAACGGTGGTCTGCGCAGCCTGGGCCAAGGAAGTTTCGTCCGGAAGGTTGTGTTTTTCGCCTGACATCTTTCGTTACAATTGAGGTTGTGCCGAAGCATCTTTGTGACGGGGTATGAGCGCCAGGATTTATTGCCTTTTTCAGGCAAGTTGGCCCTGTGGGAAAAATGCAAGCAAAAGCTTCTCATCTCCGGTGGTCTCTAGTGCCTCAATGCTCATCAGGAATTCCAAGAAAACCATACCATTCCACCCAGACAATCCCAGTGAACATGATTTGAGTCAACCGAGTGAGCAAAAGTGGTTTTGTGCCAAATCGGCATTTCGGAATTCGGAATTTCACACCTCCGTGAATTCTCTGTAACCCAATTCCGAAAGCACAACACTTCAATTTTTTTTACTCGGTCAACACGGAACATATTCTCTGGACTCGCCGGCATCGAATGGTATTTTCTTTTAAAAAATCCTGTTGCGTATTGAGTGCCTACAGTCGACCGGAGACTTAGGTGTGTTTTTGCTAGCATTTTTCCCACTGGGCCCAACTTGCCTGAAAAAGGCAATAAGGCCTTATAGTGGCCACCATAAGTGAGAAGGAACAGAGTTCAACGACCGGCCTCACTCGAGCTTTTGGTCCACCTAGGGCAGACTAACGTGGCAAATACCCGGGCAGGATATCCATTGGACACAAACTACATACACCAGGAAAAACATGGGGGTATCGTCGGTCCATATGATCATCTTTTTGCTTGAATAAAACCTTAAGTCGACCCAAAACCCATCAATGGTCACTTTCATATGTTAGCGAAGCCTTGCAAAATGTTCCGTCCATGCCCAGTCTTTTCTGTCAGCGATTCTGGCCAAGTGGCCCACATGTTCCTTGGCTTGAACAAGTCAAGTGTCGGCAGCATGCCGGAGGTCCATATGGATTACATTGTTCTGCCCGAACGAGGCACTCCTTGTCACCATGTTGAAGTATTGTCTCATCATGTGTGGAAGGATAAGCTGCAACGATGGCGATGAAGCCAAATGCAGCAGCGACCGGAGTGAATCGCATGGCGTGAAGATACCTGTGGTGTCGAGAGGGAGTGTCACGTTTCGTTGTGCAATGCACGAGCAACGGCATGGTACTCACCAGGTCCAGGGCTCGAGGTGCGGTGGATCACATCCTGTCGTGATGAAAGATCCTTTATACCTGCGAACGTAGTGACCATCGCCATGCTTCCTCCTCGCGGAGGCATTCAGATGGTAACGGGGGACTTTTTGCCTTAAGGCCACCCTAAAAATCGAACAACGAACCGTCGAAACAAGGCTGGACATGGTCCATGCCCGGGCGTCGCCAGCGTGTCTGTATTCGCCGTGACAAAAGACGCCCATTTATCTCCCAGAACGCACCTTAACAACTTCATAGCATATGATCCTCTGTCTCCCCCCTGAACTCTATTCGAGGGAGTAAGCTATCAGAGAACGGCGAGGGCAGTCTGTCTCTCACCAGCTAGTAGGAAAACTATGTATGTTCCCCAAGACCACCCAAAACAAGGTTTCAGAGATATCCATCAAATTTCGGAGGCAAACCAATTAGGGGGCGATTAAAAGGACCCAAGCTTACGGTGAGCCTCTTCCCACACATTTTGAGCGGATATATCCACGCGGGGAAGATCACACCCATTAATATTGTGAACGTGCGGGAACCAATTGCTCGCCTTCCAAGGAAGGTTCGAAGGTTCTGACAGAAGAGGCTGTGGAGAGAAAAGACCGGAACTTGCGAGATCCATCAGTGGAGAGGCTACTTACTCAAAACCATATGCCCAGATGCAAAGCGACCTGCATCATGAGCAGACCAGAAGTGTGACAATAACGAGGTTCGTCTCGGGTCCAATGCCACCTGGAGCTTGGAACACCGGTGGTTCTCCCAACTCCCCTGCAAGAGATGTCGGCCTTCCTGACGAGAAACAGGCATCGCATGAGGGGATAACCGAGAAGCACAAAGATGACCAGAAGAAAGCAAACAAAAGATACAACTCTAGATGGCCAAGAGTCACACGAAGGTTTCCGAATAGATGCACAAACGTCAACATCAACTTGCTGATAGTAAAACTGACCTGGATGAGTGTGTTCTTCAAGTCTCCGTGATTTCGCGACAATCGTGTAAGACAAAAATCTTCAAGTTGGACTACCAGAAGACGAAAGCCAATCGCGTATCGTTGTCGTAGGGTAGTGCTTGAATTGTCCTCGACATGATATTGCGTTGGCAAAGCTGGGCCCTACTTAGCGACCACGCTGACCCACTCGTCATAGATGAGACGCAGCGAGCTTCACGATGACTTGCTAACTTGCCGATATCTTCAGCTAGTAGACCAATGCATGCAGCAAGACCGAGAACTTGCATGTACTGGAAGCGGTGCTCATTGAGGTGGCTGGGGAAAGCCTGAACTTCTGCCACCAAACCGTCACTTAACGACCCTCACCACTACGAGCAAGACATGTCACAATCGCAAGGGCCCACTGTCGCACCTCACCCAGATTCCGACGTTCCTCCAGAGCTGCAACGCGCAACCCTCCGCCTCAACTTTCCACCTTCTTATGTGGTCGTCGGCGTCTACAGACTGTTCACCGACGAGTCTCTTTACAAACCTGCATGGGACAAGTGTAGACACGGCGCACGACGAGGTCTGACCGTTGGCTTGATCTGGGTGCGGCCAATTTCAAGGAGCGAAGAGTTTACGCGAGTCTGACACTCTTCCTCGTTTGAAGGTGTCCTTGACGTTTAGGATACAAAAGTATGCGATACGGGCGATCATAAAGCACCCTTCCTCGCTTCTGTCTTTCAGCTACATCAGTCGCCTCTCCGAAACTGCCACAGACCTCTCCGAGGAGACATTCTTAGGGATCAAACTTCCCTTCCAAGTATCTACTTGTACGTGCCTTCCGTCTGTTGCGCGTGATCATTCCGTTCTGCTATCGAAAACTTACCAATTGCCGTAGATGTAACGATTCTCTTCCTGGGTGCACAGGTCACCTCTATACTCACCTTCTTTCTCTCCCGCAACATCCGGATTGCTCGACAACGTGCCTGGGATCAAACAGTCGCTTCTCGCGGCAAAGGGCCGGAGTTCTGGCAACCCTATGTTGAGGAATGGGACGTTCCACCTGTTGTGAAAGAAGGGTTCGGTGAGCGCCTTGGAAACATCTTTGAGACGTGGATCGTTGGGATGGTCGTGAAGAAAGGTGCGTTTCATACTACATGGTATTCTTCCGTCCAACTTAGGGGTTCGCGGGGACGTAGTGCTTTTCCTTCCACTGTCTTTATACCCATTCGTCGGTACGTTTGTTGCCGCAGGTTTCAAAGCGATGGGCACTGCTCGATATCTCCACAAGCCCGTAGGTTATTCCGTCGTTCACTTGTATTTACTTCTCGCGCTCACGTTGTTCATTCCAGTACTTCAAGGCCAAGAACATGACCCCTCATCAAGAGGCTGTTTTCATCGAGGAGCGGAAATGGGATTACAGACGTGCGTAGTCCAAGTTACCGTTCTTGACCCCTTTCTCTCGTTATCGAGCACGCCCTTCTTCTCCTTATTCCCACGAGAACTAAATCCTTGAAATAGTCTTCGGATTCGCGGCTGCACTTCTCGAAGGACTCCCTATCATCGGACTTGCGTTTACTGTTTCCAATCGCATCGGAGCTGCTATGTGGGCTCACGGTACGTGTCAGATAATGTCTTTCTTCGTTCTTCCTAGCACCTCACGCGCTTATCGCTGTTGGTCTGCAGACCTCGAGAAACGCCAACATTATATCGCTGCCCAGCGACGCGATGGCTACAAGGGCGTGACAGATGTTTCTCAAAGGAAAACACAGTAAATTGTCACGCTGCTTCGACTGACGAATAGCCATACTGTTTTTGTATCAAGTACCTCTCATTGCGGTCCAATCCGAGGTCCTTCAGGGCTGTGACATCTTGCGAACGGGCATCTACATATGGCCGAGCTTTCCTATCTGCAAATGGGTTTACTAAACGTCGAACGTCGCAGAATCGAGTGCCCCTCAAGTAAAATATCTCTTGTCCGATACTTGTACGTCCATCCAGTGCCTGCTCGACACACGCGCAAGTTTTATCGCAAGTTCTTAGCTACTCGCGAAGGTAGCCGATAGCGTGTGCCATGCAAGCGCGGGAGAGGAATCCGCCGAAAGAAGCTGCCACGGAGGGGACGCCGAGCTGAACGAAACAGAGAGATTGAGGGATAGTATGTCTGAGATTTCTGGTGCGGAAGTGTACGAATAAGTGTTGTACGGATCGGTCATTCCGCCATGTACATATAATGTGTCTTCCAGCACTGCTGCTGCTTGTCCCCATCTACAAAATCAGAGAATCAGTGTGAGATCGCACAAGTGAGCGATTTGAGCACGAATACCTCGACGTTGGGGTATATTGTGCAGTCACTAAGGGTAGCAGGAAGCAATAGTATGCTGCAACTTGCCAATTCATGGCATGGGTTCCGTTGGTGCTTTAGAGTCTCAGATCGACTGGTTGTCGAGTTCGGGTGCAAGAAATAGCAAAGCGGGGTATAAGTTAGATGAAAGATTGGGCCAAAAGGTTCGTGAAAGTCGTCAGGACGTGCTCATATACATGTAGGTGTAGAAGCCGTAGTTACTAGGTATGTTCGATCATGACTTCGTGGTCACGTGAAGCCACACAGACGCTTGGATTACTCTGAAAAGCTCATGTACGCAGACATATACCGTCTAGTTCGAGAAGGTGGACGTTTCTGACCTTCATGGTGACCCGGCAAGTCCGCTCCAACCAGGGGGCCACTACTGACTACAGAGACATGTAACTATCGATTCCACAAATTTACCCTCAGTCTAACGCGGTCGCCAATCTCTCGACCATGACGCTAACATGTGGACTGCACTGAAGTCGCCTGGTACCGTTGACGCGTCGCGATCTAGTCAGAAGAGAATGGGAAACGACGAGTATGACCCACACGTCTCGGTCTCTCAAGCTCTGATGTCGAGCGCGCGTTCCCCCTCGTTTTGCACGTCTCTTCATAGCAGATGCACTGTCGGGATGGTCGGTCATTGCATATGCCACCACGACACCGATCCCCCGAACGTTCGCACCGATCAAATGCTGGCGATCCCGATCCTCTCAGAAAGTGAAGCAGTTTGGCGACCAGTGCAATTTTTCTGGTGCTCCATGACTTTATGATGGGGAACCAGCAAGCTTCCAAAGTTACCAAGCTATGCAATCTAGTTGTCAACGAGAACGCGACATGCAGGCGAAGGCCGACGAAGGCTGACGAGTGACCCCCCTATCAGAGCTGGAATGGTTCGATGCCTCTTCCCGCTGTACGACGTCTAGGGTCGCCTCCCAGCCGAACCATTTCTTCCCTGGAAAACGGAAATCAGACAAAACAAACAGGTACTGATCATACCTCTCCATCACATTCTATCGTACTTTGTCGGTAATATTGTTTAGTCGATGTCTCTCTTTGCAACTTGATGAACTCGGGCACATTATCATCGGGTGGGCTCATGTACGCAGATGGACGCTGTCTGGTTCTGAAAGGTGCAGTCTGATATGGTTGCAGTTGTTGGCCGCGATGCTAGTTCGATGCGACGCACATGCGGCAACCCTCGATAACAGGGTGGCCTCGAAATAACCTAGTCCATTGTGCACCGAGGATGTCGTGGTTGGTGATGATGATTCAAGGGCAAAGGGCAACTATAGTCATCGGCCCATGCAGTTTTCAGCTAGGCCAGATGTAATCTCGAATCAAGAGTCACCTGTGAGACTCTTGAGGTGGACGCCAAACACGGGGTAACCTGTCGGACGCGTTCCACACTTCTTGGACATGTTCATGATAGGCGGTGTGGTTCCACCGTCTCGAACAGTGGAACAGTGGCACAATGGAAGGAACTGCAGACGGTCCAGGTTCCACATTTCCACAGGTTTATAGGCAGGACCAGATGCTCTTCACAATCGTTTCGAGAGACCAATCTTCCCAGTTCTCGGTAGTCGAACATGGCGCGGAAGAAGGCACGTAAATTGGTCGCTAGTACTGACGATGGGGGGGCCAGCACGTCAAGTGGAGTGGCCAACATCTCAACGAGTCACGACGCTGAGGTGCGGCATTGCGTACATAATCAGAACTACTACGAACATAACACCAATCTTACTTACACAGCTCCGACTTCGTAACAGCAACTGCATCCAACGCGAGCCGCGCAGACGCACGGACCCACCGCCACCCTCAGGCGTCACTGTTGAATCGTCTCCAATGAGACAGAGCGCGTCCAACCGCAAGGAGGGGGAACCACATGCCAGAGCTTACATCGATGCCGCTCTGAAAGAAGAACTTTGGGACGCTCGATATCTCAGTGATGATCTGAACGATCTCATGTTTCGTTCTCACATTTCCACAGAGCTCGCCCGGGATGTGCTCGGGGGTCTGCTGGCTGCCAATGTACTTACAGTGCGCAAAGAAGTTGGGAATCGAGTGCAAGTGGTCCGCAGCGGTACTCGGGATGCCACCGCCGCTATCAAGAACGCGTATGAACGTGCCCTAGTGCACGCTTGCAAACGTGAAGGGCTCGAGCAACTCAAGAGTCCATCGAAACCCCGCGATTGCGATGAAGTGTTGTGGAACTGGGCGTGGAACAACTTTCCAAAGGCACCTCTCCAGGAGCGCGCACTGGTGGACTTTCTGAACAAGATCGTCGACACAGCACTTCGCCTTCCATGCATGAAGGACACACGGCCGCGATATCGCTTTGCCGTACCATACGATACAAGGCACGCGTATCCGTTGTCACACGCACCAGACAAAGCAGACTTGCGGCCCGATTTCGTTGTGCTGCCCATCGATGCCTTCCACAAGAAACAAAAGAGGGGCCAGATCTATTATGAGCCCAAGAAAGAGTGGCATAATTTCACAATGGTCAGATTAACTGGCGAGTGCAAAAATAGCGACGATGCCAGTGGAGTCCAACAAGTGCAGAGCTACATGAGGGCGACAAGAAGAGCACAGCCCTGGCTGCGTTTCGTGACTGCCATGGTTGTAACACGGGAGGTCGTGAACTTCATGCGAGGAGATGCCAGTGGCATGGAACGCGTCAAGATGCGTCTGGAGCGCGGGAGATCATGTCTCGAATTCGTGCGTTTGCTGATGGCCATCGTGCTCTGCGAGGCAGAGCTGTTTGGAAAGAGCAGTCACATTGCTCTCACAACGCAAACTAGGACAGTTCAGGTTTCGGTCCCGAAGTCTGAGACCGGGACTTCTTCTGCCGCTGCGACGGGACAAGGACAGGTTCCGTTCACTAATGACGCAGCTCCCACTCCTTCAGCTCAGGTGTCGAGCCACCGCAATTTGCGCTCCAGTACGCGCAATTCAGAGACTCGCCTACCTCTCCCAGCCAACACGCGCGCGACTCGTTCGTCCTCAAGCTCTATCCTGCTAACGGCATCATCAGGCAGCTATGCTACGCGGTCCGGTGAGAAGAGAAAGCGGACTGACGAAGACGACGCAAAGCTGATGCCACCGCCGGCCGCCAAGAAGGAAGTCCATGAAGAGGTCGAGTGCATCGTCCAAGTACCCACTATACTCTTTGGTATTTTCGTATATGACGGCCTGCTCTTCACTGGGGCATCGATCCGCGGCCGAGGCACTGTCGTGTTCGTAGTTCACCGAAAGGACACTCCACAAGTTAAAGTCGCGTTGAAGATGGCATGGCAAGATGTCGCTCGTAAACCTCGACGCGACGAAGTAATAGAGATTTTGTCGAAGCATCCCCATGAGAACGTCCTGCTCCCAATACCGTATGTATTATGGCTCGCCGTCTCAGGGTTAAACCGCTGAATTTTCCTTGTAGCGTCCAGGTGGATGAAGATAGCACACTTCGGATCATCAGGGCTTTCACACAGACCGAAGTGAATGCCGAGAACATGAGAATCGAGGACCGTATCCTGGAGGTTCACGAAACGACGCTGAGGCGACCGGTACGATATTTCTGGAGCGTCCAGGATTTTGTCCAGGGTCTGTTAGGGGCATTGTTAGGTATGTCTGAGATCGCTCCAGGTATGATGATCTTGCCTATATTTTATCTGTAGGACATCAATATCTCGTCAAGATCAATATTCTACACCGGGACGTCAGCGAAAACAACGTGGTTCTCGCAGGCCATCCTGGTGATCCCAGAGGAGCTATCATGGACTTCGACATGGCTATCCGTTACGAACAACCAAAGCAGCCTTCGCTGTCCCTCCCAACGAACGAATCTATGATGTTAGACCCTGCGCCTGAAGAGACCTCGGAGAAAGCTTGCAATGGTCCCTTCAAGGCCGAACGCACTGTGAGTAATTATATGATTTTGAATGGTCCTCGTAGAATACCTTTTCCTTACAGGGCACCACTCCTTACATGGCCGTCGACGTTTTGGATGGCACGGGACACACTCATTACGACGACATCGAATCCTTCTTCTATGTTCTTCTGCTATTCTTCTTTTCGTATAATGGACCGCTCCCACAGAACGAGCTTGAAGCAGCAAATGATCGCGGCTTTATCCATGTTCCCGGCTTGGGGCGTGCAAAAAATATGAGGGACTGGCCCGCCATGTTCCTTCCGTGGTCCGCATCCATGTCGGCCGCTTCTGAGTCAAAGTTTGCACTACTCTCACGCAAGAAATCTGCACAAGTGGTCAAAGAGATGGCTTTGGAACTAAAGAAAATCTGGGGACCCAGTTATAGGCCTGTAGGCACCTTGGTCGCCCGCTCGTTGGATTTATTCCAGGACCGGCCCCCTGACAACCGAGTGACTCACGCAGAGTTTATCCAAGTCCTCGAAAAGTGGCTGGAAGAATTTCCCCAACCACTGGATGGTTGTAACAGCTGCCCGTTCTATGTAAGTCTTTGGATCAGAGGGAATACTTCTAGTTCACTTATCCATGTGTGGACAGGATCAAGCAGGTGCTCAGTATATATGAAGTCCTCGGTCCTCAAAGTTTGTCAGGATTCAATGGTTAGCTGGAGGGACCTTTCTGTAACTCATTCACTGTGGAAGCCATACTGTAGACATAGACCAACGTTCAATGAATTGTATATAGAACGATTCACAAAACATTTCGCAGTCACGTGAGGCACACAATGAAGATGCCACATTACATTACTTGGCTTAACCCTGCTACCTAAGTCAGTCCCAGATGATCTTACGACGGTTTGAAACGATATCTGACGGCAAAATAGCATGTAAATGCTTCATCCAAATTACAGATCCTATCCATATCTTCATGCCCGCCTCACAAATCTGAGCGGCACGTCCCTTACGCCCATGGTGAGGCGCATGGTCGCCTGCATGACTCTTGCACGCCACTCATCCATCGTTTCAATCTTGCCGGACTTGGGGTTCACCGCGAGTAAAGGCTCAATGCGCCAGTCGCGTAGGAGCAGCGCAAGCAGACAAACAGCTTCGGTGGTCGCAAACTTACGGCCAATGCATGAGCGCGGACCTGTCGTACGCGTCATCAGCGAGGGGTTTACAATCGTGGTAAATCGAGGATCAGATACGGACCGACGCTGAATGCGGTATACTCTTCTGATTCTGACAGATCCACTTTCGCGCTCGCGGTATCATCGGGGCTCTTGTACCACCTCGATGGGCGGAACTCTTCGGGTTCGGAAAAGTAGCGCGGATTGTACTCTTTTGCAGTCAAAACATATATAAGCGTCGCTAAATATTAATGAGAAAATACACGCACGGACGCCAACCATATCCACGACGATCTAAGAGCGAGGGTGAGGTCAGCCTTTAACATGTGCCGACGTACTTACATGCGTCCCTACTCTAAATACCTGCGAAGCGCTTGTAGCTGTGTCGGCCATGCCTCACACACTAATCGCATCTGGACTAGCGAAAATGACCTTCAAGTGAATGGCGTCAGTCCTAGGAAATCCTTTCTCGATCTACGGAGCGGACTGTCCTCGGATGCGATCGTGGGTCGCTGCGGCGAAATCAAAAGGTAAGATTGTTTACCGAACATTCCTCGACCCTATTCCTCTCAGGCTAACCACTAAAACGCAGCGAGAAATATTCTAGCATGAAACAGACTAAGTAGTGTGGCAGACGCATCGGTATCAATAACAAAAGTGCACCATGTTGCCGTTGACCTTTCTCATATCATATCCTTATGGTTAGGCAATGAAAGGGTTCTTCAATATTTCCCAGCCTGACCGAACTGCACATATACTCCTGTGCATGTTGACCATCAAGCCGGCATACCGTTCGTGGTCAGTCATGTTTCGTTGTCTCCGATCACATAAAGTGAAGTTCCTGTCTAGAGCCACCGTTCGGATTTTATTTTTCTACATTAGGCCGGTCCCTCCGGCATAAATATCAATGCAGTCGTTGGGAAAAGACAGCTGCAAAAGAGCACAACCCTTCACCATGAGACACCTCACACTTCCGAACGTCCTCACGAACTGGCCATGGCCACGCCGGCTCAATCTTCATTATAAGGAGGTTGGCGCAGCGTCCACCGCTTGGATCGACAGCTTCCAGTTGCTAAGTGCCGACAAGAAGAAGGCCTTTGACAGATGTAACCTCAGTGAGTGTGTCGAGCGACAATCCATTCCTCGCTCACTGTCATCATCATCATCATGTAGACCTGCTGTCATGCTTGGCATATCCAATTGCCAACAAGCGTGAATTTTCGGTCCTGTCTACCTTCGATCATGTGCTCATTAGTTCACTGTTCAGAACCACTGCGCTCCGTCTGCGACTTGATGCACCTTTTCTTTTCCTTCGATGACTTTTCGGACAGCGGATCTGGTCCCGCAGTGCGTCAGCAAGCCGACATCATGATGGATGCACTTCGAAACCCCGATGTTCTTCGTCCTGAGGGGGAAGTAGCTCTTGGGGAAATGACACGCCAGTACTACGTACAACACGTACCAGTGAATATCTCGTTGACGATCTCATTTCCATAGGTTTTGGAGCCGAACACTGCGTTGTGCCAACCCAAGCCCTTTGACACAACAGCGCTTCATCAGAGCCTTTGATGCCTACTCAACAGCCGTGGCCATCGAAGCTGAAGACAGGGACCGGCGTCTGGTCCGAGACATTGAAAGTTATTTCACTGTCCGACGGGACACCATTGGAATATATCCACTTTTCGTGTTATTCGAACTGGGCATGGACTTGTCGGAAATTGTCCTGGATCATCCGGTCATCGTGGATATGGAACGCTGCATAGCCGACATTCTCATCATTGCTAATGTTTGTCCCATGTTTTCGACCACAAAGTAATGTCGCCTCGTTACTAAAACTGCTAGCATAGGATGTGTACTCCTATGACGTCGAACAAGCACGTGGAGACGATGGCCACAACTTGGTCACGGTCGTTATGAAAGATCTGGGAACTGACCTTCACGGTGCCTCGCAGTGGATCGAAGAGTATAGTGCAAGGATTGAGGCGCAGTTTTTGAACGATATCGGCCTTCTTCCTACATGGGGAGAGAAAGTCGACCGCCAAGTGGCCAAGTATGTCTACGGCCTTGGAAATTGGCCCCGCGCGAATGAGGCATGGTCCTTCGAAGGAGAGAGGTACTTTGGGAAGGACGGTCTCAGAATACAGACGAGCAGGAAAGTGATGCTGGCCACAAAGAGGTCTGATGCCAAATGTTGAATTCATAACGGAACCAAACGCAATGTGACGTGCGTACGAGAAAGAACCTTGGGAAAATGGGTCACATATGTACTGGGGTTCTGCTCAGCCGACTCTAATTATTCCCCTTTACTTCCCCCCCCCCATAAATCTCACAAATCCACTGCGCGAGTGCCTTGGATGCCTCCGTTTTCTCCGGCTCTTGGAAATTCGTCATGAGAAAAGCATGAGCAGCATCTGGATACTCCCAATAGGTGATCTGCTTGGGGTCATTGTCGGCAACAAGCCGGTGATGGAGAGTTTTCATCGAGTCAAGGGCTTGTTCGGCCCCACCGACTATGATGCACGTTGGTGGAAAGTTGGAGAATAAGCCGGTTGTATCGATACGCGGAGAGGATGGGGAAAGCCACGTATTGGTCTCGATCTCTTCAGGAGGAAGCGAGCCGAGCAGCGAGCGCGCAGTGAATCCGCAGTGGAAAATTGTCTTGACAAAGTCGGAGCGTGCATTGACGGTCATGGATGATGTTGGACTGTAGTCGTGGGTGCAACCGCCAGGAGGAGACACTAATACGGCGGTTCCAGGAGGAGGCAGAGATGGCAGAGCTTCCTGCGCCAAGTATCGAATGAGACAGAAGGCGAGCTGACCACCAGCACTGTCCCCGCAGACAATGATGTTGCGAGCTTGGAACCCTAGGTTTTCCACCAAGTACCTGTATCCGGCAACTGCGTCGATTATGGCAGCTGGGAAAGGGTTTGCGACCTTCAATGGTGCAGAAGACGCCAGGCGATAATCCAAGCAAAATGCTCGGTCGAAGATCGCAGAGCAATGTTTCATTAGGTCAACAATGGCTGGTCCATGGCCAGAAGGATTTGCTGGGCATGCTGTGCCCATCTGATGAACCGTAAGCGGTGGTCCGTCCAGCGGATACAAACACCTACAATAAATGCACCACCTAATAAATGATCAGCAAAGTGCGTGCGAACGACAATGGCTACTGACCATGGAGAAAATACAGTACTTTCTCGTTAGGAGATGCCTTTTGGCCGTGAGCACCACTTCCGACATCTTTGCCATACCAATATCCATGTGTCCGCGTGGACACAACATTGTTCGCACGAGCTGCCGAGGCTATCTCTCCGGTCAAGAGAGCAGCAGGAAGAGGGTCAATCCACACGAAGCCCAGCTTGTCGGCAGATTGGGCGCTCTTCTCAGGATCGTCAGCGGGAAACGAACCTGTAGCGTAAAAGGCGTCGATCATAGATCGCAAAGCGTTGACGTTGAGAGTTCGGAAGAGGGTCCAAGATGTACGAGGTCGCCATGCGGGTATAAGTGAGGATATAACCCAGTAAGGCAGACGGACGAAAAGTATGGACGAGATAAAATACAGGAAGTAAACGGTTTTGAGTGGCTGGAATCTGAACTCGAACATGGTGACGAGAGGAAGGTAGTTGGAATGTCAAGAGCTAACGAGTGCGTTGAGCTCACTGCTTCCTAGGGTCTGGGTTAATTAGCATCCCAGGTGCAAACAACAGCTTTAAGTATAACTCGCGGACCCGCGTCGTGAATCGGTGAGACTCATCAGTACACCCTAAGCGACTCGTAACACTGCTCCGAGCGGAGCCGGCGGTGGCTCTGCTCGAAGAATATGACGCGAAAGCTATAATTCAGTTCTTAGGCGCTCAAGCGTTCCACTTCCCGGGCAGAATCCGGCAGCGTGAAGCCCGATATTTGCGTGATCAACGGGTATGAGGTTGGAGCACCGATTATGCCGTGGAAGTCTGTGCCATAGCTTTCTACACGCCTCTCCATTCTCTACATTTCCTCCAGGGCGATGGAGTTGGCACGAACGAAGTCCTGGCGTCCAGTCAAGGCTCGCGAGGTTCAATTTATATTGACAGTGGTTCGCTGTCCATGTGTACAAAGCCTCCACTGCCTTCCTGATCGCGAAACCTTCTGTGGGCGTCGGTATCGGAAAGTGGACGACGTAACGTGTCTCACAGATGAGTCATGAACCCATGCCTGGCCGCCCGATGACGGATACCTTCCATTCGAGACCTGCATTGACGTTGGCCTTCTCCCTGTTACGAGCAAAGGGTTGCCTCTTGAACGCTGCCGCTGAGCAGGACTCTGTCGAGGTCTCTCCAGGGCTAGTATAGCAACTTGCCGGCCTCACGATTCGGTACGGCTCCTCGGCTCCAAAGTATTTCCTGTGTACTGCGCCGAAGCTTCCGCTTCGCATCCATATTGACAGCCCGTGCTCCTAAGTAAGGGGAGACAAGCGCTCGAGTGTTCATTCTGTCACATTTCCGCAGTTGCACCACCACAATTGCGGATTTCCAAGCCAGGGAATTATGAGACGAGAACTCCGTTGTTAGAACCCGTGTGTCGTACTTCGCCGTACGACATCAGAATCCAGGAGGGACATCGAAAGGCAATGTACGGCGCGGCGATAGAACGCCTGTCGAACATGAACCTCATTGCGAGAGTGAGTTCTGAAAGAGATGTCTCGTCGACCGTTTTCCTCGTCACCTCTGAGCACAGGCACCTGCGATGACGTTCCCTAGGACTCACCATCAAGGCCGATGGGCCAGATACTTCTCAATTCCTCTATGGGTTCTCAGGCGAGGAGGACCAGTAAATGGATTGAATGACCCCATTTGAGCAAGCTTGGCTGCAACACTCTTGCGACAAGTGTCTTCATCCTCGTCTCCCTACACTTAGCCTTAGGTGGGTTGGATGTCATTGGCAGGGGGCGGAAGATACAACTTCTGCAAGGACATATCATAGTCCTGCTTCGATGCCTCCTCAGAACCGAGTAAACAAAGCCACAGCACAGAACCGAGGAACGCTGGACCGATGGGACATTGCAGGACTCCGAGAGGCGCACCGTGTTCCCTCTCGGTCTGGTAAGTAGCAGAGACCTGTCAGACGGAGTTCCCACGACGTTCATCCACAGCGACGAACGTCGTTGGACAGTAAAGCCACCAGCCCCCACCCAATCGTCGCAAGCTCTGTGTATACGAGTCGATATATGGGCAGTTGCCTCTCACCCGCAACTCAAATGCGGATGCGCCAATTTTTCCACATGTCTTCAATGCCTTTTCGAAACACTCACTTCGACGGGTACTCCGCTTGCAACCAGGCTCGCCTTATGTTGGTCAACTGTGTGCCTTTTCTTCTGAAAGAAGTACTTTTGGTAAGACATGCGCGCAGGAAATCTCGAGGAGTACACCGAGCAGAGATTTTAGGAAGGGAATTGGGATCCATCATATCAATGAGGTCACCGCAGGTCTACAGCTAATCACCAATTATTTCGCGCCTTTCTTCACCAAATCCGATACCCTCTCCGCGATAGCAACTACGGGAGTAGCCTTACCGGACAAGATTCTATCAATGCTCAACATACCGAACATCTGGTAGGTGTATGCACCGGATGACCCGAAACCATTGTAGGAAAAATTGACGCGTCAACAACCCTCAAGTTGCTTATTCCACAGACCTTCAAGTTGCAGTCAACGACACTATCATGTTCGCAGTAACCCATTCGTGCAGTTCCGGCGCAGTGATTCAGGGTTTCCTGATCCAGTACTCAAGGCCCGCGTTTGACACATTTTCTGGATTGGCGTCGCCAGACCAATAGAAGTCCTCTGGGACTTGGGGCCGGCCTTCAGGTCTAGCATTGGCTTGGGAGGGAGACCTCGGGCGAACCGGAGCGCAAGACGGACGACTCGGATCATCATTTATACGTCGGCTGGATCGATCTTCGGTTTGCCAAAGGCGATGAGGATGCAAGAGATATATGCCCAGCAGATAATGGCCGACCAGGGACAAAAACGCGGTAGCATACCGTCAACAGTTTCCACCGTTTAGAGGAGTACAAGCAGTCACAAGTGTTATGGGATTGCCATCCTTCCATTGTAACGGCCGAGATCTTGCTGGAGCGACGCTGACATCATGATCAGGAGCCTCTGGTCCAGGAGTATTGTCTACTAGCCCCTCTACGCCGTCATTTTGCGCGCCGAATAGGTTCTGGTCGTCAGAGCGCACGAACAGCACGGCTTCCGACACCCGACAACATCAAGAGAGTTCACTGCTCCTGCAGTCAATATTGTTTCCTTTTTTATTCGAATCTAGTATCGCGGACCAGTAGCATCGGTAGCCACCTCGATTGCTGTGGCTTACCTCCCGTCAGAGGAGAACAGTACTCGAGTTGTCAGAGTGTCGACAAGGACAGTTAAATTCTCCTCTTGAGCACTTCTTTCGGCAAAAATCCCGTCGCCGGAGAGCTTCTCTGACCCTTAGGATCCATGAATGTCACAAATCTCGCAACAGCGATCGGCCCACGTGGAGTGTTGAGATCCCTAGAAATAACGAGTAAGTTCACCTTTAAATTTTTTGTTTTCAAGCCCACTTACGCGATGGGTGAGATACCAAGAGTCTGCACCACTTCGATTCATTTCTTGCAAACTTCGTGAGTATAGTCAGTGGTCCCTCTTTTCCGGAAATATCCGACAGGATGTTAAGTATACCCAAAAATTATCTCATGATGATGCTTAAGGGGCTAGCGACTCGTAATTCCAACCTTTTGCTCATGTGCTTTCCCACTCATCGGAATCTGACGGGCTACAGTCCTGGTAGATCAAGCCATCAATCGACCTCGAGCATAATTAATTTTCCGATTGTGAAGCGCCCGTTGCGGCCTAGAACACAAAAGTGAGCAAAGCATTCTCTACATAGTCGGCCACCACTTACTCAGTGACATAGCACCAATCCCTTTTTGACCTGGAAACCGTTATGTAGGACGAATAACGCAAAGACATCTGATCACATGCGTCACCTACTTCAATAGCTGCGACGCTGCCAGTGGTATTTTCGACATCGTCTCCTTGTCATGGCTTTCGCTGCTGTCAGGAGTAGCAGGAAATAGGACAGTCGGCTGACCTTCCTCTTGCCTCGAATGAAAGCACGCTGACATTTGACCGTGTGTGCCAACACACGCGCCTCAAAACTTGCGCCTCATGTCAGCATCAGGAGATGGCCATCGAGGAAAACATCGAGGACCCTTCCCGAACCGTTGATGTGTGTGACACCACCACACCTCCCCCAAACCGCAGGGCGACCAGTGACCCGCCTCAGCAAGCCGCTCACAAGCACCATGTGAAGAAGCTCTCCAGTCGAAACAGTGCAAACAACCGGCCCCCATACAGATCTCCGTTTTTCACTACCGTCCGGTCATCTCGATGGCTCCAGTCACCCGAAAAACCACCCACCCGCAAAACTAACGCCGCACTACCGTCGACTTGCGTGTGCAAGGATTGAGGTGCCATACGAGACGAAGCCTCGGCCGCACCGGACGTTCCCCGTCACGAGGTCGTGGCTGCAACCTGGCTTATCTACACTTTCGGACAGATCTGTACAACATGGTGCATCCCGGGGATGCTCCATGCAACGCATGCCCGCCCCCGATGGCGGATACCTTCCATTCGCAACCTGCGTTGATGTTGACCCTCTCCCGCTGAAGAGCTTTGCCGCGGAGCACGTCCGTCTCCCGAGCTCACGTATTGGAGGCTCCGCCGGACTAACACTTCATTTCTCCTTTTCGTACCACGGCCTGTGCATGGAGGCGTCGTGTTTTGCTGCTGCGCACGGCGGAGAGGTGGTGACTCGTTTTGATGCACATACCTGGGGCGTCGACTTCTAAGATAAGTGATGGCCGTGGCGGGCAAATCGCTCTGCCCTTTGGGCTTAGAACCCACGGATTAAGCAACATCTGGGGGTCACATTCAAACAAAGTACACAACAGCCGAACCTGCACGAAACACAAAAGTACAAATCTGCGGTCAAAATACATTGCGACATATCGCTTTACACCTGGAATTGCAACTGGAACGCTTGGTCACCCGAACCCAAGGGAAGAGCGACGATCTGAGGACACGATGAGTCAGAATTTAATGGAGGCTAGGAAAATCAGCGAGACCCACTCCGTCGCCAACGATAGTAACAGCTAGATCCGTGTCGGGAATCTTGATGCTGTATGGAACAATATAAATAACATATAGGCCCAGCCAAAGTGCCACTTTACTTGTAATCGTCGCCGCCGATAGAGATCAGGTCCCAATCTTGGGGGATGTCGCTAAGCTGCCCAGACGAGTCAGCAACCGCCACGATGTATTGTGCGCGATGTGAGCGTCATACCTTGCCCTCAGCTGTGATGTACTTGCCGCTTGCAACGTTCTGAACGCCGTTGTTGGCCGGATTGGCCCTCCACTGCAATACCATAGTCAGCCTTTGAAAAACGCCAGAAGGAACGGTGAGGAGGCATGTACCAGGTTGGCGTTGTCGGCCGGGACGTCAGGGCCCAAGGTAACTACGTCACCGATACCGTAGAAGACGAGGCCCGTGCTGGCGCTCTTGATTTTGAAAGCGATATCAGCAGAATATCTCCATTGGTAAGGCATGATGGGATGATTTGTGAGATAGATCGCAGTCGATGGGTATGAGGGATGACTGCGAAGAATGGGAGGCTTTTATACGTCGTGGATTTGACAAACTATTTCAGAATCAGTGGATACATTTCTCAAAAAGTGAAAGTACAATTCAGACCTCGAAGAAAGAGTCACGAGTTGCGAGTTGCGAGTCTCAGGAGTCCGGGGAGGAGTTCGTGCCGCTGGTACGGGCCCCAATGTCCAAAGTATGTCATTGCGCCGTTACCAAAATTTCCGCTTCGCACCCCAGATGTTCAGAATCGCGAATTATGGCCTGAACCATATTGACGGCGCATAGCGTAAGTCTTCTGTCACGTCTCCGCAGTCGTACCACTACAATGTGTGGCGTTCCAGGTCAGGGATTTATGACAGGAATTCTCCGCTGTTAGGTGCGCCACTCTTCAATAGTACGACACCAAGATCCAGCGGCCTCATCGGAAGGTGGCGTACGGAGATAGCACGCCAGTGGAGAATGATCGTTAAGGGTTCGTTCTAAAATTCAGTCATACTTTGCAGGACCGGCATTGGGGAAACAGCGTTCTACTGCTGGGCCGTTAGACACGGCTTCGATAAGCAGGGGTGGTTAGAGCGGTTTCCTCTTGTACGTTAACAGCCTCAGTCGAGAAAGCTTCTAGCACAGTACTTTGGAAAGCCTGTGGATACTTTGAGAGTCCTACGGTTGTCTGCGAACCATGAAGTGTACGTACGAGCCTTGTAAGCTTAAGGGTCTTCAATGGAGTGGCCCCGAAACCCTGAGTAATTGGTGCAAGAGGACGCGAGTGACAATGGCCTAGGGGCTTCAAATTTTTCATTCTACTAATAGCTAGGATGCTCGATACTCACCGGTATTCACCAACGAAGACATCGCAATATGTCCAACCACCTATCCATCTCTGACTACTGCCTTACCCAGTCAGCTCCACCCACGGACAACCTTATGGGCAACTTGGTGTCGAGGAAATGGTACCAAGAATTGCGGCCAGGGAAAATGCGGGGTCTTGCGCTTTCAAGTTTCTTGGAACCAAAAGAACGGAAATAAGCATCCTTCTCGAGCTCGAATGCGGAGAAGCGGTGGCGATCACTGAACGGGGTCTTGCGTTCATTTTGCGCTATTTTGCGGCTGTTGACAGCCATGATAGTCTTGTCGTTCTCCGGAGTTGGCCCATTGAACGTCTTCACGACGATGATCTACGCCACCGCTGCTTGCTCTCGCACCACCCTGAACCTCTCCTGCCCATCCAAGCCACATTACGGATCTCCACAGGATATCGCGTGATTCGTAGGGCGAGTTTTGGAAGTGAATTGTAGCCTGAGGTCCTCTGGCTTTGAGTGAACAAGAATCTTGTCTGGGACAAGAGCGGCCACAAACGGGCCTTTCAACCACCACCACCAAGCGCGCTTAGATATCATCATCATTGCTTCTAGAATAGGACGGTCAAGTTTCATTCCCAATGTCGAGTACGCAGGCATGCAAGAATTTCACTGCAGAAGCTGGTCACGCCTCATGAATCACTCCGAACTTCAGTGTCGCCGGTTGTCGCGAATTGCTCATTCATTCTTTCACCAGCCGTTCCAGACTAGCATGGGACTTGAGGTGCAAGTTGGGTGTCGCCACTCGTGAGTCCTCTCGTCAAGTCAGATTTTAGTACTGCGCTGTTTAACGTCGTGGTTTTCTAGCGGGTAGATTTACAGCGTTCGATGGAGATGTCACTCAAGCTGGAGGTATGAGATTTTTTTTGACGCGTTTGCAGGCGTCTATCAATTCACGCTTAGAGAACTTGTAGTTACCGCCGATCGGACTTGGGCTTGTTTGGACCTTCTACCACCGTCGATATAGCCTGCTCGTCCACGCTCGCCGCGATACATAACACTAGCAATCCGAGACGGAGACTGTGACCAAACTGTTGTCTCCAGAGTAAATCTCGTGACATCCACAGTCGCTTTCAGTCACTCGGAATTCTCTCGTGGCGGTAATTGCCATACCGTCCCTCTACTCTTTGAAGCCGTTTTGCACTCATGGTGGTTGGGTGAGCACAAGTTATTTTTTTCTTCCGGCGTGGGGGAATGGATCTACCGGATTAACACGACAACTGCTTTGACGCCCCATTGCAATTATCTGGTTTCCACACTTCGTCGTTCACCACCTGACCGGGCGTTAAGAACGAATTCGGGAACAGGCGCGGACGTACACTGTTTTCTCATTTGTACTTCACCCTATGACTGGTTCGAAACCAAGACTGCACGGTTACAAGTAGAGCCACCGGAAATCCGGTGGGTATGAGAAACGTGGAAATGATGCTCGCAGAGTATCTCTTGTTGCAACCGCGACCAAATTACGTGGCCCACGAGAAAGGCTGAACCCAACTGCTTTTCCTCCACCGCTATTGACCAAATTGTTCATTGGTGCCGCAAGGCTTAAGCACCTTGTAGCGGTCCAAATTTTTTACGACGGGCGACTACTACCTCCCGTGAAAGCGGATATAACAATGGAAAACGAGCATTGGTCGTTTGGTGGGTCCGTTCCCGAGAGCACGTATACAAGAGTTAGAGACTGATCTTGTGTCGCAGTAAATCAGATCAGAACAATCAGAAGGACGCCCGAGGGCGTCTCCGTAATCAGATTCAATTCTGCAGACCTTGACTTACCCTCGTTAGGACGATCTAGGTACTTGCCGGTTCGCTTTTGCCACCAATACTCGTGAAGACTTTGCCTAAGATCTTGTGTTCTTTGCGACCGGTGCGGATACAATGTAATTTCAGTCGTGGGGTTTCATTCACGATCTCTAAACTGGTCCCAGCGTGGGCAGCTACCCATCTGCTCACCGTTTCCGTGCACAGCCTTTACTTTCAGCCAGCACTTTGAGGCCGAGTGTTCATTAAACTGAGTCTCAACTTGCGGACGTGACTATGTACGAGACAAGAACAATGGTGATCACTGATGTCCTGTTGAAGTGTCATCGATTATCGAATGCTCCGTTTCTGTAGAAGAGGTGCGCAAGATGGATGCATGGCACAAACTACCTCCGGACTAGCACAAGACGTACAAGCATTCAAGAGGCGAGAGGCGAGAGGCGATGAGTTGCAAACGTACGTATGGAGCCAAGAAAAAGGTAACGACGACAGCAGCGTGAACGCGAGACCATAGGGATCGTAGCGGTAAGTGTGCGTAAAAAACTGAACCGATCAGCAGCGACTATACATTAGAGGCAAAGGAACGGCGCAAGAACACTCATGCCCATTGCTCAGTCGACCCACTGAGGTTCGACCTTGAGCGTCGCCTTCGGCACATATTTACCACCCTTCAGAGCATCCGCTTCCATCCGAATCTTGACTGATCGATGGAACTTGACGCCAACTATCTCCTGCATTGGGATGTGTCGCCCCCTCCCCATGTTGACACTGCGAATACAAAAACCAATCGTAAGCCGTCCGTCGTACGCCGTCTACGGGAATGCGAGAGATGAGATGACTCACGTAATTTCTTTTGTCCAAGAGTCATCCTCATCCCTCTGGTAACGAATTTTTTGAGGAATAACCTCAAGAATCCACCAATACGGCGCAATCTTGAGCTGGTCATAGATAGGTGAGAGCGCATCTGTCCAATCTTCCTCTTCCTCACTCGCAAACGCCCATTCAGCGCTATTAGTGACAACCGTCGGATCATTCTTCACAACTGCAACGACCAAAGGTTTCGTCGATCCGGGTGAACCAGGCTCTGGGATTTGAGCTGGTGCCTGGTAGATGGCAGGTGGACGTTCTTGCACATAAGGATAGAGCGTGGCAGGGTCGATCCCGATTTTCTTGAACTTCGAACGGTGGAATAGGATACCGGAATTGGTTTTGAAACACTCTCTGATCATCCATCGCAAGGGAATGCGTGCCAGACTGTTCCTGGTATTGTTCTCGACTGACCCACCGCCAACATCTAGAGTGGAAGGGTCAATGCTCTCCCCTCCTCCCCGTTCTTGAGGCACCATGAACAAACGTACCGCAATGACAGCCAGCAAACCATACTTCCAGAACATCGGTTTTATCGATATCTTGGGAATACTGGCGTTCGAGTTCTCTCTGTCCCGGTTGATCATTTTTGAGCTTGAGTGGGTCGGGCAGAACTTCTGTGAGCTTCTTCTGACTGCGCGGCATTTCATCGCGCTTCACGCCAAGCTTCTGGTCATCCTGGGTCGGCCGGTTCCAGTAGTTGGCCTTGAAGCGACTATGTGGTACATCATCATCAGACCATCGAATGGGGAGGCCAAGACATACGCCCGACGTTCGTCCAGTGCCATCGCATGGCGGAAGTATCGAATGTTATCGCTTGTCTTTGTGAATGGCAATCTGTGTGGGATCACCCCGACGGAACTGACAGTATCCCTATTCAAGTTTGTTCCACATTAGAGACACCGTTATCACACGTGCAATACCTAAACAAGTCGACCTTACCATACGCCAACGAATTCAATGTCCACATTAATAGAAAATGCCTTCTTGAAGGCTGTGCTTTGCCGCCAGCCGGTTTCATCGTCTTGGCTGTACATCTTGTACGCGAACGGGACTTGCTGGTAGTTGCAGCGTGGCAAAAGACCAACCTTGTGGATCCTATCAAACAAGTAAACACCTTGAAAACTTTGCATGGGTCGAATACACCTAGACTTACATGCCGGCAAGGGCACGCGCTGTATAAGCGCCTCTTGAGAACCCAAAGATGCAGATTTTGTCACCCGCCTCATCTGTGAGAGTGTGGTCCGTTGACAAGTGACATAACTAGTGGCAGTATGTGTACGTACAGTTTTGCATCAAGAATTCGTAGCCCCCTGGGTTAGGATATACAAAATCGTATCAGCGCACAATACGGGGCCAAATTTTGCAATGCAGGGACGGCCTACCCATGACATGAGCGTCAAGATGGTTCCCTATCATCATGTCGATAGTCTTGGAGACGTTAGACCAGAACGGCGTTGCTATCTCAGGGATGGTGTAGGTACCAATCCCTGCCTAGTGGTGGCAATTATCACGGTGGACGACTAGAGTGATTGTGTCCACCACGACGTACCTGGTAGTATACCATCTGTTGGCTAGGGTCATCCTTCTTGAGCATTGAGAACAACTGGACAACGTTCGAGTTCTGTTAACGAATGGTGTAGAGATGAGCACCATCGTCCTAAAAAATATAAAGAACATCCACTCACGTCTGTGCTGAACTGATCGCCCGTGCCATCAAAACAGAGCACAAGCGTTCGGCGCTCGTGGGCGGGAGGGACCACATCGTTGTCGGGATCGACCAATGACCCACTCGTCAGCCCGTTAGGAACCTCGGGGTTGCCATCAGTAGTGGCCATGGGCACAGAGGACTCAACTATCGTAGGCTAGGGTTGTCGAATCTCGAAGAAATGCACGTTCTGGTATTTAAGTGCGGGGAAGCGAGTAGAGAAGCATTCCCAATGAAGCTGATGTCTTGCACGCAATGTCAACCTAAGTATACCGCGCCATGCGGCAACTCCACGTACCGGTACTCTTATGTGAGCTAACTGAATGCGACAACCCTTTGGGGAATAGAGAGGCCTTCCAAAGATCTTTTGCTCTAAAAGAGTCGCTTCCCACTGGACTGCGCTCTATCGGGTACTGTATCAACGGGCGCCAAGGGCAAAAGGATTTCCGAGGGCCCAGAGCTCGTGTTCGTACACAGCCAATCACCTACACAACCAATCCCTTCGTGAGGAAGTCTGCACAAAAAAGCAAGTTATAGTCCTTTTGGTTTCATAACAACATGGGACTCCCATATTGAGTTTTGCGGTCAGCAACGGTGTACGCGTGAAATAGCTTCCCGTGATCACGTTATGGAAGCCCTATGTTCAACCTACATCCGCAGCAATAGAGTCCTCCTGCCCGGGACATGTGAATTACATGAAGGCGGGGTGTAAGTCCAAACAGCGTTGCGCGAGGTCTCTGAAATATATGGTGACGTAGATGGACCAGCAGAAGTATCAGCAGCTTTCCAGGCTATCCCTCGCGGATTTCCGACTGCACCTTGTCTGAGATCGTCGTCACATGGTAGAGCTTTCGGGATGTGCACTTGATCCAGGAAACGACCAGAACGAATATGTTAATGTCCATTCCCTTTGACACATATTAATTTCACCTGACATCAAGGTAAACATTCCCCATTCCGAGAGATCGAGTCTAGCTTACCGGACCCGCTTGGGAACTGAGCAATTAGGTCAGACGTTCGTTACTTACGCACCTTGAAGAACGGGTCGCCACCCACAGGACGACGTCACAGTTCGTTCGTTGTACCGCTGACACTACAAGCTCATTTGAGAATTTTGACTGGATGCGAAGGGTGCATACCTCACTAAAGATGACTTTCTAAGTGTGCCTGTTGCACGTCGCCTGTGGAATCTGAGCAAGTACTGATGACATGAGAGCGGTCGTCAATTGGGAAGGTAAGACTGGCACGTTGACACCAGGCAACCAGGTAATCGAACAGACCTAGCGTTAACAGCCATAGCTGAGACTCGAACTTCTTGGGAGGAATCCTGCCAAAAGTGGTTTATGAACCACGCTTGCGGAAGCTCGATTGTCGTGGTTCGGTAGAACCGAATGATTGCACATCGTTAAATAAAGTCACGCATACATCTTATCACAAGAGGTGCTAAGAATACGAGGTCATATCGGCGACAAAAGGTTGAAATGAAACGCTCACCTCCCGACAGCTTCCGATGCAGTAAATTGGCTGCTATGGCGTGTCAGATATGTTGAGCCAGTGGTCACGAATTCAGTCTTTGACCCCCAAGGTTTCTAGCAACGACGCTGCTATGCCTGACTGGATACACACGTCAACAACACAACATGCACAGTAATTTCATGTAGTATCGAAACTCTTGATTAAATCCGAGGCCCTTTCCGCAATGGCAACCACAGGAGCGGTCTTATGATCAAACTCAGAGTTCGAGCGGTGGGAAACATGGCGAGTAAACGCACCGGATGACCCGAAACCATCGTAGGAAAAATCGACGCGTCGACAACCCTCAAGTTGCTTATTCCCCATACCTTCAAATCGCAGTCAACGACACTGTCGCGTTCACTGTTACCCATTCGCGCCGTTCCAGCACAGTGATGGACGGTCTCGCAGTTGTTCCTGATCCACTGCTCAATGTCAGTATTCGAGATTGTTTCCGGGTCGGCGTCGCCTGGCCAATAGACGTCCTCGGTGGGCTTTGAGTCTGATTTCAGATCGAGCATTTGCTTGAGAGGGAGACCTCGGGCAGTTCGAAGCGCAAGTCGGACGAGGCGGGTCATGATCTGTACATCTGCAGGATTCATGAGGAAGGCCGGATCGATCTTCGGTTTGTCAAAAGGCGACGAGGACTGCAAAAATAGATGCCCAGTAGACAATGGTCGGACAAGAATAAGAACCTTGTAATACAGTAGTGGACAAGTAAAATTATAAACTTTTTCGCCCACTTTTGAAACCTTAAGAACTCACGAGTGTTATGGCACTATCACCTTTGTGAGGTAAAGGCCGGAAACCGGCTGGGGCAATGGCAATCTCAAGGTCGGGAACATCTGGTCCAGAAGTATTGTCCACTAGCCCTTCCACGCCGTCATTGTTCGCGCCGAACAGGGTCTGGTCGTCAGAACGTACGAAAAGTACAGCCTCGCCACCCTAGACAACGGTAAGCATCGTGCACGCCATAGTATACGAGAACCGACATTCGAAGTAGCTGGTCCTGTCCCTGTTAAAAACCACTGCAGCATCACGGGAATTGCCTTCAGAGGATTTTGCGTGTAATCGAGCGTATATCCATCTTTAGCTCGGAAAGTCACGGGAGCCATAGGATGCTTATAGAAATCCGTCAGGCTAATTCAATGCAACTAGCGACCCTACTCACGTCCATCAGGTTCTTGCCGACGTGCGGAAGGTGTTTCACCACTGGGATCTTCAACTCTTCTAGTTCGTTCTTGTCTCCGACACCCGATAACATCAAGAGCTGCGGAGAGTTCACTGCTCCCGCGGCCAATATTATCTCCCTTTTCGCTCGAATCCGGTATCGCGGACCAGTAGCATCGGTAGCCACTTCGATCGCTGTGGCTTGCCTCCCATCGGAAGAGAACAATACTCGAGTCGTCAGAGTGTCGATAACGACAGTTAAATTCTTCCTCTTGAGCACTTCTTTCGACAAAAACGCCGTCGCCGGAGAGCTTCTCTGACCCTTAGGATCTACGAATGTAACAAATCTCGCAACACCGATCGGTCCGCATGGAGTGTTGAGATCGCTGCAAACAATGGATGAGCTCATCGTGAAATCCATTTTTTGAGGATTGCCTACGCAATGCGTGATATACCGAGGGCTTGCGTTGCTTCTATCCATTTCTCGCAGACGGCATGAGTATAGCTAAATGTCGTATGCCATATGCCAGTGGTTCCCATTTCATTAATATCCACCGGATACAAGGGATTCGGCGTAAATTTTTCTGACTTTCGCAAATACCTGTGACCTCATCAGTATTGAACTATTTTCGAGCGTCAGAGAACAACAGTTACGGAGCCAGATATTTGTAACCCCAACCTTTTGCTCCCATTCTCTCCCATTCGTCAAAATCAGATGGACTGCAGTGCTGATAAACCAAGGCATTGATTGAGGCGGAGCCGCCTAGCATTTTGCCTCTGGCATAGTTGATCTGCCGACCATTAAGCGCCTGTTGAGGTCTCGAGAACGATCCGGACAGTACTCGGAAACGATGCAATATACGCGGCTTACTCGGTTACATAGCTCCAATCCCTTTTCGATCTAGAGGTAATGTGAACAACGGAACACACTATGCATGGGTACCACGTACTTTAGTAGCTGTGCGGCGGCAAGCGGAATCTTCGACAGCCTCTCTTTGTCGTGGCTTTTACAACAGCCATCAGTTGCATTCAGCGAAATAAGCATAACCACATACCTTCCGCCTGCCTCCACTACGAGAACACTGACACTGGGATCTTCGGACAGACGACTCGCCAAGACACACCCAGCAGTACCTGGGTCCAGTGTCAGCCAAGGCCTACTGAGAGCGTATATGCGCGCGTTTATACCTCCTCCGACTATTATATAGTCATACTCCCGCTCCGCAACGGTGGACGCGTCGCGAACGTAGGGCGGTTTCGAAAAGCTGCTGCCCATGACAAGATCCAGGTGAGGGCAAAAGGCAGGCCACTACCCGGCTCTCGTCGCCTGACCTAGTAGTGCGAACTTATTATCATCGCGGTGTTGGCGAACTTCGAAGTGGGTCCATGTTTCGCTAGTCGTTCACGTCAACCCTACTAGCGAGCTGCTTAGTAATGAGACTACTGCGACACGCGCGTCTCCTATCAATTTCACCTCCTCCGGCTGTCCAGCGATGAAAGAAGGCAAGGCGCCAGAACAGAGAGAACGGAAGAAACCAGGCAGGGTGCCCACCTCATGTGCTGAATGTAGACGGTACGTTCATCATTCACTCATGCACGAGATTTCAACGCGTCTATCTTCCAGTCTGAAACTTCGATGCGACCGCAAGGTATGGGAGCTCATGTCATTCCAGGGCCACGATTGATCGCGTCAGTTGTAGGTTCCTTGCGAAACTTGCCTGAAGCGCGGTTGTGCGAGCATATGCCCCAATGGTAAGCATCGTCGGTTTGCCGCGATCCAATCATTCCCTGTAACCATGACCATTGACTTTCCGAAGGCTCGTTGACGACAGGAAGAGGCAATCGGTACGTCGATCTTTCTGGTCCGCGTGTCCTCTCAGGTAGATACTTATGGTCAAGTATAGCCTCGTCCTTGCAAACACGGAAGAACTTCATAACAAAATCGAGGTGATGTCGGCGCGCATTCGCGAACTGGAAGAAGCTCTTCAGCAAACGCACAGTCAGAAATTCGATCCTCAACACTCACTATTGGCGGGAACCATCGCGGATGTTTCTCCTGGTAGAGCCGAAGAAGGACCTGGCCCCAGCGATGAACCATATCCCCCTGCGTCGAGGACAGAAGCCGATGCTATCATTGATGCTTTCGGTATGCGTCAGTATGTGTTGCAGAGGGTATTTCATTGATTTATGCAAGGAACACTCACTATTGGTACCCGTGGTGAAACGACATTCATGAGCAGCACGGCACGAGCAGAAGTATGCAAATCCTTTATTTTCCACCGGGACACTAAACAACCACTGGAATATAGTATCTCATACAGGCAAGTGAGAGTTTTGAAGGTATCCGCAGTCCCGTAACTATCTCTTGTAGCCTCCGATAAAACAGGGCATCAATTTGTCATTGGAGGACGTCCCTCACCTCGATAGACGAGTGCTGGATGCATGGTTACCGGATACAGAGCTAGCACCTATAAATGAAGAATTGCGAAAAGTTGTAATGAGCCATCTCCCTCCCTTGTCGGAGGCCATCCGGTTGTGTGAGATATACTTGGAATGGGGGAAAACATTGTCCGTAACCATGATTTCTCTCCCTCAGTAGAACTGATCAACTGATAGATGGAATCCTCTTACTCGACACGAGTTATTCGACGGTGTTGTGGGTAGCGTTTATAGGGCGGGGTAAGGACATTCAACATTCTTGCATGTATGCGTGCGATTCGCTGTTTACAGATCCTACGAGTCAATTTTAGACCCCCATGACCTCGCGCTTGCCTTCAGCGTCTTTGCACTCGCTGCTTTGTTCGACTTCGATCGCCCAGCTTACAACGTCGAGGCCCGGGAGTACTATATCTTGTCACACGTAGCATTCAACTTCAAGTCTCCTTGTTCGGAAGCCACTCTACACACTGTCCATGTGGTGGTATGGCGCTATCCGAGTGCTATGTTGATATGCTACTAACATTCAATTTAGCTTCATATCGTGCAATATCTTGATATTAGCGATCTACAAATGGATTCTAGTAAGACCTACGTCTTGATCGGTTTGGCCGTCAAGCTTGGATATAGGGTGGGTGTCAGTTACAACATTGCGACACGTTTCTTATCTCTTCACAGATCGGAATTCGTAGGTGTCCGTTTTCTGTTGATACGATATTCTCATGTGCTCCACCCAGACTTGCATAGTGCAAGGTTTAATCTCGCCAAACCAGAAGTCCAGAAGCGTAGCGCTCTATTTTGGCAATTATTCCTCGTGGACACTTGGATAGTACGCCATCACTTATGACACGATCCACACCTCTACTTAATTTAGTGAAGAGCTTCTATGCAGGTCGACCTCCAAACGTTTCGCTGGATTGGATCGATACTCCATACGCGGAAGACGAATATGCAGTAATAGGCGAAAAGGGGGCAGAGATGAGCTGTAAGTATCTTTTTAATTTGTTTACCAGTACTTTTCAAGATGGTATGTTAGGGCATTCTCTGTCTTGGAGATATGCAAGGCTTTTGCACCACGTGTTGGTTAAAGCTTTCGGCACGACAATGCCCACATACAGAACGATCCTGGAGCTCGATCGGAAGATTCGTGATTTCCGTGTTTCTCCCCACCTACAACCAATATGCGATACAGACGAGGACGCCTTCCCTCTTTCGGTAAAGGTACAGCGGTATTACTTGCTCTTGTGCAAGGAATTCAGTGGGTGGTTGCCCCTGTCCCTGTCCCATCTCGATCTTCATTTATTCTCACCATATAGCGCTGCTCAATCTTCATCGGCGGTACTTTTCACAAGCCCTGCAAGACCAACCCAGCGACTTCTTGAAACATAAATACGGCCCATCTGTCATGGCGATGTATCGTTCTGCGTGGCGTCTGATAATCAGTCTCTCGCAAGGTGTCAAAACCATACCTCATGTCTTTGAGCGGATGTCAATATTTTGGTCTCATGCTTTTTCGGCTGCAGTGAGTGGCTCATGTGTTACATCCCAGCATCTTTACTCAAGCTACGGCAGATTGTCATGTGCATGATCGTGACTCGCGCACCTACATCCAACATGGCCGCTTCGTCTTTACACGAGCTCGATGCAGTGTATGAGGTTTTCCGTATCGCGGCTCCCACCACCAAACCTGCAATGATTCTTTTGGTCGGTGTTCTTTTGTTTTCGAGAAAAGAATGCAATAATTTCCGACAGGATTCTATTACTAAAATATGGCGCAAGGGCCATGAGGTGATGGATCATCCCGACTCGGAGGGTCTCTCAACACTGTCCCGATCTGAGCTGGACAGGCTCGGTGGAGGTTCAACGTGTCTCATATCCGAGATATCCGCGCCATCGCCGTCTAGCTCCTTCGCTACCTCGAATTCTTCGCCTGAGGTTGGACCATCGCCACCTAGCATGCCACAATGCAACGGAAACCCCTGTCTCTCCGATAACCGTGTGCCAGCCGAATGTATACATCCCCGCATCATGCAAGACATGCGTATCTTTGACGGATTTGGAACTCCTCAGATCTCTGCCTTTAGCGTTCCGCATGTCTCGAGCAAGGAATTAGTTCAAGCCATGAGTGACGTGCAATTTGGAAGCCAAAACGCCTTTGGAGCCGAAATTTATACGGGACAGAATCAAGGATTGAATAATTTCTACCCCGCGCAGCCTTTTGGTTCGCCAGAAGGGTTCCAGGAGGCGCCCGTGCTTGACCCTGCTTGGCAGAGTTTTGTGGAGCAACTTGGGTTTTGATTCTGATTGACTCGTTTGTGCTTTGGTCTCTTTTCGCTTGTGTACGAACAACTTTTAAAATCTACTAGATCGTTATACCTATAATCAGCTACGTTCACCGATGATATTGAAGTTGATGATTCCTTCGTGGGACGAAAACAGCAACTGGCCGACTAACAAGATAGTCAAAATCGGAGTGTACAATCTCTTTCTCAAAGTATCCTTACGTCTTGCTGCAGGCGCAAAGGTTGATTGAGGATTACTTTCGCTTCTGCAGGGTTGCACGCACAAGTACGCTCTTCTTCAACTGGCAGTGTGTCACGTGTCACGTGATACACCCACGTGCGTAGTAGTACTCGACACCAAGTTTTCGTGACGAAACCTTCGCCCTTCTTAGAGTTCTCCAGCAATTTTCTATTTATCCCAGCTTATGACTGTCGAGCATCCGAAAGCCCTACTTCCGCTTTTGCTCGCTTGACCACTTTGTTTTCTGAACTAGAGGCGCGATAATGGGATATATTTCACCATCAGGACTAAAAAATCTCAAAAAATATGCCTACAAGGGCGTAGACGAGTACGACCGATTAACAGCCCCGGATAACACGTGGTCTGACAGTTTCACAGGTCCCTCGTGTCACGATACGTGCTCGCACCTTACTGGAACTGGTTCATCAAGCTATGGCCACTCACCGTTGCGCCTAATACCGTACGCTGTTGTAACAATCTAGTACTGCACCGCATCTCTGAGCCATCGACAGATCACGCTTCTTGGTCTCTTCATCGTGCTGTTTAATGTCCTTACACTGATAATTTACGACCCGCTATATTATACCGACAAGGACGGCCCAGGCAGTCCCCCACAATGGATATATTTTACGTGCGCGTCAATCGTAGTTGTTGGTCGTGGTTTATGACGAGTAACGCAATGGCACAGATGGGCTATTGGACTCTTCATGTATCAGAGCTTTGATGCTGTGGATGGGTAAAGTTTACCCTATGCTCTTCGTCGATGATCTTGACGCGGGTTCATCCAGCAAGCAAGCGCGGCGCACAGGTATGGCTGGTCCGCTTGGGGAGATGTTTGATCACGGTCAGTTGTATGCTGATAAAGTCTGCTGCAATATTTTTGAAACGGAGTCACTAGGATGCGATGCCATCAACACGACGGTAATGAAAAGCCCTGTCCTCACAAATTTCCGCAAATAATCTTAAAGCGTGTAGTTGGAAGTCATCCTAGCTGCGAGAGCCCTGAACCTGGGACGGTCTTGGTGGACTGTCGCGTCTCAGATTGCGACACTCGCAAACTTTTATCTGACTACATGGGAAGAGTACTACACCGGATTGTTGTATCTGGGCCCTTTTTCAGGACCTGTGGAGGGCATCCTGATGATTGTGTTTATATACATCATTTCTGGCATTTTCGGTACGTTGAGTTGTGCTTAGTTTCGTGTATATCGATTATTGACGGGTGTCCCAGGACCTTCTTTCTGGGATCAGCGCATCCTGACGTTCACCCGTTTAGAAAGAATACCAGAGGTGGCTGCTGCGGTACCGAACATTGGTCTGAATGAGGCCTTTATGGTATTCGGGGCATTCGCCCTTGCTTTCAATATCATCTCGAGGTAATTTCACAACCGCCACATCGTGATCGATGTTATTAACGCGAATAAGTTACCGGAATGTACACAAAGCGATGAAGGCGGCCGGCAAATCCAGCTTCAAGCCGCTCTTCTACCTTCTTCCCTTCGTTGTATCGGCGGTGCTTCAGGTCCTGTGGTTGCTTAACCCATCGTTCCATGACTCGACCATCATCAAGTCACCGCTCTTCCTTCCTTTCTTGTGTGCGTGGGGGTTGCAGTTTGCTCACCAGGTCGGACGGATAATTCTGAGCCACGTGACAAGTATACCTTTCCCTTGGTGGAATGTAATGTGGGCGTGGAACGTTATTGGTGTGCTAGATGCTCATCTACCACAGCTGATCAACCGGTATGTTGTCTCTTCGTTCTAATTCATACATTCTACGACAATTTGTTTGTGTCTAGGCCCCCGATCATTCAGTCTTCCCCAAAACGGACTGCAATATTTATTTATGTGACGCTAGCGGTTTCCTTTATAACCTACGCCCGCTTTTGCGCACTTGTCATCAAGGATATCACAGAATACCTCGGGATCGCGTGCTTTACTGTGCGCAAGAAAGACGCGGAAGGTGTGTGGCGTGACACTCGTGATATCCAGGTAGACGGATATGTCAAACGAATGTGACGAGACATTCTGTTTGCTGCATGGTAGTACTGTGATGCCCTGCATATCTTCTACCAGTGGAAATATACCATGTCCATAGCCCGTCCTCTGAAGCCTGACACCAAGCAGTCTTCTTTTTTACGGTGTTCAGGGTCCCCAACCGAGTCACGAGTGATCATTGCAAACCATAGCCTATTTTGTCTTCACTCATATGCTCCGCAAACGCGCTCTCCAAATTCCCTATCGATCGACTTCTCCAGCTACCATCACTCGTATTTCCCTTCCTCCAAGACTCTTACTACGCGCAATGTCAACGTCCGAATCCCTCAACGCGGAAATAGCACAACAAACAGCAGTCCTTAACGAGCTACGACTGCAGAACACGGACCCTGCTAGTTTAGATGCTGCGAAAAAGAAACTCGGCGAACTCAAGAAAACGCTTGCTGCGATAGTTCGAACAGATGCGGGAGGTAGCGAGAGCAAAGAATCGACAAAGAAGAGAGATCGACTACTACTCAAAACTGCCAAGGTCTGCCTCATTCTCGCCTGCGTACCGCGGGGTACCATCTCAAGAGTACTCAACTAGGTGTTTGTTTACTGTGATCTAGGGAACAAGAGATTATGGACCTGCGGAGATGTTCTGTCGTGAACACATTGAGCGGATCGTGAAGGATGCTTTTACCTCGTATGGTGGAAGCTGTCTGGATACGCCTGTGTTTGAGAGGAAGGATGTGTTAGCGGGAAAGTATGGAGAGGATCAGAAGTTGATTTTTGACTTGATGGATCAAGGAGGAGAGCAGCTGGCTTTGAGATACGATCACACCGTTCCCCTTGCAAGATACTTGGCGATGTCGGGAGCGACGATACAAGGGAAGATCTGGCAAGTTGGGAAGGTCTATCGGAGAGATAACCCCGTCGTGTCGAAAGGTCGAATGCGAGAGTTTATGCAAGCCGTAAGTCGGAACGATCTTTGAGGATTCGCAACTCACATTTGGGTGATGCGCAGGATTTAGATATTGTTGGTGTTTGGGATCCAATGATTCCGGATGCTGAAATTATTAGCTTGTTGTGCACTATTCTGTCCAGGCTGGATGTCGGCGAGTTCACGGTCAAGGTATGCCTGCGTCAAAATACTGCAAGGATCAGCTCGACTCACGAGTTCGCAGCTAAATCACCGTAAAATTCTCGACGGTATCTTCGAAGTGTGCGGCGTGCCACCAGCAAAGATACGCACAATCTCATCCGCTGTTGACAAACTTGACAAAGTGAGTCTTTTCTTAGCGTGCATATTTTATTTTTCTCAGATGCACCTAGCTTCCTTGGTTGGAAGTCAAGAAAGAAATGACCGACGAAAAGGGACTGGACGCGGAAGTTGCGGACAAAATTGGAGAGTATGTCAAGCACAAGGGTCAGTAGAATTGTGATGTTAGCGGCGGTCTCTATTCACGGCATTTAATGTAACAGGTGGGCCATCGCTGTTGGACCAGCTCAAGGCTGATGAAGCATTGATGGCAAACCCCAGCGCCAAGCAAGGAATTCTCGACATGGAAATACTTTTTACCCTGCTTAGAGCTTACAAGGTCATCGATAAAGTGAGTTGGACTGTGCCAAGAGGTAAAGCAAAACCTGACTCGTTGTCAGATTTCCTTCGACATGTCATTAGCGCGGGGTTTAGACTATTACACTGGAATAATCTACGAAGCCATCGTTGAAGCTTCCGCACCTCCCGGATTTGCTGCTGCCAACGCGCTGGCGTCTTCCTCCGCTGACGCAGCCCCAGCACCCGCATCAGCAAAGAAAAAGTCCAAAAAGCCGAAAAGCGAAGATGCTGACGAAGAAGAGGAGATTGACGAGTCGCAAGTTGGTGTCGGATCGATCGCCGCTGGAGGTCGGTACGATAATCTCGTTGGCATGTTCACATCGGCAGCTGCGGGCGATGGCAAGAAGAGTACGGGCCTCCCTTGCATTGGTGTTAGTATTGGGATGGATAGGATATTCGCCATCGTGTGGCCGAAGTGGGTAGAGAGAGGGATGCGGTGTAAGGAAACGATGGTATACGTGATGGCCGCGGGAGATGGACTACTGGAGGAACGAGTCCAACTTGTCCAAGAGCTGAGGGAAGCAGGCATCAAGGTTCTGGAATTGTGATATCGATTCGTACTGGCACACATACTAATTTCGTTTCACAGACGGACTTTCTGGCCAAGAAAAAACCCAAGCTGCCCGCTCAGTTCGCCGCGGCGGAAAAGGATGAGGTCCCCTTTGACATCATCCTTGGTGGTGACGAGCTAAAGCAGGGTTTGGTTACTGTTAAGGAACAGAAATGGGAATTTGTCGATGGGAAGAAGATCAAGGTTCAATCGACCGACCAAGGTACCAAAGTGAATCGAGACGAGTTGATTGACTGGCTCAAGCGAACACCTACATACCTTGGTTGGTCTAGCGGGAAACTCGTCTGAAAGTAGACTTCGTACATTGTATTTTTGCACCATTATATGCATACCATAGAATTGCGTGGTGTCTATATCAGCTGCGGTGACTACTTCCGAGTTGCGAGGTTGTGTGTCCATGTTTGTTACCTTTTGTCCATTTGCGTCTTATTTCGCCTTTTAATTCTTCACCGACTTCGACTTCGACGACCACAACAGCAAGATACTCAACAATGGATGACGGTACGTCTTCAGCATCAGCCCCGACAACGACGACAATTTCTGCATTCGATGTTTTCTTCTGCCACCGGCAACAATCCGCCCCAGTACTGTAGTTCTCCACGACGTTCAGCGCTACGGCAGCCCGGGTTGGAACGACTATGGAAATCAGTCTGTTCAGTATTGTAATGGTGGTCGGCTCAAGGCTGGCAATCGTGAACGGTCTGATACGGTAAAACCTATCGAGGTCTCGCTTTTCCACTTTCAGAGCAACGACTTATCCCTGGTCTCGCTGCCAAGTTTTCACTTTCAGCCGCGTTTTTTTATGAGTCGGCGCTTCCTCTCATCTGCACTATTTCCAATTCCTTATGACCACGCCTCCCTGCACCGCCATTCAGTTTCTTCCCTCGTCTTCACTCTATTCCCCACCATTCGCCCTTGAACCGACGTTGATATTTTCTCCCCCTTGTTTTTCGCTTCCTTCGTATTCTTTCAGCCTGGCAACAAGACATGGCCCCCGCAGGGATCAGCATCCCTACCCATGACCACAGCATGAACGGCGGCCCCGCGCCAATCGATGAGCCGAGCTGGAATGGGGGTGGACGTTCGCCTGGTCGTGACCGCGCAGGGGAACCTCCCCGTCGTTCAAGCAGGAGCAGGAGCCCTGGAAGGGACGACAGAGGATCAGCGCTGTATTTATTTATTTGTTTATTTGTTTGTCGTCATATTGATCGGATTTATTGCGCTCGTAGTCGTCTCAATCCCGGAAATAACCTCCATGTCTCCGGCTTGAGCCACAGAGTCGACACTCGAGACCTCGAGCAGGCATTTGTCAAGATTGGGCGGGTACGTTGGTCTTTGTTCTCCGTTGTCTTTGTTATGTGAGATTTATGCGACGGCGGGAATAGGTCAAGAAGGCTTCTGTCATGTACGATCCCCACACTCGCGAGTCTCGTGGTTTTGGGTTCGTGACTATGGAGACTGTCGAAGAAGCAGACGCTGCCATTACCGCGCTGAATGCGACTGAGCTCATGGGCAAGGTAATGACTGTCGAAAAGGTGATTGTTTAGCGGTTTTCCCTAGTTTGGGACGTTAATGGTTTTTCTGGTATTGCCAGGCTCGCCGTGGGCGTGCACGGACGCCAACTCCAGGACGGTACTATGGGCCACCTAAACGCCACGACAGTGAGTTGGTCGTTTATAGAGCAGTAGCCCAATGCTGATTCCCTTTTACATAGATGAGCGCCCCTATGATCCTCGTCCCTATGATAGTCGTTACTCGCGGGACTACGACGACCGCCGCCGTGGTGGCCGTTACGATGATCATCGGGGTGGACGCGACTATGATCGCGGATTCCGTGACTACGACAGAGGCTACGGACGTGACTATGACCGCGGTGGACGTTACGAAGATAGGAGATACTAGTCGACGAGACGCAATGAGGCTACGTATCCGCGAATTCAAAAGGCACTCGGTGGCTCGCAATAAGTGGTGTCAACGACTATCCCCCCTTCTTGTATGTATTTTCTAAGTTGTGCTTGGGTCTGAATATATCTCTTTGTTTGATTTCGTTGCTTGAGCCGTGGTTTACTATTGCATAAGGATTGGTTCAAATAGAGCTACTTCCGATGCCCAATTCCGTGACGAATTTTTCTCTTCCTCGTCTCTTCATCTGCTCCAACACTTCCCCGATTTTTTGGAGCTCTACCCACCGTTCACTACGGTTTCTGGTGGGGGCAGTGGTCTCCGCAACTGACTCCACTGGCTCGACGAATCTCGCTCTCAGGGCCAGCCATTGCATAGCTTTGACATTTGCGACAAATTCTTCGACACTTTCTTGTGCACCTTCGGCATAGATGACTCCCGGATAGCCTACCTTGGCGAACCCGATGATACCGAGTTCTGCTGACCATTGCTGCATCGACCTGCGTTTGGTCGGAGATACGAGGTGGTGTGAAGTAAGGAGTGCATGATAGTATCTTGGCGGGGTGGCTGCAACAGTTGTTTCGCAAGGTACATCACCAAAGTGCGGATCTTGAGGAGTACGAGCCATAGTGCCATTGTTCATTTCCTCATGAAGCGTAGGGAGGAGATGAAATGAAAACAATTCGTAAACGGGGTATCTGCATCACGAAGGGAATTTCCGTAGCACGAACCAACCGGCAACATTTCATCTGTCTTCAATGGACTCTTTCTCGAGATGAGAGTGGAGGCGGACAACCTACTCGCTGTTTTCGACTTCGGACCATTTCTCTCGGACCAAGGTTTTCCAGTGCTCTTGAATGTCACGAGAGATGTCCACTCCTTTTACAGAGATGCTCGTGTCCTTGTGGTGCGCTTCTGGGCTATATGGTTTATTGTGTGGTTTTGGAAGCTCTACTTCAAACCATATCCGAGCTCCTGAGAGTTTGATTTGAAACTGTGCCTGGCAGGAGGGATAAGGCGATGCATTTTCGAGGTCGAGGTCAGCGCTAGGGCCGCTAGTCGCACGCTCGAGGAGAGATGACCAGGTTAGAGCGTCGCCGGGGGGCAAGACGAACGAGAAGTTTTCTCCTGGTAGGAGCGAGCAGCGGACGAGTTGGAGTTCTTGTAGTTGGCTGTCTAGGGTAGAGGTCATGATGGCGCAGCTGGCAGAAGCTTCAAGGTAGTATAATATGTTTGGCTAGTAGCAGTACTAGTACAACATACTCGAAGTGCATCAGCAAGGTTAACCCTTGTCGACGCACTGCCAATGCGCGACGACGTGAGCAACATATCCTCGACGCGCACCATTCCCAACGAGATGATTTACTACGCTCTTTTCTTTCTCTTGGATCATTCCCGATTGCTGAGGCGGTTTGGACTGTACCGAGTCTGGGAGGTATTTCGAAGCCACGTTGGATTCTCTTCCTTTCTACATGGCCTGCTAAGGTGAGCAAAGGCGCTGGAACGATAAAGTATAGAAGATCCTCAAATATTTTCTTCCTTACAACGGGTCAATGCGTTCAGAAATCCGGTGAGCCATTGGCAGCCCACGCTGTGACCGGGACTCTTAAGTCCCTGGAATTGCATGAATCCTTTCTGCTTGTGAAGCACTGCAAGTAAGTCGCATTATCTATTATCTACAAATTAATACGACAGGCCAGACTCATCAAGTCTTTAGCTCTGCCAGGAGGTGATCCAGTACACGTCAGCCGACTGACAGTTCTGCACCAACAAACACCCACAATTACATCACGGTCCGTTACTTTTCTCAACGCCTGGGGGCTACGGCACTGTATAAGCCACCAATAGAGCGTCAGTCTCCTTAGTTACGCGAGCTGGCTTGTAGTTCCCGGGACTCCGGTGTAAGCATCTTTTTCACCGACCGATGTCTCATCAACCACCCGAAGGCACTTCAGCGGACAAACAACAGATAGATACCGTCTTTTGCCTTGCTTATTCGCCCACAGCTGATCGTGTCGTTGGTGGAACAACTGAAGGAACGCTCTGGATCTGGGATGCACCGTCAGGCGACCACAGCATGGGGCCTCTAAGCGGAAACGAAGAACTAGGTATCATCACTCACGTATCTTTTGTGACAGACGACCTGATTCTGAGCGCATCCGACTCGATTATGCATCAGTGGGATGCTCACTCTGGGGAATTCAATCCCGATCAATTCAAAGGGCACGAGGACCCGGTCATCATCGCGGCTTGCCTCCCAGACCGACGAACGATCGCCAGCCTGGGCAAAGAAGGCGTTGTACTTCTTTGGGATCGACATACCCTGGAGATCGTTCATGATTTTCTCGTTGGCCTCGACAGCGCCGTCGTCGCCGCCTTCTCGCTGGATGGCACGAAACTCGTGGCCATTCAAAGAGGAAGATGTTGTATCTGGGACGTTGAACGCGGCGAAATGATAACGGAATTCATAGAAACACCAATGGCCGCGATGCAGCTATGTGTCGCATTTGTTTCCGACAGTACTCATGTCATCATCGGGTATGGTGATGGCTACCTTCGCCGTTGGGATATCGAGAGCTGGGAGATGGTTGGCGTGCCATTCGGAGGGCATGATCAACCAATCGTTTTTATCGTGTGCTCGCCAGATGGAAAGCTCATTGCGACTTCCGCATTCGACGCAAAGACTCACCTATGGGATGGCGAGACCCACGAGGTTTTGACCCAAATGGACGGTAGTGGAACACTAGTGTTCTCGCCAGACAGCCGATACTCGGCGCGCTCCACTGTCAACCGTCAACTCATCATAGACGAAATCATCATGGTATGTACAGATGATGGTTGATCGTCGTGCCAGCTGATTGGTGGATAAGCTGCTCAAAGAGGATGCACTGGACCGTTTTCTAGATGTGCGCGACATGAACTTCATATGGTCTTAGTAAACCCTAACGCTGAGACTCAGATTCCAATCGCACACATTTCGAAGAGCGGCCCCAGTCAGGACCCTCCGGATCGCACGTGGTTCCATCATCTCGGTACTGCTGAGCTGGATGTCCCATTCCCGCAGGTGAGGTGTCTACATCTTGGTAATGGCTCGTTATTGAATTTGTTGTATCGTTCACTACGTCCAGTTTGTCGCTACGTCAGGCTCACCTGGTAGACCCGTCGACGACAAGGGGCATGTATCTCGAGGAACGTCCGGAAGTTGGCTCGCACGACTTCGCCAAAAAATGCCTCGATACGCTTTGCATGATAGCGGCGAACATCAGACATCGAATGCACGCAATAGCGGTCGGGGTCGGCCAGTCTGGATAGCACCTGCTCGCGACAAGGATGTGAGTTGACGCACGTCCCTGTGCAGACGTGTTAGATGACACTTCGCCAGCCGGTGGGGATAGCTTCACAAAGCAAGCGACAGGGCCGAAAGAACTTGGAGCAGCAACGAGACGGGCACGCAGGGGGTGAAACAAGAGAGCTTGAACAGGTGAGAACGACCCCTGTTCACGTTATGACGGACCTCTCTCACAATACGAAGATTGCGCTAGATCCGACCCAAACACGCTCATCCTCGAGCTCGACATCAGAATCCGAGGGGGAGCAGAAGGATCGGACTAGCGAGCATGGCGTTGGATGCTGCTGGCCGCGCTTTAAATGTAAAGCGTCCGCTCGTGATAATATGCGAATACTTGCTAACTCTTTATGTCCGTAGAATCTTTCTGAAGCAGCATGTTTAGATACAGACCTTGTACATAAGTTGGTGATGATTTCTGGCCTGCTGCCTTTCAAGTGTACTAACGGCGGTTTATAAGTAGATGAAGGCACTGACTTCATCCCACGTGCGTCCTAAGGACCATGAGAGCAGCCTTAAACTCACACGAGTCGACTCGACTGACCACTACGTTGGGCCACCGCATCGTTGTGAACAATAATGTTGTGATAGTTCATGATGTGCGTTACGCTGTACACGGCCTTGTTCAACCTGACATGATTGGTTTAATATTTAGCGCTGTTGTTCGTTGACTTGAAGGTACGGATCAATAACCCTTGATCGTAGACTCACAATATCGGCCGTCCCAGAGTGATGAGTCTGATGCTCTACATCAAACCACACTGCCACCTACTGTCATGCTCTTTCGTGGTTCCTCGTTCCTATGTCCAAATTTGGTAGCTAAGTATGTTTCCAAGCCTTGAAGATATGTTGACGGGAAATATTCGAGCTAAAAGCTGTGTTGAGCATACATTTTGAAAGCTCACCTGACGATACTTTGGATGATGGCAACAGTCTTCACGAGGCTGTTACTTGATCAGGTGCGATCACAACTCTGCACGACTGGTTCTGCCCCCGAATGGGACATCGTTCAGCAGGTATATAAGTGTATACCTCGTTCGATCCTGTAGCCAAAGTTGACTTCCCATTCACCCTGCAACGAGTTTCAATCCTCCTTCCTTGGTGAGTCTTTCAAGTCCCCTGAACCATCCGTACGACTGATGATGGCACCACTCTTCATATCAGCACCTGTTAACCTAAATCACCCTGCCAATGTCTTCTCTGCGCACCGACCGCGTTCGCATCACCGCCACCTTCAAGCGCAAGGAGGGTGTCTCGAAAGAAGATTTTGAAAGCTTTTGGCTCAACGAGCACCCCAAACTCTTCAACTCACTTGACGTTGTACAGAAGAATATTCTCAAGTATGAGCAGGTGAGTGCGACGATAACTCGGTATCATCTTTATGGTGCGCTGAGGCGCGATACGTAGGCTCATGCCAACGAGGCCGTTAGCAAGGCGATCGCTAACGCTGGCTTGGCTGTCTCTCCTTTTGACGCCATGGCTGTCATCGAGGCAGCTTCGTTTGAGGACATCATGGCTGTCTTCACCAACGACGAATATCGCAAGACTGTCGGCGTTGAGTCGCTGAAATATTTCGAGCGCGGCGGTCACATGTTTGCGTCCAGCTTTGCTACTATCATCGATCACTAGGATCGTAGGTAGGAAGGAACGTCTCGTTCCGACTGTCTTTGGGAAGTGTCACTGAACCTCGTCTCGTCATCAGCCTGCTGGTCGTCAGCTACAGTAACTTATGTATTGGGGCTTTTGGTGTAAAACTGACTTGTATTTTCTGCGAATATTGAATCATGAAAGTGAGAGTCTCAGAACTCGTGGTTTGAGCCACGCTGATAATCTCGCGCTATCGACTCGCGCACAAGTATCATGATGTACAGTACATACTATCCAAGACACGCAAGGACTCACTCCCAGTAACCTGAGATCAGGGCTGGCAAGCGGCGGCTTCAACAAACGACCTGCGGTATGGTCGTATATCCTACAGGCTACTTACTCTCTAGTTTCTCCTTGGTTCTTCTGTGGGCGCGATTTCCCAGGTGGCAGCGACCTCGAGGCTTCAATGCTATAGGCATCGTCTTTTCTTTCACCCCAACGACCTCTATCCGCACTCGCACTCGTGCTTTTGCGTTCGAGCTTGTCCTTGCATCCGTACACGATAACGACAGGGATCGCGCACCCATCTCTTTCCTGTCGTGTTCAGCTTTCAAGTCGCTTATACCCAACTCCCCGTAACAGCCGCCAAGGCCATCATCCAGTCGAAACCCAACCTCCACACATGTCGGAACCTTCCTCGTCGTCTCCACCCACATCTGGTCCATTTATGCGTCCGAATCGGACGGCTGCCAGAGAACCAAAACCTTTCGCTGGCCACGATGGTGGGATTTCTGCTATTTGCTATTCGCCTGATGGCAAGCAAATTGCCACCGGTGGACGGGACCCTCCCATCAGAATATGGGACTCGGATACGGGCGAGATGTTGCTTGAGGCCAAAGTACACGCTGACTTTGTCACGTCGCTGTGTTACTCGCCTGACGGAAGAAGGCTGGTGAGCGGGAATGCGGATGGCATTGTCTGTCTATGGGACACCAGTGATTGGGAACTGGTCTTGAAGCTTGTGGACGCACATTCGGTGGACATAATCACTTATTCGCCCGACAATCAACACATCGCTGGCAGTCGTGGCGGCGATCACATAGTCCGAATATGGCATGCAGGAGAATTGACGCAGTCGATAGAGATTCAACATCCAGGCTACGTACGATCTGTGAACTTCTCACCCGACGGAAACCGGCTTGCAACCGGTTGCGACGACTGCAAGATTCGCGTCTTCGACGTCGCAACGGGAACCTTGGTTGTTGGACCACTGGAAGGGCATACAGATTGGGTCACCACTGTCACTTTCAGTCCCAACGGGGAGCACCTCTCGAGCAGCTCTCTCGATCGCACCATTCGGACTTGGGATGCTTCGACCGGAGAGGCGTTGTTGGATCCTTTGGAGGGTCATCTGAACGACGTCAGTTGTGTAGTTTATTCCCCCGACGGAACACAAATTCTCAGTGGTTCAAGTGACAACACGATCCGACTGTGGGATTCGCACACAGGGAAGCTCGTCGGAGGGCCTGCCAGAGGACACAGTGATAGGGTTAAAGCAGTGAGCTTTGCACCTGATGGGACTCGGTTCGTGACGGGGGCAGAGGATGGGTCAATGCGCCTATGGGACGTGTCAACGCGAGAAGTTCTACTACCTGAGGTAAATTGGTTGGCCATGCATATATTCATATCTCACGTAGATTTTCACAGCTGACGGAAGACGAAGAAGAACTGTATCGACTTAGTGGCCCATTTCGCGGACATCTCGCACCAATCAGTGCCGTTGCGTACTTTCCTGACGGGGATCACATAGCGTCTGCATCCTACGATGGCACCATCCGTATTTGGGACGTTCGGATGGGTAAGGAAGTTCTCGAGTCGCTGCGTGGCCACCAAGCTTCCGTCCTTTCGATCGCAATTTCGTCAGACGGTGCGAGATTAGTCAGCGGAGGAGGTGATAAAACAGTCATAGTCTGGGATACTCGCACCGGCGACGTCGTACTCGGGCCAATCGAAGGATATACATGGGCAGTGTCATGCGTAAAGTTTTCGCCCGACGACCAACTTATTGCGAGTTTGGAATATGATGGGCAACTCCTCCTGTTGGACTCAGGGACAGGCGAGCAACTCGGGGAGGTGAAGGGACATGGCCACGCAATTAAGACGCTTTCCTTCTCTCCGGACGGAAGTCGACTCGCTGGTGGCAGTGATAACAAGTGCATTTATGTCTGGGATGTGTCGACCGGAGAAATTGTGGCTGGCCCATTCCAAGGTCATGATAATTGGGTCACTTCCATTGCCTTCTCTCCCGATGGCCTGTGTGTTGTCAGTGGATCAGTCGACAAGGCTGTGCGCATATGGGATGCAAAAACGGGGGCGACAATCCTAGGGCCCCTTGCAGTGCATTCAAAAGCGGTCATGTCGGTTTCGTATTCACCAGACGGGACAAGAATATGCAGCACTTCTGACGACGGAACAATCTGCATATGGCACGCGAGGACTGGTGATCTACTCGTTGGTCCATTGCAAGGCCACAACGGTGTAATCTCGTCTGCCGCATTTGCGCCTGATGGAAATCGCATTGCCACTGGATCGGAGGACTGGACAATCAAGTTCTGGGATACAGCTATCGGCAAGATCATCCAACTTCCCGTACGTCCTGTGCAGTATTCTAGGTCTTCATTCATGACATTGTACTGCAGGATGCCAATGATGCTGTAAGTCTTTCGTCGTGAACATTTCATCGACACCGGAATTTTTCAATGTACATCTACCCATGTAGATACCGACCTCGTCGTTCCTCGACGTTAGTGTCCACAGCCTTCGCTGAGTTCGCCATCGTTACTGACACTCCCGTGACAGCTACCAGCCATCGGCGCGCTGGGACAAGCGCAACAGACCCAGCACATACAGGAAATCGGACTCGGCTCCATTTTCGACGTAGATCGTCTCCGTTTGCTGTGTGGCTTTTATTAGCTTATTTCTGTTGTAGCTACCGCAAAGCTTTTCAGACGCCGCCGTGGCTGGCCCTGTTCACGACGACAGTTCGATTCGGTCGGTTTTCTTCTCGTTCTCTCGCCTTCGCAATACGCTGGCAAGCACCTTTACCAACTCACGACCAGCGCCCGATGCTGTTGAGCTGCAGGCAAGACGCCAAAAGAGGGGATTACGACCCATTAGGACTGCCTATGCAATAACTAAGAATGTGAGTGCATACCCAGTTTTACATAGGTATTGATTATATTGCTAGCCATTCTAGTTCGTCGCAGTTGCATCATCCGACTCGAGTCCCCCACGCCAACAGGCCATACGTGATCTATCTGACGACGAAACTGCCAGTGGTGGGAGTACGAAACAACGCGAAAGAGACGGCGGCAACGTGGCTACGAACGTCGCGGAGACATCGGGGACGCAGCCAGTAGAGGGCGCCACGAGCGCTCAACAACCCAAGCAGCGTAACGATCAGCAGGGTCCTCCAACCATGCAACCTTCCACACCGTATGCCGCAGCTGGTCCTTCAGGAAACCCTCAGATCAGATTCGTTGCAGGGAGCATCGACTCAAATGAATCATTCGAGAGGGACTACCGCGCGTGCTGCCCAAAATGGTGTACTTGTCTGCACCCATGAGCGAGCGCTACATATTTAGAGCCACGTTCAATGTAGTGCTTCGTATGTTAGTCCTTTGTATCCACTAACATTCCATGTTGTCATGTACTATGGTTTTATTTTCTTCTAGGATATATCCTACTACGAAATGTGTAACTTCACCATCAGTCGTCTTTGTCTTTGTTAGTAACACCATCAGCCAATCAGCCAACATGAGGATAGCACAATTCTGATAGTGCCATTCACGCTTGTGACCCTGACAGACGCCTAACAAACTCAACGAAAGCCCTACACAAAGAAACGCGCCGCCCATTCAGCAGGCGTTCTCAACTGAAACCAAACGACGAGCCAAACTCACCGAACAGGTCTGCCCGTCATTCCTTTCTCCTGGTAAGGTGTAGGCCGTGTGAACTGACAAGGCCACGCGTGTCAGCAAGAATCAAGACGCGAGAGAAACACAAATCTTACCTCCATCGTCCCCGCGATATCCACATGTGCCCACCGAACTGCAGCTTCCTTGCCTTCCTGTGGCTCTATGCCGTCTACGAACGCCTTGAGGAAGAGTGCGGCGGTACATGCTCCAGCGGGTTTGCCGCCCGTCTGCGTGGATGTAAAGAGATGTCATACAACGTGAACTCCTTTTGACGACGTACGTTGCATAGATCGGCGTTCGACGAGTAGATCTGCGGTCCATAATCCTCATCTAGAGGAAGGCGCCAGAAGCGATCGTATTCAGACTCTCCAGCGGCGTGTAGTTGTTCCCACAAAGTGTCTGATGTCTAGACAATAGTACGTGAAATGAAAAAGATCCGCTGGGGGCCATGTAGGAGACGCACGGTGAATACGCCAGTGTAAACTTCGCCCAACGCAACGTCCATAGCTCTACCGTATCATTGAGATGTATAGCACGGCCACGCCAGACAGCACGCACCCAGTAAGAGTTGCTACGTCGATGACGGTGTGAGGCTTGAATTCCGTAGATGCGTAATAAAGTGCATCTTCATAAATTGCATATCATCTGAGGAGCGCAAACACGCAGCAGGACATACCTGCGAGAATCAAGCGTCCCTCGGCGTCGGTATTATCAATTTCTACCGACTTGCCGTTCATCGCGTAGATACTGGGTAAACACATGTCGGTTAGTCTTTTAAGGAGTGCAAAGGGTGAACTAACATATCGCCAGGTTTATTTGCACTGGGACCAGGCATGTTCTCGCACAACGGTGTGACGGCGACGACGTTGATCCTGGAGATCGACAATGTTCAGAGGTTTCATGAAACATGTGGTGGTCATACGCACGGAAGTTTCAGCTCGGCTATCGCAAGCATCGACGAAACGACGGCTGCTGCACCACCTACGGACCGAGATAACTCGTCCCAATCTTCGCGTCATGAACATTAATCTTACCCATGTCGCCGCGCATCAATTTCATTCCCTGAATACATGCGCATGAACAATCGACTATTTTAGATGAAAATAACTACTGACCGAGCTGGGCTTGAGGCTAATGCCTCCGGAGTCAAAGGTTATACCTTTTCCTACGAACGCGATGGGCTGATCGTCTGGTGAAGGGGCGCCTTTGTAGTGGCTGGAATCGTGAGGTCAATATCAAGCAAGCAAGCGTAATAATAAAAAATATTGATACATTTCGAGGAACTTGGCAGGCTCAGAAGTTCCCTTTGTAACCGAGAGGAAAGTCCGCTACAGAAGAAAGAGAAACAGCGTTTGCCCGTTGGAAACAACGGACGCAAACACCTAACTCACCATGCCCTTTTCCGCCGCCCATGCTAGATGAAAGACAGATTGAACAAAGTGAACAGTACCTAAATCAGAATCTGACCTTCGTCCCGGACAATCACATCCACATTCGAAATGCCTTTCAGCTCAGCCTTGACTCGTTCGGTGAATGCCTATACCAGGCGTAAGTATGGCAATAGACGTCTTCTGAAGTGGTTACTCACCGTGGGAGTCATGACATTTGCCGGAAGTTCCATCAACTGGTCGATACATTCATTCAGAACACGGATGTCTAGTCCTCTCTTCACTCACCGTCCGGGCAAGGTTTTGCGCTTTCGCATAAACGACACCACGTTCCCAATCGGCAGAATCAGATGCAGGCTTGACGGTCAATTTCTCGGGCGATTTTTCGGTCGCACGGGGATCAAATGCTGAGGGCGGGGATGTCTTGAGAGTAAAGTTGTACAGAGCCAGGTGAGCAGCGACAGCTCCATATCATATTACTGGAGGAGAACGTCACCAAATAACTGACCACTCACCAGAAGCGTGAGGGTCAGTCAACACATCGACGACTGCTTCTGAAACACCGTCACCGAGAGCCTTGACGCTTTTCACCCCACTTCCTACAGCTTTGCGAATGACTTCACGGCGCGCATCACCCTGCTTTGCTTCAAATCCCTCCCCAAGAGACACAAGCGCCGTAACATCGTTTCCGTTGCGGGCGCCATAGAATAGGTGAGAAGTACCGACTTTTGGATGTTTCTGCGATGGGGGAAGCGTTGTCCATAAGGATGAGCTTTGCCCTGGATTTTTTGGGTCGACTGGAACGATGTAGGCCTTTGAAGACATTGATCTCAGGAGAACTGATGATCGTTGAGCGGCTCTGTTAAGACGGGGTGCGAACATGTGCAGAATACGTGGTGGTCTGTCGGAAACCGGAGAACGCGGGGGGAAATAAGGTCACGTGCAATTCTCGTCCAAAAACGGTGCCAAACCTCGTCCTCATGCCGTGTTTTATTTTCTCTTCTCGACACTACGGTCTACAGAAGACAGTTGTATAAAGTCCTCTTTTTTTCTCTGACGGAAAATGTGCGCCGCGACTACTGAATCGTCAGCCAGGAGCGCTCAGGCATCGGCTATTCGAAGGTTTTTTGGTCTTGATAAACGTGTTGTACCAGATAAGTTATAGTTCATCCCAGAAGAATCAAGATAATCAGGTCGCCATCAAGTAGGTAGGTAACTTCTTCGTGAAGGTTCTTTTCAGATCGATGCCATACGTACTGCTGCCGCACACAGGTTTGGAGTCCCTGTCTGCCAACGCGCGATGTGTGCGGTAAGATAAACATAGAAGGAAAGATCATAAAAAGCACTTTGACTTGCTGTGGTCTTGATTTCCTTCCCTCTTCACCACTCCATTTGACTCTCCTTCACGCCCACATCATGCCAAGATCTACCAGAAAATGCCTCTTCCTGCATACCAACGACCAAGAGGACGCGTCTTCCAAGACTGCTCAGGGTGATCTTCCTAGCCCCTTTAAAACGCAGTCTACGTTGCACGCCACAGTCGGCGCCAGACTTGATCGCGCACTTCGTAGGGCACGCCACGCAGTTAATGTAGTGCCTGGGGATGGCCCCGCCACAGGAAATCTCCAGGTCTTGGGAGTGGATGAGAATTGTCCCAACCCAGCCGCCTCGCGCTCATTGCGGAGATTAGCCGCCTCTCGCACTTCCGTCAGCAGCGATCGTATGTCCAACAGGACCGTCAGACGACGCGTCAACAAAAAGGGGGTTAAAGCCGGCAAGAAACGAAAGTCCATCCGCCCCGCCCCAGTCGACGAAAAAGACGCTGCTCTGTGTCCATCTGAAGTGACTGCTGAGAAGCGCGTCCAATCTCCTCTCCCTGCTTCTCCAAATTCTGAGGAGGAAGAGCAGGAATCCCGAGAGACAAGCTCTTCAGAAGGGCTGCAAGACGCACAAGAGGAACCTGGAAGGAAAGACACGTCCGATGTCGTTTGTGAATCGCTGAAATCAACTCCGTCGGCTACGGTTGATATTGAGCCGTCCTACAGTGGCAAGTTGGTGGGCTGGAAGACTACGTATCCAACAAACCCATACATACTGCCTACGCCCCCAGGTTCTAGCGACACAGAATCCGAAGAATTTGAAACCAGGTCAGACATCACTGCTCGGACCATCGAGGACTCTGATGATGAGAAAATGACCCTCATTATTCGCCCCTATGAGCCCAATGTTGTCATTTGGGATGCTTTTCGCAAGTCAGTTGTTTTCGTTCCTTATAATTTGGGTGATGTTTAAAGCTTCCCTTACAGTACCTATCATTCATTTAAATGCAAACTCGTTCTAAAAAGCACAGACGTGGAGCAAATTGACATGTTTTCGGATCCACACGTGGATCGTATCGAATTTGCCTGTTCCACTTTTTCCCCTCGTGGCCATTATGCATTCCGACGATCCTCGGTACTTTACACGCGTTACCAAGGTGCAACGATTACGAGCGATGATCAGCGGATTACTGTGCTGGCCAAAGATGGGGTGCACATTGACGAGACCTGGAAGTCGATGAAGGATGAAGACGGCACGTGGGGCTGGTATGTGCACGTCTGGACTCCCATACCATTGCACCTATTCGAAAAGGTGGATGCTAGATTGTTTAGGATGGTGAGCAGACTGTGGATACGTGGAAGGAAGGTTGCAGAGGCAGAAACGATCTTCAGCGTATCGGCGCTGTTTAAGCAGCTAGACATGGTGTAAGTCGGCAACATGTTAAATATGTGCTATATCTTGTAAATCCCAAGCTATAGTATGAATTCCACAGTACTTCACGAGTGCAGATGAGCGACAAATTTTCCACTTCGATTGGCCGGCAGCGCGTACCTCAAGTTGCAGTTGCAATGTTACTACCACTTAATCACGTAGGCGTCAACGCCTTGCGAGAAGTGCTTTACGATTATCTCACTGAGTCGACTCTTGGGCATGCCGTGCATTAAATCGTGGAGATTCCGTCTCTCATACAAACATACGTAAAAATCGCCCTGCCTTGCGCACACCGATGTTCTGACTCTTGGTCTGTCTACAACTGACGCACCCCACAGTAAGGTGAAGGCCCTATACAATGTACGTAGGTCCTCGTCTTGAAACCTAAGCCATCCTCCTGGATCAACGGGTTGCGCGGAAAATGACTGCGAAGCGACGAAGTGGAAGAGTCCAAGTTCATCCCTCCGGACTTGGGTTCACTCAGGTTCACTCAGTCGCTAGCGTTCGAAGAACAATAACATTACAACACTGCAAACCCATGACGCAATGGGTGCGTGTCTCCGTGTCTCGAGTTTCTGTCGAGTATTCCCTCAGGGCCAGCTTCCAGACCGCATCCTAGCAACCTACGAATTTGACCTTGGGTCGTGCCAGGGCCGCCAACGTGAGCAAGCTAAGTACATAGACAGGCCTAACGTTCCTCGATCGGTCTAGATTTCCAATCTAGAAGGTACCTTTCATGCCTACAGCTTTTTTCATGACATGCTGTCAAGACTTTACCAGGTCACTACAGGTCACTACCATGTCATGCTTCGTGTCACGGACCGCTCTTGGTCGTCCTAGGTTTGTGTCGCCGACTTCTCCCTCTGTCACTCACTCGACAGTCTAGTTGACCCCCGTATCCAGATACATTCTGTAGTCAAAATAGGCCAACCGAGGCTAAGGCTCATGTATCAAACATGACATGATCCGGATCCTCCGGCTTGAGGTAAGTCAAAATTGACGACCTACCGGGGAATATTACTCTTCGCGGTTGGAAGTACCTTAGCCAGACAAAGAGAAACAAGCTTTCCCGTCGACCTTCTATTCGTCCTGATGGAGACGGACGACAGGGCGCTGTCGGTCGAGTACTCATCTAACGCCTAACTTGGGTCGTCAAAAGCATGCTCATCTTGTTCCCTGACCTTCGACAACAATGGCTCGCTACAGTTAGACGTGCTGGCGATAACTCTCAGATGCGGCTTGGACAACCGGTTCGCAGGCAAACGCAGTCCCGACTGTAAGTCTCATGGACTGTCACCATCTCACCACATATGTGTCGATGTAGCCGGACTGTGTCTGTTACGCTGTGGTCAAAAATGAATCGTTGGCTTCATTTGTCCCCATCGAGCAAGCCGAGTCACCTTTCGCATGTTCCCCGAAGGGTCGGGCCCGGGGTCGCACCCAGCAACGTTCCGCCATCTGACCGTACATCCATTACTTCTCTTGACAGCCATTGCCAAGGCACTCGGGTCTTGCAAATATTCCTTGTGGCTCATGACCGCCCTGTCGCCTTTTTTTTTTCCATCGGACATGCACCTCAATTTCTAGCATCAATAGTTTCAAATCTACGGGTGGCCCAAGAGCCGTCTACGAGAGCAAGGTTAAGAAAAGAAATAGACCCAAAACATAAACGAATTCGGTATCGTTTTTTGTCGTATAAATGAGAGCACGAAGGCAAACTGCAAAGTGCGCATGGTAACAATCCAGAGGAGAAAGGGGGAGATTGTGTGTATGTGTGCGCGCCGGGAGCGGGAACGCGATAAAAAGTTACAAATCCAAGCAGATAATACTCGTACAAACGCTGGGGCAATGCAAAGGGAGCAAACAACAGCGGCAATAACAAACAAGGAGAGCATCTATCGATAATGAACATGATACAGCAACACACCTGTCCACTTCCAAGGTATCCTCAATGGTGATGGCAACAACTCCCCTATGACTTCATTATTCGGCCCCCCCAGCGAGTTCGAGAATCAGACGGCATGCAACGTCCATGAAGACGAAGGGCGACACCACCTCATCTTCCTTTAATGCATGGGGGTCCTTGTCCTTGATGGACCGTCCATCAGAACTGCTGTCGGGGAGAACAATTTCGGGATTCGCCACGTCAAACTTCCCAGCACCCGGTTCACTAGATGCTTTGTACGTCTTTTTGTGGTGGAAATCGACGAGATAATTGATCGAATCCACCATGTAGAGCTGGAGGTTCATGAGAACCTGGAAAAACACATCAGCGTCGTTGAGAAAGACGTGCCATGGTACACCTTACCACCTGATCCTGCACCCTAGCTCTCGTCTCTACAAAATACACACTGGCGGCAGCTCTCAGATCGACGGATTCATTCCCGTCAAGATCTCTCGCTCGCTCAATCTTCGCGCCATTTGAGCGGTGTCGTGGTCGTATTCCGCCTAATCCACCAAGATTTCGTTTCTCTTTCCATTCCATGCCTAGCGTCTTCAATGTACGGTATATCTCCAGCATAACCTCCATCGGTGGTGACCGGCTACGAATGCCAAAGTGCCATTTAGTCCTATGTTGTTTCTTTTCCTTCACAGGCCAAGCGCGCTTGGCATTGTAATAGGAGGCGAGATGGTGTTGTTCGGGTAGTTGGTCGGGAAGTGGGAGCGACGAGTTGAGGACGGCAAAGTTGTTGATCTCGGCGTCGATGGTGGGCGTCGAGAAATCAAGACCATCGTCAATATCGTCATCATCGTAATCGCCATTGAATTCGGCTTCAAATGGATTGTCTTCACGATCTCCTGAGGGCGAGAGGGCGCCAGGGGAAATGGTGTTTCGAGGCTATGTTTAAGGAGAAACAAATGTAAGATAACAGTATGCGGGTGCACACAGCAAACTCACATCCATCGCGGCAAGCTTGGCATCCCGCTCTTGTTCTTCAAATTCTGCCACTGTCCCAAAAGTCAATCAGACAAATTCACCAAAAACGGATCACTTACAATCTCTTCCGTGTCGACGCTTATCGCGCAACAGCATATAGGCCACTTTCACAGCGTTCCCTTGCACGCCGTCGTCTCTCTGTAAACATTCCCATATGTCATCCTTGTCCACACCGTCCATTCTGTTTGCAAGTTCTTCAACCACATCCTCCTCGATCCGCCCCAGGCCTTCTATAATTTCAAAATCGAGTACCTTGGCCGGGGAAACAAGGGACGAAAGGGTGCCTAGAACAGGGCCGGGGCGTGGCGGGAGGGGTGTGAGATATCGCGGAAGGTCTGTAGTGAAAAAAGGATGTTGGGTTATCTCAGGGATGGTTATCCGCTTTACTGGATCGACCGCGAGCATCGAATTGATCAGTCCCCGCGCGTCAGCCCCGAGATAAGATGGCATGTGGTAGCTCCCCTCTGTAACCATAACCAACAAACGGTGTTGAGAAGTCGAATCGTGCACGGGCTGAAAATGAACGTACGACTAATTTTGGTAAACAAAGTCTGCACGTCCTCGTCCTCAAAGGGAAGCCTCCCACAGAGCATGACATATAGTATTACCCCGCAACTCCAAACGTCGATCTCAGGTCCAGTGTAAAGGCCCCCACGGATAACTTCGGGAGCGGCGTAGTTTGGGCTGCCGCAGCTCGTTTTGAGGAAGTCGCCGTCCTTGATTTCATTGGAAAGACCAAAATCTGCGATCTTGACGTTGAGGTCGTCGTCCAACAGGACGTTCTCTGGCTTCAAATCCCGGTGGACGATCTTCAGTTGATGGCTGTACTCGATACCGGATATGAGTTGCTGGAAGAACCTCCGTGCTCGTTGCTCCGGCATACGTCCGTTGGCGACGATATAGTTGAAGAGCTCGCCACCTGCGTATTCAAGAACAATTATGATATCTGTAGGGGTGGATATAACCTCGTATCTACACCAGGGTCACGACGGTTGTTGTAAAAAAATCATGTCATGATGCACATACAGCTTGATGATATGGGGATGCCGCAGAGTCCGCATGTACTCCACTTCTCGCTGGACTCGTGTCTTGGTCTTGGTCATATGAATTACCGCCTTGGAGATATACTTCATGGCAACTTTTTGGCCTGTGATGGTATGTGTTGCCACTATGAATGATACATTAACTTCCTGTACAAGAAGATCCAATCGATTGGAACGAAAAAGAAAGAAAACGTACTTTTGACCTTTCCAAAGGTCCCTTCGGCGATATCTTCCAAAACGATGTACTCTCCTAGCTTTGAAGCGGGAAAAACAGGTTGTTTGTTGCTCATGGTGAAGAGCCCTTGTCGGTCGTGAAAAGTGTCGTCGCTTGTCGTTGAGAATAAGCTGGAGCGCCTGCTAGTTTCGAGGAAAAAATGAAGGTCGTCTCCTCTTGGCAGGTGGGGTTTAATGGCTGTTTACGTACAACCCGATATGGTCTCCCAGCGAGGATTATATAAGCAGTCACGGATTCAGATACGTTTGTAGATTTCCGTTTAGTCCCCTCGACGGTGAATAACCAACATCCACGGCTAAAGACTCGGATTTCTCAAACTTGGCACGAGCACACGATTCTAGGTTGGCGGGACGGATTTGGGGACAATATAAACGAGATAGGCGGCCTTCTGATCAGCGTTGCAATTCTATGGCGTTGAGTATGTATCCTCGTCTCTCCTTTCTTTTATCATAGTAATCAAAATGTTATTTGCTCCTTTCTATGATGACGAGGTAGTTACCTTTGTTTATACCTGAGCTCAGCGTAGTCAGCCCATATTTATGTAATGTCAACGTCAATGTCTCAGTCCCCCACCGACGGTCGTTCGTATTCACGACGTTGTCTCCAACCAACACAAGGCACGGAAATCCTTGCAACCCATGTGACATCAAAATTATCAAAAGGGAAAAAAGAAATGACAGGTGATGAGAAAAACCTATCATAGCCTATCATTTACTCCTAGAAACACCAAATTACGTGAATTAACCCCTAGATATCTTGATCACGTGCTTACCTCCACACCAACACGCGTTTGGCGTTTGACAACCCAACGTTGACCACACGCTGGCACAAAGGACCGGCCACGCCAGTGACTTGGATTTCCGGAACGACACCAATAAGGACTAAACCATCACGATGCGCCGTGCGCAGAGTGTCAGGAACTACGGCAGACCGCAGCACGCTCTCGCCTCTGATGACCTCGGAGTCTTGCGGGAGGACGAATCCGCAGAAGACACGCTGCGGAGACAGCTGCTGGACAAGGATCGCGAAAATGACAAGGTTTGTCATTTTCGTTCTCGTTCTTGAACATGCCTTCGCGAGGCACACTGACATGGGAACTCCGTCTGTTGGTTTATGTAGCTGCAGACGACGATCTTGACGCTCCAAGCCCAACTGGCGCAACGTCCGCCAATTGAAACAATCCAGGAACTGGAGAAGGAGTACAAGAACTTGGACCTTATACTCCAAGGTACACAAAGGGAGAACGAGAGATGTATGGCGGAACTAGAGAGGTAGGTTTATATGTAACGCGTGTTTCATTTTTTAAAAAAGGTTCATCTAACCGAGCCCCTTAGAGTCAGGACACGCGAGAAGATGCTCGAACAAGCTCTTTCTAAACTAGCGGGAGAGAATTGGCAGGTCAGTACGACGTTTGTGCACCCGTCCATTGCTTATCCCAGAGGGACAGTCTGTTCTTGATATAAATCCGTCGTCGTCCACGTTCGTTGCCCGCGCTGTGGGTTCATCACTCCTGCACCGCGCCACGCCTCCCCTACCCGTTGACCATCCCGAGCCAACATCTTCAGCGTCTCAGGCTTCCGTCGAAGCCACCCTTTCGCAGATGGAGCAAATCCGGCTGTTGGTGCTCGGTATGGAACAACGGATGCAAGAACGCGAAGACAAGTTGACAAAGACCATCGAACGAGCAGAGGCTCAAGAGGTAAAATGCGAGATACTTAGGAAGGAACTATTGCCTACGAAGGTGGCTGCTTGACAGTGAAAGCATATTCATGTGCATGTATCTGGTCGTCTTCTCTTTACCCACAATCTGTATACTAGGAGCATATTTATACCAACGCACACGCACTTGATCTTTCATGTAACTATCAAACACTTACTGGAAGACGCGAGGAACGAAAGTACATACAGGACAGCTATGTCAATCACATTCATGAATTTATACTGTGACGGTGCTACAAATGAAGGGGGGCGATAGGAACAGTGTTGTACATATGCTATGAGGATTCAATGCGATAGCTCGAACTGGGAGATGCAAATGGACACTTGGATATCTTAGCGAACGCGAAATCGATAACACATGGAGCGCACTTCAGCTTTTTCTACCCTGCGCGTGCGGTAGAGCGATAGGCAACCGCGGAACGTGGCTGATGGGCAATATAAATGGTAGGAAAGAAGCGAGTGCATCTGGATAGGTGCAAATAAGCATGAATGAAATAAAAAACCTGATGGTCGAGAGTTCGATGCGAAGATTGTTCTATGCAACAAGCTTGTCGTGGAGAAATCGATGTCGTGCTGGGAGAAGAAGCAAGTTACTTGCAGGCGATTTGATCGCTTTAGAGAATGCGACGATGATATGTCGAGGAGTCGGATATCTTACGGCCATTGTCTACGCTTCCGAGATCGAGGAGATGTTTCGGCGAGGCGTTGAGCGCATTACGTGCTTTTAAATCGTGATTCCTTTTCCAATTCGAAGATATCTTGAATGCGAAGAGATGATCCATGCGAACGTTGCCGTCGTGGTGCTTAGTACCCATAGTAGGCGCGCTTAGCGTTGCATCAGGTTTGGTGACCTACAGAGACGAAGAGGCAATACAAACCATCCTGTCACTAAAAAGAGTTTTAGCAGTTATATCAACAAGAGCATGACGGAAATTCATACAAAAGCCAGATAACTTTGGACCCAGTTTTGCAGCCACGCAGGGTGACTATGTGACCCCTGATACATTCGTAGAGGAGCGTGCGCTGGTCCTTATCGGCCTGCAGCGCAGCGCTCGCATGTCAATGATTCCGCTCGCATAGTTCAGCTTACCTGAGGCAAGACACTAGCAATCAACTGACTGCCGGTGACGGACAGGGCGAGATCGACTATCATTGCACGACGGCCGCTAGATGAAAGTCAGTACTATTACAGTGGCGAGCGCGAATGACTTGATTTCCTGTACCCTTTGGCAGGCTCGCACATCCGTTTCACGATCTTCCCAAGGGTTTCGGGGCCAGCATCCTTGAATGCCTTGGTGATCGACTTGAAGCCTTGTTCATTAGTGGCATAGTCGAGCAGATCGTTGATCAGATGGTCAAGGCACATCTGGCGGTGCTTGGGCGATCCATGTTCCAAAACTGCACGAGCGAATGAGCACAGGCGTAGAAAAGAGTGACCTTATTACTCACTATGCTGAATGCAGTACGAACCCCACTGGTTTTTGGCAATCTCACCAAAGACGGCGGAACCTTGATTGAGTAACTCATCAATAATACCATCTTTGGCGGATTCTTCCAGGTTCTCAAAGGCGTGCTAATGATGTACGTGAGGGCGCTGTGTAGTCCAGTGCATGTTGGACTCACCTGGACAACGAGGGACCCAGTCTCATGGCAAGCAAGTGATGCCCATTTACCCTTCAGGGACTTGTTGACGCTGCAAGGTAAATAAATATTCCAGTTCCGTGACATTACCAATCCATGGAATCTAGACTTACTACGCAAAGATGGGGGGAGCTGGCGCAGTCCAGGTCAGTTCCATAATCTGTCATTCGCTGATCAGGGTTGCCGTCACCAAGTAAAGACAACTTCTAAGCACACCTTACTCCAGACATGAGACGCATGTTTGTTCACTAACGTCAAAGCCGGATCACCGAGGAGTAGCTCGGAAACGATCAACAATCTGATATCTTCTTCGCAATCGAGGGCCTTCTGCAGTACGTGACAGCCGTAACAGTTTGTCGCAAGCTCGACAACTCTGCCCCTATAGTTTTTGAGTACGCAAGGGAGTACATGTGATGCCGGAACGGACAAACCTCATGCAACTCACGATCTTTCGTCTCTCTTCGGCAGTTCCAGCTGCTTCAAGACATCGTTGTACAGCCCAATTCCCGAATCTATGTGCAATTAATCGATTAAACCTTGTGATAGACGATGATTAACGACGCAAGGTACCGATGGGACATCATTTCGAAGCCACGAGTACATATGGCATCGACAATCTTGTGGCGCTCTTCAAGGTCCGCAACCTTCAGCTTTTGCTGTAAGAAGATGGAAGCCTGTTGATCCGAGGACTTGATGATGCGAGATACGAACACATGGTAGGGAGGAGATGACGACGGGTGCAAGAGAGATAGAAAATTGATAGGCTATTCATGTATGCAAAAATGAGCGCATATATGCGGTAAAATTGATATCACGTACCTCGTGGGCATGCACTCCCCCTGATCCCTGACGAGAGGGAAACGAGAGCTGAGGGGGAGAAGACCTCAGCGGGTCATCGCTCGCGAGTCCACATGGAAACGGATTTCCAAGCCTATCTTCTGACTTCAGCCACTCGGCAGGGGCTGACTGACGCTGTTGCTGTTGCTGCTGGCGCCATGAGATGGATGGGGCAATAGATAAGTCTGCGTGACGACCAAGCTGAGGGACGGCGCTATCGTAAAGAGAGTGTGTGCCAAGCACGGGAGAGGGATTTTCAGAATACTGTTCTAGAAAGTGCAAGTTATTGGTGGGAATGATACACGTCGTCTGGGATCCTTGGAAGCGCGGATGATAATTGAGTGCGGAGGACATAAGATCACGCGTTCTCAAGGGCGACCCTGGGTCCAACAACAGAGACGACGGTGAGATATTAGAGGGCGCAGAGGGTACTTCGTAAGGAGTGATCTTCAAGTCAAAGGAGGTTTTCGCAGGAGAAAGATCCGTAGGCGTTAGGAGAGCAGATGTCGTGGAGCTCGGGGATACATCCGGAGAGCGGTTCGATAAGTTTGTAGTGGATTCGCTGTTTAAGGAACGAGGCGGCTGCTGAGTGTAAGGAGCGGGTGAGTTGAGGTTAAGGGCTCGCAAAAGCTGTCCGACGTGCTGTAAAGTAACGGTGAGTACCAAAAAAAACCGAATATATGCGCACGAAAAAATACAAACGTTATCATCGAACTCGGGGCTTTGTCTTTTCCTACCGTCGCCGATGGCGCCAATGTCTCTTTTACGAGGACCGACGAGTCCTACAGGACCAAACACGTCCTCATTTCCGAGAGCCGGGTGAAAGCCTTGCAACCCATTTTGTGGGCGACCGACAGGTAAGCCTACCTTGTCAATATCCCTAGAGAATGTGTCTAATGCATTTGGCCAAGTAGGCTCTAACGCCTGAGGCTGAGGAGCCCAGATGGACCCTGCAGTTGTCCTGGATCGGGGAGGGCTATATTCATCAGCGAAAGGAAGGAAAGACTGCGCGTTACTGGCTGCTTGCATGTCGATATGTGAGAGGGAAAAAGGAGGGAATGGTGGTGGGACGAAGAAAGAGGGAAATCTGGAGTGCCAACTCTTTTATATGATGCTCGCGTTCTGTGACGATCTCCAGCAAGAAATCACATTCCTTTTCGGGGCACGGTTTGACCCATTTTGGAAGTCTTCTTTCGTGCCCGCCGCCTTGACCGCTGACAGGATTTTCTGTTTGATAGTACACTGCACAATTCGAACATCTTCACGAACCACCAGTATTCATCGTCCCCCTCCACCGTGCACACAACCATCGCGCTGTGCTCGTTCTTGCGTCAGGTTGCTGGATCGATGTTGGCTCGTCGCAAACTTGACAAGAACTGAGCAAAAGGATTCGCAACGGCCAGATATGCCAGAAGATGACGAGAAAAACGTCAGCACCCGCCATTCACTCAGAGTCCTAGGGAATCGGTTCACCGATTGTTGCATTCTACCTGTGTACATTTTCTCGAGAGCCTTTAGTGATGCATTGGACGAGAGAATCCAAGAAGCAACTGAACTTATCCAAGCACACAACGAAATCGAAACACCCCTTCGACGTGAACAACGCATTCAACGTTGCTTTATCAATGCCTACCTTCGACCACCCTACATGAACGCCGTTTCACTCTGAATTTGCATCATGAAACGGGAGTGCACTGTACCACCCATGATCCTAAGGAATAAGGGTACAGAACCGATCCAGCAATAGCTAGGGGTCATGGGAGTCCGAGGAGAAATTCTTTTCAGCCATACATTGCCGTCCCCTAGCCCAGAAGCACATAGAGTATGTACCTTGTCAATCGTCATGCGCCCAATCCCAACATTTCTATGTACGAGTTGCGCAGTCCAACTCCCTCTGCTTCTGGTCTGAGCTCGAGGCAGCGTGAGAGGAACGTCCTGTCGTGGGAACGCAAAGAGCTAGGGCAATGTGAGGATGAGATTATGGAACTGTGAAAGCTAGACGCTCGTAACATTGCGGGCAGTAATCAGCCGCCTAATGCACTTTGGGAAACTGAACTCACACACGGCAAACGTCCAAACCGAGAACAGTCTACCGCTCGTACCAGGTAACGGACTCTCTTCGGTCCCTCAAAGACACACAACCCCTTCTAATACGTCAATGAACACGGATGGCAAAAAGGGTAAGGGTTTGGTATCAGAAATGAATGTAGGGAGTTACTCACCTTGTAATCGAGGGCCTGTTGTCAAAGAATGTTTCGTTATCGACCCCCCGAACCGTGGATATCGAAGAACGTCAGATCCCCTGTACCAGGCCACCCAATACCACAAGTCAATGGTGGAAGACTTAGGATCAAAGTAGCACGACAGCACAGAAGGGCTTGTAAACGGTCTGGACCACGGTCTCTGCGCGTCAGCAACTACAGTCTCGGGCCGACGCACATTCAAGATTCCCACGAGCTACCGAAACTGCAGGAAGTGGACCAAGGGCAGTAAGGCGCCCAACGCGTCAGACGGAGAAAAGTGGGGGACATAGCCATCGCCCTGCAGGGATCTCATAAGGGAGTGCGTTTGATCTCGTTGGCGACGAATGGCGACAGAAGGGAGCTGTGGGTACATTCTATAAACCACAGGGTTTCGAAAAGAAGATCCGGGCACACGACGTATGAATCTGTAGGGCTGTGTAGTCAATCGAACAACCATCGGATCAACGAGACAAGGGCAGTGAGGAGGTAACACGCTCACAGCCAACGTCGTCTGTGACCACACGATGAGTGACCTGCACACGCAAAAACGTACCACTGGAAAAGGGTCCAGGTCAAGCTATTTGAAGTGAAGAAGCATTGCAACCAATATTAGTCTGGGTTTAAAGTGAGTCGCCAGCGAAATGTGGGTGATGCTAACAGACACCATCCATAATTGGGACCACCTGGACCAACATAACGCAGACGGAGCGAAGGCAATCAGGAGATCATGAGGACACCCAAACCAAACATTACAACATGTGTATCTTGCGGTGGTTGCCAGCCCAAAGAAACAATGCCATAGCAGGGCTTGCCCCGACACCAACGGTGATAAAACTTACGAAGGCCCATATATCCGCACCCGGCATTTCGTGACTTTCATTAAAGTTGTGTACAGCGGGAGACTTTACCAAACCAAGTAGGGCCACCTTGAGGTCTAAACGGAGAAAACTGCACTGAACGAGAAAGGATGTCACCCACCATTTGGAAGAGACTCTAGCTGATAATGGCATGCTCTAATGTAAGATTGGGTACCTGGCACCTTCGGATATCGGAGAAAGGAGAATCCTGACAGATTCAAATAGACAAAAGCGAAAGTTTGAAAGACAGAGTTACGCCTGTTCCCTGACAGGGGTTGCCGAATTGCGCACTGCCTGAGGTTGAAGCCTCCGTTCATCGGAAGGCACCGAGCAGGATCCCCATCAAGTAAGTTGCCGGTTTAATATGTCAGCCGGGGCCGGTGAATTGATGATGCAAGGGGTATTCGGCAGGAGTGTGTGGAACTGGACGGCGTTACGGAGATATTTGCAAGGCACGGAGGAGGTAACCATAACACGTGGGTCGATTGGCGGAGGTGTCGCAGTCGCACCCGATGTGGTAACAATGTCTGTCCGGTGACCTCTGCAGCCAATGCGCAGGCGGACGGTGAGAGGACCATGGCACGAGCTAGCGAGTGGAAACGACAGATTGATGTAATTTGGGGATGTGGCAGAAGATGCACCCACCTCCAAGCTGGTTTTCAGTTGTCGATGTTGATGGGTCGTGAGCGTTCGCGAACATGTATTGTTGTCAAGTGGAAGGGGGCGATAAATTCGTCCTCTGGGAGTCAAGCTGCCACGATCGCTTGCGAGTCCACGAACGAGAAGAAGTCGGAGTGGAGTTGAGAGGAATTTTCAAACGGCGTTCATGACGGTTTAGACGGTAGATTGGTTCGCTGCTACCAGACTAGGCAGGAGTTCCCTTGATGGGCCGTGCTGGTATTTTACGTAGCAGAGCGAGTTTCTCCTTTGTCTATGTTTCCGTGAGTCCGCCGAACACACGAATCCTGCATCATTGATTGGTCAGAGCGATCGAAGATGATGAAAGAGTGCTCACAAGCAGGAGACGGCCATCGTGAGCGATACTCGAAACGGTTACGATTAGAACTCCCTGCCGCCGTGGTAAGCGGCGAAATTAGCGCGATTGCGCTATGGCAAGGCTTTGGAGGCTTCCTCGTGAAATGGAGAGGGGAGAGTTCACGGCAAAAGGCCAAAGTTTATAGGACGGAACGGCTGTGGCGCCGCGTCAAACGGCCTGGTATGGAGAAAGTGGGACTTGAGCGGGACAGCGAAGGGCGCTGCGGTGACTGAGAGGCGGCTATCGCGTACCCTGAAAAGGGCAGTTTCATGGAAATTCTGCAGAGATGTTGTTGGCGGCGTCGAGGCGACGGTTGAAGGAAGTAACGATGATTTTGTCAACGCTGCAGTGAACGACGGTGACGGTGTGGACGTTGTTGTCCCACAGTCATTGAAGATGGGCTTTACCAAATCGACGGAGATACTCGCGGCCAAGTATAACACATTTACCGCATGCCCTGTAATATTACTTTTATACTCCTACTCCGCTTCCTGTTGCCCTTCCTCCTCTCCCTCCAAAAAACTGCCAGCCAGCCAGCCATGGCGTCCATCGCTCAGCCCTCGATTTTCTGCCGGCTGCCTCTCGAAATCCTCGAAAATCTCGCTCTCGAGTTGCTCGACGACTTTTTCACTCCACCGTCTGCACTCGTCCCACTTCTGTTGACGTGCAAGCACATTCACACATCGCTCGGTATCAGAGACAACTGCCATCTCTACGCTCGCATCTTCCGCACCCGCTTCGACGAAACCGCGCCCCTCCGACGTCTTGGCGATTATGGGTCAAGTGCACCTGGGCTCGCGTCTCAGCTCATTGCATACTGCTATGTTCTCAAGACCATTCGGACGGGTGACATCCACGCACAGGACGTCCTCCCAACATTCTGGTCCTGCTTTTCCATGATGATGGAAAACGACGGAATGAATCGCTGCCAGCTCGAAGCAGCCGGCCTCCCCGACTTCGTGGACAGATTCGTCCGCCAACGTCTCTACGAGGACTGCGAGAATGGATGGCCTACGCAGAACCAACTCAATTCGTTGGCACTCTGGTTGCTGTGGTTCACAACTACTGAAGGTTCTTTGCCGTCTCCGTATAATGCCGCCCCCGTCTGATCTCCCTCCCTCCCTCTAGAGAGACTCAGAGCTGAGACTCCACCTCAGCGAGCGCAGATTACGAAGCTCGTCTTGCCGTATGTGCTCATGCCTGTAAGGGTATGTTCGATCCGTCGTCAAGCACTTCAATAGCCTGACGTCTCTCAGTATGCGCCCACGATCGCTCCATCCAGCCATTTCACTCTACCTCTCCCGCACGATCTTGCTCAGGCTCCTCACTCGTTCTTGACCGTCCATGGTCCCTACCCAAAATATCGTGATGGCCTTGCAAATACTATGTCTCTTTACCAGGCAACTGACCTCGAAGTCGGCGTGCCGCTCGCATCCGTTGCCGCAAAGCTCATATACTTTTCTCGGCGCGAGGTCCTACCCGTCGGCGTTCCTCCGCACCTCCCCAGGACCCGAGCGGAGGTTCCGTTCAGCATGGGCCCACGCAAGAAGACGTGCAAGAGTTGAACGATTACAAGGTCGCAAAGCTCATTCCCAAGACGACTTGGGACTGGTGGAGCGGGATCAAGGACTCCAACAACCTCAGACTAGGGGAGCTTGCCATGCGAGCACCCAGCACCAGATGGGACGACGACTGGAACCGCCTAACTGATTGCAATTACCTCTTCGAACCTGTTTCCCTCAAGCGCACACACTATACGCCCGGCTCACTCACCGGTCTTTGGCAAGGTCGCATGGTGGTACGTTCTGGTGACAAACATCATGTCATTGCCTGATTTGCTTGTTTTATCCAGTTGCCGGATGACGCGCTCTATGCAAACCTTTTGCAAACCGCACAAATTCCCCCCTCATTCAACGAGCATACCATCGGGTTAACGGTGACCCCCGTCTTTATGCGTCTTCGCGAATACCATTGCATGGATGTCGAGCCACGCCAGCCCGTTCCTTCTGGTAGTCGGAACAGCCTGAACGGCGGTGTCCACAATGCTTGGTTCCCCCACTCAGTACAATTCCAGGAGCTCTCGGTGCGTAACTCGTATGTCTCGTGACGATGTTGTCACTGAATGTCCTCCCTTTCTTCGTAGCATGGCCTGAGTATCAGATACCAGGGAAAAGACTACTTTTATAATTCATACGTCGCTGGAAGCCCTGACTTGCACGACGAGACCAAGTGCCGTGGGTGCCAATTCCGCGGAACGTCGGAAATGATCTTCCGTGAAGATGACGCACACTATCTGGATACACTCAATCAAGTGCTAGCAGAGGAACCGATGCAGGATGATGGGGACGAGGACGAAATGGGCGACGATTCCAGCGATTCGGACGTGGATATGGGCGGCGACGCGGCCCCAGAGCTCGTCGTCAAACGCAAGTGTGATGGCATTCTTGACATCGTCCTTGTTGGCGAGGTGAGCTCTCTTTATAGCGTACCTGTCTCCTTCCTCTCACGCTTTCTCATTCTTCGTCAGACCGACGAGCGGCATGGCCAAGCCTGGCACCCCTACAGATACTATGGGCGCGTTCGTGAGTGGGACGGACTGGTAGCCCTCATTCGTGTTCCTGTGAGTTATCGTCTTCATTCGTAGATGGACTGTATTGAACGACTGTACAGGTCCATACTGCCCACTCGCATTCGTTGGGTATCTGGATATTCAGTGGCTACGTGGTTGGTGGTCAAAATTTCGTCGGCAATTGGCGCACGAGCATCCATCCGAATGAGCCTGTCACCTTCGAATCCGCTTTTGCCATGTCAAAGCGGGACTGATAACGACCCATGACTCCCCCTGTCTTCCTGTTTGCAATACCCATGGACCCTTTTTCGTGATGTTGTAAATACCCCTCAATTCTAGCGGCGACCCTGCGTGCATATTTTTTTTTGTAAATTCTTCGTCAACTTGGTTCTGTTCTCACCATCAAACTTCTCGCACTATGCAAACCCATCTTGAATCCCGTCTGTCGCATGTCATTCACTAGCGTCATGTTCTCATCGCATAGCATTAATACGCCTAGCAAATGATTGCCCTTGTCCAATAGCTTACGTTGTTCTCATACTAGTCCACACTGCTCTTGTACTATCTGCATTGAAAGCCCACGGATTCATATGTATATCACACTCGACCTCGACGGACAATGAAATCATCTGAATAGTGACTGGTGTGGTGAACGGTTGTCTTCAAATCTTGTGACAGCGGGGGTACATCTTGTACGCTGTCGGGTGTGCATGTGAACCCTACAAAGCTCACATGCGGTGGGGTCAAACTCGTTCTCCACACGAACCGTGGACAGCAGCCAGGATGCAACTCCAACCTCCCGTTAGTGACATGCACAGGCCAGACGAAACGACGGTCATCATCGCCGGAAAGCTGTTCGACCCATACAGCCTCAACCTTGTCGAGAACCAGTTGATCACCGTCAGCAACGAATCAGGTCTCATTCTCGGCGTTTCTCCATATACTGGCAATGATACCAGTAACCCGGGCGATACCATTGGCGCAAACGTGATAGATCTTCGCCATCTCACTGTACTGCCCGGTTTTGTCGATACACACGTTCACTGTAAGTCCATGTATCCCATCATGATCATGTCCTTCCTTATTCAGGGTCGTAAACCAAACGTATTTCCGATGATATCGCTCTCTCTCTCTTTCTCTCGTTTTTTCCCCAGTTTTTTTGCATCCGTACGCTGAGACGTCGTGGTCGGACCAGCTCACGAAGGAGCCCCTTGTGGAACGAACCATCAGGGCGGCTGTACATGCCAAACGCACCCTGATGGCAGGTTTCACTGCCGTTCGGTACGTTTCAATTTAACACAAGTATAATCCCCGCAAAGAATGCGAGGCTCACGGGAGATGGTGGTGGTGGTGGTGGTGTAAATGAAGTGACCTAGGTACCGAAGGTGCGGGTGACGCTGATATTGCCCTACGCAAGTGCCTTTCTGGTAGGGATGCCCTCATACCCGGTCCGAGATATTTTTGCGTTACTCGGGCTATCGTTTCCACTGGGAGTTATGGTACGTAGACTCTCGGTTTTGAAACGTCCTATTCATATCCGCACTTCTTTTGCGCGCGCGTCTCCTTCCCCACTCTATTGTCACTGGTGGGGGCGGTTTGTTAATGGCAGTACAGGTCCGAAAGGTTCCTTGCACGTGAATAAGGAAGGCATTGACCGTATTACGGGCGCTGAAGTTGCAGACGGACGTGAAGAATGTCTCAAGGCTGTTCGACGGCAAATTGGGGCTGGTGCTGATTGGATCAAGGTATGATTTCCTCATGATGTGTCCATAAGTACAAAATGCTCACGTTTCAATGAATGCGCTGTGTGATATGACCCCACATATGTGATCATATCTAGATATATGCAGGTATCTAACCACGGCATCATAGAGTCATATCCGCTCATACCCACATCTTTTTTTTTTTTTTCTGTTTCGCAAAAACAGATTACCGCCCTCGTTTCAGGATCGCTGGCGTATCACCCAAGGCTGCGTCGGAGGCGATGAGTATATTCAATTACGAAGAGCTGAAGATAATGATCGATACGGCACATCAGTATGGGGTCAAAGTCGCGGCACATGCGACCAGCAAGGATGCCATAAAGCAGCTTCTAAGCCTTTCTGTGGACACGATCGAGCATGGCTACGACATGGCGTCAGTCGATGCTCCTTTAAGGGATCACGAGCTGTTGCGTACGTTAGCGCAATCTAATACCAAATGGGTGCCCACCCTTGCGGTATTCTTTACGAACAGACGGACAGGAGGCGAGACTTGGGAACATGCCGTCAGGTCGTTTAAGGCTGCCCTGGCAGGAGGAATAGAAAACTTGGCGTGTGGCGGCGACACAGGGGTATTCGCACACGGAGATAACGCCCTGGAATTATCGTTGATGGTGCAATTGGGCGCGGATTGGAGGAAGGTGCTGAGGTGGGCTACGCTTGGCGGCTGGGAATGTGTGCGGTCGATGAAGTGGGAAGGCGAGGAGGGAAAGCAGAGACTTGCGTCTGTCGGCGAGTTGAAAGAGGACCCGAGAGTTGTTGGTGACAATGAGGTGCCGTTTGGGGCTCTCAGGAGGGGGTTCGCTGCCGACATCATTGCGACATCGGGGGATTTGGAGGCCGACTTTGATGGCGCGATAACCGCGGCAAGCATCAAGTTCGTCATGAAGGGCGGGAAAGTCTTTAAACGTGATGGTGTGTCCCTCGTGTAATTTGAACGCTATAACGATAGACCGTGACGTGGTCGATTGCAATTGGGGATATTCATTCTTAGGATGCGCAATTGTGGCAGTATTTAATGTCAACGACCATGTCAAGAGAACGGCACTACTATTATTTTATATACGGTACCGAGTCAACAAGTAATATGTCAGCGCGATCATTCATCTCGTTTGTTGTTAATCCTTGTCCCGCTTTACAGTCATGAGCGCGGTCGTCTTTGATCGGTTCCCCGTCGGGCAACCACTACACCTGCCTAATGTGGAACGGTAAGGGCGCGAGAAAATATTGGTAATCACTTGTACAGCTGGACTACTGCGTGTTTCCTTCGACGTCTTCTTCTTCACTACGTTTCTATTCAACATCAAATTGCATGAATACACCAGCCTTTCACGCTCTCGTACAAAACCGCGCACAAGAATATCGACCATCTTCGTTCGAACCCACAAACAAGTCAAGGCCCTCGTTTGCACCACACAGTGGGGGCCTGTTACGTTCGTGGAACAGCAACTTGGTCTTGTCTGCTTGCTGCGAGGCTTCGTTATGAAGTTGAGCAGGTCAACAGGTAGCATGATCGCAATCGTCTCTATTGAGTTGAGGTCGGTGGCTTATCTGCCGAGCTTGTAGTTTTGGGACAGACATGTCTTTTTGTAACTCGGCGTTTATTTCATGGATGCTTTTACTTTTTAGCTATCATGTTTTCTGCAATCCAACTTCTTTGAAATCCTTTCGTTTGTTTTGAAATGGCGTGTGTTGGCATGCGACAGTTGCACTGAGAACTTTGCTGCTAACGTTCTTGTAGCCTCGTGCTTGTACCGCTATGCTTCACAAATCTCGCAGAACCCTCAAGCTCATCGTAAAACCAAAGCCAGTACGTATTTCAGGACTTTGAAGCGCGTGGTGTTCACATATCGCAGTCCTTCGAGATCCCACCCTCGGCTCCAGACCCGTTCTATCAATTCCCGCAGGTATCAAGTACGTTGCAGACATTACCTTCCATTACCGCTTCATAGATCTGTTTCAAAGATTTTTTCTCTACTGCAGGGCGAACTCCACGGACGCTCAGTGGGGGACGCCGACACCAGCGGGCATCTAGCCTGCAAGGATCTGTTAACACATTTTCTTATGCGAGTCTTTCCCCCTGCGTAGACGGCGTCGTTTTTTATGCGGGCCATTTTACTTACATGACAGACACCTTCACTTCGATCCGGAAATGGGCTCCTCGGTCCGATTCATAATTACGCCACATCAACCCCGACCAAGGCTGGTGTCAGCGGACGTTACCTTCAAGTACCGTCGCCGTCGCCACTGCGAGAGTTTGACCTCGTAAGCAACACGCGTGATGTGTTGTTTCTTTTCACGGAGCTTGCGACAGCAGTCGTTTGAAGCAGACGATGTCGACGTCTTTGACTTTACGCCCAACCACCGCAAACGCCTTCGACGGACGCGGCGAAACGACGAGCAGGTATGTTTATATGCGTGTTCGTTTGTGGACGTTCTTGAAAGATTTGAACAGGCTCTTTTTTACCATGTTTACAAGCCTGATGATGGCACCTCGAGCGCGTCTTTCATCCACCACGCAACTGGCACTACCAGGCTCTCGAGATCATACACGACTGATCACAACCAACGATCTCAAGTGGTGAGTCTTGTATCTTAAGCCTTGCCACCCGATTTATCATCTCCGTCGGTGATTTCGCGATTTCGTAGCCCGACAAAGTGCTTTCTCCAATCACGGAGGGAAATGAACGCTTTAGCACCCCAGCATCGAGTTCTACTATTTTCTTGGACGCGGTAGAGACCATGAGTATGTCCTCTTCCTTATCAGGTGCTGCCATAACGGTGAGAAGTCGGAAAATGCGGTCGTGGCTTCACTGACGCTCAAAATGTATACGAAAGGCTAGTACAGCCCAAGCAGGGTCCGTAACGTTGTAATTCATCCGATTTCTTCATTTTCTTGGCTCACCTGACCTTTGGCCACATAGCGACGCCAACAGATCAACGCAGCATGATGCTCAGTTCAACCTTCCATCCTTTCGGCTCGAGCGGCCTTCCCTAGAGGCAAGCTCCATTACGCCCTCGTCCCCTGTTTCCCCCTTGGTGTTTTCAGACGTTTTTTACTCTTCCGATTCCGATAACATATCTGTTCCTCCAAGCCCTTTAGCCAAAAAGAGAGAGGTCGTCTCCGAGAGTCGGGGACGCTATAGCATCCTTTCGAGAGAAAGCACGAGTAAACATCCCATCCCGGTCGATCACGACGGTCGAACTTTATTCACAGAAGAGGGAAGGATTCGGAGCGCCAAGGCAGGTTCTTCAGGTCCTGGTACTAGTACGGCACATACCCCGATTAAGCATGAATCGCCCCTCAAACGCCTTGGTCGACCTTGCACGGATGATGTTCCGGCCGTTGTAGGACCATCACCGTCTGCAGCATCAGGAGTTCCTCCTACTCTTAAGCATTTTGGAGGGTCCCAGTTGTGGGGAACGTTCCGTCGGCAGCTCAAGGATGCCTGGCGAAAGAAGTTTCCGTGGCTGCAGACTCCTGGGAGCACGACATTGCCCAATCCTTCTCGTCAATCCGAGGGGCCTGCCCATCGAAGTTCTGCACCCCCGGTTGGCAATGCTGTATCGAGTCCCGCATCCCGACCATGTAGCAATCGACTCTCGAAACGCGCTCGCTGTCGTCCCGTTAGCATGTCGGCTGTACCCAACCGTCAAACAGGCCCATCGGGACGTCTTCATAAGCGCAGTCGACCGGAAAGCGCCCACGACGTTGTCGATTATTCGGTCGTGTTCAAGCCGGATTACTTGACAAAACCCCAGGTACAATTCTAATATCAACTGTCGTTGTTTTCTTTGCATGATCGTTCATGTTTACTGTTATTATTGGACACAGCGTCCCTCGTCGCTGTTAACATGTACAATTCTATCAAGATTTTGGTTGTCGTCTCCCGAACTTTCACACCAACGTGATCTTCAGACGTGATGCATGCTGAACCTTGAGCTTAATGATGGATCATTTTAAGATGAGGAAGATAGAAGATGATGGTCGTGAATGATCAACACTACTAGAAAAGCTTCTCCAGGGGATCGATCACTGCGCCCATCTGCCACGTCAAGCAGTCAACAAGATGACCAACAAAAACAATATCAAAACAAGCGAAGGCTCACCTTTTTGACCACACGCGGCAGCGTACCACGTTGGAAACCCACTCGCGTATTCCATTCAGTGCCTAGCGGAGTATCCATCCTCCTTGCAAATTGGGCATGACTCGTGTAAGGGTATGGAAGATCCTTGACGAGGTATTTTGCGGCTTTTTTATCCCGTTTCTCTGAGATGATGACGTGGGCCTTTTTGAAATCAGAACGCGAAGATGGATCAACGCCAGCAATTTTTTTGATTAGGTGGGGCTTTGGAGGGAGTTTTTTGGTGCCGGAGCCACCCCAAGAACCCTAGAGTAACGAAAAAAAAGTGAGCGTGAGTCTCGGTGCTCTTTTGGAGCTGACCTACCCAGCCTGGAAGTGTCGTGTCTACCTGACGAGGTGCGTCGGCTTCAATTTCTCTTTGCTTGGCCTCTTCGAACGCCTTCGGGACGGTGCATAAGTAGTGATCTTAGTACACGATAGCTACCGTTTGCATACCTGCACAACATTGTCGCCAGCAAATGCGCGGGCAACGAGATCTCGTTGCTGGAAAGCTTGCACCCCCTTCCCGTTACCCTGGTTCTTGGCATTGAGTGCTGATTCTTGCTCTTCAATTTCCGAGTGAGCATCAGAGTCATCATCGTTGCCTGTATACGTCCGCTCTTCTTTGCGTTTAGCCTTCTCCTGTCCATTTCCTCTGGGCTTTGCAACGGGTTCATCGGTAATAAGGAGCACGTTATCGACGTCGATTTCCATAGTTGCATCGTCGCGAGCGCGTGCTTTCTCCTCTTGCCTTTTCGCCGCTTGTTTTTTGAGCTTGTGTGTGGACTTGGAGGTCGCATCGGCGCCCTTGTGGACGCTAGCTTCATTTTTCTTTCGGGACGCTCCGGACGAACCTGCGGGTACGAGCCAGGGGTTGACGATAGCGGTAGCCGTGGTTGGCGTTGATAAGGTCGGGGTAGGTGTCGACTCAACAAGATGTGTTTCTTGGCGAAGGTCAGCGGATTGCAACGTCACGCTAGAGGTGTCCGAGGCTAAAGAACCAAGCTGTCTTGGGACAGCAGTCACCGTCGCACTCGTTCCAGGTCGGAACGATAATCGACCACCCGTGCGATGTACTTGTGGTCCATCTGTTGTAGGCATGCCTTCGTTGGTATCATTCGAGTCGCTGTTTTCTGCGAGCCCGAAGCCCAGTTCCTTCTCTAATTCCTCGGCTTGCGCATCTGCTTCCCGGGATTGTCGGGCAGCTGCGTCGCGCATGAACTTCATGTTGAACACGCTCTTGCTCTTGAGGTCTGCAGTTGCATTGTCGTCCTCGGCGCGAAGCGCGACGAGCTCTTCGAATGCCCCACGCTTGATAGCGTCTTCGTCTTGTTCCTCGTCCTCACTCGCGCTATCATCATCACTCTCCTCGCCGCTTTCTTCCCCGCGTATCCTTCTTCGCAACTTTTCTCCGCGTTCCAACATATCTGAAATGGCTCGACGTTGGTCCTGATCAAGTCCTTCGCGACCTTGCATCGCCTGCGCCCATTTACCAGTCGTTTTGTGTCTCAGAGTAGCCCGCTCCTTTGCTCTCTCGACCTCTGCCTTCATTCTTGCTCCTTCGTCCTCCTCGTCCTCCTCCTGAGGCCCATCAAGGTGGTCGCGTTGCTTCTTTCGTATACGTCTGTATGTTTTGCTTTTGATCTTGGCAATCCGTTTAGCTTTCCGATCAGCACGAAATGCAAGTTCGCGCATCATCCGAAGTTCTGCACGACGCGCGGCGACTTCTTCGACGCTAAGATGGGCCAACTTGAGAGCTTCGGTACTAGCAATATCTTCGTCACGAAGTTGTGCAGATTTGAGGAGCTTGTCGACTGCAGATTCGAGTTCGTTCGATGGCTAGGAGGACAGCGTTAAGCGAACAGTGACTGACGGGAGTTGGCAATTAAATTTTGAACGTACTGTAAATTTTGCTGCGAGCTCGAGGGTGGAAACGCGACCGGGACGTTCGGCTTGAAGGGGGAAACTCAGGTGCTCGGCCTACATTGATGCTAAGCTAAGAGCTGCACTCCTAAGATATTAAATGTGAACGAACGTACCTGCTTGATCCGCTTCATCGTTGCCGCCCATTTATCCACCTCTTCTTTCGTCTGTTCATATGCAGCTTCACGATCAAGGCGTTCTTGAGTTCGCTGCGGCAAAGGAGCAGAAAGCGTTTTGGTTTTGGAACTGGATGACCCAAGAGGTTTTGTAGATTTTTTCAGGCTAGCTAGCGCTGTCGATGTAGAGGCGAGCGGAGCTAGCAGGTCATCCAACTGCAAGGTAATTGATCCTGCAAGAGAATTCTTAAGATCGTATTCAACGAAGGGCAACATAAAATCAGATTACCTCGAACACCAAATTCCCCCTCTTCTCCAGCTTCAGTGCGTTCCGCAACCATCCTGCGCTTCTTGATGCGAGCATCTGTAAAGGGTGTATCGTCGGGTTTCCGTTTTTTGGTATCAGCTGGGTCGAGGTTCGAGATGAAGTTCTCCAGCTCAGCGAGTGCTTCAGGAGAGGCGTCCTCCGAGTCGGAAGCGGATATGTGTAGCTCTTCGTCGTCTTCCTCTGCCTCCTCCTCCTCGTCCTTTCCGTTGTTGTCTTCGTCAGTCTCCACGTCAGAACGCTCGTCCGTATCGTCTGCTTCAGTGCCGGTCCCCGTCCTCACCTTCGTCTCGTGCTCGCGGTCGTCTTGGAGAGTTGATTTACTCTCCTTCGACGTTCGGCGCGCATCGTTGTCCTTCGCCTCTTCCACATCCGCTTTGCCATCGAACACGTCGAGGATGTCGAAGAACTCTCCGGCGCTGTCGTCTTCCATCTCCTCGTTCAAATCGACTTCCGGAAAATCCTTGGATGACTTGGCTTTCGAAGAAACATGTAGTTTGCTGTTCTGTAAAGAGTGCTCGAAGTTTCGCGAGAAAAGGGAGGCGGCAACGACACACACCTTGCGATTGAAACTGGACCCTGCAAAAACCTCTTTTTCACTCTCGTCGAACGCATCGTCACTTTCTATCTCCTCATCATCGTCACTATCAAGCCGTTCGTCATCCTCGTTCTCTCCCAGCAACCTCGCGCGCAGCTTGTCCTTCGCTTCCGTACCCATGTCACCGAGATCTACGACCTCATCGTCCGAGCCGTACCGCCTCCCTTCCATTTCGTGAGGATCAAGATGAAGCACAACCTTGCTCCGACGGGTTTTGGAGGGTGCATATTCGTAGACGTCGTCGAGTGTGGGTGCTTTAACCTTGCCTGTGGTTTTGGAGCGGACCTGTTGAGTCGATCGATTTGCATGTTTAATTTTCCTGGACGTTGGACGTCCCTTGGAGGATGATTCGACTCTTGTGGCTCTCGCCATCGCTCGGAGCCCAAGTTCTTCGCGTACGATGAGTTGCAAATGCGTGATCAAGTGACGAGTTGTACTACTTGCAATTACAGTAGCTGCCAAAAAATGAGGTTGTACGCCGGTTCTGATCATACAAGTACATACTATAGTCTATTAGTTTTACTACTAAACTTGGCTGCCAGTGTCAGTGTCTCAATCACAGACCAACTACAACCCAGGCAGGGCAGTCCTGACAGGTATATCCTAGCCAGGATTCTGGGAACGACTCATGGAATCAGGCTTAGAAGATATAAATCAGGTTTGTTTTCCCGAGATTCATCTAAGAGATACTCACAAAGGATTATCGAGTAGACTGCTATTTACATACCGTACGAAGAAACCGGTAATTTTTTTTTTTTTTTTCCTGGTCAACTATCTGGTTTCTCTCAGACTTGACCGACATTAGATGCGGACGACCTGGAGTCTTACTCTCTGTTCCCGGACCGTGACCTGCCCGAGGGCTACACATTGCGGCTTACCGCCTACAGAGCGGCATGGTCCAAATGTCTCGACAGGGTACAAGTACGCCGTCCAAGTACTATTCAGGTTCAGATGACCAACTGAAGTAGGAGCTAATACGTGCCTTACATGACCCTTTGGTGGATAAAGTGGTAGACCTTGTCAATAGCGCATATACAGACATGTTGCCTGGGTCACCGTACACCGAACTTCCAGTCATCTCCGTGGCAGGTAAGGACTATTTGCCTTCCAGGTAGTTCATATACAAATTTTCTTAGCATCTGGGATATTCCCTTCGATTTTCGATGAGGTTGCCTCGCGGCTTGAGGACAAGAATGAACTCTTCGATGACAACCGCACTCACTTCGTTGCCCATCTCTTCCCGGCTGAATGCTCTACCGTCACTGCTGCTATGAAAGCTCTTATTACTGGTTTCGTCGACGGCCCTGTGGAGGAAACAGGCATGTGGTGAAGCGCACGCATGACAACTTTTGTGCTCAGTTGAGCTTACAGATCCTATCAAGCGAAAGTCAACGACTTCGCTCGCTGGTATTGACATAAATTTACTTCGATCATGGTTCGATGCAGTACGTCGAGTGAGAGGTATGGTCTCAAAGTTCTCGTGGACAATCCACATAACAGTGATATTTTGCAGGAGCCGAACACAACGAAATGCGTCTTGTAGTCATTTTGCACGATTTTGAGCAGTTTGAAACCCTAGTCATTCAGGATTTCTTTGAAATATGCAGGTTGATCTACAGCCCGAAGTTAGTCATTCTGATTCTGAACTGCCATCGCAGCATTTCGGTCCCTTGTCTGCCACTGGTCTTTGTACTCTCGCTTTCATCGCCTCCGTCCCCTTCATACCTCCATGCGACCTTCCCTCGATCGATGTTATCCCGTCTACAAGTTCGAAATTGCTCATGTCCGACAAGTCAGGACGTTCTTCACGAGATCTTGCTCAAGGTGAGCTTTGGTCTGGATCTCTGACTGCGCGGTATGGACGCCGCTTGCGCAGACGTTCTTTGATCTTGAATTTGACCCTCACTTAATGTTTGGACCTTCGGCGATCGACTTTCTCGTGGACTTCTCTGGGAGACATACGGGGTCTCTCGATGGGCTGATGTCAATCATGCATGTAGGATGGCATCACGATGACGCTTGCAACGCTTACTTACATCGGGGGTAGGTGATTCACCTGAAACATTTCGAAGATCCGTTGACGGCTTTCCACGAGCGGATCGGCTCCTTATCCCCCGAGGAAACCCTACTTTCTGACCCTGCTTCATTCTCCTTTCTCGATTCCATCTTTTCTCGAGTCCAGGATTCGAGCTTGATCCCAGAGGTAGATCATGCAGTTAGATGGCTGGAGGAAACCCTTGAGCATCTCCTGTCATCTGTCCGTACTGCCCGCGAGATTTTTCAGGAGCGGCTAAAGCTGTTGCGTGTGGCATTTCGACTCTTACTTCTCGTCCAAAGGATCATGGCTTCATTTGGCCACAAGACCGACAAGACTCTTCCTGAAATGATGGTTGGAGCCATCAGAGGGCGCCTTGGGACCACACAGAAATATCTATGCAGTTCGGTAAAGTACGTCCACGTGCGTCACGTCTTCCGCCATACCGACGGATTCCGCTCTCAGAAAGCTGCAACCTAAACAGCTGGACGACGTTTTATCAAATTTGCGCGACTTCTTTACTGACGTTCCGGACGATGTACAGAAGGCAGAGGAGAAAATTATATCGTGCATCACTATGACTAGCTCGGTGTTTGGCCGGGACATCCGTGAGCCAAGGGACATGAGAGACATAGCCACGTTCCTCGGGGACCAGCTATCGAAATACTTTCAGTGGGTGGTCTTCCTTGTCACCGATCTCAACTTGACGGGGCTTGCATTCTACTTAGATTGAGGCTAGTCTCACTTGAGGAGTCACCTTTATGTGACATCTGGTATACTGCTTCGACCCCATTTCCATCCGATGTACGTTTATTGATTTTGCCGTCATCGCCCTTCTGAATGAATTTTTAGCTCCTCAACCCATCCTTGCGGGCGTCGATCTTTTCTGCCTTATTACATCCCCAGGACTACGGCTCCTCCGCGGCCCTCAATGAGGGCGAAGAAGACGAGCTCCTGCTTGGCGTGCCGGACGCCAGTATTTTATTCCGGGGTTACCTGGAGAGTGGGAAGATGATCAACGTGTATGACTGGTTTGAGTCATTCAAGGTCATCCTGGAAGCTCAGAAACGGCGCGTGATGGCAAGCGGTTTATTCGAAGATGCTGTTGGGATCGCGGCACATCGTAAAGGCAAGCAGCGGCAAATGGAGGCGGTCAATGCCCATGAGGAGGAAGGGACCGAGGAAGCGCTGGAGAAATGGAAGCTAGAAATTCAAGCACAGTTCATTCGTGCTTTGCATGAGCTTGATTATGTTGGACTGATCAAGCACACCGGACGAAAAGCGGACCATGTCTCGCGCACAGTGTTTGATGTGGTGCAGGAAATTGATTGAGTGGGTATATTTCGTGCAGTTCTGATGTACATCTGTCCTCATGTGAATCCATGTCGTGCAGCCATGTACCTGCGCGACGTGCAATGGCAGGCTGCACACTGCCGCACATCTTCCACGCTCAGTTGGACCTGGCAGTTGTGGTGTTTCCTGTGCATCCAATTTTTTTTATAACCACAATCTAATGTTTAGATCAATTGTGTCTACTTCACAGTACTACAGTGGAGGGCTGGCGGGTACTAGCAAAAATAAAGACGACTTTGAAGAAGTATTCGTAGTAGGGCAGAGCTCTGAAAAACAAAAACACAGCACAGCACAGTGACAGTATGATAACATGCATTGACAACGAACTAGTATATGGAGTAGCACCTTGAACGTGGTTCCGAAATATTACCTGTACCTAAGGATAGAGACAAGTACTCCATCTTGGGCAGCACGCGCAGCAGTCCCTCTCGAACAATTCATCCGACTCGATGCTCTCTGCAACAAATCTAATCTGTTGAGAAATTCCTACCGATGCAATGTTCACAGTAGTACTTACAGCATCTACAGCATTAGTAGTATCCTAGAGTAGAATGTCATTAATAATGACGCAGAGTGCATCGGATACGTACAGAAAACTGGATAATCTCGCCGGCAGCGGTATCCCAAAGCTTGATTGAGCAGTCGTCCGATCCAGTCAATGCGCTTTCCGTCAGGTGAGAATGCGGCAGACGAGATTGCACCATTGTGGACACGCAGTGGACCGAGAACTAGGTCACTAGTCGTCGCGTGCCATAAGCAGATTGTTCGGTCGTTAGAAGTGCCACATATCCTAGTTCTGTCTGGTGAATACAAAACCGATGTAACGCATTCTGTATGCGCTTGGAGAGGTCCAAGAACTGTAGTGCCCGTGCTGGCATCCGTCGGAGGAATAGCCTATGCAAGTAACGCCGTCAATATGCCCCTCCAAAGGATCCAACAACGCAACTGCAGTCGAAGCATCTCAAGTCCGAATGGTACGATCGTCTAAGCAGCTCGTGAGTTGCTCTCCACTTGGGCTATAAATGACAACGTTGATCGACTCTGTATGCCCTTCCAATGGTCCGACAATCAGAGTCCCTGTTGCGACGCCAAAGTTGAGAATCTTGTAGTCGCAGCACCCGGTTGCAAGACGGCTTCCGTCAGGTGAGAAGTTCACAGATCGTATGACGTTTGGATGTTCAATCTCCATCAACTGCACCAAGTCTTCTGCACGCCATATGCGAGTCTTGCAATCGTATCCACCCGTGGTGATGCGTCGATTGCCGGGTGAATAAGCGGTTGTGTGCTGCTACACGCTTCGAGACGAGTGCCCCCTCATACAGACTGTGTCATCTTCGTCCCCGCTCACCAGCCTTCTTCGTAGGCGAGTAAGACAGCGCCCTGACAAAGCTCTCGCCTTCAGCGGGCTCAAGCAACATCTCGCCCGTATCCGAGTCCCATATTCTGATGGGAGGGGCCGATGCTCCGGTGGCAATTTGTTTGCCATCCGGAGAGTAGCAAATAGCATGAACCCCGGGTTTGTGGCCCGCGAAAGGTTTTGGTTTGTTGGTATTCGTCCGATGGGTCGATGGACCAGTAGCAGGTGAGGGAAACGAGGATGGTTCCGACATGTGCGGCCTATAGAGGTCGTTGGAGGCAGTAGTAGTAGCCTCGAGGTCGTCGTCGCCTGTGAAATCGCGCCCACGGCAGAACCATCATGTTAAATGCCGCGACCTGGTTGAGGGCTAGAGAAAGTCGTAGGATAGCGGCCGTAAATCCGTTCAAGTAGTCTCCCCTAGGCAGACCAAACATACAGAAAGGAAAATAGTCGTAGTGACCGAGTGACTGTTGCCTTTGTTTTGCACTGACAGCTCCGAAGTGTACACAAAAACTTCGTACAAGATCCATGTTAGAGGCTCTACAAATGAATCGTCCCCCGATCAGCTACGTTTCGCTACCCTGTGGCCTAGGGCCGCCCCGTGCAACTGCATCGCCAAACTCTCTGTCCTGTACGTCCTGTGACTCGGGTTCAAGGGGATCAGAAGCAATCATAGCCTCTTCTTCCTCTCTCGAAGTCCAGTGATGAGACGCAGGATTCAACTGTCCCTGTCCTCTACTCCTCCATGAACTCGAACGAGAGCATAAACTATCCCATGAGGACCGGAAAAAGTCACAGCACACTTCGGCGATTTCGATTGCGTGCGAGAGCGAAAAGTTGGGCATCTGGTCGTACCCACGTAGACGGAGAACAAAGCGATTGTACAGTGTGCTGATCACGATATAACTCATCACAAGGATCATTACACTAGTAAACGTCAGCGTTGGCAAGTAGGGCAATATGTCAACTCAGAGACACGCACGCGATGACGTTGAAGACGAACAGACCCGAGACAAAACCGCGTTCTCCTGTCGGACAGGCAAACTAGCATAAAAATGTCAGACCGTCCGAGGCCGCAGATCGTCAACGCGTCTTCTTACGTGCGTCCTCCACTCGAGCTCGTAATGACAAGCTTTCTCATCGTCCGAGGGCCACTGGTCCAAAAGCACTGGCTTTCCTTCACCAACGATGCGAATTATCAGTCTGAATTTTCAAGACACTGGAACAAGCTGAACCTGCGGCATAAACCGAGGTGTCGCATATGAAGCGTATTGTAGAGCTTCCTCGCTTGTTATCCATCCCAGTACACGGCGATCCGTTAGACTGTCGAAGTATCAGCCCGCCCTGCTTCATTTCAAGGGTAGTGTTCACAATCCTTCGCAGACATGTCAGAATGCTACCCGCCCCCATGTAACTCAGACATTCTCACCCGATTGCAAAGTCGCCGTGGTCCCGCCTGATCAGTCCAGCAATGTCGCCATCACTCTCAGGCACGCCGGTATTCCATGAGTCGGTCGTCACCCCTCGACAGACATTCAAGTAGAATTTGTGCCCGTTATCAGTCGTGAATTCATAGTCCTTGCTATGGTACGGTGAGAGACGCGGTCGAGATTGAAAGAGGGACCGCACACCTTGCTTTGAGAGGGTTTATGTCGTAGTAGTTTCCACTGTCATGTAACGTGCAGGGTTTGTCGTTAGCGAGAGATGCAAATCCAAACGATAGAAATGTCGTCCAGAACAACGGGCTGAGCTTGCGTAGACATGCATCGTGGTAGAACCGATTTGCGGGCAGTCTGAAAGTCCTCAGCAGTCTTGAGTGTCTGCTGCGACGTTGGAGGGACGCGCATCACCCCCACAAAAGGGGTTCCGAATTCGGTTGTTCACCGCCACAACCGATTTACGCCGCATTTCGACAAACCTCAACCCCGTCACCTTCGTCTTCGACGACGACGGCAACGATGGCCAGTGCACTACTACGGCGGCAGCTCGCGGTCCCAAAACGCAGTTTTATTCGTCCCTTTTCCTCGTCCATAGCGAAATGGGCACCTGAGGTAGCACAGCCTGGCACAAAGACTACGTTCGAGAAACATATTGTCGAGGACTTGCATGACATTCCTACGGCGGATATCTTGGCGGAAACGGGTACGCGGGCAGATATGAAGCTCAGACACTTTACCGGTACGTGTGGAGACTCGTCGTGGGACGTGCTTGCGTGGGCTGATCACATTGCCCATACCGCGATAAAAAGTCAATTTTGGGTGAGTATCATCGTCTGTGAAATAAATGGATCCGTGAAATATTTTGGTATAGTCCTCAGCATCCTGCTGCTCACGGTGTGCTCCGTATGATTCTGGAACTTAACGGAGAAGAAATCTTACGCGCCGATCCTGTGCGTCCAAACAAGCTCGTGCAGACCACAGAGCGTTTAAATTTCTCCTGTAGCATGTTGGTCTCCTTCACCGGGGCACGGAGAAGCTTATCGAGTATAAAACCTACACGCAAGCACTTCCCTACTTTGATCGTTTGGACTATGTTTCTATGAGTATGTCCTCTTTTTCACCATCAGTTTCATGTCCTCCCGCCAATAACGCTGTCAACCAGTGACAAACGAGCTTTGTTACACACTTGCTGTGGAGAAGCTACTCAACATTGAGGTTCCTGAGCGTGCTAAATGGATTCGCACGATGTTTGGTGAAATCACGCGTATTCTCAGTCGTACGTGCATTAATTTCTGACGTATATCTGGTTTGGTCAATTGTTGACGATAACGAGCTAGACCTTATGGCGGTCCTGTCGCACGCTATGGATGTTGGTGCTCTTACACCTTTCCTTTGGGGCTTCGAGGAGCGTGAAAAGCTCATGGAGTTCTACGAGCGTGTTTCTGGTGCTCGCCTCCACGCCGCTTACGTTCGTCCTGGGGGTGTTGCCTTTGATCTTCCCCACGGTCTCCTTGAAGACATATACAAATGGGCAACACAGTTCAGCTCTCGTGTGGATGAGATCGAGGAAGTTGTCACTGGTAATAGGATATGGAAACAGCGGACTATCGGTATTGGTGTTGTGACAGCGCAGGAGGCACTGGATTATAGCTTCACGGGTGTCATGCTGCGTGGAAGTGGCATTCCTTGGGATCTGAGAAAGGTGCAACCATATGACAAGTATGACGAAGTACGTTTGCTAGGGATACGAAGGTTGGTATGTATTGATTCAAAACGTTTCGTACAGGTCGAGTTCGATGTCCCCGTTGGAAAGAACGGTGATTGTTACGACCGGTACCTCTGCCGAGTCCAGGAATTCCGGGAGAGTCTGCACATTATTCATCAGGTTAGGAATTTCTCCATCACCACATGGGGTCTTGTACTAAATTGTTTTAGTGCCTGAACAAAATGCCTACCGGCGTTGTCAAAGTTGATGACAACAAGCTCGTACCTCCTCCCCGTGCCTCCATGAAGGAAAGCATGGAAGCCCTCATCCACCACTTCAAAGTGAGTGCTACCGGCTGGTATTGCTCCTTACCAATTCTTAACCTTTGCACCAGCTTTTCAGTGAAGGTTACTCTGTCCCTCCTGGTGAGACTTACAGCGCAATCGAGGCCCCCAAGGGTGAAATGGCTGTCTACCTTGTATCGTGCGTCATTCTTGTTACCACGACGATGACAGTGTGACTGAAATGGTTTGGACTCTGCAGGGATGGTACGAACCGCCCGTATAGGTGTAAAATTCGTGCACCAGGTTTCGCCCACCTAGCTGGGGCTGACTTCATGATGAGAAGTACGTACCCTGCACCTTTCATGACCGACAAACGTCCTGATCGCAGCTTTCCTTTACAGATGTAAGGACATCGTTGGCAGCGAAAGTTCCAATGCAACACACTGATAATATCTTCACAGCACATGCTTGCAGACGCTGTCGCCATTATCGGTACCATGGATCTTGTGTTCGGGTAGGTGGCTGATATTTTGTCTCTTTGGTATCGTTCGCTCACAAGTCGCTGAAGTGAGGTAGACCGATAGATAGACCCTTTTTTTGCACTTGCGGTCATGTAGGAGTTTCGTGAATTCAATAGCCTAGCTATACCTTGTGCGCATTTTGGTCGGTGGACGGAGGATCAAGTCCATGTACGTGAACGCTGGTGTTGCCTTCTGATGGGGCATGCAACAATAGACCCACCATCGTCAACTCGAGGACGGTAAGTCTATTCTGACAATTCCTAGGAATCCTAGTCCGCACAATTATCTCGCGCCTCGGGATCACTCATACATTTCGATCTTATTTATTCGAGGTATCATCTATGGTCTGCCACCAACCTTTGGTGATCACGCTCTTATATATGATGTTTTACAGCGCACCTCTCAGCTAACCTTTACTGTGCTGGACCGAATTCAAACGTGACCAAGTTGGAATGCTGCATGTGGCATTCTGATTTTAACCGAGGATATTTCTCGGTATACTGTGTCCACCACCAGTATTTCCATACAGGAATGGATAATTATCGCTACACAGGACTCATCACCCGACTTTCGAAGCCTCGTCCATGCCACCATTACCATGAATCGTCTGCCCTTCTCGATCGAATGACGACATACCTCGGAATGAGTGGCAGTGCTGCATTGATCGACGAGGGGCCAACTGAATGACTCCCCGATACCCGTTATTCCGTGTACACAACATTCCAAGACTCCCTTCACGTCGAGGGCTCGACTTCCCCCTTTTCAAGAAAGCTTAAATAGTGCCGTTCGCCGAGTAGCAATGGTCTGGGCTTGCAGTTTTTTTCCCTCCCGTCGCGAACCTCAGTGAAGACTATCTCAACGAGAATCGGATACTCCCAATAAAATGTCCTTTCCATTTACACCTATGCAGCCGTCTAAGGAGAACGGGCCATTCGTCGCGAGCACTCATCCCTCCTCTCAACCGCCATCGTATGCAGAGGTGGAGCAGGAAGAGACGCATATGGTGGAGTACATGTTTAATGCGACATGTAACATCCGCGTCAATTCATCCCGTTCGTCATTCCCCATTCTCCAGCGTCATCCAATAAAGCCAACTTGTTCCTCTGCAGTAAGCGTGGTTCTCTGGTCGCCTACCCACGTAAAACTCGGATCGGTTGTATACTTCTCCTGGAGAGAAGGACGACTTGTTACCCTCTGTAATGTCTTGGATGGTCTGAAGCTGTCCAACGGTATGGAGGTGCCGCCTGTACCGGCGCCGAACTATGCTGTCCACGAGCTGAGGTGTGTGTAGTCTCTTGCAGTCGTTTTCTGTCCATTGCTAACAGCAAGGTTTCGGGGGTCAGGAAAGTGGATCAGGCATCCCAGTTCAAGGCTCCACTCTTTGCGAATCGCATGACAGCGCGTTCCTTTGCCCATACAACTATTTATCGACACTTTCTCCAACTTGATCCCTTCAAGGAATGGTTCAACCTCTACGCCGATGATATCGTCAGAGAATTCCAAGCCGAGCACTGCATTAACAAGGATTCTCTCTGTCTCGGTGAGGAGCACGTCGTACAGGGCTTGTATGTTTCGTTTTCGAAATTGGGCCTTTTTATTCTAGTTACATGCGCGCTGGACGCATCTGAATATGCCCTTGTGGTCTCGGAGTTGCACCCGGTTGGACACGCGCAGTTCAATGCCTTTGCATTCAGAGAGCCGGGGATGCCCTGGGGGGCATTCACATGGTGCGCTGACCCGAATCACCGCGCGGATATCCATCAGCAGCGAAAGTATACGACCAAGATTTCCGAGGCGAATACTATGGGACCTCGTTCGTTGTTTGAAGAGCAATGGGATACGTTGAGGCTGGGTGGGCTGAAGTTTGAGATCGGGGCGAGCGAGCCTACGATGACTGAAGAATGTGATGGATGATGTCTACTTTTGCAATAAGATTATTTACGTTCATGTCGACAACGGTCAGAGGGATATATCAGCAAGTTATATGCAACTTGAACGTTGGGTGCTTTGAGCACTACAGCTTTGTCGCACGTGACCCAGACAGCCTTCCCCTTACATTTTCCATCAAACGCAATACCCCGCAGCCAGCCATGCGTCTACGCTACTTCCTTGCCCTCTCCCTCCCGTTCATCATATCTGCCTCCATCGAGGACCAGACGCCATTCCTAGGCTCATCAGAAATGACCAAAGAATCATCACAAGAGTCCACATACACGCCCCTCACGTCTCCACAACCCACCCTCGCAGACTTGCTTACGATCGAGCCGTCAGCGAGCATCTACTATTCATATGCACGGGAAACCGAAATTTCGAGCGAGTTTGGGAACGTGGATCAGCAGCTCACTCTCCTGGTGCCAACGAACAAGGCTGTCATGGCTCTAGCCCGCAAACCGTAAGCTTGTCGGACCTCGTCGTGATGAGAATCCATTTTAATTTTTTTTAAATTTTTGCTTTGTAGACATCAAGGACCTGTTCACGCAGAATCCAAGATCGAGATTTCTGAACAAGAGCTTGACGAGCAATCGAGGCGTAATGTGCAACGCTGGGTCACGGCTCATATTATCCTTGTGAGTCTGTCCCCCCACCCCTGCCCCCTCGAATAATTTGTGCTAACAGCTCCGGACTCGTAGTCGCACATCTCGCTTTCCGATGTACCGGTGACATACGACACGATGCTGGATGGGAAGTCCGTCACATTTATACCCGCTGAGAGTTCCGACGGGCGTTCTCCTGACTGGGCACAAGTGACACTCGAAGACGGCACACGAATCATTGGTAGGAAGGAGGTATGCCGTTTTTTTTACCTAGTGCATTTGGGGTATCTGATCATGGCTCCTTGTCAGGGGATAAACGGAGTGATCTACCTCATCGACGGCACCATCGACCCCAGTTAAGTAGATATCATGGTATATTTCCGTCCTAGATATGAACTTGTACGATGCTTCATGATGATAATACGCAAGATAACTTTTTAGCCGACCGGCAGGACAACAATCGTCAAACCGTGAGTTAGCTGACACTCAGCCCCTCCCCAGACCTGGAAAATGCAAAATCACGATGCTCCCGTTTGCGAACCCAATTGCGATGGTATTCCCTCTTGACGCCCTCGCCTTGGCCGGCGACATATTCGGCAACGCACAGACCACCCGATCTGTCCTCGTATCCCGTATCCACCGCCCATCCAATATCAACGGACCCTCTGTTACGAACTGACTTGGATTATCCTCAGGTGTCGCCATAAGCGCCTCCCTCGTTACAGCGTCCCAAGCAAAGATGGCGCCCTCCTTATCAACAGCCAGTATCCTCTTATCATCAGGAGAGAACACGGCGGAATGTACCTCCTTCTCGAGCAGCAGCGGCTCAATGAGCGCCCTCCCCGTTTCCGAGCACCATATTCGCACCGTTCGATCGAACCCGCCAGAGATAACACGTCTTCCATCCCCCGAAAACGCGACATGTGACACGAGCCCTTTGTGCAGTCGTCGTGCCCCCATACTTCCAACGGATTCGAGGTCCCACACGCGAACCGTCGCATCTTGCGATCCTGTAATGATGCGCCTCCCGTCAGGCGAAAAGACGACGCAGCGCACAGGCAGGCGGTGTTGTCGTACGAGATGGGAAACCTCAGAGCCTGTGGCGACGTCCCAGATTCGTACACTGGTGTCTTTAGAACCGGATGCTATGAGTGTGCCGTCGGGAGATACGGCAACCGAGTAAATACTGCTTTTGTGTCCGTGGAGGATAAACGGCTGGATGTCGTGTCTAGTGCACGGATGACGCAACAACGTACCCGTCCGTGCATCCCAGACGCAAATTGTACGGTCTTCCGAGGCCGAGACGATTCTACTCCCGTCTGGGGTGTATGCGAGAGCGTTAATGGCACTTGCGCGGTATATGATGGGAGGAAGGACTTCTCGACCAGACGTGGCATCCCAAGTCCGTATCGATCTATCCCGCGAGCCAGAGACAAAACGATTGCTAGAGGGTGAGAATGCGAGACAAAGAACTGTCTTTGTGTGTCCTTCCAATGGACCGTGGACCATCTGTCCCGTCGCCGCGTCCCAAATCACGACGTGCTTATCCTGCGAAGCCGACACCATCCATTTCCCGTCGCCTGAAAATACAAGTCCGTACACGGCGCCCGCGTGGCCCATCATCGGTGGTATGATCTCTTTTCCCGCTAATGTGTCCCACAACCTAATAGATCCGTCTTTATAACCTGACGCGAAGTGCTGGTTGTTCGGGGAGAAGGCGACGACTGTGACGTTGTTCTGGTTACCAATAATAGTTTTTGTGACAAGCTCGCCAGAGGTTGAGTCCCAAACGTAAATATTGCGTGTATTGGTGGAGACAATGTGCTGGCCGTCGGACGAACAGGAAAGGGAGATAACGTTCCCGCCAGGGCGCCCAAACTCTGTGAGGAGAGGTGACCAGTGTTCGCGAAAACCTCCAGCTATATAAGGAGCATCGGGGTCATCTTTGAATGTCCTGAACACGAGCGACGCCGTCGGGCTGAAAGGTAGGGCACCTTGGTATACCAGGAGCGGATGCTGCTCATACAGGTGGGTGTAAGCCTGGCAAAAGCGAACGGCGTCCTTGACAAATGAGCGCAGTGCACTTTCATGAACATAGTTTGTCTGCTCTACTGGTAAGACAACGGACAAGGTAGATTGACGTTGGCACTCACGTCGATCCACTCCTTCAGAGAGACCATCAGCCCAATGGTTTGCCTTGCCTTCTTCATCACTGCCATGACCTCCACCCAATGAAGGAAATGCGTGCGCAGGAAATTGCCGATCTCCTCACTGAAGTAGGCCTCACTGCACTGTACCTCGCACAGGTGATTGATCCAACACTTGGCCGCATACGTGACGTCTTCCTGGAGTTCCTGCGTCTCGAACGACGTAGACAACGTCATTTCGCACATATTCTTCTTGAGAACTGCTCCTAGACGACGCATGCATTGTCGCGCCAACCTCAGGTGATGAAACCGCTTATCAATGTACCAAGGAGAGTCAGCGCCACATCGCCTACGCTCGGTGATAAAATCTGCAAACGATGGGTGCATGACGCAAATGGGCCGATCAACTGCCCATTGCAGAACGGCTCCAAGGTGATGGATGGTATGGAGACAAGGCCGCTTTTTCTTAGTACTCGAGATGTCAGCATTGAGCAAATCAATCGTTTGAGCCGTCAGTGGGTTCTCAGCGACGATGACGATCCCCAAAATTTCTCGAAAATCAGCAGCGAAGGCGAAATCCTCCCATTTTCCTGCGCATTCGAGCGCGGTGGTGTAGATCCCGTCAAGCGCAGCCTCGGCATCTGCATAGAGGTCCAACTGCACCAGTTGCTCAAGGCGTTCCTCAGGGTCTTGACTGTTTTCGATATACCTACATGCTGTTGATGCCCAGACGAACAGGCCAGATGCCCGAAGTGCCAACGCGTTCACCCTGGAAGCACCAGGCCAGTCTGGAGGTAGAGATAGAAAGGCATTCTGCCGGCGGATGTCCGTCATTCTATGATGGATGTACGTCCGAACGTCATGCTCATTGGCTGGCGAGGCAATGTCAATCTCATGAGCCAAGATGTGCGAATGCGAACTGAAGACACAGTGAATGTCCCGCTCCGCGCGGCTCGTGATAAAGATACGCAGGGTAGGGGGGAGGCGAAAACTTTCTGATGCAAGGACTCTTAGCAACTCGTCGCGGGCCCCAGGTCGTCCACATTCATCTAGGGCGTCGATGACAATCAAGATAGGTCCCTCGCGTAAGCAATGCTCCATCGCTGTGAATGGCTCTACAAGTAGTTTCTGGAATTGCCAGCGCAACGGAGCCTGTTTAATGCTTGGAGTGTCCTCTATAACCTTGGATATTGCGTTACTGATTCGATGATCAAACTCTCCCAGTTGGTAGGCCAGCGTTCGGATGAGAAGAGCAGGGTCGTTTCGAGCCGCCACGCCGCGGGTAAAGAACACGAAGGAGCCGAGCCGACGAAGATTGCGGAAGATATTGGCGACAGACGTCGCGATTGTGCTCTTCCCCGCACCCGGAAAACCACGAAGCCAAAAGACATTGTTTTTAATCACAGGAGTGGCGGCCCATTCAAAAATTTTGGTGATGATATCCATACGCGTTTCTGGAAGACATTCGGAACGCAGTGCGTCGTCCATATCTGCAGGGCTGAGCTTCATCAGATTCTGTGCACTGACTGACACGATTGATCAGCAAATCAATGGTTGCAGTGAATGATGCTCCTGACCTAACTGCTTCACAGACTCATCGATGCGGAAACAGACGAATGTCGTCTGCATGGAAACACCCGAATCCAAGGACTGCCTGAGCAGAGTGAAACTTTGAGTAAAGAAGTTAATTTGCCGATCCATCCATGCGCTATGCATTAATCGTTCTGTGAAATTGAGTCTCACGTAGACAGCATTTTCGATGCAACCCTACCTCCAAAACCATGGCCGCTGCATTCGCGAATGAACATTGTGCATTCGACTGTTTGTGACAATAATCTATGGACGATTTCTTCGAGTACTGGCATCTTTTCCGGGAACGCCTTTACATTCTCGACGAAGCCATAGCAATCGCGCATTAATGACACAAGGTCACGCAACCGTGAGTCCCGGTCGACTTGCCCTTTGATGATCTGTTTACTATGTCAGAGAACATAGGCAACGGATGGACTAATAAATACACTGTAGAAGCTAGTCACAGTCTTCCATGCAACATTGATGTAGGGATGGATCTGCAAAGTCATTCGTGTCTTATTTTGTAACTCGCCATAAAGAAAGGTGGGTTATCTCACCTGAGCAACAGCATCACCGATCTGGATAAATACCTCGAGTTTCGTAGCAATCTCGGCAAAGCATTCGGCGAAGCCATCGGTAGTATATTTCATCTCTTCAACAAGGTCACCATCAGCATGTAAACAGATTATGAGGTGCCAGTCTGCTGATCCCTTGGAGGAATCCCTCGTGACATGCTTGCTAGGAAGCGGTTTGAGCTGTAAAGGAATATTGCAGCCCTGACCTGCTGTGGACGACGTTTCCATTCAGATGATGCGGCATCTTGTGCACGAGATGAAATTTCATACATCCCGTCCGGTTCAACAGCTCGGACACAGGTGCCTCTGCGGATGCCAGTAGCTGTGGCTGTCGGAGTAGTATCTTCCGCTTCAACTCGAATCGAAGGATCGTCTCCGACCTGGCTGGCCTAGAACGTCACATTGACCCAATTTTTGAGGTGAAAGTGACTGCACGGGAAGGCGCAAGGGTACCCACAACGAGAGCCTGTCTCCCCACTCAAAGTGCCCTGGACGTTTGGTCGAACCGGTTTTTGCTGCGCTAGGGCTTCCATCGACATTGATTTGAACAAAACACCTTGACCAATCGTTCGTAAAAGCCGGCAGCTCAGCCTTGATGACTGCAAAACATTTTAGATGATCGGTTGGACTGGAATCCTTGGATGTACATGTGGACTTACTGCTAAGTTCAATATTCATTATCTCTGCGGAGGACCTTGGAGAGGACTGGAGTGGCCGCAAAAGTGGTGACGGTGGGTCTTCTCTCTTTATAAGGTGCGACTGGCGCTGGCACGACGCCCGTTTTCAAACCATTCAGTCGCAATTGAAGTAAAGATGATATCGACTATACTTGAGAATTTTGAGATGCGCTCGCTACATGATGCATTACATGCATCGACCATCGTAATGGTTTACATCCAGCCACTGGTACATAGTAGTCGACGTGCTGTCGCGCCACCACGGCTCTGACTTACGCTATTTAACAAGATCTGCGACCAATTTCAAGATGTCTGAAAAGAAACCATGTACACTGCTAGAGGGATGATCTCAAACAACGCTGGAGGGTCGCGAAAGCTTATGCCCATCCTCATTCCCTGTGTCTGAACCCCCACCACCACCAGCAGACGAAACCGAACCCGACCTCTCCGACCTCCCCTTCTTCCTTACTCTGCTGCCCTTCTGACGTCTGGTCTCGCGTCCACGCATGGATTTAAACATCCAGGTATTTTTCAACTCCTCCATCAACAACTCCGGATCCATAAGATACCGTTCTGTTCCACCCCAAATCGGCCAGAACGTGAAGACAGCAATGACCGCCATGCCTGTGCCTGTGATGATGAGGGTGATTGGATAAGGAGAGCGGAAGATGACGAGTGAGAGCGCCGTGATAAAAAATAACATTCTATTGATATAGCCAAGTTCATTTGAGTATCGGTCAATTCATTCCAGGAAAGAGAACGCACCCCCACATGAGAAGACCATAAGGAACGCTATACATGATGGCCAAGTGATCGATGCCGATCAATGTAGTCGTCATTGTTGACATATATTCCGCCTATAGATTCCATGAAGGGTGAGTCTTGATTCTAAACGAATAATCCAAAGACCTTGACCGTTGCGTTTGCAGTATTATATGCTGTTCTTTGACTCTGCCCCGAAAGAATGACAGACGCGACGAGCGATCCGACCGCACACAATATAGACAAGTAGATTGCGATGGCGGATGAAGGTTGGTGGCCCGATTGACCGAGGTCGATACCAGGAACACTGAGGAAACTGACATTGACGGCTAGCATCACTGTAGACTTGCAAATTTCCACGGTTACAACCACAAATGAAACGGGACCATCCGGGATACGTACATAGACCGTGAACCCGGCCCACTCGTTAGTTACGTTGGAAACGAAAGCTTTCCAGCGTCGTTGGACGATGGTCATGTCGACCCAAACGCCTTTCAGGCCTTTTGCGTGGACGACAGGTGCGCCGAATAGAAGCACGTTAACAATGCGCAGAAGGAGGGAGATGCGTGCACGCTCTTGCGGAGTCTCATAAACCGACTGGTCGACGTCGAGGCGAGCGCCGAGCTGGCCATGAAAGTTGAAAAATTGGATACGCACTGAGGGCTATTTAGTAGGGGGTCTGTATGGGGCTACATAACCTACTGAACATTCGCATGAATCTTGCTAAACAAATCAGTCAGAATGGTGTGCAGTAAGGCAGGCAGAAATTCCTAACCTACGACACACATTAAGTGATCATTGGGTTGTCCGATTGTTCCTGCACAAAATGTCGTATATAAACAACCACAGAAAGGTCATTAGAAGCTGACCTTCAAGAACATTCATAATATCCATCATTTTGGAGAGTTCGCCCGTTTCAAAAGGTGCAAGAGATGTGTCGGATGTGACAGATTCTGAAAACTCCATGAACGAGGTTCTTTGTTTCCTTCGCTCCATGCTTACCAGCGTTTGCATGAATGATAAGGCCTCTCAATTCATAAAAAGTTGCACTTTGGAGCACTCTATCATATGGATATAGTTCACAATGCCACCTGTGAATGTCTTAATTATTTCCGTGTTCCTGGATTTGAGGGTGTTCCTGTAGTTAATGTGAGACTATGCCATTTGCAAACAACGGACATCACCAACGACGACTTGCCAGTATTGCATTTCAAGGGCACACTCTGTTGACCAGTCAACACGGACGACCACAAATAATGACCAACTTACTGATGTGCGTGGGCTCCTTCACCCCCCTCACGTTCCCGTACATGCCTGAAGGGTCGAAATCCTCCAACCAAAACAGCAATTTTCTTTCAAGATCAACAAAGTAGTACAGGCATACTTTGCGCTTCGTGGTTTCGTCTCTTGAGAGCTCCAATGCGAGTTCAATATTGCTATCGGGAAGGTTGAGACCGTTTTGTTTGGCACTCTGGAATAATCTGTGGGAGCAATCCTCGATTGCATCCAAATTCCTCGTGCGTCGGATATCGCTGTCTGTGAATACGCGCTGTATGAGATGTCCCAGAATGAGATCGATGCCTGAATCGGACGAGATATTGGCCAGTAACTGACGCGCTCGGTGTGATAGAAATACAGTGCGCCTTCTGGATGCGTGCAAGATATCCAAGGTGTCTTGACGCTAGGATCTGTAGGACTAAAGACCGCGTTGGATTCATCCTGCGCAACACAAAAAATATCAAGATATCAACTTACTCTTGAAAGACCCTCTGGAGGGCACGTATCCGAACCGGGCTACGGTGCATTTTTCTTTTGTATATGATCGTGAGCTCAGTACTTCGCATCCAGTGAAGCCACAGAAAACACACATCAACACCTTTCTGTCATATCTATCAATCTGGCTAGCTCCAAAAGGCCGGAGCTCGCGTAGCGGTGCAGAACGGTCACCGCCAACTACAGAAATCGCTGGCGTCGTCGACGGCATTGGCAAAGGCGGGTACGTGGGGTCCATCGGCACGTCGTTGAGAGCAGGACCGATGGTAGGACTGGGCACTTGCATTCGCGATGATGGATCCATCGGATTTCCACCACCAACGGCGAGGGATAACGAAGAGCTATAACCACTCCTCTCGGATTGGGTACTATAGTCAGTATGGAGCGCCGGAGTGGACGGGATGGGTGGTACGGAATTGTGAGGGTCGGGAAGAGAAGTGGTTGGATCTGGATCCCGGTCTGTAGTCACAGAGACAGAGGGAACCACGCTTCCAACGATACCACCTGTTCTTGCACGGTCAACAGTCCCGACAGTCTTTAAAAAACATGGTGACTTGGCGGCACCACGGAGCCGGGTAAAAAGAGTCGCAAAAATAAGCAGAAGACGACGGAGACGGTTCGCTGCGAATCTGAGCAACCATTTCAAAAGCTTCAAGAAAGTATCAAAACTATGCCTGGTCATGAATTTGTGCACGTTGGGAGGAGGTGCGCGAACGGTGAAGCTTTACAAGGAGAGGTGGAGACTACTGGCATGAGGCAACAACAACGTATTTGTCGTAACGAATGAACGATTGGCGTCTGACCAGCCTGGGTAAACAACATTGTCAAGTGGACCCATAAGGATACATAAGCAAAAATACCTCTGGGCTAGTCGTCATATTGGATCCACACCCACAACTTGGCGAAAAGCAGGGTATACACGCGCTGTGGCAACCCTACCTTTTGAGCCATGAGTCTTATGGACTCTTACATCGTTGATTAAGGGAAACGCGTCTTGAATCGAGTCGTAGACGACCGTCCGACGGTGGTGCTCACGTAATCTAGGATGTAAACGATCGAGGACTAGGTAACCGAGTTCATACCATTACACACATTTGACCTAGCACTGGTGTGCTCGAACAAGAGAAAAATCTGCAATACGGCAGTTCTTACACTAAGGTTCTACAAGACAAAATGAACACTCGTTACAGTCCTACAACCCTCCCCCATTCAAGATATACTCTATTGCAGCGTGTACATTGCCAGCGGTTGCGAGAAGTGCCCGAACATTCTGTGATGCATTCGTAAAACCCATGTCTTGTAATTGCTGTCATGGGATGAGTAAGCTGGGAATTAAAGCCGGATGAATAAGTAAAAATTCACCTGAAGCTGGGACTGGAATCGTTCTTCTGGCGGTCTTGTATCCGCCGGACGAGCGGGAGCGCCAAAGCCTCCCCCAAACCCACCGAGCCCTCCATATCCGCCGAACGCGGCCTGCATCTGCTGCAACAGTGCAGGGTCGAAAGGTGGGACGGCTCCAGCCCCTGTACCTGCTGCCGTTGGCTGTGGTGGGAAGAAAGCGGCGAAAGGGTTCGGTGGAGGCTGTTGCTGCTGGTGTCCCTCAGTTGATGTGGGGGATGTCGACGAAGGGACGCTGCCCGACGGTACCCCGGGAGCAGGAAAGCCAGCCCTAGCGGCGGAACCACCAAAAGGGTTTCCGAATGGGTCGCCACCCATGCCTCGGAAAGCAGAAGCCATCTGTAACATGGAGCGCATAGTTTCAGGATTCGACCTGCAGTCAACCTGTAAGTCATCGTAGGGCGACGAGAAAGTGCAAGTGAGTCACATCATCTCTCTGAACCGCTCGCTCTGGAAAAGCTCGCGAACTTGAGGAGCCATGGCAGCTAGTTGTGGATTTGAAGCAATGACTTGATCCAGAACAGCTGGGTTGGACATAACACTCGACATTTGTTGCAGGAATTGTGGCGAGCTCATCATCGTTTGCATCTACACGGGATGAGTAATCAGTCCGCACCATTGGTTGAACCGCTCGTCTCATGCACCGCTCACCATGTTGGGGTCGTTTGGATTGATGCCCATCTCTGCGAACGGATTGAAACCAGCCAATGCACCGAAACCCAAGTGGCTATTGATTTGAGTGAGCGGATCGTGGGGGTTCTGGCCAGCTTGCATAGTTGGAAGGGGTTGTTGAGAGGGAGCAGTCTGTTGTGTCGACGAGGAAGCCGCCGAACGCGACACGCCCTTCACCATGTGAATCGTATGGGAAGATTGGATTTTGTAAACTGATAATAGGTCTTCATCCTGGTAAATGGGGCGCGGAAGTTAATGAGAAAGCTGCATAGTGGAGACATGACGAGTGGATGAACACCTTCAACACCCTGCCTACAGCACCAACGTCAAGACCAATTTCCGGACATATATGATGACTTGGTACACACCAGAGTAGATCAGTCTCTGTCGATCTGCTGGCACGTCTGACTTTTCCGAGATTGCCTGCTTTAGCTCCAGGACTGTCTTGTCGGTGTTGATTGTTATCTGGAGCTTCAGCTCGCTCGGCCCTATTCAGATGGTTTAGTCGATGATCACCCATGACGAGAAAGACAGACCCTTGACGTTAATCTGAATTTCTGAGGGTCGTGTGTCTGCCATGGTGAGTGGAGCGGTCAAAGGCAGATGTGGCGCGGACCCGCGATCAAAGCTTCCTCCAAGCCGCCATGCAGCCACCGAGTATAATTACACGTAGCGCTCAGCCGTGCACAGGCCAGATTTTAACTGCGGATCTCATCGCATTATCTGTTGTTCTCTAGCCCTCACTACCTCGACAAGTCCCAACTGAACCATGTCTGGCGATCTCTGCGAAGACTGTTTCCGAACTGTGAAACACTCGGGTGCATCTGTGGGAAGCTCGATAACCATCGCGGATGTCCCCACGTATCTATCAGAACCAAAGGAAGTTGGATCCCAGCGGAAAGTTCTGCTCTACTTTTCCGATGTCTTTGGTCCATTCTACAACAACAACAAGCTGCTTCAGGATTATTTTGCGTCCCATGGTATGTTTAGTCTTCCACTCGTCTTCACATCCAACCCCCATGGCAACGTAGGTTTCACTGTACTGGGAATCGACTACTTCTTCGGCGACGGGTTAGAAATCGCACAGAAAGATCCAAGTTTCAATCGCGATGTTTGGAGAGAGAAAGTCCTGAAGCAAGCTAAGGAGCACACCCCAAAGTGGGTCGAAGCTGTCCGACAGAAATACGGTCAATCTCTTGTCTTCCTTTTTATAATCACTCAGGGCTGACCGCGATCGTAAGGCAACACGGGTGTGAAGTATTGTGCAGTTGGTGAGATCCTGCATGTCCCATGGTTGTTGGTTCCTATTCATATATTTACTCCAGGATACTGCTTTGGTGCCCCATACGTCTTCGATCTCGCGGAAAAAGAACTTATTGTAGCGGGTCTGTTTGTTTTTCCTATCTGCCGCCCATATACTAATCTTACGTTCATTTTTCTGATCAGCTTCCATTGTGCATCCATCTGGCATGGTCGACCGTTCAACCGGTGCTCTGCGGGAAGAACTTGTCCAGAACTGCAACGGTAAGTGCACGAGGCAAAATCTCAAGACCGATTCCTCATCTACTCCACAGTGCCAACCCTTTTCTCCTGTGCAGGTGTGCCCCGATACGACGTCATAGTCACCAGAGCCATTAACCCTTCAATTCTGCAGAGACCGATCCCATGTTCTCTCCCGAAGTGCGCCGACGTACGGAGGACATCTTAGTGGAAAAGAAAGCGACATATTATTTCCAGATCTTCAGCGGCGTTTCTCATGGCTTCGCCGTCCGCTGTGACATCTCCGTGGAAGCCCAGCGTGCGTGTAAAGTACACTTTTTCCTGGTTCAATGTGTCCTCAAAGAGTTGTTTTCGCAGGCTGGGCGAAAGAAGAATGTGCACGAGGCACTCTGGAGTGGTTCTTGAGGTTCTCAGCATAAGGACCACATTCAGAAATAGCAAAGTGAAAAGAAGTAGCCCTCCGTGTACACCATCGTTTCGGAATGCCCAGTCTCATCTGACATATCAGCTGGTCTTCTGATCATGAAGTGGCGTATCCTATGACTTTGTGATGAACGGTGTACAGTCGACGATCGTATTCTCGCCAAATTCATCTAAACACATACACGGCTATAAAGCCTGTAGCAATCGCGAGCTTGTGAGAAAACGAAAGCCCATCATGTCAACCACTTGCATGCTCGCTGGTCCTCCCGGAAACTGCTGTTTCACCTGCGTGAAGCACTGCGGTACCCCTGTCGGACGCATCGAGGAACTAGGCGGGATGAACACGTACATCTCTGACCCTCCACCAGAGGCAACAGGGGAGCACAAGAAAGTCATCCTATTCCTCGCCGATATCTGGGGACCCTTGTTCATCAACAACCAGCTGCTCCAAGACTATTTTGCGAGCTGGGGTACAGTATTCTGCGGTAATACTAGTAGTTTGGCGCCTGGCTAATGTTTAAATAGGCTTCATCGTGCTCGGTCCTGATTACCTCTTCGGAGACACTGCAGAGAACCATATCGCATCTGAAGGTAGGGAAGAGTGGATACAAAGCTGCCGGGATCCTGCGATCAAGGCGTTCCCAAAGTGGTTCGATGCCGTCAAAGCGGTGTATGGTGCGCTTCATTCAAGTCTACTATCCGATTTATATGGCGAATGGACTGAGGATTAAATGATGTAGGCACGGACACAACCAAATACTGTGCTGTCGGTAAGTACGAGCGAGCGTCGGTTCATTATTTTATCTCAGTTGAGATTAACGGCCATCCTTTCTACTTCAGGATATTGCTTTGGAGCGTCATTCGTGATGGATCTGGCTGCAGATGGATCGATCGTAGCAGGTAAAAAAGAACATTCTTTTCCCATAAAGTTATGATCGATGTTCTTGCAGGAGCCCTCGCGCATCCCGCTTTCCTCGACGAGAGCCACTTTGAAAAAATCAACAGTAAGTCAGACTTTGAAATCCGAGTGAAAACAGGACATCTCACACACCTCTGCAGGGCCAGTTCTGCTGTCTTGTGCAGGTAAGAAGCAACGACGGTCTATTTTGTCAGAAAATTGAACGAGAGTTAGAGGATGACCATACATTCCCCCTCCCATCGCGGCGCCGTGGCGAGGACATCATGATCGAGAATAAAAAGACGTACTACTTCCAGGTCTTTTCAGGAGTCAAGCATGGCTTCGCTGTGCGTGGAGATCCTAGCATCGATCAACAGCGTAAGTATCCCATTGTTACCGACTTGGCTATCGATTGATGCTTTGCTCTCAGGCTGGGCGAAAGAAGAAAGTGCTCGCGGCATCAAGGAATGGTTCTCAAGACTCTCGTCTTGAAACCAGAGAGAATGAATTTGCGCGGTCAAATGAACAGCAAAAAATGGTATCACACGCCCGACCAGAAAGAACACTAGTGTACACCGATCTTGAACAAACCTGAATGGATGTTAACCAAGTAAAATGGAATAAAGTCATTCTCACAGATCACAGGGTCAACTGGCGTCTTATAGGTATTCAACTCAACCAATCTCGATACCATCGATCTTCACCGCGATTCGGATGGGGAAGGGTGAAATCCCTGTCGCGTTCGTGATTAAAGGGACGGCATTTCGACCTCGTTCTGATGATGTGTGTGTGAGCATGACGCGCAATGCCTTGGACAATGTCGCCGATAGCATGGAATCAAACTCCTGCCGATCTGAAAAAGGTATCAACGAAAGTAGACGGTGACTATAAACCAGCTATAAACCTTTATCGGATTTTGGCTGCCTCATCTCGACATTAACGACCCTGCACAGAAGTCCATGGTGAGACAAGGGGAGAAATACGAAACAACACAAAACGCACTTACCAGTGTTCCCATGGAACCTCTTCCTCTCCAAGGTACACCTGGAACCAAGACTTCTTTGGCTTCTTCTCCGAAAAGGTGACCATGATCTTGTTTGACGGACGATGAGCTCATGAGCTCCCAAAAGCGACGATGGTGGAGACGCACTTGACCACGTTTACTCGCACCACTCTCGATACCCTTCCAGAAGATATCTACTTTCTCATCGACGAGCTGTCCCATCTCCGGGTCCGCGACTCCCGGCTATCGTAACGATTCAGCATATCATACTAGCTATACCAAAACCACAAAGAAACGCGCACCATCGTCACATCAAGTACTTCGAACGTCTGCGGCTTCACAGTCCCAAACAATCGATGGAACAAAATGGAATGAAGTATCGCATGCAACACTTCCTTTGCACTGCGTCTGTCGAGGATCTGGGCTGTCATTGTATCAGAGTGTCGATCTCTAATAGCTAGGAGTTACCCGTACCACATCGATTGTCACGGTGGGGAGGCTGGTATTCATTTTGAGTATTGTACGGTTGGGAATTGATCTGCTCTGGGTATCAAGGATATGCAGTGTTCATGAGGAAAAGTACGAAACCGGAATGACGATGGTGGTGCACAAGCTGTGTTTGATGCAATCATCTTATAATTATGCTACATACATACGTCGAAGTAAAATAACGGCAATCTCCTTATGGGTGTCACACGCGGGCTGCCAGCAAGTAGTCTTTCTGCATTTACAACAGAAGCACAGTGCAAGACAAAAGATTCAACAATCCATTAAAACAAATCGCCATCAAGCGCCGCGGACGAGAGAGTACGCGGTGTATGTCGATCCGAAAAGGAGACCTAGAAGAAACATTCATGCCATCAATACTCCCACCACGAGTACAGTTGATACAACGCGATGCCAAGACGCACCGATGAGCGGGATCTCCCCGAGAATACCTCCACGAGTGTTACGCTGAAAGATGGCGGTTCGTCAAGTTGAGCTCATGTCGAGGCATGTAACTTTACCTTGGCGGGATCACCAGACGTGTAACCAATCGTGTACAAGATACGAGTGAAGGACCAGAAGGCGCAAGCAGACGCCGCCAAGACTGGGTACTTGACTCCAGTGACCAACGTTCTGTTGACACACGCGAATGGTTCGTCAGTGAAATGCATGGACCAATTTGTGTGGGTACTCACGTCACCAAAATGAAAGGAAAGTGTTCCAACGTGTTTTGATGTGCGCCTGGAGAAGCGAGTCGACTCAGTACCGTAGCTTGATCGCGGCAGGACGATTGTACTCACGTTGTGCACAGTTAAATAGGTGAGCGTCTTTGGAAGCGGCAGCCTCAGCCTTCTCGGCGTACACTGTAGAGTACCCAGTCAAATCCATCAGTCCTCGGGAAGGATAAAGTAGGAATTAGACACTGCTTACACTGAGGATACTTGATTCCCGACTTTGTGCGGTGTCTGCCCACAACAAACACTTGCCAACCGAGCACCCATACGGTTGACACCAGGGCGGCGCCAACGTAGCCGAATCTGCAGTTATCAGTAAGATGTCCGGTAATGAACTGCACGAGAAACAGCGCACTCAGCAGGAAGGATGATAGAGGTAGACATGTTTTATTTCTTGATGGAACTTGGCAAGGCTTTTACTCTCTTATACCCGTTCGCGCTGCGTCGATGTGTGACGTGTGTCACCGGCAAGGGTATATTTTTACCTTTGTTTTTACCAGCTGAATAAAAGCCGACCGGGCGGCGATTTGCAGCGCTTGCGTATTGTCCCGGCTTGCACTAGCACTGTTAGTACTAGTAGTAACCGTGATCTGCTAGTCGAACACACTGGCTTTCACTCCTGAGCTTGGTGATTTCAGACCTCTTCAAATCGAGATGATATCCTTGACAACTAGAGAGCAAGTACACACCAACACATTCTACCACAAGTCCAATACTGTGTAATAGATCGATCAAGGATTCCTCAGAGTTTGAGCACGGAACCCGCTCCCGACGGCAAAAGCCAACACACGGTTCGGGGGGGTGATGGTACAAGGCCGCGACAAAACCTAGATAAAAAAGGAGCGACTAGAAGTTTTGGATTAGTGGAAACATCGACAAGTCTTCTGAGGTACAGTGCGAAATCTGTGCGAAATGAAAGAAACCGATAGGACCATCACGACAGCTCCAGTGGGGTCTCGCTAGGAGATGGTAATGTCGGAGAGCGATGATGGGACGAAGTGCCCACATCAATTTCGTACTCCACTGTCTTTTCGACATTGATCTCCAGCTAGAAGAATGATCAATATGAACGGCCACAATACCGTGCGCTCTATAAAAACTTACCTTGGTGGCCATCTGATCAGCGCGGGACTTTGGCACAATGAGCTGAAAGAGGAGCCCAGAGTGTATCATGCCGACATACCGCGTAATTACTTTTGTAGCGATTTGAAAGCCCAGGGAACGCAACAGGAAGCTCGCCTGAGAGACCACGCTGTGCACGTTCTTGCTGAAGTTGCCTGCGGGCATTCAATCTACAGAAAAATCAGGTTTAGAAAGTGAAGGCGTAATAAACAACGCACGTGGCAAGTAGAGAATTGGCATACACTGCCGTGGTACCATCATCGTGAGCGAGAGAACACCATCATAACGAACACTTACGCTTGCTGATCACAAAATGTAGTCCCATGAAAATAAGGTTGTTAGGCATAACAAGCCACTGTCACCAACGTCAGCAAAGCGCTCAATCATCACCTTCGTGACCTACACATATCATGGACACGACAGTTGCAGTGCTGCGAACATATAAACACGTAGACCCATCCTCGACAAAGGTACCTACCTCGTCAACGAATTATTTTCAAAAGTATACAAGATTACTGCGTTGATTACGTGGTCCATACTATCGCAGCACATCAATGGGGTCAAGTTGGCCAAGAAGAGGACTTACCTAGATGAAGATTTCCGGCCATTCCGTAATGAGTAACATAGAAACACTGCAATCATGACATCCACGAGTGATGATAGTGCGAGGCCAAGGGTAAAGACCCACTGGTGCTCGTAAGATCATCATGGTATCAAAGCTACAACAGATGGGCTCACGCGAAATTCGGCCTTGAAGCTAGAAAACGTCTTCATGTGTATCCTACAAACTCCCCGTCAGGCACGGAACCTGCCAAGGGTGACTGTTCGCTGTGACTTACATCTCGGCGGTGGTGACTAGGCAACAGAAGGGACAGTTCAACATGGGAATAGATCGTCCGCTGATCGCAGAGCTTACCCGATGCGGAACCTGATCACTCAAGTAAAACACCGCTACCAACTTGACTGCAAAGAGGGACTCACACAAGCGCAAGAATGCAAATGTAACCTGATGTATTCGCCGTTTTGTCAGGTATGTACCATTTTTGACAGCATCGCACTCACGAGAGGAGCGGTGATACGCCAATCACGACGGCTCACTGAAGGACACGTAAAAATTGATCCGTTCAATCCCCATTTTACTCACATTTGTGGATTCGATGTGCAAAGAAACTACGAAGAAATTGGGTAAGCGAAATCGAAAAGCATGATCCGAGAAGAGCGTACCAATGTACAATAAACGTAAGGATAGCCTGGAAGTCTGATCAGTGCGAGCAAGGAATTACATACGCCAGCTTCCTCACCGTCAGCGCTATGGTCATCTGTTGAACAGCATTACTGGATTAAGTCATAGTCAAGAAAAGATACCCACAGCTACCGTCCTGGAGGTCGCAAATTTTCAGAACAACTGAGACGAATAGAATTGACGATAGACGCGCCTTGGTATGAGATCAATTTTGGAGGTGTCTCCAAAGTACTGGATGAGATATATCCATAGGGATGCGCAAACCAATGCCGTGTGCGCAGTGTCAAGTAACCTAAGTACAGATAGGTTTCAAACGACCAAGAACATGGATGCTAGTGAAATAGCACACTGACCATATCGCACCGACCTTTGAACTGGTTCAGTGGCTTGGGTGTTCCAGAGGATAGAATCACTCACTGTGGCTTTAATTCTGATATCATCGTTTGGGTAGAGTCTTGTATAGATGAACGACTGGACTGTGACGATGCCCGACAGCCTGCAGGAGGCGCGCCCATCAACTCCGGGCCGGGCGGGCGAGAAGGACATTGAACTCACCCCGAGGCAAGAAACCCGCCCAGAAGTAACGCGCCATATGTCGCAGGAATGCTTATGGTCATGCTGCTCGACGTATCCAAGATGAAGGAAGGAAATAGGGAAGATGAGGGAAGGAAGCGCTGAGAAATAAGTGGGGAGGAGTCAACGTTGGAAAACGTTCAAGTTGCAAGGCGAACCGGTTTAAATCGATGGGCGAGAGCTGCCCACACGAGGGCGAATTAGTGCGCCCATACATTCCAATATGGAGCCGATCACGGCAGCATCCATTGTCGTACAAGGCCATCGAGAAGGACAACGTTCTGTGGCAAGTACGAATCGGGTTATCTAGCGCTTACTTCCGCGAAGGTACTTGAGAAACAACAAATGTAAGTATTACAACCTGAAACGACCTGTACGAGACCACGCAGGGTGCCAAGGCACGCCTGAGGTCTGTCAAACAGATGTTGAGTTGACATCTCCAGAGTTAGCCGCAGGGTCAAATCATCCCTCAGGGCTCAGATCCATGTTTGACGGGGGACTGAGCAACCTCGCGATCCTGAATAACTGATTCAATATGGCGATGTGTGAAAGTCACAAGTATACACTTGTACCACAGGAGTCTGCCAGATTTTGCCCAAGTCGAAATTAAACTCAATCAATCCTACGTGAGGCGATGCTCTTGAGCTGAAACACGAGGCATCCCTGGTCCATCATAGACAAAAGTATCGCGTTAGTTGAATTGACTGTAAGATATATAAAACAACTGCGTACGAAAGTGGCACACTTTCCAGCACGAGTGGGCCAGCGTGTCATTGAAAGGTAATCTAGTTTGCATGAGTGGTGGAGTTAGAGCCCACAACGCACAACATCTTCTCCTTCGAGCGCGCTGGCAGCTCAAGGCGTGACCTGCCGGGCACCAAAGGTAAAGGCGATCAGAAGAAATAATGCGATTGCAGATGTGTGCAACGCCATTCATCACTGGCGTAAGATCTCTCCTGGTTCAGTAAACCTCCAGAGACGCTTACGAGCGCAAAGTGTAGGGTAACACCAAACGTACACCGTCATTTGCCTCAGATGCAAGTCACTAGTAAGTACATACATACTTGCTGCAAGCCAACGCGGAGGCATATCACGCGTCCTGTCACAGTCACAGTTACGTCACAAACTCACTCTTCCTCTTTCACAACCAGCGCCAACAACATTGAAGATGGCCGTATGTCAACGTCCATCCCACCATTCGGAAGTTAGCTAAAGTTTATTCAGGCTTCTGTACCAACGGAAGAAGACGTGCTCAGCGATGTGGTTCCCAGCAACATCGTCTCTCGGCAGGTCAGTGTAGATCCCCGGGTGCATCTCTGCGGTCAACTAACGGAAAACATGGCTTTGTATTCCTCAGCAAAGTGAGGGCGCGGACGATGGCGAGAGCGAGTATGTTGATGGGGGCGCGAGCATGGATGAAGATGAGCTTCAGAGTGAAGAGGAGAGTGCGGTATGTGATGCCGAATTCAGAGAAACGTGAGCGTACTTGATCGCACTACCCTCAGCAACCTGTCGCAGGAAGTTCGTCGCCTTCCAAAATGGCCAGAATGCAAGAAGTGGCGGAAAGGCAACAGAAAAAGCAAAAGCGCAAGGCCGACGAGAGCCAGCTTCACGTAAAGAGGCAGGAGATGGATAAAGCGAAGGCGGGTCTATAGCCACAACGCTGGAATATCTCATCTCACAATCCTGCAGATTGCTGACGCAGTGAAACGTTATTCTTACCTGCTCGGTCAAACTGATCTCTTCAAGCATTTCGTCGATCTGAAGGTTAGGCTGTACGTACCAAAACTTCATGTTACTAACCTCTTGGATTTAGAAAGCCCGCGATCCGCAATATGCTGCACTTCTCGAAGCCCAACCAAAGCAGAAGGGAAGAGGGCGCAAGAAAGCAGTGTAAGCACCTTGTCAAATTCAATAATCACGAGACTCACCCAATTTCAGCGACCAGAGCGCGCGCCACAGGAAGTCAGAGAAGGAAGAGGACGAGGAAATGCTCAAAGATGGGGAGCTTGCCGCTGATGGGGATGATCAACCATACGTTTTTGAGGAATCGCCAAGCTGTAAGGGTTTATTGTTACATGTATCCACTCCGCTCACGACGTACACAGATATCAATGGCACTATGAGGGCATACCAGCTTCAAGGGCTGAACTGGATGGTCTCACTACATCACAATGGATTAAATGGCATTCTTGCTGATGAAATGGTGCGTGTCGTTGCTTCGGCATGCTGTGGCCACTTAAGGATAGGACAGGGTCTGGGGAAAACATTACAAACAATCTCGTTCCTATCATATCTGAGGCATTATCGCGATATCCACGGTCCACATCTCATCGTAGTTCCCAAATCAACCCTTCAGAATTGGGCTCGTGAGTTCGAGCGATGGACGCCTGATGTCAATGTCGTCGTGTTGACCGGTTCGAAGGAGGAGCGTGCAGAACTCATCGCCAACCGACTCCTCCCGCAAGACTTTGACGTTTGCGTCACCTCCTACGAAATTTGCCTCATCGAGAAGTCTGCTTTGAAGAAGTTCTCGTTTGAATACATCATTATTGACGAAGCGCATCGCATCAAGAACGTAGACTCCATTCTCGCACAGATCGTTCGCTCATTTATGTCCCGTGGCCGTTTGTTGATCACCGGCACACCGCTCCAGAACAACTTGAAGGAGTTGTTCGCTTTGCTCAATTTCATTTGCCCTGAAATATTTTCTGACTACGCCGATTTGGATTCGTTCCTGCACAAGGACGACGCAGGCGCCGACGGTGAGGAGGAGAAGAGCAAGAAAGTTGTCGAGGCCCTGCACAAGATCTTGCGACCGTTCCTTTTGCGACGTGTGAAGTCGGACGTCGAGAAGAATCTCCTTCCGAGTATGTGATACTTTGCTAAGTGGTGTCCTTGATGATTGACGTCTACGATGTCATACAGAGAAAGAGATCAACATTTACGTTGGTCTCACAGAAATGCAAAGGAAGTGGTATCGGTCTGTGTTGGAGAAGGACATAGATGCTGTCAATGGTCTGTTCTGCATCTAACCTTCACTTTCAGGTTACTGACCTGTATTCGGATAGGACTTACCGGGAAGAAAGAAGGCAAGACACGACTGATGAATATGGTGATGCAGGTACGTGCCAACAGCAACCGCTCCGCGACTCACCTGACACGCCACGAAGCTTCGGAAAGTGACATGTCATCCATACTTGTTTGACGGCGCAGTAAGTTACAATTGCCTGCATTATCGCTCTAATGCCAGCTTAAATCGCTCCTACCATTAGGAACCAGGTCCTCCGTATACCACGGACGAGCACCTCGTTCAGAATTCGGGAAAGATGCTTATTCTCGACAAGTTGCTCAAGTCCATGAAAGCCAAAGGATCGCGCGTACTGATTTTCAGTCAAATGAGTCGTGTATTGGACATCCTAGAAGACTACTGCCTGTTCCGTGGCTTCAGTGCGTAAACTCCATCAATATTTCCATTGACCCGGTGTTTAAAAAGTTGCAGAATACTGTCGTATCGATGGTAGCACGGCCCATGATGACAGAATCGTTGCTATCGACGAGTACAACAAACCTGATAGCGAGAAGTTCATATTCCTCCTCACGACGCGTGCTGGGGGACTCGGAATCAATTTGACGACGGCAGATATTGTCATTCTTTATGACAGCGATTGGTAGCTTCTCCATCTAATGTAGTTTGAACTGGTATTGACGTTCCTGTTAGGAATCCCCAAGCCGACTTACAGGCGATGGACCGTGCGCATCGTATTGGGCAGACGAAGCAGGTCTATGTTTTCCGCTTCATTACCGAGGACAGTGTGGAAGAACGCATGTTAGAGCGGGCTGCCCAGAAGCTTCGCCTTGACCAGCTCGTCATTCAACAGGGCCGGCAGCAGCAATCCAAAGGCAAGTTTTTGTTTCGCTTGCGTCTCCATGAGTCCATAATCTTTCTCGTGCAGCGGCGAGCAAAGACGAACTTTTGGAAATGATCACGCATGGGGCCGAGAAGATCATCAACGTTTCCCAAGAGTGCGTGTTCTCGGACGTTAGAATAATGTTTTTCTCAACTGAACAACACCCACAGAACTTTGATCAACGATGACATCGATGCTATCATCCAGCGCGGAGAAGAGCGTACTGCGGAGCTGAATAGCAAATACGAAGGTCTCAACCTCGAAGATCTTAGTAACTTCAAATCAGACAACTCTGTTCAGCAGTGGGAAGGCGAGGACTTCCGTGCTGGTCGGAAGGGGCTAAACTTCAACATGCTTTCGCTATCGAAGCGGGAACGTAAGACCAATTACTCGGTGGATAATTACTTCAAGGACACGTTACGTCCTGGTATGCCACAGAAGGAGAAGGCACCCAAGATGCCGCGTGCGCCGAAACAGATCCAGATGTGAGTTTCGCAGCGTTTATAAGGATATGTGTTTCGACAGGAAGCTGATTTCTCTGCAGCCAAGACTTCCAATTCTTCGACCCTGCTCTAGCTCAGCTGCAAGAGCGGGAACTTGCTGTGTTCAAGGTTCGTTTGCGTTCGTCCGCTCTACTTCGCTTTGCTGACGGCCTTTTCAGCGCCAAAACGGCATTGCGGCGACGTTGAGAGAGGCCCAAGCGCCTGAGGATACGCCTGAAAAACTTGAGGCAGAGCGAGCTGCAGCACAGGAGTTCATTGACACAGGTAGTTGGACCCTTTGCCACTGATGACGTACGCTAATGAATGCTCAATATGTAGCTGAGCCTCTCACGGAGGAGGAACAAGCACTTAAAGAGCGGTATTCTGAATCTGGATTCTACGACTGGAGTCGGAGGGACTTCCAGCAGTTTGTCCGCGCGTTGGAGTCTTATGGGTGGTGGGTGCACTGATCCAGACTTTAGAGCCATGTCTTTAGACACTGACATGATGGAGTGATGCAGGACTGACGATTTTGACCTCCTCGCGTCAGAGGTACAGGACAAGGGCCCGCTGGAAGTCGAGGAATATTATACATACTTCAAGAAACACTGGAAAGAGCTCGCTGAACATCCCCGTATCGCAGCGCGCATAGCAGAAGGTGAAGCCAAACGTACCAAACGGTCCAACTTGGAGTTCCTCCTCTCCAAAAAGATCGCCTCCGTCAAGCACCCAATGCAGGAGCTGGAGCTCAACTACCCGACTACAAAGGGCAAAGTCTATTCTGAGGAAGAAGACCGGTACCTTCTCTGTCGACTGAACTACTACGGCATGCAGGCGGACGACGTGTATGAGAGGATACGGAAGGATATTCTAGAGTTCCCGGTGTTTAGATTTGATTGGTTCTTCAAGAGTCGGTCTGTGCAGGAGTTGCAGAGGAGATGTAATACGCTGTTAGGGATGATTGAGAAGGAGGCGGAGGCTCAGGCTCAGCAGGAGGGTAAGTCGAAGGGGGGAAGGGGCAAGGTACGTGTCTTTTTTTTTCTGGAGGTTTAAATGAGGGTGTCGTTCTGATGGGGACGTTATAGAAACGGGGCATTGAGGATGTACAGAAGGAGGACGAAGTCAAGGAATCGCGGTCACCTACACCTGTGTCGGCTCCTGCGCCCAAGAAGTCGCACAAGAAGAAGAAGACGTAGGGGATGTTGTTGGAGTTATTACCTTCCACCGTTGTTTGTATACTATAGTACTTTTTAATTGGTTCTCTCGTGCACCCCGCAAGGTCCAAGTTCATGCCTAGACATACGAAGACAGGTGGTTTCCTTACCGTCGGGTTACTTGCCTGATTATGTACTAAATGACACTTCTTACTACTCAGCGGGTGACCTTCAAGCACCTCGCTCAGTCCCACCACTCCAACCAGTCGACAAACCGAGTCATCAGGACGATCACATCCAACGGAGAAGCCCGAGTTCAAGAGGTACATGACAACTGAGAGCTGACCTTCGTAATTCTCCGCTGTGACCACCCTGACGACTTCGTTGGACCGCTTTTGTCGCGCAAAGTCCTGGAGCTGCCCTTATCACTGAATTCGATGGGGGTTGGTATGTACCATCTTTACACCACGACAGCGGGACTGCACATTTCAGGACGGACTACTTGAGCCATACTACGTATGAACACCCTGAGCGCAAACATTCGCCATCTTACCCCCCACTCTGGACCCATCGCATGTCTCCGAATCATCCTTACAGCCCTCTTGCAACCAGTGCAGATGACGAGGCCAACTATGGTAGCGTACCATCTGACCATACAGCCAGGGCTTTCGGTAGTTAGGAACGCCAGAGGGAGCTGGAGAGACGACTTGTACGCAAGATCGATCGCCGTCTTGGGTTCCTGGTTTCCGGTGTCTATCATGAACTTTGTACGTTGCCGCACCAGGACGTTGCGCCCGCAGCGTCTATGCCAAGGGCTTTCCACCTGCTTAGCTGGGTCGATATAACGTAGCATAAGTCTATCATCTTTGACTGGTCGTCGTTCATCTCGAGCGCTTTTCGATGATGCAGAGCGCAATTGGTCAGTGTTTCTACTCTAGTCCGCTTGGAGGGCGGCTTTTAACTTGTCGTTTGTGGGCCAGGGTTGTCGCAGAGATAAGTTCACTAGAGGTTCATTTTTACTTTTGTTTATTCGAACCTGCGCCAAGTTATTCTCGTGTACTTGTGTCACGTTTTCTCTTGGGATTCGGCGAGGCTGCTTTTACACCCTGCATGACGTTCTTACTCACGAGATGGTGAGGTCCCTGTTGTTTTTTCTGCGAGTGCAATATCGATACAGTTATCGTTTGTGCCTGGGTACAAACCTGACGAGCTCTCATTGAGAATAGCAATCCTCATGAATGGTAGCTCCCTCAGCAGTGCGCTTGGCGCTCTCATTGCATCTGGAATCATGGAGTTTATGGACGGTGCGGGGTTGGAGGTTGGTGACCTGATTCCGCAGTTGATCAACGGTCGGACACTGATTGATCTTTAATGGCTGTTTTTCGCCGATGGCTTGCTGACTGCAGTAGTCGCCATCTGCGGGTTTTTCGTGTTGCCGGATTACCCGTCGAGTCCCGCTTCTTGGCTTACGATGAACGAATATAAGCAGGGGCTGAGACAGGAGGATCCGGATCACATTGATGTTTCAGGAAGGGCTCCCATTATCCTCAAAGTGCTGACTGACTGGAAGGTTGGGTGGTTGGGAATCACTACGTGCTGCATCTATATGTGTGCTCCTTTCGGCCACTATATGCTTACTCTCAACGCGACGACTGTACAATGTACGATAAGGCAGATCAGATGGTTCTGGAGAACGGTTTTGGCACATCGTTAGCTCCGTTAGGAGCTTCTATCGTGTGATGCGTCGTGGCGATGTCCACTACGTTTACTGTTGATTGCGGAGGCAAAGGAGCGAGTGAAAGGTATGAAGAAAGGGTTTAGACATGCTTTGTGAACGAGGGGTGCGTGCTGGTGGTGGAAGTGTAGCTGCAGCATCACGCACTAGACATTTTTGTAGCATAGGCTGATCAAACGTTTCGTACTGGTTGCGTTGAGACTTTGTCCTTGTTTACTCAGCTGGCCCGCCATCACAATGAGTTACTTATCAGCATCCCAGAAGCTTCATAATCACTGCCCAGCGTGTCACTGACGTGTTCCCGAAGCCGTCGCAAGGCCGACGTTGTACTTTGTAAAACCGTCACGTCAATTATAAACTTTGACAGACTCGATCCTCCACGGTGTCACTGGAAACGTCCGCAGTGCAAAAGGCGAACAACCACGTCGGCGTATGTTGATTACAACTCCTGACGTTGCGTGCTTCTGGCGGGAAAGCCGTACACAAGCCCTGCAAGCACGACTTGGGGGCAAATCAGAAACAATATGGTTCGCGATCGCAGCTTTGTCACGATGCAACCAAATTTCCCGTACGTCAATTTCCACAAGAGCTTCTTTTTTGCATTCTTGTGGCTGTCGATGGTCAGCGCTCGTCCAACCGATGATCTAGCAGAAATTAGCGATATGCGAATCTTATTTATCGTGACCTTTTCTCGTCTACATAAGAAGGTGGAGTGCGCGCTGACTCTTCAATTCGGTTTGCTTCCACCACTGCACCTCATTGCGAGTCACTTTGCTAGTGGGACATGGCGTCGAAAGCTCCTGTCAGGTTTTATCACCATGGCAAATTCACCGTTGCGGGAGGGTACCTCCCAGATGCTATCACCGCGTACCAGACATGCGGGAGCGCTACGAACCCATGCATCGTCGTTCCTACATGTTATGGTGCACGTCTAGACCTCTACAGTAAGTTCCACCAGGTATATGCGCATGTATGCGTCAAGTTAGTTGATGTGTCTGTTTCTTCGCAGCGGAGGAGCACCTGGTTGGCGAGGGAAAGGTGCTTGACACTGAGAAGTACTTTGTCGCTATCTTTGCGTCGTTCAGTAATGGCGAGGTACGTGGAACGCACTGACTTTGCGTTTGATGATGTTGATGGTGGCGGGAACTCAGTCGTCTTCGCCATCCAATACGGTAAGTGTAGATGATAGTTTCGAGTAAGTATTCAGAAGCGGATCCCAAATCCGACTTTAGCCTGCTCCATTTGACGGACCTCGATTCCCCTATTGCTCATACGAAGATAACGTGTAAGATATCATTTCTCGTTGTTTTGCCTATGATGAGCTCATCTTCGTGTGCAGTCGTGCCCAATATGCGGTGATCATGCCGCTGGGAGTGACCAAAGTGCACTGCGTAGTGGGTTTTTCCATGGGTGGCCAGCAGGTTTGAGCGTTTTATACGTTGACGGCAATGGCATCTATCGACGCTGTTCAACAGGCTTACCATTGGGCTGTGATGTATCCGGATGTCGTGGACAGGATCGTTGTGATCTGCTCTGCTGCTCGAACAAGCCCCCACAACAAGTGGTATGTCTATCTGATACGTGGTTGCGCTGCTGTTGCCACAAGATACAGCATGATAGAAGGTCCGAAGTACGCATTACTTGCCTCTAAGGACTTTGAGGACGGAGAGTACAAGTCACAACCGCAGTACGGTAAACGTGCTTTCGGGAGGGCGATCTTCGGTTGGATCTACGACCCATCGGTAAGTTTGAGACGGCATAAAATGTGCTGCAACCGACGTTCAATTGTACCACCAGTTCTACCGGGCGCACTTGTACACGATGAACGGAGCGTAAGAATAGGCGCTATATCTGTTCGACTCGTGAAATGCTGATCGGACCTTGGCTTCATCCCTAACAGCTACCCCACGCTGGAATCGTTCTTCGCAGACCAAGCTGAATCCTTCTTTTTGCGTTATTGGGATGCGAACGACCTACTGTCGCTATTGGAAACTTGGCAGCGGGGCGACATTTCGCAAGTGTTTGACGGTGGAGATCTTGCAAAGACGCTCAAGGGTATTCGTGCAAAGGTGCTGTTGATGCCATGCAAAACCGACCCGTTCTTCAAGGTGCGTAAGCAATGAGATTCGACCTGTGTCATATCATTATCTTCATTCACAGGTCGAAGATAGCGAGATTGAGTTGTCTTGGTTGTCCCACGGACAGCTCGTTCCCATCGACTCTTTATGGGGCCACAACGGTGAGCGCGTTTCGCATATCCATGAGCAGATACTAAGTATATCAACCGACTATTGCACTCACACCGTCCAGCCGGTTTTTCAGTTTGTCGGACGGACATAGAGTTCATAACTGGCCAGATCGCTGAGTTTTTGAAGTGACTCAGCGATGTAGGTACTTCTTTTGATCTTCGGAAAGCGGCGTTGTTTGTTTGAATACTATTATGAGATGTACCCTCTCGTTTGTCACAACACTCAATGAAAAGTGTGGGCGCAAGCACCACATGATCGAACCAAAGTGAAAGTGGAACTTTGGGGCATATATTGTGGGCGCATGACCGGCTTCTCCAGCTCCGTCCACGTTCGCCGGTGCAAGGCACCCCCGCCGCTTCTGACACTACGCCATACCTTACAGGGTTACACGCCCAGAACATGCAGAGCCCCACATCATGGTTATACTTGGAAGAAAACGCCAGCAAGAATAAATGGCGAGACGACGGCCGTATTGGTGCGGCAATAGGCTGAATGAGTGGAGCCGTCACCAGTCTAGGGTGATGAGTCTCATGGCTGCACGAGGCCGGTCGCCGCTGACTGCAAGTTTAGTCGCCCTTGGAAGTTCACCCTCGAGATCAAACAGTTGACAGAAAGGCACCTGGAAGGACGACACTTTGCCGTATCCGGATGACTCGTGCGGGCACCGGTCAGTTGTCTTGACTCTTGCACAGGACGACGAAGGTTCCTGTTTGCCCTTACGCCGGCTGTTACAATATCCCCGACAAGAAGCTGTGATGTTCCCTTACACAGCAGCGAATTCTTGCAAGGTCATTTAGCCAGTTAGACACGTAGCTGAGTTCAATTGTTTCTCGACTGGCTGACAGAGTGTTCTGCAGTCACATCGCGCGATTAGAAAAAGCTTCCGGCTATTGACATTTGACACACGCTGAAATTTCCTGATCAAAATTGGACGTTGATTGATCCTCCTGTAAGTATTCCCCTAAGTATCTTCACCTTGGACGTGTCGAGCTCGTCGTGCTGTACGGTGACGCTGGGACGACCACGAACGAGATGGGAGAAGCGACTACATGCATGTCGTGAGCACAGTACGCAACTTGGAGCCGGAGAGTGGAAATCTGTGCTGTTCGCGTTTTGGACGTTATTCGGATCCGGACAGGGTCCATCGAAGCAAAAGTCACAGCCAATGGGTATTTTCCTTATTCATTTCCCGGCTCATAAAAGCCAGGACCAACGCCCTCTCCTTTTGAGACTCAGCGTCCCCAGCCAACATACGATGATCGAGTCTGCTCAGTCCCCCTCTGTCACAGCCGATAAATCGCAGCTCCCGCCTCTGAAGATCGAAAACGACTACGCCGGCATTCCAAATGCTTCGAACTCACCTACCGGAGCAACGACAGCGGTGCCAGAGTCACTTGATCCTGCTGAAGATGTGATTCCTCCTGCTCATACTCATCGCACGCTTGTGCTTTGTTTCGATGGAACGGGCGACCAGTTCGACGCGGATGTGAGTGGATTGCTATTCGTCTTTCAGGACCGTGAGATTCATTCCTCGTGCTAGAACTCGAACATTGTTCAGTTCTTCTCCATGCTCAAGAAGGACGACCCAAGCCAACAGATGGTGTACTACCAGGTATGTTACTGCCGACACAGTCAATCTCTTCGTCACCCCGAGTAACTGCTACTATTAGGCAGGGATTGGTACCTACACCATTCCTGAAATAGCAACACCCTTCTGGTCCAACGTCTCCAAGACCATCGACCTGATGGTAGGGAAAAATCTCAACGCTCATGTCATGGGTAGGCAGCACACGCATCTCGACGTATCGTGCGCTCATCCTATTTCAAATATTCCAGGTGGCTATGAGTTCTTGATGCAGAATTGTACGTAAATGATGGAAAAACTTTTTCATGATCATGGGCTGACTTCTTAAACTTAGATGATGCAGGTGACCGTATCTGCATCTTTGGCTTTTCTAGGGGCGCCTATACGGCGCGTGCCCTTGCCGGCATGTAAGTCCAGGTCTATGGAATTACCCCATAACTCAACGACGCGTTCTACAGGATCCACAAAGTCGGTCTTCTGCCACGTTGCAACCACCAGCAAGTTCCGTTTGCGTACAAGATGTACAGCGAAGACGATGAAACTGGCTGGCGGCAAAGCACCGCCTTCAAGAAGGCGTTCTCTATTAATGTGGACATTGAATTCGTCGGCGTCTGGTAAGTTCAAGACGGGTATCGCACGTGTGATATAACGGTGTTCCTGATGTGGAAAAATAGGGATACTGTTAACTCCGTCGGCGTGATTCCTCACAGACTGCCGTTCACAAAGGCGAATGATAACATTCGATACTTCCGGCATGCCATGTCACTTGATGAACGTCGAGCGTACGTCTTAAACTTTTTTTTTAACTTGTCTTGTGGTTCTAAAGACGATGTATCTTCCAGTCGTTTCAAAGTCAACCACTGGAACAGGCCTACAGGGAATGACCTACAACTTGGCGTCAAACGCCATGAAATGCCGCGCAGTCTCAAAAAGCGTCCAAAGGTTCCATCCGATTTGATCGAGCTGAAGAGCGGTCATCAGCATGCACCAAGTCTGGGAGATCTTGAACGCCAGTACTCTCAACATATAGGTGAAACTAATGTTGAAGAAGTATGGTTTGCTGGATGCCATTGCGGTATATGTCTATTCATAGCCAGTTTTTGGAAACAAAAGTTAACCATCTGTCACGGTAGATGTTGGTGGCGGATCGGTTGTGAACGGTACCCGCAACAGTCTGGCGCGCATCCCCTTGCGATGGATGATCAGAGAATGTTTCAAGACCAATTCTGGTATCCTATTCCACCGCTCTATGTTCAAGCAAATTGGGATGGACCCTGCCACGCTTTATCCTCACGTTCAAGAACGCCCACCTGTCATCTACCAGGCACCAGCTCAGCCTTCAGTCCTTGGTTTGTCTGGATCGACGGAACCTCCTGTCGTTCCAGCTCCGCGGGTTGTGAAAGACGATCCTACGGTAGTCGTTTACAGTGATGGCGGAACTTTTATGAATGAGGAAGAGGAGGACTTGGCTGATGCGCTTTCGCCTATCTATGACCAGCTCAAAATTGCGCTGTATTGGTGGATTCTTGAGGTTATTCCTCAGAAGCAGCGATACCAGAGGGACGAGGACGATTCTTGGGCCAAAGACATAACGTGAGTTGCATCATGACCTGTTGTGTAGTTGGTCTCGTCGTACGAGAATGACTGACGTGAGTGCTTCTCTGCTCACTTTTCGCAGGGTCAACATGGGCAAGGGTCGACACATCCCAAGGCAGAAGAGGGTTGGCGTCAAGATTCACCGGTCAGTTAAGATCCGTATGGAGGCGGAAGGTTTAAAGGGTGGTAAATATTGGCCGAAGGCGAAGCTCAAGGTCGAGCCCGAGTGGGTTGACTGAGCGATGAGCCTGCGTCCCTGCGTTCCTTTGCTTTCTTTTGGTTACTCTACTGCATCTAAAACTCGACATTAATCATTGTTTATGCTCCTCCCCTGCCTTCTCCCTTTTACTCGTGTCTTGACTGTCTTGTGCTTGTCGCATGGGTATATGCCCTCGCGTGTCTTGAGCCACTCCGTACGTATTGTAAGAGTTCGTAGGTAGTGATTCTATGCAAATCCTCTCCTCACGACTTGTGCATGACCATTGGTGATTCGCCTTGAAATCTGAGAGCTTTCGAAGAAGGTCGGCCAACGCGAATCACGAGATTTGACAGATGGCGACCGATGCATAAAGTATAGCTTCTCTTCGACCTATTATCTCCGTTTCATCGTTCAGCTTCGACATCTATCAGTGGAGTTACACTGCCGAGTCCTCGGTGGTGATCTGTGTTGTGACTTCCTCGGCCGCGCAGTGGCGAGTGTCGTATCCGTATCCGATTCTCTGGTGTGCACAGGTTTGCTTTTTGGGTTAGAAGTCGAGGCGCGCGAGCTTCGTGAAGAGCAGAAAAGAACCTGCGTATGGAAAGAGCACGGGTGCGGCATCGGGGTTTGTGGTGTACGCCGCGGCAGTCGTTGTTCCTATACATCGCAATCAACACGTATATCACACACTTGCGACTTGCCTTTTATCCAAAGAAACTGAACCAGACTGATCAAGGAAGCGGGCGGACGACTTTGATTGTCATTGGTGAGGGCTGCCCTTTGATGGTATTTATCGATAGGTATTGCCTGTCGACGTCGTTGTGCTGGTGGAACCGTAATTAACGCTTTCGTGGGTACGTACTGGCCTCACGACGTTAGGATGGTCAAATTTCCTGCATTGCGTTGCTAGGATGTGTCGAAGCCCGAGGAGTGAGTAATGGCGGTCTCGCCCTCAGTCGTAATCCACAATACTCGCGGCGAGAAGACAAAAAAAGTTAACAGCGTTCACTCGCCGACAAGGGATTACAGTCGAGGTTCCACCCTGGACGAGAACGGGCATTCGCCTCTGCAAGATGGCGAGCCATCGAAGTCGAATGATCCCGGACTGGTCAGTTTAGAGAAGAAGTGATCACTGTCTTCAACGCTGACTCTCGTTTGGTACCAGGACTGCGTGGTCACCCGTCCTTCAATGTCATTGACGATGTGAATATGCTGATGGGACGACGTGTCCCGGTTGAATAGCGCGTAGTTGATGAGGTAGTGATTAGATTAAAAGCCAGGCGCTTGTAGCGGGTTGTTTGGGTCACAAAGGAGCCAACCCGCGGTAACACTATCAAACCAAGTGCGGTCTTGTAGGATTCTCCATCCATCGTTTCTCCACTGCCATTCTCCGTCGTCTGGGATGTCCAACCGAGCTGAGCTTCAGGAGATCTCCAGTAAGTTCAAGTCGAAAGGCCGAGATTGTTCCACGCCCACACGACGCACTCCTCCGCAGATAAACGATTACTGCGGGCCGCTCAAGGGGAAGAGGATGTCTGGGAAGTGTTAAACAGCGACGAATTCAGGGATCCCGATGATCCAGAAAGCTTCTTATACGACATTAATTGCCGAGATGTGTAGGTTTTCTTCCTCAGAAACTTGCACACAAGTCTGATACGGCGGCAGTTTGAGGAACACGCGTACGCCATGATCTGTGCACCATTTTGGCTGATGCTCACAGTAATCGTCTGCTTTTTAGCTCTACATCTAGCGTAAGTTTGTCGCTGTACATCTCCTCGGCGACATACTGAACTGTATGTGTGGAAGTGTCATAAGCGGGTCCATCGAAAATGTCAAGTACCTCATTGAAGAGGATGGCTGCGATGTCGATCTTCAGAATTCCGAGGGAAACACGCCGCTTCACCTCGCTATGATCCGCGATCTTGACCCGTCTGTCCGACGCGACATCGTGCATGCACTCGTCAGTGAAGCCGGGGCAACTGCATCGTACGTTCTTTTCCCAAGATCAAAACACAACAATCACAGACGTGGTCCCAAAGCTTGAAAATAACCAACAATAATCGTCAAACACCGATGGATCTTTGTCACATATATGGTCGGCATGAGGTTGCTGATGAGCTCAGGTCACCAAGTCCACCTCCTATGGGGGTCGGTGCTTTTGTGAATAACGATGATATTGCAAGTGGTGGGTTGTCTGTCACTGACCTGCTACCAACCCATTGCTCACATTTTGAAGATGATGAAGATGGATCTGGATCTGGATCGGAATCAGAATGAGGAGACAGATAATACCTTACATCGGTCGTTTTTGGGTGAGTTATATAGGTGTGTAAGATTTATGTTTTAGAGTCTCCTTGGACGAGATCCTGTAGTACTTTGTAGCGTGGGAATTTGCTGTACTGGATGTCATAGGAGTGTACTTGGATCTACCTGTTTCATGATTACCCAGTGACCAACGCTAATATCTGGCGTCCATGCACACCACCGTCCAATCGTTCAATGATCCCTTTTCATTCGATGACGATGATGAGAGCGGTTGGCAAGAGATGCCCGTGGTCAAGGAGGACACCTTCGTTAGCGGATTGGACGAGGAGGATCAGAAGAAATACCACTACGTGGCTCCGGCCAAGAAGTCTGCGTCATCTAATCCCGACACTGGAAATGCAACGGGGAACCTCATAGATTTTGACGACGAAGGTACAGAGTGGCGCGCCAAGGCGGAGCAGAACGAGAACGAGTACACCCGGTTGCGTGTCAACGAGGAGGACGAGGCTGACGAAGTGCATTTACGCACTCGATACTTGTTTGACGAGGACAAGGCTATGACACCGCTCGGCCAGATGCAGACGACGAAGAATATGCTCACTGAGGCGCAGCGCATCGCATACGTCGGGGTATGTGCGCTCACCGTCAAGGAGATGGTGCACAAGCAGAGCAGAGGACACAGGAAAGAGCTCAAAGCCTCTTCTCAAGATGTGGAGCTCTGGGCATTGAAGATCATGGGACGACTTTATTACCACATGGAACTGGAGACTGCAGGTATATGATCGTACTTCCTCTTCACGACCACAGACGTGCATGAAATTTACTAAAACGAATGACCAGAACAAAAGATGATTGAGAGCCTGGCATCGCACGGTGTCCAAGCAAGCGATCTTGTACCGTCCTTGATGACGACGCGTACCGTTGCCAACCCAGAGTATGACCCTACGGAAGCAGAGAGACAGGCTGACTCCTTGCGCGAAACGTCGAGCGGATCCCCTGATAATAATCAAGATACCAAGCTACGACCTACCAAACCACGTACGAACTCACCAGCACGCTCACGATCACCAACACCTACCGCTACACAGCGAACTTATCAGACAACATCCCGTGTCCTTGAAGATACCTCCGTCGCATCATCTTCTCTTCCTGGAGTCACTACTTCGCTTTCATCTCTCGACAAGGATGTTACCCTTGACATCCGGTGGACAGTGCTGTGCGACCTGTTCCTGATTTTAATTGCGGACAGCGTTTATGACGCACGTTCTCGCGTGTTGTTAGAAAATGTTGCCCTGAAACTCGGACTCGGCTGGATTGACGTTGTCAAATTTGAGAGTCGCGTTACAGAAGCTCTTGAGATCGAAGAGGGGGTGGAGAAGATGGACAATCAAGACATCATCGACGGGTCTTCGAAGGCGGCTCGAAAGAAACGATACATGATGATGGGTCTTGCAACGCTAGGTAGCGTATCTTACCGCATGTTTTACGAGCGATCGTTTGTTCACGCCATTCACAGGTGGCGGACTCGTCATTGGGCTTTCAGCAGGGCTTTTGGCGCCAGTTATTGGAGCTGGTCTTGGGGCTGCCTTTACGACCATCGGCATATCAGGGACCACAGGATTCCTTGCAAGTGCAGGAGGTGCGGCAGTTATCACAACTGGTGGCGTCATCACTGGCTCTGGCATTGCTGTACGCGGTATGGCAAGACGGACCCAGCAGGTCAGAACGTTCGATGTATTGCCTCTACATAATAACAAACGCGTGAGCTGCATATTGACTGTGCCTGGGTGGGTCAATACCCGTTGATTCGCTCGCTATCTCACTTTACATGAACCCCCTTTAGATTTATGAGCGGCAAACTGGATGATGTTCGACTTCCATTCAGCGTTCTGGACCCGATCGTCGGAGATGTGTTCAGTGTGCTTTGGGAACCGGAGATGATTCAGGAGACTGGAAGCGCACTCAAGATTTTGACAGGGGAAATATTAACCCAGACCGTTCAGACGGTGTTACAGCACACTGTGATGACAACCCTTATGGGTGCTCTGCAGTGGCCGATCGGTAAGGTCCTTCACTCTGACTCCCGCCAGGGGCTTAATTCGCGCATTTCAAGTTCTGACGAAGCTGGGCTACCTGATCGATAATCCCTGGAACAATGCCCTTGATCGTGCACGCGCAGCAGGTAGTGTCCTCGCACAGTTGCTTATTCAGCGACATCTCGGAGTGCGACCCATCACTCTTATTGGATTCTCACTTGGCGCACGCGTCATATTCTACGCGCTCCTAGACCTCGCCAAAGCGAAAGCCTTTGGGATCGTACAAGACGTCTTCATGTTGGGTGCAACGCTCACAGCAACACAAAGCACATGGTGCCAGGCTCGCAGCGTCGTATCCGGACGCTTTGTCAACGCGTATGCGAGAAACGATTGGGTGTTGAACTACCTGTTCCGAGCGGCGAGCGGTGGATTGAGTTCTGTGGCGGGTTTAAGGCCGATAGAGGGTATACCCGGACTGGAAAATGTGGATGTGACGGATAAGATTGCGGGACATATGAGCTACAGGACGTTCATGCCGCTCATACTGGATCAGCTAGGGTTTCCCGTGTCGGCAGACCATTTCGATGAGCCGGTGGTGCGTTCTCTTGATACTCTTGCATGCTGGCGAGGCTTGACGTGTTTCATAGGAGCCCGAGTTCAAGGAAGAGAGAGTCGTGATTAGGGAAGAAGAGCGAGAGACAGAGAAAAAAGGATGGTTTGGTAGCAGGAAGAAAAAGTCGCCGCGCCAATCTTCGTCCGTCTCACGACCTCCCTCTGCTGCGTCATTTGCTTCCTCGAGGCGGAAAGCCTCCACGTTGGTAAAACCAGCAGACGATGACCTACCACCCCGCACAGATGCGACAGGCATTCCTCCCCCACCCCCTCCTGACGACGCCACTGTCTCACCTGATCGGCGTTCATCAGACTCCACACCAGATATCCCTATACACGCTGGATTTGATCTGACTGCCATGGAGAAGGTGATCGGGGAAGCGGAGAAGCACCCCGAGGAACTGACAATACCTCAAGCTAGCCGAAAGCAGACCACATCGTCATCATCACCGCTGTCAATGCCACATTCGGTATTAGCTCCTCCCGTGATCAGTGAGGCTTCATCAAGCGCCGTCGAGAAGCCAACTCCTTATGATGAGGAGTCGGATGCCGGTCCAAGCTCGCCTAGCTCTTTGAACGCTAGATTTGCCTCGTCTGTCTCGTTACAGGATAAGGATCCGTACAGGCGGACGACGCGCGCGGATGTTGAGGAGGCGCACTTTGGTGAGCATGACGCCTTCACACGCACACCGTCACGTCCCCCTACGACCGCTGTGTTAGAAGTCCCCCGAATATCGTTTGGTGGGAGTGATGGATCGATATGGTCTTCAAACGCTTCAACGGCTACATTAGGGAACTCCTCTGGGATGGCAACATACAGCACGGTCTCGTTTGGGAATGGGCATGGGACGCGTGGAACGACACCATCACAACCATCCCTTTCACGGAACCCATTTACTGCAGCTGTTCCTTCCTCGTCTGTGTCGATGCCGTATACTGGCTCATCATCCGACGGGAACATGATGACGTTGCAGGGATTAGAGCAGGATCCGTGGAGCGCAGCACCTCTTGAAGCGGCGAAGACGAGTCTTGACTCTAACCCATGGTCCAGTTAAGGGAGTTCTTGGCATACATATATGATCTCTTTTACGCAAAACCTTGTATTACACCACACATTTTTCTTCAATTGCGTGCATGGGATGGTTCATCTGTCTTTTTTTTCTGTAGTACTTGCTGTTATTGTCGGTTGTTGTCATTGTCTTTCTTGCCAAATGCGGGTTCATCGAGCTTTCATCCCAATCTCGGATTCTCCACTTGAACACACACGTTTTCTTGTTGCATAGCTCCTTCCGCCACATCTTCACATGCAATACCCTTGCATCGACTTTTTTCCTAGGCAAGACACCCTCGACATGAATGGATGTTTGTCTCACTTGCCTTGTCATCGCTGAGGAAGTCGCTCTCGTTCAACGAGGGCGGTAGCGAGGGAGGACGTCCCGTGTTGCTCAGCCCCCAGGCCAGGTCTGAGTGTCGTCACTGAGCGATTGAACCCTGATACATATGATTCATTGATCAAACAGGATTTATCGGTTTTTATCAGCAGTGTCAAAAAAGATTTGCGGGTGAGAAAAGTGATTCGGGCGCTACTTTTTTGCGTCTTTTCTGCCAGTTGACTCCAACATGCCAGCACCGTGACGACAACAAGGGGCGCGTGCGTGGCAGGCCAAACGTTTTTTGCTCATGGCAACAAGCAACCCTTCGCAGTGAGGGAACGGCGTTGGGTCACCTTCTGCCGGTGGCCCCGCACTTGGTTATTTTGTTCTCCACTGGGCACCGGACCTCACTTTCACCAAATAGGTTTTGTTCAGGCAAGACACTTCGGCTTTGAATACCTCTCAAAGTTGCCGGCCCCACGAAAAAAAAAAAAAGTAACCCCCATCAGGCCTTTGCTTTTGCTCCAAAGCCTGTGCTCATTCCGGGCACTGCGCGTGTGTCCCGGAAACACGTTCCATTTTTATTGGGTCCTGTTGATAATTATATATGCCCTCCTCCCGACAGCTCTGCGATCCCACCAAGGTTGCAACTTCTTCTCATCATTTCCTCGCTCGTCAAGAGCACGGGCCCTCCGCGGGGCTCTCTCGATACTCTAGAGCTTGTCGGACGAGCCGCGAGACACTTTTACATATTTTCTTCTTTTGCTTCTGCTTCTGCTTTTGCTTCTGTTTCTTTCCTCCCCGTACATGTCGACGTCGCCTCGCCCGATTCTCAAACATCACCCAAATCTCTCGGACCAACACCACCTCTTACACCCCTCACCCTTCCCCTTTGCCGCATGCTCAACCGTCTTACTTTCTCCTCATGTCCATTTCCCACCTACGCCAACGCTAACGTCGACGTTTACGACGCACTCGCCGACGAGTTATGACCGGACGCCGCTGGTGGTTGCTCCGAACAATTGTGCTTTGCCGGGGCGGCATGAGAGGGAGTTTACGGAGGGTCGTACGAGGGCGGAGTACGAGTCTTTGAGTTCCCGCTCCCGCTCGAGTCGACGGGAGGAGATGAAGGGGAGTTATTTCCATCCGAGAGCGTATGAGGCTTGTTATTCGCCTGAACCACCGTCGCCGTCATCGTCATCATCGGCATTATCATCGTCATTATCATCAACAACATCAACATCAACATCAACATCATCAGGTTACCCCCCTCCTCCTTTCTCGTCCCGTCCTCCCCCACTCATACCTGACTCTTTCCATTATGACGTATCGTCAGAATCGGATGACTCTGATGGGCTGATCACGACGCCACCGGATCCTACGACGATGACGACGACTCCTCGTGCGTTTCCACAAGTCTGTTTGACGACGACGCACGAAAGTGGTGCGGATGGTCATTCGATACCGGTGATATCGCCGTACTCGCACGCTCAGGAAGAGATTGGCTCTGCGTTGTCGTTTCTGACTCGGTCGTCGTCGTCGACATCGAGAGATATGCACACTCGGACACCTTTGTCGTTGAAGGAGAGAAGGCGGGCCAAGGGGACACATACGACGGCGCGGAGTGGCAAGTATGACAAGCGCAATGATCATTTTGAGGTTTCTTCGTTAGATGAGGGATGTTTGGGTGGGTTTTGAGGGGTTGTTGGGGATTGGGTTTTTTCTTTGTGTCTTGCGTTCTTTCGTTTGTTTTTACCTTTGTCTTTCGTTGTTTTTTTTGCCTTTGTTCTTGACTTTTGACTGTCTATGACTTTCTTCTTTGTCGGATTTGATACCCTCAAACCTACCTACACATACATACGCAACCCCACATGTACTTGGTGTACACTGCTGTATTACATACCACTCGAAAGTTGTTATCGCTGACAAAGGATGCGTACAGACGCACCTTGCTTTTTGAGTTTGGGTGTTCAATCTGAAGCGATGGCTGTCATCCATCCACCCACGCACCCATGATCGAGGGGACAACCCATCCCTGAACCCTCTTTCATTCATTCATGATTAATTGATTCATCTCGCGAGACCCTTGTTACGAAGTTCGTGCATACAGAAGGTCCAGGGGGTAGGGGGTGTTACGTTGCAAAGCATCCTATGACTTGGAGGAGGTATTTACCTCGTTTCGATCTCGACGACGACGATGACAAATGCGCATATTGTATATGTGCGTATTGGGTGTATGTGTGTCATCGGCAGGGTGTGTCCTCGGGGCGGGGAGGCGAGGGAGGGGGGGGTGTCAGGTGGGTGCGGGTGCTTGCCAACGGGGTTGACGTCCAGGCGAGGGTAGCGGCATGTGATATATGCGATATGATATATGAGCGGTCGGTTGGCAAGTTGGGGTCACGTCGGCGGACATGTCGGGTAATAGGACTGAGATGGGGCGGATTTGTCTTTTGATTGATTGGGGGTGTTGGACGAACGCAAATATGAGAGTTCCTTCTCCCCTCACCAGAGCGATGTGGGTGGAAGTTGTGCGTTCGGTGATTTTGTCTCGACATGATGAGATTTGGCAGAACCATGTTCATAGCCGCTGTCAGTGTTGTACTGGGATTGCAGTCTGCTATCGTCCAGCATCAGAAGGAGGGACTTTCCTTTGGGATGGTATCGATCCTGGGCTGAGTTCACGCCATACATGCGTGCTCCTGCGCTCGATATTGTAGAAATCTTCACGTCGCAGCAGCTCGATGTCGTCGTCGTCGTCGCCCCCGTCCCCGTCGAGGTTTGCGCAGACGTATGTTGACAGAGCTGATCACGACAAAAGCAAAATGGTCGCTCGAATCTTCCGACCTTCCAAGTCCAGTTTGCCGTAGCGTCCGTGCGCAAAACTGAGTTGGAAAAGAGGCGTGGGAATTGCGCATGTCCACCCCGAATCAACAAACCCGTGCTCGTCATCCCTTTGTCTGTCACCACCACTGCCACTCAACACAACTCGCTCGTCGTCAACAACAACAGCAACAGACTTTAATCACGCTCAGCAATGGCCCGTACCAAGGCATGTCGTTGTGTCGATGACCTGCAGCGATGATACTCACACATCGTTATCTTAGCAAACCGCTCGTAAGACGACTGGAGGTAGGGATATCTGTTACACCCCTCTCTTTCTCGTATCTCAATCATTCTCTAGGAAAGGCCCCCCGTAAACAACTCGCCACCAAGGCTGCCAGGAAGACTGCCGCAGCCGTACGCCGGACTATTGCCGCCATCTTATCCTGTCCGTTGATATCGTTTTCCACAGGCCGCCACTGGTGGTGTAAAGAAGCCCCATCGTTTCCGCCCTGGAACAGTCGCGCTTCGTGAGATTAGAAGGTACCAAAAGTCGACCGAGCTCCTTATCAGGAAGCTCCCCTTCCAGAGGTTGGTTCGTGAAATCGCTCAGGATTTCAAGGTATGAGGGGTGTTGCTTGTTGGGTGGCGCTTTGATGCGACGGCGCTTGTTACAGACGGACCTGCGCTTCCAGTCTTCTGCCGTCATGGCATTGCAGGAGGCTGCTGAGGCATACCTCGTCTCCCTCTTTGAAGACACCAACTTGGCTGCCATCCATGCCAAGCGTGAGTCACTCGGTTTATCCTTTAGGTTTGCTTACAAATTGACTCGATGCCTTGCGTCTTTAGGTGTCACCATGTACGTTTTTTCTCCTTGTCGCAATTGTTGGCAGGTATGTCGACTCATCATCGTCTTGCAGCCAACCCAAAGATCTCGCTTTGGCCCGTCGCTTGAGGGGCGAGAGGTCTTAAATCCTTTTTCTTGACACAAGCATCACTTTGTTCGACTAAAGCCCGCGGTTCTATCGTTTTGTCCCTCTGTCTGTCTCTGTCCGTGTGTCTGTTTCATTTTGCGCTATGTATACGATAAGTGCGGTGTAGTATGTATGATGGCCCCCTTCGACCCTCGTCCCCCTATTTTGTTTTGGCGTCGTTGGTGTCACCAACCCATGGCACCGTGCTTTGGGATTCTTGGTGGTTGTACTTTCTTGGCCTGATACTTTCGTTTTTCTTTTGTTTGATCGACGACTGGATGTAGAGGAAAAATCGTTTGTATTAGCTACGTGGAAATACATGTGCTTTTGCAGACAAACTCAACGAGAACGACGTCAAGCCTTGTACCTTTCGGAATTGAGACATTGAAGCGCGCGATATTATCATTGCACCTGACAGGTGATCTGTTTGCCATCCAAGCCTAAAGAACCACAAAAATGAACTTGACCCTCGACCGTCATGACGATCTCCACGAGTGTCGACGATTCCGTCCAAGAAATCATCTACGAAGGACCCGTGTCCATCGTCGCCCGCGTCCAGCTCGCCTCGGGTGACGGATCGTCTCCTACACAATGCCTAGCCGTCAAATCATCCACCACGAACAAACGGTACGCCAAGGAGCCTCATGATATCCTCAGAGAAGCGCGGCTCATCGGTTCAGTCTCTCACTCAAACGTACGTACCGTCCCCCCGATTTGCTGTGTGTCGGAATCACCGCAGCCAAACGTTGACGGAGGCAACCGCCAGATCATACCGTTGATCAAGCAAGAATTCATCGAGCGATCACAGACGCTAAGACTATGGATGCCCTACGTCCCCTTCTCCCTCTCCGACCTCCTCTCCTCGCCCACCTTTTCCCCTCTCCCGCTCATCTCCTTCTCCTTCTCCTCCTTCTCCAGCACACCCCCCACGCCCCGAGAACAATCCTTCCTCCTCCTCGCCAAATCTATCCAATTCCAAATCCTCAGTGGCATCGCCTACCTCCACCAAACCACGCACATCGCCCACCGCGACATCAAGCCGAGCAACGTCCGCTTGACGGACGCGGGCTGTGTACAAATTGTGGATTTTGGTGTGGCGATGAGGGTGGTGGGCGATGAGGAGGAGGAGGAGGGTGGGGAGGAGGAGAGGGGGGATATGTGGGCGGAGACGAGGGGGAGGATGTATTTTCAGGTGTCGACTGGGTGAGGCCCCCCCCCTTTTTTTTTTTTTTGCTACCTCCTCTCCATCCCTTCCTCCTGTTTTCCCTGATCTGATTATGGTCATGCAGCGCGTACCGTGCGCCAGAGTTACTCTTCGGACCACAGACATACGACGCGTTCGCGATCGACAGCTGGAGCCTCGGAGCCATGTTCGCCGAGTTTTTCACTCCCCTGCGACTCGTCTCTGGCGAGGACGAGGACGAGGATGAGTATGAAGGTCGCATAACATCAGACTCGGACTCGACCTCGAACTCTGACGAGGACTCGAACCCCCAAATCGCACCCTTCATCATTCCCCCAACCGTCCGCCCGACCGATCCACGCGCCAGATGGACGCGGGACAGCCTGTTCGACGGCGAGCGCGGCGAGATTGGATTGGCGTGGAGTATTTTCAAGATCAGGGGCTCGCCGGATGAGTCGAGATGGCCTGTGCGTTTTGAGTCTTTTTTTTTTTTTTTTTTTTTTTTTTTTTTTCTTTCTCCTTCCCTTGTGTTTTGGATTCCCCCACCCCCCCCATCCCCCCCGCGGCCTCACTTTCCCTCCGTGACATGCTGACACACACAGCCCACAGTCATTCAACGACCTCCCAGACGCAGGCAAAGTATCCTTTATCGACGCCGAACCGACCGATTTGGCGCGTCTGCTACCGAACTTGCCGCCTTCGACGGTAGGGGCGGCTGGCGTAGACACCACGACGCACTCGCCTGCACCCACATCCGTGGCGTCCACACCCCTCGACCTCCTCCACCGATTCCTCGTCTACGAACCCCCGCGGCGTCTACGACCCACAGACGCCCTGCACCACCCCTGGTTCACCGCCACCACCGCTTCCGACCAACCAGGGGGGATGATACTCTTACCAGAAGGATACGCCGCCCCTTCCACATCGTCGGCCAATTTCATCTTTAGCTGGCAAAATAAGAGTTTGGGTGAGGTGATGCGCGGGTGTGGTTCCTTTCTCAGGGTAGAGAGTTAGAGTGTTGGTCAGCGTGTTATTACAAGAGGGGGATTGGAGGTACATGTCGTCGTCCCAAACCAAAAAAAGGATATGGAAAGCAAATAAGGTTGTAAAGCAGAAAACAAGTGAGAACAAAACATCATGTAACTACTACGGGAGCTCTGACTGCAGCAAGAGCAAGGTTGTCGATAGCAATGCCTAGCGACCACATGTGAGCACGACGGAAAAAAAAAAAAAAAGGACGACTGGGCACAGTGAGACGTACTGTGCGTTGCATTGGCCGTCTTGTAGATCCCAATGAGACGATGGCTGAGCTCGAACATGTCGTTTCTGCTCGCACGCGCGCGCAAGGAGATACGTTTTGACGTTCAGGATTTTACGGCGGAGAGGGAAAGACATACCTCAATGAGATGATGATAAACTGCGCGTTCTTTGTCCGGTCCTTGATATAATTCGCTACGATGGATACGTTCCGAAAGTCGAGTGCAGCATCGATTTCGTCCATGAAATAAAGAGGAGTTGGCTGTACTCAAGAAAGAAAGGGGGGGGGCGCGTTCACTCTGGGAAGCCGTGCGTTGGAGAGATGGGGACTTGCCTTGAACACATGCAAGGCAAACACCAATGCCAACGAACTCAAGGTCTGCAAGAACGTCATATCTCTGAGTAACTCAGGGACAAGATATATACATACGCACCTTTTCGCCTCCAGACAAGTTTGAAATATTCTTCCAGCTCTTTTTCGGCGGCATCACACTAAAGATGATGCCTTCCGAGAATGGATCCATACTATCGACCAGCTCCAGTTCGGCATTTCCGCCCAAAGTAATCATCTGGAAAAACGCGAAATTCAACAACATGGCATGAAAAGTGATCGTGGCTACACGGACCTGATACATCTCCTTCAGCTTTAGTGAGATCAAGCTGAAACCGGCCATGAATTCATCCAGGCGCTGTTTCCTCAGACTGTCGTATTTCTGCTTTTGAGCATCCCGAGCGTCCGTGATGTTATCGAGGTCCTTGGCACGCCTTAAAAACTCTTCCTCTCGCTTCTTGTAGTCCTTCAAGACCGCAAGATTTGGTTTGGCATTCTTCAGCTTCTCTGAGAAAGAAACAAAAAAATGAGAGTCAAGTAGCTGACCCGCTTTGCAAAGACCAACCATCAAGATACTCAGAGTCCGCGACCAAGTCTCGCTTTCTAAACTGTGCAAGCTCCTCGACGCTGTAGATATGCAATTCATCGGATGGCTGTCGTCGCCGTTGTTTCTTTGGCAGAGCTGGTTCTCCAGATTCTTGCTTGACCTGGGGCTCGGCACTTCCAGTTGCTTCAGCCTCCGCATCTTCGTCCTCTTCCTCTTCGTCATCGCTGAGAGAACATCAGTCGCGCATTCATTCGGTTTTGAGGAGCCATCTTACTCAATCTCTTCAAGCCTCAGTTTGTCGTGTTCGGTTTGCCAATGCTGAAGAGCTTCCTCATTGGCTGCCGCTTCTTTCTTGACTTCGTTCAACTTCTGCGTCAGTTCCATCTGCTTTCTGTGTGAGCGACTCGTTCGACAATATGACGACGGACGGTCTACGAACCTCCTTCTGCCGGAACACTTGAATCTCCTCCCTCTTGGCTTCCAACTGAGTCTTCAGTTGTTCCAGATCACCCTTGGAATTCTCCGCAGCAGCTTGTGCAGCTTCAACCTTTTCCTCGAGGTCCTCCAAGTACTGAGAAACGTCCCCGAGCTGTTGCTGCAACTGATCCAACTCCTTGTCCGCCTCTTCCAAGCTAGCACTACTGCTTTCGATAGCGGACCCATGCTTGCCGACGTCTTTCTCCGCTTTCGCTTTCGCAACTTCCGCCTTGGTGATTTCTTCGTTCGCGAGGTTGATGTGGAGCTTGATACCATCCACTGTCGACCTCTGTTTCAAAAGCCTCGAACCACCGATATCGATGATTTTCTTCTCCAGTTCCTTGATGGCTGATTCAATTGTGCCGGCTTTGCTCTGAAGGTCCTCAAGCTCTCTCGTGGAAGAAGCAATTTCACCTTCCAAATCATTGATGCGGGCCATATCTCGCGCGTCAGGTTTACTCTGCACCCTACAGTGCCAGCCAGTCGGTCAGTCAGATATACGTCTTCCAAAGTCAAACCTATGGCAACGCACTGAAGATCCCGTACCCGCTTCTCAGCGTCATCCAGTCGCTTGAGACCGTTTTTGATATCGAGGTTCAATTTGTCAACATCCATATCGAGCTGTGGACCAGCCTGGGTCAAGCGCTCAGCTTCGCCCTCTAAAGCACGTAGTTGGCGTAACGCTTCTTCAAAGTTACGCGAGGCCTCTTCGCTCTCTTTTTCGTACGTGTGAAGCACTTCAGAGCTGATGGCTTCCGAAGCAAGCTTGGAGCTCATGCCCCCTCGCGAGACATGGTTACCACCACCCGACATCGTACCAGAAGAATCAATAAGCTGGCCCGCCAAAGTGACCACACGCCATCTCTTACTCCCTCCGAACGCAATGCGGTTGGCTTGGTCTAGATCGTTCGCAACGAGGGTATTCCCCACTCCTTTATAGAACGCGGGTGCAAACTTGGGGTCTTTGGGCTTGATGAGGTCGAACAAGCGGGGAACGTTCTCGGGAGTGGAAACGCGTTCGTTGATCCTGTCAGATGATAACTTCTCGAGCACCATGAATGACGCTCGTCCGACGTTTTGGGTGCGAAGGAAATTGATGCATGCTTGACCTTGGGCTACGGTGTCCACCACCATGTTGTTGAGAGCCCCGCACGCGGTCGATACCGCCACGTCATACTTGTCAGGGATGGTCCCAAGGCTACCCAGACGTCCCTGTCTCAAATCGTGAGTATTCTGTAAAACACTGAGAGTAACTTGAGTTACATGGAACCCATCGATGCGTCCAGTCTGCTTGAGACGAGTAAGATGATCCAAGACTTTGCTCTGCGAAGTACTAGCAGCTTGAGAGGCTTTGGCTTCATCTACTCTTTGCCTTAGGGAAGAAGCCTTGGTGCGGAGGTCCTGCACACGCATTTGGGCACCCTAGTAGCATTGTTATTTATACCGATACACCGCACAGTCGAACCAAGACAGACCTGGTATTCCTTAGCATGGGACTGCAACTCTTTTTGTATGTCAGCCTTTTGAGCTTTCAAGGAATCCAGATTGTTGAGCTAAATTACAAGATAAGCATCCCGATTGCTCGACGGTGCACGGTCCTCACCTTCTGCTCTTGCAAGGCCTGCTTCGATACAAGGTCAGCCTGAGCGTCCTTGACTGCTTCCTTGAGACCGGCAGCCTTCTTCACCAACGTGTCTCGTTCGCTTGCTGCAACATCGATGCTGGCTTTCTTCGCATTGATCTTGGCGGTCCACGGCTGCAGCTCCTTCTGCTTTACCTCAATTTGGTCGTGGAAAACTTGTGTCTTGTCTATCATATCGAGATAGGTAGCCCAAAAGACTAGTTAGTGAGGAAAAAACTTACCCTTCAAGCTTTCACGGATGCTGTCAAGAACGTCTTCCTCCTTTGCCAAGTTTGCCTCGAGTTCCTCTATCTCAGCCCGTTTCCTCTCAATCTTGGCAGCGCTCTCCCCGATCGTCCGTTTCGCTTCGTCCCTGGCGCGCCCATCCTAAAAGAGTCAAAAAGTCAACAAGGAAACCAGAATGGCGGGGAATTTCGAGAATTGTTACATCCTGCAGTGTTTTCTTTAATTTGTTTGCCTTGCTGCTGGCGTGCTTACGGCGTTCCTCGAGTCCAACGGCTTGCTTCTCGTGATCAGCCTTATCCTTCACCGCCTCTTCTGCAGCGGCCTTCACTTCCTGAACGTAAAAATCAGAACATGGCGACAAGACACGGTAAGCAGTTAAAGGGGACAAACCTCATAGGCCTTTTCTCGCTCCTCGAAATGTTTTTCCAGCATGTCCAAATGAGTGATGTCATCTTTATTGCGCTCTGTCTCTGCCGCCAGCTCTTTCTCGTACCGTTCCTGCGCAACTCTCATCAATATCCACGTGAAAGCTGTCCCTCCCAACACTTACAATCTGTGCTCCAAACCTCTCCTCGTTGTCCAGACACTTCCAGAGGTACCACTGCCACAGCCGACTTTGAGCTCGTACATGATCGTTGTATAACCGCAGATAGTCTAGAGCTTCTTTCCGTTGTGCCTCGAGCGCGTTCTTCTCCCTCTCCACAATGCGCAGCCGGTTCAGCTTTTCGCTACGTTGTTCTGAGAGGGCATCCATTGCGGTGAGCGCTTCATCGATTGGTTCTTTATACGACGAGGTACCGATGATGTCTTCGAGGTATTCGAGTAGGCCATCCTCGTGCTCGTTCTGCGCCTTCGGCTTCATTAACGCGATGGATTCAACTTCACCCTGTGCACGGTTGTCCCTTTGTTCAGCGAACGACGGCGGGAGGTGAAAACGCGCTTACCTGCAGGATAAGGAACCGTTTGTGATCCAAGTCAATACCGCGTCCTTTTAAGAGCGTTTGTACTTCTGTAAAATTGCTTGTCCGTCCATTGATGGTATATTTGCTCGAGTTACTCTTGTATGCCGTCCGAGCCACCACTAGTTGGGAACTTGGGACTACCTTGTACGCGTCTGGACCGGGCTTGGGCCACGCTTTAGTGGGTGTCACCTGCAACGTTTTAGAGAAGACTTACTAAATCGATGATCTCGCGGAAGTGGACCTCGACGCTACACTCATCGAGATCGGGGTATCGAGCTGAATTGTGGATTAATTCTGAGAGCTTGGCCTGACGCATCTTCGAGGCACGATATCCAAACACAAACAGGAGGGCGTCAATCGTATTTGACTTGCCAGAGCCATTGGGTCCAACAATGGCCGAGAACGACTGTATACAAGTTCAAAGCCAACGTCACACATAGAAGACCGAGAACATACTTTATGGAAGGGTCCAATCTCCTGTCTACCGGCGTAACTCTTGAAGTTGATAAGTGCCATTTTGTGAATGACCAGCCGCGATTTCGGACCCTTGGGCTCTTCCACCGGTGGCAGTTGCGACTGCGACCGCGGTGGTGCTCTTATTCTCGGCTCCAAGAGCGAGTGCTCTTCCTCGTCTTCAACAACAGGCGCAAAACGCATCGGGGTCTGTGATGACTGCTTCGGGGAGCTGTTGTTGGTAGCGCGACGTCTCATACGTATGGGGCTGCCCTTGTATGTCTCGTCAAAACCATCCAAGTCATCAACATCGTCTTCTTGGGTAGGCCAGACGGTGTTCCCAGGGTTCTTGGATGGCGTCAGAGGCATCGAGGTATGCGGGCGTGGCGTTGGTACATCGTCTTGAGGTTCGTCGACCTCCGATTGCTCTGGAGCAGAGCTTTCTTCTCCTTTGGGTGGGCGGGTAGATGTTTTACGAGCTTGAGACTGCTTGGTGGTACGCTTTCCGGAGGGCTTCCGACCTCCGCGTGCGCGGACAGCGTCGTCAGAGTCGTCTTCGTCCACAGAAAGCGCAATATCCGCTTCTCCCTCTTCTTCGTCAATGTCACTCTCAATTTTCTTGGGTTTTCGAGTGGAACGACCAGTCTTTCTGGAGGACGGCGGCTTTGCCGAAGATCTGCGCGTCCTAGGGACACGTTTAACGTCTTGCGTTTCGTCTCCATCTTCCTCTTTTTCTTCATCGGAGATCTCCACCGCCTTGGGTATCACGCTGCCTTTCCGTGCACGTCGTACGGGCCGTTGCTCTTCTTCTTCCTCTTTCACCTCCTCTTCATCACTTTGTAGTGATTTCCGCGACTTCTTCCTTGCAGGGGGAGCCTCGATCTGAACCTCCTCTTCCTTCACATCCTCGTCTACCTCCATTACCTCCTGCAGCTGGCGACGTGCAGTCCTGCGACCAGTCTTTGGTGGTACCGACGGTCCCACACTCGCTCTCGACGACGATGATGGAAGTTTCCGGCCCCTCGATGCTGGCTTCGGTTTTGACACATTTTCTTTCTCTGCAACTTCATTGTCTACATCGTCCACCGTCACCGATTGACCACGTTTGCGTTTGGAGGTGTTGGATGCGGGAGGAACGGCGGATGTGGGCTCGACGGACGAGCGTGTCCGGGAGGATCGTCTTGGAGGCATCTACGAGATCTCTGTATTGACTGTTCCCTAGAATTATGGAAGGAAGTATAAGTACGCCCGAAAAAACAAATCTAACGTGAATGGAGAAGGAAACTGAGCTACCGCGCCTTTGTTGTCGTATCTGGGCAAGCGCGTACGCGAACAGTCACAGGTCACGCGCAAATACGATCACGTGATGAGTCACACAACCCGCGGACGATTCACCTCCTCGTCACCGGTCTCCTCCAGCGATCATTCAATGCCACTGGCGTCGTGCTCCTTAATTATCGGCGGCTGACATACTTGAAGCGATGTAGGAACAACTGGATGGTATAGGACACACAAGTCAATGCAGTTTCATGTCCAGTTAGAGAGGTATTTAGAGAAATTGACCATCTCAAGATATTCCAGACGGCGCAACTTGTCGTTTAACGATATTGATTTCTGAGAGTAAGAATCTCTCATCGCTACATGTTGGCACACTGAACGGTGCTCGGGGAGACATATGTTATGCGTGAGCAGACTGGAACCGCCATCTAAAGGTGAGTACATATTTATCTGATATCTTACTCGTGCAGCAATGCGAAGCTAAACCAAATAAACTCACAGATGTCACTCAAATCACTGACCAACCCTCTGCAACACCCTCATACACATGCCACTTTCTTCCACCCAGCCATTGCCTCACCCTCTCCTCATCTCCAGCCTCGCCCTCCTCTAGTACCCGTACATCCCCACGGCCACTAAGCGCCAGTACCGACCATCCAACAACCATCATCGCTGGCGGCCGCTGCTCCCCAATGCTCGCAAGAGCAGCTTGTATGTCCGCCAGAGTAGAAACGATGACCCGTTGATCAGGCATGGACCCGCGCTCGATGATGGCAATGGGCAGATGTGAGGGGTATGGAAGGCCGTCCCGACGTCCTTCGCGATTTGACGTAGAAGCAAAACTATGGTCGACCTTAGCCGTGGCGGTTCCCAAAGGTCTGGTCAATGCTCCAACGACTTCTCCCAACCGTGCAACACCCATCAAAATCAACACCGTTCGCGCCCTCTCGTATCCCGGTAACCGTACTTCTTTACCCTGTCTTCCAACACCAGTACAGACGATAAACGTCTCCGCAACACCACGCTGCGTGACCGGTATTCCAGCAAAGGTGGGTGCGGCGAGCGCAGACGATACCCCGGGAACGACAAGAGACTCGAATCCGTGTTCACGGAAATATAAGACCTCTTCTCCTGCACGACCGTACACGACGGGATCACCTTGTTTGAGCTGAGATAAAGCTGTGAGTATCGCATCACCTTTGACAGTACACCGAAGAAAATCACGCACGCGAACGACGGTCAATCCTCGGCTGGCAGCCTCAACTGCAGCTTCCATCATCTCAGACTGTGCACCATCCGCGTTACCTGGGAATTTACGCGCGATTCGTACCTCCACGTGCCGAGGTATAATGTCGAGGACGGCAGCCGGTACCAGTTTGTCGGAAAGAACAAGGTCTGCGTATTTTGTTAGGGCGTTGTGAGTGGCAAGCGTAAGTAAAGACGGATGTCCCGGACCAGATCCGACGAGCAGAATGCGCCCTTTCTTGGGGATGGAAGACGCTAGCTCAAGTCCGTGCTGGGACCGCTCCTCGGTCGAGGGTAAAGATGCCGCTGCGCAAGCCTCGCCAGAAGGTAGACCAGTTCCTCCGTTCAGGATTTCTCGCATTTGTTTCTCCGTCATGGATGCGAGGCGTGATATAGGCCAATACTCGCTAACCTGCGCAACCCATTTCATCCTGCGTCTAGCTCCCTCAGCTCTGCTCTCTTCCTCACTCGCACTCCTTATTGGCACGGGCCGATTGGGAGTATTCACGCCGCTATCCTCCCCTTCCTCGCCACACCCTTCTCTACTACAATCACAGTCTTCTGCCTGTTCTCGGGCCAGCCTCCTGAGTTGACCGACCTTGTAAACAGCACCCCCGACCTCCTTTGGTAAGCTCGCCACAACATCTCTCCGAACTCTCCCTCCAAGTCTACATCCCTCACCATTAGTGGTCACCCCGACTTGAAGCCCGCTCTTTGCACCGGTCACAGCATCAACAAAGCGATGAGTAGCTGTGAACGAAAAATCGCACAGCTCCGGCATATCAGTCACGTTGACGGGTATCCGATGAGTCTGGCAAAGTCGGACAATGCGGGGAGCGATGTTACGTTGGTGAGAAGAAGGCGAAGGAGAGATAGTATCTGTTACGCAGACGAGAGATATGGCGGGGTTCTTGGTCAAGAAGTTGTCAAGTGTAGCGATGTCTCTTTCCATGTCGATTTCGACGCTCGAGGATGATGCCTTATTGATCGTGGAGGTGGGAAGCGTCGTCCAGTCAATCACGATGACTTGACCCTTGTCTGCTCTCCATTTGAGCTCTTCGCACACGGCGCTCAAGCCACCTTTCACGAGGACGAGGACGTCTGCGTCTGCTTCGAGGGCCGCATAAGCCCTCGAAGCAGCAAGAGCATCACCACCCACGATCAACATCGTCTTCTTGCGCATCTTGAATGATAGCAGGAGGGATGCCCCGCCGATCGGTGGTGGGAAGGAATCCATTTATCGCAAGTTGAGGGGAGAAAACGAAAAGCAACAGAATCGGTCCTGAGTCGCCTATATGAGGTCTCCTTACCCTTGGTTTTTTGACATCCTTGGCAATGGCAGGTTTCCTCGCTGTCGAATTTTGTTCGACATCCTTCATCCAAGAAGACTCGGCGTGATAATGAGCAATGGGCGTGATTACGTCAGCGAGTAATGTCGCCCGATTAACATTTGCGCCCACATCCAGTACGCCAGCAGAGCTGCACTTGGGTCCATGCAGCTCGTGGATAACGACACAGTGAGTAGTCCCAATGTTTTGTTTTCAAGCTATTTCATAGAATCGTGGCTATGAAAACGCGCAGTTTCTCAAACAGTTGACGGCGCTATTCGAGTCGACGAAAGACAAGGGCACGATATGGCTCACCCATAAACGACGTGAGTTGATCGAGGTTCAGTCACACGTCGGACGTCGATTCTGATCCTCTCTACCAATCTTTGCCGTCATTGGTCCAAATCCGATCCGTCAACCCATGTTCTTGTTCTCCAACCCCAGTGACACATGATGGCCAGGATGCCATCATGCACGAAGATGAAGACAACAAAGGCTCCAAGGCGCAAGATACGTCAAACAAAGAGTATCCTTGTATCATCCGCGTCACGGATGGCAAGAAAGCCAAATTCTCGACTCATGTACGTCGTCATCTGTGTCGTACGAGCGGTACCAACGCACGAGACATGTCGTTTCTCGCCTCAGGTCACCTCTGCAGATTTAATCAAATTCCATTTTGCGTACGGTTCCCTCCTCAAATCCTCGTTTTCGACCCTCCGGAAACGAGACAAGAAGCGCGAAAAGCAACGCGCAGAACAGATTGCACGACGGAAACAGCGGCTGGCTGAACCTGTCATTATCAACGGTCCGAAACGCGGAAATGGAAGACGGAAGAGACAGAGACAGGTCAAGGCGGCACTGAAACAGGAGGAGGCGAAGCAGCGCGCGGCGAAGAAAGAGGAGGAAAGAGCGAATAAAGCAATGATGTCGACGTAAGGCGCAGTGGGAGGAAAAAAGTATCATGGGATCATGTAATACCAGGATAGTGAGTGTTTATCTGAAAACGTTGCTCGTTCCTCTGAAATCCGGTCTGCAGTACATATCTGCTCGGCAATTCGGAGAGTGCGCCTTCAGATAAATCTTCTGTGTATGGCATAGCGCTGCCGATTTGCTTTAGAACGCTGCTTTGCACATGGACAATCGACCTTAAAATAGGTCCAACTGAGTCCAAGTTCATCCATTTTTCACGAGCCTTTCATTGACAGCATTTAGACTAATTTCCATTGAGGACGGCTTGTCGAATCATGCGATTCGTGAAGGTTCATGAGTGAGGCTAACAATTGAAAGTTTCTATTGTTAAACGTGCATACCTGGACTAAGCCGCAGTACTATATAGCTCACGCTGAATTTTCTATCTCTACGAAAACACCACGGAAAATTGAGATTCAACCTGGAAGTAGCTCGGAATATCAAGCAGATGATATGTGGTAGGACAGAAATAACGTTTTTATGGAGGAAATCGTCTTTTCTGCATCAACATGTGGGGGTGACCAACACCGTATACGAGCCACAAGCGCTTGCTCATCCAACATATTCTCCACCATCAGAGCCGGCACCCTTGTGTCAAGGCAGGCATAATTCTGTTGTCATGCAAAGACAAACTACTTCTTCCCAGCCGTGTCGAATTATCGATGAACAAGCCGCCGATCTGTAACCCCGATTTTCTTGCTACGTCTCCGCATGGCCCATGCATGCTGTCGCTTCTTAAGGACGGGTTTTCTAACGCGCGAGGTATGAACTATATCCTACTGACGACCTTCTCCAGCCGTGCCGCTCCTGGTCCATCTACGGATCGGGCGGCTACCAAAACTTTTCACGCGCAAATTTGGCCGGATTGCGGCGGATTGTTACTCTCCTCATGACAAGCAGATCGCCACCGGAGGGTGGTTCCCTTCCATCGCAATATGGGACTTTGATACGGGTGAGATGTTGCTTGCATCCAAAGCACACACCAAGACTGTCCAATCCATGTGCTACTCGCATGACGGAAAGAGGCTGGTGAGTGGGGATGCGAATGGCACAGTCTGTATATGGGAATGGAGACGTCATCTTGGAGCGCGTGAAAGGACGTTCTCGCGTCAAAATATGCGTGCAGACGACTTGACGCAGCTGATAGAGATTGCACATTAAGGATGGGTGCGATCTGTGTACTTCTCGCCTGTCGGAAGCCGTCTTGTAACCGGGTGCGACGACTGCGACATTCGTATCTTCGACGTCGCAACAGGAAATTTGCTTATGTGACCTCTGGCAGGGCATACATACAGTGTCAACACCGTCACTTATAGCCCGGGTGGAAAGCAACTGGCGAGCTGCTCTTACGATCGTACCATCTGGATTCGAGATGCTTCGCTGGAAGTGCCCTCTCCTGTCTTCCACAGGACCATCTTCTTGGGGTTAATTGTGTGGTTTATTCCCTCGACGGAAAACAAGTGCCCAGTGGTTCAGCTGACCATGCAATTCGATTGTGGAACTCACACACGGCAAACTCATCGGAAAGCCTGCCAGGTGATTCAGTTATAGCAGCCAGCTTTGCACCTGATGGGACCCGGTTCGTCACAGTAGCACTCAATTCAATCCGAGTGTGGAATGCATCGACGCGAGAAATTCTACTACTCCAGGCAATGCGTGGATTTGCATCTCATGTGGGTTTTCATAGTTGACGAGAAAGAGAAATATCCACTCAATGGCCCACTTCGCGGGCATCTCGACTGAGCCAACGCTGTTGCAATTGCCTATTTTCCTGACGGAGCTCACATCGCAAGTGCATCCGAAGATGGTACCATTCGTATTTGGAGTGTTCGGACGGGCGAGGAAGTTGTCGAGCCGCTGATGATTGACAAACGTTCCGTCAATTCAATCGCAATTTCGTCAGACGGAGGTGAGGATAAAATGATCAGAGTCTAGGAGAGTCACACTGGCGATGTCGTACTCGGGCCGCTCGAAGGCCATCGCGATTCAGTGTCATGCGTAAAGTTTTTCGCTGGATGACCAAGTTATTGCGAGTTCAAACAGAGATGGGCAGCTTCACCTGTGGGACTCAGATGCAGGAAAGCAGCCCAGGGCCATGGAATTAACGTACTTTCCTTCTCTGTGGACGGAAGTCGACTTGCCACTGGTGGCAATGACGGTTGCGTCAGCGATGTGCCGACGGCGGAAATGTTAGTTGGCCCTTTCCGAGGTCACAAATACGTCGTTGGTTCCGTAGCCCTCTCGCCCGATGGCCTTTTTATCGTCACCGGATCAGCTCACATGACTGTTCGTGTATGGGAGGGCACGGTGGCTGACCCTATTCACGACGAGCCTGCGGTTCGGCCGGCCTATGCACCAACGAAGAGCGTAAGTTCATTGTTGCACGTCTACATAGGTACTGATCATGTCGCTGGCCATTCCAGTTCGTCGCAGTTTGCATCGTCCAACTCGAGTCCCGCACGCCCCCAGGGGCTCTACGTGACGTATCTGATGATGAGACTGCCAGTGGTGGGAGTACGAGACAAGAACGCGAAAGTGACGGCGGCAACGTGGCTACGAACGTCGCGGACATATCGGGACCACGAAAGCGCGGCTGCGCAAGACACGCACCAGCGACGATCAGCGCGGTCCTCCCATCCATGCGACCTTCTACGTTCCACGCCGCACCTGGACCTTCAGCAGACCCACGCATTGGGTTTGTTGCGGGGAGCGCCAAGCCGGACGAATCATTCGAGAGGGACCGCGTTCAACGTACTGCTCCGTGTAGCGTTTTTTTAAGCGTAGCCATTCGTAGGTGGTATTTCTTGGTATTTGTTTCGAACATTGTTAATTGTCACTATATAGTCGTACTTTTTTCTTTTCTCCCATGTACAACTTCGACATGTCTTGCTGGTATGCATATCACACTGACCGCGTTGTACCTTTGCTACCCAGCCATATCACTCGGAGCTACCACTGCTAACCATAGTCACACACATTGTACAGTATGTTTTACAATAAGTCACGGAATGCATCACTCTCATGTCCATGAAACCATAACACATCATTAAATGCCCCATCCCAGTAAATAAGCTCGCACAAGTCCACGAAAGTCCATATGTACATATGCACACATATATATACATACAACATATGTTCCGTCGTCTGATACTGTTCCAAATCTCGTTCAGTTCCACTCTTTGCCAAGTGTCAAATTCACCTATATACGAATCCAACAATTCTTAACGCCCCCCGAACGCCTTCCCTCGGGGCATGCGAAGTAAGCCCGCCATTCAACGACCCAAAACTGAGCGGGAACGTGAACGATGGATAGACAAGCCGAGGCGGAGAAACGGGTCGATGGCAAAGGGTGAAGAGCAAGAGACTGAATAAAGCATTAAACCTAGCGTTCGTTTGGGGGGCATAGCAAAGATAGCAAATAAGTGAGAAGCGCATGTGCACAGCACACGGACGCAGTACAGTGTCGCAAGCATGACTATGGTTTTACTGGGGGGAGGCAAAAATATAAGCGGACCATTTAAAAGCGTAAATTATTTACCAACATGTATCAATAGATGGATGGATGGACAGACAATAACTGGGTATATCATGTGGGTATCATCTTGTGTCTTGCGAATGCATGAAACGAAACGGACTTGATGAAATATATGCGCGCCTAACATCTCCCCACAGCACAACAAGGTTCCCCCGTCGTTGCGATCGTTGTGATCGTGCCGCACTCGCTGTTCGTGTCTGAGGGAAGGAGCTCGTGTCCATCGGGTGGGAGTATCTTATGATCAATGTGACCAGGAGGAGCTACGAAGACAGGCTGGACGGAGAGCGCAAAATAGTGAGCACGAAATTCACGGGAGTTGGTCAGAAGGGCGACGCACAGGTTCAGCCCATCCCCAAGAGACTTTGACAGGATGGTGTGCTCCGGACTTCCCACGGCGCAACAGAAAGTCACGCAGGTGAAAGGCACGGCGTGGGGTTGATGATGACGGCGACTGCGCACGATTTGTAACCACGGGTGGCTGGCCATCGGTCGTACTGATCTACACGGACGAACCATTTAGTTCCGCATCGGAAGATCGAAGAGGGTGGCGCGGGGATCTCTGGTCATATTTGAAATCCCAAACTTACATCAAAGGAAGATTGGTTGTGTGCTTCGTCGATACTTTCCAAGCCGGCGGGAGGCACAGTTATCGGGATCTGTTGAACAAGATTGAAGTGTGAATGCGCTATCAAGTCAATTGTAGAGACCACCCACATCAAGAGGGTCAATTGGTTCTGGCTGCGCTGGGGCGTTCTCTGCAGGAGCCTGATTGACACCGCTGAATCGGTCGCCGATGGTGCCGGCGGGGAGCCCGGTTACTGGGGACTGTTGAACGAAATTTTAAGCACCTTCACTAGTCAATTATAAAAACGACCGACATCCCACCGAGGGCCAAATGCTTCTGACGTCCCTTGGATCTGCTCATCAGAAGCCTGGTCGTCCTCGCTGGATCGGTGGACGGACACGCCATCTTCCTCAGCGATGAGCCCTGAATCGATAGGAGGCTTGCACATCCGTCCACGTCAACTGACAGGGTGAAAGTGATGACCTAGCTGTAACTCACCAAACGATGAATGGGAGGAAGCGTGATACCGCGCCTGTACATGAGAAAGAGTTCCCAATTGTCAGGAACTTGAAATTCGAGACCAGGCTGCAAGAGATGGCGTGAGAGATAACAGCGGGTCATGGAGGGACCACGCACGGGTCTAAACTCGGGAAGTGTAGGAGGGGTAGGATTGACGCTACACATTGTTAGATAGTCGGAGGGGAGGAACAGACGCTTTTCACTAACGGAGTGTAGACAGACCTATGTCGCGGCGCAGGCACAGGCACGTAATTGGTCAAGTTATGTGACCAATGAGGAGGTTCGTTGAGGGTGCTGGAACTTGTTTGTGATCACTACATTGGCAAAGGAACGACACAGCCGACAACATACCTCGAGCTCGCCCTGGAATGGTGAGAACCCTTTGAACTGCCAGAGGTAGATCGTCTACGAGGCTTAAGCTTGCGCGTGCGTTCTGGTCTAATCTGAGGAGGTAGGTCCACTGGCGGAGCGACGAATGCATCCGTCCAGTGCCCTTGAATGACAGATTTCTTTCCGCGGCTAGAATTGGATGTGCTGGAACTCCGGTGACTGCTGGTGCTGACAGGGCTAGGATTCGGACGCGACTCAGTTACTGGCGTCCGTGGAACTTGGGCGATCCCGTCCGAACGATCTTCGTGAAAGTGAACATGTAATTCGCTGGTGGGCGTCTGTTTGACCTCTCCTGGTGAACCCCCTTCTTCTGGATGCAGTACGTCGGTCACAATGGTCAAATTTGGACGTTGCAAGCGAGGGCTGGAAGGCGGAGTTTGTGATACGACCTGTGAAAAGAGCATCGCTCTCAGTAAGAAATCTGTCCAGGTCAGAGCGCTGGGTGACTCACAACTGAGATCTCTGGACTAGCCTCTGCTGTGCCTGTCGTCCTTGTACTGACATCCCCCGTACCTTCCAGTTCTGGCTGAGTGGCAGAATTGCCTGCGCTGGCCTGCATATCAGCGACGGAACTTGCGATAAGTAGTAGTGGTAGAGAAACTTACCGTATATCATCCAAGCTCGCCGAGGGAGAGTGCTCATGAGACGGACGGCCAACGTCAGCGGGAGAATGTGGCGAACGCCCCTTCGCCTCTTGCACACACACGGCCCTTTCACTGTCCGCACTCGACCTTGAAGGGTCCGGCATCGTAATACACCTTTACCCCAATATATAATGTCAGTATGATCGAAAGCCAAGCGCATGTCAAGTGAGATAGCGGGAGAAAAGGTACGGCAAGTCGTACCTCGGGGAGTCTACCTTCAAGTGTTGGTTGGCTAGAGTGTCGACAGGTGGGGAACACGCTTGCCTATCACATTCTACATATTCGGGGGTACGAGAATGAGATGAGCGACGGCTCATGGGGAACGCACGCTCGCACCAATGTGTAAGAAAGATGTGGGGGGTGGAAGAGAAAGGGTGGTCAGTTAAACGGGACGCAAAGGTTAAGTATGGGCGCTATTTAGGATTCCTGTGCAGAAGACTGACTCGCAATCAACTGCGGAAACGAGCTTTATCAAGACCTGGAAAGATTAGTCTGCAGAAACCCGGCGTTCGCAGACTCGGTGTATACTAGCTGCGAGGTAGGAATTGAGCTTTGATATTCAGGACATTTACAGAGTAGAGATTATTTCGTTTAATACAGACCCAGAATCAAATCTAATCCTCGATACCCCATCAAGACGACGGATCCAAATGAAGTGGTAAGTTGTCGATATACTAACTACCACGGAAATAAATCATACCTGAGCAGCCCAAGATTGGTCACTTTTCTAGAAACTGCGTACCACGAAGACGACGCGATGGGGGAAAGTCGCAGTAAGTCCAGTACAGCTGGCAGTGCAGGTACGAGTCGGAGCGCACAGGCTGGCTGAAGCTACTACGACTCGGCTCACACTCAGCTCTTCTTCAGGATTCCACAAATGAGGAATATGTTGTCCATGTTACCGTCACCTTGGCTCCCCGGGTCTTCTCGTCGACACCCTGTGTCAGTCCTCGCTGCGGTCTGTCGAAACAAATCAGGTCCCATCAGGTGCCGCAGGCGCCTCGTACCGTTTGTTCAGCGCCATGAAGCCAGCGCTGACACCTCGTACCGTGTTGTTCATCGAACGCGATGGTAAAGTGCGGATTGAAGCAAGAAGAAAAAACGGTTGTCGGGAGCGATATATTGATGATGACATCAACTCAAACCCAAACACACCATTGTCACCAAGCAGCCTTTACCGAGTTTTTACCGCGGTCCGTAGTGAGTACCATTGCTTGCATCCTATCCCACTAACCTCAAAGCCACGTCCTCATCTACACCAACTCATCGGCAATGATACCACCCACAATGAGACGGACTCCCAAGGTTCGCATCCTCAAGGAACTCCATTCTTCATCGTCGAGTCAAAAGACTTCCACGCTACCATGCCATTATACAGCAGGTTCCAGTGAAAACTAGTTACCCTTTCCCGAGTTCTCGTCCACACCAACACCCAGATCTCCCAGAACCATGCACCCAACAAATCGAGCAAAAAACGAGGTATACATCCCCGCGTACTCCACAGCCCATGCCTCCCAGTCAAAGAAACCTAATTTCTCGGCCTTGGCGCTCAGCGCGCAAAAGACCTACGCGCCTCGCCTTACTCATTCATCCTCACCCCAGCACCTTACGAGTTAAGTTCATGTTACACATAACGAGCATTAATCTAACAGCTCTTTGGTAGTAAACGCTGCCCGTCCAAGCTGTTCGGCCGAACACCACCAATGCACTATTACTCGCATTTGGGGATGTCTCTTTGGAACCCCGGATGATGCGGGCTACTCAAGTTGCCTGCCGTCGACCGAGTAACGTGCGGACGCATCTTATTCGAGTTGAGCCATCTGCAAGCCATCCGCAAGCACAGACGAACGCGTATACGAGGACAGAAAACCTTAACGACGATGACGACGACACGTTTTTCCATCCAGCGGCAGAATTCGACGACTTGTCACAGGACACGGATCGGATCACGACCCTTTACCCACCCAAGAAAAAAAAAAAAACAAACCCCCACGTGACGGATGTGGGGTTGGGGTTTGGCAGTCTAATGGGGTTTACCACACGCACGACCAATATTTTCCGCAATACGAAAAAAAAAAAAAAGAAGTCTGACGCCGGACGCCCGGACGCCAACGCTCAGCGCTCAGCTCCCTACCATAGACGCCCTCCACAACTTCAGCAAGCAAAGCAACCCCTAAACCAGCCGTTTTTTCCAACCCACGTTCCTTTCCTGCACGCGCGCGATTCGTCTTTTTTTCCGATCATGTCAACGTTTGTTTTTTTTCAGTCAACCCTACGATCGTCCCCGGGCAGGTATGAACTGCCAGCGGGCGAAAAACAACAACAACAACTTCTGTGCGTACTTGGTACTTGGGGGGGGGAAGGAACGTGCTTCCGTTTTCGCGCTGGACGACATACCGTACGTCTAGGCTACATACTTTTCTTTTTACTGACACCATCGAATCCCCTCGAACACACACGCACGCATGCATCTAGAGATTGCACCGGGTCATATCCTGATTTTTTTTCCTACCCCAGAAAGACACCCACCACGGCGACTCATCGATACACACGATCGTGACCGTCATCAAAAAAATCCCAAAAATTCCATTCACCTACGTAACCAGCACGCGAGAGTGCGCGCACGTTTGTTTTTTCGACATACAAAAAACCACATAAAAACAAAACCACATTTTAAAAAAAAAAAAAAAAGGGGAAAAAAAACATTGTCCACGCAAGAAGAAAGCAATGAGTTGTTTGTACGTTGTACGTATGGTTTGATGGGATGACAAAAAAAAACGGAGAGAGGAGGGGAGGGGAGGGGAGGACGCGACGCGACGCGCAGGCACAAGTCGTACTGATACACCGCGAATCAAATCAATAGTTTTTGGACGGAAAAAAAAATACAAAGCGATAGGCGTGAAACAAGAGCACACCAACCAAAAAAACCAAACGAGGCCCCGTCATCGTGTGCCCGCGTGCCTCGAACAACGACAAAAAGATGGCGATGCAGGGAAATAAATTAGAGTTAGATGGATAGGATGCGAAATTCGTGAGCGAGCGTCAGCGTCGTGAAAATGAGTCGTCGGACGTCGTGCCGTGGCGTGTCATCGTGCCCCTCCCCCTCGCCAAAACACCGAAAACGCCTACGCCTACGCCAACACCCCGTCGCCACCATACGCATGCGCAGGCGCGGGGCCCTGCGCAAAACACCACTGCGTCACAAACGCCTTGTACAGCGCATCGTTCGTCGTTGCGTTTTGGCCTCCGGAGTATGGTTTGGCGGTCGGTGGGAGGCGGGGAAAGGGGGCGGTGGGGTGGGCGGGGCTCGGCGTGCGTTGTTGCTGCTGCTGCTGCCGCTGCTGTGATTGTGCAGGTGACGGCGGTGGTGAACGCGATGGTGGCGACAGCGGCGGCGACGCACGCTTCCTCAGCGCTGTCCACTCCCAATCCCGTACATGGCCATACCCATGCCCCGACCGCCCCGCCGTCCCCACCTCACCTCCCTCCGGCGCAGTCGCAGGCTGCCCACCAATGATCACATGCGGGAGCATGATGGGGGATTCCGCGGGCGTCGACAGCGTCGACGAAGCAGGCGAGGACGAGTCTTCGTCGCCGTGCGTCGCGGGTGGGGACTTGGGTGGGCTTATCGAGATCGATGGAAGCGAGGGCCTAGTAGGTGCGGTGTGGTGCACCGTCGTCGTCGGTGATGGTGGTGGTGGTGGTGGTGGTGGTGGTGGTGGTGGTGGTGGTGGTGCGGCGTAGTTGGAGAGAGCGAGTGTGCCTAGACCACGGCGTTGTGCTGCTGTGAATTTCCCTTGGGTTGGAAGTGCGTGAGAGGGGGTCGTCTTGGGTTTCGTGGGAACAAACAGCCCGAGTGCATGCTCTCGACATGTCGAGGGTGGCGGTGAAGGAGTAAGTAGCGGTGAGACGATCGGTTCTAGCGGTCAGAAAAATATAAGTAATGTAGACGGGGGGCGGGAAAGAAGACGACGTACCAGGTGTGGTCTCTCTCCGCGGACGACCTTTGGGTAGTACAGCAGGGCGGAATGCGACACGATAATTTGCACCTGCATTATTATCCCACCACTCGCCACCAGGGCCAGGGACGGGGGAGGTGTCGAGGGGATAGGTGCCATTGACACGATAGCGGGTGGCAAACCAGAGGACTCGGGTGCTCAACGCGTGTGCATAGTCTTCGAGGCGGATGGTGAAGCTGAAGCGGTCCCAAGTGGTTGCTTGTGGCAAGGGTGCAAAAAGGTCGCCTAGGGTGGTACGAGAGGGGTCTGGAGGTGGGTGTGGGAAGTTGGGGGGGAGGGATTCGAGGGATTCGAGATAGCGTGCGCTGACCTCGCTGACGGTCTGCCAGTCGTCGAGGGTGAAGCGGACTGCGACGTGCTTTTCGTAGGCGATGTTTCTGACGAGGAGGGAACCGCTGAGATGAGGTTTTATGTGAGAGGCCGAGGGCTGCGATGGAGCATAGGCGAGGGATTCGAGGAGGATGTTTGCAGAAGGGGACGGCTGAGGGGCGGGTATGGGTGATGAGTTGGCGGGGTCGATTTCGTAGGGCAGAGTGGACGAGGAGGAAGCGGGGAAAGGGAAGCGTTGTGGGGGAGGGTCCTCGCCTTCAGTTTCTGTCTCGTCGTTGTTGAATGACGGGTTGCTGAGGGCGGCGGGACGGGCCGAGCAGTGGAATATTCGAACGGTAGCGAGATCACTTTCTGGATCTGGAAAGTGCACGTTCTTGTGAGGGAGTGCGGGCGTGGCGGGTGCAGAGCGTGCGCGGAGGTGGATGCGAGCGTTGCTGTGCGTGTCTGTGATGGATGGCGACGAGGACGACTTGAGGGACGACTTGAGCGGTTTTCCGTTGGAGAGGATGTGGGACGACGAGCCCCGTGAAATCTGTGGCCGCGATGGCTGGTGCGGTGCGGTGTCGGACGAGGGGAACGGGATGGTCTGTTTCTCGTCGTCAGAGTCGTGGTCGCCGTTGAGGTGGAATTTCGGCGGAGAGCGTCTCCGGCGTGGCAGAGAGCCGAGGGATGCGAATGCGCCAGGACCGCGTTCGTCAGAGAAAGTCGAGGGCATTGCAGGCGCAGGGAGACAACGACGAGAATGCGAGCGAGATATGAGTCTCGTTTATTTTGTCCATCATTCCTTCCGAGATCCAGATCGCCGGCATCGGCATCCATTGACACGTCCAAATCAGGCAACATCTCACATAATCTCCCAATTCTAAATCACACACCGCTCCACAACAGAATCGGTCCAGATCTTCCCTCTTCTTATCGCACTCTACTCCCTCTCCAGGGCCCGTGCTGCTGCGTCTTTCCTTTTCGACATATTCCCTCTTGTTTTTCTCTCCCGTCCCTTTTCCGGCTGTTCCCTTGCGCAACCCCGCATCCTCCACTGGTCTCGCTCTCTCGTGATCAAATCACCCGACCCATGCAAGGATTGGAATGTCATGGTTCCGCATGCGCCGTCACAACGCCGCTTCTCTCACCGCGCGCTTCGTCCTCGGAATCCTTCCTCGCTCGGGATCTTCCACCGCTGGTCTCTCTGGCCATCTCTTATCCTTTGTCAGTTTGCGCACCCTCCCCTCGAAGACACCCCCGACGTCACCCCGACCGACACAGCAAGTCGTTGCTCCACCTTCTCCTTCATATCCACCCTCCATGATGTTCGCCGATGCCATTTCAACGAATGGCGCGTCGTCAGTGGTGCGATCGTATCCACCAACATCGCGTCGGAGGATAATGCGTTATCTCGCCGTGTTTCGACATTCATTATCGAGGAGTCGCGAAACCAAACATGCGTGCCGCTATCACCGACTCGCCGAGCGTCCTCCATCTCATTAGGCAAGAGATCACCTCACACTTTCATCGATCCTCGTACGCACGATACTTCCACGGACAGTCGTCACTTTTTGTTTTCAAACAGAACAGCCATGAACGGAAGTCGCCATTCCGTCGCCATTCGTTATTCTTTCCGGATCGTACCGCGTCGCGTCCAATTTTCCATCCTTCAGGTAACTTTTTATCTCCGCTCTACTATGCAGACGCGCGATGGCGGCGGCGGCTGTGCGGATACAAGCGGACGCTTACATCTTTTGCTGTATAGATGAGTAGATAGGGCCCTGATCGATGATCATCCTATCTTCCAGTATTTGTAACGCCCTCATGGCCTTGAATTCTTCGCGACAAAGGATATGTATGTGTATGTATCCGTGTATACGGGTGTGTATATATTTCTCGCATATCATAACCGCATCCCGCCGTGATCCCTTCATGTCCTTTATCGTCAGCGAGAACCACTTTGGTTTGCTTAGCAGCCAAAAAGCCTCAGGCCTCAGCCTTCAACTGATTCCATCATGGATCGTTGTGCGACCGGCGGCCCATTTGACATGCCCGGTCCAGGCCGCTCACTGCCGCTCACAATTACTCGGTCTCGACCGTAAAAGTAAAAAACTTGTACAAAAAAAAGTCATGACAGAGGCACTGCCATTCGGTCTTTTGCAAACGGTGGTGGGTCGGGACGCTCGGAGAGGTTGATCGAGTACGGTCGCGGTCGGCCAGCCACTGGCAGACACGGCTCGGCACCGGGCGTCCGATCCTGAGTGTGTCCAAGCAGAGTGTTGGGCTGTACACTTGCATGTACAGCATTCAGTTTTCTCTGAAGAAAAGAGAAGAAGACAATGGTTGTCTCGGATGCAGTGGGAGGGCTGTGATATGTGTACCTTTGTTATCAGAACAAACACCGTTCCAAGAGTCGTCGACTCGTAAAACAAAGCCTCAGACTCATCACAGCTCGGGGCATCGTCCCACAATCTTGTTCGGCGATACGACGACTCGACACGGCCATACCCTCCAGAACCCATTCGCATTTTTGTCACGGAGATCAGCAAGTGGTGTAAAGTGCTAACCCGACGACAAACCTTCCCCCTCCAAGCTTCCAAGCTTCCCATGAAATGACAGGCGTCCCACACCACGCCCTCACGTCCCCGCCAGTCCCCGCCTGCCCCGCCCTGACCCCGTGCCCTCTCCGCAGTCTAACGCAAGTGACACAAGGCTCGATCAGGAACAAACACTCCAAATTTGGGTCCTCGATTGATAAGCAATTTGCCGAACTGGGCGGAATGAGGTGTTTTCTTTTTTTCTGGATTTGTCGGATGATGATGTGGATCCGCCCGCCTCTCGACGGTCCACTGGAGATAAAGCCAAGATTTCCGGGGTTATGGAGGAGAGAAAGGCCAGAATATTCGTGAGTCCAAAGTCGTGTCGGGATGGATGGCGTTGATCGACAATAATTAATAAGACGATCGGGAGTTGGGACGAGGTGATGTGACATTTATTAGCCTGACAGCTCGTCATATCAGCTCGAGACTCGTAACCCCATCCACACTCTCCATAATCGCGCACGCGTGGACGCTTATCGAGTAGACACGGGCACAGCACACCTGGCAGCGTCTGATCATGATCTGAGTACGTCCTTTTTTTCGGCATTTTTCCTGTCTTTTTTTTGTCCCGTGTCCTTGTTTTCTTCCATTTCCTCCACACTCTTTGGAAGTCATGACGTCGAATCGCCCCGACGTGAGGCAAGGGCCACCATATGACACACGCAGGACGACACAGCGCGGTGTCTAGTACCGCTGGTAATCCGGTAAGGGATCACGACACCTCTGGGCTTTGGCCGCGTGACCGAGTCATCCATACAACGCGGCCCCGGGCACAGTTCCCGCTATCTCCTTGCCTTTTTGGCGCGTGGACACGTCCGCATGGCGCGGCATGGCATCGCTGCCGCATCATCATCACCAGCGCTGTATCTTGGGTGTGTACTGTATGTGCCAGGGTTCTCCCGTAACCCCATGCCTCGCACGAGGGCTACCTGCACTTATGACCCCTGTTTTTCGACATCCTCTGACTCTGCAGGGTCCCTTCCTGGAAACACACGGCCCGCCAAAGGTCATCCGTCCTATCCCATTGGCTCCTAACGCAAGTATATATATGTCGACGCGACAACCCTCAGCCGACTTTTCGATCATACTTCCTATGCACGTACGTGAATTGATCGAGTTTAACCATCTGGCCATCTATCAATTATGGCAACTTGTTATCAGCCTTTCAACCTACTGTGCGCCGCCATCGACCCAAACAGGCATCTTCACGAGTCACGACACAAAGAAACGTGGTCATCGTCTCTCGAAACAGACATCGGTCATGTGAGGCTTTGACCTCTATTTTTCGACAACAAGACAATGCACCAAGTCATATGCCAAGGCCTTTGTATATCCATTGCCGTCCGTGAGGGGCCCATGCACGCACAGAGATAGACACGAGTGTACGCGATCAAACGCCGCTGTCTATCAATACCATCAATGTGTCGTATCACGCCATCACGCATCATTCCAGGCCTTGGCTTCTTCTCCATTGTTCGAGGGACTGAAGTGGTACGCACGGTTTATACCGGGTTTGTGTGGAACTCGCGCTTCTTTCCGCGCAGTCGTTCATGTGCACCCCAAGGTTTTTTGCTTTGCCCCGGGACGACGATGCCAGCGATGGTGAGTTGACAGGTGTTCGAGCGTATCGCGTCGCATGATCGCGGTTCACGAGGGTTGAACGGCGAAGAGAAACGTCGAGAAGGGTAGCATGGTGCAGACGTTCTTCTACGTTCGAACCGCGTCCATACATGGATATCTTCACATGTCTTGGCTTCTCTCAAGCTCTCAAACTCTCAGCCAACGACCGTTCGAACGTTCGTAAATACTTGGAAGCCAACGAACAACCCTCAATCATCCCCCATCAACACCCCACCGAACCATCCCCAAAAACCCCAAAGTCCCCCAAGTTATGACAAGGTCTGACGTTGCGCTGGTCATCTCTACATGAACATACCTTAGACATCCTGATACCTCCTGATATGTTTTTGTGCAACTCGAAAGACTCGGACGGACACGGCAAACGTGTCGCGTTATCTTGCCGTAACTGCCGCGTCGTCAAGTCCGCCATATCCGGAATTTGAATAGACACAAGAAGCCTTGCGTCCCTGAACTATTTATTTTGGATTCCGGAGCCGCCGATGCGTGATGGCATGGATTTTGTCTGGTACTTTCTTAACGACGACGAGAGATGGACTGATGGACTCTGAACGCATGTCTGTGGGACGATAAAGAGGAGGTCCAGAAATCAATCCATTGCCTGGTCAACCCCCCACCGCCGTCGAACCTAAACTTCCATTCAGAAATCGGATGTCACGTCTGTTTGTATTCATTTAACTTAATCCAGGTCAGAGTTTCAATGAGCTCTAGGGACCTCCCAGGGGAGTACTCAGGGTTTCGAAAGAGAAAACAACGTCAAGTGTTGCCTTCTGACTTGACACGACACGCCACGACACGACACGATGCGGCAGTTCACATCAAGCTGTGGTGAAGCCATCAGACCCATCATAGCCCGCATCAAGCCGCCACCAGCGTCTGCTGCGCTGCGTCAGGGCACTTGCTGGCGCATGGAAAGAAAGAAGAAGACGAGCTTTCTAAACGTTCTCACCTCACTAGCCAGTCATGCGTCCGACGTTGGACCGCAGATACGCACCCACGCGCCGTTGTCAATACGTGGGGAATGGGGATCAGCGGACCTGGCTCGTATTTGTAACCTGGCGTGTGAGCGTGCGCGCACCACGAGTCAAAGTCTTCCGTGGACGCTGGTTGGGAGATAGCGTGGACAATGGCATTGGATATGTTTGATATTATCCACTCATCTTGGTTGGACGACCGCATATTAGTTCTTGTTCATTGGGTGCCGCTGCACGGGGTGATCAGGTCGGGGTGCGGGGTTTCCACGCAGCGCTGTCTCCAAGTCTCCCCATGGAATGCCAGAGCAAAAGAAGAGAAACGAGTGATACGAAAAGGAAAGGGTGGCAAACAAGCTATCAGTGTCTTCATCATCATCACGGGAGAGTATTGTACTTGTTGTGATCATTCCAAACTTTGCCTGGCACGACGCCCTGGACTCGTTTGAGTCTCCTGACATCCTACCCATCCACACCCTGAGGTCAACGTGACCGTTTGAAAAGACTTGAATCCGTTATCAGGGCGCTTTCTCGCGACGATTGAATTCGTTGGCTCTTATCGCCTCTGCCTGCCGTACACGTTTGATATCCCTCTGTCGCCGCGAGCATAACTGCATGGTACACACGGACACGGTACGCTTTCACCAACGCTAACACGAATACAGTTTAAATTAACTAGTCGAGTCGAACAAGGTAACCTATACATACGTACTTGGCATCACCTTCTGATGGATACACACCCGTGAACTAAAAACCCGTTCAATTAAGGAAAAGCACAAGCCCCCCTTTTCCAAGGCGGCGTCACGCTTCGAGGGTTTCTTTTGCGCCGAGGTCGAGAACCTTTTTGAGAGAGAGAGAGGGGGGGCGGCTACTGTGCCGGCACGACAACGTTCTTCCCTGTCTCGCGTATTACGATAGGTATGTCTACTTTGATCCTTGTGCAGTTTTTCAGTTTTCTGCGTTTCCCAGCCGCTCAAAAAAAGGTGAAGTATGGATGGCAGCTTCTGTGTCAGTCATTGGAAATGTTCGTGCTCAACGTTTGCAATCACGAAATACATGGCTCCCCGTTCCTCCTCCCGCTCCTCCTCCTCCTCCTCCTCGACCGCACCTCCAAGTATTCCGGTGCCACTTTCGGGATTCCGGAGTCCGGACTTGGTCTCGAGAGACGACAGGTACCGGGTGCGACAACAACATACTGTTCGTACGGGATCCCACGGTTCAATGGACTTTATCTTCTTCTTCTTCGCGGGAATGGCCATTTGAAAAACAAAAAGCAAAATGATACAGTATCGGTGTCCGCCATGGATACTATGCACACGATTGCCAGCGTTACTAGCCGTAAAATTAAGGAACCCCGCTTCGACGCTTCGAACGCAGCCAGTGCGCCCCCTAGGATTTGCCTTTTTGGACCTTGGTCAACTTTCAGCCCTTGTTGAACTGGGTCGATGTTTTGGATTGGCGGGGGAAGTACAGAGGGATACCTCGGCTTCAAGCCTCAAGACTGCCACGCACGCATTGTTCAAGTTCAGTATCAAAAAGGAAGCCGACTATTGTGCCGTCTGTGCATGTCCTTGCGCCATTGATGATGCCGTCAGCTGGGTATCTTCTCGGGGCTACGGAGTCCATACTGACATGTTCATTTGCGAATGTCCTTGCGCCTTTACATATGTCAAGCGACGATCAACGACGATCCCGTAGGAACGGACGAATTCCGAAACGATAGTACGCAACCCTGCTCAATTTTCACTCGTTCCATGCATACGAACTAATACAAGTCGAAGTTACGATGAGACTGACTGACTAGGGCACTCTTCTCACATCGCAAGTACCACGTACGCTCTGGAAGAACGGCGCGTGGCCCTGCTTCCTGTCCTTGAACGCCACTCCTTGGGCATAACGCCGCTAAATACTGATCAGTGAGTGATCTGCGTTAACCGGGAAATAGAAACTCGTGCACGGAGCCCACCGCCGTTTGTAGCATATGCATAGGGCGTTTTGCGTCGCGCCTTGCTTGGAAGGGGAAAGATCAGGCATGTGAATGGAAAGTGGATAACCGTGGAGGTCTAGGTGCGTGGTCTACCATATTGAAGTTCGGCGTAGATGCATAGTTCTGTTTCGTTGCGAACTCCAAGGGTTATTCAGGGCGTAACTGACCGCCGTTTTGCTGCTAAACTTGCAAGTACGTGGAGTGTGGAGGTAAGTAGGCTTACTCGAGAACGTCTGTTTATTATCATATCGTACCCCAACAACGTCAGGCATCTCATATGATCGACCGACAAGGCTAAAAGGAAAAGAAGCAGGGCGGCAACGTCCATCTCGAAAGCAAAACTGAGTTCTATCTTCCGACTTCGTGACGGTCTTACGCCCTTTCATCTTTCCTTGTGGACGGTCAGCAGAACTACAGATGAGTGACGACATGGCCAATGTCCACTCAGATTGCGGCGCAAACCCGAACGAGCGTATCAAGGTTCATCGCGAATGAGAAGTCGACTTGTCTGACGTAGCGATTGATATCGTCACCCCACCCGTGCTCGCCACTACGTATGCGCCGTAACCCCATCCACAATCGTCGCATACAGATCTCCCCCCAGGCCGACCCATCCTGCTTCAGCTCAACGTATGCCCACAAGTTCGCTCTTCGCAGACAAGAAATGGCAGAGGCGCATCGGCTCATCTTCCAAACTCGAAGCTCAGCCACGCTGAGCACGCAGGAGATGAAGTTCTAGGTTGGGATCCGCGCTTTCCTTGCCAAGGAAACGCCCATTGGAGCGTGGGCTACTCGAGGGGCTTCTCGAACGCCGTTTTTGCGCCGGTACATACATATTGTGGCGGCTCAGTGGAGCGTTTTCAACATATATATACTGCACTGCGTCCCAGATGCCGCGGCGCGGACCCTTTCGTACTGATCATGGTCTTCGCCACTCTGCGTCCACGAACCAACAGGCTGAACTGACCGTTGCATGCTCTGAAATGCGACAAAGCCTAGCTTACCTTTCGGACCGTTTTGCGTGTGAGTACAAGTTTTTTTTCAGCTCGCGCGTGTCTAGGGCTGCGTCGACGACGAGGACCGAGGATTCGGAGGCACCGGCTACCGCGTGCCCGGGCAGTGATACGGGAAAGGCATCGTGGAGAGACGTTCGTGAAGCCTTACCATACAACACAGCGCCTAAAATTTGGAAAGTTTACATTCGGCCCGGGGACTCCAACAATGCAGTGGATATTACAACTTGTGCGGGACATCTCTAGTTATTAGACGTGCAACTCACGACTTGCACGGGTGGCAGCCAGAGGCTGCTATTCGCAAACGGGTCCGTGGGTTGGCCACGGAAGGATTTTGCGATAATGGCTAGCGGTGGGTAGTTTTCCGATGCAACGCAATAGCAGAAGTACAACGCGACCGTAACGGTGTATTGGACACCGGAGCGGAAAAAAGTAATATATAGCAGAGAATAATTTCCAGCGGACGAATGTACTGTAAAGGAATGCTAAACGCAGGAGTGCGTCGGACATCGTCCAAATTTTTCAGCCCTCGCTCATGGGTGGAGACAAGTACACAATTTGGGGCAACACTCACAGCACTCTCTCTCGAACGATTCGTCCGACTCGACGTTCCCTGCGACAAACCTAGTCCGTAGGTCTTCTGGAGGTCCCGGTGCGGCGTAGGGTGTAGAAGGTTGCATGGATGGAGGACCGCGCTGCGTCTGTCCAGCCGCCTCGCTCGTCGCAGCCCCAGCTGGCTGGTCCCCGACGTGTCCGGAACGTTGCCAGCTTCACGTCGTCTCGTACTCCCACGACTGGCAGTTTCGTCGTCAGATAGATCACGTATGGCCTGTTCGCGTGGGGGACTCGAATGGGTCGATGCAACTGCGACGAACTAGAATGGCCGGCGACATCATCAGATCTACGCAGATGTCGAACCATGTGTGAGCTCACCGTGTTCGTTATTGCATAGGCTGTTCTGGTTCTGAGGGGTCCTAATCCCATTTCGTGATGTCTTTCAGGGAGCTCGGGCATTGCGGAGGCGGGAGAATGAGAAGAAAGCCGACCGGACCGCAGGCTCGTCGTGGACAGGGTCAGCCACTGTGCCTTCGCTCGCAAAGTCTTGCGGTCGTGTTATCGCTGGTAGCTGCGAGAGATGAGCGTGGCGTGCATAATTCATCGGTCAAAGGGAGATGACTTACGTCGAGAAGAGAGCCGGCTCCGATTTCCTGTATGTGTTGCGTCTGTAGTACTTGTCCCGGCGCACCAGTGGCGGGCAGCTATCAAGCGAGTGTGAGTAACCATTACAAACGAAGTGACCGACGTGAACACTGACGTCAAGGAACGACAAACCCGATTGCTACACGCTCGACACGTACTGAGATATCACAATGGGTGCAACGTTCACAGTGGAGCACTTACAGCGTCATTAGTATCCTGCAATGGAATGTCATTAACGAAGAGGTAGAGTGCATTGGACGTACAGGAAACTGGATGATCTCGCCAGTTGCAGTGTCCCAAAACTGGATTGTCCAGTTCTCCGATCCAGTGACAACGCACTTTCCATCAGGCGAGAATGCGGCAGACAACATCTTGCCCTTTTGGCCTCGCAACGGGCCGAGAATCAGGTCACCGGTTGTCGTGCGCCACAAGCAGATTGTCCCATCCTCAGAAGTGCTGCATATTGTCGTGCCATCCGGTGCATACGAAACCGATGTAACGTCTTTTGAATGCGCTTGGAGAGGCCCAATAACTGTCGTGCCCGTCCTCGTATCCCATACACGCACAGTCGTGTCCCGTGATCCGCTGACAATATAAAGGCCATCGGGCGACAAGGCAACAGAATGGACGACAGAATCGTGACCTCGGAATGGGCCTGCCACAATTTCTGCCGTCGACACATCCCAGACACGGATGCAACCATCATCACATCCACCGGTAAGCCGACTTCCATCTGCAGAGAAGGAAAATGTGTGAATCGAAAAATGACGGCAGCTCATCGACCTGAGCTGTTCGCCTGTCGCTGAGTCCTGTAGGATGAGTTGTCCACCTTGCCCACCCCCATCGGAACTTGCAATAAGTTGGCCATCTGGCGAAAATCTCACACATAACACGAAATAAATATGCCGCTGGAGTGGCCCGAGTACGACATCACCGGTGCGAGTATCCCATACTCTGATCATTTTATCCTCTCCTCCGCTGATTAACCTGCCTCCGTCTGGCGAGATTGCGATTGAATTGACAGATGCTGTATGGCCTTTGAGCGGCTCCAGAACTTCCTGGCCTGTCCGAACATCCCATATACGAATGGCACGATCCTCGGATGCACTTGCGATACGATGCCCATTAGGAAAGTAGGCAACAGCTTTGACTGATGCAAAATGCCCGCAAAATGGGCCACTGAGTTGATACTGCATTTTCTCGTCTTCCGTCAACTATGCAAATCCACATGAGATACGAATTGATACATTTCCAACTACTTTACTTGGGGCAGCAGAACCTCTTGCGTCGATACATCCCATACACGCATCGACCCGTCATCCGTCCCTGTGACGAACCGAGTCCCATCAGGTGCGAAGCTGACTGCATTAAATCCATGACTGTGTCCTCTAGCGGGCCTTCCGATGACCTTCCCAGTGTGTGAATCCCGCAATTGAAATGTCCGATCCCTTGAACCGCTAAGCAATTGCTTTCCATCGGGGGAATATACTATGCAATTAATGTTGTCAATGTGGCCCTCCAGAGGGCCCAGCAGCGGCCTGCCAGTGGAAGCATCCCAAGTTCGAATGGTACGATCGCCACAGCAGCTCGCAAGTTGCTCCCCGTTGGGGCTATAAGTGACAGCACTGACCATGCTTGTATGTCCTTTCAGTGGTCCGACAACCAGAGTTCCCGTTGCGACGTCGAAAATGCGAATCTTGCAGTCATCGGATCCGGTTACCAGACGACTTCCGTCAGGCGAGAAGTTCACAGAACGTACGGGCTCTGGATGTTTAATCATTGTCGAGCCCGCCAAGTATCCTGTGCGCCATATTTCCACCTTCCTGTATCCAACAGCAGCAAAGTGTTGATTGGTGGGCGAGCAACTGACTGTATCGCCCTGAAGACGTCCTGCTGCTCGCTGCAAGACGAGTTTCCCATCACTGGCGTCCCGTATACAGAGTGTGCCGTGTTCGTGATTGATGTCCCTGCTCACCAGCCTCTTTCCGTCAGGTGAGTAACACAGCGATGTGACATACTGGGCATGTACTTTCGGTTGAAACAACATCTCGCCCGTATCCGAGTCCCATATTCTGATGGGAGGATCCGATCCTCCCGTGGCAATCTGCTTGCCATCAGGAGAGTAGCAAATAGCATTAATAGTGCGATTGTGGCCCGCGAAAGGTTTTGGTTTCTCGGTATCCGCACGATGAGTGGATGTAACTTTGACCGGACGATGCCTGGCCACTGGCATCTTGCGAAACTGGCGGGAACGGTGAAGTGGAAAAGGGTATGTGTATGCGACCCGGGACGTATATGATGGCTGGCGTTATCCCGTATGGACAAGCTCGAACGCAACAAAAGTGCGAGTGCAGATGTAGGTCGTTGGAAAGAAAGAAAGAAAAGAAAAACGACGCCTGTCGCACTGAAGCCTCGAGGTCATTGTCACCTGAGAAATCGCGCCCACAGAAGAATCGTGTTCAAATGCCGCGAGTTCTTGAAGAGCTAACGAAAGTCGTCAGTAGGAAATACGGTCGCTTACCTTGCGTATCGGAAATGACATCTGCAAGAAGAGACGACAAGTTCACATTCGACCTCTGCAAGCCCGTAAGTGATATTGCCAATTAGACAGACTCGGACGGTGACGCTTCGATACTGCGGGGAAACAAGGCAGGAAGACCTGCGGCCCTTAGAACGGCGACTCGTCCATCGACATGGCTGGGACAAGTGGCTTGCATATGCGCAATAGGTACCAGAGAACGACAGCAATTTCCCAGTGGACGTTTCGATGGTGGGGAGCGTCCTAGTGCCAGTTGTTAGTGCTACTGGTCAGGTTGGCACGAAAGTTCCTAATTGCCTAAATTAGGCAGTGACTTCCGGGAACATCACTCTGAAGCAGATGCTTTATTTGTATCACTAGCATTCGTATCAATGCACTGAGTACTAGTAACTGGATGGCCCCAGCCCTCTCGAGCATACTTCATGAGTCTCACTACCAGCGACGCGCGCAGCGACAAGTCCAGCACGGATTAAACAAGCAAAATAATCGCCTGGACATGCAACCCTGTTCGTTTGCCCAAACACCAAACCCACAGTAGGGAAATAAACGTCGACAATTAGATGACTCTCCTCCTGAACATGACTTTGGCAGTAGGACTGGCTGATGTCGCGGAGCCAACATATAAATAATTCGGACGAGGTCCCTCCAACTTGACATCATACGCCGTCACGATATGCGCCAACATCGACTTGAGTTCATTCGCCGCAAAGAATCGACCAGGGCTATACATCAAAAAACGCACACAATCAGAGGAGGACAAACGGAAGGCCAAATGACCTACCACGCATGCCGTCCGTGACCAAATGTCAAATATTCAGGGTGAGTAGCGACGAATTGGTGCTTGACGCCTTCGCCCTCTTCTTCACGGATATCTGCAAAACGGAAAGGTTCGAATACCCCGGCGTTCTCGTATATGCTGTCGTCACGGTGCATCGCACGACTAGCATAACTGACGCGAGCCCCTTTCGGAATGACAGTGCCGTCTGAAAATGTAAAGTCCTTGAGGGCGACCCTGGTCATGGCCACTATGAAAGACATGTCAGAGTGACCGAGATATGTATATCCTGGCGTAAAAGTACTTACGACTTCCAATACCTTCCATGCGCTGGCTTTCCTTCAAGAAGCTGTCGATTTTGTGCATCTTCACGAGTGCACTCTTCGACCATCCCTCCTTTTCAACAATGGACTCTACTTCCTCTCGCAGGGGTTGAATGTACTGAGGGTTTGCTGCCAAGTTGAACAACGCTTGAGTGAAGCTCTGTGGCGGGAGTGCATCATTGATTGAAATTAAAAAGAGTCATTTTGCTTCGAAAATGCTCACGTTCGAGGATGTCTGTCATTGACTCCATTCAATATACCGTACTCAGGGGGATGACATAGACCTTACATGAATTGCCGCAAAGTTGACAGTTAAGAGACGCCTTGTCATACTCCACGTTGTGCGTTCCGAGCCCTCGTCCATCAACCATGCAAGCATATCATTCTGCTGCAACATCAGCAATCGATGATCCCGATGCACGACGACATACAGGTTTATCAGCCCATTCTTTGCCATACGCATCAATATACTTTTGCCGTTCCGTGAAGATGGGACCGAGGTGTTTAGCTCCACGTCGTACGTTGCTTGGAATATTTGTCATAAGTTGTACGACCAAACTGGTGGGTGCAAGTCAAGCAAATGGTACGTTGACGAAAAGGGCCAGCACTTACGGTGCCATGAAGTTGGGGAAAAGGTTGATGATGAGTGCCGCTTTGACAACATCCAGGGTGAACCGTATATTCAGGTTTATCCAGTCCGGGTCCCGGCCTGAAGAAATCCAGGTAAGCCAGCAATCATGCAACAAAGGAAACGACGTACACAATGGTAGACCAACAAAAATCCTATTGCTCGTCCTGCAGACGACTTGTTGGATAGCATCGAATGCCGGGATGTTCTTCCACTCTGCATGGCACAATGAATAATGAAAGATAAAATAAATTATTACAGACATACCATGGTCCTTGAGATCCAGAACGTCATCGAACGCGGTCACTATTTCGTCCCTGATCTCGGGGTACAGAATGGAGAGGTTTCGAGTGAGCTGCGACCGGATGACAGCAATATGATACGGATTGTGATGAACGGCCGGCCCAAGAGTATACTCAACCTTGAGTGCCTACACGTCGCGCCAATTGAAAAGACCGGACCACGACGCAGTGGAAGATTTGCTTACTTGGTTTGCCGACTCCAAGAAAGATAGCTGATCATCGGGCGCGTTTCTCATTTCTTCAAGGAGCTGGCGACCACTGACGATGACCATCCATTTGTGAAGATTTGCGACTTTGAACGGCGCTTCCTTGTACTAGAAATAACGACGAGCGCTCGATCATACAAAGGGTTGAGGTACATGCCATAACGTACTTTGTCGTAACCCTCTTGAAGGATTCTAGGGGCGTCGGTCATAAACTTGATACCGTCCCAGTATGACAAGAGGCAGTTGGACGATCCAACGGTGGGGATTCTGTCGAGCTTCCGAGACCTTGAGCGCGCTGCGGAAACTGAAACGGTCGTTGGTACTTACACTGGAACGTTTCGACAGCTTGGAAATCAAAAGAACGACGGCAGCGACACCTGCCAGGCCATAGGTCGTAGTGAGCTGGAAACCCTCCAACATCGCTTGGAGGTGAGCAGAGTCTCCTGGAAGTGTGGGGTTAACAGGGAGGACACACATGGGAGCTTTTTTGTAAATCCGCGTTCCGACGGGCTAAAAATCAAATGGAGTGGTTGCACACTCACGGTCAAAAAAACAAGTCCTGTAATACCACTCGCCCGTTGGAGGGAGCCGTTGTAACGGTGCAACGCGTATAAAATTCGACAAGCTACCTTGTATTAAAGCCAGCAGCAGCTGCAACTGGAGGCTTTGTTGCTGAGCCTACGCGCACCTGCGGGTTTCCGTCGGGTGCTATTATTTCGGCTTGAAACTATCTCCGTCGGAGGGGATCCTCATTTGGCCTGGATCTCAGCCAACACAAACCAGTGTAAGCTATACCATATGAGAGTCGATAGATGACGACTACTATAACTAAGCGAGCGATAGGAGCAGTTACCCCATCTGGCATATTTGGTGTTGTTTGTAATTACTGTACAGTTGATCTCAGCCACCGTCGCTCGCCGTCCAGCACAACCAGCACGAAGGTCCTGCAACCGTCCTCAACATGTCGTCCGATCTCGAGTGGCTCCTCATCCGCGTCAGTACGCCATGCGGGATCTCAGAGCGCGATGCTGATGGAAATTTGCGCGCAGAAATACAACTCCTTCCTCGTCAAGAAGTCTCCCGAGAGCCCTGCCTTTTCTACGGAGCCCGTACGTCGTGTCTGCGGGGATGTATGCAATCAAGTAACCTATGATTGTACAGGGTAACCTCCGCAACCTGCACTCGCACAAATTCTCCGGTCTTGCCAACGCAAAGGCGAGTCTGGATTTCCATCGTTTACATCCCGTCAGCTGACGTGGGGTATATAGACCATCGACATCAAGGACTCAGGTGCTGGCATTCAAATCACCACTCGCAAGTCCAAGGCATCACTACAGGCAGTCCGACCCGGACGGACTACCCTCACCATCCGCAACCGATCAGGGGGTCGGCGTGCATTGGGTGTTACTGCTGGCGTTGCAAAGAGGGGATACCGCCCTGACTTGCGCACGGTGAGTCGTTATGTGGCCGTTATGACCGGTGACTTTGCACAGATTTCCACATTTGATTTTATATCTGTTCTTGTCAACCCCGGACGAAAACGCACTCTCGTTAGAACCCACTGGAAATCACCTTGTGGTGTATGAAAGTTGGGCGTGGACACGTTTGCAATATCGACACCGTTTGATCATCGTCATTAACATCTTTATGCTTTCCTCGTTTCACTTCTTACGGGGAAGCGCGATTGACGATTACATTCCTTTCTTCTCCTCACCTACACATCTCATGAACGTTGACTAACCCACATCCTCTGCTAGGCTGCCCTCGCTCGCACCTCCGCCCTCGTTGCCGCACAAAAAGAGAAGAAGCCTGAACCACCGAAGAAGCTCCGGGGGAAAAAGGCAAAGGCATCAATCGCATGATCTCGTCTGTATCTCCGGTTCCCCACTCCCTTCTCTATGCTCGTCCATGACAAAATAAGCGATATATGCCAACTAGGCTTCTGCTTATGATCAGTTTATGCTGCGAATGGCATTCATTCAGGACACTGAGACGTAAGTACAAATACAAGGTCGGTTCAGCTAGTCAAACATGATTTCGGTCGCGATCATACACTTCATTTCGAACGTCAGAGGGACAGAGCCTTCTCCATGGGCTGAACAATACGTCCTGCCGCCCCAAAGGCATGCTTTCCGCCAGCGTGGTCCCTTGTGGGCTGAGTAGCCACAGCCTTGCGATACGCGCTTTCCTGGAGCCTCCGTTCTTCAGTACCCTTGTGACCATGTTTCTTCTCCTTCTTTGGAGCTTCCTCCTCGTTATGAGGTGGAGCGTGAGCTTGTTCTTCCCCTTGAGCAGCAGGACGGGGATAGTCCGTGTTCTCAGTTTGTTCGGCGGCGCTCGTGGGGGCCGAACCCCTGTCATCAGCAGGAGGGGAATTAAGCACATCGTTCTCACTGCTTTTTTTACCCAAACCCAGGCGAACACTCACGAGGAAGTGTGGTGTTTGGGTCGTGAGGAGATAGAGAGGCGACGACCACCTACTTTCACTGGGGAAGACATGGAGAACGTCAGCGGCGATAGTCTAGGATGCAGGATATGTCGCCAGGCGTACTCGCCGGGTAATGCTGAGCGGGCATAACATCGGACATGATGGGCTTTCTCGTGCTGCGTCTTGGGTGTAGGATGGGCGCACAACGGTCGTGATGATGGCAAAGTTTATAAAGGCTTAAGAAGGCTTCCTTGCACGTGAACTGATCCTATGACTTGCTCAGATGACCTCGATAAGGCCAGCATCTTTGCATTACCAGCTAGAAGAACGTTGGGTCAACAAGAAAAGTGCTCCTCCAATTCAGTCGAAGATGCATCTCGTGTACATCAGCAGTCAGAGAACAAGGAAACGGCGTAAGCGCAAAGTCATCCCTGCCGAGTTATCGAGTGTTTTGGCATATGTCCATAGCATAGGAGGACATCGTAGTGGGAGATAACATAGAGCCTGAGACAAATATGTGAAAACTTTACTCTTCCTCCTCTTCGTCGCCACCCTCTTCTCTCTTGGCAGCGGCAGCAGCGCGCTTGCGCTTGACACGACCAGGGCGTCCACCTCCGTACGGCGAAGTGAGAGCAAAGTCGATGTGCTTCTGCGAGTCAAGACGGACGACAAACGATGGGACGTTGACAATTTGCTTGCCAACACTAGCGTTGCATGCATAAGTTTCACGGAGCACCTGAAGAACGCACGACCTTTGTGCTTACCGGATGTGACGTTGTCTGATAAGCGTACGAGCGTGGTGAATACTTTTTGCAAGGTTGGTCTTGAACACCTGGGTCTGCAACCGACGTTCCAAGAAATCCTCAACCTTCAACGCCAACACGTAATCGAGACGCATGCGGGTCTCGTCAAGCACACCAATACGGACGAGACGTCGGATGAGGGCGTTACCCTCGAAAAGTCGCTTGGGGTCTTTGGCATCGAGCTTGAGCAGCTCACGGGCAGCACGACGGATTTTTGAGAGGACAAGACCAATGCGCCAGATTTCGCGCTTGTTTCGGAGACCGTATTCACCAGCAAGCTAGATTTGAGTTTTTTTGGTAAGCTTTTGCAAGTTTGAACACGCGAAAGTCATATACCTTCAGCTCGGCATCGAGACGAGCAGAACCGAACGGGCGACGAGGGACCTTGTAACTGTGAAATTACGGAGAAACGAGACTCATGATCAGCACCAGATTGACCCATAGGCGATGGTCGATCATGCTCACGTCTTGCTATGGTTCCGCGGTGCCCTACGCCGAGCAGATGAGCTTCACGGTCAACGAAGATGGCACACGACGACGTTACCTGGGCATTTTTCTTGAGGACGGGGTTCAGTTCACTGTGGCCGACCAGATTGGGTTGTCTAAGTTTCGCCTGCGCCACAACTGTAAAGTACCAACACAAGCCACTCGGAGATTTCCGACATAACCACTTTCCATTACCTCGTCCCCAAGACCGACATCGACGACGCCGACACTGTAAGTACAACGCTCAAGCTTCTTCCAACGTCGTCGTTGATCACCTCGAGCAGTCCTCAAGATGCCTCACTCTTTCGGTTACCGTGCGCGTACGCGCGACATGTTCAAGCGGGGCTTCAAAGGTAAGCTCTTCGGTACTTCAGTTGTGGTCATGATATCGACGAACAGCGACTAGACCATGGCCCCGTTAAAATGTCGACATACCTCATCAACTACCGTGTTGGTGACATCGTTGACATAAAAGCCAACGCCGCCCAGCAAAAGGGTATGCCCCACAAATACTACCACGGGTCCGTCACACTTGTATCCTCGTCCGGTGCCTCACATTCTGATTGGAGAATAAAACCATTACAGACGGACTGGCATCGTCTACAACGTCACACCTCATGCTGTCGGTGTTATTGTCTACAAGGTCGTCGGCAACCGATACATCGAGAAGCGTGTCAACCTCCGCGTCGAGCACGTCAAGCACTCCAAGTGCCGACAGGAATTCTTGGACAGGGTGAAGCGGAACCACGAGGCACATGTCATTGCTAAAGAGACGGGTGGTGTGTATACGTCAACACACGTCACTGTCCTCGCTCGCTCACAAACCCTTTTTCGTAGAGCGCGTCTCGCTAAAACGGCTCCCTGCTCTCCCCCGGGAAGCACACACCGTCTCTATCGCCGGAAATGCTCCTCAAACGATGGCGCCTGTACCATACGAGACTACGATTTAAATGGGATGTGTTGTTCTTTGCCGTCATCAGCTCTTTTTCTATGCTAGTACACGCATGTCCATGCAATCATGACTTCACATGCCTCCCGAATCGACTGAACGTCCAGAGATTGAGTCATCGCCCTCTTCACGATGGTAGGTGTGCGAGGCGTACATGTAATGAATCATCTACTGTGGTCTGTAACTTGTGCCTTCGCAAGTAGGCGAAAGCTTTGGAAAATAACAACCACAAACAATCTCCTGTCCAACCGTACTCAGCAGTTAGTGCAGCTCAAATCCTCCATCATGTCATCACGCCGCTCCCGCTCGAGGAGCCCAGAGGGAGACTACGAACTCCCCGAAGACGTATCCCCCATCTCCGAGTCTGACTACTTCCTCAAAAACACCGAGTTCAGAGTATGGTTGAAGGACGAGAAGGGAAAGGTCTGCATCTGCAGCATTATTTCAGACCATGGCAGAGACGTTGAGCTTGAAACTGGCAGTATTTCGACGAACTTTCTAGCGAGAGGGCGAGGAGGTGAGCGTACAGCGTACATTGTCTTTGCTCACCGCCGCAGCTGATGACACGCTACCTCCAAGCTACTTTCGAAAATTCGTCAAGGTGAGCAGAGATCTTTGGTGCAAAGGCCCTCTGTATCTTCCGCTGACGACGGACAGGCGTGGAACAGGGGAAAACTATCCGGTGGGTCATCTCATTCCTTCGCCCTTCGCCCTTCGCCCCGTCGCTGATGACCGCGTGGGTACGCGCAGAATCACTATACAGCAACGTAGACGCGTTAGCACCCTCCGCTGCAAAGCAGACTGCCTATAAATGGTCCTTTGCATCCAAGGGCTCAAGTACAGACGAAAGCGCTATCAAAGCTGTCCGTGAAGAAGTCGGTTCCGCTACATACGGCCGTGATCGACATGCCCCGTCTCGCGGGGACCCAGGCGGTAGTAGAAACGCCAGCCGAGTACAAGGGCCCACTCTCCCATCAGCTTCGGACTTGGTACTCGCGCGAGAGGCTGCTTCTGAGTATAAGCAAACCGAGCGCGAGCACAAGCGAAAACGTGATCGTGCGGAAGCGAAAGAACGTGTTGAGGATATGGTCGGTCCGAAAGAGGTTGGGCGTGAGGGCATGTTGGAGAAGAAGCGGGCACGCAGAGAGAATGATAGAGCTTTTAGAGAGAAGGGAGATGATGGTTTTGAAGCGGACGAGTCGACGCTCCTTGGCGGTGGCGATAGCTTCAGAGACCAGTGCGTATGTTTGATTCACTACTCGCTCATTTTTCACTCATCTTCTTTTCAATAGTATCGCACGCCGAGATGCGGCCAGGAGACGCTTCGAAGAAAAACGTACGGCAGGACGAGAAGATAAAATCGCAGCATCCAGAGAGCGGGCAACTGCCTTGCGAGAAAAGGACAAGGCGACAATGGACATGTTTCAACAACTGGCCAAACAGAGGTTCGGGTAGTGGAGGCAACCGATGGCGGAATCCTACATATTATTGTGAGTATCTACACTAACTTTGTAATCGTCTTTCATTGCACCCTATCGTCCCACGGAGAACGTGCTCTGCGTGTTTGTCAGTGGGAGGACCAGGGCCATGGTTGGCGGTTCTCTCCCGTGGGCAGGTCTTCTGGTGCCTTTCATGCGGGAAAATATTGTCGCAACTGTGTCCTTTGCCCGTTCGTAATACATTTTCGGGCTCGGGTAGTCCCAAGCCATGTCGTCGGGGTCGAGCATCTGGTCCTGAAAGGGGGGTCAAGATAGACATATGGAAAGATGGACGACAATTCACATTTATTCGCCCGCCCGCCTGGGCTACTGATTGCTCGAGGTAGCTTTGGTACACCGCTTGATGATTCTCGGGATCAGGGTCTATGAACGCCATCGTGATCTGGACGCCGCATTCAGAATCATTGCTTTTGTATGAGCATCAAGGAATTAAGCACATACATTGCTCACGTCCCTCGTGTCGAGAGCAAAGTCGACCTGAAACAGTTTCAGCCGCACCGTCGTCACTTTCATGACAGAATACAAACCAGGGTAGTCGTCTCAGACAAAGCCTCATGTCGATCGTACGTGCTAGCCATCTGCTACAGATTATTCCGTGAAGCGTTCAAAGGTCGTGATCAGCGAAGACGGCGCACCCCAAATGCTCGACCTTCTCCTGGCCAAAGGAGATCTCCCGCTGATAGTGATGCAGGGACACAAGACGTTCTCGAGATAGCACCTCTGGTTTGAATATTGTTGCCCCTGGAGGGTGTCTGCTAACACAGGATCAGCCTTGGAGTCACACTCGATGGCGTGCACCTGCCATGATTTTGACTCGATCGCTTATGATGCTGGGGTAGAATATTTGAGAGGAAGAGCTTGTCAAGGGGCATCTCGCCATCTCCCTCATGATTATAAGGCCTGCTGAGCTGGCAAACTGTCCAGAATGTGATTACCCAAGCCATAAGACAAGTCACAACTTCCAGGATCCGATCAAGACAAGAGACAGACACTAGAATATGGTCGCCGGCCACGAATACTCCACACGATAAGGGTAGCTTTCAAGTTGTGCATTATGTTCCGTGACACAACATCAACGGAGTAGAGGCGGGGGTCCATCATGTGTACGCTAATTTGACCTTTGATATGTGCGGGTGCAGGGGTTATCGCTCAAAAAAAAGTGTTGATGCGCCGGACAAGAGGACCGTAGGCGGATGCGGAAACTTTGAGCTGGTCACAAGCCGTGGTTGCGACGTTTCTATGAAAAAAAAGTGTCGTCGGGCATCAAAAGTTCCAAGCAGGTGACTTTGGTTCGGGTCCCTGTGCCTTGAGTTTGGATATGTCGGTACTTTACAGATCTCTACTTTTAGTCGACAAATAAGAGGGACAGACGAGCACAGGTTGAGACTGATTATCGCACCTACTATCATATCAAGCCCCCGCCAAAAAGTCATAACCCCATACGCATACCCTACGTCTCCATGACATCTTCCGCTGATGCATCACCCTTTGCGCTGGCATCCGGCTGGGATATCTCTTCAAACACCAACGAACCTTGTTGCTCCTTTAACCACTGCACACTGCGCTTCTCGTCCATAAAGTAGGTGTACGCTCGCCGCAAGTCTTCGACGTCGACATGCTCTGCTCTTCGTTTCCGTGCAATCACCTGCGCACAGGATATCAAGTTCAACGCATATCGCAACGTTGTCGAACCCGACATGGAGGTCAAGACATTCAACGCGTCTGGTGTCAGCGAGACATCTTCCTCCTCGCATCTACGAGCCTTGAGTCAGTCTCTTGGTGTGGTTGAGTCAGAAAGGGTCATTACCGGATCTGGATGATCTGCCGTATGTCCTCTTCGGTGTAAGGCCTTGTGCTGACGATCAAGACGCGGTCGAGGAGGTCTACAGGAAGACCGTGGGGACTTCGTACATTTGTGCCTCGTATTCTGGACATCCCCCTGTTCGACGCCATGATCACCAAGGGAGAGAGTTCGTTCTCCAGAGCACGATTGAGGAACGAGAAACACTCAATGTCCAACATATGGACCTCATCGATGAACAGTACCTAAATTTTGCGCAAGTGAATAGTCATTCTCGAAAGCAGGACGGATCGACACTTACACCAGGGACAATTTCTGCCTTGCCTTCCTCTCGCCATTCTGCAACTTTTGTGTTTATTTGCTCCCGCAACTCGGGCTTGATTTCACCAGTGTCCCCAGCAAAGAGAGCCAGAAAACCCTGCGTTCTGCTATTGATGACATCGATTTCATGCAGGGAAACGGTGTGCACAACTTCCTTGCGTTTTTGTATCTCGCCCTCTGGACATTGCACGAATTTTGTCTGCCAGAAACCATGTCAGCAAGGGCTGATGGGATGGAGGAACAGTCGTACATCTGCGCCCATGGCGTCGTAGTCTCTCGAGCGTGCAAATGACCGACCGAGTTTTGAAACCTTGCCGGACGTCTTGTCGATGACGATAACGTCTCCTGCGAGGACTTTTTCTTTCGACAGAGCCTCAATCATTTTTGTTCCGAGGTCATATATCGTCTCCATATCCGTCGATTTTATTGTTAGTTTACCCGTCTTCGTGGCCTATGGTATATGGTGTTAGCATACTTGAACATGTTAGAAAGAGGGAGACACATACCCCAGTTAAGCTGCGGTCTATCTGGATCTCAACTACCTCACCCTCAATGATCTCAGTTTCTTCCTTGATTCTGACACCAATGCTCCGTCGGATTGCCTGAGTGAGAGCTTCTGTCTTGGACATTGACAGGGAGAAGACTTCACTGGCAGCAATCATCGTAAATGGGACGTCCGAGCCTAGTGTCTGCGCCATGCCTACGGACGAGCGCCATCTCAGTGGGACCACAAATCCTCCTTTGAACATGGACCTACCAAGTGCAATCGCAGTCTTGCCTGTCGAGGGCGGACCGGCAAACAGAATAGCGCGTCCTGCTATGCGACCTTCTTGAACCATCTTGAGGATCATACCAGCCGCTTTTCGTGCCTTTCCTTGACCGACCATCCCTTGCGAGTTTGCCCTCGGTTCCAATCGGTCATCGAGGCCGAGTCCACGGATATGCGAGTGCGCGCCTTGGAGAGTATGAGTTGGAACAGCCTGTATGAACACCCTAGCTCACCTATCCGCTCCATCTTGGTGATGTCCCTCAACTCGGAGGTTCCAGTCGATATCTGCGCAGCCTGTGGGTTTGCATGGGTGTTAGTGGACCAAGAGTTGGTATTTCTTTCATTTCACCGCACCATGGTATTGTGAGCAGAGCTTGAACGCGTCTGTTTGCTCGAAACAAACAAGTTTTCTCGCCGTTCTTTGTCTTTTTCCGAAAACAATTTCGTTCAAAGCCTCGCTCGACGGTTCAGGTGAGTACTTTAAATCCTACTAGCTTCGAGTTTTGTTCCAATTGTTAATTGCAGGACTGTTTTGAACCATGTCCGGTCTACGAGCTGGCTGCAGCTTATTCCGGACTTTGTCCTCCATCGCTCCCCGGTCATTTTCGCGCTCGGCGACTGGCAATGGTCTGCGTACCCTTTCTGTCAGAACCTTTGCATCACCTGCCACCTCTACCAAGCAATCTACAGAGGGCACCTCTTTCGACGACTTATCAGATGGTCTCAAACGCTACAAACCCATCACACCCGGTATGCGTCACGTCCGACGTCCCATCAACACTCACCTCTACGGCGGCAAGCCCTTGCGAGCTCTCACGCTTCCCCTTCGCAAGAAAGGTGGACGAAACAACTCGGGTCGTATTACCGTACGCTTCCGTGGCGGGGGACACAAACGACGCATACGGATCGTCGATTTCATGCGTCATGAACCTGGAGAGTATGATGTTGTGCGCATCGAGTATGACCCTGGTCGGTCAGGACATATCGCGCTTATAAGGGCAAGAGATCCAAAGGCGGAGGGTATGTCCAAGTGGAAGTACATTCTCGCACCGGAAGGGCTTAGAGCAGGGGACGTCGTGCAGAGTTATCGGGCCGGTCTTTCTGAGGAACTCATGAGGGCACTTCAAGACGAAGAAGCTGATGATAAGAAAAGGACGAAACGGGAGAAAAAGGCGAAGCGGGAGAAACAGGAGAAACCGGGTCATGAGAGTAAATCACCAGCGGCTTCACTGGGTGCCGGTGTCGTTCGCGGGCAGACGATTAAACTGGGCAACTGCCTTCCTATCAAATACATCCCGCTTGGGACTGTCGTTCATTCCGTCTCGCTCAACCCGATGGGAAAAGGCATTCTTGTTCGTGCAGCTGGCACGTACGCTCAGGTGTTATATCACGAAGAAAATGGGCGACATAGCCACATTCGACTACAGAGCGGCGAAATACGCAAAGTCTTGTCGAATTGCGCTGCGACTATCGGGAAAGTCAGTAATCCGTTGTGGAATGAACGGCAACTTGGTAAGGCCGGTAGGAGCCGCTGGCTAGGGAGGAGACCCCGTGTTCGAGGTGTTGCTATGAACGCGTATGTAATCTCATGGTTCTGCTGAGTCGCGGGGTAACTCAAATCTGTAATTTACACAGCAACGACCACCCTCACGGTGGTGGCCGTGGTAGATCCAAGTCCAACAAACATCCTGTGTCCGTGTGGGGCTGGGGAACCAAGGGTACACGTACGCGCAAGCCTGGACCTAAAGGACCCAAGAACAGCAACAAAATGGTGATCCAGGAGCGGCCGAGAGGCAAGGAGAAGCGTTTGCGTGCTGCGGTTCCTGAGGAGGCATCGGCATGATTTCTGGCACTTCTGGCTCGTGTTTGTTCTCGATGGAAAATCCACATACATATTTTGCCTACCGCAATGCTTTCGATTGTTGAGTGAGCTTCCACATCTGAGCGTGCTCAGTCAAGGACCTTGTCCTGAGAGGCTGCCCATTTCCAAATGGCGTTATTTCGCTTCAGAGATCATTCACAGAACACGGTCACGTGACGAACGCGCACTGCACGCGTCAATGTTTGCTGCGTTGGCCTGTTTAAATACGCGTGCCCGAAGTAATCATCCTTCCTTGTCCTCCTTCCTCGCCATAACCCACCGCTCGTGCTCATCGTCGCCGACGGCGACTGCGACGATCATGCAGTCCTCACTCTCACGAACGTCGTCCGCTGCGAGCATATCGTCCGACGATACCGCACGTCGGACACGCAAGCGTTTCTCAAACATACAACTCATGATGCTCGAACAACTCTTTCACCAGACCTCGCATCCGACACGGGAGGAACGTGAAGCCGTTGCGCAGGCTGCAGGAATGTATGTTTGTGTCCTATTACACTCGTATCCCGTATCCTTAGAGATCTGCTTGTCTCCCGCTTCCTGTCCGGTTCTAAACTGAACGTGTCCAATATTCAGGGAAATGAAATCAGTCACGATCTGGTTCCAGAACAAACGCCAAACCGAACGCAAGGTTGCCCTCCACCAGGCTACCAATCACGCCAACACCGACCATCATCGACTCCAGGCACATTTCCCAGAACACCTATCCTCACACGACTCTACGTCCTCCACGTCCCCCACCACCGCCACATTCGCACTCGGGACTCTACCCCACACTCACACCGCTCGTCCCGCACACGCACACGCGCGTACCATCTCCACCTCAAGCATCCACACCCCCCGCAGAAAAATAACACCTCCCCGAGCGCGCCCATCCCTCGACCGCGTCGCCGCCCGCTCCGAATCCCGTCTCCCACCTCCCCGCACACCCACCAAACCACACAACCCCAACGCGTCCCCATGGGACAACATGCCCTCGTCGCCTCTCGCTCCGCCCGCTAGCCCGCCCACGCGTGATTTCGTCGACTTTGTCGGCAGCGGTCGGACGCTCGAGTGGGCGTGTGCAGCGGCGCGGTTAGCGGAGAAGGAGAAGGAGGGTAGGGTAGGTGCCGGTGGGGTGAGGAGGTCGCTTGCGGGTGCAGCTGATACGGATGCGGGTGAGGAGACGGAGGAGGACGATGTGGAGGCTGTGACGCCTAATGGGAGCCAGGGCTCTGTGGGTGATGTTGCATGGCGGGATGGAAGACGCCTAGTCCCTGCGTCGCAGAAGCAGCCCCTCAACGAACTCTCAGACCGTCGTCCAGGCAGCGCCAAGGATGCTGTTCAGGACGACGATATGATGCGGGCTGCGCTCGTATTATGTGGACTTGGTCGGAGGAGTGGATGAGCTGTGGAATATCCGCCGAAAGTACATATACCTATTTGAATGTTTGGAACCACCCAAGCTTGGACCTTTCTTGGACGCCAGTATATACACACTTGACTTATTACGCATTTAAATTGCAAGTTCAGTTTCTACACCCAACGAATCTCAAACAGCCTGTACCCGCCCTCGTCTGCACGCCCGATGCCATCCTGTTTACCCACTTCCTCTCTATGCACCACCGTAAGACACCTTCCCGCCTTCTCTCTAAGCAACCCTGCATCCGGAAACACATCTTCGACAGTCTTGCTCATGCCCTCATGTCTCCCAATCGTCCTTAACGGTATAATCAACCAAAACACCCCATTCTCCTCCATCACACGTCCCACACACTCTCTTATCCACCTCGCGTGCTCCGGATGGTATACCACATCAGCAGCAAGCACAACGTCGAACGCTTCTTCGAGCGAATCCAGAGACGGACAAGACCAGTCCAACGCTTCCACCGCGACATCCACATCATTCGTCACAACGTTCTGCTCCAAGTTTTCAAGAACCGAAGGATGGTAATCCGTCGCGACGACTCGAGCTTCCGTCTTCAACCCTGAAAAAATACGTGAGGCTGCGATACTGAGCAGACCCGTTCCGGCTCCCAGCTCGAGCACGCGACAGCTTCGGGCGACCCCGAGATATCGTTCAGGATCGGCACAGATACGCTCTGCAAGTATGATCGCGCTTCCCCAACTTTGAAGTCCGACGGACGTATGATCGTTCGTATCGAGCGGTGCATCGTTCAGTTCGACGATAATCGGTGTTCGTGGACTCTCGGATGCTTGACGACACGCGTGCGCATGCGTGTAGAATGGGAACGAGAATTTCCTGGTGACGGCTTCCTCGGACTCGTCATCGCCAGCGAAACGTGCGAGGAGCTTCGATGCATCGTCGATGATCCCCGCTCGTAGCTGTTCTTCCTCCTCCCCGTCCGCATACACCCAGACATCGGAACGTTTCACAAGCCCCGTTAACCACTTGATCGCGAACCCCCTCTCCAACTCATCCGCGCGCAAGAGTTCCTAATTCTTCCTCGCCATCCCCTTCTCCGCTGTTGCTGTCGAGCATCTCTCCGTGTTCTATGCAATCATCCTCATCGTCTTCCTCAGCAGAAGCATAACCGGAATCGGGTACATCGTCACGGTGAACGAGGCGTCTAACCCGTCTTCTCGGTCGGGTAGAGTGTACAGCATCGGTCAACGTTTGTTTGAGCGCAGGAGGTACAGCGTTGGTCGCTGAAGCGGTCGATGGAAAGTAGACGTTCCTTAGCGTCCCGAGTGCCTCCTGCACACGTATTTCGGGATACTTTTGAAGGAGTGCGAGTGGTGGGAGTACAGTTGTGGGAGCGAGTGGATGTGTCATTTGGTTTTTGGCTCCAAGGGCAAGGATGCGTGCAAGGAGATAAATCGAGGGAGGTATCGTCGAGGATGGTGTCTATCGGATGATTCTATTCCGACGGTTTTTGTCCGTCTATAGTCTTCTAAAGTCTATGAGGTCTTCGGTATAATAACCCAGCAAAAAAAAAGCCAGGAGACCAATGGTATCTGTCGGTATTAAAAATGTAGTTAGCGCGATTCAACAACGCAGGCTCGTCAAGTAGAAAAAAATACTGAAGAGCCTGCGTTGTCATTGAACAAGGACCGCCATCGCGATGAGTGTGGTGAGAGGCGTAAAGGCGATGAAAGCGATTTCTTCACGGATCGGAGCCCGGCTGACTTCCGAAGATAAGATGAGAGCACTCTGCTAGCTTCACGCCATTTGCAAGATGACACGAGCGGTGACTGCGACGTATACTCTAAGCCCGCCAGAAGGCGTCGACGTTCCTCAGTCCCTCACGCCAATCGCCTCGCACTCCTGTCCCGTAGAAACAACCAAGGAACTCAATGGAAGCGGGAGCAGTGATGCGACGGAATATTACTCGGCGCTGAGGAAATCTATCGCAGCTGCGCGAGAGAAGCTTGGAGAAGAGCTGACTGCATGGCGTGATGCGGTAGGGAATGCAGAGTTGGCTAAGGAAAAGATGGTAAAATCGGAGCAAGCCGAAGAGGAGGAAGAAGAGCAAGAAGAGCAAGAAGAGGAGTACGAGTAGGTCCAGGCTTGGGTGTTCCACTCGTGTCGAAGAGTTTGGCGCGCGTGAGTACTGGTCAAAGATTCTCGGATAATACTGTTTGCTATGTCTTACGCTGCTCTAGTCGTGCGTCACATCAATCCATTAACCGCAAGATTATCCCAGGTCAAAGTGATACAAAAGAAGAGACCGCCCTGTCGGCCGATGTATTACGATCAAGCCTTTCCTTTGTTCCTCACTTCTTCCTCTTCTTCCGCCATGATCTCAGCATCGACCTTGGCACCTCTCGATGGCTTGTTTCCGTGAGCAGTCGCAGGACCCAGCGGGTCGACCCTCGGATCCGCACTCGGATTGGTTGATTCATTCATGCGCGAGTATTTATGTGCAGCTGCGATTGCATCCCCGATGCTCCTCTCATCCCTGTCCATCGACGCTTATCCCCGTCAGCGAGTTCTTGGGACTGCGCGCAAAACGCAAATTTCACTTTGAATCAATGTCAATGTAAGGGTGCTCCTGTCCTTTGTCATGCTTTTTAGGCGGGTTATGGTCTGTGTGTTTCGATGTTCTGCAGGAGATTGGTCGAGGGCTTTTTTGAAGATCGCATATGAGTGAGCGAGACGGCGTACCTTTGCTCTTTCGCCTCGTATATCTGAGGATTACCGACCTTGGACATCATGGCGCCCGAGCGTGCAGACATCTGGATTTTCGACTTGGTTTATTGCGTAGAAATGGGGTAAGAAAGGGGACGAACTCGAGCAGCAAGCTTTGAGCATGCATTATTATACCTTTGAGCTAAGTGACGTCAAGGAAAGGAATATGTGACATCATGGTGGTAGCTTTGGATGTGCGCGCTCTTCCCCTGGGCGGGTCACCACTACTCGTCCACTGCTGGCAAATTTTTATCGTGCAGCATGATAGGCTCAGTGAGACTTGCCATCAGGGAACGAGAGATCTAACGCTAACTGGACACGTACGATGAGCGATCGATCAAGTCGATGTGGATATGATATCACCAACTGCGAAAACCTAGCGATGGACGTGAAACGTATACGTCTGGCAGGGTCGATTCAGTAGGACACCGAATGAACGACTATTCCTCTGATTCTGGCGCGGACGACGGAAACGTTGTCGTTGCTTTGGAGTTAAAACAACTTACATGTCTGGTCGACGTTCCATACTCCACAAAGTACGTATATACATTCGTGAAGATGTCGCATTCCAGGGACTACCAAGAAGATACAGGAAAGCGGTACAGACGCTGATAAATGTAGAGATGTAGGAACCACCGGCCAGCACCTCAAGACTCGAAGAAAAGACGTTCCGAGATGCAACAGCACTTAGACGTGCCAGACAATATGTCGTTCTCCGCCCTACTTTGGCACAAACCAGCCTGGTATCGTAGAACGAAGGAGCATGGCCTGTAATTTGACTGAGTGCGTTGAAGAGAAAAGTAGCAAACTTCCGCGCGTCAATTTGAACGGGGGCGATCACGTGACTAGGAGCGGGATGTTGGTCCGTATTTACCCCAAATCGTTTCAGCTCTGTCAAGACCGTTGAGCGGCCAGGATAAACAAGCCGCGTACACCTGACCGGACCGCATAAGGAAGACCCAGAGGAGAGGTCTGGAGTCGGAAGGTGGGTAAGAGGCAGATATACCCGCCCAGCTATAGAGTAGGAAATGTATATTAGAATAGCTGAACGTCTACGAATGACAAGAAATTCTTACCCCCGCTTCGAGTGATCCCTCAGCTGAATCTGAGTCCTCGTCTGTACCTTGGGCGCAGGCAACAGTGACTACCTAACTGGGTACACATCCGGCGTTCTCATCACTATGCTAACGCTGTTCCCTACAAAGATCGGTCGAAGGAACTTCAAGGAAGTACAAGGACAATATACCGCTTGTCCGTCAATTGTCTGCTGCTTTTACCACCTCGGCCCCCTGTCGTCAGTGATTCAGCGCCAATGGACTGTCGGGCGTGTGAATGAAGACCGCGTTGACACCGGAGGCTATTAGAAGGGTGATAAAGATGGAAACCAAGATCAATGATCTTCGCCTTCAACCTTCGTCGCCTCTCTTGCACGACATCCTCGATGAAGTTCCTCCGCCAGCGTGCTAGGCCGAGCTCGTTGCAAAACATGGCGGCAAATCACCGCAAGTGCAGGCGGATCGTGATTTGTCATCACGCTTGAATCAGTTTTTTGGGTGTCTTGTGCCAAGCTGCCCCAGGCAAACGTTTCTTTCCCTTTTGCCACTCTGCGGCATTCAGAACGCACCTTGTCGTGTGTCGAACTTCAACACCATGCAAAGCTACGCTCTTTTTGCCGCCTTCCTTTTGCTGCAGCTTGTCACAGCTCAGGACGGTCAAATAAGTGGTCCAAGGACCAGCCCAGAGGCTGCAGGGTATTCTTGTGACCCCACTAAATGTGTACTGCCTCAGTGCAACTGCGCTAGTACAAGTCCACCAGGCGGTCTCAAGCCCGTGAGTAGTGTGTTCTTGCGTAGCTTACCTCCACGTTGACGTACCCTTAGTCCGAAGTTCCCCAATTCGTCCTATTTACCGCAGACGACGCGATCCAGTCGTATACATTGGACGCCGTTAATCAGTTCCTTGGTCACCGCAAGAACCCGAACGGATGTCCAATTAAAATGACCTACTTCGCCTCGCTCGCCTACACAAATTACTCGCTCATTACCGACTGGTATGTCGCAGGGAATGAAATTGCTGATCACACGTCAGTCAGAAGCTCTCTTGTCATGGCCGCTTTCTTACTAGCATACTAGGATGACACACGTCGGATCCCCACCAGCCACCGAGATTAACGGCAATTTAATCGCCCTCAACGCTCTCGCTGGCATACCTCTCAAAGCCATCAAAGGCTTCCGCGCTCCTTATCTAAACTACACCGCTGAGACATTTCACCTTTTAGCTAACGCCAGTTTCACCTATGATTCTTCTTCCTCTGCTTCTATTCCTGTCACCGACCCCAACACGGACGCTTACTGGCCATATACTTTGGATTATGGCCTTGCGAACGACTGTCTGACCGTCAACGGCGTCTGCAAGGGACAACCGCAGATACCTGGATTTTGGGAGATCCCCATGTATGCCTTCTTTGACGAGCGAGGCGTTAATGGTCCGCATCTGATGGACCCTTGGTTGGATGCTGCAAATGGAGCGTCCGCTGTCAACGATACTGCAACTCTCGAATATATGAAGAGCACGTTCACGGCGCACTACACCGGAAATCGTCAACCGATAGGATTGTACACTCACCCTATCCACCTCTCTGTAAGAATTTCACTTTCTATCTATCCAGGCGGTCACAGAAGTTGACTCTCGGTTAGACCACTTATCCTGGCGTAAACGCACCTAACTCGACAATTCTGATGATCAATGAGTACTTGGACTGGGTGCAAGAACAGCAGGATGTGTGGCTTGTGACTAACGAACAGCTCCTGGCCTGGGTGCAAAATCCTGTCCCGGTCTCACAACTGGATACTGTCGACGCTCTCAAGTGTCCCACTCCCGACGTCGACCCTTCCGTACATATCTGCAATGGTATTCCTCAGAACGAGGCAGGCTTACTTCAGGAGTGCCCGTTCTCCGATTTCCCGTTCTTTACATGCGTAAGTTCCTGCATAACGAGTGGCTTACGTCCGTCCCTCCAACACTGACCTTTGCACAGTACGGATGTCCTCAAACTGAAGTATCTCCATCGAACCCGAATCCTCCTCAACAAGTTCCGCAGGGCCAACAGGCAAGATACAGATGTGAGCTCCTTACTTTTATTTATTCGTATTCAGTTCAATGACCATTTTAGTGCCTTCTAACTGCTCGACTCCTTTCTGGGATCCGATTGCGGGAGACTGCCTCTGTAAATCAAGTAATTGCACTTTCACCGACAATTCGAGGGCGATCGGGGTACGCTTTTTCTAATGTAATGAGCCCTTCTTATCTCATAAAACTTTTCTTCGTAGCCCAATGGTGCAAATCTGACGGGCGGCGGTACCGGCGGGGACGACGGAAATTCAGATACGCTTCCAACGCCCACGTATGTCACCTTCAACGGCGCTCATGGGTTGCAACTCTTTAGCGGAGGACTTTCTGGAGTGATAGGTTCTCTCGTCGTTGGGATTGTCGGGGCCGCGGCCGGATTAACCCTCATCGCATAAGGACTTTCAAGCAGACCCGACCACCATATTCTCATGGACCTACATCGCTTTCGCTTATCATCTCGCATTTCTACTGATATTCACATTAATATGGAATTTTTCACTACTAAGGAGATTGTAGAATAACAATGGTCTTTTGGGGGGCTATTTAGGATGTTATTGATGGTGGGTGGACATAGCCGGAATGTCGTTTCATGCAATGAACGTTAGACTATACATCTGGCAAAAATCCGAGAAAACAAGAAAGGCGTCAAGATGAAGAGTAGTGATTTACAAATGACAATATGCAAGTCCGTATAACGGAAAAGGACCCAATCCTATCATATCCAATTCAAAAAACCCTACTGATAGACGACTGCTCGTCTGGAACACAGACTCTATCCCCCGGCATCAACTTGTTACATGTCACTTTAGGGTTGACGATGTGGAATTTGTCCAGGGTTGAGTTGTGTCGATGTGCAATGTCCCAGCATGTATCGCCGGGTTGAACGATGTATGGTATTGTCGTGCTGGGGCAGGGTGCGGGTGCGGAACGGGTGGGAAGGAGAGCGAGTCGCCATACAAGGAGAAGAACGACGGCGATGATGAGGAAGAAGGGGAACAGTGTCCGGTAAGCGCCACCACGGAGTGCGTAACGTGTACCGTGCTAAAAGCACAAAGCGTCAAGCGCTGAAAGACAAAAGGATAGCCAAGTACGACAAAAGGGACATACCTCGTCAACTGCGAGGGGCTGGTATCCGCCAGTACGGCGGGGTGCAGCTTCGAGGTCGCCGTTTCCGCCATCCTCAGAAGAGATAGATATAGGGATTTCGGAGACTGGGGCGAGTGAGAATGAGGTGACTTGGAAGTTGCGGCCATGGCATACTTTTACTTACCTTGTGTCAGTTCGCCGAATTGGGAGCCTTCGGGACCCTGGTAGAAGAGACCTTCTCGGTCGCGAAAGTAGTACCGCCCAGTGTCAGCGTCGTACCCTACTCGTTTCATTCCTTCTGGTAGTCTGTAATCGTCCTGGAACGTCGGTCTATGAGTGACATCCACTGCAAATGGTGAAGGGAACAACGGACGAACCTCGTCATATTGCGACCAGCGCCCCATGGTGAAGAAAGTTTGAGCACCTTCTTACTTATGGACAAGCCAGCTTGTAGTTGACGGTAGGGATGGCGATGTGGACACAAAGGTATTTAACTGTATGAGTAGCCGAGGCGCCGCAATCAGGTAATTGTGGCTGACTTGTAAGAAGCTCAGGAGACAAATAAAGTGCTACTTGGAGTTAGCGAGTTCTGCTAGTGTCGAATAGCAATTCGAATCCTAGACTGATCGTTGATTAGACTGGAGAGAAAAGAGACGTTTGGAGACAGGCCACTGCCAGCATCTTAGCAGCGCGTAAGTACTTTGAGTCTGAGCATACTACTACATGTAGTAGTACGGAAAAGGCAATCAGCACATCAATCACAAACAACCACCTAGCCTTACGTCCAGACCGCCATGGCCGACGTCCAGACAGCCCCAGCAGACCCAGCCATCCCTCCAGCGCCCACTACCGCAACTCCAGAACAAAACGAAGTCATATCGGAAACCTTGTACATCCAAAATCTCAACGAGAAGATAAAGGTAGATGGTGCGTCCATATCTGATCTTGCGGAATTTGCACGCGTGATCTCACTCGGTCTGATGCTTTTCTAGTCTTGAAGGCGTCTTTACGAGGCTTGTTCAAGTCGTATGGAGAAGTTCTGGATGTTGTTGCGCATAGCAATCTGCGGATGCGCGGTCAAGCTTTTGTTTCGTTCGCCTCGCCTGAAATCGCCCAGAAAGCCATGAAAGAAGTGAAAGGGTTCCCGCTGTATTCGAAACCTATGGTGTGTTCATCATCTGATTTATGTCGATAATGGGTTATTGACTGTCCGCCGCTAGCAAATCTCGTTTGCCAAAACACGATCAGATGCAGTCGTGAAGAAACTCGACCCCGCGAATTTCGAGGCACATAAATTCCGGAGAGCTGAGCACAAACGTGCGTCAATAGTTTATGACGTCGCTCAGGATGGTGCTGATGCTGATGCTGACGTTTATCGAACATCATATAGGGAGCACTCGTTATTCCAACCCTCTGAAGCAAAAATTCCGTGCCAAAAGGATGGCAGCAGAAAGTAATGCATCTCGTCTTGCAGAAGCTGTTCGTGTGGCTAATAGCACTCGTAGTGGATGGCGCTGCTGCAGCTCCGACTGCCAAACGGCCCAATGTCCAGATGCCAGACGAGTACCTTCCACCAAACAAAATTCTGTTCTTGCAAAACCTACCCGAAAGCGTTACGAAGGATCAGCTCATGGCATTATTCTCCCAGTATGTGGACCTCCCTCTCTTGTTTGTGCGCGTGTGCTTAAGCAAGCGACCAAAGGTACCCAAATCTCTACGAAGTCCGGCTTATCCCCACAAAAAGAGATATCGCATTCGTCGAATACATGGACGAAGGAAGTGCAGGCGTTGCTAAAGATGCTCTACATAACTACAAGCTTGACGGAGAGAACAAAATCAAGGTTGGATTCAGGTGTCTTCAATCGGCTCTTGCTCATCGCTGTCCACAGATCACCTTCGCCCGCAAGTAATGTCTTTGATGACCGTGTTGTGATGAAGTATTGTATCATTGGAGAGTGTAATAAGACTAATTTTCCATCGTCGCTTGAATCGTCGGCCAGTTTGAATCTTGCCGCCGACGTTTGCAGTGGGAACAACTACCGCTCTTTTCACACGTGATTCAAATGACTGCCTCAAGATTCAGGCCCTTGTGCTGTGCTCGACAGGTCCATCACGCAAGCGGCAACAACGGGGAGCTAGGCAACGTCTACGCCACTGGGTTCCTTGGCGTCTGTGGTTTTCGCTTTCAGGAGGACAACACACCGAAAGCTTCAAGTTGCAACATCAGAGATGACAAAAAGGGCTGCATGCCAGGAGTGTCCTAGTGCTCCCCGACACTCGACAGCTCTGAACCGACAGCGACTCAACGAAGATACCACTTGCGAAATTTCAAACACGAATGACAGATTAGCGCTCGTTCCTGAACACCTGTTGATCAGGCTGGTGGTATGTACCCATAACCCAACCTACAAGACTTGCCAACCACTACCTTGAACGCCCACAAACACCAACTACAATGCCCGTTGTTTTCGTGCGTGAACCTATCAAAGACTTGAACCACGACATGGATTATTAACTGCACTCCAGGACGACGAAGATTCGGACGCGTATTTTGAAGAATTTGGGGAGGTTGAACTACAACAACTCGGTATGTCGTCACGTTCTCTCTCTTCGCACTCTGTAGATCTGACATACCCGCTCATGTGACTCACAGACAGGCTATCCCTTGGATCGGAATGCTCGCGGATGGTTGAGATCTCCGCGCCAATTTCTTCGATATCCGCCGCAAGACCCGCAGGAGCGATGGATGTAGATGAGGAAATGGAAGGTACTGCATCGTCTACTGCATCGAGACCCTCGCTCACATTTCACTAGTTGAAAATAGTATGTATCTCTTCCACCCATCAACTTCGTACTCGAGCGGTTAGGTCTTGCAGTCGTCAGCGAACCCGTCCGTCCGGTCCTCGCCATTCAAACATCCACCAGGGCAACCGGCATCAAACGTTCCATAGCAGAACCCGGCCTTCAAATCTCACCTCCACCATCGCCCAACAAGCTGCGCAAGACCGCCGGTTGCGCGCCCGCATCGCTCACATCTAACGGGAGGTCTTCAGAACGACGTGTCGTGACGGATTTTAGTACTTTCCTCGACCCGTTCATCATCGCGCACTCCGCATCCGTCCAAACGCTCATGGACAAGCAAAATCTCTCGTGGGGCACCGTTTTTGAAATTGCGCGGGGCGTCACGAAAGGATTCTGGGACTGGACATCGATCACCGCTGAACTTCTAGAGGAACTGCGAGGAACAAACACGGACGCCGCGCACAAGGTGTCGGCAGTTATCAAAAAGCAGCCAGGAAACGCAAGGTCCCCAGCGGCGTACCAGTTATGGTGGGTCCGGATTACTCGTTCTATGAGTTCAAGTCTCTTCATCCCAATCATAGGGCAGAATATGATCGCGAACAGGCGGCCATACTCGAGAACAAAGGTCGAGGCCTAGGAGGCATGGGCGCTTGGAAAGGCAAGGACAACTGGTATGGTGGTCGCATTCAGCAGGTTGGCCGACTCGTCAAGACCAGAGGGAACGTGGGATTTGCCATCCATCTTGAAAAGCCCGAGATTCGCCGCTCACACCGCTTTTCGCGCTTTCTGGGCTCTCGCCGGGTTCTGCAGGTTCGTGTATCGGACGACCTCCTCTACAAGCATGGAGAACCTGTGCGTCATCTGTTCTCCTCGCACAAATTCATTCTCTGCGGTCGTGTCTACATACCGTTTCATGCCAAGGAGGGCAGTATCTATATGATGGAGACGAACGAAAACTTTCAGCGGGAACCAAACACTACTGATGGTGATGGCTTCCGGCTCTCCCTCATGGACTTTGTCAATTGGCACAATCCACTACGTGCCAACAGTACTCAGGTACGTTGTCTGCATCACTGCACAGGCAGATCCATGACACTGTTGTTAGCCTATATCCAAATGGTCGACAAGATGGGCACTTGGTCTATCGACTTCTGTGCCCACTCTGGAGTTTGAACCAGATAATATATTCTTCATCATAGATGAATGTAGGTTCTCATCATCTGATAAGTTATGAGTTTGAATCATATCCTGTGCTCTAGATGTAACTCCCAGTGACTGGGGCAGTGGGAAGGCTCCTGCAGAGAAAGTCCTTACAGATGGTTGTGGGCTGATCAATGGAGCAGCTCTCACCAAGATCATGAGGATTATGGAATACACCAGTCGGCCAACTGCAATACAGGGTCGTATTGGAGGTTCCAAAGGCATGTGGTTACTCCATCCTGATCCTCATGAGCAGGTTGCAGATGGCCCCTGCAAAATATGGATTCGGGACTCACAAACCAAAATACAACTCTCAGATCTTCATCAGCTTGGACCAGCCCAACGTCTCTTCGATCTTTTAGCTCCATCTCGTGTCACTGGGCCCAGCCACCTTTCTGCTCAGACACTCATCAATCTTTCGCACAATGGGGTTCCTCATCTGGTTCTCAAAAATCTCATGGCTCTAGGATTGGAGGATGAGCTTTGTCAGCTCACTACTTGGACAGGTCCCACCTCCATGATCTCTGTCTGGAAATCAGTGGAACATGCAGGTCATGTTGTTATAAGTCGATTGCAGAGGCAGTTGTCAGGCAGGGCTCGTGCTTTGGGCTTTGGACAACTTCGTCCAGTGGATGATCAAGTTGGAGATGACAATGAGGATGTGGGTGAATCTGAGATAACAAAGCCTTCAACTTCTGCAGATTTCAATCCATACTCAGGCCAACCCCTCACACTTCATGAAACAGCATTGGAGTTGCTGCAGGCTGGGTTTCATCCCTTGAATCTGAGTATTCTTTTCACAAAACTTGAGTCTATCATTGTGATGGTACTTGATGATTTTGTTGAGAAGTTCCACATTCCAGTTGCTGAGTCAATTGAGGCATATATTGTCCCAGGTAAATGTAATGTTGGCTTTTGAGAAGATATACTGACTTTCTTCAGATCCATATGGTGTTCTTGAGGAGGGTGAAATACACTTTCGCTCCTCTAGCATGATTACTGATCCTGTGACTGGAGCACAATTTGATACAGTCATGGGAGATGTATTGGTATGATTTATGTTTCAACAATGGTGGAGGTATTTCTCATACTTCATTGAAGGTCTCAAGGAATCCAACTCGCCTTCCATCTGATATTCAAAAGGTAAATTCATCTATCATTAATATTCTGACAAAACTGACCATAGGTCTTAGGTCAAGGCTATTAGCCACCCCAAGCTCAATCATTATCTGGATGTGATTGTCTTTCCCATCAAAGGAAGACAGTCACTTGCCAGTTATCTTGGAGGTGGAGGTAAGTAAATTTATTATTCTGTAATGATCCATTGTTCATGCTTTGCAAATTCAGACTATGATGGAGGTAGGTGTCATTGATCTTTAATCTTTATGTGGTAAATGATAGGTAATAGATACAGTCATGCTCACCTGGTGCAAGGAACTTGTGGACAACTTCAAGGGTTCCCCACTCACTGAACCACCTGGAGATCTTAATCAAGCATTTGAGAGGGAAGTTGAGCATGTCAGAGACTTTGACAGAAGGGCATCCGATCTCTCCCCCAAGGTGGCTCAGCAAAGTTTCCAGAAGGTCCTTTTACTGGGTCTTGCTGAAACAAGAGTTGGCCTCTATTCAAAGTTTCATGATTTGGCTGTATATGATGTTGGATATGCAAGCTCAGAGGCTGTCCGTCTGGCATACATGTATGTTTTCAGTACTCATAAATTTCTTTGCTCACTTTCAGCATTTCTAAATGTGTTGCACAGGTTTACCACTTGCTTGGATGCCAGTAAGACAGGTTTGAGAGTCAAGATACCTGTGTTTGATAGGGATCAGAAGATCTGGGGCTCAAGGAAACCATGGTATGTGGTAAAGCTGGAAAAAAGTAAAGGGAAGGCTGGCTCCACTACTGGCAAGCTTTCTGTGAAGAGGCAGTCACCCCCCTTTATCTTGGATGAACTTGCAGAGGAGGGGGATCGTTTGCGCATCAAGTTCCTCAAAGACTACAAGAAACTCAGAAATGCTCAAATGGACACAGAAGACAGTGATCTCATGCAACCTTTGAGATCTGCTAGATCACAAGCGACTCAGGCAGGAAGAGTTGGCATCACTGGATTTTCTGACAATCTGGCAGACATTGAAGCTCATGTCCTTGCTTGCTTCGACGAATTCCAAAAGGCTGCAGCCTTTGCCCGCTCCTCTCGTTCAGAATCGAGCAGCAACTCATTTCTCAAAGTTGCACAAAAGTTTTCCTTGCAGCCGGCTTTTCGTGGCTTCCAGTTCTTTTCAGACGATGATGTTCGGTCCATCAAGGCCGCTCTTGCGGTTTCAAAGTCGGTGTCATTCGGATTTTCCATGGCGTTCAAGGAGTTGTGCGCTATCAAGGCTCGGAACGCTGGTAGCGTTTCTTTTACTCGTCAATTTGCGTTGTGCATGTCAATCCCAAACGCAGTCATACGTACTTTTTCTCAAGCCCGGGATTCGGATGACTGATCTCGAACCCTTCATATGTTTTTTTTGGTTTGGCGGTGTACCCACCATTTCTTGGTTTCGGCATACTATACCCATGCAGTGGGCGTCGTGGAATACTTGTATTCATAGTTCTCGAGAATCCTTGTGGAAATACAGTGTTATCTGATGGGAGTAATGTGTCTTAGCGAGGCGCGCAATCTCAGGACACTCTTCTCTCTCTTACCTCCACCCCCACTTGACGACGTCTCTGTAGTTTGATCTCTTCGACGACCATGGCAACCCAGACCTACCAGCTTTTCTGCTTGGGCAACCCCCTCCTTGATGTACAGGTCAGAGACGGAGAAGAGCTGCTCAAGAAGTATGATCTCAAGGCCAACGACGCTATTCTGGCTGAGGAGAATCATATGCCCATGTATGCTGCAGTTTACGATCATCCTTCTTTTGTGTCTTGCTTACTTACTCGTCTCTTATAGTTATGAAGAGATCGTGAAAAACTACCCAGTCACGTATGTCGCCGGAGGAGCATCCCAAAACGCTGCTCGAGGTGCTGCTGTGAGCAGTCCTCATATAGATCACTAAACGTCGCCATGTAACTGACACATGTATCTCTAGTATGTCCTCCCTCCCGACTCTGTCGTCTATACCGGATGTGTCGGTGACGATGATCTTGCCGAGCAACTTCGGGCAGCCAACAAGCGAGAAGGACTGCATGAAGTTTACCTCGTCGACAAGAGCGAGAAGACGGGTGCTTGTGCTGTCATTCTCACCAACCATGATCGGTGAGCATTGAAGAGCATTAGTACGGGCCCTAAAGTTGGCATAGCTGAGCGCGTTTTCTAAAGGTCGCTCGTGACTACGCTTCGGGCTGCGGAAAAATTCCAGCAGTCACATCTTTCCTCTCCTGCTGTCGCGCCCCTGGTGGATGCAGCCAAGGTATTCTATGTCGAGGGTTTCTTCCTGACGCATGGAACGGACAGCGTCCTCGAGCTTAGCAAAAAAGCCTCTGCAGCGTCCAAGGTACGATACCCATCCATCCATCCACATATGCCTGTTGATACTGAACTTCAACAAAAGGTCTTCGCCCTGAACTTGTCCGCACCCTTCATCCCCCAATTCTTCCAAGCTCAACTACAAAGCGTCCTCCCCTACTGCGACATCGTCATCGGAAACGAAACTGAAGCAGAGGCATACGCCACTGCGACAGGTCTCCCAGACACCAAGGACCTCACCGCGATCGCAAAAACCATTGCGACGTCACCGAAATCGAACGCCTCTCGTCCACGCACCGTCATCTTCACACACGGTCCCAAGTCGACGATTCTCGTGTCGGGCGCGGAGCCAGACAATGCCAAGGTCTTTACGGTGGACGCTATTCCTAGTGAACAGATCGTAGACACGAACGGTGCCGGTGATGCATTTGCAGGCGGGTTCCTGGGTGCGTACGTCGCTGGCAAGACGCTTGACGAGTGCGTTGCCGTAGGCCACAAGATGGGCGCCATGTGTGTGCAACTGGTGAGTTATTGTCGTTGCGTTTGATGATAGAACTTGAGGGATGCTCATCACATTCCAATAGGTCGGTCCCCAGTTCAAGTGGCCCAAAGTCCCTGTTTTGTAAACGCTAGGCAACGACATTTCCCAATAACTCACCTCTTTTTTTCCCGCCTAAGCTTCTCGCTTTCAACAGCGAGATTTTCTGTATCCCTACGTCCGAGGATTTCTACATTATCATCGCTCTCCACAGCATGTAGCAATTTTGTATTCCCCACCCTTTGACCCAACGCCAATGTCATATCAAATTACCCTTGTCGCAAAAGAATTACAGTCTGCATCTATAAGAAAAGATCCGACAGAAAAACGCAGCATCCAGAGTACGATAATGTAATACGTGCTATATGCGACCAAAAAAATGAAACGTGACAACACAGAGTAGACGTTAATAATACGAATGTTAGAGTACATCTCATGAGGGAGGTGGAGAAGCAAGTGACTCCTGTCTCAGCATGAACAACATTAGATCGAGGATAGTAGTAAGTGTCTTGCTCTGACTGACCTGCGTCAATAACTCGGCTTGATGGGTGGTTGTCAGTGTCCGGTGACTGGGAATTATTGGGGACATACCTGGGTTTAACATAGGTTCTCCATCTTCCGTGAGCATTTGCTCCATCTCAGGAGGACGCTCGAGAGAATTAGAATGGGGGGATGAATACGTCTGCGGATTCTGCCCCGTTGTTTCGTCACCTTCTTCCCCTTCTCTCGACTGCTCGCTCGAAGAGTAGGACGAGCCCTGGCCCCTACCGGGTGATGACCGGGCAGTATCGGACGCCGCAGAAGTATGTACGCTTGCCTCTGCCGCCGACGACTCCCGGTCCGCAGATTCGAAGACACCTTCAACAGCAGCTTGAGTCACCCTCATAGACACGGATCTCCCATCCACACTACTCGAGGGTGGCGACACAAGTGAGGGGTCAATGACAGCTGCTGATGTGTCTCCCTCTGTTTCTCCTACTTCATCGTCAATGGTTGAATTCATTGGAAACGTGAGAAAGAGTCATACCTGGCATGGCTGGACTGCCCGTCCGCGAAGACGATGACTCCCCTGTGTGGGGTGAACCCACGCCATCCTGTATATGAGGTGAGACGAGGTCGGAGTGTGGATGCATCATGCCGGGACGATAATAGGAGGCGTAATAAGGGTGTGGATAACCTATCGGGATCATGTGAGGGGGAGGATGTGAGCCATCCCATGGCGGTGGAGGTGGCCAGCTTGCTTGGTGCAATCGCGTTGACGGCGTAGGGAGAACCATTCCAGGAGGATACTGGCCCTCGATGATCATGCCAGGTGGAGGTGACATCAACACTACACTTCAATGTCAGGCAATTTATCTAGGGTCAAGATGTGACCGATAAACTCACTTCCTGGTAACGTGTGATGACGATAATAGCTTTGCGGCCCACCTGGCGGAAGAGAATTTGGGGGCTGAGAGGTGGAAGGACCGGAAGGAACGTCTTGTTCTTCCTTTAATGAAGGAGAGTTGCTGCGACTCTTGGACCTGGAGCCTGAAGAGCTGGACTCGTCATTGGCTGCAGATTTCTTCTTGTCTTCTGCGGGCTCGATTACGACACCATTGTGTCTGAAGGAAAGCAATGACTAATGTCCTGCAAAAGAAATCCGAGTGCTGACCTTGATTTTTGGTGTCTTCGAAGAGCATCTGTCTGATATGATGTCATTCTCCCTATGACCATGAGGAACGAATGCGAGACGTACTCGGGTAAACGTAGCGTCGCATTGCGGGCAAGCACTGCGGAGCAATGCCCTAGTATCAATGTTTCCCTGCCATCTACGAGAGAGGACTTACAACCCTGGAACGGAATGCAATTTCGTCGTGCGTTGATGTCTCTTGAGATCAGCCTCCCTCGCGAACTGTTTGTTACATCCATCCATCTTGCAAGGCCATACGCCCGACTCTACAACCTTCTTCTTTGGTGGTTTGTCGTGCTGGGGTGTCTTCTTCTTCCGCAACTCTTTCTTCTCTTCCGGCTGTGTAGGTACGATGTCATACCAGGGTTCAAACAAGCCGATCGGGTTGCAGTTTCAAGAAGCGAAACGGTTTGGAAAAAGCCCACAGAAAACGTCCAACAGGGAAAAGTATTTCAGGTGGCTGAACTGAGGCTAATCGGATAACTCAGAGTAAGGGCGCTACGCACTGTCTGCTTTGCTTGTCGGACCATGGTCGCGTGTTCTCTTTGTCTCTCCTTTCTGTGTCTCTCTCTGGCAGATCAAAACAAAGGGACACAATCACAACAAACGCAGAATGTTATAATGTTTCTGGACCGTCTCTGTTGCCGTCCTGAACGAACTCGGGTAGTTCGGTGGCGGGAACCAACTGTGGCTGACCGGCGGGCGATTTAACAGGGTGCTGTGGCAGCGGTGGCTGGCGGAGTGTGGGTGGCGAGTGTGGCAAAAAAGAGCATGGCGGGAAATCTCGTGCCACTCCCCCGCTGACGTAAGGTGCACTAATTTGGTGGACCAAGAAAGCTGGCAGGGATAAGTCCTTTCTCCGGAAGTATGGTCCAACTAATATCACTTCTAGGCGGTGTAATTGAACTCATCGTTTGGGCGCTGGCCTCAACCTAAATGTTCCATATCTCGAAGCAAGGCCTAGTATAAAGGTCACCCACTATCTAACGAAGATGTAGTATCACAAAAAATGGCTCTACATCACAAAATGCCAACTCGACAAGTCATCACATAACCGTTCATAAGATCTACCCATCAGCCAACAGGACAGGCCGAGGGTAACCACGTACACCGCTCCTGACTCACGCTAAAACAGTCACATCAGAGCGCGTGGGAACCTGCTCTGTCTCATCCCCTATCCTCTCGTCTGCGCACGTTGCCGTAGAAGACAGCTGGGAGTCATTGGTGGGCAAGTCACTTGCAAGAGACCGCTTCTCCATGTCCGTCGCTTCTACAAGCTCTCCGTTCTCGCAGGAGCCCCCGTCCACGGACGCTGATGGAGGCTGCTTTTCAGACGGTGGTTGGGCGGCCTTAGGTCCGTCGAAGTATCCTGGCAACCGCGTGCCATCCTGGGCTATACCACAGTGTCTGTCCAACGCCAAAGATATGGTAAGCATCTGGAAAATAGACCGTTGATTGCAAAAGTGACAGCACATACTCGATTATCTGTTTCCAGTAAGTCTCGTGCTCAAACTCGAACTCAAAGTCTCCCCCAAAGTCAGCATCAAGTTGAGAGCGGGGAATCAGTTCAAAAAGGTCGGGGTTGAATCGCATCTGGTGTCGGACAGGGTAGACTAGTTAATCTGGTATTGTGGAGCTGCACGAATACGATATTCACCTTATCTCGAGTCACAGGATCTAAAAATGGTGCGATTCCCTTATAGAAGAAGTTAAGAAGCAAAGGAAGGTTGACTACGATGGCACGGCCAAGCGTCTCAACATAATGTTGCTGAAGGATGGTGAGTACCTAACAGGTGCTGTTACTATGCGAACTGCATTTCAATTAACAAGTAGAGCCGACCTTGCTTGCCACAGATACCGAAGGATTGGTACGGAGAGTCGTCGTTTTATAGTCGACAATGATGACCAGGGATTCTTGCCCTGGTGGCATTAGGTCTTTTGCTCGCTCTCTTAAGACATGTGAGAAAGAATGATTGCGACGCATATTGAAAACTTACAGCCACCATACTAGATGTCTTAGTTGACGCGGGCTTGTCTCCGTATTTTCGCGGCCGGGTCTCATGTAAATGATTGGACGTCCGTCGTTGTCAAACCCATTAAGAATGCTTTAGACGTGCGTTTTGAGCGTGCCTACGCCTCAGTGAATGACTGGAGCGCACATTTTGCCAGTCTCGCTTTCTATCTTGACCTGCGACGGGCATGACAACACCATTACATATATGCTACTTCTTGACGCACGCACCTCATCGGGAACGATTAATTCGGGTCTAAATTCTCTTCTCCACTCTATGGTACCCTTTATCCGTTTCTGAGCATCTGGCATCTTCCATTTCGCAGCTCGGATATAACGAGGGATGGTATCGGGTTTACTGAGCCACCGGACTTCCCAATTGTGGTATGGATCTGAAGCGGGAAGAACGAGCGAATGGGCGTACTATTGAAACAGCGCAGAATGGGCGGTTGGAGGCCCGACGCGTTCAAGTTGGAGCAGATAAAAACTTTGTTCTGAAACGTACCTGTCGAAGTGCTTCTATTTGTGCTGTCTGCTCTTCTGTGTATTTGTAGATGGGCTTTACCTCTGTGCCCGGGTCTGGTTCTGTGAGAACGGCTGTTGTTTTGACCATGTTCCCGGAGGGTTAGCCCAACACTGGAACGAGACAAGTGAAGGTGTAGTGACAGGTCGGTCGGTCCAGTAATATTCCACTGGGAGCTTGTACATATTACGCCACTGGACTGGGTGACAAACACAACCTTTCTTCGCGGAGTTGCACGCCTGCATGTTCCTCATGACGTGATCGTGGGAATTTTACCTTGTTGGACGAGCTGATTTGCTGACTTGCTCAGCCTTTTTCATTCGCGTTTGCGAGCTGCAGCCATGCATTTGATGTACACCCTTGATGAGAATGGGAACAGGGTATACACCCTCAAAGTGTGTTTTATTCGATCTATCGGTTTGACGCGAACACGGTTGACCACTTGTTTGCAGAAAATGACGGATGCGGGGCGAATCACCAAGTCTGCTCATCCAGGTATGAATCAGTGTCTTTTTAACCTCCTTTATCGGCCATATTTCATTGTTGCATAGCTCGGTTTTCCCCTGATGACAAGTTTTCGCGACACCGTGTCACGATCAAAAAGCGCTACGGCGTTCTACCTACCCAGCTACCGTCCAAGCCCTTGTAAAGCGTCAGATATGCTAAAAGCCGTATCATACAAGGTTGCAGAACACGATGACAAGTCGCTGCTGAGTGGTACCTGAAGGAGATGGCGTCGAGCGTTGAGGGATTCTAATTTCCGAATCATCGCACTTATAAACAGCGGGCGTGAAACACCTCGTGCGTAACTGGGCGATTCAGGTCTGTTCCGACGGATCAAATACTGGCACCTCGATTTCACCACTCGTCGTGACTCAGGCGGAGTCTCCCCTCTACGAGACTGCATACCTCCGCGTCAAGGCAGTATCCTGAAACATCTTGAGTCTCCGTATGAGTCGTGCTGAAGGTTGGCTGAGATTTGGTGTTCATTGTACTTGGCTGTCATGACGGTCAACTATCTTGGACCGGTGCGCGATGATCGGTCTCGAGGTGGATACACAGCAAACGCACATTGCCACAGCACTCGAACATTCTCCGCAGCTGCACACCATTTGTGGTGCGATTGCCTCTTTCAAATCTGCGGATTGCGATGCGGGTATATTCTTTCGTCTCCTAAATCCTCGAGGAATCGGGGGTGTTGAATGGCCGTCGCGGAATGTATACATACGTATTGGATGGTGACACGAACACTCTTTACAAGTCCGAGTGGTCGGGGCCGTATTGCACAACCCAAGTCATTTGCGCAACACCGGGACCGCATTGGGGTACCAACACTGGACATATCGATTTCTGGGCGACAAATTCTTACGTGAATGGCGTGATGGACAAGTTCGCCCATGTTTGCAAGCTTGTTGCAAGTCATTTGCCGAGCGCTGGGATTTTGTAAGCGAGGCTGAGACATGTAGGCTTAGGACTTATAAAAAGTAGTAGGATTGAATGCGCCCCTCCAACTGACCCGAATTCCTCCTCATTCCCCCCCATCATCAAGAAGGAATGGTGGATCCTGTTCCGACCGTGGTCGAGCACGTCGACTCCCCCCAAACGGAGGCGGCCTCCCACGTCGACGTTCAACAGGCAGAATACACGTTCAACGACCTTGCCCGTCAGCTCTCAAGGCGCTCTGAAATCGAACAAACCTCCAAGCAGACGTCCGTAACTGCTTCTATCAATCTAAGCAGGCTTGACTTGGAGAAGGGTTCCAATGAGGAACAGCCTTTCGACCTGCGCGAGTACCTCACCTCTTCCAACGACGCCAATCAAGCTGCGGGAATCAAGCATAAACATGTGGGCGTCACCTGGGAAGAACTAGAAGTGAACGTCATCGGTGGTGCAGATCATAAAGTGAGTCGCGTCCATTACCTGTCAAAATGCTAATAGTCCTCGAACCACCGCCATTGTAGATATTCATACCAACCTTTGGAGGTCAGTACGATGGGGTGACTTGACTCATGAAGAGGCTGCTAACGAGCGCGCGTATAGGTGCTGTGGTCTTCTTTTTCCTGGCACCTGTTTTCTGGCTATGGGGCATAATATCAAGTTTCGTATTCCCCAACAAGAAATTGCCCACAAGGACAATTTTGCACAAGTACGTCGCTAGGTGATTTACCATGAGCGTCTCTCAAGACCTAACATCTATCGAAGATCATCCGGTGTACTCAAACCGGGTGAAATGTGCCTGGTACTCGGCTGCCCCGGTGCTGGATGCACCACTTTCTTAAAAGCCATTGCTAACCAAAGGGATGACTACGCGAGCGTGACTGGCGATGTCCGTTACGCCGGCATTGGCGCGGACGAAATGGCCAAGTACTATAGAGGTGAAGTCGTATACAACCAAGAAGGTGCAGGGACTTCCCTTTGTCCGTCTGCCCATGGAGAGCCCAGTTCTGACGCCATTGCAGACGATATCCATATTGCGACTTTGACAGTCGCTCAGACCTTGAGTTTTGCTCTCTCGACCAAGACACCTGGACCAAACGGCCGGCTTCCTGGCGTCTCACGAAAGGACTTTGACACCATGGTACAGGAGTCGCTTCTCAAGATGCTGAATATCTCCCACACGCATCAAACCCTCGTCGGAAATGAATTCGTCCGTGGGGTATCTGGAGGCGAACGCAAGCGTGTTAGTATCGCCGAGATGATGGCTACTCGTGCTCGTGTCCAGTGCTGGGACAACTCCACGCGTGGACTTGACGCATCGACCGCACTGGACTTTACCAAGAGTTTGCGCGTCATGACTGATGTCTTAGGGCAGACGACCTTTGTCAGCTTGTAAGGCCAAGCCATGAATACGGAGGTTCTTGTTTTCATGACTCTGACCACAGGTACCAAGCCGGTGAAGGCATCTACGACTTATTTGACAAAGTACTTGTCCTCGATAAGGGTCGTCAAGTATACTACGGCCCTCCGTCAGAAGCTCGCGCGTACTTTGAGAATTTGGGCTATCGTTCTCTCCCTCGACAAAGCACTGCCGACTATCTCACTGGTTGCACCGACCCTAATGAACGTCAATTCGCGGACGGCCGTTCAGCGCAAGACACTCCCTCGACACCACAAGGATTAGAAAATGTTTTCTTTACCTCGCCGACTTCTCAGGAAGTCCAAAGCTCGCTCACCAAGTTTAAGCTTCGCATGGAAACTGAAAAGCATGACCAGGAGGCTTTCCGGGCTGCTGTACTCGCTGACAAGAAGCGGGGCGTGTCTAAGAAGAGCCCATACACCCTTGGCTTCTTTGGTCAGGTCAAGGCCCTCACCATTCGGCAGTTCCGAGTCCGCCTTCAAGACCGATTCCAGTTGTACACAAGCTACGGACTCGCGGCCGTGAGTTTGCTTTGATTCGCGACTTGCTGTTTTGACTGGGCGTTTGACATCTTTGATTTGATTTAGTGCCTCTCCCTTCTTATTGGTGGCGCGTTCTTCAACTTACCTGACACGGCCTCTGGAGGCTTCACTCGTGGGAGTGTCATTTTTGTTGGCATGTTGACCATCTGTCTCGATGCGTTTGGAGAGGTACGTTGTTCCCTCCGAATTGTGACCAAGTTTGTGCATCATTTGCACGTAGATGCCGATGCAAATGATCGGGCGGCCCATTGTGAGCAAGCAGGTTAGTGTATTCGCTTGCCCCATGTAAGCGAATGATGGGTTTACCTATACGACCAGACACTCTACGGCTTCTATCGCCCTTCGGCCATTGTCCTGGGAAACTTCTTCGCTGACCTCCCTTTTTCTGCCGTCCGGGTCTTCATCTTTGACGTCGTCATATACTTCATGCCTAAACTGTACGTGATGTTGGACGCACAGATAGCCACCATCCACTCACTTGAGATCTTTCAGTGCTCGTTCGGCTGGCGGATTCTGGACTTTCCACCTATTCGTCTATCTGGCATACCTAACAATGCAAGGGTTCTTCCGCACGTTTGGACTGCTTTGCGCCAACTTTGACAGCGCGTTCCGACTGGCTACGTTCTTCTTGCCAAACATGGTGCAATATTGCGGATATATGATACCAACGTTCAGCATGAAGCGATGGTTATTCTGGATTGTATGCGTTATTTTATCGTTTTCATTCCATGAGCCTCAGTGCTAACATGCTATTAGTATTATATCAATCCGTTGTCCTATGGTAAGGCGGTTATGTGTTTGTTCGAGCGACGTGTTTGACGTGGTATCGACAGCGTGGGCGGGAGCGATGGAGAACGAGTTTATGCGCGTCACGGTATGTATTGCTTGGTAGCTCGATGACCAGGGATCCTTTACAACCATAACATCACAGCTAACCTGCGATGGCGATTACGTTGTTCCCCGAAACGCGCCTGGCATGACCAAATACCCGTTCGTACAGCAACTCGTACGCACTGCGTCTATTCCCAACTGACCACTATCTCCAGAGACGTTCTCGGTCCCAATCAAGCATGCACGCTTTTTGGTGCGACGGCAGGAAGTGACCAGATTCCCGGAAAGGCATATCTTGAAGCTGGCTACGCTATCAACACTGCCGATATCTGGCGCAGGAACTTGCTCGTGGTTATTGGGATGTTGATATTCTTCCTCTTTACGCAACTCATCGCTATCGAATATTTCTCGGTGAGTACTACTTCTTTCTTCGTTTTGGATTTGTGCGATGTTCTGATTTATTGTGGGACTGGTGTGGTGCAGCCCAAGATGGCCGGTACCTCTGTGTACATCTATGCCAAGGAAGATTCTGAGACGAAGGAGTTGAATGCGGTCTTGCGCGAGAAGAAGGAAAAGCGTGCGGAGATGCGCGAGAAGGAAGAAAAGTTAGAAAAGGCATCAGACCACGTAAAGGAAGAGTACGTTCTTGTTGTCCCCCATCATCTCGTCGATCTTGAACGCTCGTTTTAGTGCTGGTGCCCAGATTCGTAGGAAAACATTTACATGGGAAAACCTGAACTATCATGTGCCTGTGCCTGATGGAACGAGAAGGTTGCTTCATGATGTATGCGGTTATGTAAAGCCGGGCACGTTGACTGCACTCATGGGTGCATCTGGTGCAGGTCAGTCTCTGCACTATGTTTTGACCGCTGAGGGGCTCGAGGTCTCATCATACCGTATTGCAGGGAAAACGACTTGTCTTGATGTCCTTGCCCAGAGGAAGAACATTGGTGTGGTATCTGGAGATATCCTTGTCGACGGACGACCCCTTGGCCCCGACTTTGCGCGTGGAACGGCCTATGGTAAGTGGCGCGTTTATATCATAGTTATTCAAGTTGCTCAGACCTATGCGCGACAGCTGAACAAATGGACGTCCACGAAGGTACTGCCACTGTTCGTGAAGCCATGCGTTTCTCTGCATACCTTCGCCAACCTGCCGAGGTGTCCATCAAGGAGAAAAACCAATACGTCGAGGAGATGATCGAGCTTCTGGAGCTTCAAGATCTTTCCGAGGCTCTCGTCTTCAGCTTGAGCGTCGAAGCCCGAAAGCGTCTCACTATCGGTGTCGAGCTAGCCAGCAAGCCCGCTCTTTTACTTTTCTTGGACGAACCCACGTCCGGCTTGGATGCTCAGAGCGCATGGAACCTGGTTCGCTTCTTGCGCAAGCTGGCAGATCAGGGACAAGCTATTCTGTGTACTATCCACCAGCCTTCGAGTTTGCTCTTTGAAAGCTTCGACCGTCTCTTGCTTCTCGAGTCAGGTGGGGAAACAGTTTACTTTGGCGACATTGGCAAGGACTCGCACGTCATCAGAGAGTACTTTGCTAGGTATGGCGCTTACTGCCCGCCGAACATGAACCCTGCCGAGTACATGCTAGAAGCTATTGGAGCTGGCCTTGCTCCGAGAGTTGGTCCTCGTGATTGGAAGGACATTTGGCTTGACTCACTGGAATACAAGCGCGTTCGAAAGGAAATTGACGACATCAAGAGGCGAGGACTCGCTATCTCCGTATCAGCAGCGGAGCACACGAGTACCTGTGCGTTGTTGACCACTCACCACGTGCGATTTTCATTGACATGTCACACACATAGACGCGACCTCCTTCTTTTACCAATTGCGTACTGTGGTACAGCGGAACAACATCGCTCTTTGGAGGTCTCCAGATTACGTTTTCAGTCGCCTTTTCGTGCATGCGTTCATCTCTCTCTTCATCTCGCTGTCGTTCCTTCAGCTGGGGAATAGTCTGCGTGATCTGCAGTATCGGGTATTCGGAATGTGAGTTGCTGTGATCATCCCGCCCCGTTCGCGTCGGTGTTAACGCGACGTCATCGTCTCCATAGTTTCTGGCTTGTCGTACTTCCCGCCCTCGTTATGACTCAGCTTGAGCCACTGTTTATCTTCAACAGACGTGCGTGTCGTGATGGTCAGTTCTTGAGACGTTATTTCCTGACACGAGAACAGGCATCTTCATCCGGGAGGCTTCGAGTCGGATTTATTCCCCCTACGTTTTCGCCATCGCTCAGCTCATCGGAGAAGTTCCATACTCCATCCTGTGCGCAACCGTGTACTGGGTGCTGATGGTGAGTCGTGGACGCAAAATCTGAGTACACTGATGGACTAACTCCTGGAAGGTCTATCCTATGGGTTTCGGCAAAGGCGCTGCGGGTATCAACGGGACTGGCTTCCAACTGCTGATCGTCATCTTCATGGAATTTTTCGGTGTTTCCATCGGTCAATTAATCGCTTCGATATCGCCCAGTGTCCAAATCGCCGTTCTCTTCAATCCATTCGTCGGTGTCGTCCTGGCCATCTTTTGCGGTGTCACGATCCCGTATCCTTCTCTCATTCCGTTTTGGAGAGATTTCCTGTACCAGCTGTCGCCGTACACGCGGACGCTGGCGGCGATGTTGTCCACCGAACTTCAGTACGTGTTTTTCTCGCTTTCGTTCGCGTGGCTTGTACTAATCTGCATCGATCGTGCAGTGGGCTTACCATTCGTTGTGCGTCCGACGAATTTGCCGTATTAATCCTCCGAGCAATCAAACGTGTGCGGATTGGGCTGGAGAGTTCGTCAGTGCCTTTGGTGGATACATCGACAACCCAACGGCGACCACAGCCTGCCGTTATTGTGAATACTCGGTTGGTTCAATCCAAAAAAAGTATTGTATGACCTTCCATTTAACAAACTCGTTTACAGGTCGGGGACCAGTTCTTCATTCCCCTTAACATGAGCTTCGACGAGCGTTGGCGAGACGCATTTATCCTATTCTCGTACTTTGTCTTCAATACGATCGTCACCATTAGTACGTACCCCTTTCTTTTCGCTCCGACTACTGTCGATGACGCTAACCATTTCTTTTTCCGCTCTTATCAGTTGCATCTCGGTTCTTGCGTTATGCCAAGCGATGATAAGCCCTTCTAGTCCATTTACGCGTGTTTTTGATATGGTTCTGGAGGCCTCTTTGCTCATTACATACCGGCATCGTCTCTTAGATACGCATTCAACCCCTCATCGCGTACTATCAGACGCACTTATCGGGTGCCGATTCGGAAAAGTAGACGAGTACGATGTAATTTATAATCTTTGTGCGGACATTAGACCGAATACGTTTGCAAGAATCATAGCGGTGAATTGTCATTTTCCTTGATTATCCCATCGTCCTAGCTACGAAAAAGTCCTACTCCGCTGCGAGAGCAACCAACAAGGAAACGATGCAAGAAAAATAACGTTGGTAATGATAGCTTAGTGCATCAGATTGGGAAGCGGCCATTACAGAGATATGACGATGTTTGCGGTACTCAAAAAAAAGGAACCTTTTGATAGCGCACGAACTAAGATAAAAAGATGGAGTAGTAAAAGTGAGAGAGTTCAGACAAAAAAAAAAAGAGGTCATCAGGTGTCATTTGACGCGTAGAAGAAGAGATGGAGTCCATAGAATGAACGACGGTCGAATTCATGGGCGACCCGACTATTATCGCACGATGACATTGTCCAGACACGATACTCGGTCCTGCAAGGTTAGTACGCGCCTCCGTGTGATCCTCCTCCAGCTTGCGGAGGCGCTGCGCCGGGTGGTAAATTGAACGCCGTCGACGAACGCGAATACCGGTTTTGAGGAGCTTGTGATGTTGGGCGTCTCCCCGTAGGCCTCGCAACTCTACGAACGCCTTCTGGTCCTGGAACTGGCCCGTTATCCGATAGGCTGACACCACGCGCCTGCCGGTGGCTAGGCACTACAGGTGGGATGTCTTCAGGCTCGGCCGTGTAACCGCTGTACTGCTCATCATAAGCAGCGACATGAGGTTCTGGAGTACGGAATGGGTTTTGCGTCTCGCCAGGATATTGGCTCGACACCGTGGGATTGCGTAGAACTGCACCGTTGTTTCCAGCTGCACGTGCTACTTGAACGTCGAATTGCGGATACCGGACCATGGGGGTGTCACTGTAAGAGTCAACAAAGGGTTCTTGGGGTGTAGAAACGAGGCGTTGATTTGAGGTGGAGCCGACTTCGGACATGTATGCTGCGTCTTCGCTCGATCGAGACAAGCCAGCGGAAGAAGTTCCTGAAGTGAGCGTCCTGTTCATAGAAAGCGGAGCAGGAAGCATCAATAGACCACTGCTATCATGGCGAGAACGTCCCCCGCCATTGGCCGAAGGCACAGACTCCGTAGTCGATGAATCAACTCCACCATTTGAAGGTGGGTGGTTCGTGTCAGAATTTGAGGCCATCGAATACCGGTTACTAATTATACGAAGTCAAGGGCAACATATCACCTGTCAAAATCAAGGGCAAGGGTGATGGAAAAATACTTGCCTCCTGTCGAACATCGTCGAGTCGCGTGATTGCACCCCGTTCCTCCAGCGGCGATCACGCTCAAACTCAGCCCAGCGTTTCATAACAATATGGGACGAATCAAATTCTCCTTCCTTATCGCCATGATCTCCGCCCTTGTCCCCAGCGACCTGACGGGTCTGACCCCATGAGAAGTCGTCAAAGTGCCAGAACGCATATGCCGGTAGAAGACCGTTCCAAATTGGGAGAGAAACGAGGTAGACGAGCATCCATCCAACGTAGGCAATTTTGCGCGAGGTGACGACGATCAGGAGACCCGGTAGACCCAGAACGATTGCGAGAAGGACGAGGGGGATAGTCGTGTTCGTGTGGCCAGGAATGATAGAAATAATGATGAGGTAGAGGGTGAAACTGATAGCGGCAGGCAAGACCAGTGTGCCCATCAACTCCATTCCGACAACGAACTGCATAGAAAAGCAGAAGGTACCGCACAGGTCACGAACAAGGACGAGCTCAGCAAGGTTGTGAATTGTCGAGTTAATCCAGCGACGACGTTGTGAGAGCAAAACCCGGAAAGTGTCGGGGACAATCGTCTTGCATACTGCTTGGGGGCAGAACATGTTCTTGCGTCGAGGGAATGTCTTCAAGAGCAGAGTGGTAAGATACCTATCTTCACCGAGAAGGAGAAGGTTCTTCTTGTGCAAGGTGTCGACCACATTCTCTGAATAGTGCTCGACAATGTCCGGGTTGGCAAGAACGGGTACCCAATAGCCAGTATCGCCTTTGGGCGCCTTGATCCGATACATGCTGAAGCAGCCGGGTAGACAAGTGACACCACCAAACATGGCTTCGAACGCCTTGGTCATATGATGCGAGATGTAGTACTCGAAAACTGAAGACAAGATTTTAGCACACCATCAGAAGTATCCCGACCAACTCACCCTGTATCATGGTGACAAAGTTGTCTGCTTTATTCGCAATCTTGGTCTCACCACAAAGCCCCATAATTTCCACGTCCACGACCATGCACGAAACCATACGCGTCAACGAATCAGGGAAGACCTTCGTGTCCGCATCCACGCAAAGCACCAGCTCGTACCGATCGGGGCTTACACCCGTGACCCTCCAAATCGAGTTGAAAAATTCATACTCGAATGTCGTCATACGCTCGTCGAACATGACTTTCTGCAGGAATGCCATAAGGACGATTTGACTGTCACGTTTGCCACGGTTTCCGGGTTTAGGGTCGCTCACTTCGAGAGGATTGCCAACCTTCGCAACGAGAACCATAGGGACACGCTGCTGCTTCGAGCGTTCGACCGTCGAGTCATCGTAATCGTAGAAGCCGGCGTAAACTTTAGCCATGTTGTGCCGCTTGTGTCCGTCAGCGATGGCAACATACGAGTGAGGCTCTATTTCATCAGGAGGAACGATGAAATCCTTCATCATAGAGAGACAAATTTGGGGAGTCGTCAAAGTGTTGCCTGCACCCTTGACCATACCATCAGCAATAACCAGAATGAGCTTGTGGCTGTTGGGATAGTCCGTGGTGGCAAGTGAATCGATAGTGGTGCGGAGACCCTCGACAGACTCGGAGTATGCGGTGACGAGACAGATGGTATGTGCAAGGGGGAAATTGAATGGTTCATAGTCAGGAGGCGGCTGTGGCACAATATTATGGAGTGGGAACGGACATGGTGTCTCCACGAATGAACGAGAGGAGAAGCCACGGGACGAGACATCCCCGAACGACATCGTGCTCCTCGAAGCTCGGTAGGCCGGTGAGTCAGGAGGAGTGCCTTTACCTAGAGGCTTAGTCATCAAGTATGTGGTGTTCCGCTTGTACGGCGAGTCCAACATCCCATAGGCAGTGGTCGGACGAGGATTTGGTCCCTTAAGCGCGTTTTCCTGAGGAGTGAAACGCGAGGTGGAGGGGAAGAATGTACTGCGTTTATTCCCCTTTCCGTGACGGAGTCCGTTCTTCGAAACATTCGGGCGATATTCGCTCGGTGCAGGACGATAGATGTCACTTGACCAATGTTCAATCTCCGCGGAACGCTGCATCCGTTGCTCATACGTCTCCCGAGGAAAGTTTCCAAGCTTCCAAGAGAAGAACCACGCAAATAAAACGGCCATTGCGAAGCGAATCCCAACGACACCGATGATGAATACAAGGGAAAGATAGAGGACAACCTCGGATGCAACACAGCCGATGCTGCTAGTGTCAATGAATCCGACCGTAACGATATCTTCAAGACATTTTCCAAGTTGACGTTCGCCCGTACGCATGAAAAGCATTGAGATATCTTTTCCGTTGTATGTACCATCCGCATTCTTCATCTGATCGAAAAGAGCCGGGTATTGTACTTCCGTAGTACTCAACCATTGCAAAAGGTCCAGATCAAGGACGGTGCTGCGGCAAAGTCAAGATCAACCGCACAAAATTAGACTAAACTCACGATTCAAAAACAGCCAGATTGTAATCGGGGGAGTTGACATCATCCCAAGTGTAGTACACTTGTCCCTGAGGTTTCATGCTCGCCAAGCCCTGCCGCGCATCACTGGACACATGGCAGTTGGTCGAGTCACCGTACCCAGTCAAGTTGACGCCCTGCTGCTGTGGGTTGTAAACGTTGCAGGGAAAGTACCAGTCTAGCGTCTCTCCGCTGCCGGTAATGCTGGATCCACTAGCTTTGGTGATGATGCCGAGACAGTTCTGATTCACATTCTGGAACAAGAAGCTTGCGTCGTTTGAAGCCAAATTCCAGCCTCCAGTGATCAGCGGATTTGTAGAACCGTTGAACTCGCCTACTGCAGGGTGCTTGAAATTTGAAAAGTCGTAGTCGTATCCATGAATGATCACCGAGCTGTTGCCGATCTGGCCTTGATGGAATCTGTTGGGAGGCGTACCGCAGACAGTCTCGGTGAAACCGAACGTAATGAAACCGACTGCCGCCATCTCCATTAAGATGATGCTGATCAAACCCATCTTCTCTCTCCATGCACGCTGTTGCTCTGGCGTCCGAATGCCTGAAACCAGCCGTCAATCAGCTCAAAAAAGAGGATACGGGCTGATGTCACTAACCACACACACGGAATAAAAAAGGAGGGATGCAGCATGTTAATAGATAACAGTAAATGAACCAGCAGTCTTTCGGTCCAGGACCAATGCCGTCCAGACAACTCCGCGACTTGCTGTCTGGTGTTGTGAGAGGAGCTGCAGACTGCGTCGATTGCGGTCGTTTCCGGCGCAGTGTCGCCCCACGTTTGAACAGTGCAAGTCCTGATTCCTGGACATCCTGCTCCCGTGCCAGCAAGGATTTGCCACGGCGCAGTTTCTCCCTCTGGGGGTAGTTACCCGTGCCTATATGAAAGAAATGTGTCAATATCATCAGCTTTTCTAAATCCGCTGGGTGACCCACTTGAAGGCTGCACTCCTACCCTACCAGTGCCTTCGTCCGTCATTTGCGCTGCATGGGTGCGATAGTGCCACTGCCGATGACCCGGTTCTATCTTCTCTCTATCGGGTCTAACCAGACTCTTCTTTCTGCCTACTCTGCCCGCATCCATGTAATTGCCGGTCTCCGCGTCCTGAAACGAGGGTGACAGCTGGTTCTGGTATGGGGACGGCATGGATCGTTGTCGCTGTGCGTCTAGAGCGCCCTGTCTGTCGCCACGTTCGAAATTTTGGAAAGAGATGTTCGGATGACCTGCCCGTGGGCTGAGGGGGGCAGAAGGAGGTCGTTGACTGTACGCATGGCTGGGCAGCGGCGAAGGAGGTGGTGGAGAGGTTGGCTGCGAGTACTGTTGGTGGTCTGGGTATACTGGAGGATGAGGACGGCTAAGCCGTGCAGGACGCTGCTGCTGATAGCTCATTGGGACGGTGCTGGGCCGCGACGAGAGAACGTATCGCTCGCGCCACGCCAGCTAACGACGAGACCCTTCCAGATTATTTACTGGGTTAAGGCAAAGAAAAAGAGCGGTAAAGAAAGTGTTTTGTGGGAGAGATTGATGAACGTGGCTGGACAGGCCAAAGTGCCGCCGCAACAGTCACAGTGACGGAAACAGGCGGATGGGAATCGACACTCGGCACAAAAACAACGAGGTCAACCTCCAAAAACTTGCCTTTTTTGTCATCCCGCTTCAGTCCTCATCGACACCAGCAAAAACAATTGATCGCGTTTAGTCTGACCAGACTCCTCATTCTAACTACGCAAGAACTATCCCTGGCGAGAGACAAGTAAAATGTCTGAAATTGTTCGAACATGTGGCAAAGCAGCCAGGCAACGTTCCATTCTTGGCGTTGTTGCACTTCGCGCTGGTCCCTAACACGCTGCTAATCAACACCGGTCATGTACATCGAGCCTCTAGCCACACTTTCGAGAATTGGACAGCTTTAGCCTGCAAGCTGAGTAAAATCACTGGGAATTTGATCGTCCAGCGAGGCACCCGCAGTCCAGTCTGTGCAGCAGCTATTTTCTGCGCCAAATACTCACACTGAGCAGTTGAAGACGCCGTGAGTGTTCGCCGCAGTTTTCAACTTGTCGTGTTGATTCACCGGCCTAGGCAAAACCCGACGTGTCGCGATCATAAAGTTGACCGTGGATTATCTGATATCATGTCCTCGGTTTCGAAAACGTGTCGAGGTCCCATCTCCATGCACGAACAATGCGTATGACATATTATAGCGGTGGCAGCCCGTAGGAGCCTACGCCGGAATACAACAACGGTCTGTCTCACCAGAAATTTGCTCTCTCAAGTTCAAATTGGCATTTATTGCAACATACGTCGAGGCCTGATAAATCTTCACTCACGACCATAATGCGTGTGCATCCAGGCATCACTCGACTGTCATCCAGGACTTGCAATGCAAGATTAGGTTCGGATCTTGCTTAACGGATTCCTTATACTTACTGACAGATGTTACCCTGTCCCTGCACCGTCCCAAATCATGACGACAACGGCGCACGTCCCACGATGTGGGTAGAAGACGCGTATGTCTGACGTCGTCAGTTCAAGTTCAGTGGAGGAGTGAGGGTCTCCGAATGGAACCCATTGCGTCACCGGGTTCGATCACAAAAAATACTGGAAGCCTGAGCCACACGCGTTCCCCATGGCACGGCACGCGCCTACCACGCGTTCCGGCCAACGTGTCTTGGCCATCTCCACACCTACGAACCCTTGCTTCAGAACTCTTCGGATGTCTATCAATATCAACACGAGACAACTGGCAGAATACCACCACTATTACTTGCCACCAACGGGCTCAACTCCACTTGATGATTCATTCCTCTGCCTCCAAACCTGAATGAGAAGTATTACGGGGCGCCCCGGCATGATGGGCCCGACATGTTGTGCTGGGATTGAATATTGTACCATCCAGTGACCGGGCCAGGTGGTGAGCTGGAAAACGGTTGTATTATATTCCGCAATATATCTCCTTCCGCATCGGGGATCTGACCACCTCCCACGACTCATCTCGAGGTCCAAAGATTTCCAACTGCTGGGACGGATGTCGGGCCCCATTTCGACTGGACCTAAAAGTAACATGAATGTGTACACCACGTTTCAAGATCCTACCTGACCCACACCGTGCTCGACATTCGCGAACATATACATTCTATGGCTCCTGGAAGCTCGAAATTTCGTTGAGTTGAGAAGCTTTCCAAGTGCTTCGACCCCACAGAGTATGCCTTACGCATGGACGAAGAAAAACGAACGATCGTCATCAAATCCATATCACAATTGTCATCTCGGTCATCTACTTAGGAGCAATGTCTTTGAAAAAGATATCAAACCTGATCGGGATCGATTGTTATTTCGTTTATTTCACCTAACTTCGTGTCGAAACCTCGCGCAGAGGCTGTAACTCTTCGTGCAATTTTGAGGTGGCCTACGTGGGCTATGCTATGCCTCGTACAGGCACGCCTGGGAACCGGTTCAGGAGGTTGAATCAGGGCTGGATGACTCGAGCTTAGAGATGATTTCACGACGAAGTGGGATGATAAGATGAACTTACGATCCAAACGGTTCTCCGACGGATGGGCTGAGAAGGCGAAGGAATCCAGCGCGCCACGAACCTCCCTTCCCTTTTTCCGAAGCCCATGCTCCACCGAGCGTCGAACCTAACTCAACACGATCGAGGTTCACATTCAAAGCTGGGCTGTTATTTAGCTACAGCTACAGAAGCCGCAGTACACAGCATGCCACCCACCAATCGCTCAGAAGCCCGACAGACTGCGCAACTACGACGAGCAAGATCCACCAATTCACATACCAACCTCTTGAACGTGCACACCAGCCGACGCAGTTGGACGGATTTCCGAGGAAATTTCCCAGTTAAAAATGCCTGAGTAGTTGCGAGCAGGACAGCATCGCCTCAACCATGCGAGGCTACGACGATGACGACCCCTGTTCCGAGTTGTACGAATCTCCGGTCGATCTGCTACGTTCCTTCTGCAGCACCACAGGTCAGATCGTCTTCTCTGTCCAACAGTCTGGCCACAGAAAATGTCAGTACATCCGCCCTTCTTCCGTGGTATCCATATAATTTCAAAATCGACAACTGATCTGCTTTTGATGATGGCAGATCTGAATGTCAGATTAGAGGGGACGGATGCGGTGGCATAACCACCTCGAGATATACTTGCAGCTTTATTTGCGCCGGGTTTCACAGACGAGGGCGTGAATTTTCACATCAAGGGTCGTCGAGGAAAGTGAATTCCCTTGAAAAAACAGCAATGCTTGTTTGAGTCACGGGCCTAATGCCAAGTCAGGACATGCTCTGCTCATCAACGTTGTCACTTATCTCATACTGTCAATCATGCGCTGATGCAATAGACGGCCGTGCTGAACAGAAAACTACTCTTGCCAATGCACGATCCTTCAACATGGAGTGGAGCAAAGACAAAACGTTTGGACGGCGTCGAATGAAAGTCGATCAATACCAGCAGCCAATGAAACAATTCCTTTATGGGTGTTTCAAAGTGCCCAGTAAGTCCAGAGCGGACTAGCTGAGTGGGACCGTCGTCTCGGTCAGTTCGGACGCCATGATCAATGATTGTCGCGTTGCCACCTAGCTTGGTCCCAGTCGGGACCGCGGCAATCTCATTTGTTTGTTGAATTGAGAGGACCAATGCTCTTTGACGGGAAAACGACCGAGATGAAGTCCCATCATCATGTGTCAACCCAGCGGTCAAAACAAACGATGAAATAAGTGCTAGGCGGTCCATTGATACCGTCCCGCAGGCACCGGAAGTGAAAGCAGTGAGAGCACGCCCGTTTCGCCTGGTACATGTTCTCCAACCTCAGCAACGAGTTGCCTGTTTGATTCGGAACCCGACCCGGTAGAGGTAAGAGGTGGAGCGCTTCCATATCATGAATTTGACGGCTAGGACAGGGTGCTCAACAGGCTGAAGAGGTGAGTTGCATATAAAATGTCCTAGCACTTTGACCACGGTAGTCAGCAAAGACAGCTTCTCAATCACTCGGCTTCTCTCAACTACACACCTTAAACGTCTAACCCACAATGCCTGTTTCCTATATCACTACCATGTCTCAATTTGAGTCGGTGGTGAGTAGTGAAGACGTCTTTGGAAGCGTCCGGATACCACTAACTGGATGCCACTAGATCAATGGCGGATCTCCCGTCATCATCGAATTCTGGGCCGAGTGGTGTGAAACTTGCAGATCAATATCCCCTCTCTTCGACCAGCTAGCGACGCAAAACCCAGCGGCGCAGTTTTACCGACTAGATATCGAAGAGCTAAGGGACGTCGCCTTGGCATTGGGTGTTCGGACGGTAAGTCCCATCCATGAGTTCGGATGTGACGAGCGTGAATGGCTACTAACGATGCGGATTCATATGTCACAGTTGCCCGCTTTCAAGATATTCAAGAAGGGTGTCCAATTAGGCGAACTCGTGGGCGTAGATCAAGCGCAACTCACGGTAAGCAGACTTGCCCTGGATCACGAGCACAATTTGACATCGAAGCTTGATCTAGCGGCTCGTTCAACGACACATGTGAACACTCGAGGGTTTGCACTCATGCTTTGGGGTCCTTGGTTATTCATGGACTGGGGCTAGAGTTGGCGAGGGTTCGGACATTGCAGTTATTCATTTTGACATAGATGCGCGACCTACATGATTTTTATAGGACTTTCCTTGCCGGCCTTCCTTTCAGTAATAATCCACTTATTTGACCGTCGACCGACCGAGACAGTGTAAACTGAGTGGAAAGCCTGAAGCTGACAGCTGGCCAAGAGAAGGGCCAAGTATAGCCCATCCTCGACAATGGCCATACGCCGTCACATCACTTGACACAGTGCTGCTGCCCTTGGAAAGCTAGCTCTCTGTAAAAACACGGAATCAACTTGACTCCGCAACGGGGCTACGCGGATAGAGAAATCGAGACGTACAAGACATACAGTTTCGAACATGTAACCTACGCACCTCCACGCAGTGCCAATAATTACTTTGCTTCAAATTTGATGGAGAGTCACGAACATACTTGGATCGAACAAACGCACCTCCAATAGTGTTGGAGCTTTGGGTGGGTAGATCATATCAACAGTACCAATGAAGAGGCTTCTCACAAGTAGCGGCTCCTTACCCACTGCCCATCAAATCTAGGGGCCATATCTTGACTCTTGGCAGAGGGTGCATCCACGAACACGCACTGCCGTGTTATTCACGAACTGTAGTACCTGTGCGAATTCTTCCATTGCAATAGACAGCTGTGAGGAAGTCTGTGTGTCAATTTCCGACGAAGTCAGCAGACTGTATAAAATGTCTGTTCATTACTTCGGCGTCAGTGCAAGTGGTAGAAATAACAGAGGACGATAGCGCCGCTTCTGGCACAAGGGAAATGGCGTATTTGTCCAGGACAAATAGACTTGTTGGTTAGCCTCGAGGTTTAGGCGAGACTGGGCGAGTGCAGCAAGGGTCTCGAGTGCAGGTTTGCCAACAGATCTTCCTCCATCGTTCAACATGGCGACTGTCTCAATATCCTCCTCGCCGATAACCCAGGTGTCCCAGCAATCAGCACCCCTACCGAACCTCCAGCCACAGCTGCTGACCAGGCTTCTCCTGGACCTGCGGGGAAGACGTTTCTCTGTGGACAGAGAAACCATTATGAATCTGCCAGAATCGGTCCTTCTGTGTCTCTTTCCAAATGGACTCGTTCTCAGTCGTCAGAGCGCAGCCTTCTCAGACGGTGGAGAGAATGAAGAGGACGAAGAGGTATACGGGGTTGACGTATGTTCTCTCTGGGATACCCAGACGACTTTTTGACTCACTCACAAGAGTAGTTTGACCCTGCATGCTTTTCGTACGTGCTGGACTTTTTCAGAAATGCGTCAGACGTGTTTTACGGTACTGCTACTTCACCTGGCCTGTTCGCCTCTCAGCAGCACCTACTTGATGGCTCGCCTTCGGATTTCGGTCCTGCGGCGTCTCAGAATCCGCTTCTCTCCAAGCAAGCCATTATAGTACTCAGGGAGGAACTCGAATATTTCGCTATCCCACCCAAGGACGGAAAAGCTTTGACCGACGACAACGGAATTGCCAACCAGGCGCTTCTCGAGATCAAGCGCCGCTGTGGACAGAACATCATGGAAAAACGCAACATCTTCACCGCTTTACAACGCAACGTTCACAAGGAAAACAATATTGCTGAACAACACCTAATTGACATGTTGTGCATGAGGTGATATTCGCCCCCTCACGTGCAACGTGGTCCTGACTGACGCGTCACTCAAAGCGGCTTCAACCGCGACGATGAATGGGGATTCCGCGCAATTGAGCCATCTCGATGCTGTATATCGTCTATAGCTCTGGTATTACTCAAGACGGGGATCGTCCACCACCCGCCCAACCAGAACGGGGAACGTCCAGTCACCATTGATTACAATCAAATGGCTACGGCTCAGAAACTACTCCTCTTCTGGAGAAAGCCTGCGGTAAGATAATTTGTTCTCCGACGCCCGTATGGCTGACATGTGTGTGTACTGTAGCGCAAATGCTGGTGGGATGGTTTGGAGGTGGAACTAGCACAAACCGGAGAGCCTCCACAGCCTGTGAAGCTATGGGCAAGGAGGGTATGGACCCTCGAGCTCAGTTTGGTTCGTATACAACCCGACCTTTACTCTCAAAAGACGCCTGAAACTGTCCACAGGTCTAAACAGAGCGCTCAATACCGGACATTGTCTTTCGCGGAACTCATGCTTACGACGTTATTCGTTCACGATTTTTATCATCTATACCCACGGTTTGTGCAGTACACCTTAATGATATACGCCCACCCAAACCACGCAATTTGCTGTCAATGGTATCATGATTCCAATCCGTTTGCTGTGTATCGTGAGTAGGACCAGAGTGTAGCACTTATGAAGATATGTTCGTTGTCTTCCTAGGGATGCACACGGTTACGATGACTGCTCAAGCAAATATTCAGGTAAGTTTACATGGACTCTACGTACCATTGCTTGAGAAAGATGGTCCTGATAACAAATTTACAAGTACAGAGCTGTATGAACATCACAGGATTTCCTCGACCTGTTGTTAGACATTTATATTTGCCTGGATGAGGTTCTATAGAAGAGTAGGATCAGCTTCACGGAGTCAGCAGTTAAGATGGACCTACATGGAGGGCGTTTTGATTAGCACCAACCAGGTCGCCCACTTTCTGACCATTCTTGAAGGCTAGGAATGTGGGCATCTGATAGACGGATGGTCAGTATAAGCGAGCGAATGGACGTGGATGTACGTACAGCCTTGATGCCAACTTCCTGGCTGATGTCCAGTTGTTCATCAACGTCAACTTTGTAAAACTCGGCGACTTCAGAGAAATTTTTCGCAAGGGTCTCAAAGACGGGAGAAATGAGTCTGCAGGGTCCACACCACGTTGCCCAGAAGTCGATGAACACGACCTTGTCGCTGTTGATCTAATTACGTTTATGTCTGAGCCGTCAAATCAAGTTATCGCGATAGAGAGAAACTCACAATCTGGTCGAACTGGGCTTTGGAAGTGATGGGTTGAACCGACATGATGGATGCGATTGAAGGAGGAAGTTCTGTGCTGTGCGGCAAACGCGGATGGCCTCGATGACTTTATAGTGCTCCTCGTTCTTGCGCAATCAGCAAGTCACATGATGTCAATCACCATAGCTTGGTGAGCAGGTCACGTTCGTGCGTGCTCAAGGTATCACATCCCGGCGATTAGCTAGTAGGCGTCCGCCAGCTGAGATGATGAGAAACGCTTCACCGCCTGGGATCCGGTCAAGCAGGCTTATCTCATTATGAAGAACTGCAATTGATTAGGCAGGTATCACATCACAGTACGCGGTTGTACATAACATCTATCTTTATAAGCATCGAGAACTCGATTCTATTCTCTCACCTTCCAGAATGGCGGCATAGTCGTAAACATGGCCTGCGTTGGTCCCTGACTGATCTGGGTTCCCCCCTCGCTTCCATCTAACTCGCGGCCGCCAGCAGCAAAGCGGACACTTGACATCTGGACGGCACCTGCATTCTTGACACATCGAGCATCCTGCCATTGGCCCTCCGCGGCCCATACGGTTGCAAAGACAAGGCCCATGATTGTGAGATAGAAGTTCGCCTCCTCGATGTAGAGCGCCGTGAGATAGTTTGCTTCGTTGACAATGTAGATAGTAATTTGGGCAATACTGAGCAGGACGGGAAACACAAAGTTATAGGTCGAGATCCAAAATAGTTGCTTGATTTTATCAGAAACGGATTCTGCAACAAGTGTCAATAATATGACAACTACCGAACTCCCAGACTTACGGCCAGTTTCGAACATTCCATCACGGTAGATGCGCCAAAGGAAGAGCCCGGAAGAAAAGCTTAAGGACTGTCAACCACTACTGCCGGCGTGAACAGGGATTTAAACTTACAGATCATCAAACACCTGGAGGATCCACTCGATCTTGACATTTGGGAGGACAGTTAATAGAATCGAAGCACTGCCAACCCCGTTCTTCGACTTGACGAGATTATTTATGTCTCGTATCTCGTACACCAGAAAGAAGACGAAGTTGGCCGCGCGCCCAACTTTCACCAAGACTGGGATGCCCATGATGACTAACCAGATGAAGGGGGGCGTCTGGTGACGCGGGAACACGGCAGCTAAGCGTAACAGAAGAATGCAATCCACCAGAAGAGGGGTAATATCGTTGATTGTACTCATAGTGAGAATCGTTTGATAGGGCAGTGACATGCCAGGCATCCCGAGTGTCTGTATCTATGGAGGTCTGAGTAATCCAAGCTTGGAGGCGAGGGAAAATTAATCCGAACCTCCATGTAAATGTTAAAGGTCGCGCCAACAAGTCCGAGTAAGATGACAATCACATTAAGGATGAAAATGGGTTTAACCCGTAAGGACGGTGTCGAGAAGAAAAAGAGCGCCAAGAGCATGGCGAACAATACCGCACCCATAGTCGAACCGATCATGAGGAATGGCAATGCCTCGTCGATGACGACTAGGAAGTTCATGCCAGGCGGGGGCAGAAGCTGACTTGTACTTGTGGTTGAATTGGACGACATGTCAGGTGCCGTAGTTCGTGACAAGGGATGCGTCTTGGTAGGTCGCCTTCATCCTTAAATTTCGTCCAGCAAGGGATACCCTCGCCACTGTATCGATCAATCCGTGATCATCAGCATCAAGCGGTCCAGTGCAATCATCTTCGTGGTTGATGTTGGAGGCATCAAGTTGAAGAGCGAAATCAAGGTATGCTTGCCCCTAGAAAGGAAATTAATAATACGTCACGTGATCTGACGCGTCACGAAAACGCGCTCAGTGCTCAAATCAAAGACAATTGCAAGTCTTTACTGACCCTTGCGTCCGTAGAACTGTAGATGTGATTCATGGGCCCCTCCTGAACGTTGAGTTGTCCTTGTCTTCCATCACATATACCTACTGATCATCAGGTGTGATGCGCTGATCGGCAGGGAGATATGCACATCGCACGCTGGAGCGCTGAAGAGCGGAGTCCGATGATCCAGCGCATTCGCCACTCAACAGCAGTCAGTAATTTTCTAAAACACGATACTTCTTCAACTCTTTTTGTTCATCGTCACCACCCAGCCTCTTCTAATATTAAATAGAAAGTACTGCGAAGTTAAACGAGGTCCTGCATGTCTTGCGAGGGTTCGAGGACATCTGCGTGACCGCCGACTGCTGTTTGAGTGGCGAATGCCAGTGCCTGTATATTTGTTAAGTAACCAAAAATATAAATTTCGTAGACATACAGATATCCATGCTCACAAAAAGACATCAGTACAAGCAACAAGCGCTCCACATGGAATCAAGAAACTAAGCCGCTAAAATTACAGTGAACACCATCCATCCAGCACCGAGACGACCCATCTCGTCAAGTATCACCGAATCTTCGTCCAAACACATACTTTCTCTTCGTCCACACGTCGTCCGCTCCAGCCCTTCTCCAGACATAGTCCGCCTGCAACTGCACCTCTCTCAACTGTGGACAGTACCTATTCCATGCAGTGATTAATTCCTTCAAGTTCGCCTCCACTTCCGACTTTGTGCCAGTTGTGGATTGGATATGACCGGGTGCATGGCCGCGCGTTTTGACTTGTTCAACAACACTCGCGATGGGTTCACATCCATACTTGAAAACATGAACCGAGACAAGGTTAGGCATCTGGCCGAAGAAATGTGCACCCATTGCGAGAATAATTTCCTAAGTGATAAAAAACAGAATGCGTAAGTTTACACTGTCATCATACCCGTAGATGCGACGCACCTCAGACGGTTCACCATCTTTATATCTCATTTCCAAGGTCTTTAAACCCCGAAAATGGTGGAGAATTGCATACAATATCTCGTCGTCCCAGCATGAGAGATAGATGGACAAGTCTTCCAAGCTCCCCTCGGCTCCGGCTAACTCAATGTCCTTGAATGACTTCTCCAATCCCAAAAGGCTTCCCGAAGGATCTCGTATATCAAGACGACGGATGGGACGGGACGAGGACATGATGTATTTGATAGTAGTCAACGGGCCTTGAAAGTGCACAAGATTCGGAAGGGCGTCCTCTGCAAGTCGGATCCACGGTAGATGATTGCGAATCGTCAGACACGTCAACCCTGGACATATCTCCAAGAACTTAGCGAACGGATTGATGAGGTGCTCATGCGGTTCCAGGACGTACGACTGCCACGACTTTAGTGTCGGAAACTTGACGTCGATGGTGTGGATGTGTGGAGACAGCTCGCGAGGTCTGTCGAGGAGAATTCGATTCCTATTAAATTGAATGAGTGTGTCCGCGAAGTGAACTCCAGGTTGGTTCGCAGGAGCGAATCCCTGGAACTGCCACATGGGCTGCCCGTTCCCAGGACCATTCATCGGCCTACAGAAATGCTTGTAGATGTAGCATGTCCAATCGAAGCGGATGACGCGAAGTTGTTTGCCTTCCGCTAAGGCGCGCATCTCGCGGACATCTCGCCTTCCGCGTAGACCGAGAATGGTAAGTTCGGTGATGGGAAGATCACAGGGGTGGAGATTCGTTGGCTCCGGCGTTATAGGTACGGTGCAGTCCTCGATGCGCAGTTTGTCGAGGGAAGGGAAGTTGTGCACGAAAGAATAGAACGTGTTGGGCAGGATCATACCTACAAAGCTCAACTCCCTCAGATTGGTAAATTCCGTAGCCATGTTATACATCATATCCGCTAGGCGTTCAGACGCGAGGTATTCTATATCGTTGTAGAGTCCGGTGTCGTCCGCGACACGAACTTCGTGGATATGGCTAGATCTGAGGACGGGAAGGATAATTCCGTCGGGGTGAACAACGCCCTTTGCACGATTGATCTGCTCGATGAGATCGTTGTTGGGGTGGTAAGTGCGGGATATGCCAAGCGTAAGGGATCGTGGAGAGGTATAGAGATGACCGTTAGCTGCGAGAAAGGCATAGTTTTCGACAAGGGAGCGTGGATTCGTCCAGATGAGGCATTTGTAGAGGATACGCTCTCCAAGTAACTGGAAGCGTCGACTCGTGCGTACGACTGATGCAAGGTCGCTGGGCGAGTCCAGAATCTCGAAAATGTTCATCCACAGTTCGTTGGGGAATGTGGAAGAGGACATGGTGGAGGTTCGGGTTCAAGATGGTAGAAAGTGGCCCGTCTTATGAGTATGCCTCTCGGGCGCTTCGAAACCGTACGATCCTGTACTGTATACAGCACTCGTAACTAAGCGAATCACCAGACAACTGAAACACACGGCTACCCAATCCGCTGCAGACAATAGGCAAGCTTTTCATGATAGAACTCACATTGCATTGAGCCTCGCATAGATCTGATTGCCTTCACTGTTACCTTTGCTGATCTTAGGTTCCTTGGTTACTCTTCAAGTGCTGGCACTGGTATTCGCTGGGCGACACGGTAACATTGGGAGCGAAGGTCACCATCGGTCCGACGAACTTGATCTTTCAAATCGCCTCACAGTGATCGATCATCATTAGATGGACCATGGTTTTCATGGTCAATGCCGAGTATATTTGCTGGACCGTCTTCACCTTGTGACCGAGGACAAATGAGCGAAAGGAAAAGCCTTTTGCACTTGAAACGAGACGTATTAATGAGGGTTCGACGAAAAACGAATATGCGAGGGGCTCTAGGAACCGATTGCTGCTGGAAAAGTAGTCGAAAACCAGAAAAAAGAAGGGTAAGATTAAAAATGCGAATAATGAGCGTCCGAGCTAGCTCCAGAAAGAAAGTAATGGAGGAGCATATACATCCACATGGAAAATGAACGAGTGTCTCGACCGTCCACAATAATGAATTGATACGTGCAGAATCCAAGAAAACAACGAACGAACAAAGGTGTAGGCGATGGTGCTCGCCTGAACTTCACCGACTATTCTTCCAACTCGACGGCGGCGCAACTCTCGTCCGCGCAGGGCTGTTCCCAGAACTTCTGAACTGTTGTCCACTCGAGCTCGATGATGGCGCAGTAGCTCCCGTCCGAGCACGTGGTCTTGTCCCACCGCCATAAGCACTGGCAGAACTGCTAGGTGTGCTGGGCGACATAAAGCTCGAGCGGGAGGATGACGGGCCGAATGAATCACCACAGGCGCTACGAGAGCCCCAGGCTCCATGTGTTCCACCAAACTCGCTCCGTGAGCTGCTGATGCCACCGTATGCGGAAGCACTGCCCGGAAAGGCCACAGGACCAGTCGACCATTGACTCGGCGGCATCAGCATACCCATCCCTGGCATGCCCATCATGCTCATCCTGCCACCATCGTGGACGCTTCCCCCACTTCCTCCACCATACACAGATCCACCGCTTCCGAACCCACCCATGTTCGAACTGCGCTCCCATTCCTCTCCTGCAACTGCCATTGCATGTTGAGCAACGGCCATTTGGTAGGCTTGTTTCGCAAGGAGAAGTGCACGTTGATGCGCCGCGAGGAAGTTGGGATCGTTGTTGAACTGAGGCATCATCCCACCCATACCCGTCGCCATCGCCTGTTGTGGCCAAGGACCCCATGCTTGCGGAATCATAGCCGGCATGCCATGTTCCATACCCATCATGGGGTTTACACTTATCCTGGGGTTACGACCACGGTTGACGGCCAAATCATCGTCAGAATCGTCCCGAACGAGAGGTCCACGTCCATTGATGATTTTACCAAGCTACAGAATATTCCATATCAGCATAGCATTGAGGAATCTGAAATGAAAAGCATATACCTCAATCGCAGCCTTGGCCTCACTACGTCTTCGCTCCCTCCTTCGCTCCTCGCCTGCGGCCTCATTCTTCACCTTTTCCCGACCGCGTGGTTGAGGATCCTCAAAGGTGACACTTGGTTTCTTCATATGACCGCGCGGTTTGAGTGTGGATCCAACGTCACTCCCGTCATCTGGAGACCGAACACCGATTTCGCTGCCGTCCCTCGGAGTAAACGGAACACCCCATCCACTGCTCGAGTCGCCGGTCGAGCTACCAGCCGGGCTCTCGCCTCTTACAGAGCTGTTGCTTGCGAATGGTCGGCGCGGGGCCAAAGATTGGGACTGAGATGACGAGGGGTTGCTTGCAACCGAGGACGACATTAGTGATACAAGTGTACCGGATGCAGGACGAGTATAACTTTTTAAGGAGCTTGGGGAGGTAACGCGGGGCCGGGGCGGAGGTTGCCCAGGCTTGTAATCTGACTTAACCGAAGGAGAGTCGGGAATCGAGTCTATGAGAGGCACGGGCGGGACGCGGGAGGTCTTCGAAACCGAAGATCTGGAAGTGGAAACAACAGAAACAGTATCCGACTTCTCGTTCGAAGAGGGGGAGTTGACGATTGTCGTGGATCGTGGTCTGGTGTCTATGTCCGGGCTTCTCAAAGTCGCAGGTGATGAAGTCGGAGATGTCGCTGACATTTGCAGATTGTCGGCTATGCTTGTTCGCTGAAGTGGTCTGGAGGTGACGCTGAACGAGGCCGGAGGTTTTCGTTCACGAATAGGCGTAGGAATGATGCGATCACCAACAGTGATATCTATCTGATTGGAAACCCCCACTGCAGAGGGTGCATCAAGGGCAGAAGCTGCAGGCTGTGTTGCGCCTCTCTCCGCTGGAGACTTGGATTTCTCCCTCTCTTTTTCAAACGAGCTCACTAGCCGGACGGCAGCAAGAATATCATCATCGGACTCGGCCGCCTTTGGTTGGATGGTAGGCACCTCGCTGCTGCTCCTGCGATGCTGCGACACTGGTTCGTTGCTCGCCACCGTTGGACTCTGTCGAGTTGCTGCCGGGGTAATGGGACTAGGAACCTGAGACCCAAGACTGCCCGACAAAGTGAGCACCGGAGGCGGTGTGAACGGTTCGTCTAGGCTAAGATCTCGCTGCTTGCCTTTAGCGCTTAGGTTCTTGACAGAATCCTCGTGCCTCAAAATGGGTTTCAAGGCGGGTGGGCTCCCAACAAGACTCTTGATGTCTATAAGGGGCTTTGCAGGCATCCGAGGTCTATCACCGGACTGGCTAGCGGCGACTGAAGCAGAACTTCCGGGACGCCGGGGTGTAACCAAAGTGGATAGGGGCATATCTTCGGAATCGCTATGAGAAGAGTCTGAGGATGAATCAGAGTCCTCATTCTGTTGCCTTGTTGGTGGCGGCTTAGGTTGAGCTGGAAGAACGTGGAATAGTAACACAAATGGGCCAAATTGGTAAGTCCCACTATACCGCAAGAAGGCAGCTCCTTACCGGGTGGGCTTAAAGCTGCATTAGCGGCAGCGAGAACAGACGCCCGACGCGCTGCTGCACTGGGCGTAAGAGCACTCGTCGAAGCAGAAGCCCTCGTTCGACCCGAGAATGATGGGTCCGGGTGGTTCGTCTGCGCCGTATCGGACCTGGACCATCTTGGAAGTTCCGGTCTCTGTAGAGAAGTTTCACGAGCAGAGTTATGTCCTGCATCGGATTGCGCGCGCCCTCCGGCAGCTCGACGCGTGATGGTGCGCTGCCGAACAAGCCGTTGGACAGGAACGCCGTCACTATCAACTTCCTCGTCATCTTCGGATTCTGATTCATCTGATTCAGAGGATGATCGGAAGGCTGAACTGTTTGGTCTCGTAGCTGTCGTCGGCGTCGGCGTAATGGGACTCCAGGCAGACCGAGGTTGATCTGATGCCGAGACAGTAGATATTGTGGATGCGCGCTTTCTGCCATCGCTGTCGGTACGAAGCATGTCCGCTGCGGACGGAGGGCGGAACGAAGGCACGGGTGAATTGGCAAGGCTCCTGCGTGCTTGCGCCTCTCGGAAGGCCGCAACCGAAATCCTTTGTGAGGAATCTGAGGCAACGCTGCCGCCACGTGGCCTCGGTGGGGGTGGGGGGAGTGGGTCGTCAACGGAAGTGGATACCAGTCCAGCAGGCGAAGGAGAACGCACAGCACGAAAAGCTTTGAGGTTGAAAGAGTCGTCCACAGGAGGAATGGGAGGAAGGGAAGGTGGGGTCGCGGAGGGGGGCAAAGAGGGTTTCGATTTCGTACGCTCTCTTGCCCATGCGAACAGACTGCCCTGCTTTTTAGTTGGGTGTGATGAGGACTGTGCATTGTGAGGCTCGCTGCGACTGTCATGTGACAATATACTCGGGGTATCACCATAAGATTGCTGCTTTGTGTGTTCGTTTGGAAGAGAATGAGTGGAAAGCATATTGCGATCGTCATAAATGCCAAAGAGAGAGGATTTGCGTGGTGGCAGAGGGAGGTCATGACCGGAGTCAGATACTACACCAGGTATATAGGAAGGTGCTGGGCCATCGCTGGGAGTTGCGGCTGGTGGTGGAATGTCCTTAGTACCTGTTTGAGGCGCGTGCTTCCGACGGAAAGGGAGCTTCAGCTTGCTGGAGGAAGCGGCCGCCGACCCAGCATAAACATCCTCAACTTGAGGAGTAGACTTGTCAGGGAAGACGTAGTCAGCGTCAGTAGACTGCCTAGTGCTGGCGATTGAAGCTACCGATTCGGTTGCTTTGTACACATTCGAGACGTTTCTCAAGTTGTTGTTCTGCCTGTCGCGTCTGTGAAATATTCCTCCAAGCAGTTGCATGAAGAGCAGAACGAGCTATCGAGCAGGAAACAACCAGCAACGGCCCAATGGAGATCAGCAAAGCGAACGTCGACGCTCTAGTCGCGATGAAGCGAGAAGGACTGGTGCAAACTACGCCGACCCTTGTAAGATGAAGTTATTTCGTCAATTAATTGTGGTCTGTTTGGATATCTCCAAATTCGGACATTGCAAAACATCACGATCAGGTGTGTCCTCAGTTCGTTACCTTCCTCGTGTTCTTAACTTCGACGAACCAAGCTCATGTCTGCCAACAAATATGAGCTGCCTTCAAGTGTGCAGGAGACTCGTGGAAGACTTTTGCATGTTGTACGATGAGGTCGCCCTGGCATCGCTTTGCAGCAAAAAAAAACACGCCTGTGAGGCATATTTACAGCGACACTTTCTCATGGTCTGCCTGCACCAAATACTGAGGAACGTTCTTCCCGCCCGGGAGAATCCTTTCTAGTGCCCACTCCAAACGTTTCGTCTCCAAGGCACCAACATCTTCTCTCACTGGCTTCTCTACGGAGGATGAAGTACGTAAATCCGCCTTAGGGTATCAAACTTACCCCGCCAATTCAGTCAGCACAGTTGAGCCTCACGGGCACCACATTGCCGTACACCTCATGTTCCTCACGCTGTTTGCGTAGGTTGCGATGCCACTTTGTCATAATACGTTAACTTTGCAAGTGCTGGTTCGATGGATTCCCAGGCACGTTTGGGTGACGATTCGGAGGGGTCGGCAGCATCAACATCCGTGGTCAATCAGCCCAGCGCCGCCGGTTTAGAAGTCCCTTGGTTTCTGTCGCATCAGTTGCTGGCGTTTCACCATTCAATTGATTTCCATCACGTGCATTTTCGCGACGCGTCCAGTCGTTGCCGGGTTGAAATTTTTCATGCTCCCCACTGCGATGCAAAGGAACGATTATGCTCCTTTTTATTCAGTCTGCCTAGGGGAGACTACTGCGACGAGAACCGGAACCTCTGGCGCACGCTAATACAAGCCTCTGAATGTCGATTCTAGAATGCCCATCCTTATCATACATGACTGTGATTCACACTATACCGCTCGAAGTTCCTTTGTACTTGGCGGTACGCGTACAGTCCACCCGGCGACATGCGAGCCCATGAGTTTCTGCCGAGAATATCAGGACTGCTTAGGCGAAGAAGAAAGGGACTGGTCTGACATGTAAATTGCCCGAATCAACACCTTCTGCGTATCCCACTTTCTTCCCGTCTTTGAAGACCATAAAGGTTGGTACCTGTACAACGAGAATCACATTTACACGACCGACACAGCAGTAGCGCATACATACCACCCTCACATCCGCCTCCATGGCTACGTCTTCTAGTTCATCCACGTCCACTCTACAAAAGTCTACTCCAATGCGTTTGAAAGTTTCGGAAAAGTCTGAGAATTGTTGGGTCGAGTACTGAGACCAGAGGCTCCAGTTAGCATAAAAGTCGACGACCACGACTCGGCCGCTGTTTATCTGGGAGGAAACCAACCACCGTTAGTTGTTGCGCAAGACATTGAAATCTTTGACGACTCCGTCGAGGAAAGTCAACCGCTCACTATATTGGCAAACTCTTGCGTGTTGTTTATTGAGTTGAAAGGCATTGGGTATGTGTCCTAAGGAGATGAAGAAGATGAAGACAAATCGTACAAAGGCGCGGAGGGTATATATACGTCAACGAGGACAAGGGTTCAACGAAGGAATTCAAGTCAAATTGCATCGTGGAGAAGAAGCGAGCAGACAGCGTTCCGTTCACATGCTCATCTTATCAGCGTTGGCGGAGATAGTCATTGTGAATATCTATGTCGTCGTCTGGAATGCAGATACTGTCATCCAAGGTCCTTGGCAGGTTTGGGGATGTTGCGGACACTCCGCTATCTTCCACTGAGGTCTGGGGTTGTGAGCCTTGTACCTGGATGGAGTCGTGGGGACAGGATGTTTCCATGAAGACACAAAGTCGAAGAAGCTACCCTCCGCAAGCCTGTTTAGAGATAGGCTACAGAAGGGACGGCACCGCTGGTTGCATTGATGGAGCAGATCGCAGGGAGAAAACGATTGCGGGGCCGGTAGTCCAAGTACTCAGTAGACGCTGGTTCACCATAGCCGGACGGACGGTCATTAGCGTCGGTAGTTTTGGCGATGGACGCCTCGTTGCGGACAAGATGCCTAGCATGGGAAGCCACGAGCTTCACGCCGACGACGTTTGTCTGCTCACGTAAAGAGCGTGAATGGGCCACACACTTCGGTCAACGAAAGTACTCACCGCATTGATCATAATAGCCTGGCGGTCCCGAAAGTCGCGCAGATACTAGCGTGCAGGTGCAAATCGATGACGAAGCAAACTCTGCGATTTTCGGCCATTGCAACAAATCCTGTCAAGGCGAGGTTGAGTAGTAGGTGTAGACTTTGTGTAGATGATCAGGCCACATTTGATTTCCTTTTCAGGGGTGCGATTGACGCAAACGACCGCTGAGTAGCGACTGTCGCCCAAGCGCTCATCCAGGCTGTGTCGTTCTGATATTGCAAGTTCAAAGGACTGGCGCATCAAATCTTTGGCTTTGGCGCTGAGGCATAGGCTTGGTTCTGTTCTGTCCTGAACATCGACCGACCGAGCCGTGTGAGCCAAGTGGTGAGCATGCAGTTCTCTTCGTAGTCACAACGACGCGTCGTACTGAGCTCGCTTTGAAGCTGAATGGCCCCCAATTTCCTCTCGAAACTCGTCAAGGGTTCGTCAACACCCAGTCCTGTCTCCAGTTCTCCTTCGACCGGCCACCTAGACTCATCGCGACGTAACTCGGGTAGTCGCAGCCGCCCACATTCACAGACAATATCACATCCCCCCTCCACTTATCTCTCTACCAAGGCTAGTAGAGATGATATTGGCTCCGACTCCTCCAGCGCCCGCGATAGCTTCAAAATTGGCATAGTTCCTCCGTCACCTCGTACTATCGATACCGATTTCTCTGCGTATCAGGAGCCTCCTCCGAGGGAGGAAGCCCGCCAAGAGCCCATGCAGCACAGACGTGTTCGTTCCCAAGACCAACCTGTCCCGGATAGACACGCAATTTCACTCGCAGCGCGCCCAATGAGTGGGGTGTCGGTGATGTCAGAAGATATACCTACTCCAACGCTCACTCGTCATAACCCCGCACACGATTGGTCGACGATCCCTGCGGCTTCTCCCAGAAGCTCTCGTCAGTTGACCCCCGCATCATCGACTGGGAATCTCAAAGGCTTCGTCGACAAACATGCTTCGCGACCAGTCCCTGACAATCTTCATGTCGCAGAACGGAAAACATCACAACAGTCATTACGAAGTCAAACACAGCCTTCTAAACCCCAAAATAACGATCAATTGCCGAAGCACATACGCAATGGCAGTGACGTACTTCGTGAAGGTGAACGCCACGAGGACTCGGGTGGACTCGTGGAATCACCGTCGACATCTTCGTCTCAGAAAGCCTTGTCGCAAGAGCTCCTCGGCGCGCTGAGCGACGCTGACGCAACATCTGTTCAGTCAGCGACAAGCGCAAGCTCGAAGAAGCAGAAGACTTGGCGCAAGCCATCAATAAGCACCCCGTCACGCAAGCCGTCGGGTATTGCAAGTGCCATAGCAGCATCTGGTCTGACTATGGCCAATGCAACCTCTCAGGTACCCCCAGTACCAGTCGTCCCCGCCTCTGCGTCCAAGGTCAATTTGTCTCAGAATGGAACAAAGACCAAAGACAGCTCGTTAAGCTCTCGGTCAAAGGTGCAACACACAGCTTCAGCTTCCATGCATTCCATGCTCAGTGGGAGGGAGGCTGGCCCTCATTCTCGAAACATGTCTTTGAGCCGAAGTGACTTTTCTGATGGTCAATACCAATCAGATACGTTCGGCTCCAGCGAAGCGAGCTCTGGGTCAGACGATGAACTTGACCTCAACGAGGATGACATTCCCGTGACAGGATTTGCGGTCGCCAGCAACAAACGCAACGCCGACTTTCACGAACTCTTTCCTCCTATCCCTGAGGGAGACTATCTCATTGAAGGTGAGAGCTCAGTGTTTGTTTTTGGCTTGTAGCTTTGACGTTCGATGCCGTAGATTATGGCTGTGCACTACAAAGAGAAATCTTGATTCAAGGAAGATTATACGTCTCTGAGAATCACATCTGCTTCCACGCTAACATATTCGGTTGGATCACAGACGTATGTCCAACAGTGCTTACTTTTCCTCAGACTCACCAACTTCCATGCAGCTTTCCATCCCCATATATGAGATCACCGCACTTGAAAAGAGAATGACTGCATTTGTCATCCCAAACGCAATACAAATCACGACACGTCAAGCAAAATACACGTTTGCGTCCTTCCTTTCCCGTGACACGACCTACGATGTTATCGTGAATATATGGCGTCTTGCGCGACCGGGAGACAGCCTGCAATTGATGGAAAGTCGGACTGCCCTAGCGGCAGACGCCATTTCTACAACGAGCGGCTTGGATGGGTCGGCTGTGGAGAAGCGTGGGGTGTCGGAAGCGAGATTTAATAAAGTCACGCATTGCTCCTGCTCAAAGAATGGCGGTCATTTGAGTGAGGTGGCGTTAGAGACTGTGTTGCCGGGAACGCCGGACAAGATCTACAACCTCATGTTCACAAGCGGCTTCATCAAAGACTTCATGAGGCTGGATCAGAAGCTCACGGGTAAGTCAACGAACAATGCCATTCACGGGACTAATCCATTAATATGGCGTCCTCTAGACATTCAGATATCTGACTGGTGTACGACTGGCGAAGGGTCCAAGCTACTTGCGCGCAATATGTCCTACATCAAGCCTTTGAATAACAGCGTGGGCCCCAAACAAACGAAGTGCGAGATCCACGACGAGAACCTGTATTGCGACTTTGAGGACCATGTCGTGATGCTCACTACCACTAGGACGCCGGACGTGCCTAGTGGAGGGGTGTTCGCAGTGAAGACTCGGACGTGCATAATGTGGGAGAGCGCGATATCAACGCGGGTCATTGTTACGACGCAGGTAGACTGGACAGGAAGGAGTTTTATCAAAGGTGGAGCCTCACAGTTAGCGCTCTTACTCATCCACTGACCTTCCGAAATATTCAGGTCTGATCGAAAAGTCGGCAATCGAAGGTCAGAAGGTCTACCATTCTGACCTAGACAAGGCGATGCGGATGTATATTCAAGAGCACCAGTCTGAGTTCATTCCGGAGGGTATCGACCCGAGTGCTGTCGCGCCAGTAGAACCTATCACTCCTATCGCCGAGCTCAATGGGGCGGCAGGCGATCACGCCGTATCAGATGAGGAAGCACGCAAAGCCAGGGAACGCGACCGCAATAGACGTGGTCTTCAATGGGCATACGACACCCTCGACGGAGCCTACGGCGTTGCGAAACGCTCTACGATTGGCGCATTGGAACTCGTCAAGGAAGCTTGGGAACAATCATCGTCGACCACTATCCTCTGGTTCCTCATCGTGTTGCTGGTGCTGAGCAACGTATGGACGCTTGCGCTTGTTGGCAACCGCGAGGAGGTTGGGCGACGAAAAGAAGCCAGGCGGACGGAGGAGCGGGAGAAATGGGTCCAGGGGATCGTCACTGGCATATGGGAAGAGATGGCCGCTGGTCGAGTCAGACCGGGTGTGGCGTTACCAGTACCTTCGGGACCAGTGGGAGAGTTGCAAACGGAGGTGGTAAGTATTAGCAGGATGCTGGAAGCGGTGGAAGAACGAGTACGGGTGATCAGGGAAAGCTTGGAAGGTCTAAATTGATTTTGCGTTACAGGACGCTTGCGTCGTTCCTTTGTATCAGTCCATTATTGGGTGACTCGCTTGTATTTGTGTTGATGTTTGATCTCGTAGGGTATTATCCCAGCACTTTCCGGCGCCAGAGCAGAAGTACTATTTAGTATTTTACTACTATTTGAAGTCTCACGCCAACACGTTAGTCCCATTCACCACATACATTGCAGGACCTTGCACGACGACGTCGGCATTCTGACCGACCAGCGGAGGTCATGAACGTTGAAACGTTGAATCCCACCTGCCGCTAGCGAGAGGACACGAAACTGTTTGGGCAGCGAGGCTAAAGTCGTAGAATGGCATACTCGTGGTTTTCAGTCGGGCCAGGTCCAGAACACCCAAACCTACTCTGATGGTACTCGACGGTCGACAAAATAACTGGAACCAAAGCGCTTCTAATCCTTGTATTATGTGGAGATAAGTGACTGCGACCCCATGCATCCCGCTACCAGTTTTGTCAACTCAACTGCAGACCTGCCAGACTGGAGTTGTCTTTGATTCCTTGAACGACCACTGCAACAAGAGAATGCCAATGATCAGTGTTGTAACCAAAAGACGCGTCCGCGCGCCTCTCCGCGTGTCATTCGTTGCGCGGTAGAGAAAGGCGTCCCGATCGCAGCACGCCAATCGCCGCGCAGGCATACCTAAGGACGACCGATCATCCACCCTCTCCATCTATCTCCCCATTACTCGTAGGCGTCTTCTCTCTAACTATATTCCGCATTACGCCCCTCATCTTGACGACCTGAGAAAATACTCGGTCCCACTTCGGCCGTGCCTTCCTCCATGCCTGATCGACATGTTCGCCGAGGAAGTCGGATGCCCAGTCTCTGGTGGTGAGTTGGTCCAAACTTTAGACCTAACCATACGGAATATATTCATCCACATCCTCCCGGTGACCTGGTGTGACCCGCGCGAGACCATTGTCAGATGCATTAGACGGTTCCATGGCGGAGAGGGCCAGCGCATGCAGGACGAAAGGGCGTGAGGATGTGGAAAGCTGCGGGGGGAATATAGCACTATACCCAGGTCGTGCGACAGTGGACGAGAAGATTGCAGATCAACAGGCCAAGATGCAGGAGAGTGAGGCTAATGTCCACTGCCTTAGTAGCTCAAAAGTTGAAAAATGCGAGCAGAAGGAACTGACGTTGATACTACAGGATCTTGTCCGCAAGTGTGTGGGCAGGCTGCCACTCACTCAAGCAAGACGTTACGATGAATGGGCACCCAATGTTCCTGGTCAGGTCGTTCTGCTTCCTCCGAACTCGGGTACTGGAACTTCGATGTAAAGCCCATAGTTGACATCTCGCTCATGCGACGTTGCTCGTAATCGTCTTCCTTTCCGTTTAAGAAAATGGAAAGGGAGACGATTATGAGTGACTTTGCATGGCTGCAAGTGGCGAGCAGCTCGCGATTTATGAATTTGCCACCAAATAACGCTGGTCTTTCCGTTCGCTCATTGTCGTATGTATGTGGAATGCCCTCTTTGCGGACTGGACTAATGGGTTCAGAACCTGCTTAGAACCATCTTTTACTGTCCTCATACCAAGGCTTGGTTTCCTTCGTGGAGTTGAATATGGTCAAATAAGCCTTGCCAACTCCGAACTGGAACTGGTAAAATTGGCGGCCTATGCTAGACTGTTCCCATTCTGGAACTGAAACCGAAACTAGGTGGCTGGATGAGTTATGTAAGCAATAACTGTCCTTCCACTAGTATCTTGACTTACCTTAGCCTCCCTAGGCAGACCAAAAGGATCGAAGGACGACCGTCGTTCCTTCTCATTGATCTACCTATTAGAGGGGAGACTAATGCACCGTGCACTCGAAGTTGGAGAAATCCTGGTCCTCACTTTCAAGGAAGTACGGCAATCTAATCGTCAAGATCTGGCTATACTGGCTAGTACTGACATTCAAAGAGCCCGCGCTCGACCTCCGTTGGGAGACGCTATATTACTTGTCTCCATTGATCAGATGTTTACCAGCTGATGCACATGAAGTGGATCAAAAAAGTCAGGTAATAACATGCCGTCGTGAGAGCCTTTGCAAACCATCTGATGTATTGTTGTTCTCTAGGTATGGGAGCGTTATGTTTTGAAGAGACCTCTGAAAGAGTCGGAGTGGGAGACGTTGCGGGGTTATGCGCAACGCGTGCGAGAGATACATGGCTTTTGCCGAGTCGATGAAAAGACCATTCAAGCACTTTGTCCTCCGTGAAGCTGCTGGACCAACACTCACAACTATCGCTCTGACGATCAGACCCACATGGGGTATCGTCCAGCGAAGCATTCTTCGCTCACTCAAGAACCTGTGCCCAAACATTGAACGCGCATCGATCTACTTGGATGAGCTCGACCCCGACGAGGAGCTGTCGGAGCTCCTGTGCAATTGCAGTCGATAACATGTCGACCTATCGACGAGGCTATGCTTTTGCATTTATCTCGCGCAGCTTCAATCAAGAACATAGATTTTCAGCTGAAAGAGTCCCGTCTCCGTCTAAGCGAGGAACCTTTCCCGAGTTCGATCCCGAGTCTTCCAGCCTAGGGCTATCATGCCATTCGTTGCCGATCATATCCAAACTGCTTCACTCGATCCGCAGATCACCCAAAGCGATCCATGTCACTATCGAGGAACAGCCAACGCCTGAGGACATCAGAACCTTTATCATGACGATTCAGGACATCTGTTCGCAAGATCGTCTCGAAGCGGTTACTCTGTCATGGCGTGGCGTTGACAATCACGACCAACTAGTCCAAACACCGGATTCCCTCGCGCATCCATTGGTTCTCGAGGATTTCGCTCCATTGATGTCTTTCAATAAGCTTGTCGAAATGGAGATAGAGACGTATTCTAGGGCGGATCTCAGCGATGGAGATTTGCTGGCCCTCGCATCATCATGGCCAGATATGCGCATTCTCGTATTAAGGCTGAATCTGGGTACTGCTTCCATGGGCATCACGCCGCCTTCTTTGCTGCGGGTGCTCCAGAGATGCAAATCACTCGACACCTTGTCCATAGCAATCGATACTCGGGACTTCACAAATATTCCGAAAGATCGTCCAGGTGGTGGGTATACGAGCTCGATATCTTTAATTGAGGTCGTAGATTCAGTCATCACGGAGATGGAAGTCATCCCTCTGGCAGTCTTTTTCTCGGATGTCTGTCCTAATGTTTGCATTGAAGGATACCATACGCGCTCGAATCAGGATTTTGTCCAGTTGTGGACGCGAGTGCGTCATCTCAGTCGGCGGATTGTGCAGGTACGGGAGCAGGAGAGGAGATGGAGCAGCGGGCTTTCTGACGCTCAAAACGACGGTCCCAGTGTGAACGTGTCGGCCTCGTAAAAATTGCCTGACGCTGTTGAACAACTATATGGTTAGAATGTCGACGCAAAAATCTGTAACCGAGTGTATTTTGATGCAGACACATTTCCCATCGAGTATATTTGTATCTTCCTTGCTCGCCCTCCCAGACAAGAGTCATTCATCATGAGCGCTTTATAATGTTCAATATTACAAAACTGGAAACCATAAGTACAACCAGTGAAAAGCGGCAACCAAAACATGTACGCAAAAGGTCCAAGACATGAAATAACATACCACGACAAGAGGGGAACCAAAATCTAAATTTTCATGCATTTTTGGGTTTGCCAGTCTGGAATGACAGAGGACGCTTTCTTTAGGATTTCCGTTATGGTGATCACAGAAGACCACACAGAAGCACCTATTTATGCCTTCTTCGCGTAGCAAACCGCTTTTTGGCGTAGTGCGCGACTCGCTTGATGTCTGGCCAGGTGAACATGGGTATGACGACGGCCATGACTGGAATGGCGATTTCCCAGAAACTGTGTATTGGATTGTATGAGTGAGCGCGCTGGTTTACATTACTTATGAAAAGAGAGACTGACAAAAGATCGGAGTGCATATGCACGGACCACATCGCTTCAAAATTCATTCCCTGCGATAAAATTCAGCATCCATAGTCTCCGGGGACGTGGAGACGCACGAAATAACCGGTGAGTAATGTCAGGGGCAGGAAGATGATCGTGGCCATGGTAAGACGACGCCTAGTTTTCAATCGCTCGTGAGTGCCAGTCATAGGCATGTTCGACTCGGTCAAACACTCACATCACCTCGTTCATCTCATAGGACTTGATCTAAACGAAAATGACGTCGAGTTCAAGCCACTTCGGAATTATCCCAAGACCCACGTTGAACGTATAATTGATCAAGTTCTCCGCGATCCCAGCGAATGTATCCATGCTCGCCAAGATATGATCCATGTGATCGTGAACATCAGCCTGTGTTGGCAACCTCAGTAACAAACACGATAACAGGGCAAAAATATTCACCAGGTATATCTTCGCCTTATGGCTCATGAAGCCCTCGACGTGATCAATCTTTGACCCATGCTCTAGTAGCGCAGCACAACGATCAATGTCGTACCGCCTCAGTCCATATATGAGAATTTTCAGAGGCTCAAGGGTACGTTTATGCAGCGTCAGGTCACCCGAGAGAATATGTACTATTATCAAACAAGATAGTGAGGAGGCGCGCCGCGATGCTGCGGTTGATGACTCACACCTTGAGACGGCTCTCATGTCGGGTTTTATTAGAACGTCCTGTTCAAGCTGAAGAATCTTCTCGTGGAATGCGTCGACAACCTCAACGGCAGAATCCACAACTATGAAGGTGATGGTTAATTAAGTATCTCTGGAATGAGCACGATACGCACTCAAATCCAAGAGACTCTGTACAAGTAGAGATGCATCAGCAGACATGCGGAGGCTGGTATCGGGTTGACGCAGGCGAGCCATAATAGGGCCCACGAAATCGACATAATTTTGCGAGAGGATCGAAATGACCGTGCCTGATTAAAATGGTGTTTACATTCGAACAAGACATCTGTAACAGCAACTTACCATCCCTGAGAAGGAAGATGCACACAGGTTGCACACTGACATGAACTCTACTTTCTTTCTTCAATTCTTCGAGCATAATCTGCGCTTTCTCGCGTCTTCTTCGGGACTAGATGACTGCGGTGAGCAATGACTCGCGGACGCCGTGGCTCAGGCACTTACAGCAGACGCTTTCTGCCCCGAGGTCAACATCGGCCGAAGCATTTCCGTGCTCGCACCTCCGGTCTGCATGTCAACCGCAATGTCACCCGCCCGTCTTTTGACGATTCCTCCCCTCCGGGAACTCGCATGCATGGCGGAAGCTGCTCGTGCCCATGTCGCAGGTGCACTCCCAAACACAGTGCGGTCCTCGTCGCTACTTCCAGACCGTCCCTTCAGGTCATTGTCGATGATTGATTCCTTGCGCAGGTAGTCGGTAGCTGTCATGGGTCCCGGTGAGGTGGCACGGCGGACAGGCTGTCTTGGCAATAACTGGTTGTCCGTGTCCTCGGGAATGAACCGGGAAGTGTCAGTGAGGACATTTTCAGGGTGGTCGAGGGTATGGCTGAGAACCCGGACGAAGAGGTGTTTTGCATAATAATCCGCTTTGGAGCGGTTACGACTTCCACATTGCAGGACGTCTTCAACTGCCAAAGGATGAAGATCTGCAATGACATAATGTTAGACCCATTCTGTAATCCGAGTAGCACAGCAGTTACCGTAATGCATAGCAAGCGCACTGATAACATCCCAACTGATACCACAGATGTTAATCCACCTTACCTTGACCCAAGGGGCTCTCTTCCCTGCATCCTTATCATTCAACAGCGTGATGAATTCACTGTTGGTCATGCGTCCAAACGACGCCCGGACGGTGGAGTAGTCCACCAGCTCGATGAGAGAGTTCTGCCTGATGTGTCCGTAATGGAGGTGTGCAGATGACCGACGGGGGTCAACCCCTGGCTCAGCCCCAACCTCGCCGTACCGCGAGATGACGTTCGACGCCCGACGCATCTGAATGACTTTTTTGACCGAGGCTTTAAAGCGGTCTCTTGGAGTATGCCACTGAGGGGTTGAACGCGCCTCGTGCCAAGAGGACGGCGGAGCGTTAGGGATGGGAGATGTTCGCCTTGTGGTTCCCGGGAGTATAGTATGGTCTGGAGCCATGTTGTCCTCGCTTTCGCTGAGGTCTGGTGTTAGAGAACGGCCCTCTGAGTCGCTGAAACTATTTTCACGAGGCATAGCAAGAGTTGGACTGCTGGTTGCGGATTCGTTAGTGTACAATGGGATGCAGGTTTACATGAAGCAAATACTTGGTAGTGACCTGGAGAATCAAGGACGTGGACAGCGGTCATATAAGTTTATTCGCTTGCAGTCTTCATAGGGAACGTGAGGCGGCTGTTCAAGTTACCAGAGGCGGTCGCAGCCAAATCCACGTCTACGCCGCGTTACTTACAACCTCAACAACTGGGTTCAACGGGCTCAACAGCGACGACTCGTTCGTAGATCGTTCATCTTCAACTGTCTAGTTCATTATCACCTCGCCTGTCAACGCTTAGTTCCAACCCGGTGACCATGTCAACCCCTGTATACAAAGACTGGTACGCCGCTCTCACTCATGCCTTGAAGAAAGAGGGCGAGAATGGTGGCGGTAAGTGCTCATTATCGGTCGCAACCAATTCCTACTACACTATGTACGAAAGTCCTCCAACTTGCAACCCTCGAAGGATCCGACACCCCTCGCGTGCGGTCTGTCGTCCACCGCGAATTTCTTACCGCCAACGCCTTCCCAAATGTTCCTCTGATCGTCAGTACCACCGACATACGTACACCCAAGGTGTTCCAGATGATGAACATCGGCCAACGCGTAGAGGCGGTATACTGGACTGCGAGCACGCAAGAACAGTACCGGATCACCGGCAAGGCATCTGTGATCCCTAGACCCGGCTGTCAAAGTCCATGCCCGAGTGGGTCGGGACTCATATTCGACGAGTTGGCGAAAGAAGGGTTCGATTGGGAGAACAAGCGGGTGGAGGTGTTTGATCGTATGAGCGGGCACCTGAAGGCAAGTTGGTGTCGTCCTATCCCAGGGACTCCACTCGAGGGCGGATACGAAGAGGCTAACAAGTGGCCGGAAAAACTCCCAAAGCTTGGAGGGGCTGAGAGTGAGGAGGACAAGAAGAACTTGGAGTATGCTCTGGAGAATTTCGCCTTGTTGCTGATCGAACCGTTTGAGGTGGACTTTGTCGAGTTGGGCACCACACCGCAGAAGAGGACGAAATTCCGGAGAGACTCTGGCGCTGTCGAGTTCAAGAAGACGATCCTCGTGCCGTAGGAGAGTAGAAACAAAAAATCTTTATATTGTTACACGTAGTACTGTAGCCGGTCTGGCGGCTTGGCGGGCCGGTTGGGGGGGTCGCAAGGGGTGTCGCGTACCCGGAAAAGTCCGGCTGGCAGGTGAACTTGCAAACTCGGGTTTCGCGTTTTATCTTCGCCAGTTGTTCTCGTTGCAGCCACGGACGAGTTCGCATTACTTTTGCTCGTTTGAACGACCATGAGCCAACGCATAGTCTCCGCCGTCCTCCGCGCACGTCCTACGACAGCCGCTCTCCGTCGCGCAGCAGCCCCCACCTTCGTTACCAACGTTCGCTTTTCATCATCGGATGCTCACGGTCAAGAGACGTTCGAAGCCTTCTCGGAGCGTTACGTCGCCTTTTTCAAGGGCGCACAAGACCTTTTCGAAGTTCAGCGCGGTTTGAACAACTGCTTCGCGCATGACCTTGTACCTGCACCGGATGTGATTGAGGCTGCTTTGCGCGCTGCAAGGAGAGTGAATGACTATGCGACTGCCGTTCGTATATTCGAAGGGATAAAGGAGAAGGTGGAGAACAAGCAACAATATCAGGCATATTTGGATGAGCTGAAACCGGTCCGGGAGGAGTTGGGTACGTGTCTCTGCCTTTTCCCTTTGCGCGAGCACGTTTCAATTTGTTGGACCCCTTTGTTTCTCTGCAGGCATAGACACAAAAGAAGAGCTCTACACGGCATAAAAAGGGAGTTCGGTTTCTGTGGTTGCTCGTATAGTGTACGTCTTATTTCTCTCATCCCTCCATTTCTCTTAACCGAATGGGTGATTAGATTTCCGCTGCAGTAGAATACACCCGTTAACTGAACTTCCTACCTTCATTCTTTCTCAAATCAAAAGAATCCTCGGAGGGCTCTGAGGTTTTGGCACGAATGGTAATGACAAGACGCCTTGTCAATTTCTCGTTTTGTCCTTCCATCGCCGCCCCATTGGGAGTCTACTCGTATCTTGACCGGGATGCGACATCACTGGTCGAATGATCCGTAAACGTTGTTTTCAGCAACAGCTTCGGCTTGCGACCCGCTACAAGTTGCAGAACACAGTTGACAATCACAGCGTCCATCCCATCTCGAACCAGTCGTAGGTTCTAACTTTCAAGCGTTTCGAGAAAGACGGTTGTGAATCGTCTGGAAGGACTTTGGGGAAGGTGGAACAATCATGCATTCTTGAGGCGGTATGCATTGTAACGATGGGCTAAATCGCAACCATATCGTCGCGCTCGCAGGTTTCAGCGCACGTAACGACCGTGTCTATGGTGAACCGCGAATAACGCATGAACTTAGCAGGGTATATTCGCCCCATGTCAGTGATATTCCGCAGCTCTCTTGTCGGTAATGATCGTATTAACGGTGCCAGTCCACTCGGGAGTCTTCCAAGCGCGCGTTCGTACGCGTCCAATTAAGCTGTAAAAAGTGTGATTTCTATGTATTCGGCACAAACAGCAGTATTGGTTTTCAATAGTCTTGCCTCCAGCTCCAAGACCTCCTAGGTCAGGATACCAGTAAGCTCCTACTTCCTACACTTGCAACACGGTTTGACTCACCAGACTCCCGAGCGTCACCCATAAACCCGGGTGACGGTTAATGGTGCGCTTCTTTCGCGATCCGTGCGGCGTGTGGGTTCTTAGGGTCTTTTGCATACTGCTCCGCTACAAGAGTCGTCAGCCCATACGTTAAAAAATGGGATGTAGGCAGTGAATGTAAGAAACCAGACGAGGCGAGTAAAATATCGGCGCAGGTGACACAGAGCTGAAAGTAGGGAAAAGGGAGAAGAATAAAGAGATACGTACACCTGACACCCAGATCCTGCATCGTGGAGACGAGGTAGAATGTAATGGCAGAAGCAGCAAGGAACGGTGCCATAGGCTTCAGGACCTAAAATTCAGAAGCCACCACAAGTGCCAGTGCAGACGCGGCATCGTTGTTTCATATCGAATATGAAGGATACACATGGTGGAGGTGATGATGTGGTCAGACAATCTTTTTGGTGGGTTTTGTCGCATGGACGTACGGGTGTAGGCCATTTGCGAAGTCCAAAGAAAGGCATGACTGTGAGTGTTGGGCTGATCTGCTTCGTTCGTTAGCGTCGACGCTGCCTGAAGAAAAAGCAGCGGCCTACTGGCACAAAAAGTAACGGACGACGTGAACGAAACGTTGAAAGACGAGTCTCGCCGACATTGCCTGCCAGTCCTAATCAAGAAACTGACTCCCACGTATGAACTTCACCTCCAAAGTGACGCTCTGGTCCGCAATACTAACGACGAACGGCAGTGACGAGGAAAACAATGTCTGGCGAAGCTCCATGCTACACTGTAGTCTTTGAAGACAACTCAGAGACCCCCACCACTCAGGAGCTTCGGTCAGCTCTCGAAAAGGGTTCCGATGAGGACAAACTGGACACGTTGCGCAGGATTATTATTGCAACTATCAACGGAAGTCCTCAGGTGAGTGCGCTCAGTCACCGGTGAGCGCGGAGGATAGTCCTCATTGTTGATGGATAGCCCACGTTGTTGATGCCGATCATACAATACATCCTTCCGTCAAAGAATAAGGCACTCAAGAAACTCCTTCATTTCTACTGGGAGGTATGCCCCAAGTACGATGAGAATGGCAAACTGAAGCAGGAGATGATCCTCGTCGTGTACGTGGTTCTCCCCTTTCTTTCTGTAGTCGCGTCTGAATATCCTCCAGCAACGCCATTCGTAACGATCTGGTGAGTATCTGTAGCATTCAATGCCTCAGCAAACCACTCATATAGGGTGAAGCAACACCCGAATGAATATATCCGTGGTGCAACTCTTCGCTTCCTCCAAAAAATATCCAAAGACGCGGAGCTGCTCGAGCCCCTCATTCCAACCCTCCGCGCCAACCTCGAGCATCGCCATTCTTACGTTCGCAAAGCAGCTGTCTTCGCACTCTACACAGTCCATCGCGAGCATGAATCCCTCGTTCCAGATGCTCCAGAGCTCATGCAGACGTTTCTCGCGGCAGAGTCGGACGCGACGTGTAAACGTAATGCGTTTGTCTTCCTCGCCAGCGTAGCAATGAACAAGGCGGTGGAGTGGTTGAGGAGCGTTTGGGATGGTATTAGTGGGATGGATGAGGGCCTGCAGATGGCTGTGATTGAGGTGGCAAGGATGGATAGTACGGCGGATACGACGCACAGAGTGGGTTTACAATGCTCTTCAAAATATGCTTTCGCGTCCTCATTATGCGCCATAGCCTCGGTACATACGGTGCATGTTTGAACTGCTCAACTCATCGTCTCATGCGGTCAAATATGAAGCTGCCACCACGCTGACAAGCCTGACTCAAAATGCTGCTGCAGTCAAAGGTACGGCTGTGATTTGTCTTTCGAGTTCTGTTATAGGTATTTATCCAAGCACTCTGACAGCCGCGGCCGCTTGCCTCGTGAACCTGGTGGTCAAGGAATCGGACAACAACGTGAAGCTTATTGTCCTGGACAGACTGGATACACTACGCTCTAAACATGGCCATGTCTTGGATGGGCTAATCATGGATGTGCTGCAGGTATTGTCGAGGTGAGTCCACCCCTCAAACGTTGCCGCTCTCTCACAACTCTTTTGCCTCACAGCGCCGACATTGAAGTCCGTCGAAAAGCAATGAGCATCGTCCTTAGCATGACATCAAGCCGAAACGTTGAAGAGGTAGTGCTCTTCCTGAAGAAACAGTTGCAGCGTACCCAGGAGCAGGAGTTCGATAAGGTTTAGTCTTGTCTGAAGCCACCACTGACGTTTGACTGAAGAGGGTGCCGATCCAGGTGTCAGAATACAGACAACTCCTCATCCAGAACATCCATGTAATGGCGATCAGGTTCTCCGAGGTAGCAGCCAGCGTTGTCCACGCACTCATGGAGTTCCTGGGAGACTCAAACAACCCGTCCGCCCTTGACGTCGTTGCATTTGTGCGCGAGGTAGTGGAAAAGTTCCCTGCGCTTCGCCCGGCGATCACAGAAAAACTAACAAGCACTCTATCGAGTATCAAGTCTGGAAAGGTTTTTCGTGGTGTGTTATGGATCCTGGGAGAATACGTGGAGGATATAGCGGACATCGAGGCTGCACTTGCTGAAATTAGGAGGATCCTGGGAGAGATTCCGATCTTGGCTGCGGAGATGAGGGAGGCGGAGGGGGGTGGTGCGGAGGGTGCGGAGGAGGATGTGGAGGCCACTCGTGGTGCAGGTGGCGGAGGCCGACCGCGTGTCTTGGCGGATGGGACATACGCCACGGAGAGCGCTTATACCTCAGCCCCCATACATGGTGAATCCTCCAAGGCTACGAAACCTCCTCTCCGAGGTATGTTGAATTCCAAAGTCACAGACAACCCAGTTATAATCCTTCATAGCACTCATCTTGGGCGGAGACTTTTTCACGGGTGCTGTTTTGGCATCTGCCTTGACGAAGCTCGTCCTCCGATACGATGAACAAACAGCTGATCGGGTGAAGGCGAACGCACTACGCGCGGAGGCAATGCTCATCATGACCTCCATCATCCGCGTCGGCCAATCGAAGTTTGTCACTGCCCCGATCGACGAAGACTCCAACGAGCGCATCCTGAGCTGTATCCAGACGCTGAGCGAGTTGCGGGAACGTCCTGAGGTGAATGATATATTCCTTAAGGATACGAGAGTCGCATACGGGAAGATGCTGGGTGCCCAGGAGGTATGTCCAATCGTTTCTTCTCTTCTTGTTGCTTCTGCTCATAGGTGAGAAACCACGAAGAAACGCGCGGCGGAGAAGAAAGAGGCCGAGAGCACGATGGAAACAGTTGTACAAGTTGACGACCTACTCACGTTCCGCCAATTCTCCAAGAAGTCAGCAGACGATGCAATAGACGTGAGGTTCTATTTCGCTTCTCTTTGGCTAGTCTATTCACTGGTGTGCTCCAGTATGCGGAAGACCTAGGGAAAGCTACGGGCACCGCAGAAGTGCATGAGGACTTTATCTCGAATTTGAGTAGGATATCTCAGCTCACTGGTAAGTGGAGCCATAACATATTGTTCTGTTCGCTCATACATGTATAACGCGTTAGGATTCTCGGACCCCATATATGCGGAAGCATACGTCAAAATGCACGGATTTGACATTCTACTTGGTATGGCATTCTCTGCCTGTTAACTACCGACTTGGCTAAGTTAGCATGACGCGGAAAGATGTTCTACTCGTCAACCAGACTCCGAACACGTTGCAAAATCTCTGCCTCGACTTCGCGACGCTTGGAGACCTGAAGCTTGTTGAGCGACCAGCTGTGTATACCATCGCACCTCACGGCTTCCAAAGCATCAAAGCCACAATCAAGGTCTCGTCGACAGAAACGGGCGTCATATTCGGGAGTATCTTATGGGAGGGCCCTGGACTGGCTGAGTCTTGTGTCGTCTTGAACGATATCCACATCGATATCATGGATTATATCAAGCCCGCGTACTGCAGCGAAACACAGGTCTGTTTTCTGTCGCTGAGAATTTCACGATGGACAATTGTTCTGATTCACTGGTGAACAGTTCCGTAGCATGTGGACCGAGTTCGAGTGGGAGAACCGTGTCAACGTGTCCGTGACGATGGCGTACGTCCTTTCAACCGTGAAGCGGCCATATCCCCCTACATCTGACCTGTTTCCTCGAATTCAGTGATCCTCGTGACTATCTGAAACACGTCATGAAATCCACCAACATGTCGTGTCTAACGCCCGAAGGTGCCATGTCTGGAGAATGCGATTTCCTCTCCGCAAACATGTATGCGCGGAGTCTGTTCGGTCAGTCTCCTTTTATGTTTGTCTAGTCCGCGTATCCTTCTCATATTAACTGACCCGTCGATCTGCAGGTGAAGATGCGCTCGCGAACCTGAGTATCGAGAGGACCGAAGCGGGGACGATCGTCGGACACGTGCGTATACGCAGTAAAACGCAGGGTATCGCGCTTTCGCTTGGTGATCGCATTACGATGTGTGAGTATCCGTGTTCTGGTGCACCCGTTGCCCTCTTCTTTTTCCCCTTCTCTCCTCTGTGGACGATGACTGATGAGTTTGTACCCTGGGACAGCGCAAAAGGATAACAAACCCCCGGTATAAGATGACTCGGAGCGGTGCGGGAGGAATAGATATCCTTTGACCGACCTGTGACTCTTGAGTTTATCGTTGATTTTTAATTCTTTGCGGTTCACTTTCCTCCTCGCGTGGTGTGGTGCTATTTCTTTGAGGTTGAGAAGGCATTTCTGGTCTAAGCTGACCACACGCACTCACAACCCATATATCACAAGAGATGGCGAACTGCCCATGACGTCCTATAGCAGCCGGTATATAGACCTGATCAAGCGCTGTTAACACCAGGTCAGTACCAACTACTACTGGCGGTACTCTGAGAAATTCAATAAGTGGCGGGCCCGCGAGTAGCATTATAATTTCATAATATCAACTTCCAGCATAAAACATACATCATGTGCGCAATAGTTAGCTAGAATAGCGACTGAAATCTAGGGACGCAAGAATAAAACAATATCTAACACGGACAAAAGAAACAATAAAGGACGCGATAAATCTTAGGTCCCCCCCCCTACATTTCCTTCACCCAACGCAGTCCGTATGTCTTTCCTTACACCCTAGCCTTCTTCGCAGCGCTTTCGCCATCCTCGTCGCCGTCCTCGTCATCGCCCTCTGCATCGCCCTCGCTGAGTTCATCGGCACCACGTTTGGAACCTGCGACGGGTGCGGTGAGGTCGACGGGATTTTCGGCTGTTCCTTCGTCGTCTTCTTCGTACTCGTCGTCGTCGTCGTCACCATCTTCCTCTTCCTCCTCCTCTTCTTCTGCACCGTTCATGACGCCGTTTTTCTGGAAGTAAATGAGAAAAAAAAAGGGGGGTAGAAGGATTGAGCGCCCAAAGATCGGCATGCTCAAAACATACAAACAAACGGACCTTGCCAAGGAGAAGGGCGGTCATCTTCGCAAATGAAATTCGGGCAGAATAGAAAGAAATCATTAATGAGAGAAAAAGTCGTGACGGTAAAGTAACACATACATTCTCTGGTTCTGGTTCGCCCCCTTCATCATCCTCGTCCTCTTCGTCCCCTTCATTTTCTTCGGGCTCGTACGAGTCGCCCTGGTCTTCGTCCTAATAAAACACACAATCACACAAGCAGATATGAGTAGGTATTTGTAAGGGGGATGAAAAATGCGTACCTCGAGTTCATACACGTCACTCTCCTCACCCTCCTCTATTTCTTCCACCTCTTTGGATTTTGCTTCGGGTGCAGGTGCGGGTTGGGAGGTAGGTTTGGTTGCCATTTCGTGCGGTTATGTGGGGAGAGCGGGTGCGGGTGGTGGGGTCTTTCCGTTCGGGTCCTAGGACGGAAATACGGAGAGCAGGCGGGGCCGTAGAGCAGGAAGGGGGCCCAAAATATGTGCGGTGTGCACTCCCGAGGTGCTGAATGTACTACAGCTACAAGGTATGAGAACGAGGTTGGTCAACAAGAAAACACAAACCGAGGGCGGACGCCTAATAAGCCAGCGCTAAGGTCAACCGAATAGACGGCAAGAAGCTGATGACACCGCTGGACGTAGTTCACAAACGTTTGTGCATTCCCGAGTCTTACTCAACCTGCAGAGGGGCCCATTGACGAATTTGGAAGGGTGGAGGGGTGGAGAGGGGTGTCTTGTTTTGGGGGGTCGAATCAGAGAGGGGTCGTTTTCTGGAGGGGTGTCCGGAAAAGACCGACATGCGCAAAAGTGTAGAGTGCGGTCGATGAAGGGAGAGCTGCAAGAACTTCAAACGGGGTTCCTTTTGATATCTTACTTTCTTGCCAGGCACGTTGTCAGGTTCTATAGCTTTGCGCATACCCAGCGATTGAACAACACGAGGCTTTTGCGAGGCTTATCCAGTCATGACGTGGTAGTTGTATGTCCCATGGGATTTCAAACAGGAAAACCACGTTTTTTTTGTCGTGGGCTGTTACAACGGTAGTTATCGATCCATCTCATCTGATAACGTTCTCCATGAAAGCACAGACATGTCCACCTCGGATTTGCTGCGTTGGATTTAATCACGCCCAGAGGCAGTGCCACGCACAGGCAATCCTGCGCGGCGAACCAGCGTTTGCCCTGTGCGTGATCTTGGCACAGACGTATCTGGCCTCTTCCCCATGACTTGTTTAGCCGTGCGAAGGTGTAGACAATCTGGACTTTTCTCAAGCTGTTGGTTGGTGCTTGGGACCAGTGCACATGATTCGTTACTATTCAACTGCGCAGAGTCGCCGCACAGTCATCGTCGCCATCCAATTTCCCGCTTCTGACCTCGCGAATGCATGGGATTAACTTCGTGACCAGAGAAGATGCAGTGGGAATGGTCAAGCTGCCACTGCCAAATCCCGAGGCGTACGTGGCTATGTCTGGTTTTCGTCGAATCAAATGACACTGGGGCGAATTCGGAATGGCCTTGGCTTCGAGTGTGCTGTCAGCAATTCAAAAGAACGTTCTAGCGACGCCTTGGAGCCTACTAGTGACTTGGATGGTGCGAACTGCGCACGAATGTACGATTCTTGAATGGCTTGAACAGATTCCGGAAGACAGTCCAAAAGTGCTCTTGAAGGTCAAGGACGATGAGGGGAAGGACTGAGTGGTCCCAATATAACCAGGACGAGTTCTAGCCTCACGGGGAGTTCCCGCAAGTGATGGACGGAGCCTTGGAGGTGTTTCGAGAGATAGACCTCTTTTGTGTTCTGGGGTTATGCCTATGAGCGACCCTCGCAAGGGTCCGAAGATCACAAGCTGAGCGCTCAGGCTACGATTTGTTGGTTACCTGTTATCAGCTGTGATCTGGCTGGCAACGTTGGGTGGTCGCCATGAGGCAGGGCGGTCCTTTTCACACTGCCAACGACAAAGCACGTCCAAAAGGCCCGTCTCAGCGCTGGTGCTCGTCCAGATTTGCTCGTACGAGAGCTGTTAGCAGAGAGATAACAAGCGATGTCGGTGATCATAGACAGTCATAATTGAGCTGTGATGTTTGGAGAATAATAACCTGGTCGCTGTTGGGTTTACGTTTGGGAAAAATCCAACCCTCCAAGCACTGTCCGCTTCAACTTGAAGTCTCTCTTTTACTCTCGACAATACGTTACCTGGCAAATCTCGTAGTTGGCAAGGACAGATACAATTTGGCATTTGCGGTCTTGCCAGCACCCGCACAGCTGAGCCTCGAGGCACTGATCTCCTTGTCACCTTTTTTTCCGCTTCCTCAAGCTCGTGGCTTTCACGCCCTCTCCGCACGCCCGCAAAACTAACCAAACGTATCCTTTCCGCCCATCCCTAATTAATCGATTTCAACTGGCCCTTTGTCCTTCTTTCTCTTTCCCCCTCACACATATAGCCCGCGACGAGTCCGGCGTACTCACTTTCCTAGACATCGTCGCCGCGAGGTCTGTCGTCTCCTTGTGCTCGTATGCACAGCACCTCCCCCACCCCCAATCGCCGAATTTCCAAGAAAAACCTCAAGTCCGTCCTAGGCTTCGGTGCTTCGTCTTTGAACGACTCCAACTCCCTGCGTGGCCGCTCTTCCGTCGACACCTACCGTCCTCGCCAATCCTCGGCCAGGGCTAGCATCGACACCGCAAGAAGCTACCAATACAAACGCAAAGCCAGAGCAGGTCGTTCCAGTGTCTCAGACCTAGCCCTCTTTCAATCACGTTCCCCTTCTCCTCACAAAGAACACGCCCCCCTTAACAACTCCGTCCGCAGTATGAAGGCATTGGATGCTGCGCCTCCACGGCCTATGAGAAGACCTCCAGTCCGGATTGATGCCCAGGAAGGTCCCTGGAGCGTCAGCGTTGCAGAGACGCCACATGATGCTTGCTCATACTCCATTTACATAAAGAGTGAGTGTCGTACTTCCTTGCCACTCTTTCTCCACTTCCTAGATCATATGTATACATTGCACCGTCTTTTTGACCGTCTCTACCAAGCTTCCGGATGCCTCGGCATTCTGGGCGCGTACCTCCGTGATGCCCATGGGAATGTCAGGGAAATGCTTATATATCTGCATTTCACTTCCCTCGTCGTAAAATGACCTCCAAGAGCGCTCTGACTGATGGCGCTATTTGCTTTGCAGCACCGACACATAATCTTACCCTCACCCGCACTGCCACAGAGGTCGTCGAGCTCCATGCGAAACTCGCAGACTCGGATGCGGCCACAAAACTTCCCCGACTTCCGATAAACATCGCATCCCTCCCTGCACCTCCCGTGAAACGCAGATCCACGTTCCTCAATACCCTTTCCCGCCTTGCATCTCCATCCACAAACAAAGTCGGCCGCCACGCCTCTGTCTCCACTCGGGCGCCGCCGCCCAGTCATCCAAATTTTGGAGTGTCTAACCAAACGACGCCTGTCGCCTCCCCGTCACACGAGCTCGGAGACCCCTTCACAACTCTCTCTGCGACTGCGAGCACCATCTCCAAACCTGCAAACAACATGATGACGAGTCTCGCTGCGTACCTGACGACGATTTCGAACGACCCTTCTTTTAGACAAACTCGAGCATGGAAGCGTTTCGTCCGCGTTCGCACAGATGATTTGGAGAGCGTTCGCGTTGAGAGGGCGATCAAGCGTGTGCGCTCCGATCTCGCGGCACACGTAAGCCCCAAGGTCCCGGATCTGGCGCCTCCGCAGGCAGGTTCCGCCAACGTTAGCTCGAGTAATTTCAGTGAGATGCTGGATGTTGAGAGCATAGATGATACCGTCGAAGGGGAAAATGTTGCGAATGATCTCAGTAAGAGCGATCTCCGTGAAGAGGGTATCAAAGAGGAAGAGGAAGATGTCGAGGCTGGCGACGTGCCTCCTGATGCAGCTGTGGGAGAGAGTCCTGCGGGCCCAGTTGAGCCTGGCGACACAAATATACCAGACCAAGAAGCGACTTCTTCTCCTGTGGAGGAGGAGGAACTAAAGTCTTCCAAGGAGCGGACGGACACAGATGCTGTTACAAATGGAGCAGTGGAAGAAGAAGAAGGTACTGCTCTTCCGACCCCCGTTGCCGACGCCCCAACGTCACGGATTCCTCGCTCGCACTCGGCTGATCCTGATAGAACCACCCGACTTTCGCGAGCTTATACCTCGTCGACGTTGCAGGACGGTGCTTCGTCTGCTACAGGCGACGAATCCTCGATTTCTACCACCGCTGGTCGGCGCTCACGCAAGCAGCGTTCTCAATCGACCGACCCCCACCGTAAGAAGAAATCTCAACGCAAGGTCGTCATTGATGATTTCGAGATGATGCGTGTCCTCGGAAAGGGTTGTGCGGGCAAAGTCCTCCTCGTGAGACATAAGTCCAGCGCAGACTTGTATGCCCTGAAAGCGATCACGAAGCGACATGTCTTGGCGCACCAGGAATTGCAACATACCCTGACTGAGCAAGCCGTTTTGAAACGAATGGCCAAAGAGTCCAAAGACCCATTCGTGGTCAAGTTGTGGTGGAGTTTTCACGACAAGGAGAACTTGTTCTTAGTCATGGTACGGGACACGCTTTATATGCTTTTCGCCTTTGCATTGAATCTGTGATCATACACAGGATTTCCACCCTGGTGGCGATCTCGCCACGCAGCTTGCACGTTGGGGTAGACTGGGCCGTGACCGTGCACGCTTCTATGCCGCGGAGATTGTCGAAGGAGTCGAAGGCCTACACGCGGCTGGCGTCATTTACCGTGACCTAAAGCCCGAGAACATTCTAATTGGTGCAGATGGGCACATCGTCCTGACGGACTTTGGTCTGTCAAAGGAGTTTCCTCGGCGACTGGCACCCACTACAGCCCCACCAACCCCGTCGGGAACACGTGGGGAGTTCTATCCCTCTGGAGATGAAGCTGCCACCCCACCTTGGATGAAGAGCGAGAAGGACCTCAGTATGGGCTGGTCAGCTCAGGTTGGGCCCACGGACACCACGACTACGTTCTGTGGAACGGCAGAATACCTTGCCCCTGAGGTCATCCAGGGTCTTCCCTATAGCTATGAGGTGGACTGGTGGAGTTTCGGCACCATGCTGTACGAGATGCTCACGGGAATAGTGCGTTTGCGTCATCATTCCTGACATTTCAGGGTGTCTGACACATTGCATGCAGACTCCATTCTGGGCGAATAACCACTCCGATATGTACGTCAGGGTCTTGCAAGATGAGCTGCAGTTCCCTGAAGACCGGGCAATTGATCACGACACCAAGAGCCTGATTCGAGGCGTAAGTGACTCGGTTTGGTTTGGCGTGCGTGTCTTAAATTTGATCGTGTCACAGCTGCTGCAACGAAATCCTGCTCTCAGAATATGTGAACCGCGGATCAAGCGGCACCCGTATTTCTCTATGATGTGAGTAGAGTCACAAAGCTCACGTTTTGCATTGTTCTGACATCCGCACTCGTTCCTTTTTTGTTCAGTGATTGGTCGCACGTGTACTATAAACGCTACATACGTGAGGCATTATATAATCCTTGCACATGTTCTTTGGACTCATTGCATTCATCTCTCTTTAACGACGCAGCCCCCTATATTCCACCGATTGACCCTCAGAATGCAAGTGATACCCAGAACTTTGATGACACGTTCCTGGATATGGAACCAGTAATAGACGACCCGAATGATCAAGATCAAACAGATACCGACCAGGACCGCGACCAGACAGACGGCGAGCGTACGGATGGCGAGGACGCATACCCAACACCTTCGCATTCCCGTAGTCCCTCGGTTCATCCGGACGACGGCGTTGACGTATTTGATGGATACTCGTTCAAGGGACGTCATTCTGTAATCATGGATGACGAGGAAGAAGAAGTTTCTGGAGAGTCTGGGGGAGGGACGGACGAAGAAGACATTCCGTCTATTCTCACTGATATCGTTGATATTCCGGCAGAACGAGTGGAGGAAGAAAACGGTATTATGGAGTCGCCTGTCTCTGAGGAGCAGACGCCAGAGCCTGAACCCAAGACGCCGGAAGCAAGGCCACATGCCCTGCCCGAAGAGGCCCTAGTTAATGCCGTCGTCGCAACTGTGGAGGAGACGGCAACGACTTCTGCTGAGCCATCTGAAGTCTTGGCTACCCCTAGAACCAGCAAAGAAATCATTTCGCCTGTTGACGCGACCAGCATATCCAAGGATGTGGCTCCTCCGCCACCTTCCAAAGACACGAAACCGAAGGCGACCAAGGCTGCTACAGCTCCCAAAGCCAATGCCCGAACTACTCGCGGTCGGCGTGAGAAATCTGGTGTTCCTGCTTTGGACCGCTTCCTATTTGATGGTCCCGAGGAAGATGGCGATATGACGGAGAAAGAGGATGAAGACGACGATTGGGACTTTATCGAAGCGGCTGATGGTGAAGATCGTAATGGTGCCAAGGGCACGAGTCTCTTTGCTCGTGGTGTCGTTGACCGTTACCGACTCGCTGTGTTCCGCAAAGCTTCCACACCGTCTCAGCGAACGCCTGGACGTTCATTCTCTGGTCTCTCGAAGGAATCTGATTTACGCACTGACTTGACGGTGTCCCCCAGTCCTTCGGAAAAGCATCGCCGCGGACGTACGCCAGGCTTGAAATTCCGCAAGACCCCAAAACAATTCTTGAGAGGAAAGTCGCCCCCCTCTTCGTTTTCTACCAAGACCGGCTCTACTACGAAAACGCTTGCTCATTCTGCCTCGGCGACTTCTGCTACGATATCAACAATGTCTAGCCATGGCTTGTTGACACCTTCCGTTTCGGCCGCCGGTACGACGACATTGGCACCTTCGCTGAGATCGAAGGAGTCAGCCTTATCGGTAGGGGAGCAAAGTCTGTCATCAGACCAGTCCAACAGCGAGACTGCACCTGAGCTCATCTCACAACCTGCCTCTCCCGAAACCCACAAGGCGTCGTCTCACTCTCACGTCACGGAGCCCGAAAAGCTTAAGAGCAAAAAGCTGAAGAAGTATAAGGAGAACGCAGAGAAGGTTCTATCCCTCTTTGCCTCGCAGCGTCAATCATGATTCTTGGTGCGCGCATAGAGGGCTGGTTACCTTTGATGCTGTCGTCGACTGTCGCTTTTCCTGTCCAATTTTATCGATCTTCGTCGTGTAAGCTTCATCTCTTAGTTCATTATCACTATGCATTGCACCTCGACCATTGCTTGTCCCTGCACTCTCTTTCTTTTGCCTATTTTTTTCTCTCCCTCCCTTATTATCGCTTCTTTCATCGTGGATTTGGCTACAAGTAGACCAATCGTGGTCTGACTTTTTTGTCCCCTTCATATATGGACGACATTACTTTGCCAAGGTTATAATTACTTGTTTTACTGTCATTACTTGCATTGCTGTTTTGCTTGGTCCTGCGCATCAAATGATAAACAATCCTTTTAGACCCTTACACCTTGTCCCCCCCCTAATTCCCGCTTTCCAAGTTCTTTACGGTCTTTGCCATGTCAGTTTTTGCATTGCAGAACAAAAAAAAGGATTTTTTTTTTGAACAGAAAATGTGTTTTTGCTATAATAATATAACAAGTTCGTCCATATGCAAAAAAACGTCCGTTCCTAAAAACAAATCTAACAATGGGGGGAGGCAACTCCCCCTTGATTTGAAACTCCGCACGTGTCGCGCCTAAGGGGAAGGGTGGCTGAAATCTTGGTCACGCAAATCAAGCAGAATTGCTGCACCAAGAACTTTCCAACACCTCACTTTCATAGGTTGATTGTAGGGAGTCATTTGCTCGAAATCATGTATTCATTGTATAGGTAGGAGAAATGAGGCAAAAATCACTGTGTAAGGCAAGGTTCACCTACAGAACTCAAGGTAGATTGTATATCATGAAAATTTGTTACCAAGAATACAATGGGCATCTCAAAAGACACAAAACGGTACAGAAACCGATGCTATCCGCTGATGTGCAGAGCCGTAGTCGTATCAACTGTGCAGAGCAATATGACATGTGTTACATAAGCGAAATCAGCGCGTCTTGAGCGCGTCAGGGGGCGCGTTAAACACTGAAGGCGGAGGCGATGGGCTCTCGTTCCCGCTGGAATCCGAAAAAAAGGCGCTCTTCTGCCCAGGCTGCACACACTCAAGAGCTCAGCATACAAAGAGGATCACGAAAAGAAAACCTAGCACCTGAAACCTGCCCTTCAAGCCGTTCCCTCGCTTCTGATGATACTGCAAGCCAGTCCTCTTCCAGCTCTAGCGTGTCCGTGCAGCTGAAGGCTCTTGCAAAAGACCTGCGTAATGCGATTCGACGTGAAAGTCGTGCCAAAAGAACTGCCGAAGAAGCTCGAAAGCGAGCGCGACGAGTAATACCAGATATCAAAGTCATTGCGACAGTGCTAGTGCATGGCTGGTTTACCGCCCGCTCTACGTGCCATATCTAGAAATTATCAGGGACCGCAAGGACAGCCGCACTTTCACCAATATCGAACGGAATGTCTACAATGCATTCAATTGTCCAAAAACTGCGGAGGAGATGGCGTGCTTGAGCATATGGGGAAACTGTATAGGACATCCCTACATGCGGCAAGTACGTGGTCAGTCTCGTGATTTTTCCAACCTTCTGGAACTTGGCCCGCTCCATTCCAAGCTCACCATCCATCTGAATGGACTCATCTCGAACCCCGCCCTCATTTTGTCTCCTGACGTAACATATCACACGGCTGCTCTAGATGGAAAACCCTTTGAGCGCCCGGAAGCCTTCTATATTGTTCAGAAGATGGCTCAAGATGACAAGACTTACCCTCACCTTCGTCCCCTACTCGTGAGCTTTTTTCAAGGTGCTACCAAAACTCTTGGCAGGTTCACGTCAGAATTTGCACCTGCTGGCACAATAACAAAGTCCACACCTACACAACGTGAGCTTGCATGCATGGAGACAACAAATGATGCAAATGAAGGTGCACTGGGCACCTTCCGCATTACGCTACGACGGGCACCTCGCATGTCTCTTGCACAGTTCAATGCTCGGTTCAAATACAGAAAGAATCAGACAGGCAAATATATCAAGACACATTTCAGCCACTCACATCGTAAATACCTTCGCAAAAAGGCACGGGACATCCAGGCAATGAATTTGGAGAGGAAACGGCGACTTCGGCAGGTTGCTTATGATCGGCAGGTGGTTGAGAAGCACAGGCTGGACGATAGGAGGAAGGAGGATAAGAATAATGCTCTGGCTGCTGAGTTCGCAGCCTACATACCTCGCATGACAGAGGTCGAGCTAACTACGATGAAAGTCACCGAGATTGACTTTCAGATACGCTGGCATCGCAGGTTTGATGCGCTGGTTCCGAAGGCAAAGGACTTGCCGAAGAAGAAGGAGGAAAAGCTTACGGTATTGAGGGAAGCTGTCCAGAGGTACTCGAATGGTGCAGCAAGTCCGCACGATGTTCCGGAGTCACGCCAGGACTTAGGTGACAGCAAGATTGGATGCGGGGGGGATGTCATAGGGGATGGGGATGCCTATGAAGACGAGCTTTAGAAATTTCTACTTACTATAATCCTTTAGATTTTCTTATTCAGCCTTAATGTGCAGAGTAGCATCGACGTCTTAATTTTCCTAGACCACGTTGTTGTCAAACGAGCAGGACATCGAGTATCTTAACGGACAAGTGATCTGCGACCGCTCTGACCACGATTTCTAGCTTACATAAGCGCCAAATACCTTAGAGGCGTTGCCGCTCCCCACTAACAATGCCTCTTTACCAAGGTCTAAATCTATGACGTCTTCGAGGAGATTGATCTTCTTCCAATACATTATTCTCTCGGATCACCTTGAGGAATACGTTTTCCAAAGTCGCTTTTTCTACAGTGTACTCTTGGAAATCGCCTTGAGAGGAAAGGATGTGGAAGAGTCGGGCGAGGGATAGATCGTTGCTGCCTTGTTGTTGAACGGGAACTTCGAAACGAGTGGCAACGTCATCTGCTAGACGAGCACCGGGAATGCGACTCATGAGAACCTGAGCTCGAGTGACGTCTTCGCGCGTGGGACATGAAAAGTGGACCTGATAGGTGGCATAGCGTGCGGCCAAGCTCTCGGTAGTGCCGACCGCTGCACACAAGAAAGAAAAAAGGTTTGAATCGATGGAACGCGGGATCGGGTGGTGTTCTTACCAAGCATCTGTTTGGATATGATGCCGACTTTGTTCGCCAGTGCCGATGCTTCCTCCATAGAATCTAGAGTCAAGGGAACGTGGAACAAGGCGTCAGGCGCGTTGAGGACCCCACAAGCCAAGATACGTACGAGTGGTTATCACGACAGCCTTTCCAACAGCCACATTTCTGAGCGTGCCCCACATCTCTCGCTTGATTTTCGCGTCGATTCCCGTCGAAAACTCGTCAATGAGGACGACAGCGGGGTTTCCTGACAGATGATGGCGCTCGGATCAACGATCAGGTATACCTACTATAGACACCTGAAACTTACCGATAAGAGCAATGGCAAGTGAGAGTTTGCGCTGGTTCCCCCCAGAAAGTTGGCTTGCCAAACGTTCGGCGTATACATTCAGCGACGTGGCGAGCATGAGCGACTCGACGTTTGCATTAAGCTCGTTACCACTGTTCAATCCTTTGAGACGACCATAAATCAACAAGTGCTCTCGAACAGTCAGTTGGGCATCGATCGCGGTGAATTGAGGACAGACACCAAGAGAGAGCCGTGCATTCCTGGGAGACGTGACGACAGAAGGTGCCTTTAATCATGACATCACCTATATCTGGAACGACATCTCCACCTAAGAGACACATAAGCCAAACTGAAGTAGACAGCAAAAACCACGAGACCGACGTACGAATCATATTGAACGTGGTCGTTTTACCTGCTCCGTTAGGTCCAAGCATAGCGAATATTGTATCCCCCGAAACACCAAACGAGACGTCATCCACCACTCTATTTCCATTGTACGATTTTGTGACATGAAGGACGCGTAATGAATCGTTGGAGTGCGCCACTGTGCGGGTCTCTGTGGCGACATCTTTCCTTGATATCTCGTTAGCGGCTTGATGCTCTTGGATCCGTGCCTGCTGTTTGCGAGTCTTCAAGTAGCGCCGGGGTATGATGGATCCGGAGTCCACCCATACGAGGATGCCGAGTAAAGCGAAACCGTACACGAAGAGATAGAGGATCGGGCCACCGTAGCGCATGATATCGCCCATGGAAGATGTGGTGACCGGAGTTGTCCCATCACAGAGGAGAGAGAAAAGATTGACTGAGACGAATGCCGAGCGCATCTACACGTTGCAAGGTGGATCAGTGGAACGTAATGCACCATGCATATCCAAAGACTTACGACACTAGCGACAGGAGACAGAAGGGATAACGTGAAATCTAGAGAGTGAATAGGTCAACAAAAGTAACGAGTGTCTAACACCGGGCTTACTCACGAATTATCGTGATAATGTGGCTTGCTTGCGACGTCTTTGCATACGTGAGCGTCAGCAAGTAGCCAGCCAAGTAGAGCTAGGATTAAGAAGTAAGTTCCATCGCGTAGGGAGATGATACTAGTCACTCACGATATACATGATGATTTGATACCCAGCGACAGCAGCAAAGGAAGTAAGGGGCGATGACATGAACAACGACACGCAGTATGCAAACAGAGCGCCAACGATGCCATACAATACAAGGACGAGCCACTTCAAGGGGGAGAGAAAAAAACGAAACGTAAGATCTACAGAATTTTGATGAGGAATCAAACTTACGAGGAAACCCAGTCCATGGAACTGATTAGACACAGCGGCAAAGATTATGGTGATAATCGTGGCGACTGTAACGGAAAAAATAGAATCCCAAAGCAAGTGGCCAAGCCATAGACCGATGGGGTCTGACAAGCCGTTTGAGAGTTGCATAGCTTGGACAGACGATCTCCGCTCTCTTGAGACATATATCGAAAAGAACGCGGGAAATACAGCCTAAGAAAACGAGGGTGTCAACTTGCGAAGAGTAAAATCATCGGCACAACAACCATACCATTGCAGCTCCGAAGAATGCGATCCACTTGAGATCGACTAGCGTGCCTTGGGCAATCGGAGGAAAACTTGCGTAATTTGCCATGATGATGCTCGGAGTGCCCGCAGTATCCCCGGACGCGTTGAGAGCCCGGTTGTATAAGATGTTCGTGGCCAAATTCAACATGGTGAGCCCTGTCAAGCCCGGCGGACTAGCTTGCCACGCAACCAGGGAATCTCCTGTTTGAGTATCAATGGATATCCCACCAAAAGATATATTCAGGTAATCCTGTTGGATGGTCGCCACGAAGGTGGCATTGGAGTCGATGTTCTCCGTTCGGAGGAACGTAGCTGTACGTCCCAATGTTGAGGTGATATCAGGGGGATACGTCAGGATCTCAGCCGACGGACCCACCGCGAGGGCATTGAGCGGACTATCAGGCCAGTAGAGGGGTATCACGGTTTCATTTTTGAATTGAACCGTGCATGTCGCAGGCTGTCCAGAGAGGTAGAATAGAGGAATACACGACCCACAAACCGCGATGAGCACGACCAAAGCAGGGGTAAGCCAGCTCCTCCGTGCGATGAGTGCCCTCTTGTGAAATATCGTCAAGGCTTGACTGAACGGTGACCGTGCACGACCATCGGTCAATGTGAGCACTGGGGAGACAGAGATCGGACTAGCGAACTCGGGGACAGGTATACCCGAGCCCGAGGCACCGTCACTGGAGTGGATTGATTTTTCCGCAGTATCAGGTGTCCCACTCCCTGCCTCGCGCTTCATGAGGTCAAGGAAGATGTCCTCGATGGAAGTACCCAATATATCGTATGATGCGATGCGGTGTTGACTGCCGTTATTATCAAGCAACCGAAGTACTTTCTCTACCACCACCGAGTCTTTAGACTTGAGATGGTACGAAACCTGCGTGGGCGACGCCTGGGACATGGTACATTGAGGAGCGACCTCTCGAATGCGATCGAGCACGTCCGCGGGAGCACTGGTAAATTCTTTCTCGTTCATGTCTGAAAAGTCGAAGGTAACTTGCACACTGTAGCCCTGTCCGAGATTCGTTTTGAGAGCGACGGGCGATCCTTCTGCGACTAGCTTTCCAGGTGCAGCTAAAATGGCAATGTTGTCTGCCAGCAGGTCAGCTTCGTCAAGGAAATGCGTTGTGAATACGATCGTTCTCTCATGCTTGACGGACGTAAGAGTCCTCCATAGCGCACGGCGAGATAGTGGATCGACGCCGGATGTGCATTCGTCAACAAGAATGATCTTGGATCCGCCAACGAGTCCAATGGCTAGCTGGAGTTTCCTCTTCTGTCCTCCGGAGAGCGTGTTAGCATTTGAGTGAATCTTCTTCCCAAGATCACAATCACGCAATAGTTGTTCGTAGTCGTCGTCATCGTCCACAGATTGGGATGAATGCTTGACAGCGCGCCAGACCCGGAGAGTTTGGTAACACGTAAGGTCAGGGAAAAGGACATTCTTCTGGGGTACAATGCCCAAAACCCCGCGTGGAGGGTGCGTCACACCGCCTTCAAACGTGATTGAGCCTGCACTACGTCCAAGAAGGTTTGCAATAATGGACAATGCGGTGGACTTGCCAGCACTGGATACTTTGTCTAAGAATATAGCCACATTCAAGTTACAACCACGCACCCATTTGAGCCCAGCAAGACGAATATGCCAGACTTTGGAATGTCGAGGGTCAGATCCGCGATAGCGGTGATAGGGCCTTTCTCACGACGAAACATGGAAGGTTTAAAGGTCTTGTGGAGATTGCGGACGGAAATTGCGGCATCGGCAGGATGCGGCGGTGGATCTATTTGCTTCCGTCGGCGCAGGAACGACCAAAACCTTGGTGATGGTTCTCTGGCGTCATAAAGGCGGTTCTCAAGCAACACTCCCAAGTAGGGCCACAAAAATATGTCGATCTAAAGCAAACGATGAGATGAATGGTGACTGGTAGACGGTGGCAACCTACAATCGCAACGATGAGGATAGGCAGCAGCGTCAGGTGACTATCAGGATCTGGTTTGAGAAGATCAGTTGACATGAGATGGTTCTCCCAACCACACATGGCGCGAATGGCAAATATATAGTATCCAGGGGGGAATATAAGAGTGAAAATAGTAGCTGCGCCAGTGCTAGCTTGACTGAACACCAACGCGAGGATGGCGAATAGAATGGCCAAAAAAGTCGATGCCACTGCTGCAAGTTGAGGACTTTTCCCGAAAGGGGCAGACACGAAAAACGACCAGCTGGCCAGCGAAAAGCCCAGAACAAGGTGGATGACAAGAACCAGACCGGCGTTTGTCTCGGTGAAGATATTGTAGTGCCACACTAGTGACACGACGATCCATGCTGGAAGATATACCAAAGAGATTGAAAGATGCCACGATCTGTGAAGACGAATGAGTGCTAGCCCCAAGGTGAGGAGAATACACACATTATCCGAGCCGAGTCCAAGAGACCCATAGCCTTCATGTGACTAGTGAGGAAATTTGCTCTTTCTCCAGTGAAAGCGCCAGGGAGTTGATAGGCTATGCCGATGTAACAGATGAACCTGTACATTCGATCAGTACTAGGAGTACTGGGTATTCCAAACCACGCACAACGCGAGTACCAGCAAGGTTCGGAGTCCTCGAATATAACCTATAAGATGTCAATACGCAGAAGCCGGTACTTCAAGCCACATCACTGACTCAGTCTCGTATTCGTTGCTTGTTGTTGATTTGTTTCTTGCGTGTAGGGCCATTCTAATGGCGTTGGTATTGACTGCCCAGATCTCAGAGATATAAGCGCCTATGATCAGATATATTACTTGCTCGAATGGAGATGATAAAATATCAAGGGTTACCTGATCTACCGCGAGCTGAAGTGGCAAGATGCGGGTTTCAAAGTCACTCGTGTGGTCGTAAACATTGATGTAGACGAGACCGCCGTCCGCACTTATCGTATAATTAACAGGGGTTGTATCTGTGGGAGTGGTGGGTAGGTAGTTGAATGCGATACCGGCGTAACACTCTGAGAACAAATTGAAGTTTTGGGGACAGTAAAACGGGATATCGGCGGGAGAGGCAACTTGTTTGATGGCACGAAGTTGATGACTGTTGAAACCACTCGTGATATGAGACATGATGTCACTGGCAGAAAGACTTCCGGTTCCATTTGTGCCGTCAGCCCATATCAGGGACAATGAGCCGTCGAATTGGTTTTGAAAATTGTAAACCGGGATGGGTGTGCCCATGCCATACTATAGTTATTAGTTTACGCTTAATAACGTAAGAAGATCAAGAAGATCATGGCGGAAAACATACGTTATTGGGTTTCACCAGGAAGGTTTGCGCGACGGACAGAAAGACTAATAGTCAAGATCTTATGTGCAAAACTATGGCAGAGTCTTCGAAGCACATACCTCCATAACCGATGGGCAGCAGAAAGCAGCGAATGGAGTTCAGCTGATGAGCAGGTCAGAGAGCAATTGATATTTGATTCTGTCGCACATACTCACCAGCTTATGTTTGGATAAGATTATCCAGTTCTTCCAAAACAGAGCTGCAAACTGCCTGAAGAACAGGCCATCCATGGTGGAGTGAGGGAGTGAGTGTTCTTGACCAAGGTCCTACACTGCAGGACCATCAATGTAAACGGGGTTAAAAAGAGGATTTCATTGGGGGCTGAGAAGGCGTTGTCCGCAGCCTCTGGGTACCATCAGTCTTGCATACGCAGGTCCCGCGCCGAACGTGAGACGGTTTATCGGAAATGCCGACGGAAGCTGCCTCAGCCTCTTGTCAAACTCCTCTTAGTTACACAAATTATGTATTAGAGTCAACAGCTGCACTACAGAAAAATACAGCCTGTACGCACTCAAGTAGCGGCCAAGTCAGCTCGACCAACCTCTTGTAACCGTCGACAACGCACCAGATCCAGCGCCTGCAGCCAGATGGCCGTTGCTTTTCTTAGCAGATACACAGCAGCCCTGGCACACGTCAACGCTGCATGCAGTCCGTCGGCTTCACAGCATATCTTCAAGAACCAACATTCGAACTTTGTTGTTCCAATAGCGATGAGGACCTGCCAACATCACGTAACACCGTAAATCCCCTCGGAAGTATGGACTCCCAAGTCAATGCAAATCCCACTTGGTCAACTCGAACTCTCGATCAGTGTCCTCCAGTCCAGGCATTTTTTTATCTGAGTGAGTACACAAATACCGACCGAAAAGAACGGTCGTTCAATTCGAGCATAGCATGAACTTGAGGCTCGTGGGCTACAATTCGCTAACCTTCGAATTCATCACCATGCCAAGATGAGACTGTGTGTCCACCGATGTCCGAATAGTCCTCCTCCAGACGAGTCTCTTCACGGGCAAGCGTATCTTCAAAGATCTCCAATGCCTCCTGGAGCTGGCCGGATAATGACGAAGAATCTTCGTCCGTACTGTTGAATTCGTCGGAGAGATCAGATGGTGTTTGCGCTGGTACCCAGCTTCCATCCTCCGATTCCGTATCAAAGTCATATGCCGCATGATCCGCTTGATATATCTCTTCGCCATCATCCTGAACTCGCACTCCTGGGTATATCCACAAGTGGAGCGAGACACTAGTATCGGGTGGAAGCACGAGCGGCAGCCGTGCACCTGCAGTGCTTAACAAGGCCGAATCCAAGAATCTAACCATGCGGAGAGCCGGGAGATGCGCTCGCCAGTCGAAGACGCAAACGCGGATTAATGAATCAAAGTAAAGTACCCAAACATCGAGATACTCGAGTTTAGGGTGAGAAAGGCGCGTGATTCCAGTATGCTCGTTTGTTGAGAAATGCTGCAGAGAAGGACATAGGTTGAGGTATTTCTGAACTTCCTCTTGCAACGGAACGACGGAGAAGCAGGTGGATAGGTGTGTCAACTCTTCTCCATGTGCGCATAGCAGACGGTACAAAGTCCTGCCGTTCGCCATCAAAGAGTGTGGCGGAAGCTTAGCCGTGAGTCGCCTCAAGCGTGGTAGGGAGCAATGTTTGGATATGATCGCGCACACATCTGTCTTTCGGGGTTCATGACACCAGAGAGTATGGCTAATATGAAGTTCTTCGAGAGATTCAAGGACAACAAACGGGATATCATCGGCTTCTCCTATGTAATCTCCAAAAGTGATGCTTAACGCGACCAAGCCCGTGCATTGGAGAAGCAAAGGGAAAGCCCGTTGGATTGAATAATCGGGACCAAACTGGAGCTCAACAATGGACGGTAACATGGAATCGAGCACACTGGGAAAACCACGGGTGTCGTCCGTTTGATGGTCGAGGGCTAAACGAGTCGCATTTGGACACAAGGGCCACAGCTGAGCCAATCCTTGTTCAAAGACTGCCCGACATCCACGAGGAACGAAACAATTTATTTGAAGTTCGCAGACCATGGGACCGAGCTTCGGATCGCGTTGCAGAGACCGTAGCAAGGCAGGTAGTTGACCAAAACGTCGAATGACGACGCAGCGGTATAGAAGGTCAGTCCCAACGTCGCGCCACATGTGGCAGACGAGAACAAAGGCCTTCAGTTGACGAAGCATCTGGCACCAGGCTGAGTAGGGACCACGACAGATCGCTGGATCTAGGAAGATGCTGGGAGGAATTGCGGCCTCCAAGATCAAGTGGAGGATCTCGAAAGGTAGTAACGAGATCGGGCAAGTACATCCAGAGCAACTGGACAAGTCCAGGGAGACTTGAGCGATGTCTTCATTTTCTGTGATCTGATGTTCCTTGAATCACCAATCAGCGGCAGTTGTGTGATTCCAACGACGTCGTACTCACCGCGTCGAGCTGATGCCCCTGGCTGTTTGCATCAGTATCAGTGGCTTCAATCTATGCATACGAACGATTCAAAGAGCTCAGATATATGCACGAAATTCAAGCAATAAGAACATACAGCATTCACTGACTCGGATGGAATGGGACTCATGCGGATGAAGCAAAGTCGAAAGGGACCTGGCAGTCTCAAAAACCTACAAGACGGTGTGTCGAAGACTCGAAGTTCCCAGTGAAATACAGTAGGCTATACATGGCATGAGGTCACATGGTATGTAGGCATCCTTCCTACTAGGCAGACCAATATAGTAGGAAGGAAGACAGTCGTTCCTTCACTATAATACCTTCCTACTAATATTGGGCGTGGATTTGACTTGGGCTTACCACTGTGCATACCCTAGCAATCATATTCCAAAGCCATACTTAGGCATGCGAAGAGGGTATGATGGAAGAAAAAAGCTATACTGTACATAAAATAAAATCCCAAGCACCGAAACGTCCCTCAATGATGATCACAGCGCACTAGCACGGTCCAGCAGACCTCTCACACGTCTACTCAACCGCTCAGCTTCCATCTTCCGTTCAAACACTTGATACGCGGGAGTATGTTTCTTTCGTACCCAGCCTTTCCCAGTCCTGTTGCCCTCCCCGTCTGCCTGCTTTGCATTGCGAGCGGATAAATCGACAACACGGGGAGATGAGGAGAATTTAATCACATCCCGATAGAGCATTTTTGTCTCTGTAGCGAGGGATCGAATAGTAGGAGGGGTCTGGGGAACGTCAGAGTCAGAGTCCTCGGAATCTGATAGATTAGAAGGGTCCAAGGCTGGTGTAGATAGTCGGCTGATTGGTTCAGGAAGTGGTGGTAGTGTCTGGATCTCTTTGAGCAAGTCTTGGCCCTTGAGGTATGAATTCTCTGTGCGTAGGAAGCGCACTGTTCCTCGGAGAGCCTCAATCTTGTAAAGATTGAGTCAAGGAAGACAATGCAGTGATTGACTTTACACACCTGTTCAAGCAGATAGGACGTTTCAAAGCTCCCTTCCATAGGAGCACTATCAGGCTCGGCAGGTTGATTGCCACTTGCTGAAGGCAGCCATCAGTTGCAGGATAGACCGAGGAAGGCACATATATTAAGATACCTTGTCGCTCTGGAGCAGCCATGGTCTTCAGCTTCGCGTTGTCCTGCTCAAGCGCGTCCAAGTCGGCCTGCAACTGCTCCATCGCTTCTTCATACGCCCGTTCTTGTTTTCTCGCTTTCGAAAGCTCGATCTCAAGCTCAACAATCGTATCGGCCTGCTTTTTAACAGCTTCCATACGACGCTCCATGAGTTCGATCTTGACCGTAGACTCCTGAATGCTCTGGTCTCTGGCCTTCAAGCTCCGGACGAGACCTTGCACTTCGTCTTGCAATTGCGTTGCCTTGCGCTCGGCTTCGACATTAATGGCAGTACTTGCTCTGATTTCGTCAATCCGAGCGACCCAAGGCGCAGTACCAGTCACTACAAGCATATCAGATGGCCACTCCACTCTGACGGCAGTCAACTCAACGCACTCTTGTAGACGTTCTCAGATTCAAACGCCAACGGTAGCAACCTATTGCATTCCGTTGCCAGCTGCGCAATAACCTCGCTGACCGCTCCCCAACACGATGAACCGGGCCGCATGTCCATTGCAACCGTTGACATTGCAGTCTGTTTTGCATACGAAAGGACTGTCGCGAGCTGGAAGGGCGACTTGGCGTTTCGTGCGTCACTTAGGTGCGGAATGACTTGTTGAGCGAGCTGGTATTTAGATGTCAGTACAACGTGCATTCGAGGTGCTCAAGGGAACTTACAGAGATACCAAAGTTAACAAGTTCCGGGACAGCGTTACAGAGAGATTTGAGCTGTGGTACGAGATGTGCCTTCAGAGCCGCCGAGTCCTGAATCACGTCCTCTAGCCGTTTTGTAAGTCTCCTATGGTTGTAGCATATAAGCGCGCGAAGAGTGTGATGATAGGCCGTAAACTGACTTGGAAAGAACCTTGGCACTCTTGCATTGATCGAGCAGTCTCTGTAGAGGTTGGAAGAGCTCGACTTCTGGGTCATATCCGCCCATATCAAGGACGACGTCTTGATCACGCAAAATAGCCGCAACGGAGGTCTTGGTAAGACCTATCGATGCAGCAAACGCATCCAGGTCGTGTTCGAACGACAGAGCGTATCCAATCTCCCGTTCACCGAGATCTTGGTCGAATTCGCTAAAGTACGTCTCGTCAAGGTGATCAAACTGTGCCTGCAACCTATTTCAGAACCACAGTTAATGGTATCCTACGTGCAGAGGGGTGGGCTTACTTAAGTACGTCGCTGACAAACTCCATTTCCCTAAATTCGTCCCGGCGTAAAAGATCGACATGCATATCGATGCGCTTTTCCATCGGTGCGATCTCGGGGAATATACGGCCAATATTCAGGAACGAAACTGGGTCGCAACGACGCAGGATTGCAGAAAACCGCTTGCAGAGCGTTGAGAGACTTGCCGCGCGGCCTCTCATCTGTTAGTCACCGGGCTGAGTCAGTACCTTCGAAATAACGAAAGGAATACAAGGGCGTACCTCGCAGATTCCGACGAGAGTTTCTGAGACATCGCCGTTGAGAGCCTCGGGAAGACCGTGAGCCTGGCCCACGATGGTATTGATGAGGTCCGTTTTGTAGCTTAGACGCTGGAAGAACAGATAACAACTCGTGGCGTCACTGTCGGTCTCCACATAAAGTTGAGGCAAGTATGGCTATCATCCCAGAAACCTCTTTCATTAATCTCTCGTACTCATCAGAGACGCGCGTACCTGTACGATGCCAAGTAGCTCTCTGGCCTCTCTCGCTTCCAGCTTACGTAATTCGAGTTCAACCGACCTGGCTTGATTCTTGGCCGCCGAAGATTGGAGCTTGAGATTGAGGGACATCATTGCCGCGCTTTGGGACGCGGCTGTCGCGGACTCGTGCTGCGCGGTTTGAGTTTGGGTCCTGAGAATGTCAAGTTCACTAAAGAAGAACCAGAAGGGTAAGACAAAGGATATAAGGGGTAGACCAGGAGACAGTACCTCTGCAACTGGAAAACGAGCTCGCGGAACTGGCCAATCGTACCGTCGAGATCTTGACACGCATCTTCTAGCGTCGAGATCTTCTGAAGATGTTCTCGTATCTGGGAGTCCCTCGAACCTGGACGGAGGTAAGTGGACATTGCAAAATATAAGCTAGGACACACCAATTTCCTCTTGAAGCATCTTCTCCGTCTCAATGTGATTCTCCTCCAGTTCGTCGTTGAGCTCCTTGAGCGCCTCGAGATCTTCAATAGTAATGCGCATTTCTTCGATTTTCTCCCCGAGTATGAGGTTCCGTTCAGTGAGTTGGACAAGCATCTCTTCAGCGCCGAGAGCATCATCCAGCTGGACCTTGAGATCATCGATTTGAGTCTCGGCGTTGGACAACTTGATGAGTGTAGATTCATATTGCCCTGTTTGACGAGTCTATGAGGTGGAATGCAATGAAGGTAAATGACGAACCTTGGAGGTCGTCTATACCTGTGATATCCTTCTCCATCTCGGCAATTCGCCGGCGTTGTTCTTGCTCAGTCTGTTGGGACATGTCCCGAAGACTAGAGATAACAAAAAGATCTGGCCTCGCCGTTCAACAGCAAGAGCAAGAAAGTATACGTACCGAATGAGAGCCTCCTTAAGGCGCTCATTCTGCTTCTCCAGTTGAATATATGGCATTGAAGATTTGGCATTTGATTCAGCTTCTTCACCAGCCGCTGTTAAAGAGGGTTCAGTAAGTCTCGACACAACGATCACCGCCCAAAAGACAGTATTCACATCCGCCCTCCTTCAAAACGGCCACTTCCACCTCCAATTGTGCCAACTTCTCCTTCACCTCTTCCAGCTCCGCCTCCGCCATTTCTGCCTTTTCCTCTGCGACCTCTTTATCCAACATTGCCATCTCCAGCTGTTCCTGCGCGTCAATACCTCTCGTGTCTGAAAGCTGCGCGAGTTGCTGGGTGTCTGCGAGCTCACGCCGAGTAGCGATGAGCTCCGTCTGCAGTTGATTGAGTTTGGCTTGAAGCTTTGGGCGAAGAGCGACGAACGATTCTGCCTCCGAGAGGCGGGTCTCAAGTTCACGGATATGACGAGCATCGTCTGCGCGCTTCACTTCAAGGACGCGAGTTTTGACGCGTAATTCTTGTAGTTCTTGGTCATCAACAATGCGCTGCGTAGGATAAGTAATATGCCCAAGTTAGTGTGTTAGGTTAATGAGATACTTACTGTTACAGTGGGAGAGGAAGGCTCCCTTGTTACGGACGGCGCGCGTCCATCACTTGTGGTCTTGGAAGAGGGCACAGGATGCGCTGAGGCGGATCCATTCGTAAGAGAGGACGCGGACGCCGTCGGTGCAAAAGGAATTGAAGGCGCTGATATTGGGACAGCGGGCGGGGGTTGGAGTGGCTGGTGCTGGGATCGGGGTGATGCAGTCTTCGGGGGAAGAGAAAGTGGCGACGTGGTCCGCTGTGTAGGTACGACGATGGTTTTTTCTTGCGGAGACAAAGAAGCGGTGCGAGGAGTCTGGGTAACGGGACTGAGAGAACCACTGCTGTCTCCGGGATGCGGGAACGACTTGCGTGGCTGAAGAGCGAGCGAAGGGAGGCGTTTCGCTGGAGAATAAGGGGCCGCGAGTCGTGACGTACGTGGACTTGCAGTCCCGGATTGACCGGACGGATGTTGCATCGAGCCTGTCTGTGACTTGACTGGGCTAGACGATCGTGACGATGAAGAAGCAGCACTCGACCGCAAAGAAGTGGCTCGTGCTAAACCGGTACTTGGGGTTCGGTGATGGCCCGGGATAGATCTCGCTACGCTCGGTTGCATCCGCTGGTGACAGGAAAAGTGTGTTGCTCCGTCAGCCGCCTCTTGGAGAACTGGAAACTCACGTTCATAGGGGGCTGCTCAGGCTCAGCCGCAATGAGTTTGACCTGACTCGGGCGAATGAAGACGCCATGCGCTGGTTTACAGGAGAAATATGCGATCCCATGTATGGAGCCATCGTTCTTTCCCTTGGGCTCGTACAGCTCAATACCAACCCATTTACCCGGCGCGAAAGATGTTGTCCCGCAGAAACGGACCACTCCCCGGCCCGTAGGGATTTCCACGAAAGCACCGATTGGGGGGTCGACGGACGACATTCTTGAGGAATGTCGAGTCTGTCTAACAAACCCAAAATGTGGAGGCCAAGGGCGAGCAAAGGCTAGTCTATGTTAGTAGAGGCTCACTGTGAACTAGGGCACGCTCAAACTTTGGTGACTTGACATTTGGAGCGCTGACAAACAGACGCAAACAACCGAGCATCCAGCGGCGGTGTGGAGGAGGGCAGCAACTCTGCGACACCGATCATCTCCTCTGTTGCTGTTAACGACGGTGTCAAGCATCTTAGGATTCTGCGCGGACACGAGAAACCACCTTCCAGGAGACGCGCAGATGCAAAACGGACGTCATGCACAAGGTTAGGTCTTCTCAGTTCTGCACGCCTACAAGCCCTTATGTCCTCACATAGGCATTGATTTGTCGCCTGCATCTAGAACGAGAGGTTGGCAGGGATCAGATATTGGCTCAGATGCCGTGACAGAGCGAGGTTGGGGCTCGACATCCATGTCGGACCCTTCATCTAATCAGACCACCGACGGTCGCGGAGAGAATGGTACAAGTCAGGCCGATGGCAGACCACACGGCTCAGACGAGACATTACCCGATCAACTACCCATCATTCCCTACTGGTCCGCTAAGCGTCATCTGACTTGCGGCAATCCCGTCCCTCGCTCTCCGCACACTGCAAAGCTCTTTCCTTGGCGTGGTTCTGCACCAGGGAAACTCAAGACCGCAAATGCTGCGCTCGTCCTGTGCTTGAATATAGATGTTGATCCTCCAGATATCATCAAGACCAACCCCTGCGCCGTTCTTGAATGTTGGGTCGATCCGCATACGCTACCTTCACACAAAGCCCTAGAAGCCATTGGTACAAATCTTCAACACCAATTCGAAGGCCTCAGTCTCAAGATTCCATACAAGCCAATTTTAGACCCGTCGTACGAGGACCTACGTAGATTCTGCATGACCCTACGTAAGCAGGCCAAGGACGAGACCGTGTGTTTCTACTACAATGGGCACGGTGTCCCGAAGCCAACGCCAAGCGGCGAACTGTGGTGCTTCAACCGCAATTACACACAATACATCCCCGTCTCGCTCATGGAAGTTCAGAGCTGGCTTGGATCACCAGGCGTCTACATATGGGACTGCTCGGCTGCTGGTAACCTCCTCACTAATTTCAACAACTTTGCCGAGCGACGCGACCAGGAGGTATTTACAACTCGCGGCGGCTACGTCGATGGTATGCAGCCCTACATGAATTCTCTCCAGCTTGCAGCTTGTCTTGCCCACGAACATCTACCCTCGTGTCCAGAACTCCCTGCGGACATTTTTACTTCCTGCCTTACCTCGCCTATCGATATTGCGCTTCGTTATTTCATTATGACGCATCATCTTCCCAATAATATTACTCCAGACATGGTTATGCAGCTTCCAGGGGACCTCAAAGACCGCCGAACGCCATTGGGCGAGTTGAACTGGATCTTTACTGCCATCACGGATACGATTGCATGGACGACGTTCCCGCGAGACGTATTCACACGTCTGTACCGATCCGACCTTCTCATTGCCTCCCTGTTCCGCAACTTTCTTCTCGCGGAACGTATCATGAAAAACTACCACTGTACACCCCATACTTATCCTCCTCTTCCAGCTACGAATACCCACTCACTCTGGGCAGCATGGGATCTTGCAGTCGACACATGCCTTAGGCAACTTCCTGATCTTTTCGCGAAAGCTCCCGCGATCGGCAGTGCTCCAGACACCCAAGTCAGTCCACGGACAGGTCGCGTTGGGCAGCCCGGCCCTCGTGGTGCTCCGAACGGCCCACCATCCGAAAAACCCTACCAATACCTCCCAAGCCGCTTCTTCACCGACCAGCTCACCGCATTCGAAGTATGGATATCTCGGGGTGGATCAGCACTGACCAAGCGAGGGCCCATGTCTCTTCCACCCCAGAACGGTGGAAATGGGTTCGATGGCACAGACAGCGGGGGCAGCAGCCCTAATGGGATCATCGGAAGTGGCATAGGTACGGCTACCAGCGCAGATGGCCGCAGCGATCTCGTTCCACGCAAACCACCCGATCAACTACCTATTGTTCTCCAAGTTCTCCTGTCTCAACCTCATCGTCTCCGTGCCCTTATCCTTCTCTCCCAATTCGTTGACCTCGGACCCTGGGCTGTCAATCTCGTACTCACCATCGGCATTTTCCCGTACATCTCCAAACTTTTGCAAGCGGCCGGTCAAGATTTGCGTCCCGTGCTCATATTCATATGGGCAAGGATCCTCGCTGTCGACCCAAGTGTGCAGGTTGACTTGCATAATACTCAGGGCTTCAAGTACTTTGCAAATGTCCTTGCGCTGACTGATGATCAACCTCAGCACGCTTTACCCAACAGCTCTGAGCACAAGGCAATGTGCGCGTTCATATTGTCGGCTGTAGCAAGGGACTACTATAATGGTCAGATGGCTTGTTGGAGGGAGCGAGTGTTCGATAACTGCTTCGACAAATTGGACGAAGGAGATTTTCTACTCAGGCAGTGGAGCGCCTTGTGCATTGGGCAGATATGGGATGGTAACGATGAGATCAAGGTATATGGTGTCGATCGGGGCACACAGGACAAACTTATCCACATGCTATCGGACGACTCGCCAGAAGTACGAGCTGCCGCTCTGTTCGCCCTCGGAACTTTCTTGGGTGCGAGTGGTGCAGTAGATCCCGCCAAACTAGGGGGAGGAGGCAGCGGAACACAATCTCAGCTTGAGGAACGCATCCACTTTCGCATGGAAGTCGCGGTTGCGACAGGCGCGACACTGGCCGTGAAGGATGACGCAAGCCCAATGGTACGCAAGGAGCTGCTCGTCATCATAAGTTGCCTAGTCAAGGAATGGCGAGGGTACTTTGTAATCTGCGCTTGGATATACTGGGAGGAAGACAGGAAATGGCGAAGTGATACAGGTTCGCAGTCGCATGAGGAGGAGGTAACGTCCCAGGCTCTAGCTGAGTGGTTGGACGTGTTCGGAGACGACGACGCCGCACGGGAAGAGAACCGCGTCCTGTTATCTTCCTTCTTCACCATCTTCTCGGCGTTGCTCGAGTTGACGACAGATCCATATCACGAAGTCTCTACCCATGCACAGACTATTGCAGATTACATTATGGCGCTTCTCCTTGCCTCCCCCTTCTACCGACTAGAATGTACTTCTCTCGACACCCCTCCCGTACCGGTCGATCACAAAGGTGGCGCAGCTGCTGGCATGCATACTCGTGTGTCCTCCATGCAGTCCTCCCCACTCATGGAAAAACATCCACCTTCTCCCGTCCTTTCTCGGCCTGGCGTCCCGCGTGGTGATACCATGACCACACTCTCATCCGGCGTCTCCAGTACTATCCGCCGTACGTCATCCTTCGCCAACGCCCTACGAAGCCTTGCAGGCGGCATTACCTTTCCCACCGTGGAAGAAGTTCGTGCGCCGCCAAGTCCCATCCCTTCATCACAGCCGCGTCTGGATTGCCTCGCACAATCTCGTCCTCCGTCCCCAAATTTAAATATTGCGCAATATACGTCACCCTATTCTCGCCCTCCAACGCCCACGGCGACTCTCGTGGGATCGCAGCCCGCCTCACCGACGCAGTACAAGGCCTCTCCGGATTACCTTCCTTCACATGTTATGGAGGCACTCATGGAAGAGGACATGGTTCGCCTCCGAGCACGCCGTCGGACTGCGTCACATGGGAGACGCGGTATACCTGGTGTGACTGGGCCCAGTGGGGGTCTGAACAGCCCTTCTGGAAGTACGTTCTCTGTCGGCTCGGATGGGAGCAACGTACCTCTCGGATGTGGTACTGGGAATGGACTCCGCGATGTGCTTCCCTTGAAGAGCTCCTTTTTTGATTGGTGTTGTGAGTACTTCAAGGAGCCGCAGATGAGGGTACGTCGCACAGTGTTGCATTGGTAGATTGAGTCGATCTTACTTTTCGGTGACAATATAGCAAGCGGAGGCAGACGAACCTGGAAGCATTCAGTATAACTACCAGGTTTGGCGACAGCAGCGGAACGAACAAGTCCTCGCGGAGACACAGTCGCAAATCCTGGTCGCTGGCGAGTATTTCCTCTCTCCCTGTCGTTTGTCGAGCTCATTTCGTTCGAAGAGAGTTCTCGATGGGACCGCCCAGTTGCAAACCTCCAAGTAAACGGGATCCCACTTTGCATGGCGATGCATGCGTATGACCCCCATCTTGTGATCATCAATGAGACGGACATGATCAGGTTGGTGTGTAGTGATAAATGCTCTCAGTGTTTACTAATGCGGAGAAGTGTCTGGGATTGGTCACAGCGCAGACGCTTGAACTATTTCTGCAACGGAAATGTCAAAGGTACCAGTATAACGTCTCTTCATATCATCAACCAAGACGTGGGTGGTATCATTATGACTGGCTCAGGTCTGTATCTGGTGGCTCGGGACTAAGCTGTGTTTTCTGAGACACGCCTTACACAGCCGATGGTATCGTCCGCCTGTATCGCAACTACGATTCGACTGTGGATCAGGGGCCCGTGCAAATGGTCAGCTCTTTCCGCGGTCTGAATGTAATGATCAACGTGCGGAGAGGCAGCGGCCTTATCATGGACTGGAAGCAGTCCGGGGGGTCCTTGCTCGTGGGGGGCGACTCCAAGATCATAAGAGTCTGGGATGCGCACACGGAATCTCAGGTCTTGGTGAGAGTTCGAACACCACGGTCTGAATTCGCTCTAACTGCGGTGAACGTTTTCCAGGATCTTGAAACTAATGCTGAGAGCCCTGTTACATACATTACATCCGATTACGGCTCGTCTTCGACTTTCATTGCTGGTTTTGCGGATGGAGTGGTCAAGGTGTTTGATCGACGTCTCGAAGAGGAAGACGCGGTAGTGAGGTCGTACCATGATCATCACGCATGGGTCCAGAACGTGAAATACCATTCCAGAGTCCATGGGCAGTTCCTTTCAGCAAGGTAGGTGATTGCATCTTTGCTTGGCCACCAACTGATCAGCATCATTCACAGCCTTGCAGGCGACGTTCGTCTCTGGGATATCAGAGGGCCCGATCACGCAGCTAAGGTATGGGACCTACATCCCAGTGGTCTCTCTTCGTTCGACGTCCACGCCCAGACGGGCGTTTTTGCATCGTACGTAGAACCAGGCTGTGCTAGTGACATCAGAATTAATCAAACCGAATGCAGAACGTCTGCCCTCACGCCTACGAACTGGAGACACCAACGACTGATGCTGCACTCGATATCCAACTCGGCCTCTCTATCTACGCTTAATCTAAGCACTGGTCTTTCGATGTACTCCCCCCGACCACCTTCACCGTACATTCCACGTTCTACCTCTTTTACTTTCCATCCTTCAGAGATGTTGTATACTATTGGTCAGCCCGACGGATCTGGTGCGTGTTCTCACTTGGTTGTCACCTTTACATCGCTCTGATTGTACACTACAATCGACAGTCAAAATTACGGGATGCAAGTTCGTCTAGAGGAGCTCGAAAATACCCTGCTGCGCTCTCTGGAGACCTGAACGAAGATCATCTAATCACCTATGAAACGCTCTACCTGATGTTTTCTGTAGCTGTCGCATTTATCTTCATCGATATACATCACCATGTACCGTACTTAGTGCATAATAACTTTTATTTGAGGATGTCGGAGTTCGGAGGTCAGGTCAAGCCATGATCACTGCAGATTGTCGTCCCAACACTCTTCTGGCTGCTGGCTCCAATGCACGAGGGCAGCTGGGCATCGGCTCCTGCGAAGACACTCATGTATTCGCGCCATGTACGTTCGCAGGTTCCACGTCGAACCAGCTCCCTCCTCAAACGCACCGAATCCTGAATCTTGTCAGCGGGGCGAACCACACCGTCCTGCTCCTCCAGCGACACGACGGATCCACTGACCTCTGGGGATGTGGAGACGGAAGCAAGGGCCAGCTTGGACATGAGTTATACGAATCTTCCAGACGTGACACCGAGCCTGGCTTCGTCTTCACGCAACTCGCGATGCCGCTGCATACAACATGCACACATCGGGGATACACGTATCGTCTCATCGCTGCTGCCTGGGAAACCACATATATCGTTCTCTCATGCGATACAGGATCTGATGTACTCATCTCCATGGGCGGAAATGACTTTGGAGCACTGGGCGTCGGCGGAGGGGAAAATGGGTCAGGCAGTGCTCCCAACATGCCAAGAGTCGTCAATGTCGAAGCTCTTCTCTCCAACAGCAATAAGCAAAGCGTCGATGGCCAAATCCTCCGCATAAAATCCCTGCACGCCGGACCACGTCATGTCGTCGTGCAGCTGCAGACCATCTCAGCCGAGGGGATGCTCTCATCACCGATACTCGTTGGTTGGGGAGCGTCCCGGCACGGTCAACTCGGGCACAAGACACAGGCACCGTTCTCCAGTTACCCCATCATCATACCCGTAGACATCGCAAGCGACGGTATGGTCTCATGTGCACTGGGCAACCAACACACTGTCATCTTACACGAATCCGGTCGCGTATCGGCATTGGGATCGAATAAGAAAGGTCAGCTGCGGGTGTTACAGTCCCCGTACATCCGCGAGATCGAATGTACTTGGAATGGCACTTATATGAGAGTGAGCGACGGCGGGAAGGACGTGCTTTGGTCGACGGGGAGCAACGCCAAGGGTCAGCTGGGTCGAGGTCAGGCCTCAGAGTCGATCTCGGAAAAGGTTGCACCTGTACAACTTCCAGCGGGGCACATCGGTACGATCGGCGCACTAGCTTGCGGCAGCGAACACGTCCTCATCCTCGCGTCTGGATCATCGGAAAGAAGACAGGGGCCTGTGGTCTTAGGTTGGGGCTGGAACGAGCATGGCAACCTAGGACTTGGTTCGTTGGTCGACGTTTCCAGCCCTACACGTATCTGGTCGGAAAACAATGCTCACTCTTCCAGTAAAGTACACTATATCTGGGCGGGATGCGGCACAAGTTGGCTACTTGTTTCATAAAAATACACCAGTGCGAAGAAAGCAAGGCGCCAGGCCAGGATACAGAAAGCGAGGCACAAATCAGATGCGAGGTCATGAAGCGGTAGAATAACCAGTTCTTGGAACGTTCTCTTGGTAGATTTACTGCCATCACCTTTGCAACACAATCTAATAAACACGGCACGTCTCTTCCGGGAGTCATACGAGACATCCTCGAATCGAATCCGACACTCTACGCACCGCCAGGGAAGCCACGAGCACCGGCAGCGCTCCGGAGTTTGTGCACGACGGTATTGGCAACGGCCTCCAGCTCCTTCTGCTTGGATTCGTATTCCTGCTGGGAAGCGTCCTGGGAGTCATCAAGCCACGAAAGGGTATTGTTAACAGCAGCCTCAACGTCTGCAATGCAGTGGCGAAGGCTATACGCATACGACTCGAGACCATTCTTCGCTTGGACACGAGTAGCAATCCTTTCGTCCCAGGCTGCAAGACAATAACGTGTTTGAATTCGGGGTTAAGATGCAACCAGAACCGGAATCTAACCTTTATCTTCCCCAGCCATCTTAATCATGTGTTCAATTTCTTCCTTCCGCAAACAATCTATGCCGGAGATGGTGATGCGTTTCGACTGTCCGCTAGTCTTTTCGGTAGCGGAGACATATAAGGCACCGTTACCGTCGATATCAAAGCTGACTTCAATCGCAAGGGTTCCAGCAGGCGTGGGTGGTACGGGAAGTTCGAACTTGCCAAGGAGAGTGTTGTCCTTTGCCCAGAATTGCTCACCCTCGTAGACCTTGATGAATACACGGGATACGATTGGAGGACTTTGAATATCCTGCACTCGTTCATGCTCACGCATGTCGTGTCGAGCCAAAACACCAAGCTGGTGGTCGGAGGACGCTTGAACCGCGAAGATTTCGCATTTCTTAGTAGGAATGGACGCATTACGCTTGAGGAACGCGAACATAAAACCACCAGCAGTCTCAATACCGAGTGAGAGTGAAACAGTATCAAGAAGCAGAATATTTTGTAACCTTGCAGACGTGTTTCCGGAGAGGACGGCTGCCTGGATAGCAGCCCCGTTGGCAACAGCTTCATCGGGGTTGACGCTCTTGTTGAGCCGCATGCCATCGAAGAAATCTGAAACGAGCTTCTCGATGCGGGGGATGCGCGTCGAACCGCCAATCATGACGATTTCATGAACATCACTCTTGCGGATTCTCGAGTCCCTGAGAACTTCTCCGACAGGCAAAAGAATCTTGCAGAACAGATCCTGACACAGATCTTCGAAGTGGGCACGAGTTACCGACGAGTTGAAATCGATTCCGTCAAACAGGGAATCTACCTCGATGAAGGCTTGTGTAGTGGACGACAGAATGCGCTTCACACGTTCGCAAGCATCATGAAGACGGCGGAGGGCACGGGGACAGGAGGTGAGATCTAACAGGGTGTAAATATCATAGAAAAGCCAAAGTTTTGAAACACACCTTTACTTGTCTTGCGCTTGAACTCCTGAGCGAAGTGGGTGATCAGACGGTTGTCAAAGTCCTCACCACCCAGGTGAGTATCACCGGCCGTGGCCTTGACTTCAAAAATATCTTGCTCAATGGTGAGAAGCGATACGTCGAGAGAGCCTCCACCGAGGTCGAAAATAACGACGTTGCGTTCGCTTGAGATAGGTTTTCCCAAACCGTACGCAAGGGCGGCAGTTGTAGGTTCGTCAATGAGGCGGAGGACTCTCAACCCGGCAATAGTTCCCGCGTCCCTGGTAGCTTGCCGTTGCGAGTAGCTGAAGGTAGCTGGACAAGTAACGACAGCGGCGGTGACGGGGTGGCCCACATAGGTTTCTGCGGTCTCCTTCAATTTGAGAAGAATCATGGATGAGATTTCTTCTGGCGACTGGGGATGCAGCTTAAGGGTACTAATGTATCACAAGCTCAGCACTCACGAACTTCCTGGTCTCGCCACGGTAGTCAACTTGGACGTAGGGCTTGCCATTATTGCTGAAGACTTTGAAGGGAAAACGTCTAATGTCGGCCTGCACTTTGGGATCATCGAACTTGCGACCGATGAGACGTTTTACATCGAACACGCTGAATACTCATTCGTCACCCACTACCCAAGGTCACCCATCAAGTACTCACGTATTGCGAGGGTTCACAGCAGCTTGGTACTTTGCAACATCGCCAATTAGCCGCTCGTTATTAGAGAAGGAGACGCAGGACGGGGTTGTACGGTTACCCAGCTCATTGGGGATGATATCGACTTGATTGTTCCGCCACACTGCAACGCAGCTGGTGCAAGCGATCACACCAATGGCTCTCTACAATAACAAACACAACACTTACGAGTGTGTCGTGCCAAGATCTATACCGACGGCAACTGGCATTCTAGTGGACGCGACAAATTATTCCTTTGTCCTCTGTGGCGTGTTGAGGTTATTGACGTGTTGAAAGGATAGAGAGATGCTACCATATACCACGGGGTCCTCCTTGATAAAGACAATCTACGGCACAGGAAGATGTCATACGGCCGTATTGGACGTAGTGTATTACGGGGTGTTCCGCGGGCGCTTGCAAAATTGCACTTGCAGCAGGGGGTCATAGTTTCGAAAATGGCTGCTGAAAGACGATCACTTGGTGCGATCACCTGCCGGGGATGGGCTTATAGTTACTTCACTTGAGCTGGACATTGCGACCTCGATACGGGAAAGATGCAATGATCACCAAGTTCGGGATTAGACCAAGTTGCGTGTCCAGGGGTCATCTGTGGGCGTTGGTGCGCTGGCTCGCACTGCCCACTGCGGCCCGGTAGGAAAAGCCCCACCACATATGACTGGGGACGACTGCATTGTGTTTTTGGAGTAGTTCGTCGTGTATGGCGGATATGTCATGGCGGTTTTGTCTGGAGTTGTAAGGCTACCCGTGTGTTTGTCCTCCGATTCAGTGGCAGCGAACGACTGTAACGGCCATCGCCGCGACTGTCGTTGACGCGGCCACCAAACGACTGCCTCCAGCGCCGTGTCACGTCCGATAGCGAGTGCAACAGAAAGCCGATTGTTGCCCGCTGGTTTGACGTCTCCAACAGAGCTGAACGACAGTTGAGGAAGATGGTATGAGATGTTGGGTCCTGACCCCATCTACCACCCGGCCGACATCACAAAAATTGCAGAAATCTGGTATTGCCGGATATATGCGGTAGCACAGGGCAGAACAAGAGAGAGTACGATCTTGTCATCTCTATGGATTCACTTCAGTCTAAGAATACACCCGAGAGAGGGAAAACTTTATGAATAGTAGATACATGAAGACAGTGTAATATCGAAAAGATAGGATTTCGACAATTCAAGATAACACAAGATTGATCCACAGCCTTGAAACTTGAAATTTGATCACACTATGCAGCATGGGTAGTTAACTTAGTCGAGCTTCTCGGAGTCACGTTGTAAGATCCGATGAGTGTACCCAGAGGGTCGATTGCACAACTTGGCGCCTGTTGTGGCGATTCGGACAACCTGGGTGTTGAGTCAGTCGCAGGTGGATGAGTTAAGCAGGTACCGTTGACACGATAAGGGACTCGGGTGCTCAATATATATGCATAGTCTTTGAGGCGGATGGCGAAACGGAAGCAGTCCCAGATGGTTGCTCGTGGCAAAGTTGTAGGCACAGGGTCTGGAGGTGGATGAAAGAGATCAACGGCCTCGTCCGTACACCAAGTCCAAGTTCCCACGATACTGATCAATAATGACCAAGCGGACTTGTGAAACTTGTCCACCACCTGCAGTTACTAGTCGCTCACCATCCCCATCACATTGTCATTTCCAACGCACGACGGTCTAGATTCATATCCAAGTGCTCGTTTTTGCAGGTCACATCCTAACCCCGCACTCAGGCTGCCAATGGTCGGAGAAGTTGCGGACTCGAAAGGTGCATATATGCACATGTAAGTATGTGTTAGCTATGCTGATCATCACGATGACGGTGGCAACATAGTTCCTGTCATGTTGGAAGTCCTCTCAAGTACCTGTGAGCCTACACTTGTTTTGAAAACCAAGATTGTGGGACGTTGCTAACATGCTACTCACTCGTTCACTACAGCCCTTTGGAACCAAGCATCTGAACATGATCGTTACAAGGTTAGTATATGCTGCCCTCGCTTGATGGCCTTAAAAATGCTATGTATGTCTCTCTACCAGGCAACTGATCTCGAAGTTGGTCCACCTGCATCTGTTGACGCGAGGATTAGGGTTATCAATTTCACTTCAAGCGTCATTCGAACGCGGTCGGCACATTTCTCTCTTTGTCATCTGGTTTGCTACCATTTTCCTGTCCTTACGTGTGGTTATGAGATCGTTGGTAACATTCCATGTATTATATTGATTGGTCATGACAATAATGCAAAGTCTGCTGTATCTGATTTATCTGCTCGAGAAGTCAATATCTTAGCATATCGTAGCTGTCGGGAACTGTCTCAATTGTCGACAACTGCCTGAAATCTGCTTTTTCATCTGGAAATCAGAACATTAGGATGGCCATCTCTGGGTTGGCTCTTCGCGACACATCCGACAGTCCCAACAGCTACGATATATCCCGAGATTACCATGTCAGGTAATCTCTGGTCTCTGCAATTTTTGTGATGGAGCTGCCAGCTTCCATGTACTCCAACTGCGGTCACTGGACTTTATCCTCATGGCCTTTTGACTGGAACGGAATGCCGGCGAACCACTACCGGAACAAAGTAGTGCAGCTTTCAATGTTGCTCAGATTAGTTTCCCTAGCGCCTGGTGTTATGAATGTGCAGGTTGGTCTTGGTCGGTCACTTGAACACTCGATATTCGACTAAACTCTCAGCGCTCTTACTACGGCTCCCACAAGTTCAACCAAGTATATCTTGGGTGATCTTCCTCGCAGAATACCGGTAGTTACGCGAGGACACCGAATTCCTTAACTTCATTGTGTTCCATACAGCCGTCATATGACTATCAGAAGACCAGGATGCATGTGCATAAATGCATGTTTCAATGCCGACAGAGTCTCTATTTAACTGCAGCTATCACGAGGGCCGCCAGCGTCTTTCAACTCTCTTATCCTCCTGTTACCCAGCAGTCCACTGTTGCAAGTCCATCATGGTGGTCGGAGACGTACCGACCAGTCGAAGAGCGGTCCTGCTCGCAATTTTCATCGCATTTGGTCAGTTCAGGACCACGTCGTATATATGGGTGCTTACACACTGTCCATCTCCTAGGAGGTACCTTTCTTCTAGTTGAGTCGTGGCAAAATCAAAGTAAGTCGATGTTACCATCATCTTTCATTTTACTGAGGTGCCATGCAGGTTGAAATATCTTCTAGGTTTTCTATTCGGATACGACATGGGCGTCATATCTGTACGTCCTCTGGTAACTGCCTTACGCCATCCTACTTACTTCTGACAGGGCTGTTTGATCATGCCTGACTTCGTTAACCGCTTTGGACAAACGGGGGCAGACGGAAAGGCATATCTTTCGAGCTCAAGGCAATCGATCATCGTTTCTTTGCTTTCTGCAGGGTGCGTGCATCATCATGGTACTTGACTGTTCACGAATTTTCTACAGGACATTTTGGTAGGTTTGAGTGATAATTTCTATCGCGTCAACGGTGCACTGATACCCGAAGGTTAGCGGTGCAATCGCTCAAGCTTTTACTGCGGACCGTCTTGGACGCCGAGGGTCAATACTTTTCTGGTCTGCCGTATTCACCGTCGGTGTTGCGATCCAAACGGGGACTACGCACTCTCTCATTCAACTCGTCATCGGTCGATTTATCGCAGGTCTTGGGGTTGGATCCATGTCAGGTATAACGGATGCTGTTGATTACTATTCTGGAAAGATTAACTTCAGCTGTCCAGCACTGGTTCCTCTTTATAATGGAGAGACTGCCCCTAAAGCCATTCGCGGCACGATCCTGGTCATATATCAGGTACAGATTATATCAGGGTACAGATTTAGGTCGTTGTTTTTTGGCCCATGTGCTGATAGAAACCTGATAGGATTTTCCTCAGCTACCTTTTTGAGCTTGGTAGCCATAATGTGAATACGTCAGCTTCTTGGCGCATACCAGTAGGCCTGCAAATGGTTTGGGGCCTCATCCTCCTTTCCGGCATGTTCTTCCTTCCGGAATCACCGTGCGTTCTTTTAAACATAACCTCCCCTCCCAACTGTTGAACTATACATGTTTAGCCGGTATTTGCTGGGAACTGGCAGACGTGTTGAAGCGCGAAGCATTATTGCTGAACTGAACAATGTTCCTCAAGATGATGCTCTAGTGATCGAAATAGTCGAAGAGCTTGATTTCGCCATCAAGGCTGAGAACGAAGGTGGGAAAGTCACTTGGTTGGAGTGTTTCTCTCCGAGAAATGCCATGTGGCGTCGGACGATCAATGGCATGATGTTACAATTTATCCAACAGCTGAATGGACAAAACTTTTACTGTGAGATAAGACATATTCGCGATGAACCAAGTGCTCATGCAGAATATCATAGATTATTACGGAGACATATTTTTTGAAAGCGCTGGGGCTGGGTGCGTGATAGGCATCTGTCACTTTGTCCAAGTATCATAACTATTGGAAAGTCTCTCGCCCTACGTCATCCAAACCATTCTAGGTGCAGTCTCTGTCGCAGGTACGCTTCCAGCTCTTTACTTTATCGAAACTTGGGGTCGCCGCAAGGTAAGCAACTCAAACCTTTCTTCTGCCCAAAGGTCTGATTTCGTGTAGTCTTTACTCCTTGGTGCTTTTGGACAAGCGGTTTGCGCTTTCATCGTGAGTACAAGTGTCGCAACTGCCAAAAAGAACAAGAACAACTCATTATGACGCAATTGAAAGGTTGCTTTAGTCGGCCATTATTGCCTTGCACCAGCTGGCACAGCAGATTCGGACCTCACATTGCGGAACAAGGCTGGGGGAGGCGTTGTCATTACGTTTGCAGTTCTTCAGGTTTTCATCTTTGGCACAACCTGGGGACCTACACCATGGGTGTACCTCGGGGAGTCGTTCCCACTGCGCGTACGACCCAAGTCCATTGCACTCGGTAGCGCATCAAGTCAGTCCTCTTCGGTGTTTTTTTCGGAGCAGGGTAATCAATGCTGCCCTTGCTTTAGATTGGTTCTGGAACTTTATGTTGTCCTTCTTTTCCCCGAGGATCGTGGCTAAGTGAGTTCTTAATTATTCACTGGGCTACATCGGAATTAACGCATCTTAGGATCGGCCCTCTGATCATGCTTGTCTTTTTCTCCATGCTCGTTGTTGGGTTATTTTATGTGTATTTTGCTATCCCCGAGACCAAAGGACTGACGTTGGAACAAGTAAGGTCATCTCCTTAGATTCAGTTCCCTGAGTTGAGTTGTGGGCCCCAGGTCGATGAGCTGTACCGCTCTGGACTTCCGGCATGGCGAACAGTGGGATGGAAGCCAGTGGAGAAGCATCATGAAGTCCATGTTCATGAAGTACACGAGAAATGATTGCTGCAGGATAAGGTGGCGCAATCTCGTAGTGTACGTCTATGTGTCAGATCCTTGTCATCTTCATACTGCCTGTATAAACAACCAATGCATTCTTGCTGTCCCGTGCGCTGACCAGCTCATGCTACACGAGCCGACATGCAGATATCTATGTCCACGACTACCACACCCCGACCACGCAAAGTAACATCCCGCTCGGCTCTGGGAAGTAAAGGAATCATCCGGCTTTTCTGGACATCTAGCCCCTTGTTACCAAAATACCGCTGACTCTCGTAGCTCCAGCAATAGTTAGCTCGTGCCCAGTTGGCCATTCCGTGCAGATATCGTTTGAGTTGCGAGTCTATTAAAGGACCCCATGATGGCACCTTGGATAACCCATCAATGAATTTGGTCTCTATCTCAGCGTGGTAACTCGCAGCCCGGGACATCGCGCCACTGCTGTCGAGACCAGTTTCATGCATGATCGCCGAAATGAGGTTATGGTTCTTGTCGCCAGTGGCTTGTTCTCTGTTGTACGATGCCATGTCCTGATGTAACGCAACTTTCAACGACGCTCAGTCTACAATAACAGCGGAAGATGAACTCACGTTGTCAATGATCACCAATTCGGTGATGCAGTTGATAAGCTCAACTACGGTAGGATGATAATAAGCCTCGTCCGGGAGGTCCATGTCAAGTTCAAAGATCACGAACGCAGATTGGACTCCGACGGTCAATCGTCTGACCTCTAGATATTCTTGAATATTGCGACGCGTCCCTTTATCACGGTCGGTCGCTTCTACTACGACTCCGCGAAGGTAAGCGACGTAATCGTCGATGAAATGACGTTGGGACGTTAGAGATGCAGACTTGATAGCCCGTGACCAAAACCTAAGCGCCATGCAAACTACTGGGCGTTCCATGAAACAAAGTGTACGTACTGTCGGACAATCTCGCCTAGAACAACTTCACCAGTTGGGCGTGGCTTGGAGGGGCACTTCAAAGCGTCAATGATGATCTCGACTACCTCAGCGGTAACGGTAGAGTCCTCCACGTCCGTGTACTCGTCCACGATAAAGTATACGACGATGAGTTCACATGCAATGCGAAGCTGTTCTGTATGGGGATTAGGGTGCCGGCAGGCCACATCATGTCTCAGGACAATACCTCTAGACGCATCTGGATAGGCTAAAGCCGCAAGGCGGGCTTCAACACGGGATTAGATATGGTTAATGCTCGACGACGAAGGACTCACCAAAATCGCACTTCTCGAATGCTCTTAGGGACTGACTAGTCAGGGCATCAAATTTGCGGAACCATTGGTCAGCTTCCGCTTTGATCTGCTCGTAGTGAGGATTGATCCTGCGTGACCAGGGCCATTTAGCCATGGTGTCAGGGATATAAATCATCTCGGGGAATGGTGGATTCATGTGCTAATGAAAGAAATTAGAAAAAAAGTAGAAAGGAGGCCACCGATAGCTGTAGTCACGACCGACTTTTTGAGCACCAGTGCAGCAAGTCTGCGAAGAACGAAGACAGGCCGGACACTTGACTGTACGAGCGAGAATGCGATGGCTGATTGCGACTCAGTGGCGAGTTGTTCAGCACGAGAATTCCACGAGTTGATGTCGACATGTCGCTTGTGGACCCATGGATGAATGAAGTTCGGATCGCATTATCTGGTGAGGTGCTTTGCATGCACCTCGCATCGTGTTGCATGTCGTGGCATCGGTCATCGATCCGAGCTCGAAACACAGATCCTGGGACATTGAATGGTTGGCCAACAATTCACAACTCCACACTACGTGATTCTGAAAACCGCAAAGGCGACGCCGGCGAGACCTGAGCTTTGTCAGCGTAGTCGGCCGAATATATGTTTCATTTCATGCCACCACGTCCAACGGACATCGGGGAGAACCGATCGCCGATAACGGCTCCAGAATTAATATTCACTCACTCTGGAATGATTTTGAGAAAATCGAAATTAATCATAGCTGGCAAACTCACTGTGCGATACAAGCTGATAGATCGCATCGTACCGAACTCAGTAGCGCAGAATTACTACCAGAGGCGTACACTGTGTACAAGGATCCGGAGTGATGGACGAAAGAACGTGCTTGACGTGGATGTACTTGCAACGCCCAGGTAGAACTCTAAAGACTTGTTCCAAACTTTAATGTTCACTCCAGCAGAACACCTAAAGAATCTCTGTGAGAAGCACAACCAACCAAAGCTGGCGGCCTTACTGGTCTGAGACGCAAGCCGATATTCCGCATCGTACAGAAGCTCGCTGCCTAGGTCAGAATGGCACGCCAAGGACGGCGGAATAAACGCCAAGATGGTTTATGGAATGTGTTTCGGAACAGTCTTGACAACGTGGACCACTTGCGCTGTTTCATCGTTTGAATGGCACCTGTTGGACGCTCCATCCTGCCTAGAAAGTCACAGTCTGCTTTCAACTCCTCGAGATCATCAGACTTTACAAATGCACTGCAAGACTAACCTCCAGCACCCCGTTTCCTCCTGATCATCATACGAGGGGGGCGGTCAACGGTCAAGAAACGTAGTGTTAGAATGCCCAAGATAGACTTTGCTTACGAAGAAAATCAAATGCAATAGCAGCATGCGAAATAATTAAGCCCACATAGACGCCCAGCAAATCCGGCAGGACATGACCGATGGTGGGAAAGGGTCTGCTGAGTCCCCTTTCGTCTTAATGCGCCTCCGAATAATAATATGGTACCAGGACTGTGCAATGAGGTCCCCGCATGTTCATCCCTGGTTTTGATAGTAACCACACGAACTTGCTGTATTATGCATCAAACCAATGAAAGTGAATGGCCGCTGTCAACGACCTGAATAGACTCGGTTTCTGGGGTTGCAACCTGTTTAACGTTGACCTGTCATTCCAATTACAAGAATCACCTATGTTAACGGGGGAACTGGGTAGAAACGGTGATAGTGAGCCATTACTGTAAACAGCCCACAAGCGGCGATACAGAAATTGTCACATACGCAATCTCCGCTGCACCCTCCTTCTCCCGCCTGCTCAAGTCATCTCATTCGCTAGCCAACCCTCCCAATCCCTTAGCACGACACCTAGTGCACCCGCATCCTCAACTCCATTCTGACCGTTCGCCTGGGCCGATTCTTTGCTTCCATCATTGCGCCGTCGCTGATTGTGTGGAGGGCCAAAGACACCTTCGGCGACTGCGCGTCGAAGGAATGGAACAAGGACGCGCGTATACGCTGCACCCGCTGCTCCGAGGATCTCTGTCTCCTTGATGTCACTCCCCTTGCAGCTCTTGGAATAACTCAATAGTCCTTCGCCGATCTTGGCCAGAGCGGATTCTAGAACGTCCAATATGCCATTCAGGGCACCCACAGGCGTAAGCATGCGCAACCTATTAAGTGCGCGTAGATGGGCGTTCAGAGCATGAGCCAATGGGGGGAAAGACGTTAATATCTGGGGCGGAGCATGTACCGCATTTGATGAGGGGATGCATATTGAGGAAATGGGGGGAAGGGGGTGTGATGATGAAATGAGCCAGTTGCTTGGAGGTACTGGCTTACTTGCTGATGTATACTTTGATATTATTGTAGTCCATTCACGATCGGCACCAATCCGTATATCGCGCGTGAATCCATCTACAACGGCGTCCGTGATAAGGGGTGAAAGGAGAGCACGAAATTCCTGTGCAAAGAGTTGGCTTGGGCACGCACATCAACTAAATGGATCTACGGCGTACCATGCCTACACGCGCCATTGCGGAGCTGCAATATGCGAGCTGGGTAGATAGCGGCGCGAGATGTGGATACGCGCGTCGAAGGTAGGTCTGAAGTGTAGGAAGAAGTAAAGAAAGGAGTGTCGGGGGGAACGTCTGCTTGATCACAGGGTCAGGGAGAGGACTATTCGAGGAGCCATTAACCGACGACAAGGATCCAGAATGCTGAGGTCGCTCGAGAAATATGGTCGTGTACTGGGTAACAAGGTCATATGCGCCCTCTCGCCACACATCAATGTACCTTTTCAGGAACCGGGCAATATCATCTCCTCGTCGGTCAAACTCCCTTTCCCTGTCTTCGGCTTTAACCCCCCCTATCGCATCGGCGTCTTCGGTGGTAGTGGTGGCGGATACACCAGCGTCCCTTTCTACGGCCTGAAGCGCGTTCTGGAGACACCCGATACGCGCGCCCACAAAAGCCAGGGCGAGTTCGTTTTCTGGCATAACTTGCATTCGTCGGAGAAACTGAACAGCTTTCCAAAACGCTGGCAGCTTTCGCGCAGGCTCGTGCAAGGTATTGAGAAGAAGGAGACGCATAGAATGCAATGAGGATGTTACTTCCATCTGTAGTGATCGCGCGAGCTGCAATGGTGACGAGCGCGTCGATGTGCCCTCCCCATCCGCCTCTTTCAGCTGCTTCTTGCATAGCGCAGAGAGTGTAGTTGAAGCATGGGTGGCCAGCGCAAGTGCCTCTGCATACAACCCATTTCGGATGCACGTATCGATCAGCACGGGGACATCAAGCAGGTCTTGAAGTTTATCATGTTGCTCGAGCACTACTCTAGCTCTTTGACGTTCTTCAATCACGGATGGCCCGCTTTTTTCACGGAAGACGCGTGCAGCATTGTCTAGGGCAGGGAGCGCAGTATCGAGTAGGGTATCCAACGATGCGTCAAGTGAGGACAACGATTTGAACAATGCTGTTGAAGTCTTGTGCAGAGATAAGAATGTTGGGTATGATGTATGCGTCAAGGCCGTCAGCGACGAAGTCAACGTATGGGATTGAGTAGAGAGCGCTGTTGGCGTTGCCTGTAACTCCGGCAATGCGAGCGAAGGTAGTTGAGCGAGATAGGCCTCATTGTCGGGATCGTCGAAAAGCTCGGAGGACGACAAAAGCAGGTCTGAGAGGGTCGTGAGCTCACCGTCCCCCGCGACGAGCTCGGTGGTCATCGTTGATGCAAGGAAAATCCGCGCAAAACATGTGCAACAAGTGAGGATCGAACTTACGACGTCGGCAGCCTCGGTGGCGTCAGGCACTATTCCGGGCGGTGTTTAAACAGTCTTGTCCCCTCGTTGGGTGGTCACGGGTGAGTAAAAGGTAGTAGCCTGGTGCAACGTCGAGAGGTGTATATATTGCGAACAAATCATGTGTAGATACAAAAACTATGTAAAGCATTGAAATACCGGAAGCGCGTGCGCGACCTGTTGTGTCTACTGTAGTGAAGTTATGAAAGTGCGTGTTGAATGACTACGGTTATGATTGCACAATGCATGGAAAGGAAATGGGTGGAACCTAGCGTATCCCAATGCTACAAGAGCTCAGATTAGTCGAAAGCAAAATTTTGCATAAAAGAAAATTAAGTTTAAAGTATGTCATAGGAAGAAAACGTCGTTAAGAAAAGTCTCCCCCATGTGGAATCTGTGCGTTGCTAGCATCACAGCCTAGCAAGTGCCTTTACTGTGCTGCGGACAAAAAAAAACAGGCAGAAAGCAAATTCGTGTTTCAGCATATCAGGTGAAGAAAAAAGTTTGGGGAAAGACTAACCATCATCGCACGATACACGCGGACATCGTTCGTAATGCATAGTTCAACGCCGCGGAAAGCGCACGCCATCTTCAGAGCCGCGAGCTGTGCATGCTTCTCTCCCTGATTCCAAATATTCACGGTCACACACTCCAATTCATCTCGCGTCTTGACAGCTTCGACGACATATTGTAGCGGCGTGTCTTGGTCCATCCCGAACGCGAAGGCCTTGATACCCTTCGGCAGCTGGCGGAACACGACCGGACACGTGAAAGCCCGTTCTGTGCGTAGCTCGCGGAGACGCTCACACTTGATGACAGCATTGGCATGTTCACGTGTCACGCAGGAAGGAAGCGCGAGCGTTCGCAGACCTTCGCCATGATTCCCGACAAGGTACTCCAACATCTCTAGACTCGGCTCGCGTTCGAGCTCGATCGCGCGTAAACTCTGGGCTTCCGCTGACGTACGAAGGAGCCATTCAAGGAAATCAAGCGACGGTTCTACTTGGCAGTTGAACTTGATCCTTTCGAGTTGACACGTGTACGGCGCGTGGGTCAGCCCTGGTGAGAGATGCGGCGTCTTGCCGGTGATAGAAAGGGAGTCTAGAGACGGCCAGATGTCTACAAGCTGAACGATTGAGTGGTCGTTGTCTGACCAATTGCTGAAGTGTAGTGAGGTTATCGATGGCCCACCGCGGAGCAGCTCCAGGGTAGTCTGGTCGAATGAAGGTGCGGGACGGCGCATGCGTTCCAAAGCGGGACTGCCGACAATGTCTTTTCCGGGGTCCCCACAGCCATACAAGGCAAGGTTGAGCTCACGGAGATTTGGGCATAGTGCAACAGCAGTCGCAAAGGATATCTGTTTCAACGGACCGGGCTGATTGTTGTCAAGAAGGACACGCATTTGAACAACGGAGTCGCCGAGAGCTCTGCCGCGTTCCGTGGAGCGGTCGACGGCGGATGTAAAGGAGTTGTAAGCAGCCTGGGAGCAAAGCTGAACGCGTCTGAACAGCAATTTCTGGGCATGTAATGACCAGGCCTTGCAGACTAGGGAACAAGTTGCCAAGAGCTCGGTGTTTGATGTGTTGTTGTCATCCATGGATGACATCTCAAGGATGCTAAGCACGATCTCAAGCGGTATTCCGGTGGCTGGAACACGCGGCGTTGCTTCGCTTTCCGGGCACGGTGTGGTGACATGGTTGGTCACGAGGTCAAAGGATACCTCCTGTGGTTTTGCCTTGCAAGGACGTCAGTTTAGGGACGAAAGCGCGGTGCACATAGCCTCACCTTCGGGGGGGAAGGAGAGAATCGTAGAAAGTTGAAGAGACTCATGATATTCGTGAGGTAGGTCATGAAGAGCTGTATGAAGAGACGCAGAGAAGCAGCTTTATGCCGTTCGTTCCAGCTGCTGGCCCAAGGGCTCCAAGTGGGGGGGAGTATCTGTGAGACATTGGGGAGTATTTATACGATGGAGGACGATGGAACGTTGGCGCGCCTGACGGATCTGAGCACTGCATTTCGAATATACTCGGAGCGGAGAAGACGGTGACCTGCTGGCTTTCCATGGGCAAGTGACAGGACATTTGTGTTCGTCCAATATTGTGAAGACAAAAATATTGGCTGTATTTGGTAAACTTTCCTAATGTGGAATATTGACTGTGTGAAGCCTGTTCTCCTCCGTCGCCACGGATCCTCGCTGCCGTTTTCAATTCGACCAGGCTGTAGTAGTTGTAGTTTCCAGTTACTACCTGATGTTCATCGCTCATACGAGCTGCGCTATCTGATGGTTGGCACTGAGCCTTGCAACAGTTCGGATCTATCCTGAGTGACTGATTTCGTATGCGTATCCCAGTGCACCGGTACGTCCGCACTCATTGTTCTGTCCTGATTTGCAAAAGTCCCGTCTCCCACATACATATGCCAGTAAATGACTCGCAGCGTCATATCACTGGCTCGGACCTGCGGAAACGCACATTCCTGATGCGGATGAATCGTACGTATTTCATCCTATTCATCGAGTCAGCAATCAAGGTAAGTTTATCCAGCGGTATTCATATTCGCCGCATCCCGAGGGCGCGTTCCCAATCTGCACCCGAAACGATTCGGCGAAGACAATTACGGCATTTACCTCCGATCTTGCAAGGACGCGCATCACCCATCTGCCTTGCAGCACATGCTGCAAAACTGCTGTGGACCTATGAATCAATGTACCGCCTGCAACATTGCATTCCCACAACACGCATAGCGAGCAGCTTCGCAATAGGAATCACGTACCTTGCGCCACTGATTGGCAGTGGACCTCTCGGCTTGGCGCGTACGATGAGCTCATTGCAGGCTTGGGACATCGCTGAACAAGTTGCCGGTCTGGCGCAATTGAATATGGAAGGCTGACGAGACCTCGATGAGCACAATACGAAGCTTTTGCCTTGTCGAGAAGAGTACATTATGTATGTAAGAAATGTGCACTTGGAGGAGAACAATGCCAGCAAGCAAAAGTTGCCTCGCTGTCCGGCCTATGTCCGGTGGACTTTGAGGGGACACGGCAGCATGAGCGTTTACGCGCTACGTCGATGGCTGGACCGCGTCTTCTTGATGACTGAACCACTGACGGAGCGCTCCGGGGATGAGTGAACGTTGCCTATTTCAAATGCACGTCCTTCAACAGGGTAATAGAGCCATTCCGTTATGTTGGTTTTTCTGGAAGACGAGAGCCTCCAATTCTGCGTGTTAAAAATAAATTTATATATACCTACCTTCTTAATAACACTGCGCAACTCAATTTTGAGGGACGACAGCTGGGAACAGTAAGTAGAGGTTATACACTCATCTGCAGTCGAAATCAATGTCGAAGGACAACCTCGAAGCGATGCGATACGCGGTCACGAATAACGAGCTTGAGGAGGGGAGGTCACTGGTCGGCCCCGACATGCCGGGATTTGGTGCAATGGGCCGCCGTGCGAAGGACGAGTCTCATTAATCGTTTCTTCAAAGACCAGGGGCGCCGGTGATGGCCGCTGAAATCTACACAAGGGCGTAAAGTATCTGCATTAGTCTCGGTGCCTGCAACACGACTGGCTCGAGCTTGAACTATACTATTCAAGGCTAGCCAGAGAAGAGCTTCGTCGAGTTCTGAGATGCCTTTGCAGGCCATTGCCGCGGACAAAGAAGCTCATCAAAGAGCAAACATGAACATGATAGGACGCAAGAATTAGCATAGTTAAAGTTCTGCAAGGATCTTGTGCATGTCTTACTTATTCCACCTTGCATCCTTGACAGTACGTCCGCGGATGGGGGGAACAAGGGAGAACAATGTGCTTGATGACTGATTCGAGTGCGTTTTCTATTGTCTCTAGCCTGGACGGATGGCTTTCGTTCCTTGTGAGCCTGAGACAGGACACGACATGGATTGAGCCCGAAGTGAGATTAGATACATGGCCTCCATGAGGACACTGAGTTAGTCTGAGAGAAGGTTGTGTAACCTTGTATAACATGCTTATTGTTCTGTCGTGGAGCGGCGAGTCAGTGACACCAACTGAGCCGGGTTGGCATATCACCGTGTAAAGGATCGATCAATACAGCTGGATCCATGATGAAATTATACAGATGGTCGATGGAGTCGTACACGCCAATGAGAACAAAAAGACGATCCAGGGATGAGATGGGATGGGATATTGACCGTCGCCGATGCTGAGACTGAGCAAGTCCTGAGCCATGGACGATCGTAGTTGGGTCCCTGCAGCCACCAAACTCAAACAATGCCAATCACAAGTGGAGGTGGCGTGGAGGCAGCATGCCTGTGAAAGCCTGACCAGTCAGGCGCTTGCAAACGTCGACAATGTCCAAGTCAACACTCTCCTCCGTCGTCTCCAATCTCGTACGGGCATCAATGGGCTCGTCTGTATCATCATCGGTGACGGACGAAGACCTCGACAAACACGTCGCCGACCTCATCCTCAAAGAGGCCAAACAAAAAGCAGAGAGTTATGCACAGCTGGGCATAAAGGCCTATCTCCCAACTGGGTGAGTTATCTCGTGCGTCTAGAAAGCATCCTATACTGATACTCGTGTACTTGTGCGTAGACCAGACCCAAATGCTCCGCGCCCGAACAAACGCTTCCTGTCTTCCATCATTCGAAGCACCGACGATCATAACAAGACCATCATTCGAGCACAAGCACTCGCTGCGCAGGAAATAAAACGAGAGAAGGAAGAACAGGCGAGAAGAGAAAGGAGGGCACGTGCAGAAGAGGCTGTTGCTGCTGAGCGTTCGCGACGGCGCAGGAGAGACGACTCGGAGTGGGGCGATGATTGGCACAGACCTAGGGACAGTGGTCGATCATCACGCGCGCGAGATTGGGACAAGGATTGGAGGAGTTACCAGAAAAGCAAGCAAGGCGAGGATGGGTACGCAGAGGAGAGAGAAAAGAAGCGGAGCAGGAGGGAACATCGCTCACGGTCGAGGTCAAAAGAGCGGGACCGCGACAAAGATAGAGAGCACAGGCACAGAAAAAGTCGAAAACGGACGTCGTCGGTGGACAGGGAGAGAGTGTCGCACCGCAGTGAACGTAGCCAGAGGAAGCACAGACGATCCGACGGTCACGAACGACACCGGGAACGTGACCACAAGAGGCGACGAGATGCAGGCCCCTCTGTGTCACCTCATCGCTCACCAACGCCCGTCCAGAGTGAGCCCCCATGCAAACGTTCTTGTTCCATCTCCCCTTCGGAAGACGACCACGCGGACCACGACCGTACCAAAGCTATACGACACAGGACACCGTCTCCATCACGTTCTTCAGAAACCCTCCAAGAAGAGAATGCCACCGCCACTGAGCCCCGGCGCACAGCAAAGGGCAAACAGAAGGACCCCGACCCCGTCACCGATTCCTCCACTCCTCCGACGCTTCCTGTGACCCGTTCCCCATCGCCACCGCCACCACCACCTTCACGCCGGTCCCGGACGCGCAATCGCATCTCGTCCGTCCGCTCGCCGTCTGTCTCGCCACCACCTCTCCCTCCTTCCGCTCTGCCATCCAAAATGGACAAATATTTTGAAGATTCTTATGACCCTCGCCTCGACGTTACCCCTCTCAGCATCCCCACCGTACCTGACACTGGCCTCATAAACGACTCTGAGTACGCGGGGTGGGATGCCATGCTCGAGCTGCTACGACAGAGGAGAGAGGACAAGGAAGAGCGAAAGAGACTGGAGAAGCTAGGATTTGAATTCGGCGATAAGAAGATCCCAGGTCCGAAATTGACGACTTCCAAAGCAGATGCAAGTGTCAACCTTATGGGCATCGAGTACAATAAACGGGGCAGCGTCAGGGAATGGGATCTCGGGAAGGAGGGGTTTTAGATTCACCTGCATGCTACTGTGTGGCTGCATTAATTCGCTTAGTCGTCGTTCTTTCTCTTGTATACCACCATCCTCATCCCCATTGTAATCTTATTGTCCATCATAGCAGGTACTTGCTCTGCGGACTTGTTTGCCGTCAGGGTTACAGATGTGACCCCCTCATAAACGGTCAATTGCCCATCGTACGCACATCTAGGTATGTTTCAAAATACAGAACTCCCGTGCTCTTACATCGTGCATGTTAAGTCCTTTGGATTATGCTACTGACCTACAGCCCGACGAACAACAAGAATCTCCTCCGCAGACAACTGCTCTACATTCGAAGAGAAGTTATTCACGTTCGTTGACGCGCACTCTTTGAAGAACGAGACGAGGTGTTCCTACATTTTGCAATCGCCGTCAAAGTCAACACCCTCTCTTACCAGTCCGCAACGCGCACCTTCATATCCATCTGCGAAATAGGATCATTCTTCAAATCCTCATCGTCGCTCTCATCCAGGATATCATCGTGATCAAAGTTTGCACCGCGCGGACCAAGCATCTCGGAAAGGAATGCAAATTCCTCTTCTTTGAATCCTTGGTGTTGAGCTTCTTCTTCTGTCCATTCTTCGTCCTGAGGGTGAGGGCGCATAGTCAGTATGAACATGCACAGCCAAAGTCATGAGAAATGCTTACTTCGTCGTCAGAATCGACAAACGCTTCGCCGCTTGGGAAGGATGCAGCTTCCCCACCGGAGCGGAGTTCGTGGACGAGGAGTTTGAGCACCTTGACGGGGAATGGTACAGATGTGAACTCGTGAGGAGCTTAAAAGAGAGACCAATCAACACCACGCCCTCGGCCAAATCACCGCTAACGAAGAAAGACTGGAACGATGCGCACTTGTCTTTGTCCGGGACCTCGTCATAATCACTGCCCCGGCGAAATTGCGAGACTCGTTGAGACTCTCCCAAGACGCAGTACACGTGGCCATAAAAGAACTCACCGTTTTTCGTCTCGGGCTTCATGATGATATCCCCTTTCACCATTAGCGTCTGTAGGCTTGGGCGACTCGATGCGTACAATTGCGACAAGGCGAGGGTGCTCAGCCTCGTCGGCCAGAATCCCTGGAATGTCTCCGCGTTCTCGCACCATGTATGGATCAACACATCCAATCCGGTCCGGTCCTGCACGCTCGTCCTCGTCGTCTCCAACAGCCCAAGAACTGTGTCGGCTTGATTATGTATGAGAAAAACGAATGGGATGACGAGGCTCTGGAGGAACGTTGCAGTTTTTGCTGTTGCCATTCGGTTGACCATGGCCTGCAGAAGTTCAGGAAGAACAGGAAGAACGGATTGGCCCGCACGTCGGAGGAGATGGATTATGAGGTCACCAATGACCAGTCCGCCCGATTCGTCCTCGTTCTGAAGAAGCTTAGCGATGAGTTTGAGGATATGCGTGAGCCCCGATACCGAGGTGTCAGACCAATTGAGGATCTGTGCGCAGTCTTTGCGGACTATGAGGGTCAGGCAGATGACGCCATTCTACATGGGTTAGGTTGGGTAGATAATCAACGTGAAAAAAGTGGGCGCACTTGCAAGACATCGCGATCTTCTGCACTTTCCAAGCAAGTGAACAAACTAGGCGCCAGGAGTGCGAAAAAGCCCTCTCCGAGGCCACCATCAGGAGCTCCCCTAATCAGACTAGAGACCAAATCGATGGCGGACCCAGCTATCCACGATTCATCCGGTTTTGCTCCCCCAATTGCCGTGCATAGCGTCGGCAGCGCTTGCTTAACAACCGTGTGGTACACGCCAGAAGCTGTAGAAGACGAGAGCGACGTAAGGATGTCGGTGAATATTGACAGGAAAATCGGATCTAATGGCAAGGCAGGGTCAGTTGGGGAGATCAATCTGGGTTCCGGTCTTTCTGACCTTTGTTGTTCTTCGCCCATACTTCCAAGATAGCAAGAACGAGTGAATTGGCGAGATCCGTCGTAAGCCACGAGGCCTTGTCCACTTCAAGCACCACTGACATAGTTTCTAGGACAAGTGATAGAGTATCTTCAGTGGTGACAAGCAGGAATGGACCTAGGTCCTGGGCTATTCTCGCCACGAACGGCACCAAAGCCGAGTCCTCACCACCTTGACAGAAGCTAGAAACACATCAACGTTTGATATACCGCGAGTATTTGGGTGCTTACTTGTGGACCGCTTTTACAGCGGACACTTTGACAGGGATGCCAGCAGTATTAGATTCGATGACCTGCATCGCTGCTTCGAGATACTGGCCGGCCAACTGCAAAGGCAGGAGTTTCGCAAACTGACTGGCAAATACGAACGCCCGGCCTTGTAAGAATGGGAAATCTGCCAACAAACCATTTGATCGTATCGGTGAGGAAAGGAGACGAAAGTCTTACCAGCTTGGCTTAGGATGGAAGGTATAACGTTCGTAAGAAGCTGCTCAATATCGATAGGTTTTGGACGTCCCGACTCTTGTTCGTCTGCAACACATTCCATGATATCTTCAGCTTGAGATCCGATAGCTGCAAGCACGGCTTCCAGAGGTTTCCACCTTCGGTGATGTTAACAAAAACATAGTTATAAATGAAGGTGCCTACCATGAAGGGGATCCGTTGTCGCGAGCAGCTTGACAAGACGGGATCGCCTGTTGAAGGTTGTCTTGGAAAGTCTTGCATACTTCTGCTGGTGATCGGTCCAAGACGGTCTTCAGCGTTACGCTCACATCAATGGTCTTACTAGTAGAGTTGCGTAAAGGACTCACATTAAGCAACTCGAAGCCGGCAACTCGAACACCATACATATCGTTCTCATCTTCTTCTTGGGCAACAAAGGCATTTGCGTTCGTAGCCCAGGTTTCTTCCTGAATAAACCTAATCAAAAGACAGCGAAATTGTTGGAAAGGCTGTACGAACATCCTCTTCCGTCATTTGAGAGTACTGAAAAATGGCACCAACGAGGGCAGGGAGGTTGGAACTGTACCACTGCCTCGCCTTTCCTCCCCGGGCTGCATTTATGAGAAAGTCAAACAATGAACAGATTAAATGGGGAAGTTCGATGGCCTCGTCTTCTGACGATCTAGGCGCAACCTCTGAGGCACTTATGTAGAAGTGATCATAAGTCGAGAATAGAGCCTGCAGATGTTGAAGGGAAGCTTCCAAGTATCCATCGAGGTATGCCTTGATGCCACGAGGAAATGCGGTATTGATAACATCCAGAGTCTAGAAACCGCAAGGTTTTCAAATAATATATCGAGAACCCGAATCCTTGACTGACTTACTTTAAAGACTTGGATTCGGACACTTAGACCGTCCCAATTGCCTTGACGCGAGATATCATCGACAGGATTCAGGCTCAAAATCGCTTTGAATGTTTCGAGCCAGACAGGTAGAATGTTTTCTGTTGCTTCCTTCACGGCTTGTGGGTGCTGGTCCTTCACCATGTAAAGTGCCGTGACACACTGACGAAACACAGATACAGTTCGCGCGCACGTCAGAGGAGAATGTTGCTGAGTACAAATGACGTGAGCACAAGCGTAGTTGGATGAACAGTAGCCTACTTCCGGGGCACTGAGAATAGCAAGCAACACGGGAAGAAGTTGACGGAGTACGGGCAGTATTTGGTCCTCTGTGAGGTCTGATTTAATGAACTCGGTAAATACTTGCATCGAGCCATGCACGGAGTCTGGAGAGTTAGATGATATGAGCTCGATGAGAGAGTTGAGCAATTCAGGGTATTCATCGGGCCAGTCGCAGCTTGCGATTGACGACAACGCGTGAGCCTATATGGATAACTTGTCAGATTCAAGAAGAGTGACCACACTCGTACATACACTCAGTGATCTTATTTTGCGATCAGGATCTGAAAGACCTTGGAAGACTGCCTGGCGGATTTGTACTTTTGTCTTCGGTGGCGGTCAATGCTAGTCGGACACAACGACGGGTAGCTGTACCTCCACAGAAGGCGCCTTCCCTTTAAAACTCGAGAAGTAGGGAGACCATCGCTCGTTCACGTACTTTCTTAGAATAATGCTCGCGGAGTGCTAACGCACGCCAGTGTCAAGACGCGTCTCGAAAGAAAGGCATTAAGAGACTCATCTGTCGCAGGGACATATCTGCATCTCGCATCAATGCTATCTGCGAAAGCGCGAGTCCTGCCTCTGATAAAGGTGTGACGATCGCCTCAGATTAAACGGGTGTGAGTTGACGGATTCTACGAGCCTTGGTGCTGGAGAACTTCCGCAAGCTTGAGCTCCGCCGACATCCTAGTGTTCGCATCCGCGCTCAGCGTGTCCGATAAAATCTGTTGGATATTCACCGTCGCCATTGCAGACGTCGAGTAGCAATTTTAACACCTGGTGATAAGTAGGAGTGGTAGCACGCTTCACGTGCCGCCGCGACTTGTCAATGAGGACGCGTTTTGGGGCAGGCGGGGATTGCCGCGTACCAAACTCAGTGAAGGCAGTTGTCCATTGAAATTGGGTTCCGACAGGATTCGCCTTCTTGTTCTTCACCACCATCGTCCTTGATCACGAAGCTCATTGCTTGTGAGCTAACTGGCAGCGTGTTAGCCTGACAGCACGTCGGAAATGCAGGTCCCAGCCGATAACGTCAAGAAACGTAGGGTGTCTACCCGAATCGCGAATTCAAAAAAGAGAAAGCCCAATGGCAGTGGAAATCAGGGTGCGGAAGCCAGACCCGCAGAGGACCAACCCAAGCTTAAAAAGCAGAGATGGGGTCCAGTCACAGGCAGACTAGCTGGCCTCATGGAGATGCCGATGGATATACTATTCGAGGTGCGTCCTCCTCTATACAAATGACCGAAGTCGATACTCAGTGAGCTGTTTCCTGTATCAGATTTTTGGACATCTCAATCCTCTAGATGTACTGCGCCTCACACGCACTACCAAGCAATTTAGGAGTGTACTTATGCACCCCTCCTCCCGGTCAGTGTGGATAGCCGCCCGGAGCAACGTGCCAGACCTACCGGGCTGTCCATCGTATATGAGCGAGCCGCAATTCGCCAATTTAGTCTTTGACACGCATTGTCATGTAAGATCAAGTTTCTTGTGAAAATCTTTCGCTTGAACGATTCTCAGGAGTGCCTGGCTCCCAACATTCGATCGGTGGATTGGCGCATCGGTAGGCGTATTTGCTCCAAATGCGCGAAAACATGGTAATTTTTGCGTCTCATTGGAAAGCGCATTTCCTCACCATATGCTTTGCAGCATGATTGAGGAGTACCCTGTTTACGATGGCGGGTCTGTTTATGGGGCCGTGCCAAGCAAATATGGCAGTGAGTGACTCTCACATACCTTCGATCATACTGTAAGTGCGTTTGCAGGACGTGGACGCGCATCCTACTATGAGAAGGATATTTTGGAATTTCAACAAAAGAGGGCCTCTTTCACCGACCCTCAAGAACGTGAGGCCTTCGTGAAAGAGCGTCAGGCCCTTGTATTGGAGATGGAAAAGGTTTGCTGAAGGGTTATGTTTTGACTTCATTGCTGATTCAGTGTTCAACAGCATGCTACACGACTGGAGGCATGGGCCTCCAATCAAGCGAGGGATCGATCAGAGCAACTCGAGGATCTGAGGCGGGAAAGGAAGCAAGCGTATGCTATATGTGTTAATGCCTGATTGACTTTCTGACATCTGCCCATCAGTATCGTTGAGAAGTTGACCGAACTTGGCTGGGGACCCGAAATTGAGCAGATCCCCCACCGTGATGACCTGAGTAACCATAGGTTGGTAAAGCAGCCGAACCGCCTGACCCCTCGTAGTAAGTCCTCGTCAACATACCGCGTTTGTCTTCTAACCGCGTACCAGTCTGGGCCAACATACAGGGAGAAATGGTCAGGTACATGGAGCAAATGCGAACTCAGCGCCTTGAGCGAGAACGTAGAGCCCTTGTGATTAGCCGAAAGAGGATCGCGGTTTCCATCCTCCGCGAATACAAGATCGCGCACCTACCTCTGACTAACATTATGCCTGAACCGATGGATTTCTGCTCTATCCCAGAAATTTCAGAGATCCTCGAATCACCAACAGAGACGACGGTGACCGAGGCAACTTTTGCAGAGGTGTCATCGAAGATGGATGATATCATCGAGCAATGGCGGGGCCGCATTATTCGGGCTCTCGCTGAGAAGGTCAGGGCTCACTTGATCGACAAAGCAGAAGTGGACGGAGACACGGATCCCGTTCTTGGGGAAGCTCAAGCAAGCTCCTCATCCGCTGATGTAAAGGGCAAAGGAAAAGCCATTGAACCAATCCTTCCAGACGAAACTCAGATTACGCAAAGTCTCTCCCTTGCAACCACAGTGTTCCATTGTAAAGCCTGCAGCTCGCGGTTCGGGCTCTTCTTCGATTCATACGACTCCTCTTCGGAAGACGATTACTTTTCATTTGACCATAGTTTCCTGCCCAGGCCCCGTGTTAGGCCTAATCCACTCTATTATCCCAAAGTGCTTGGCCATCGTTGCTTGACCAAGCAGCGTGGGTTTCACTGGGATCATCCCGGCTCAGACCCCACCAAGCAGCTGGACTATCCAATGGGCACGCGTACGAATTGGACATGTGTACCTCTACAGATTGATGAGCAGCTAGGGAAGATGGTTTCCAATGTCGTGAGGGCCTGTAACCTGGATCCTCGTACTACCACCGCAGTTCAGATGGACTCGCTGGATCCTAAGCTCGCCTGCCTTGAGTGCCTTCGTTGGTCCGACGAAGAGTGGAATCAAGCGGAGGCAAGTGTCTATGGTTGGCGTGCAGCGGTGAGCTACATATTTCCCGTGCTTACCTCTGCTAATGTATGTCCGAACAGGTCAGTCACAACAACCGCGACCACGCCGGCCGCCCAAATATAGGGTGGAAATTGATCGATGAGGAGTTAGCACAAGATGTTGTAAACTGTGATGATCAATTGCTGAAGCCCACGCTTTTCTCTGCCCTTCTTATGTCAGGATTACTTCCCGAAGAAGCCAATATCAATGCGCATTCTGAAGACGCGGTTTGGCTCTGTGCTCAGTGTCTTGACCTTCCCCAGGAAAAGGATTGCATGGATCTATCCAAAGTGAAAAACCACCTTCACCTGTTGTACGTCGAGCCCATGGTTTGTCTCCTCTTCCAACTTCTGATCGTCGCTTCGCAGACACTCAATTGTGGAACCGCAAGAAAATCGCGATTATTATAAGGATTTTGAGGCTCCGCAGGGTCGCAAAACCATGTACACGCCCACACTCTCGATCTCGCTCACTATGGATAGACCGAGTAACGTTCCTGCGCCTGGTGAGGGTTCGCGAAATCACTGGTATGAAGACACCTCAGATGAAGACGTGTTCTATGACGATTATTATGGGGACGAGTTTTACGGGGATGACTACTTCTTTTGAAGCTTTTGTTCACTTCCAAGCTGCCAGCCCCTTATGCTTTTTATAATTCCTGCAGTCGTTGCATAATGCAATTACTAAAACCATCCTTCTTACTTAGTTTATTCCTGTCCACTCATTTTATTATACAGCCCTTTGGGGGTATTGTTTCCATGAATATTGTCGTTCTCGACACTGCGTGCATATATGTTAAATCCAAGCACAGAGCGAGTGGGCTGCACGACTGGTTGACAGTAGCGGTGATAGGCGCCCTCAAACAATCAACTCTCCTTCCACGCTCCCGGGCTCGAGACCAAGCTGGGGAAGGAGAGCCTCATATCGCAGCAGGTCCAACCGTTTTAAGTACCTGAGTACCTTTGCCCGCTGATGAACGAGCTTCCTCAAGCCCCTCCGGTTTGCAATGTCTTTGCGGGACTTCACCAAGTGGGCCCAAACATTGCGTATCTGTAATGTCAAAAGCGCGGCTGTTAAAGTAGGAAGATGAATAACCATTTTCTCAAAAGAAACCAAAGGCTACCTTGCACTTCCGGACGACCTGTATCATTCGGCTGCTCCCAAGTGGAGAATCTTGCAATAATTCGTCTCCGATTTTCATACGCAAGGCCCTTTGCATTCGCATTCCGCAAGTCCACCAGCTTCGCGAACATGTTTGCCTTTTGCGTCTCCTTGGCCATTGCCTCCTTTGCCTCACGGATCGTGTTCTCATCGAATTCAGTGGCTCCCTTTTCGGCCGACAGCGCAGGTAAGACTTTGAATAACATCTTCTTCTTGCCGCCTCCTGCAACTCCATAATTGAAATATCGCGGGGCACGTATGCCTCCCTCCAGCATCTGCCAATCATCGTCATACCGCGGTTCCTTTGTATCCCGTCCGGGTACCGGTGATTCCAAACCTGGATCACGTCCGTCAAGTGTTAGTGTACCGTCCATGTCAGGTAGAGGTACGGCTTCCTCCCGCGACTGCGCCGTCTTAACAGATTCACCGCCGCGTTTTTTAGGCTCGGGATAGAGCTTCTCCTCTGTGATGATCATCCTCGCCAGCTCGCAAGACGGCCATTTGTCCCCATCCCCTGGTTTTGAGCCAAGGACGGTGTAAGTACGCGCGGCACTTTTGGCGTCTTTCAGGGCTTCCCTTTCTCGTTGACGCTGCAATCGTCTAAGGGCTTCATCTTTGTCTTTGGACGCCGACGACTTTGACGCTTTATAACAAACAGCGGAGGTATGCAGCTCCGAACGGCTGGAAGACGCGAGAGGGCGCGAAACTACGCAATGACTTTGAGAGCCATGCACGTTGAAATAACAGTACGACCTACCCCGCGAGACCAAGGTCCTGTACATGGACGAGGTTGTGCTCGAACCAAAGAAAACCGACCCCGAAATAATGACCATTGATCGTGGGAAAGTCACGAGGCTATAAGAACCTTGCAAGCTCGTCTTTTTCACTTTTGCTTCACGGGAGAATGCCACGCTGCGCGATGTAGATTTCCCTACCGTCGATGACAGTGCCAGTGACCTCAAACTGAGGTCCTGATCTCTCAAGAGGATCACCCAGCCTAGGAAGTGTCGTATCGACGCATAGCAGGACACGGCATGTCGACATCACTCTGGGACAACCTTCCACATCTTGCAAAACATACGTACGTTCGCTAGGCGTCTCTAATATTTGTATACCCCGACCGAAAAATTACAGTCATTTTATCATTCGTCATTGCGTTGTGAGACTTCTGGACGTGTTAGTGTCGATCACCTTGAAAATTGAAGGATCTGGTGTATATTTTGCTTGCGAATTGCGAACGATGATTCGTATATTGTGCAAGAGTTTAGTGCGTTTTGAAGTCGCATTCCTTCTTCACATCCTCAAGCAACTTCTTCCACCTCCCACCGTTCCAAGAGCATACCTTGTTCCACTCGTCCTCATGGAACACCCTGCTGAACCAGAGCAAACGCGAGGCGATGATGATGTCCGCATAGGAAAAAGTGTCTCCCATGAGCCACTTGCCATCGCTCTTTTCATACCAAGCATTCGCGGTATCAAGTCCACTCTCATAGATCGCCCAATGAGCGTCCCGTTTCGGTCCCTCAGGAGAGAACTCTTCGAACTTCTCTCCGAAAGCCTTCTCCCTCGTGCTGACAAAGTGAGGTTCGCTAGCTTTGTTTAAGATCTCGAGGACGCGAGAGATAGCGAACTTGACGGCGGGCATCGTCAAGCCCATAAATGCACTCTCGAAACCCCGGATCAATGCCTTGGAACTGTGTGGAAAGACAGGTTTCTCTGGGTATGTCTTGTCCAGATACTCCGCGATCACGAAAGAGTCGGTGACGACGGCGCCGGTGTTGGGATCCCTGAGGACTGGGACGGTGTATACATCACCGTTTCCCGGGGATGCGCCTATTTCTTTCATCCGTGAGGCGATGTCTGGATATTCGACCCACTCCGTCTGGAAAGGGAGACCCTTGTAGCTCAAGACGAATCTGTGAGATTCGTATGTGGTTTCAGGTGACACCTTGATCGCTTAAAGCAAAAATCTCACCTTGGCTTCGCTGGGTTAGGCGACCAGTAATTGTCAGGAAGCTTGGAGGGAAGATCGTAGAGGATAAGCGGTAACATTGTGGAGTACGAATGGCTACGCTCTGATGGCTTTCATGGCCCCCGTGGCTGCTTTATCAATCACCGTTTTCGAGTCATCTTGTCAACAACTCCAATCGCCGAACGTGACCGCAGTGCTTCATCAGCAAAGGCCTTACGCAATCAGAGGTATGATATCCGGGGTAACTGAAGTGGGTCATTGATAAGACTTGCACAGTTCGGTTGCTAGGTAGTGGTAGTATCGCAGGACGTGGCCGGCCTGACGTGCTCACTTTGACTGTACATCCATGGAACTCAATTCACGAGCAACACAATGCGTCGAGTCGGGAGAGGGACTGCTGTCCGTGCTGTCAGACGGAGTACTTCTTGGTCCAGCTTGCTAGTATCCATACACTCCTGTATATGTTCTCGTCAAAGTCACAGCAATGGCGAATATACAGACACGAAAAAGATCTAGCGTTCTGTGTGTTCAGCCTGGCGCCGTGGGAAAGCGGTAAGTTTTGAGATTCTGCCGCAAGCGGGCTATCAAGCCAACTGCAAAGCCAAAGGTCCTCCATGGCATCGACGAAGAAGGAGAAAGCGTCTACAAAGACCCGCTCCTCATCCTCCAAGGACGTTTCGCTGAAGAAAGTAAAAGGCGAGAACTTTTACCGCAATGCAAAACAAGTCGCCCGAGCTAAGATGCTCACGGGGGGTAAGGCCGTGCGGGACAAGGATGGCAAGATCATACAGGCTGCGGCATTTCAGAAGGGAGAGGACGAAACTAAACCTGGACGCGTTCAACCCGATCGAAGGTGGTTTGGTATGTGTTTTGACAACCTTCTGCATTGTGTGATTTCATTCCTGAAAACTTACGCCTAGGCAATACAAGAGTGATCTCGCAAACTGCACTTGATCACTTCCGGACTAGCCTTTCAGCCAAAAAGGATGACCCTTACTCCGTCCTCTTGCGTCGGAATAAACTGCCCATGGCACTTCTTGACGACGCAGCCAACCCAAATACTCGCAAGGTGGGCGCATAGCAATAGGTTGTTCTTTCATCCCATGACCTCATACGATGTCCAGCGATCACACATCGTTGAGACTGAGCCATTCAGCGAGACGTTTGGCCCTAAAGCTCAGCGCAAGAAGCCTAGGTTGGATGTTGGAACGTTCGAAGAACTCAGCAAGGTAGGGGCTGCTGCTGCCCAAGAAGCTGAACAGGCCGAGGACCGCGGTGAGGGACCATCTGGTATGTTGTTTCACCTCATATTTCTGTTTTGTTTTGATTCAATAAACTGGTAGGGGAAACCCAGCAAGCCGGTGATTTCACGCCAACGCACGCCGACTATATCGAACCTATTTTTGCTAAAGGAACTTCACGGCGTATTTACGGCGAGCTGTACAAGGTCATTGACTCCTCGGACGTCGTCTTGCATATCCTGGATGCACGCGATCCCCTCGGCACAATGTGTGAATCCGTACTCGAGTACTTGAAGAAGGAAAAAGCGCACAAGCAGGTTGTCTTGGTGATCAACAAATGCGATCTGGTGCCGAATTGGGTGACCGTACGTTGTCTCTGTCCTGATCTGTCAATTCTTTTACAACCATTGGCATCACAGGCAAGGTACATCCAATTTCTCACTCCAAGGTACCCTACGATCGCATTTCATGCATCGCCGAATCACTCCTTTGGAAAGGGTTCCCTTATCCAGCTCCTCCGCCAGTTTTCTCAGCTCCATTCGGACAAAAAGCAGATCTCTGTAGGATTCGTAGGATACCCCAACGTTGGAAAGAGCAGTGTTATTAATACCCTCAAAAGTGGCAAGGTTTGTCGCGTCGCCCCTGTCCCAGGCGAAACCAAGGTTTGTACCCGACAAGATGCACGACGAGGCGACTAATCAGTCTCTCACCCAGGTCTGGCAATACATCACCCTCACCCGTCGAATATACCTCATCGACTGCCCTGGCATCGTTCCCACTTCCGCGAATGACTCGCAAACATCGACAGTTCTCAAAGGCGTGCTGCGCGTGGAAGCGCTGCCGACGCCGTCAGAACACATCCCAGCGCTCATGGAACGCGTAAAACCGCTCTATCTCTCGCGGACGTATAGCGTACCACTCCCCGATCCAGATGATCCAACGAAGGGGTGGGACACCGAAGATTTTCTTCATGCACTCGCGAGAATGAAAGGGCGTCTTCTCAAAGGTGGCGAACCTGACGTGGATGGTGTTGCGAAGATTATCCTGAGCGACTGGGTGAGGGGCAGAATTCCGTTTTTCGTTGCTCCTCCAGAGCGACCGGAGGAATTGAACAAGGCCGAAGCCGGGATCAAAGCCAAAGGGAAAGGGAAGGTGATGGAGATGGTAGGTGAGGAGGAGAAACAGGCAGTGAGCGTCAAACAGAACTTGAAGACCATAGTCCAAAAGAACACCTTCCTTCCCGAGGATGTAAGACCATTGGAGGACCAGGATGGAGGAGAGAAAGCAGTTGATTCGGACGACGGTTCTGATGAACAAGATGACCACGAGGAAAGCCACGCCGATGAAGCTGCAGCCGACGAGGAGGAGGAGCTGTCCTGGAATGACGTCTTCAAGGAGAGGGACCAGCCAATAGAGAGCGAGGAGCCCTCGGTCGAAATAAGCTCGTCTAAGAATAAGGGTAAAGTGCCACGCTCCGTGTCTCACTTAGCAGCCTTATCTGATTTTCCTCCAGAGGACGTACCGTCAGACGCAGAGTCCTCCGCGCCTGCCAAGAAAGCGCCTCGACTGAAGACTAATAAGGTATTTCATTTCGGCTCTTGATCTCACATTGTCATGGTGCCCATTACCCACCACAGAAAAAAGCCGAGAACTTCTACACGAATGCCAACGTGAAGAACAAGAATCGCAACAAGGCGGCGTTGCTCAAGTCATTGCCTGTGGGCAAGAAAGGCGAAGGACGGAAGCGACGCAGAGATACGTGATGCAGTGCTCCTGTACTTTACGACGAATACCGGAGCGACCTACTGCCTCCCTTGTTAAAGCCGTCTTATCATTCAGACTATAACACAAAAGTATAAGGCCTATTCACATACTTCGGCCGCGTCTTCTCCTGCACTTTCTCATATGCGACAGGCACACGAATGAGCGTAAGTACTCGTCGGATTTCCTGTGTAAATGGCGGTGGACATACGCATAAGTTGTATGGCGAAACGTCTACTTTGGTGGAGATAATCAGATTTCCCACGGCCACCTCCCATAAGATTGTCGGTCCCATCGACAACAGCAACTCACATCTTTGCTCTGCTCCACCATGTCCGTCACCAAGGTTCACGCTCGCCAGGTATGTTTTCTAGTTTGAGGAGCGAATAAAAAACCACATGGATGTATGGTTACCTAGATCTTCGACTCTCGCGGTAACCCTACCGTCGAGGTTGATCTCTATACCGCAAAAGGTGAGCATCGCGCATGAATTGGTGTGGATTGGACCATTGTTCATGTATTTTTAACAGGCCTCTTCCGTGCTGCCGTACCCTCTGGTGCATCTACTGGTGTACACGAGGCCGTCGAGCTTCGTGATGGTGACAAGGCCAACTACGTCGGAAAGGGTATGTCGATCTCGGAATCTAGCATGGAAACGCGCTCATTCTGAACGGAAAGGCGTCCTCAAGGCTGTTGAGAACGTCAACATTGTCCTTGGTCCCGAACTCGTCAAATCCGGTCTCAAGGTCACCCAGCAAGCAGAGATCGATAACCTTTTGATCAAGCTCGACGGAACTGCTAACAAAGGCAAGCTTGGTGCAAACGCTATCCTCGGCGTTTCTATTGCTGTGGTGGAGGCCGGTGCCGCTGAGAAGGGTGTCCCTGTCTACCAGCACCTTGCTGAGCTCGCAGGTGTCAAGCCCCCATACGTGATGCCTTGCCCTGCATTCAACGTCATCAATGGTGGTTCGCATGCTGGTAACAAGCTTGCGTTCCAGGAGTTCATGCTCCTGCCAACCGGCGCGTCCTCATTCACTGAGGCCATGAAGATCGGTACAGAAACGTACCACACGCTGAAGAAGGTCATCAGCGCCAAGTACGGCATTGACGGTTAGTGCATTCGCGCATATAAGCGACTGAGGGTCGCGAATTGAGTTGTCTTATCTTAGCCGTCAACGTTGGTGATGAGGGAGGATTCGCACCCAATGTGTCTGGTGCCGACGAGTCCCTGGAGCTCTTGACGGAAGCTATTCGGAAGGCTGGTTATGAGGGCAAGGTCAAGATCGCTCTTGACGTTGCCTCGTCCGAATTCTACAAGGATGGAAAATATGACCTGGACTTCAAGAACCCTAACTCGGACCCTCAGAAGTGGATCTCTGGAACCGAACTTGCTGACCTCTATATCAGCTACGCGGAGAAATACCCCATCGTCTCCATCGAAGACCCCTTCGAGCAGGATGACTGGGAGGCATGGACCCATTTTACCAAGCAGAGCAAACTGCAGATCGTTGGTGACGACTTAACTGTCACCAACCCTATGCGTATCAAGACTGCTATCGAGAAGAAGGCTTGCAATGGGCTGCTTCTGAAGGTGCGCACGTAAAGCCTCGATTGCGCTTGATTGGTGACCGCTTCTCGCATCGTTATAGATCAACCAAATCGGTACCATTTCTGAGTCCATCCAGGCGTAGGTGTATTCAATTTCGGCGTTGGACTAGGAACTCACTACATGATTCTCTTTCAGTGCGCAGCTTGCACAGTCTGATGGTTGGGGTGTCATGGTTTCTCACCGAAGCGGTGAGACTGAGAACACCATCATTGCTGACCTCGTTGTCGCTCTCGGCACTGGTCAAATCAAGACTGGTGCACCTGCACGGAGCGAGCGGGTTGCAAAATACAATGCATTGCTTCGCATTGAGTAGGTCCTCATAATTACACATTCTCGCGATGTGCTCAGCGGGTTTTTTAGGGACGAGATCAAGGGAAGTGGTGCCACCTACGCTGGTGACAAGGGGTTGTCTGCTGGGCTCGAAGCTCCTGCTCTGCTTAAAAAGTAATGCTTGAAGTGTGGGGCAAGGGAAGTCTGAGGCATTGTTGTACGATTCATTCCATAGACAATCGCATTGTTGTGCTAACTGTACACTGATGAATTTATTCTCGAGGCAACAACTACCAACGTTTCTTGCCGCTCACTCGAAGTACACGTTTGACACGACTTTGGACTTGAGATAAGAGACTCACGTGTGTGATGCGCCTCCATCGGCTGTCATTGGATTCCCACTCTCATGGTGCAGTGCTTTATCCCAATTATGACTAGAGTCGACTACTACTGTCGCCCAGTTAGCCTTCTTGGTCTGGCTTGGGAGATAATCAGGAATGTTGCCCTGTTCCGACGCCAGTGTCAGTATCTCCCGCGCCTCATTCTTCGCTTCACTATTGACTTGGGCAGATGCTGTCCAGATGTCGCCATTCCGTGCAGTCCCGTACCCCGTACCACGCCACATCGAGCAGACATATATAAGTCTGGGGTTCCTCTTGACTCCCTTCCCTCATGTCTACCACATCATCCACCAAATCCTCCCAACCCTCCAATGACGCGCTGAGCGCCCGCCTTACCGAAGGTGTCGCCAAGGAAGTGCGCGCTCACGAGCATGCTCGTAACCGCACCAAAGAGCGGCGCGAGCATGTGCAAGTCAAGGAGCGCAAGGAGAGGGCCGCCGTTGCGAGAGCGACGGGGATCAAGGTATCGCAGGGGTTGAAGCCCGTCAAAGGGCTGAGCATGGACAGCTGGGACGGAGACGAGGAAGCTGTTGTTGGGCATGAGACCCTCCCTCCGAAGCCGCCTGCCCTTAAGGCTGTCGCTCCTCCGGCTCGCTTCGGGTCGTTGACGCTGGGCGACCTTATCTCGATTCCTCGTCGGAAGAAGGCGAAGCGTGAGTACTTGGTTGATACGTTCACTGTTGATCTACTCATTCCATGTCATTAGAGCTCGATTTTGAGGTCATTCCCCCCGTCCGTGCTGTCATCGCGCTGGACGACTGTAGCGTCAACATGGAGGTTGACGAACCCTGGGAGTACATCTCGCGTGCAAGCTTGAACGACGAGCCATCCTGGAAGGCCATGTCCTATGCCCAAGCAGCGGCCACAGCTTTGTGAACGTGTAGGGTTTCAGGGCGAGGATCAATGGCAGGTAGTCCAGGGACTCCTTTTATACATTTATTATTCAGCTTCGGCCCGGCTTCTACGAAGACAGTAACTCTCTTTGTTGGTGACCTTGCGACATTCATTTTATCAGATAAGAGCAGCTTAATATTATGTGTCACATACGTTCTCCCTATCGCTTGAACTTACCTTTAATCTTACGTTTTTGTATGCGTCCATTCAGTAGGAATTGTCGCCAGTTGCATGTGCTCGTGTGATCAAACGTGGCGTCAACCCAAGCGTACGTGGCAAGAGGCAAAGATAGTATACAATTGTGTGTGGTGCAAAACGCTTTTAACTTACTTGCTACAATAAGCAATGGATAGTGCGCAAGAGAAAGTCTCATGAGAAACCTGTACGAATGGTAGGCATGAAGATAGGGAGGGGATGTGCCTGCAAAAAGAAAGAGAGAAAAAGTCAGTAGTGCACATCGAGCTACATCGGGGTACTTGAAACCTACCTCAGTATTGAATACGTATTCTGAATGTTCGGTTGGGTGGGTGAGAGTCCAGTTACGCCTCGCATTTCTATTGTTTGAGAGACGTACCATTTAGAGAGAGTACGCTCGAGTTTGAGAACAGGAGGTAAAGATATTTGAGAGTTTCGCTCTGCCGAAGGTGAAAGAAAGGGAGAATCAAGTCACTTGTCACTTTCAAGCGTTTTGTCTCACCATCAGGAACGTCTCCATCTTATCTTCGTGTTCAACAGGAACGTCATCCACGTTCTTGACACTGGCATACCCACCCGTGGGTACGCGACAATGTTTTTCGATGGCTTGGAAGATGGCCCATCCGTAATCACGGTACAATGGATCGCCCGTCAGTCGGAACGCAATAAACAGCGACTCAACTGTTTCAGGGCTGCAGCAGGCGTTAGTATCATCAGCGACGTTTCTTTCTGCGAACGGGGTAAAATGTGTAACGTACCGCAAGATGTATCGCGCATCGTACGGCGGAGGCGCTCCGGGACTAACGGAGTGTTCGAGGAGCCGCACAAGGCTTAGTGAATTTTTTTTTACGGCTGTCTCGCCGAACTCACCTCGACCCCTTGATGAACCAATCGAGTGGGGGGTTCTCTGTCCCGCCCATCTTGTCTAATCCGTCTCCAGGGATGCGGAAGTGTACAATCTCAGGAGCGAGACCACTATACCGTAAAAAAATGAATGAGAAATCGTGTTTTACGTGATATCTAGTGGGGAGGGGACATGTCTTGACGACAGAAAATCGACGTACGTTCGTGTATCATAAGTCGCCATGCAAGTCTTGATGAGCTCTGCACCAAGGAGCCAGTCTCGCTTGCCTTGAGGTGAAAGTTCATGCGGCAGTGGAGGTACAGAAACATGGTCCACGAGTGCTCCAGAAGTCGTCGCACCCAGCATGAGTGAACCACCCAAGAAACACACGAGATGATCTTGCTTTGGAACTAATCGCCAACCCCTGAAGAAAATTCAGTGGCCAATAAAGGTAGAACTCGTATTAATAGAGGAAACACGAACAGCTCGCCGTGATGCCCGGTCTCCGGGATCAACTCAGCTGTATAGACTAATTTGCTAATGGGGCTGCGTTGAACAAGGTACTTGTGTATCCCCGTCATCGCATCGTCATACATCTACGAAAAAAGGTGCGTGAGTATGCCCTTACCATCTGCGGCGCCGAGGGAACTGTGTCCGGGGGACTTACCTCGCGATAAACATGTTCTGTTTGATTCTGAGAATAGTGTTCGACAATGCGGTGATCGAAATCTATGCAAATCGGAAACTTACGGTTTGAAGGTACTGTTTGCTGCCGGCGGCGGGAAGATCAGTAAAGAATGCAAAGATACAGACATGGGTAAGCACCAACATCAAGTATTCATAGTAAGAGTCTCCGCGGGAACCAAGGCGAATGGAGGCAGGTCTATATTGGCCATCTCTTGGGCTTTTCGCGAAAAACAGTAAATGGAGCATCCATTAATATGCATCAAATCCACGAACTCTATGAATATGGATGCGAGACCATGTGGCATCCTGGCTGCTTTCAGTACGGCCATCACCTGTGTTCAATTGTTAATGTCGGAAATCACCTATGTTTCACGGGTGCAGACATACGCCCTCCGCTTTCTCCCAGTATATGTCTTCGTCGGTGAGGTAGGAGAGGTAACGAAATTCGAGTTGCAGGGTCGCAGCCTCCGCGGTACTGACGTAGCCATTATTGTCGAGATCAGGCACACCTATTTGGAGATGTAGGTTGACGTTGGAAAGAGGCAGACCAGAAGGTGTATTGAAAACCGGCAAGATGCGATTTGCGACGTCTTGGGCTTTTTCGAGAAAGATGGGGTCGGCACCAGATAGATGATATGCGGCTAAGAGGCCTCCCATGACACGGATTGTTGTCTGGTCCGATGTCACGTTGCGTATGTGACAATAAGGTCGGTCATACACGTACCTCGAATGTATTGAAGTTGGCATCGCGATCAAAGGAGAGTTTGTTCTGTATCCATGCCCTTGCGCGTTGGTACTCATCTTGCAAACCCATGATGAGCATTGTGTCAATAGAATCCGCAACGGTATATCCAATACCGCCGGCGGCCGTCAAGTTTGAACCCTTCTGCGTGAATGGATGGTATTCGTCATCGCCCAAGGCATCTCGTTCTGATCATTAAATACGTGAATGTGATGAAGGCAGCGATCAGGAAGTTTGTGGCGCGCGTACCATATGCTAGCCAAGCGTGCTGCACACGACAACATGAGAAAGAGACCTGGTATTCCAGATGGGGTACGCACCTTGAAAGCCTGCACTGTGGCGTCGCGTTTGGATTCGTCCGCTGTAAATACAGGGACGACATCGGGACGGACCCCTTTCAAAACTGTTTCACGGGTTGAAACGCCAAGAAGTCTTCTTAGAGGAAGCCGGGCTAGTAACGGAAACTAGACAGGGATATGTTGAGCTAAGTGACCACGATGCTTGGAAAATCGGTAGGCACTTGCCAGGTAAACCACTACAGCTACCAGGAGGAACAGCAATGCATATCTTTTTTGAAAAAGAGCGGTGCCTTTACCGCTGTTGGGCACCTGTCGGCGTGGCCATGAGTCAGCGAACGAGTACACGACTGTCGACTTGGAGCCCAACCTCTGCAGGTTTTGTGTCTATAGATGGTGCAGAAGGTTTCTTCCTGTGTCGCATGCGTTTGTCTTCCATGGCCGCCAGCGTGCGTGGAGTACGTGGCAGTGGAGGACAGAAGTCGTTTCTGCGAGAGGCCGTGCAACATATGGGCACTTTCCAAAACTGGTAATCTGTACGTATTGCCTGCAAGTTGCAGCTGGTCTGCACCACCGTTGTGGAACTGAGATGACACGCTGATTTGGGGTTTTCTGACAAGTCGTACAACTATTGATGTTGTGGATGCCCTCGTCCCAGTGCCTCGGTGCATTGGACGTGGATCCTAAGAATGCATTGCAGGCCATTTCTCTCGCGCTACAGCGGACATTTGGTGTCTTGGCGACGATGTGTACGCTGGACTCATCGTTTTGTACTTGGCTGGCAGTGATAGTCGTGTGTGCGATGTTCGTCGGCGTAGTGAGCGGGAATACGCCGGTCCGTCGTCGGTGAGTTCCCAAACGGGCGCTTGTTGACCGCTGTCGACGTCTGCCAGAGCTGGTGGGTGAGAACATTCCAGTCAGTCATTATCTGACAAGCGCTTGCAACATTGCAGGATAAAGCGAGACTACACCACAAAGCCATCGACGTTGCTTTCGTCTCACAACAAGTCATGGCCATCGAACTAGCTCCTCTGCCCCTCCCACCATCAGCAGACCCATCCAAGTTCGTCGATTTCGGTCGCCAAGTAAAGGGCGTCAATCCAGGAGAATTCACCCCAGAACTGTTTGCTGAGATCCGCGATGCGCTATACAAGGTTTGCTCAGTGTAGGCCCTTCTCCGTGTATCGTTCTCATCCAACTATCAGCATGGTGCTCTCCTCTTTCGAGACGTCTCACTCACCCCCGAACAGCAGTACGCATTGACCAAGGCATGTACACGCAATCGAACATGCTCCAACTAACCAACTCATCCATTTCAGGCCTTCGACCCCGAAGCCCAATCCTACGGACACGGCAACAACAAGACTCAAGCAACCAAAAAGTCCATTCTTCACCCTGATCTCAAGACCATCCCCCGCGTACCACAGGTACAGCTCATCGGCAACGGCACCGTCACCGATCACGAAGGTCTCGCCACCGCCGCTCTTAAGCACCCCTCCCACACGACTTTCCACAAGACCCGCGTGTCAGAGGAAGACGAAGCGAAAGGGTATACACGCTTCTACCGCTGGCACATCGACGCTGCTTTGTACGACTACAATCCCCCTCGCGTGACCACTCTCTATGGCATCAAAGTCCCCAAAGGCGACCATCAGACCGTCAGGTATGATGATGGAACGGGAGATGAACTCCCAGTCCCACTCGGAACTACGGCTTTTGTATCAGGAAAGACCATGTTTGAGCTATTGCCGCCTGAATTCAAGAGTCTCGCTGTACGCACCAAAGTGAGATATGCACCACACCCGTACGTATGGATGTCTCCTTCCCGCGCTCTCCCCACCGGTCTGGGCATAGAGAATGAAGATCTCGAGCTCGACATGAAAGATCTTCCAGAATGGGAAGAGGCAAAGGTCAAGACTCTCCCTGTGGTACGTTTCTGATCATTTATTTCCAGTAATCCAAATACATAATCCAAACACGAATCACAACTCAGCTCTGGAAGAATCCAGTCACACAAGAGCTCCACTTCCAAGTGCACCCATGCGGTGCTCAAGAGCTGATTGTCGCCTCACTTCCGCAAGGTGCCAAGCGTGATGGTGCCCTGTACCCCGACGGTGCCCATATCAAGGATCTGGGCGAGGTTCGCTCGCTTCTTTACAAGATGCAAAGACCAGCCATCGCGCCACAGGTAAGAAAAATGACCGATAAGTCGTCTTCTCGCACTCTCATGTTTCTTAACGTCAACGTTCCAACAGCTGGTCTATCCCCACGACTGGCAAGAACGCGACCTCGTTCTATTTCATAACCGCGGCGTTTTGCATTCCGTCGTGGGTGCATTTAAGCCTGACCAAGTCCGCGCTTTCCATCAGTGCAACCTCGCTGCGTCTGATGTTCCCGCTGGGCCCGAGGAGGAAGATATTCTCAAGTGGGCGTGATGGAAATTGAATGCCTACCTGTGTCTTTACTGCATTGGCGTTGTTTTTGTCTCTCCGTCTCACACTCTCCGTCTCCCTCTACTTCAAATTCTCGAATCTTGATGGGTTTTTCTTGTGTCTGGACGTGCGCCTTCGACGGGAGAAGCAAATGTATTGATAGCTCCGGAGGAAATTGTCGGGCCTCATTGCGGTGAAGGCCCATCAAGTTCTTTTGCTGTGGTGCTCTTTCCCTTGTGTCAAATGTTGAAACCGATCCCGAGCTCAGCTCACTTGTGTATAATTAAATTTACGGCTGCCGCTGTCTACAACAGAACAGTAGTATATTTGAACTTTTACCAATAGCCGTTATCCTGTGATATTCTATTTAATCCTCTGCGCGATTTTCGCTTGTCCAAGGGAAAGCCCACGTCGGGCGGGATACCCGAAGGTTTGATACATGGCACCATGGTACTACTCAAGTAGCCGCTGTGGAGTAGGTTGCTATAGACGTCTCGCGTTCCATCATTCGAACGAGTTCGCCGCAAAGTCCATAAGAGAAAACTGCATTACAACATCCAGGTATCACAGGGAGGGGGAAGAGGACGTGATATTTCGACCAAGAAAGAAGGAAGGAAATGAAAGAAAAGGCAAGCAGGTAACGCCATCGACTATAACGTCGTTGCATTTACCCGCAGAATTAAAACGTGGAGGAATGTAAAGTTGGAAAATAAACCGATATTCAAAAAAAAGGGGGGGCGAGGGGAAATCATGTTAGCGTGGGGGAGAGCGAAGAACGAAAACGTATGTCGCATAAGTGGAACGGAAGGAGATTCCATTGTATAAAACAGGGAAGGGAACAGTTGAAAAAAGAGGAATAAAAGTATGAGACGGACGAGAGATCACGCGCGCGCAAAGCAAAATCAAAGACAAGACATTGAAGATGATGGCGCTTATATAGTTTACTGTATACCCATTGGATCCTCCCTCGATGCAACACCGAGCACCACACAAGCCCAGCTTTGACGGCACCTCAGCCTTGTCACTAAGTAGACACGGCAGACGGTGGAGGCGAAGGTGCCGCAGAATGTGCAACACTTGATGACGGTTCACCAGCTTCCTCCGTAGCTGCACGGGCTGTACTGGGTTCCGGACTCGAGGCAGGTTCCAGCTTGGCTGGGACAACTTCTTCACTTGCGACAAGTTCACGAGCGTTGCTGCTCTCGCCAATGACGTCGCTTCTTCGCTCTGACTGGCCAGCTTCTCGCGCGGTATATCCGGAGTCCCGGAACGTGTCTTTGCCGAGGTCGCGTGGAAAGCTGTACAATGAACGGACGTCATGACGATTCCGCGCTTCGCCATCCGTGTCCTCTGTCTCGGGTTCTCCATCGCTCTCGTCGATAGCAGTGCGGAGGGAGGACACGGCAATGTTCGTATTGTTCATAAATCCGGCCGCGGCAGGGCTGTGGTACGACGGTGTCAACGAGGGAAGAGGAGGGAGGGAGTAGGTGCGCGATAGGGAAATCGGAAGGCCATGTCCTACTCGAGCGGCGACAAGACGCGCGGCGGGGATAGGTGGCGTTGACGCAGCTGATTTAGTCTTCCGGACCGGACGAGTGGCACGTCGTGCGGTGCTCGTGGCCTTTGAAGAAGAGCGCTGAGAAGCATTCGCCGTGGCAGTGGTAGAGCTTTCAGCCTGTGCTGATTCCTCCCCCGCGGGTCCGGCTGCAGAGTCTACAGACGTCTGGGATGAATTATCGCCCTTGTGAACGCGCAAGTGCTGGAGTAGGTTGTCGTTGCGGTTAAAGCACTTGTCACATGAGGGATGTGGACACTTGAAGGCTGATCAAAAGAGGATGGCCATCAGTCTCGCACAACATGGCGGTGGTGATATGATCTGACTCACGTTTCTCGTGAGTGTGGATAGATCGGATGTGTCTCTTCAAGTGCTCGCCACGGCTGAAACATTTGCCACAATCCTCCACTTTGCATACGTAGACTCTACCCTTTTTCCCCTCTGCAGCTTCGCCTTCTGCGGCAGCGTCGTCAGCGGTAGGTACACGTCGACCACGACTCTTCTTTGTCAGATTCGGGACGGGAATGGGAGGTGCTGTGCGTATCCGAGGTCCACGGCGCTCGGCTGTAAATGAGCTCGAAGAAGCATCCAGAAAAGTATATTCCCCTGACGCAGGAGAGGCGCGAGAGGGCGGAGATGCTCGTTCCGTCTTTGGCGGCTCAGGCTCCTCGACAATGGTGGCGGAAGACGAGGAGGACAATAAAGCAGTAGGCTCCATCCTGGCCACCTTAGATGGCTGATAAGCAGGGTCCTGAACAGCTTCTACGTCGGTCTCCTCATCTACAGCTCTTGCGTCAAACGTTCGCTTAAGGGAAGACGACCCTTTTTGTTCCATGTCGGTGTCCTCTTCTTTTCCAAACTTGCCCCAGCGTATTGTCGGGCGACCAGTTGTTTGAGATCGTGTCATTCTTCGTGCATTGGCAGTAGCATCCGTTGTTGTGGCACCTTGTTCAACCTTGAGGAGAGGGGTTACCGGTTAACCCGAGGGTTCGGCGTTACCCTGGTCAGGATGCAAACGGAATAAACGACAAAAAACAAACAAACCGTTTTCTGCGGTAGGTTGAAGTCGACGAGCGTTTCTTCTTCAGCTATGGTACTCTTAACAACTCGGTTGGTAGTTTTTACCGCTTCTTGAGGGCCTTCCATTGTTTTTAGGGTACCTGATGGGAGAATCAGAAAAGCGAGTTTGCCTGAGCCACAACTCGCCTACCTTGCGGGTAAAGACGGTAAAACCTTGGCTACAAAGCAAGTGAATACTACGGACGACGACTGGAACGAGTTTTGAGAGCTAAAGTGGATGTTTGAGGCGAAGCTGGGAGAGATGAGTTGATTGTCGGAGCCCCTGTCCAAATGGACAGACAGGGAAAAAAACAAGATCAACAGGACCACGTGTCCACGACAGAGGTCCGTGCAGGACCATTGTCAGCAGGTCCATGGACCCTTGTGGCACACTGGCCGACGAAACCTCTTTGCGGTCAGCTGCGCGAGCGTCTTGCACGCTCATCGACGACGACGACGACGACGACGAACAGACCGTGAGCCCATGAACTCCCCATGTTCGTCGGTCACCGTCTCCAGTCCTCTTCAACGGGGAGTTCACCAGATTTACCATGATGGGCACCCTCTGCTCAGCTGCCGCAACGTCCTTTTGGTCAGAGTCGTATCTGAGCCCATCACGAGGCACCACCTGAAAGCTTTAAGACAGTAGAGCACCCGCGGCACCATTCACAATGTGCACACCCTCAGTAGGGATGCTGTACCATATTCGTAGTGAATGCACTACATGGACCCTCGACTTTTGTTGGCTCGGCTCATCCCGTCTGTCTCGTAGCCTTCACCCCATTTTCTTCCGCTGCGGCAGAGCTCCACTCATGCCGCCCATCGGTGTCATAAAGGCAGCACTAATTGGTATCCGGAAGTTTCCCCCGCCTTCCATACGAGAAGGTGTTATTCTCGTGTTCAAGGGGGTAGCTCGGATCACTCGTCGTCTATGCTCCCGTTTCACCTGTCTGTTAGCGTTTCAGCATTTTCTGGATCTTCTTTGGCTACAAACTGCACCTTCTCACTGTGAAGGGAACGGATATCACACGAGGTATCACATACCGTCCTTCTGCCACCGCCAAACTCCATTGACTTTGGAACACGGAGAGAGCAAACGTGACTCATCTCCAGAGTGCTAGAAGTTGGAGAGATACGTCTTCTGTTCAATGAGAGTGCAACTCAGAGATCCGCGGCTTGGGTTTGATTAGGTATGTCAGCATCCTCATGTACGGATATTGTAACCGTCGTAATTGCGAGTTCTGACATGCCTTGGAGACCAGTGATGAACGCACATTGCCGTCTGACTTTTCTGTTCTATCATCAGAGTGTGCAATGATAAGGTCATCTCGGGCAATCCAGGCAGGGCTAATCTGGGTTGATCATGTGGGTTGCCGAGGCTTCATGTAAGTTAATAATTATTCTACTCCTTGGCCATGCCTCTCTCGTGTAGGATTACTTACTGACCACCCTTTCATCAATTACCTGGCAGAGCGTTCTTTGCGGCTTCTTCCGGTACCTGCCCTACTAAAGACCTCGGCATTCCCCACGAGATGTTGAAATGAGCCGTGTAAGCGGTTATTTTGGCCAATAGATCGTGCTGCGATGTGAGGCTGCTCACCCCGATCGGTGTTTTGGTAAAACACGAACGTTGAAATTGAGGTGTTTTTAGGATCTCAGTGTGCCTTTCGGAATTGTTATAGGGAATCAAGTTCGCTGAGCTTATCAACAAGGTTTGCCTACGGCCGGCGATTGGACTATCAGACCCTTTCGGTTGTCAAATGTTAGCGACGCTGTTGCCCTGTGGGGGTATGGATGACATTTGGACGTGATGGAAATCGCGATGGAGTTGCCTATCGACCGAGTTCTGTTGGACAAGCCAGGGTTGGATGGACGGTGCTTTGATCGGTCACGCCTCGAGGTATACCCGTGCTGGACACATGCTGGGAGGACTACCGAATTTGCAGACGTTCTTGGCCCGATGAGGACTTGAAACTGGACCCAAAAACATATGATATGCCAACGATGCCAGCATGGGCGCTGAGGGAGTGAAGAGAGAATGGAGCATGTGGACATTATTCTGATGTATGAGTGCACGGCGTGCAAACACAGGAAGTGGGGCTTGAAGGGATTGGGGGAGAGAGAGCGTTAATGAATTCGATTCATAGATTTAGAAACGAAGATGGTAGTGAGTGGGAGTAGTCACGCAGTTTCCGCTGAGATAATTCATTCATGTTCGTCTATCTGATTGGGGCACTGCATCCGGCGGTCACTTACGTCCAGCAGCTCGCTCCCGCGTTTGACGGGGATGAGGGTGACGAGGGCAGAGATGGATGGAGGTATGGGGAAGACTAGAAGGACGATATGGACGCGATATGGAAAGTTGAGCGGGTTTCATGATCGGACGTATTCTGCAGGGTCAGAGGAGAGGGAGGTTAATGAATTAGCACGGATCGATGAGGATTAGACAGAAATAAGACTTGAGCTTGGGATCCTCAGACGAATGATTGAGGGTGGCCGGGGTGACATCGAAGCTGTTTCTCATCGCTCGTGAGGAATCTCCAGAACTTGCCGCCAATGAGGTAGGCTTCACGGATGGAGTCGGTAGCATCGTGTCATGATCACCGACGGCGTCCACGATGATGATGATGGGAACTTGCTCATCATCACCAGCGGTGGCAGTTCAAGCCCATCTCGAAAGCACTCACACAGAGCCCATCTCTTATGGAAACGGTACGCCGAGAGATCGTGGCAGTCGCTCTCTCGAAGAGTCAACAGACATACACAGGTTAGTGCATATTCAAATCTCTCCACCGAGACCACATTAAAACATCTTCTTTCTCCCATATCCCTCCCAGCTCTCCCCCCCCTCCGGCTGTGCGGTAGCTGTGTACAACATATCCTCCTCCTCGTACGTCGTCCCCACCGCCTCACATCGCAGCACACCGCTCCTCTCACCCGCTCACGACCAGTCACGATCTCGAACACGATCCTTCGTGTCGTCAGAGCCAGTCGGCGTCAGCTCTCTTCTCCACCATAACACGCGTCGTCCCCACCCATTTTACAATTTCTCCCACAGCCACTGCGATCATACCCGCCGTACCTGAACAGGCGACCTGGTACGCTCTTGGTTTGTTTTCTTCTTGGTATGACCGCAAATTTCCAACTTTGTCCCAATTGCATATTTCCGTAGAACGCTCCCGGCCAGTCTCACCTTGGCCCCACCGCCATCCACTCATAGTCCAGATTCAAGTCGATTCAATCAGACCGTACTCATCTTTCCTTAAAATGCTCTCGTCGGACCTCAATTACTATTCTTCTTACTTTTCCCCCACACTTGCACCTCTTCAGTCCTCTCGCATCACCCAGCGATCTTTCGCTGCCGCCAGAATGTCTGGTTCGCCCCACTCCGCTGCAGCGCAGCTACGCTCCACCTCCACTTCACGATTAGGCCCCAGCCATTTTTCTCCTCCCGTTCTCAATTCATATCCCACTCACTCTCAGCATTCGCCACTTCGCCACCCAAGCTTGGGCTACTCAGACGTCTCAGCCACCTCAGCCGAGTCGCCCCCGTCTTCTTCTTCCGCAAACGAGAGTCCTCTTCCTGACCCTCTCATCGACAACATGGATCACGACATGTCTGCCCAAGTCGCTACCGGTAACGATGACTACTCCCCTTACGCGCTGTCAGATGACATGGCCGCTGTCGGTTATCCCTACGGGCACAATGGTCCGCGTCCCTTTCCGCTCCCAGCATACGTGCCCGACAATCCAGATTTATACAAGCAGCCTGTTTCCGCCCCACTACCCCTCAATCTTTCCCTTGCAATGAGCTACTCTTGGTCTCCAGAGGCCAAGAAATTCCAACCGCTATATTCATCAGTACAGCAAATTCAGCGCCAAACCCATGATTCTTCTCAGATCTCTGCTCAGCCATCCGCTGTTCCGCCCACACATGCCGCATCACGTCCTTCTTGTCCAGGCTCTCAACCTTTCGGACAGGAGATCGAGGATCCAAATCTTGTTTATCCTCCCCAAGTGGTACCGCGGTCGTATCCCAGCCCACCAACACAGCCGCAATCTTCTCTTACGGGTTATCTTCGCCAGAACATCGTTGTCAAACAAGAGAACGACATGCGCTTCCCTGACCTGTACAATGAGTCAGCCGAGGTAGCGAATTGCAACAGCGGTATGGAAGTCTTTGGCACTCTGTTTGAGACAGGTTCGCATAATTTCAATGCCAGCATTCCTAGGAACGTCGATTACTCAGTTCCCACAGGATCTCCGCCTATTGACTCGTCCCCTGCCCTTGATTTGGCGATGCGATATGCACAGACACCTGCACAACATTCAGTCCCGCAGCCTTCGATGAGCATGCCAATGCTGTCCGCTCCTGTCCCGCGGCACTCGGCGTATTTTGGATCGTCACTTGTTAGCACCTGCGAGCGCACGTGTCAGGAACAGGAACAAGAGCCCGCCAGACAGGTGTTGAGGGTTCAGACACAGGGTGTACAGGAGCAGCGAACTGTCAGGCCTGCTGAGGTGTCGCCAGTAATGGGATTCGCGGAGCTGCCAGATGCTGGAGACAACGACGCAGAAGGGGAGCCAGACGTTGAGCCTTTTAGCCTTCACGACGGAAAACCGGCCGACGGACATAGTACGGGTCGATTCCATCATGCTAGGGCAGAGGGGGGTTTGGACTATGTCAAGCGGTCGAGTAGAGCACCCGCCTCTCATGGGGTTCACACCTTTGGGGTTCATCAGCCCCCAGAGGGCATTGACGAGTACCATGGCCATGACCTTGACGACGACTTCAAGGTAGAAGGGCGAGAGGAACACGACGATGACGGCGACGGCGATTTCGTGCCTCATAGGCGTGCTACGTCAAAGAACACGCGGAGCTTACGTCCTCGATCGGTAGCCGGCAAGAACTCGGTGCGGTATAATCCGTATGGAACAGATGTCCCACCGTCTGCCGTCAAGCGGTCACCCAAGTCCCCTCTGATATCTGCGTCTGACCTTTCGCCCAGCTTGTCTTCTGGGCAGTCCGGAAAGTTGCGAAAGAACGCTAGAACACTCCCTGTTCCTATCCCCGTTCCGAATCTCACCAAGAAGTCTAGGGGGCGGCGAGTACCGACTGTTCATGCTGGGAATAACGGAGGGCGTGGTCAACGAGAGGTGGCGCTGGGCGCTCGCATTTATCTATGTGATGTCAGTGGATGTGGGAAATGTTTCGCGAGGGGAGAGCACCTCAAGAGACACATCAGAAGCATCCACACCTACGAAAAGCGTACGTTTCCCATAGTTTTCGGGGGGGCGCTTTACTCAAACCCGTTACAGCTCACAAGTGCCCGTATCCTGGATGTGGCAAAGAATTCAGCCGCCACGATAATCTCGGACAACATATGAAGGTCCATAAGGACTATCCCAAGATTCTCGAGCGCATGGGGAGTGGCGAGGTATAGATGCCGTCGTCACCCTACAGGCGACGCAAGAGGTTGTCAGCTCAGCAAGGATCTGGAACGTTTTACAGCTCATTCGCAACACAACTGCAGTCGGACTAGCAATAAGCGCGGACGTTACTGTCTCTTCCCTTCATTCGTCGATGTTTATCTCTGTTCACATGCGATCCATTATCAGTCGTCTTTATTCTTCCATCACATACTATCGCCACCTTCGGACCTTCTCCCTTCACATGCTTCTTCAATACAGGAGGTGTTCCCTGTTTCCTTCTTCCATCTTCGTCGCTCTCCGTCGTCAAGTGCGCTCTCAACGCATGCCATGCCATCGTTGGTCCATTCATCCTCGGATTATGCCTCCCTGGTTACGCCTCAAAGACTTCCCGACCTTGTTATGCCAACATACTTGGTCATCTCCTCGGTCATATCTGCCTCGCTTCAGCGTCTCAGCATTGACCATTGGAATCTTTCATGACGACTCTTCACGAACGACACGACTTTGTACACTCGGACTCGCACCATGTTCATCGTCATTGCTGGCGATTGTTTTCTATGCATCCACCATTTCGTCCCCACCCCAATCCCAATTTGAATCCTCTGTCTCTTTTTGATCACCACTTCCTGGTGATTGCCGACGCAACACGTCTCCCTCTTTCACGCCTGTCACGATCACGCTGTATTTTACCGCCATTCATCAAGGCTTTTTGGGGCTTTGTATCATTATCTGGCATCATCACACGCATACGGACTTTTTTCCCGCTCTCCGGTCTCATTCTCTTTATTGTACCATAAAGTTGGCGTATGTAGCAATATGTTATGAGTGTAAAGTATGATACGTCTTGGGGCTTTATTTTGGAGTTTCTTCTGGGTGGGTTTCTTTTCTATTTCGTTCTTCGGGATAGTCACAGGTGGGGGCCGGTACATAGATGCTTGCAAGCTATGTGTATTGAGTTACAAATGGCGACATGTTTTTGGGTTGCTGCGCCTCACGGCCACCGCTTTGTGCTTGTTCTCCAAATGAAGCTTTCGGGACACGTAGTCGGACACGTACGGAAACATCAATACCGATCAATATTATTTCAACTTGGTTCGCAAGATCCGCAGTCCTTCTCACTCAGCGAACGCTGTGCGCTTCCGTCAACGTTTGCGCAAAAAAGGTGTTACGGCGGAGAACAGTTGTCGGTATTGTTACACGATTGTGGACACGACAACAAAGTACAGCTGTCATCGTCGGGGGCCTGATGAAGACGAGAACTCTGCTCAGTGCCGTCTCACATGGCTGATCAAAGACAGAAACGCACCCACATGACCAAAGTGGAACACAAAAAGGTCAGAGAGAACTCGATTAGGGTAACATTAGGGATGCAAGAAGCGATAGATAGCGGAACGGAATGTGAAGGATGGTAACATGGAGCGAATGTGTTTCACTGACTTGAAAAAGAGAGAACGGTCCAGCGGGAATGGATGGATAAGAGAGATCCTATGCATCGTCGGTCATGATGGCAAAGAATTCCTGCTCGTTGATTTCCCCATCTTGATCAAGATCAAATTCGTCTATCATCGCTTGCCTAAGAAATGGAAGACCAGAGGTGAGCAAATATGGACGGCACATTCATATGGGACCAAAAACAAAATATCAATGGATTTTTTGGGTAATAGCGGTGAAGAAAATGCGTGACTGTAATGGAGGGTTGATCACGCAGCAGCACGTACGAAAACAGGGTACTGGGCTCAGATGCTGCGGCTTGAACAGGGTCTGACAGCCCCCATGCGAGAGGACGAGGAATTACTTACAATTCATCATCTTCCAAACGGTCACCAATCTCCTTTGCCACTCTTCTGAGATTCCGTAGACTAATCTTTCCCGTGTTATCGTCGTCAAACAATTGGAAGGCCCGGCGGATCTCATCCATCGGATCTCGTGCCAATATACGTTCGCTCACTGGAATCCAGAATCAGTAGCCTGAAGTAGTAAGGTATGCTTGAGAAGGGAAAGTGGCACGATGAACCGCAGCGCCATGTAAACCAGTGACACGTTAGGCAAGTCGCGTCCAGCTTCCTGCAAACTGACTCCTGCGGTGGCATACAGCAAGTGGACAAATTGTAAAAGTTGACTCAACTGATTTTTGCAAAGTCCTCAAAGTCCATCAGACCGTGTCCAGTTTTATCGTGGTCTCTGAGAATCTTTAGGACCTCTGCTTTCTTCATGTCGAAGCCCAGTGCGCGCATCGCGACCTTGAGCTCGTGGTAATCCAGCGAACCGTCCTTGTCAGTGTCGAAGAGCTCAAACGCCTCTTTTATTTCTTGTTTCTGCTCGTCTGTGAGCTCTGGACGCGCGTGGGCGCGCCTTTTGGCCTTTTGTGCGGAGGTCGAGTACATTGCTGAAGGATGTGTGTATTTCGCGAAGCCTGCAAACAGAAGGCGGTCACGTGAGCCCAGCACACGCGTGTAAGACCCCGGATACCAGTAATATAAGCTCCTATCACCTCCCATAGCTGCGTTGAACACACCCATGTCTTACTGTGACCGTTGTGAGCGCTACTTCCCGCTCAAGTCTTCCTATGAGCAGCACATCAGAGATTCTTCCAGTCATCACGTCTGCGATGACTGCGAAAAGGACTTTACGACTTATCAAGGCCTCAAAGAACACTATGTCCAGAGCCCTCAGCACAATTATTGTCAATATTGCGACGAACACTTTCCAGACCGTTCTGACTTGATTGACCACTACGACGATGAACACGGTTATTGTGATTTATGCGAAAAGGCGCTGAAGAGTGCACATGGATTACACGAGCACAATCGGCAGTGTCACCACTACTGCGTTTCGTGCCGACGCGTCTTCCAATCAGAGGGTAATCTTCGTACGGTCGGTTACTTGAGCGCTATACTCTGATTTTTGGTGCTGACGTTAATGTTTCGTAGCACCTGAATTCGGGTATCCATCGCCCAAAGAATGTCCCATGCTATTTCAGTTGTGGGCAATACTTTGTCAGCGATTTCGCCATGGTACTTCACCTCAAATCTGGGGCATGCAAGTCGGACATCACCCGTGGCGCTTAAGACCGTGGCATCCGAGACCTTGACCATCTCGACTTCACATCAATGGAAGTTGCGATGGCGAGTGCGGTGCGAAGAAGCAGGAGACGAATGTCTTTTGTGCCACGGCCTATTCATTCAGTCCCTGCAGGACTTCTTCAAACACAAAGGAGCGCGCATCGCACTCTGTATGTGGAGGGAGAGAAATTCAGTTTGTGGAAGTGAGGAATGGGCAGGCTTCACTTGGTTCGTGGTCAAGACCTGGTTCTTGACCTACAGCGGTGTTATTACGGTCAACCAAGTTTCGGCCCATCATGATTCTTGCGGATGATCGCATCATGCCCAACACTGTCCAACCTGTTGTTTGTATACCGCATTCTCCGCTATTCTTGTGTACTAGTGCGAGTGTACTATAGGTTGCGTTGTACAATTACAATTTCATCCGGCTACTGGTAGTCAGCGCATTGGTTGAACAAGGTTTGAAACTCGAAGGCTCGTTGATCGGGGACTGTCTTACTACTTTCAACTTGCTAGCTAATACTTACAGAGCAAGCAGCACCGTTCTGCTGATGTGGTTCGAATGGTCTTTCAGAACCATCTATACCCTTTTGCTGCTGTTCTGTCACACAGTTTCCGCCAACACGGAAATTATCAATTTCGTACCCTCAGCAGAACACACAGTTGATCTACCCACACCTGCGGTCGGAAATTGGTGAGTCTCTAGTGAGTTCTGGTTTGGCAAGTGCGAATCTTTTACAGGCCAAAACTTACATTTGCCAATAATGAGCAACGATGGCTCCTTCAGCCTGCCGCTTTGCATACGCCGTTGCACCAGGTGTGTGAAATGAAAGACGAAAATGCATCCGGAAATACCTTGTCATGTCCCCATGAACTCTGGGTGACGTTGGACCTGGATGACCAGAACTGGGCATCCTACGCCACGTTCACACTTAGGCTGTCCTGGGCCGCTTCTGTAAGTTCGTTGTCTTGGGAGCTTCTCTGAGGCGGAATTCATGAATCTCATTCGTCCTCATGGTTTTCATATCCACCTTAGACGCCTGCGGACTTCTTGATAGAGATCTACTCACCAGAGACCGTCCTGACTCGACTGTCAAGGTGGCAGCAGATCTCACTCGAACCCGAAAAAGTCAACGCGAGATCCTCACAATCATCCAAAGAACGTTCTACCACTACTACGCGTGTTAAATATGCCCGCATACGAGTTGTGGACGCTGGTGTGCTTACGCCCTACGTTCCATTAGCTCACCACCACCACCACCACCACAACGATGCACCGGCTATTTTAGCGGTCGACTGCGCCCCAATCCCATTTATCTTGGTCCTAGAACAGCTGTACTGGGGTGTACTACCTGCGTCTTTACTACCGACTGTTTACTTCCTTATCCCCGTCTTGCTGGCGGCAGCTTTGGCGGTTCCATGGGTCGTCGCTTATCTTGATACGTTCGTACAGCAAGCCAGAGAGGATCTCAACAGGAAAGCGAGCTTGGGAAAGAAGGGAGGGTGATACGTGTTCGACCTTGCGGTCAACATGCGTCTAGGGCATGGTAGTGGGTTGGGTTGATCTAGCTTGTCATGGAAAACACGGAGCGCTGATCATGAACGTTTGAACTTGCATCCTGGCACGATACAATCCTGTAATAAATTGAGTCGAGGTACTATCTCGACACGCTACTCTATTTACCATAAACCAACCTTCCAAGGCATTCATCCCCATCATATAATATCCCCCATCACCCGATTCCATGTATCTCCATATCTCTACCCAAAATTCAACCGTCAACCAACACTCTCTAGTTCTACTAGATGTACCGCTGCTAACCAGGCGAGGATGATCTCCACCCGTGGACCATGTAGAGGAATATTGATGTTCAGTGGCTTCTTCTTATTCCCACCTGATTTTTTCTCCGCTACTGCCTTCTCAGCACGTTCTTTCTGCCTTGCCGAAACGGGTACGAGTAAGATGCGTGCGCAGTCTAGTGCCTCGGTAAGGTCCACACCGTTCTGGTTAAATGAGGACGGCGTGTCACGGCCAGGTATGTGCGGTATGGACCCTGCGGGGCCATTTGCACAAGATGATGTTGATGCCAGTGGCACAGAAGCATCTGTATCCCCGGATGAACCGGACACAGAAGACATCACTTCCAGCAGGGACGCAGATGGTGACGATGGAGGAGCTTCGATCGTTAATCTACCGGCAACGGCCGCAGCGCGCATGACAGAATGTGGCTGAATCCCAGTTCGCCACCCTGCCGCAAGGCGTTCGAGGACTTCTATAAACTCGGCTTGGGCCATAGATCGTGGATGGAGGAAGACAGGATAACCTTCCAATGCGTCAACGAGCACTGCAGTGCGTGCGAACGTCGTCAATAGCGTCGGCAGTTCAGCTAGCATGAGATGGCAGGTGAGGATGGTGAAAAGAGATTCCACAAGAAGAGGGTGATACGTGGTAAACATGGAAGGCAAGATAGAGTCCACCTCGGCAAGGCCTGCTGCTGCGGAATTTTGATGCCCTGGTCGTAAACTCTCCGTCAGCAAGAAGGCTACCTCGACCCTCTTCGCTAAATCGGCCTGTGCATCTCTGCTAGCCATAGGTGCTGGTCCCTCAATGGTATCGAAATGTGCGAGGAAGCGTTCATGGTCCCGTATGGCTTTACGCAGAAAACCGCAGACGTCATCGCGGATATTTTCCTCCGCCAAGACACCCCTGTACGCACTTGCCTTTGGACCATCACTGCGCCCAAGCGGACCGTCTGGGTTTCCAACTTCAACACCCCCGTAACGGCCGCTATCAAGATAACATAACCGCAGTTCCGTGCCGTCCAGTGCAGGTATCGACTTGTTGATGCCCTCAAGTTTCAAGATCTCGGATTCGATGATGTGAACGGCATGTTGAAAATAGGCCGCTCCCCGCAAAAACAATAGCTGAGGCTCGATAGGGTCAGGGGCGTCCGGTAAGACTGAAGGGTGTACGGGTAGTGGTTCTCCGTCAAGACCTTCCATCCCGCCTTCAGCAGACGCGCTCGTACCATTCGGTGGTGCCTGGCCGTGAGTCTTGTTGGAGCCTTTCTTTTTCTTGCTAGGTTTCGCGCGCGACTCAGAAGGCAACGCTATGTTTCGGTGCCCGACCCGAGCCTTCCGTGCAGAACGGGCCTCTTTGAGGGCATGAGTAAAGTCTTTGGTAGCGAGAATGTATTCGTCGCGAAAACAGTGGACGATGCCTCGAGTTCGATAATATTCGAGCCGTTGAGGATATGCGGCGATGAGTCCATCCAAAACCTGGGTATTAGTGGACTCCGCGAGTTGCCTGTTTATACTACTCTCAAGGTAAGAAACTAATTTCGCAGTACCGTATACGCACCGGGATGGTATCTTCTCGTGGAAGAAATGTACATATCGTGCATCAGCATCGTTTGGATCTGTAATAGAAATTTCGATCCATACATGCAAAATCAAAATGTCCGCTGAGGCGCACCATGTTTAAGCACTTTCTCCGCAACATCGTCAAATACGCTACCACCTTGCATGATCATTAAGCTACTTGCGATCTCGTCAGCTTTGTAAGCCGCTGCGAGTTTCTGCACAGCAAGAGCGCGCAGACGGTGAACACGCATCGCACTCATGGCAACGTTTCTTCCACCACCAAAGTTACCCAGACCATCGAGACCGAGTGCTTGAGCGGTTGCCCATGCACTACTGCCCATGCCGGTCCGCATGGGTCCCAAGGATGCAGATAGACCTGATGATGCACGTACTGACAGTTCGGCAGCTTCGTCGATCAAGCGCCGAATCGCGGTTACGTTACGGAAGACTCCTGGATCGATAGGTGGAGGTGTTGCTTTGCCCGATATAGGTAACGGAAGTGCAGGAGGCGTTTGAGTGGGGCCATGAGGAGGCGGTAAGGAGTTGGGGTTGCCTCCAGGCGAATCCGGGGGTGTATAGTCCGAAAGAGATGGAAAGCCTCTGTCACTGAATCGGAGTACTCGATAACGCGAACTTGTGTTTGAGTTTTGCGGCGGAGGCAAAGCAAGGTAAGATTCTGGAACGGAAAGAGTTGCAGGGTCCAAGTTGAGATTGAGTAGGGACTCCAACAGCTCCAGCGGCAGTTGTAGCCATGGGCCCTTCAGGAAGCAGCGATCATTTAATGGGTAAGAGAGAAGCGAGTGTATGCGCATACTCACATGGTATGAGCTGATATACCTCCAATGCTTGTTTCTGCTAATGCAAAGCACCGAAGCACGCTCTGAATCTGGCATGTTCCCGACGGGCTTTACGGGTGTAACACCGGGTGCATCACTGGCGGGCTTCTTTGCTTTCTTTTTCTTCTTTTTCTTTCGAGCCGTCTGTGATGCGGGGTCTGTCAAATCGTTGTCGCGTGTGGGCGAAACTTCGTAGGAAGAAACGGTCGGCGAAGGGGTCATAAGTTGACCGGGTTGAACGTGATCCTGGGACCGGCAGGGTGTTTCGCCATGGACAACCGAGTTACTGTGATGTATATTCTCCGTTTTTGTTGCCATCACCGTTGAACAGACAGCTTCAAGACGTCGAATATGAGCTGCAAGATGCTACAGTAGTTGCGGGAGCAGAGTGTCATTTTCAGTTCGCGTAGATCCCATCGAGAAGGAGTTTCCCACGACCCCGGTCTGTTCGTCGAGGCCCAACAATGTTCAAAAAAGTTACGCCTACACGTCCACCGACATACCATAAACAGGGCGACAACAACGACGTACAGGATATGATTATCGCTATCGACACCTACATCTTGTACGGTCTCGAAGATCATTTACGAGACGACGCGTTGCGAGTTCCAGTGTGCCTTGACGGACGTCGCGTACCGGCTGCGAAATCGGACGTCCTGCGCTGCTTGCGTGGTGTGGTCTTACTGCTCTTGGTCTCAGCTTTCCTGTCGGCTTTGCATCTCTGATTTCCGACGTCATCCTCGATATATTCCGATGTTTCCTCGTCAGACTGAGATTCGCCGGAGGCGTGACGTTTTCGCTTCAGATTCTTGGTGTGCTCTGTCTCTTCATCGTCACGGTCTTCGTGGCCTTCATTGATGACCTCGTGTCCTGCTGGCCTCTGCTCTTCCTCGAGACTTTTGATAGGATCCTGAGAAGGGAACGAGGGTAGGAATGCTTGGTAAGGCTCCTGGTATGACTCACATGGCCCCAGTTCTTTAGGCTGTTGGCGCATGACAAGTCAGACAATCGCACACTGAACTTGGACTAAATATACCTGATGGTACTCTTTCTATTGGCCAAGTCCTCCTTTGTCTTGGTCTCCTTGAGGTGGTCCTCTTGAGCAAGGTGGCGACTGTTGTACCTTATAAAGACGTCGTATCACGTTAAGCATCCTGACCTGCCGGTACGTACCCGACGACTTTACGCATATGGCTTAAATCCGCCTAATAGCATGAGGCAGGTAGGTGAGCACATGATTGCGGTCTCCACACACCTGATCGTATTTGTTCGGATCCTTGTCCGGGTTTCTGTTCAGAATGTCCACAATCTTCGCGCCGCTCTCAAGCCCCACACCGGTTCCTGCTTTGTGGCTTTGATCTGACGCCAACCAACGCTCGAGTTCCTCTGCGGTCATGTTGACCTGCTCATTGAACTGTGCAACTGTCTCGTCCTTGGACTTGACCATGACGTGAGGTGGATAGCGGTGAACTGTGTAGGATGAACATTGGTCGTATTCATATATTGTGGCTACCGGTCTCGATCTACATATGCCGTGACGAAGTTCGCGGTGCTGAATCTGGATGTAAGTCCCGCTTTCTGGACCAACGATTATATAAGCATCGTCACTTATCTTATCTAAGCGACTCGTGTCACGCTCATGATAAGCGCGTGCGTCTGCTAGCCTATAAAGAGGACAAGGTCGTTCCCAAGTGGCCTAACTGCCTCAACTTCCTCCGCGTACTCCTTCCAGTCTGCCATGGCTCCGACTGCCCTTCCTGCCACGTCGACGGCCGTTTATGAAACAGCCGTCCCGAAGCCTACAAAGTTCAAACACCCCTTGGATCCTCTAACCCCGGAAGAGGTCCCTATCCTTATTGAGCACTGTTATCGTGTGCTGAGCGAATCTTCCGTCACCTAGATCAATGCTGTCACTCTCGCCATTAGGCACTATACAGCTGCCAACACCTCCATCAAGGCAGTGCGTTTCATAACCTGCTATCTTTTGCCACCCCCAAAGAAAGCAGTCCTCGCGGCACTGGGTATCCCCCTCATCGCCGGCGGTAAACCAGAAACTCCAACCGAGATCATCAGGAAGGCAGAATCGGATGTCAGTCAAATACTCCCCATTGGATGTTCTATTATCTGATCCAATCGGCCATAGTTCCTCGATGTCGTGAACGGGTCCGTATCAGGGCTACCTGACATCGGATTGGTGTACTAAATTACTTCGTAGAGGATGCTACAACGCGATCTTGTGCCTCAAGAACGGGAAATGGGAGGTCGAGACTCTCGAACTCGTTCCAGATGGCTCAGAACCTCAGATCACCGTAGAGGAGCTTACAGAATGTGAGCAAATTGTGCGCAGAGATCCTAGAGTCCAAGCCCTCGCCAAGGAAGTTGGTAAGCGCCCATTCATTTCAGCTGCGATTCCGCAAATTCAACTTCCATCCAGGTGTCGAACCTCACCAGATTTGCGCCGATGGTTGGGCAATCGGCTACGACGATCGCTTCCCCAAGAGCCAACGTCTCCAACAGGCTCTTCTTTTTGCTCGTTTCTCTGAGCACGATAACCTCTACGCCCACCCTCTTGTCATTATTGTCTCTCGCTTGTTGTCACTGAACCCCTTTTTGACTTTTCATACCTTTAGGATTTCGTACCAGTCATTGACTCGGTTGCAGAGAAAGTCGTTCAGATCGACTTCCCTCCGACCTACAAGAAAGATGTCGACGGTTCCACCCAACTTTCCGTTTCGACGACGGAGGCATTGCCTCTCTCTGAAGACTCGTTTACTACCTCGAATCGTGAGCGCATCCCACCACCACTTACTTCATTCGACTTCCTGCCGGATTTGATGGAGAAGACGGACCCCACTTACAAGGCGCGCGATGATATCAAGCCCCTGCACGTCGTTCAGCCCGAGGGCGTATCATTCAAGATCGATGGTCACACTCTCGAATGGCAGAAATGGAAGATGCACATTGGTGAGCGTGATATGACGGATGTTCACAGTGGGATATCTAAACCAGTTCTGGTCCAGCTTTCAGTCACCGTGAGGGTATCGCCCTATCGACGATCACTTACAATGATGACGGCGAGATCCGTCCTATCTTCTACCGTCTTTCACTTGCTGAAATGGTCGTTCCCTACGGAGCTCCGGAATTCCCCCACCCCAGAAAGTTTGCCTTTGATACGTGAGAAAAAAATTGTGGATTCTCGTGGGCTCGTGACTGATTGCTCATCAGCGGTGAATACGGGATGGGTACGATGGCGAACGAGCTGTCGCTTGGATGTGATTGCTTGGGAACCATTCACTACTTGGTATGTGATCTGTCCGTTGTTGTCGCGGGCTTGTGCGGTAATGAATTGAATTGCAGCCCGGTTCCTATGTCACACACTCCGGAGAAGCTTTCGTGATCAAAAATGTAATCTGCATCCATGAAGAGGATGCTGGCGTCCTTTGGAAGCACACCGACTATCGCCCAGGAGGCCGCTCGCAAACTGTGAGAAGTAGACGTCTCGTCGTCAGCATGGTCTGCACGCTTGCAAACTATGGTTAGAACATCTTTACATGAGTCATCCTATATAACGCTAACACGTACCCCGCAGAATACATCTGGAATTATTACTTTTACCAGGATGGTAACATTGAGCTCGAGATTCGTCTGAGTGGAATCTTACAAGTCTACGCTGCTGGAGCCAACGAGCCCAATCCTCACGGGACGACCGTTGCACCTGGTGTCAACGCTCATCTCCACCAGCATATTTTCTCGCTCCGTATTGACCCCATGCTCGACGGACTCCAAAACTCGATCATTGAATCTGACATTGTCGGTCTCAGCGCACCGACAGGATCCAAGGAGAACTTTGCCGGCAATGGTTTCATTGTCAAGGACCGCGTCCTCAAATCGCAAGTGGAAGATGGTGCGCGCGACTTTGACTGGGCTGCAGAGCGTCGCTGGAAGATCGCGAACACGGGACGAACACATTACTCTTCGGGCAAGCCAGTATCGTATCAGATTATGATGAAGGGTGGTCTGCTACCCCTCTTGGCGCGCGAGGATTCGTGGATTGCGCGTCGGGCGACCTTTGCGCACAAGTCGTTGTGGGTCGTGAGAGATGAGGAAGGTCCGAAAGGTGGAAAGATGTGGCCGAGCGGAAAATACGTTCCGCAGACCCGTGAGGAACCGAAGGACTCCGTCGGCCGATGGGTCAAGGAAGGGGAAGGAAGTATTGAGAATGAGGATATCGTTCTTTATCTTACCGTTGGTGCGTTTTTTTACCCATCTGCTTTCAACTTTTGATGGTGTTTGCCTGACCTCGGGGTTTTTGATCAAGGTACGACGCATATTCCGCGGCCCGAGGATTGGCCTGTGTAAGTATGGGTCACCTGGCAAGTCGCAAACAGACTGATTCTCGATCATTCCAGTATGCCCGTGGAGCACGTCAACGTCCTCTTCAAGCCCAACAACTTCTTCTCCAAGAACCCAAGTATGGATGTTCCTGGAATTAAGGACGCGCACAGCAAGCCCGCATTCCCTACAGAAACCACCAGCAACGGAGTCAACGGTCACCACGCAAACGGAACCAATGGAACGAACGGTACGGCGGTGTGTTGCGCAAATTAAGTAAGGGATCCTTGGATGCATCAGGAATATGATTTGTACTGCATTATGTCTATGTTGTTGTGTGTGCATGTCCCAATCTCTGTATGCCTAGCTTCAGTTTCACGTATGCATTGTTAGATGTACATGTCTTTCGGGAGGAAACTTTCTTTGTACACCTGTAGGCAAGCACTTGCTTCTAACAGACGAGTATTCGATCATTAAGGAAAAACTCACCATGGCGGAGGTTGCCCATCTGAAATCACGGCGGACCTCTCGGTCGTATCAGCTCGTCTCGTCCGGCCCGCGGGTGTAACGGTAGCGTCTGGTAGCTCTCAGAAGCTCAGTCCCTGCATAACCGGTCGCTTCGCATCTTCTCCCAAACTCCACACCGGTCGTGCAGAACCAGAACCCGACGATCCATGATTCCCAGTATCTTCATCCCCCGCCTCGTCCGTCGTCCCACTAGCTCTAAGAGTCGGCCTAACACCCAGAGACGCACATAGGGCTTTATACCGGGATCGGATTTGACGCTGTAGTCTTGAAATATCGATTTCATCTGCTTGTGATTGGGGGAATGGTGAGGGGGATGGATTGGTCGTTGGGAATTGATGGATGAAGTCGAGGAGATGTCTGAGGTGGTATACTGCACGGCTGTACGAACATGAGATGCACGCGCAACACGCATGACAGCACAGGAAAGGAGTATGCAGAATGGGGTCCAGGGGTTGGGGGGTTGGGAAATAGCGGCAAAACATGGAGAAGAGACGCAACTGATCACCACCATCTCCGCGCTGCTCAAACACCGCCTTCCACATCATCGCAAACCCTTCGTAAAACCCTATTTCTTCCCATATTTCAAAACCTTTTTCGCGTCCTAGGGCTCGTCCTTCGATGAGGCCGTGGATACGTCCGTGGGCGAAACCGTCGGCGTGGCCGGCGTCGTAGAATCTGAATGTGGATTAGACGATGAGGGGGGTGAGGAGAAAGAGGAGGCAGACGTTTGCTCGAGGTGGACGAGTTCTTCGAGGTCGAATTGGTCGGTCATGGATGGGTTGAGTTTGGGTGGATCGACTTGGGTTCGGTGCGCGGGATTTTGCTGAGAGGGAGGAGTGCTTGTTTATTCTGCAAGCTTTTGCCAAACAAATTGTGTTATTCGGTCTGTCTTCTTCTCCTTGCCTACTCATCTGCACAAACGTATCTCGTTCATATCCATCAGCCACCGGTACCTCTCTGCCGTCGCGATCGCCAGTGTACGGGATGTTTCTGAGAAATCAATAACGCAATCGCTTAGATCTTGATATTGAAAGGCCATTAAATCCGAGTCGCGCTCCCGTACTTATGTCCATCAAAGGCCATAGGACGAATCATTGAGCACTCGAGCCCCGATGTCTTTCGGACATCATCATACGTAGAGGTGCAACGCTTTGAAGATGAGTGTGAAACGCGGAATTCCGTTAGAATCTGAAACTTGAATTACGGAGGCCCGAATTCAATGAGAACGTGAAACACCTCCCCAGGTTCGTCGAGGCATCCCGGCCGCCATGACTGGAGATGCTGGTTTACAACAAATGGAATTGGAAGGCTGTAAATTATGGAGACAGGACCTCCCAAAGTCCTTTTGAATCCAGGACAGAAACACAGCAGAGCGTACACGAAACAGTACACTACAGAGACGGGCGTGAGTGCTAGGAATGGTGGTGATAACAAAACAAAAGTCCTTAAGGACCGTATGGATGCAACATGTGAGTCTACCTGGTGCGTTATGTGCAAAGTTGTCCGATAAAAAGTCCAAATGTCCTAGAACCGTAGAATGTCCGGCACGGTTAACCCTCGAAACTGATTCAGCAGATTTTAGTCCCAGATCCGGCGCAGAGTGATGAAGCCGGAAAGAAAAATGACAACGAGTGTTGTGATGAGGGCGATGGATGCAGGATGTGCCTTGAATTGTGAGAGAGCACCTCCGCAACCTGCACAAGTCCAACCTGTCGTAACGAGGGGTAAAGGATGAGCGCCACCGAGCCGACATACCACAAATGACATATGCTTACCGCTCGACAGAGGTGTATAGGGTTGTGGCGTGTACAGGGCAAACTCCAACTGGCTGTTTGGCTCGAGGTATCCTGCGGTAGGAGCAGCGCTCTCGCCGCCATCACCCCATATGTGGAGGGTGTAGCTTGCCTGTGCGAGAGGCAAAGTGGGGTTTGCAGTCTGGTAGCCGTAGGGATACCACACGACACTTTGTGCATTTCCTGCGAGGACGCCGTCTGTTGGACCTACGGGGTAGGTGTTGCCGTTTTCGCATACTGCTGAGACGGTGATGTGCGTTGGCGTGACTGCCAGGTAGGAAAAATTCCAGCCAAAGGTGATGTATTCCCCAGCGGCAATCTTGTAAAAGGAAGTGGATTGGAGAGGTGGCTGGGTGAATACGATGATGCCTGGATTCCCATTGGCAGGGATCGTGGAGACTTGCGAGGTAGTTCCAGAGCCGGACGCTGAGGCAGACGACGCCGACGACGCCGACGATGCTGACGACGCTGACGAGCCGCCGTTGTTCTGCTGTCTGCGGTGAGGTCGATTCATGGTGGAGGTGGGAAGTCTAAGCTAGCCAAAGGCGTCTGCCCTTTTTTAGCCGGGGCGCAGCTCCTGTTTCCACGAGGCCAACCGCACACGGAAAACCACAAGACAACCCTCGACTGCCTGCCAGTAAGCCTTCCAAGTTGAACAACAGCCTCGACGTCGACCGCAACAGCGAAATCAGAGAGCCATGGGCTGGTGCCAGCGAACTATCTGGGGTCGTAGTGGTGATCCAGGTAAATGCACGAGAATCGAGAAACGCTGACCAGCGTCGAGTAGAGATCCTGGACGACGTCCGCGATGAGTCCAGCAGCGTTGCCGTCGCCTGAGGTCTGTCGTTCCCACGGTCGGGGCTCTCCTCCACAGCGATGAAGCCCATGGCAAACGATCTTCACTCCTACCAGCTCACTCGAGTACGCAGCCTGACTCTGGCATCGTTTCTCTGCTCACTGCCCAGACGCAGTGGGCATCACACAAATCATCCCTCGAAAAACCCCTGACCAACTCAACTTCAAGAACCATTATGCATACTCACCAAACCCTTCGTTCATTGCGTAAATCGTATTGCAACTCTGCTAGATAAATAATTTGTTTCTCGTCTCCTCAGAGCGTCCGAGCGTCGAATATGAACACGCATATCACTCCCCGGTGTCATATCGAAAATCGATTCTGCGACGCTTGCACCCCCAGAGAATCCAAACGAACCAGAACCTACTCAGATGGCATACGCCCCCACTTATGCCCTCTGTAATACGTGCATCGGTACGTCCACTTCCCCTGTCCGAATAAACCACCGCTCAAACTGACCTCATAGCCGCCTGGATGGTATATTGGACAAACGGATGGTTTTGGGCCGCGCAGATAATGGTGACCACTAACTACTTTCTCGGCTCATCCTCGCCTTTCGCCCTATCAAGAGTCAACGTTGCAACCCATCTCGTCGCAAAGACGTTTGCCGGTATATCCGTGCTTGACTTTTTGGATAACGGCGCCGTTGCAGCAGTGAGTACCCTTAACGATGCGTGCATGTCTGCATTGACACAGGGGTTAGCGATATGCAGGACCTCCCTCCGCGCCCGTTCAAACGCTGACGATAATACTGTTTTTCCTTATGCATGTCTGGTGCTGCTTGCTGCTTCCTTTATAACACTGATCAAACAGGCCCTCTCCTCGGACTTTACATTCAGTCTTTGTATGTGTTACGATCTCATGGCTCTCATTGTTGATCATCCCCTTGGAGACCCTCACTGGGCTTTGCACTCGCCCTCGTTGGGTTTGTAGTATTCTCTGGACTTTTGTTCGTATGGCAAAAACGTACTCGCGCTGCAGGAGTACGGGATGTCCAATAGGGGCCGATCACAGAAACCTCGATGAACAGTTCTCCGTTTCTCCTCTATCACATCTATTTCCTCTGTACACTTACACACGTCTAATGATACTCTATCTTCAACACATCAGCTAATCTAACACTCTGCCTACTTGAGCGCTTCCGTGTCCTTGACCGTGTCATAGAACTCCCGCGCAATGCGGAGCTGCCCTTGTCTACCCGTTTCATTGGGCGTGTCCGGCATGGCTCTGATGACAAAGTACTTTCGTGAGTAGAGAACCTCCGGGGTCACTTTGAAAGCATCCGTGTCTGAGCTTGCGGCCTTGAGAACGGCGTGCGAGCCAGTAACGACACCTCCCGCTTCCTGAGCGATGACAATGCCAGCCTATAGAAATCAGGAGTCGTCATTCCCATGAAAGTCGGAAAGAATTTCAGAGAGACTCACGCTGACGTCCCATGGCCTGAGCGCATTTACATAGTAGATGTCAAGGATCACAAAGACACGAAAAACACAACCGTGCTCACCAACATCCAATTTCCCTACGCATCACGCCACGCACAATGAGCACGGTACGAGAAGAAACGACCCAGCCTTACCAGTACATATCCAACCCCCCTTGAGCAACCATCGCAAAGTTAAGCGCAGCGCTCCCGAGCGACCGGAGCGAATGCACCATCTTGCCACCGCTTGCTTCGTCTTTGGCAAGGTTGAGGAAGGATTCGGCTTTTGTGACGACGGGGCCACCGCGGTCGGAGCCCCATTCGATGGCTGGGGGTGATAGAAGACGATCGATCGTTGGTGTGTGCTGTGGCGGGAGAAAGAGGGAATAGGACGTACCGATTTGGGCTTTGGAGAGTGAGGGGAGGGGTTTGGAAGCTGCGAGGGGGAGTTTCAGAGGCTGACCGGAGCCTCGGGTGAGGAAGGATCCTTGGCCTTCGATTCCCGTGTACTGCGCAGTACGATCATGACGACCTGACAACACCGAGCAAGGAAGGTAAGCACCCACCAAGTGTTCAAGGAAGGGGTTGTAGATGACGCCTAGGACGGGACGTTTCTGGTAAATGAGGGCGAGGGATATGCAGCAGAATGGGAAACCGTGCACAAAGTTGGTCGTTCCGTCTAATATACATCATCATGAAAGAGTAAATGATGACGATGATGCCGGCCCCATGCATTAGGAACGGACAGGCCACGTCAACGAGGGATGAAAAATAGACTTGCCGATGGGGTCGACGCAAAATGTCGGTTCGTCCGTCAGTCCCGGGAGCGTTCCAGTCTTGGAGACGGATTCCTCGCCGATGCTGCACAAGTATAGTAGATGGGAAGCGTCGAGACGGACGTCCAGCATAACTCACAACTTAAAACTCGGATACGTCTTCTTGATTTCGCTAATCACGAGGTTCTCAACAGCAACGTCGTACTGCGTCACCAGATCGACCGAGTTCTTCTTCTCGTCGACGTCGGCTGAGGATTGGATCGCCTGGGATCCTTCCAGCATGAGAGTGCCCGCGGTACGTGCGAGGTTGACGGTGAATGTGAGGATGGAGCGTAGTTCGGCGGGTCCGATGTCGGTGGTGGCCATGATGGTGTTGTTGTGGTGGTGGTGGTCAAAGTCGAAGCGCGTCGTGGTGTGGAGCGCGGCACGTAACGGACATCCCTACTGAATCCCACATACAGCCGTCTATGGAACACACGTGCATTTGCAATGGTGCAGTCGGGAGGACGAACTGCAATACAAGTCTCAAATTCTGTGCGCCTGTCATAGATCTAGGATATCGTCGCGTATCTATACCAATCTCCTCCGCCCAAGGACTGACCAATCACTTGAGCAAGGTATCATCAGCAGTCGCATAAAACTCCTTCGCAAGACGGAGCTGAGCTTCTCTGCCAGGCTCGACAGGTGTTTCAGGGACAGCCCTCACGATCAGAAATTTGCGGCCCATGAGGGCTTCGGGAGTTAGCGTGAACGCATCGGCAGCCGAGGTGGTAGAAGCTAAGAACGAGTGTGATGCTGTAACGGCGCATCCGGCTTCTTGCGCAATCACGATGGCTGCCTGAACGTACTGGTTGCTTAGCACGCTCTACGTATGTAGCGGATAAAGACGTTGAGACTCACGCAGACGTCCCAAGGCCTTCCATACGAGAATGTACCAGATCAGGGACACGAAACCGCCAACAAGGAAAAGCACGAAGCTTACCAGCATCCAATCTCCCTGACGAGCGAACCAGTAAGGAGACGTCAGGCTGCAATAAAAATCGTCTCACCAGGCTATATCCAATCCCCCTTGTGCGATCATCACAAAATTAAGCGCACCGCTTCCCGTCGTACGCAGAGAATGGACCATTTTACCACGATTAACAATGGCGCCATCCGCTGCGAGGCGAAGGAACGAGTCTGCTTTCGACGTGAGCGTTGTGGTGCCTCGGTCAGAACCCCATTCGACGGCTGGCTGGGTTAATAATCCCGCAGCTCAGTAGAGGATTGGAAAAGCATTACCGACGAGTGCCTTGGATAACGATGGGAGAGGTTTAGGGGATGCGAGGGGAAGCTTCATTGGCGGGCCGGAGTTTCGGGTGAGATATGATCCTTGGCCCTCGACCCCGGTGTACTGCAGTATGATGTCTGTAGCGTTCTCTTCGACACCACCTCCCTGTGACTTACTAGATAACCGAGGAATGGGTTATACACGACACCAAGGACAGCACGTTTCTGATAGATTAGTCCGAGTGATATGCAACAGAACGGGAATCCGTGGACGAAATTCGTGGTCCCGTCTATTCCAATCAGAAGCTGGGCATTTTGAGCAACATGGCGACATACTGACCAATAGGATCGACGCAGAACGTTGGGTCGTCGGTCAATTCTGGTAGCGTCCCAGTCTTGGAGACGGATTCTTCGCCAATGCTAATCGGAAATCATCAAACGGCACACTCACGCGCGCGCAATACCGTGAGTGGTATGCCTCGCCCTGAGACTTACAATTTAAAGCTCGGGTAGGCTTTCTTGATCTCTCCGATCACGAGGTTTTCGACGGCAACGTCGTACTCGGTGACAAGGTCAACGGAGTTCTTCTTCTCATTTATGCCTGACGCAGATTGGATAGCCTGGGAGCCTTCGAGAATGATCGTTCCGGCAGTGCGCGCAAGGTTGACGGTAAAAGCGAGGATCGAACGTAGCTCAGACGGCCCCAAGAGCGTCGTCATGTTTTGGCTTGAGATAGGATCTAGTTTCAAGGTGGAGGATGGCAGGCCTCATTGATTTCGTGTGAACGCTTTCAATATGGTTGGTGCGATTTCGCATCGCGCTTTCGATGATTGCGGAAGAACAAGACCAAGACGATATAAAATATGCGCCGTAGTACTCGATGCCAGTGTTCGGACAGTTTGGTTTTGAGGAGACTACAGACTTTAGTATGACACGAATAACTTTGTCACTTGTACTACAAGTGGTACGCTCAGATCGTGAAGAAGTTGAGAATGGAAATATCTTCCCATCACCAACCTCACCGACGCGCGTCGTGAATACGCAATCCAGCATATCTCAAAACCGACCAAGTTCTCCTTTGCTTTCTGGCTCACTTCCTCGCAGTGTAACATGTTTTTGACGCGCTCAGAGTACGGTAAGACGTCTGCATGGAAGCTATATCATCAACAGCCGCCTGACGACACCTTCTACCCAGATCGTGGTGTAAATACTTTCTCGCCAGAGGGTCGATTGTTCCAAGGTAGGTACATAGTGTCATTCTGCATCTAGTAGATCTTACAGAGTGTTGCCCAGTCGAATATGCCATTGAAGCTATCAAAGTGAGCTTCCAAGCTCGCTACTCCAATGACCATGTACTGAGTACTCGAGGCTACTTAGCTTGGCTCCACCACAGTAGGCGTCCGCACACAAGAAGGCGTCGTTCTCGCCGTCGAGAAGCGCGTCCAATCTCCCCTGCTCGAATCCAGCTCGATCGAGAAAATAATGGAAATCGACGCACACCTCGGATGTGCCATGTCGGGGCTCACAGCCGACGCACGAACCATGATCGACCATGCACGCGTGACCGCACAAAACCATGCATTCACTTATGACGAGCGGATCAAGGTAGAAAGTGTCACTCAGGCAGTTTGTGATCTGGCACTGCGGTTTGGTGAGAGTGTGCATGACGAGGAGGCGATGATGAGTCGGCCGTTTGGTGTTGCACTGCTTATTGCAGGGATTGATGAGTTGGGACCTCAGTTGTGAGTTTGAAGAACAAAAGATCGAGATGTGGCTCACTCGAGCGATACGTCTAGATACCACACGGATCCCTCGGGGACATTCATGCGGTACGACGCGAAAGCTATCGGATCCGGTTCAGAAGCAGCACAAAGTGAACTTCAAGACAGATGGTACAGAGTATGTCCACGTTTCCCCAGCAGAGTGCCATCAGGAGCTAAGCTTGCTGCAGCAAATGACACTCTTCGAAGCCCAAAAACTAACATTGCGGGTGCTCAAACAAGTAATGGAGGAGAAGCTAGACCACCATAACGTTCAGCTTGCACAGGTCACGCCTCAGAAAGGATTTGAAATCCTAGACGAGGTGAGGCTGAAGGAGATTATTGATGCTATGTGACACGTAGATTGTATATTGATGCATCCCTCTCCCGTAAGCCGGTGAGAACGCGCTTGTTGTTGCTGATTTTATCGTCAAGCAATGCCTTAAACGCACAGCAGTTGAGGAACGGTCACCTATTACCAGGATCTAAGGTACGTATTGGGACACGCGAAATTGGTCAAGGATACATCAGAGAGGCCGAAGGGGTGTGAATCAGAGATTGCTTGAAAGACAAAAAGAATGGTGCCAAGCAGATGAAAAAGACGATAGTATCTGCCGCAAAGCCCGTCATGGTATACATATATACTGGGAATAAAGTAAAAGTTGGTAACGGGGAAGATCAAGAAGAACGTGTGCATCAGGGTAACATGACTACATCAACTGCATGCTCTTGAGGTTGGCTGTGATGATGATATCTCGCACTGCACAGACATCTAAGTATAATGATGACATCGTGATGGAGATGGGACCGACCGTTGTGAATGATTGTGGCCGTTCGTCTGGTATCCGTGACAGAAGTAAAGTGTACTGGTATGACATGAGACACAGGCCATAAAAATATGACGGGACATCTCACTCTTGATTTCCCTCGACTTGTTGACAGAGAATTCTCGGTGCAAACTCCCAAAGTTGTTATAAAAGTCTAAGAGTGTGTTAGCTCACAATAAGACCCAAAAACGCGATGGCCGACATTGTGATACACTTTCATAATCATTTGGCTTGTCACCGTAGTGCGGCATATGATCTTTGAGTCGTACACCGCTCTTGAGCTTTGCCTCCACGAAGCATGGGTTAACAAGTTTGTAAAACGGGTAGGATTCAATGACTTCACACCTGTAGAAGATCGATCTTGTTCAGGAAAAGGACAATGCTAACATTCATCAACAGTTTGTTGGAAACGAGTGACTTCCACAAAAGAAGCGAGTCTTCTACCCTGTTTACTTTAGGATCCTATGCAGGCAAACGGTTCAGCGAAATAGCACACCCTGACATCCATCACTTACTTCGGCTAGCACTTGATCAAATGCCGAAATGGGCGCAAGGAATATGATTGCGTTTACTAGGGCTCATGAGCGAAATGAACAAGTCGAGTGGGCTCCACGCGTACCGTCATCAAAGTACGGTGCCCACGCATTTCGCTGATTCCTTGCACCACCAACATCATAGACCTTCCACTCCATGTTATGACGTTGCGAGTCTGGAATGGAGAACGAATGTTCGACAACACCCATCGTCTTCAGGCGAGCCTTCAACACATCCTCTGAAGATTCATTGAGTACGTGAATCAAAGAAAGCTTCGGCACGTACGGTCGGTCGGGAAATACCGCAGCGCCGTGATCCTTTTGATCTCGTCCAGGAAACTGACGGGGAAATCGTGAACATTTGCTAAACGGAGATCTTCAAGTATATATTGCGACTCACAAACCACTGCTTTCCTCCAATCTCAGTTCTCTTTCTCGCAGACGTTGCTTAACGCTGGCGTCTTTCCAAAGGGCCAACATGGGCTGGGCGCATGCGTTGAGCACGTGAACAGGGTCGGCTGGGTCATCCCACCACCCTTCAATTTCGTTCGTATGAGCGCTCTTCGGGCTTCTGATCCTGCTACCAAGAGAGAATGCTTTTTTCCAGTTGGAGGTATGGTGAACAGTGACTTCGGTGTTTTTAGACTTGGATGAACTGTTGCTAGAGCCTCCAGGTGATGGGACACTGTAGCTTGTAGACGGCGATAGAGGCGAAAGGGAAGAAGACGACAGTCGTGATTGGGGTATGGTGATAACAGGAGAAGGACGCCCATTCTTTCCCATTACAACCCCATTTTGCTTGGTCACGTTATAAGAATTCCAATCAGGCTGGGCGGGTGCGGTGTGCGTAGCTTCGTCCTCATGAGGGGAAGAAAGCATTTGAATCAAACGTTCCTCCAGTTCTTTGAGGGGCTCAAGCGCCCGCCGATACTGCTCGTGTTTCGCTACGCGTGTTCCCGAGTTACGACCAGGTATTGAAAGTGGTGGCGCCTCCAGTTCATCAATGTCGTCCATACACTCGACGTCCGGAGAAATGGCATCTAGAATTCTATCCAAAAGACGGTGATCAAAAACGTAATCAAATGAAACGACATACTTACCGGCGAATTGAACGCACGAGATTTAGGTAAATGACTGCCCGCCATGCTATGCGATCAGCACGGAATGCTGCTGGTGCGTGCATCAACTGAAATTCTAGTCATTGGCGTCAATGGATCTTCTCTTGACCAGATTCAAGGAAAGCATATAGAAGAGACGCAGAATAACCGGACACTTTAAGATGAAACTGATGATCAAGCTCGTGGCAAAAGGAACATAACATTATTTATGTGATTTCCACGACATTGTCCAAAGAGCTTGTTGCGCGCTGTGAAGTAAGTGTGCGCTGAGGCGTAGAGTGTATTACACCGAGGTGAAAGAACGAGGAATAAACGTGAAGGCGACGGTTACTCACGCTTCAGAGTCGTGCTCTTGCCGCTCTCGCTCTGACCTAGGAGTAAGACCTTGACCTCTCGTTTGGAGCGTTTCTCCCGCTTCTCCGCTCGGAGCATCTCGTCGATGCGATCGCTTACACGCTTTGCTTCGAGTTCTTCGAAGAGCCTGCGGTCGCGGTCAGCGGGTGATTCGTTCGCGGGAGGTTTCAAGGCTGCCGACAGGGGATCAGAGAGGGATCGACGGCGCCGATTTGGCTCAAGAGGAACGGCTGCCATTGTTGCGGAGACGAGGCGAGCGACGACGAAGACGGTGAAGGTGTAAGAGCAGAAAGCGCGCTGCGCTGAGAACCGAATTTATATGTGCAATAGAAGAAGGTTGACAGAAACAACTACAAGTCGCGCAGAAGCTTTGAATTGCCAAAAAAGGGACCATCGCCTCACATGAGCGTGCAAGTTCTGTTGTTGTCTTCCACCTCGACGCAGCGTTTCCTCTGAGCTTTGTCTTTACGTGTCGACGTCGCGCTCCGTGGCGAACAAACCAAATGTATTTTCTGTCGCGCAGCCTGACGTGCTGTGTGCACAGTCGCTGCTCCAACCGTCGCAGCTATGGAACTGCCTCACGTCGTCATCCACTCTTCTCTGTGGAAAGGGCGTCCCCGTGCTGTACTAGATACTCCCTCGCTTCCGGAGCCGATACACTTGCTATATAAAACCTGTCACAATCCAACGTGAATATTTGGTGTGTACAGGCTCACGCCGCGAGCACCTTGTCGAGCCTTCTTACTCCAATTCTAGCGCAATCTGCGGCTGTCGTCTATCTAGGGGACTGACTGAGCGCATCTTCTGTGACTTGGTAAAATGATGGTGTGAGTTCAGTTTGCGCTTTCTTTGCGTTTGTTGAACGGGTATGTATGCACTCCTTTCGTTAATTGGGCTACAGGTTGAACTATTCTTACTCGTCATGCGACATAACCTTCGAAATGGAACTTACCTGCGTGCGATGTTATTTCCAGCGTCGTGCAAGTGGCGAGATGATTGTCTGTTGCAATTGGTCGTCCTTGCTTTGGGTCTATAGCAAGTGCATTGTACCGCTGCCAGTGTGAGCGTATCCTGCGTTCACTCGAATTCTCTCCGAAGGCGGACATCTACATGACATCTTCTTGATCACGACCGACCACTCTCACACAAGCAGGGACATCCAACACCTCTGATTTTGAGTGTAGGTGGATTGATGTTCTGATGTTACTTTTCGATGTCCACTGACGCTCGTTAGTTTTGATGGTCTCTTATTCTAGGGATAATCGCCGGTCTTCGTTGTCTGCCAGTGAATTAGGTTGGCAAGGTGCATATTAACGGCATGGTGGAGATACCAGAGGTGGCAAAGCCAGTCTGTGCGTGTGGTTCGTTGAACATGATCATCAGAATCATTTGATTTTTAGGACACTGATTCTCCGTTTTAATCGCTCGTTCCCGCATTTGGAGCACGTTGACATGTCTCCAGAACATCAGAGGCGGTCCCATCAATGCCGTTGCCCGCAGAAGATGGTGTTTATACTTCTGTCTCTTGGATTCTTATTCCCTTTCTTCAGTATACTAAAATCTCGTATCTGCCTTCACACTGTCTCTCTTTAGCCTCAACGCAGACTAGGGGTGGTTAGAGCCTGCATCTAATCCGGTCGAACCAACCGGCTCCTACTGGTCTCCCATCTTCCACAGACACCGCAAATACGCGAAGCTCATCATCAGACACCCACTTTTCATTGCCTTCGATTTCTAATAAGCGTGCGTGCGTTTCATCAATAATTGAGCGGAAGGTCACGCGCTCGCGCGCTTCAGGCCAGAGTCCGATGCTACATTAGCCGACTATAAGGAATCGACTTCGACAACCGCCTCAAGCTCAGGCGTGCTTTCACCTCCACCATCCATTCCGGCTAAACGATATGCCCACTGCTGGATCCACAGTTCCGTCAGGTGGTGTTAGAGATATGACCAGTTCTACTTCCAGTACACCAACCGCCGCAACACCGACGGTCAGCAGTGGAACCAATCCGACGTCGGCCACCGATTCAGTATCTGTCAGCAGCGTTTCCACCACTCATTCTTTTCCAAGCCCAACCACGTCTCCTCCGTTGACAAGTCCTTCAACCTCACCAACCACGTCATCTAATCTTCAGACGTATACATCGCCTACTCCCCTGCAGCCTCTTTCATCAACCTCGACTACCCCTTCGTCAACCTCGACTACCCCTTCGTCAACCTCGACTACCCCTTCGTCAACCTCGACTACCCCTTCGTCAACCTCGACTACCCCTTCGTCAACCTCGACTACCCCTTCGTCAACCTCGACTACCCCTTCGTCAACCTCGACTACCCCTTCGTCAACCTCGACTACCCCTTCGTCAACCTCGACTACCCTGTCCTCGTCAACCCCTGTAACCCCATTAACTGATGGAAATCAACAGAAGAAGACGTCGTCATCTGACCCGAATGCTACCTCGAAGCCAACTACAACGACCTCACCAATCTTGACTACTGTTACAAGTTCGCAAACCTCATCAGCTAACCTCCACGGCGATAAAGACAGACATACATCATCGCCTAACCCGTCCTTGACCCCAGCGACAATCTCGTCAGCTGGCGCAGACGGAGGCAAAGGGAATCATACGTCACCATCTGCGTCGGATGCTACTTCCACAACCTTACCAGCCCCATCATCTGGCTCCCATGGACAGAAAGGGAATCACACGTCGCCGTCCGCCTCGAACGCTACTCCCACAACCTCGCCAGCCCCACCATCTAGCTCTCATGGGCAGAAAGGGAAGCAAGCGCCATCATCCGCGTTAAGCCATCCTTCAAATTCATCCCCACCAACCTTGAAGACTCCTACAGTTTCACCAACTACACCATCCGACACACGTGGAGGCAACGGGGAACACACAACACCATCGACAGCAACGCTCACCATGTCCGCCTCATCAACGAATTCGCCAGCCTGGTCATCTGGCGCCGCTAAAGGAAAGCATTCATCATCATCTGAATCATCTGCGCCCACTACTGTGGCGCCATCAACTCCTTTGACCGCAACAACTTCATTGACCGCAACAAGCCCGGCAACTTTATCAAACTCACCTCCTGCCTCCAATATGGCATCCCCAACCACGTCTTTGCAAAGTTTGCCTTCCTCCACTTCGAGCCCACCACTATCATCCCGACCTCCCACTCCATCCACACTTGCTTCTGGTTCTGGAAATAGTGTAAGCAGTATGCCCAGCGCTACCACCAGCACTCCGGCAACAACAAATCATGCTCAAAGTTCGGCGTAAGAGAGGTTTATCGGACGCATCTAGGTTTACTAACTTCATTCAACAGACCACAAAATTATGCTGCGAACCCTTCTTCCCAGGAAGGGTTGCCCACTGTTGGGTCATCGTTCATACAGGTAACTTTGGGCACGACTAACAGTTTAGTGACCTCTCAAGTTACTACTTTATCGGGTAGTAGTCTAGTCACAGCTCAGGTTACGACCAGTGTTGTTGTGCCCGTTGTAACCACTGCGCTGGTCCCGCCGACAAACCAGAGGTGAGCTGTAACCGGGGTTCCAGTCGTCTGCTAACAACTTTCTACTGAAAGTTCAAATACAAATAGTAGTTTGGACGATGGTGCACTCATCGGGGGAATCGTCGGTGGGGTGGTTGCACTCCTCCTCTTTGGACTTGCATTATGTTTCTTCCTTCGTCGTAGAAGGGGTGCAACCTCTCATCAAATACTTCGCGATGACGACCTCTCTACTCCCCTGTCCGCGCAAGAAGCTCACTCATTCCGGCCATCGTACAGTCCCGTTTCGCCTGGACAGGCCCACAGTCACAGTCAGGGAAGATTGTACAATTCGCAATCATTTGGCTCGTCTGCGGAGTTGCAGTATCCAGCAGCCCAGACATCGCTGATGGAAACCGCTTTGCCATACTCACGCACAGCCCCAATGCCAGGTTCTGCGCCGATGGTGCATGGCCCTGCATCCAGTGAAGGGTACATACCAGATGATGATAGCACAGGAACCACTGAGAGCGCCGACACAGACATGGGCACGCAGTTTGGTACTCCATACAACACTGTCGACGGGGATCCGTATGCCACCCGAGGTGATGCACAAACACAACCAAGTGTCACAGTAAACAGCAGCCAGATCGGGCTGGCCATTGGCTCGCGAGGGAGCTTAGCGAACTCCTTCTATAGTGCACGGACTGGACAAGACCTACTCACGCCTACCATGTCCAATGATGATGACAGCGCATGTGTTCCAAGCCCTTCCGAGTTCCCTGCACCTCCTTTGAACTCGTTCTTGAATGCTCAAAATGCCACTCGGTCTCCGGTGAAGAGAAACTCGGCTCCTGGTATTGGCCCTGGATTGGCTAACAGCAAGAAGCATGTATCTTCATTGCGGACATGGTCGATGCAAGAGGCGTCTTGGGCGGCAGCTGTAGCTGCTGCAAGCCCCGTTCAAGCTAACACACCCACAATCAACAACATTCCTTCCTTCGTCTTCAGCCTATATGCTGCAAAATCCGACGCAAAGTCGAGTCCCATTGACGTTAAACCCCGTGATCCATCCAGCAACTCGCCGCGCTCCGTGAACCCATTTGTCTGCGTCTCATACGAACAGGATGGGTATAATAGCGAGCACGATGGAGAAAATGGCAGCAGTGCTGACAGCCATGAGACTGCTAAATGTCCTGACCCCTTTGCGGACCAAGCTAATCCCATTATGTTATCTGCCAGTTCCCAAGTGCAGGACAGGAGGAACGTGCGAAGGAGCCGTTTATCGAGTGCAAGTTCTGGAGTCGAAGTCCCTGATAATCCGGTGAGTCTTGCTTGATGACTGAATCCAACGATGCCGATGGAATTTTGCAGTCTGAGTGCGGTATTGCTTTGTGATGCATGTCGCCTTGGACAATTTCTTCGCATGACGCTTCCAATAAGAGTTGGACTTATACCACGGACAACTTACTCGTGTATTACTCAAGAACCATCCCTCGAGAGATGTTAGTGACCACATAGGACTTGCGCAGCTTCAGTTATTTTATATCCATAACAGGTCGAGGGCTGAACGCTACTCGACGTCACGAGGACAGGTTCTCTGCGCTCAACTATTGACAACACCTTACCCAACTTTCACCACCACTTTCTCCCTACTTACTTCCCCACTCCGCAGCAGTTCCAATGCTTTCTCTACCCTCTGCATAAAGGACCCCTCATTGAACACACGGGCTTTATCAGGCTTGATGAGACCCTTGCCCAAGAGCTGCGGAAGAATTTCAGGCATCAACTTTGCCTTTAAGTATTTATTCTATATGCAGGATTAATTAAGCCACAGCAAATAAGTTCAAGAACCTGTGTACCTCTTGAAAACCGTACGCCTTGACACCTACAACCTTGACACGGCCTTTCTTGAAAGGATTGCGGTTGGGTGGCAACCCCATCCACATTAGTCCACTATCAGTTGCCGCAATAGAGTCTCCCTCCTTAACGGGTAGCAGTATCGCCACTGTAGCACTGGTGCGGACGACTTGAGATATTATCTTGAGGGTCCCCTCTGTGCTCAAGCAATCCATCGCAAGCCCCAACTTCCCACAGGCAGCACTAGCAATCTGCTTAGCCACATCAGGCGCCTCGTAGTCGATCGTGTGCTTCGCACCAAGGGAACGAAGGCTGTCGTGATGATCTGATGAAGAAGTCGCTATGACATTGGTGTATCCTGCGAGTTTGAGCAGCTGAACTGCGTACTGACCGGGCGTCGTCCCTGCGCCGTAGATGAGGATCGGTTTATCCACATCCTCGGGCGGGGACGAGGCTGGGAGAGTGGGAATGGGTAACTTGAGCCGATAGAAAAGGGTATAGAACGCAGTAACAAAGCTGTCGAGGATTGTGACCACATCGTCTAGTGGGAGATTTTCGGGCACCTGGGAGACGAGATTGATTAGCTGAGGGCGATCTGGCTTTCGTGGTATACCTGTGCACAAGTGGACTGCGGCAGGATAGCATATTCCTGGAGTCCCGTCCTCGTCAGAGTAAATCCACACACCTAGATCATTTAAGAACAAGTCCTCGAAAGTTCTCCAAAACTTCATTTTACTTACTTTGTTACCCCTCTTCATGTTTTTTGTACCATCCCCAACTTTCGTCACAATCCCACTAACGCTGTGGGCTAACAAGGCTGGACCGTCGTCCCCGCTGGTGGAGCTCCGGAAGGCAGCAATAACAGCGTCCGGCGGGACGACGCTACTATAAGCCACCTTCACGAGGACTTCCTGGTGACCGGGTTTCAGAGTCGGAATTTGAGTCGCCCTCAGAGTTCCTATGGCAGTATCAGTAATCGTTATGTGTGCGTTGGTCGACATTGTTGTTCACGAACGCCCTGGGTGAAGATTTCGAGAGGTAGCATGCGTCCAAACCAGCCGTTGGCACGATCGCTTATTAGCCGCTCGTGAACGGCGGGAAACCCGTTCTTGCATTCTCCGATCAACGCCCTTGTTACGCACGGACACGAGGCAATTTTAAGGGCAACACCCTTACCTTTTCATAAACGTTTGCTAGCGATGGTCAAGCAAGGAATTTTCTGAGACATAACATTCCTATATTTCGAGACGGTACTCAGGGGCTACAGGGTGTGACGGCTTTCGGGGTAGGGGTTGGTGTGATCATGTCACTGCCAGTCAAGATAGCTGGCAGAGGCATTCGCCCGGCAGAACTCGGAGCTAGCGGGGCGCAGGACGAGGGGGGTTCTGGGTTGGGACGATCGGGGGGTGTCGAAAGTGGTGAGTCTTCCTCGGAAGACTGATCCTCCACGTACGCCTCGAGTCCAGCCCCGTGTGGATCGGTAACCTCTTCTATTAACGGTCTAGGCCATCGTGACTGGATGGTATTCACGATTTCGGAAAAATCGTGTTCTCCGGTCCAGCTCCCAACGAGGTCGGTGAGGTCGTCGAAACCTTTGGCTCTGACTATACGCTCTTTAAAGTCATGCGCTTCGGCCCGCGAAATTTGTGTCCGTGGACCTTTGAACTGACTGACACAGAATTTTGTAAGAGCCCAGTGATTTCCGAGGTATTTCGACTGGGAAAGGGAATTAGATGATGGAGCATACAGCCGCGGTGGTGCTCACAAGTCGCAGATATGAGGGTATTAGTGTTGATTCCAGGTCTCGGAGTGGAGTTGTCGCGAAACATGTAGGATTAGATTCTGCTGCCGTTGCGATCATGATGGACGACGCCCCTGAGAGAACCAATTGAGTGACATTTTTGATCGTCACCAGTGTTTGGCACCTTACCAGTTAGCTCCTTCAGCTGCTTGGCATCTTCCCAGCCTTGACAGTCCCCGTTCTCCACCACCGCGATACCCACACCCAAGCTTTCTACGAATTCAACTATCTCCCTTAGCCTTCCAACCAACGCTGGCTCTCTAGGTCTCATGTTCCTCGTCCGACAATGCACAGTAAGAGCGCTTACACCGGTTCGGACAATCCTTTCGACTAGCTTCTTTGTCTCTTCCTGCGTGGGCAACAACCGAATCTTCGCCGAGACTGTCATTTCTGGTGGAAGTTCACTCCGCAAAGCGGCCAAAATGCCACACAGTAAATCTGGGTTCGTGAGCAAAGCTGCGCCCATACCCGCATGGGTACTGAAAGGCTTTGGGCAGCCGCAATTCAAGTCGACACCAGACACGTCCTGCATGACTATCTTTGCTGCTTGAACCGCGAGTTCGGGGGATGCAGAACCGATCTGGTAAATGAGGTAGGGTTTCTCGATCGGATGAGTGGTGAAAACGTCACGAGTTTTGCCGTTGTAGGAGACCACGCCAGTTATTGCTACGTAATTTTGAGATCAGAGAGTGCGGACTCTGAAAGAGGACAAACGGTCTACAACACGTTCGGCGTGTAGAATAGCCTTGTCTACAACCTCAGGGCCCCAGACAAGAGTTGCACCATGTTTAAGGGCCATCAATCGAGTTGGAACTGGCATATCCTTTCAGTTCGGCTTCCAGAGTGAATAAATTACTGACGCACGAGCACCAGACCGCACCATTGGAGCAAGGAAGACGCCATTCTTGAAAGAATCCGGGGTAAGATGATGATCTCGTCGCAGACGTTTTGGTGCTCTTTCGCTTTCTGGCGTCGCAGACATCTCGCGGCGCGACATACTCTTGAGGGACAGTCGGAATGAATGGAAATACAACGATGGCAGTCTTTTAGGGAGATGAGCGAGAAGAACAAGCATACCAGGACACTTGATCTTGTGGAAATTAGTCTTGTAAAAGCTCGGAGATTGCCGACACTTGTGAAGAGTGCGTATACGATGTTCGTCTTGATGCATGTCAGCTTGCACACCAATTGAAGCGACAGTAAGCGTGTCAGTTCTTCAGATTTTCAGATCCACGGACGTCTTGCAGGCTGAGTTCAAGTTTTGAATGCCCTTTGCTTGCCTGCGCGCGACTGGGATCGAGGAGTGTTAAATTGGATGCTATTCTCCCCCATTAGCGTCTCAACGCCTCGTCTACGACTGTGATTGCCAGGGCATCGCTAAATTCCAGCGTACTGATAGGCAACGTTGAGGCAACGCGCCTCATTCACACATGGTATTGGTCACTGTCCTGGTGTCGTTCTAACGTACCATTACTCATTGCAGACCGCATTTACTGATCGCGGCGGAATACCGAGACGATCGCCGAGGTAAATGCCATCATTGATGGACCTTTTGTGCTCCAACTTATGGATTTCCCTGTGACTGAGCCACGTCTTAACCTCTGGTGGTGGCAAGGGGACCAATCCCAGTCGTCTGTTCGAAGGGTATAAAAGGCTTTCCGGTCTTCCTCTGGACCTCATCGTTATCTCACGTCGCCTGTATCCCCTCGACGATTTCACCCACCGCTTAAACTGAATGACTGTTCGGCGTCCGACATCGTCCATCAGACTCGTCGCGAGTGTTTCTCTTCGACAGAAGGCAGTTCTCTTGAGACTGCCACCCTCCTCGCGATATCCCCTATCCGCGCGATGCATCCGGGGAGTCAACCAGGTCCCTGCGCCCACACTCCCTGGCCCCTGGCAGACCCACTTCAAATTGAGTGATCGGGTGGTAGATGGCAGGTATGCATAGACTTCTGCATGACAAGTTCACCTTGTTTCGAAGCGCTGTGGACCAATGTTGCGTTAAAGCAGGAACCTGTCTTCTACTCATCGATATCCCCAGCTCAGTAACTGCATGCCCCCGCAAATGTCCATTGATATTTCCCTCCCGGCGTGTTAGCGCAAGTTTGCGTTTCGTGCTTGCTTAAAGATGATTGACCTCGACAGGACCGTATCTTGTTAGAAAAACGGTCAAGCCGGAAATGGACATCCATGGGCGCTCAAATGAGGTGAGGCTTGTCTTTGTCCAGAGGTAGAGCGTCTGCCTTCATTCTTCAAGGGCTGATCATTGGCTCCAGCTTCATGTGAAGTGTAAGACAGTACTGCATGCTCGTCACGGACACTCAAGCATGGAACGAGATACCTGAAAAGCAGAAAGGCGCGAACCGATGCCCTCGACGCGAGAATCGAGTAACTGAGACAGGAAAAAGCCGAGTTGATGAGCGATTTTGGCGGGATGAAGTCCTCATGTCGTCCTTTATAATGACATCTTCCAATTCATACAATCAGAATCTGAGGCATTGGCAGGGAATGGCAGTACTCGATAAGTGATTGCATCCTTGTCACTGCCCACATCTGATACATTTCAGTATGTAGCCTCTCAACCTTTTGTCCAATTGTCTCCCTCGTCGTCATGACGGATTGATCCAGGACCACCTCAGAGAGATCCGGGCTCCATCATCGGCAGTCCGAAGTTTCGAGTTGTGTTCGCGGACAACGTCGCTGAGCTGACAACAGTGTTTCATTCTAGCAAGTTTGAAGAATGAACATCGCATATGACACCAACTGGTAGGTCGATACAGCGGCCGCACGGAGAAATCGCAACTCGCATCAGCAGACGCGTTGAGCAGGGAAACAGTCAAACTGGCGGAATGAACAACACTCAGTCGATCGCCTGCAGCGAAGGTATGGCACGAAGACAGCGTGCATGCGCTTCGATGGCACTGCAATATCCGTTCAGATAATCTTGACTAGAACATGAAGGGCTGGGAAGGTAGCACTGATGTAGCACTGATTGCTGCTTTTACTGCAATCAAGAGTAGAGACGCAGAATTTTGCAAGTGGCGAGCATCGCTTCTCTCTTTTCTTCAACACTCGTTCAGCATCGAGCTGGTCCGTTCCATCTGATACTAGATAGTGATCAGTCTATGTTGCGACGGCTGTCAAAGTCACCTGCCCGTATTTCCTGCAGAACGATCGTTAACAAGGGCCAGAGACACATAAACCTCGTACTTGCCTCGTCAAGTGGGCTCGACTGTAGCAGATCACTCACCAGAGCTATGTCCACGACAGTTACGACTCACCCTTCTCTGACTTCGGTCTCAACGCAAGGTGCGTTTGCCAAGTTGTCATCGTTGGCCTCGATCTGCAGTAGCTGACGTCGTTCGGCAGCTGCACCGTCAGCGATCGGCCCATACTCGCAGGCCATCAAAGCTGGCGACCTCGTCTTCGTCTCTGGTTGCATCCCACTTGTACCTTCTACCATGCAGATTGTGGAGGGTGGAATTGTAGAGCAAACCGAGCAGGCGCTTTTGAACCTCAGAGCAATCCTTGAGGCCAGCGGGAGCGATGTCGGTCGCGTCGTGAAAACTACTGTACGTGGCGCCTCCGTCGAGGACAATTGATTTTCAACGGACATGACCCCGATCTGACGTTCGGAACAGGTATTCTTGAAGAACATGGAGGACTTTGTCACTGTCAATGGTGTATATGCAAAGTTCTTCGGTGAACACAAGCCTGCACGATCGGCTGTTGAAGTTGCCCGACTCCCTAAGGATGTTCTCTTCGAGATAGAGTGTATTGCGAGGTCCGTGCTATCGTTAAAACGCCTTGTCTTTCTTTCTCTGACGTCAAGCTTCTCAATGTAGCCTGAAAAATTAGGTGTTCGATAACCCTTGACACTAATCAATAGACTTGTAGGCAGTTACTTGTCCTCATGTTTCAGCCTCTGATTACCTGCTGTCATCAAAGAAATTCATTCAAATCGTCATAGAGGACCCTCATCAGTCATAAGCAGACAGCATGCCAGCTCCGCTGTGGCCCTTCTTCTCAACCATCTTATCGTACACTTCTGTGAACGCCGAGGGTGATTCGCAGCGATCGTTGCCATCGAAGAAGTGTCTTCACGCTCATTCACTTGGTCGGGGTCTCTGGTCGCGTCTTGCTCTTCACCTTCATCACGCGTCGTATAAACGAGAAGCAATAGTACATATACGTACGTATACGGTTCTGGATATTCCGATACTCTAAGTGCAAAATAGATCTTGCCCTCGAAGTGAGTCGATATGCGTGCTTGTGTGGGAGTGATTAGACGGAAATGACGGTGGAAGGTAGAAGATGCGGTCCGATGTTATGTGCGGATGTAAGGGAAGGCGGGAACGGTAAATGGGTTGATATCAAAATAAAACGTAAACATTTCCATGTTTGTCCGAGGGTTAGGATAAAACGAGAGTCCAGGTGCGTGTTGTGGTGTGTACAACTTAATAATGAGGAGGCATTTAAACGGGTGTAAAGCGAGAATGGTGCCCACCCGCCTTCGCAGTAGAAAGAAGCGCATAGGACACCGTAGTGTGATATTTCACATGATGACACAGTCTTTGCCGTTTGTGCCATTCTTCCCGTCTGAGCCGTCTCCGCTCGTGATAACGGAACCAGGCCCGCCCGGAGGGATAGAGTTAGGCCCACCCTTTAGTCGCTGCTGTGCCCGCTTGTCACCGAGCTCTGCTGCCTTCTTATAGTACGAAGTCGATCTGTAGAGTACGAAAAATAAGCCAACATCCGTCCGATCACCCGGAGAAGAATGAAAGGATGAGAATACGTACTCTTGAGGGTCAGGCGGCGTGCCGATTCCGACCTCGAGGAAGTAGCCGACAGCATACATTGCCTTAGCAAGTCCTGCATCGGCGGCCCTTTTTGCCCACAAATATGCCTCGGTATCGGATTGGGGAAGAACCCCTGGAGAACCGACGAGATACCATGCCGTCAGCGCGAAGCACGCATCCCGATGATTTTGTTGTGCTGCGATGTTCTACGATGGACAAACGCCATATCAGCATAAATCGGCGCACACCCAACGAGTATCATAACGAAAGCCACGTCCAAGGACTCACGTAATAGTGGATTGAGAGCGCTGGGTCTTGTGGGCACCCCAGCTTTCCGTACTCGTAGAATTCCCCCAAGCGGTATGCCGATGGTGCGTAGCCAAGCTCCGAGGCTTGTGCAAGCAGCTCTACCGCATATTCGGTGTCGACGAATACGACGTTGTATATGCCCTTCTCGTGTAGTAGCGACAGCTCATGGAGGGCATGGGGGAACTCGGCCGTAGCGTATTCAGCCGAGCGCTTCAGCCATTTAACGCCTTCTCGCGGCCGCTTGGACAGACCGAGCTCGCCGTTAAGCTCAGCGATGCCGAGACGATACAAGGCTCCTGGATGAAGGGCGGCGGCCGCTTTGCGGAAAAACTGGAGTGCTTTGGCGGATTCACGTCGACAACCCCATCCATTCTCACAGCATGTACCAGCGCGGTAAGCAGCATCGGGATGTCCGTGCTTCGCGGCAAGCACGAACAATGGGTACGCGCGGTCAAAGTCCTGTTTCCCTTTGTACGTCCCGATCCCATTCGCATAGCAGTCTGCCAAGAAATACTGCGATGCAGGATGACCCCTGTCTGCAAGACGTTTGAGGAGGGCGATGGCTTCGTGTACAAGATTGTCGCGCTTTTCTATGGCCTTTTCAATGTCCATGACATTTCCTGGTGTGGGCGCCGGTATGGGGAAGGACTTGGAGGCGTCGATCATGAATACGGCGAATTCAAATTGTAGATCTGGGTCCTGCGTCTTCTTAGCATTGGCCCGGTAAAGCTCAAGAGTGCGTTCATAGGAAAGAAGGGAGGCCTGATTGCCTGGGCGCAGATGGGAGTGATCTAGGAGGGGTCCGTTGGTGGGCGGTGAAGGTGAAGGCGCACGCATGGATTGTCCTGCTGCAAGGGGACGTACGGGGGTTTGGTCTGGGTAAGGGTAGCTGACATGGCCGTTTTGTGGGCCGTAGAAGTCATCTTGATCTTGTGGAGAGGGATCCATCGTTCCGATTGTGCCCAGGGGCACATCATCATCAGGGTCGTCGGCGGGGTCAGCAGCACGCTGATGTGGAGAGCCTGAGACGCGAGGCTGGCGAGATCTACGGGAGGGGTCTGGGACGTAGTCTTTCTGGTGGGGAAGAGGTTGGGTGTATTGATGGTGTGAGTCTCTCTGGCCAAATTCAGGGCCATAAAACGAGTTCGGACGTGACTGAGCCTGAACACCGTTCATGTCTAGGTTCTTTCGCTGGGGAGGTGAAGGCGTTGCTAATGACTGGAACTGCGCAGACACCGCGCGGATGGATCGGATAGTATTCGGGGTAGTTTGTAAATGGGAATCAGAGCCGGTGGTGGTGGAAGATAGAATAAGCAAACCCGCAGAGCTCTACTTGCCAAGAAGCGGATGTACACTGCCTGTGTGATCCTCGATGAGAGCGTGTTATTATCAGAACACAGACAAGAAGCAGCCTCAGTCTTATACTCACAATTTCTGTGGGCGTCGTCGTCACTGTAGGTCCCTCGAGCCTGTGTGATTCCTGTTGAATGTCTCTAAAGAAAAGAAAGACCTTGCAACCAGCCGTTCAGCCGCACTGCACAAACAAGGGCTGGCGGTGTGCTCAAGCATTATTGAAAATCGAACCAGTTCATTAGACAACCGCACGTTCTACGCCGCGGCAAACCAAACTGGGAAGTGAGCCTGGTTCGTTGACACGGCGGTTGTGTAGCCTGCTCACTACTTGGCCGCATCGTCCAGAATGCAGTCTCTACGATCGCGAAGGCCCACTGAATCTCGGCCAGTCAAACGACAACCGTCAAAGCTTTCGAAATCGACGTCTATAAGGCAAAATGCACGCAAATCCACCGTGGACGACAAAATGAAGAAACGGATGTCTCTTCGGTATGCTGAAATATCTGCACCGACCGAGGCATCTGTTCCCGCGGTACCGACCGTTCCTCTGGGGCTGAGACCGGGTGCTGCAAGGGATCCAGACGAGATTGTACGGGATAGTACGCAGGCAAAGGAGGATCCGCGCGTCGCTGACCAGCGGTTGTTGGACAAGGAGGATTTCGATCCTGATACTTGTAAGCATTCAAAACGACGCATGCGTAGGTGATGGTTAATCAGAAAGGTTCACGAATTTCCGGATTAACCAGATTTGAGAGCGAAATTGGCCAACTCTACAGAGGCTGAACTAAAGTCCTTGCAATCCTCACTGCGGTCTTCCAGGGATGACACAGCAGTCGAGCTCCAGCGCAACGTTTTCAAAAAGTCAGTGCATCCCTTCATCTATTCGATCCCCCTCACTAATATGTTTGCTTCGTGGTTCAATTGACGTAGCTATGCCGAGTTTGTGCTGCTCTCGAAGGAGATCAGTATTCTGGAAAATGAGATGCTCGAGCTCAAGGAGAGTCTCCAGGAATGGAAAAGCATGCCTTCCTTGTTACATATCGACGAGTCTGCCTCCGTGGCAGGTAAGCTAGATGACGCCATATCCTCTGCACGTCGTTCACGAATCCGACCTGTTAGACCGCAGGCGTGCCGCCCGTTCCTCTGTCGCCGATCTACGCATCATTTACGCTTCCCAGATGCAGCAATTACATAGTCAGATATCGGGCTCTGCCAAATTTGCTCCAGCTACCCCGGGAAGACACGTCGTTGCGGAAATGGATGGCGTTTGGGAGCTGAACGCGGCAACCTACAAGATGGTCAGTTTGGTCAGGTTTGTGGTGTTGGATGATGCGGTGTTAGTAGCTAGGAGGAGAAGAGGCGGCGGAGCTGCTGCTGCTGCTGCTACAGGGGCATCTGCGAGTGTCGAAGCCGGGGGGAAATTAGTTGCTGAGAGGTGCTGGCCGCTAAATGAGATGTTGGTGCTCGATACCAAGGACACAGCCAGTAAGTTAGCGGAATCTTGGTCCCGTTAGAAAAAACTCAGGCGTTTTCAGGCATGACCAATGTATTCAAAGTACGACACGGTAAAGAAACTCATGTCTACAGAACGGAGACAGCCTCAGATAAGAAGATGCTCCTGGGCCAGTTTCGTCAAGTGGCAGAGGATCTCGCCGTCCGGAGACGCAAGGAACGCGAAGGTGAACACGAGCGTAGGAAAAGCTTATGGACATCAGGAGATGTATGTGCGCTCCCTGGCCTTGTTACCTTTTTTTCATTCTCTCTTCAGCGCGTTTCCACGGCTTTTAATCCGGATAATCTTCCTCCTCTTCCTGACTGGATGGCAGAATTAGCCCGCGCTGCCAACTCCTCATCTCCGGCTACCCTAGATGCGTCCGCAAAAGCAAAAAACGACCGAGATGCTCGGGTCCTGTCCGAGCTTTCCGACGAACTCACCGTCGCCATTGCCCTCCGCAACTGGTCACGTGCAGTGACGTTTGCTGAGTCCGCGCGTGCACATCCATCCCTTGCTCCACTTGTCGCTGCCCTGACCTCTGCACTTTTGGATGCCCTTGCACGGCCCCAAAATACGAAGTCGACATGTGTTGGGCTGGTAGGTCATCTCCTGCGACTTGGGGCCGGGGCACGGGCTCGCGAGACGTTCTTAGCCGCGAGGAGCAAGGCGATAAAGGGGTATATGAGGGCGATTACGTTCGAGGGTCATGTGGGGCTGTTCGTGCATGACTTGGCGGTGGTTGTGTTCACGGCGATCAAGCATACAGCAGATTGGTTCCTTGCTGGATTTGTGGAGCATGAGATGACGAGCGGTAAGTTTCTCTCTCATTTCAAGAACTAGGCACTGATGTCTGAGAAGGCTTCATCGACTGGGCAAGGAAGCAGATTGAAATGTATGCAGAGACCTTTAGAAAACAGGTCTATAGCTCGAATTCAGATCAACAAACGATCGACGAAGCTTTAAAGATCACTTATTCCCAGAGTAAAAAGGTCAGTTTCTCTTTATTTTCGCTTTCACAAATTTCAACTTCTTTCATAGCTCCTCCAAGAATTTGGCCTCGACTTCCGTTATCTCCTAGACGAGCTCCTCGTCAAATCTCCGTCCGTCGCAGCCCCCGTACCTACAACTCAGCCCGTAGTCCCTGCTCTAACAATATCGCGCCCGCGAACCCCGCACTCCGCGTCAGGTTCATCAATCAACCCCGTTCCCCCTTCGCCAAGTTCACCCCGTGTCCGCTCGGATGCGAGTTCTGCGTCTTCTTTGCGGCCTACACTTTCACGTGGTCCTAGTAACTCAAGAGCAGCGCCTGTCCCACCGCGGTCGATGAATAGACCTGGTAGTGGGGCGCGTCCGCCACCTGTGGCAATTCCGCCACGAGATGGGATGATTTGACCTTCCTTCTTGACGGAACCCCGACATGGGTGTTGTAAATTATTGAATTAGTAGACGGCCTTGCATTGTACTGCTATATCGCACTCATTGGTCCACTTTTCGTGCTTTCTTTAATCTATACCCTCATAGTTCCATGGGACACTACTACAGTAATACGCACGGTCCATCAATTGCAAGTACGAAAGGGCGCGTCGTGTCACGCGTGACTACACGCGCCTTCCAGACAAGTTTGCACTGATCCTGAACGATCCATGACAACACCAATTCCGCCCAACCCACCTCGATGGACACCGACCGCAGATTCTACATCTATTGTCATACCTGGACTAGATGCCAACGCGTCAATAAATGACCAAGTTGACCAGATCGAACAACTGATAACCATCAAGTTACAGGTGTGTGCGTTCCTGATCACAACTCGTGCTCACGACAAATATTTGGGAAAGAATATAGATGCCAACTTTGCGAAGATACAGCATATCATGGCTACTAAGCTGCTGCCAGGGGTGAAACGTTATGCAGTTAGTACGGAACCTGTGCGAGAAGCAGCAAAGGTGAGGTCCAACGAGACGTGCAAAACGACCCTGATGAGAGAACTTGTATAGTTCTGGACATCATTCTACGAGCAGGCTGCCCAGGTCCACATTCCGACGCTTGAAGAGTACTCTTCGATGAATGACGGGCAATCTCATCCATCTCATCTCGACACCTCGTCGGATCCCGAGCTTGAATCACAGCCGGACACTGACGCAGATATCACGCCTTCTCATACACCTTCTCAGTCCAATACTCGTACATATGACGTTACAGCCTCCGAGAGTTCTTTCATGCCTGGACAAGCTGTCTCTTCGACGCCTGCACGATCCGCGTATGCTCATGATCACACTGCAGAAGATCAGCCATCTTGGAGTGCCTCTATGGAGTCACCCCTCGTCCGCCTTGACCGTGAGTTGCGAGACTTCTCGCGTGCAGATAAGGAAGAAGCCTCCGCCATTAGGGACCCTACGTCCGCCACAGATAGTTTTGCGTACGAGGAAGAGGACACCGTTCAACAACATATCGATAATGGCAAAAACAAAGAAGGACCTCCGACAGTTCTACGTGGAATCCTTAAATCTAGTGCTCAGCCGACCCGTATTCCCCAGAGCGCCCTTCCTACCCCTCGTGCTACCAGTGGACGTATCTCGCCACTGAAAGTCAAGCCAAAGACACCCATCGCTATTCCGAAGCATCTCGAACCATACCTCCCTCCAAAAACACACGCCGAGCCTGCTCTTCCTTCTCCACGACGCCCGCGGTACGAGCGCTCGCCACGCAAGCACCATGGTCCGTCTTCATCTAGTTCAGCGTCTTCCTCAGCCCTGGATATACCCTCCCTTACCAGGCATTCGTCAGATTCGAATCCTCAGGCCGAATTCCAGGAGTTCAACGATTCTTTCGATGACTCGGTAGATCTCATGGCGGGAATGTCTCCCCCGCGAACGATGGCGTTTGCGAGAGCACCACGCTCAAGTGTGGGGCTTGGTCTATTACCGCCACTTGGGCGCACGCCAGGAAAAGACTTTTTACCTGCTCTAAGCAGAACGCCAGGGAAGGAGGCTGCAGATCGTATTCGACGGGATCTACTCGGTGACATTCAAAGTAATTTGGGCTCGGCACGGAACATCACGACTGTCGCGAGAACACAGGCGTTTGGCTATGACACTGGTGCACCGAAGGATGATACGATGAGTACTATCCCAACTCCCCCGTCACTGTCGCGGTATACAAGGCATGCATATCCCTACGGAACGGATAGTAATGATACCGATACGAGCCTTGAGACTATGATGCGGCGCGTGGGGCTAGCTTTCCCAGAATCTGGCCCAAAGTCAGCTTCTACGTCAGCATCTAACAGTGCAGCGGCCGCACAACGGAGTCTTGACACCGCCATGCTTGCACCACCAATGAAACAGCAGGAGCTGCATACGCCTGACCAACATACGTCGGATGTGTTTCATTTGCACCAAGACGACCAGAGTGCCATCCAACTGGGATCGCACGGTGCGGACCACGACTCGGACTCGGACTCGGATTCTGATTCATTTCATGATGAGCCGACCCACCTTCGTCAGCCATCGACAGCATTCCTCATGGCGTCATCGCGAGACCCGGGCCCAGACGACTCTTTCGGTTCCTCCAACTCTAACCATTCCAGTGACTCACTCGGCGCAGAGGAGTTTGGAGCGGATGAAGGAGCAGGTGCTGCCGTGCATCCCTTTGCACGTGCTATGGAAGCTGGAGAGGGAGATGGGTTTGATGAGAGTTTTGATTCGGTAGATGGGGATGAATTTAATGCGCATGGCGGAAATGTGGTGGAGGAGGAAACAGTGTTTGGGATTCCGTCTGCACAGCGGCAGCAAGGTGGTAGAGGTCGGGGCCACTTGAGGCTGCTTGGGGAGGACTTGCTACAGGATACCATCGGCATTGGTAGTCAGCTTGCAAAGGCGGGACGGGTGGAGGAGAGCCCGACGCCCTTTGGACGGTGAAATGCAATACTTAGATATCTATGCGCTGGTCACGGGACCGTTCCCCGCAAGAGCACAGCCACCGGACCTTGCCGTAGCTGTGCGCGACAGCTACCCCAAGCTTGTTCACTGACCTCGATGATACCCACAAACCGTACCGCAGCGCGTTCTCTTCGTCGACTGCCTGTCCAGGCTGTCTCACAACCTCCAGCCATCGCTCATGTAGCCAAGAAGCTCGAGAAAGTGGGGCATACTCGTGGCATTTCGAGTGTTGCAAGAGTTCGGTCAAAGGACAGAGGTTTGTCTCGTCCAAACACCTCGTTCATCCACAGGCAGTTGGCCACCGCTGTCTCGGGTACGTAGCTCACAGCACGTTGTCACAAACTAGTGCCAAGCGTACGTTTTACCGCAGATGTAGCTTCATTCACACGGAAACCTCATTTTGACAAGATACTCATTGCTAACAGGTGTTGTCTTGTATGCACCCGTATTGTCACCTTCTAACCGCGTAGGTAACCAGAGGGGAAATAGCATGCCGCGTCATTCGTACGGCAAAGAAGCTGGGTATAAAGACAGTCGCAGTATACAGTGAAGTGGACGCGAGTTCTCTTCACGTGCTCGACGCGGACGAAGCATATTGCATCGGACCCGCTCCGTCAGCAGAGAGCTATGTAAGTGTAATGTCGAAAATGGGTTGACGCGTAGCATTGATCCTCTGTCTAGCTAAACATGGAAAAGATCATTGAAGCGTGCCACAAGAGTGGTGCACAGGTCAGTCCTGACTACATATACCTTGCTGGCGCAGCGCATTAAATTCAATCTGGACACAGGCCGTTCATCCGGGGTAAGCTAGACATTGTCTACCCTTAGGCGGCCCTCATATGCATGCTCTTGTAGGTATGGCTTTCTCAGTGAGAATGCCAAGTTTGCAGAACGATTAGCGGAGGGAGGTATCGTGTTCATTGGCCCACCCTCAAGTGCCATCCTTTCCATGGGTTCAAAGAGGTCAGTGTTGTTTCAGTGCGATCGCTTGTCCTTCGTGTTTATGAATGAAAACTCCTAGCGAGTCCAAGAATATCATGTCTGGTATGTATGCTGGTATTGTTCGTCTTCGCGATCTGCTGAACTCCTATGGAAGCTGCTGGTGTACCTTGCGTTCCTGGATATCACGGAACAAATCAAGACCCACAGCTTCTTTTCACTGCAGCTGAGAAGATCGGTTAGTCTCGTCATCGTGTACGCTTTACGGTTTCGGAAGCTATCTTTCCTAGGTTACCCTGTGTTAATCAAGGCTATACATGGCGGCGGTGGAAAGGGCATGCGGATCGTCTCCACACCTTCAGACTTCATGGACGCTCTTGAGTCCGCCAAACGTGAGTCACTAAAAGCGTTTGGGGACGCAGATGTTCTAGTTGAGAAGTACATCGAGCGCCCGAGACACGTCGAGGTGCAGGTGTTTGCGGACACAATGGGCGGCGTGGTCAGTTTGTGGGAGCGCGATTGCTCGGTACAAAGACGGAACCAAAAGATCATTGAAGAGGCACCGGCACCTGGTTTAACGCCGGAGCTTCGTGCGGATTTGTCGGAAAAGGCAGTTGCGGCTGCAAGAGCCGTGAACTATGTCGGTGCAGGTACTGTGGAGTTCATCTTTGACAATGACACCCAGAAGTTCTACTTTATGGAAATGTTTGTGACGAAGATGTATGCGCCCATCCATTCTACTAACTACGCTCACAGGAACACCCGGTTACAAGTTGAACATCCTGTCACGGAAATGATAACGGGACTCGACCTTGTAGAATGGCAACTAGAGGTTTATCTCGTGCTAGTTGTTCGCTATCGCCTCTAATGGGATGTCGTAGGTTGCCGCTGGTAACCCTCTCCCTCTTTCACAATTTGCTATACCCCTCGTCGGACACGCATTCGAGGCTCGCATTTACGCAGAGAACCCTCGCAATGACTTTCTGCCTGACTCCGGACCCCTTCTGTATCTCTCAACACCCACTCCGACGCACACCTTCGCTCCCTCCGTCTCCCTGTCCAGGGATGATTCACCCACATCGTCGTCCCAACGAACCCCAGACACGTCTACCGCTGTTACGCCTTCTCTACGTCTCGAGCAAGGCTTCACGCAGGGTGCGCAAATTGGAGTGTTTTATGATCCAATGATCGCCAAGCTCGTGGTGCATGGACGCGATCGAACTGAAGCGTTGCGCATGCTTCGACGTGGGCTGGAAGAGTATAAGGTTGTCGGCGTATCTACTAACGTCGAGTTCTTGCGGGCTCTTTCGGGAAACCAGGCGTTCATAGACGGAGATGTCGAGACAGGCTTCATCAAGGTCAGTGTCGATGTTTCGGCCCTCTTATCGACTCATAAAACCGGAGCAGAAACACCATGCAGAGCTATTTCCCCCTGTCCCGCATCCCTCGCCGACACTTTTCGCGCAAGCTGCCCTTTATGTTGCTCTCCGAGACAGTCCACATAATGTCACCGGGCTTCAAAGTCCGTGGACATCTCTCGGTGCGCGACGGTTCAATGGAGACGCATACGGACGCACGGTCACGCTCGCCAAAGATGATTCCTCCGCAACGCCCATTAACGTTACTCTCAAACACCTCTCTTCCGGTTGCTTCGACATAACCATCAACGATCCTTCTGCGCCTACGACCTTTTCCTCCGTCTCGGCACGGTTGACCTCGCCCACGACACTGGCCGCGTTCTCAACGGCTACTACGATTGTATCACAAATGCCGCCACCTGCCGTCCCAGCATCGACTTCTCCAAACACAATGGAACGACTGCATATCTTCTCTTCGGACGGTTTTAAGACCACTCTGTCGCTCCCGCATCCAACGTGGCTTCTCTCCCTCGGCGGCGACGTGCTTGCTGCAAGCAAGGGCGCACTGCGTGCTCCCATGCCGAGCCTCGTCGTTGAGGTGCGGGTGAGCGTCGGGCAGCGAGTCGAGAAAGGCCAGGCAGTTGTAGTGCTGGAGAGTATGAAGACTGAGACAGTACTGCGGGCCGAGGTTGGGGGTGTGATCAAGGCTATAGGGTGTGTCAAAGGGGAAATGGTTGAAGAGGGTCGGGAACTCGTGGATATCGAGGAAGATGGGCCAAGCCAGTGATAACCTTTGGTTGCTGGATGTATAAATTACAGTATCTTGTACCAGTCAACAAGTCATGAACAAGTAGAGACAAAGACAACCCCACTTCATTGTCTCCACTAAAAACTGGTACCCAATCATTCATGACACCCTTGCAGAAAGCATTGGAAATGTAGTAGACTAAGCAACACAAATTTCAAGTAGCTCTACATTCTGTTTGCTGGGCCCCATGCCATTACCCAATGGTAATGCGAAAGAAACGCAGCAAAGAGAAATAAGAGCAATAAAAGAGATCCCCCGACGACACAAGCCGGCAGTGCAGTAGCAAGGTCATCGCGTCCCCGGAGTTGCAAGCAGAGCTCGCGGGAAACAAGGGCGGCAAAAATTTGATAACCAAAGAATAGAGGCGGTGCCTCTATAATAGTGGTTAAACTATTAAGAACAGATACTACACTTGATCTAAGCCAAAAGGCCAGAGTGGTAAGGATTCGAGATGTCGGGCGACCGCTTTTATAGCCGAGAAACGCTCGCACGGACCATGGAAGATGCGACGAGCCACTAGGGACCCGTTTTTGGCAAAAGCTTTGGAACAAACGGTTCAGCGCGTCGACAAAGTCTACAGCAAAAAGTTAGTGCTTGATATCCCTTGTACGTTCTCTCCGCTGGATTTCTACGCCCTACTCCGCATCCGCCGCGATGCATCTTCCAGCGACATCAAGATTGCCTACCACCAAATCCTCTTCCACTCACATCCCGATAAACAGTCGAGATCTGCTCGCCATCCCGAGTCCCAATCATCAGCCGATATTGCGCTATTAAAGGAGGCGTACAAGACTCTTGTCGATCCATCTTCGCGTGCGGCATATGACAAGTTGCTCAGGAGACAAGATGAAAGCAGTCAAAGTCCACGGCCAGCACAAATTGTTTCGTTGGAAGACTTTGTCGTGCATCCGGACTGCGGCGATGAGGACGGATTCGAGCAGGAATGGTACTACGCTTGTCGATGCGGAGGGACTTATCGCATCACTGAGAATGATCTGGAGAGCGGACGACACCTAGTGGGGTGTGAGAGCTGTTCAGAAGTCATTTGGGTTGGCTATCAAGTCGCGGAAGATCAAGACGATAATTAACGACACCGTATAGTACTCCGCTTCTTCATCCAGGACTTCACTTGTATTGATCCACATATCTCAGGCCACGGCATTCTCCCTCTCCCGATCCTTCAACCATTGCTCAAACAATACGTTCCTGAACTCACGCGCGATGGCCTTTGACACTTGCCATGGAACTGCATTCCCAATCTGTCTGTGCATCTGTCGTCCGGTTTCGTGGGACTGACGCTTTGAAAAATGCATTGTACTCACTGTGACGACGCGGTCATCTATAGCATGAAATACAAAGTGGTCTGGGAACCCTTGGGATCGGGCGAGCTCGCGCACGGTCACAATCCGTTTGCACTGATCTAGTCAGCGAAGTGTCAGACTGTCAAGTAAACTGACGCACGTAGGGGTGTAGAACGCGGCTCTGTTTTGCAGTTGGGTCGACGTTACATACGGTTGTTTGAAACACACCATCCTTTGGAACCCTTCCATACAGCCCTGAGGTCATCACGAAATATGAGAACAAGTATGGGATGATAAAATAAGCTTATTTACCCGGCCGAAAACCATCTCTGGCGACCGCAGACGCGGGATTTGCGAATTGCCATTCCCATAGATCGGGACGTAGTGCTATCGAGGGGCTTAGCTTTGCGTCAAACACAGAGGCAAGCCTCACATCGATAGTCCGCATCCGCATCTAGCGGGATTTCAATGACCCTAGAGGGTCAACGTCAACCAAAACACACTGACAGCTTGACCAGTCCACTCACCGTTCCACTTTCTTCGGTTCATATGTACGTGTGTAGTGCTGCAGGTCCTTCGTAGGCTCCTTTCGACACCACGCCTGGAACGCAGTACGTGGCTCATGCTCGTATCCGACATTTGGACCCTGAAGACCACACCACGGTTCTGTTGCTAGGCACTGTTTGATATTCTGTTCTTGCATTTGCCGAGGGTTGACATCCTTCCGTGGATGTTTCCTAGATTACATTTAATGACCGACGGCAAGTCCGCCCTGCAGTTTGTAAACTTACCAGTGGAATTGGGGAAGGTCGCTGATCGCATCGTGAACGGACACACAGCGATGCTGCGCGATGCCCGACATGGTCCTTATCGGTTGGATCGTAGTGCCATTCGGGAACTTGATAGTCAAAGCATCGCTGTCAGGGAAGTCATGAGTTGGCTCTGGGACATTGGGCAATTCGAGTCCCTGTTTAGCTGCGATGATGAAGAGGCGGACCCGATTTTGCGGTGTACCATAGTGCGCCGCTTGGAGGAGACCACAGCGGAACTGGTAACTGGATGAAGGGATATATGAGCAACCGCGATCCCTAGCGAGTGATCACTTACCCCATGTCGAGAAGAGCTCTGATGACGAATTTCAATCCTCCCATAGGAATACCGCCCGTCACTGCATATGGGCCACGCTGGTGCGATCGTAGGTTGAACTGCAGAAAACCTTTGACATTTTCAAATATGCAATACTTGGGCTTTAAGAAATCCACCCAGGAAAGGACGCTGAGAATCAGGTTACTTTTTTTGTCTTTTGCTTTCGGAAACATGTTCAATCGCGAATGAGGTTGACTAATGATTCGGTGATCAATAAAAGATCTGTATGAAAAGGCCAAAAGGCAAACTCACCAAGGGAACCCAGTGACGATACAGTCTATCTCACCAGGCTTTGGAGGAGGTGGAAGGCGTTTTCCTTCAATCGATGTAAGCTCATCGTGCTTCTTGTTTGCATCAGTGAGAATCGCTGTATTGAGCATTCGGTTGCTGCACTGATTATAAACCTTGGTTCCTGGCCTGGCATTCTTTCTAACAAAGTCGGATCAATCGACACACTCGAAAACTCGAAATGACTTGGGCAAGCCTACTTGAGCGTCTTGGCAGCACTCGGCGATATCTCAACTGCATGGGTGACTCGAAAGCATCCTACTTCCTCCATCGCGAGCCCGAAGGTGCCAACCCCCGCAAAAGGGTCGAATACTCGTAGTGGCGCGCCTTCTTCTAGGAATCTCTTCATCTCTCGAAACTTCTCGAGGTTTGGCTTCATGCAATGTCGGCAGACAAGTAATTCATCGTCCTGCATATTACGCCGGTCGCCCCAAGATTCAACGTTCAGACTGGGAAAATGGTACTTGACAAAAAAGTGTTGGGCGGACATTTTCAACCACTGTTCAATCTCGGGCATGGATCTTGCAACCAAGACGTAGCATAAATCGATCAAGTCGGATATGTCGAATGTCATCTCAACATCAGTATAGAAGAGATGTCGCTGGTATGCATCACATTAAGCTGATTTCAGTGCTCAAATCATGTTTCCTTACCTCATCCTTCAGAGTTGTCACCGGTCGGTTGCCGAGCTTATCCACGCGTCCAAAGAGCTTTACCATGATCTCGGTCTGATCGTCGTCCAAGGGAAGGTTGATAAGCTGTCCGACATGACATGGTCCTTCATCCGCTTTGATGAGGACGAAGTCATTTAAATGATAGTTGTTTCCGTGCCACGCAACGCCACCCCCCAATAGCTTCCTCACATGCAAGTGTTCCTCAAACTCGTGACTGAGTTCGCATACATGGCAGTTATCTGGTGGCACATAATCTTGCGCCGACCTTATTCGTTCGATATCAACGTCTTTGAACGTAATCAAATCGTCGTCGTAGGTGTATCTGTTCTATTTCTTTAGTCTACCTCAACTGCCGGTAAAGTGTAGGCGCACCTGTAGAAATAATCATGGGCTTTGATCTCGGGTGCTGGTCTTGTCGGATCGATGTAATGGGCCTCAACTCGACCTATGATACAGTTCATGTCCAACGTGCCGCATTGATCCGTTAAAAAGAGTTCCTGAGGATGACCGAGTTCCTCCAAGATGGTTTTGGAGCTGTGCACAAACCACTGGACGTGCACAGTCTCATGCTCGCCGTTGATAGATATTATCTTCGCGAACCTGGATGCCCAGACATGAGAACAGAAATTTAGAATGCTGATCGCTCACCAAAAGTAAGTCCCCAGCGTGTCCGAAGGAGAAACGTCCCTTGGATCAGGCAGCTGAGGTGCTGGTGCACCGTCTTCTTCACCAGCCGGGAACACTATTATTTCGCCGACCTAAACATGACCCCTAAGCACATCTTGAGCAGAAGAGCGGACAAAAGTACCTTGTAATCTACTCCATCAATTGTGACGTACTTCAACCATTGTGAACGGGCCGCCATACGTTGCTGAGGCCGAAATTCGACACGACGGCGAGTAGCAACTCGCATCAAGAACCCCTGCACTCTTTGCGTAAGATCCCTATATGGAGGCTCAGGGTCAGGTACTGGACGCGATCCGACAACTCGTAATTGTTCCTTGAACAATCCCGTGGAAAGTCGAGCAATGTGGGGCGTCACATGTGTTGTTACTTGATTTTTGCGTTGTAGAACCGCTATGTCCGGGTTGCCTGCATATTCAATATTGGGGACGGGTGGAGATGCTGCTCTGATTACGTTCGACACACTGATGGTTCTGTGCATGGCAGGAGCATTCCTGGAGAGAAGATAGCTGATAACATAGGATTCCCTGACCGGGTCGGGGTTGTGGATGGTCTCCAACGTTCGACGCAGTTCCGGGACCTCAGATTAGATCAGACAAACGATGCTTCATACTACCTGGACACCTACAACATCCCAGAGGTCACGTTCGGTGAGCTTTTGATCGAGGACATCCAAGGTTTGAAACTCATGCAGAAAGTGCACAAACTCGCGCTCAGGATCATCGATGGCGGCGGAGATAATGAGTTGCATCAAGCGATGTGGTTTGTAGAACGAGCGGTATTGGCGTCTATACTTCTTTGAAGGGACCCCGAGCTCATAGAGAGCGTGTTCGGTTTCCACGTACATGGGGCTACACATGATTTCCACGATGATACATCATGGTGAAGAGGACGTGACCACGTACCAGTCTTCGTTTTGATAGTCCGTTGAGTACCTCAAGATTGCATCGGTTTGAATGAAGAGGAGTTCGGCCTCCTCATCTTCAATATCGTCTTCCTGACCTTCGTCCTCATCGATCTCGAATCTTGCTGCTACGAAGCCTGCTCCATGAATGATTTGACCTTCTCTTTGCCCGTCCTTCAGGCTATCGAGGGATGTGAAAGAATTTTCGTGCAACTTGTCGAAAAACACGAAGCGTGAAAGCACTCTGACGCGTTTATTGTCGTCATCTGGAGGATCGGGCTCTTCACCAACCACGAGAAGTTCGCTAGTTTCCAGTACTTCGTAAGGCCTTGACTCGTATTTGCGTGCTGATCGAGATCGGGTTGGAGGAGCTGTCTCAGCCGAGGGATGTTCAAGGGAGCGACTTACGTGGCTTCGATTGAGTATCGAGATTGCGACGTTTAGCACCCTACAGAGAACATATCATCGCGTCGATAAAGTTAGGCGGCCTGAGGTTCGTAGCATACATACCGGGATACTGAAGTCTACACTTTCTCGATCCCTCTTGCGGCTGTTGTCGGAAGTAGTACCGCCTGAATCGTAGTCCCCTGCCTCCTCCCGGAAGGAAACCTCAAGTGCTGTTGGCCGCCTCCGTGGAGCCATAAGTGTTGCAGCTGACGCTGCTCGCAATGTACAGCGACTGCGCCTCGCTAAGACTGGCAAGTAGCAAACTTTGGGACGCTGTTTGCCATGGATTTAATACAATTTAAATACGACCTGGAAAAGTTGAAAGAAGTTATACCCTCCATGTATTGGGATCAATTCTTACATGCATTGTTGATTTAAGGTTAACGGGCTAGGAAAACAGAATGAAAGTACGGAGGGGACGGAAATTGCGGGACAAGGCGTGCAGCACTGTCTGCAATACTAACTCGATGAAACAAAACGACTGCAACATTTCAAGAAATGCAACTTCTCCATGCTAGCCAAAATTCCTCTATTCCTGCTCACGAGTCAACATGCCTCACAAGCAACGCACAGCGAAAGAACGAACGCACTTAAGTTAAATGGGAGGAAACTCGGACCAAGCGTACCTCGGAAAAAGCGAGGTCTCTCGGCCATTATTTTGTTACTTCTGGTCGCGCCAACGCGCCTTCTGGTATGCCGCCACTCGGGGTCGTGGTCTCAGTGACCTGATGGAAGTCTATCACAGTATGTTCAGATGAATGCACAGCTTCAAGGGAAAGACGCTCACCCAGAATTTCACTATACATCATGACTTTCCAGGTGTCTACTGGGAGGTCAGCGTCATTGAAACTCCAGTCGAATGGTTCTGCGGCAACTGGTTCATCTGTCGGGTCGTGATAGGGTGCCACATATTCGTGTGCGAGCGAGTGTGCTGCGTCTATCCGTTTCCTCGGGTCAAAGACAAGCATTTTCTCCAAAAGATCCAATGCTGAACGTTAGAATGAGTACCGTGGGATCGGGTGGATAAGATCAGCCAACCATCTTTATCAGGAGTTCGCAGTTTCTGGCTAAACGGAACTCGGTCGCGTTTGGGAAGGCTCTGCACAAATCGAAGTGTCTGTACGGGTCCATGATCGTGAGAACGAGTCAGATAGAGGATATCAAAACCCACGTTCTCGCTTGCGATGGTCTCAATGACATCATCCGGAGGGGTGCCCAGCAGTTCGGTGATAATGGAGAACTGATTGACATCTATATTTTTGCACCTTTTAGAGAAAAACAAGGGAGGAAACCAGAGGCGTCACTCACGGTCCTTCCCAGGAAAGAGTGGCTTGCCTTCCAGCATCTCCGCAAATATACATCCCGTACTCCAGATGTCGACCGCAACATCGTACTTTTGCCAAGTCAACATGATTTCCGGAGCGCGATAGTATCTTGTCGAAACGTAACCAGTCATTTGAGGATCCTGAATACGCGCTAGACCGAAGTCACAAATCTGCACGAGGCGATGACATCGATGATATCATCTGGGTATGATGGTAGCTGACCCTTAGATCACAGTTCTCGTTCACAAGGATGTTACTGGGTTTCTAAAGCAAAACCACACCATTATCAAAGATCCTGGAGAAAGGAGTAGCAAACTTACAAGGTCTCGATGGACAACACCCGCAGAGTGAACATATTTGAGTCCTCGCTGCACCTAATGAGTGTTCTGTGACAATGCTTTGGGTTACATCACGCACTAGGATCTGGTATAAAAAGTATTGGATAAATTGTTTCTCCAACGGGCGCGAAGTTAAGAGACGGTGTAAATCCGTGCCTAAAAGCTCGGTGACAAAGTATCTGTAGTAGTATAGTTAGGGTTAACGCGTGCGCAATAACATAGTAATGCTCACAAGTCCTCCAGAGGAGATATGAATACGTCGCTGAGGCTGATGATCTAAAAAAGGTGATAAAATTTGATCTGGGGTGTGCGCTACGAGACAAGTAGTAAAAACATACGTTCTCGTGTTGAATGTGTTTGAGCAGCTTGAGCTCGCGATACGTTCGTTTGCTCAGCACAGGTGTGCTAAAGGGTTTCATGATCTTCTTGATCGCGACCGATGATCCAGTCAACTGATCTTTTGCAGAGCTAAGGGTAAATCAGCCATAGAGGTAGCTGAGGAAATAAAGCGGGGCATACCACACGAGACCGAATGCCCCTTGATTACGACATGTTAGAACACACAGCGCAGAGATCGAAAGGTGTTCACAGCTCACCCATGCCTACCGGCTGCAGGTCTACATAACGCGTAGTCACCTACAGAGAATCGGTATATCGTACACACATCATGGGTTCACGTCACGGAAGCACGCACCTCGAACGAGGTACCAAAAATACTGAGCTTGACGAAGGACATGGCGAGTTTGAGAAGAAGACCAGGATGATCCACTCAAATGCGGAGGTGTGCCTCGTAGAGAAATGAGCAGTTGGGAGGAAGTTTGGACGAAGATGGCGGGTAGGATGAGAGATAGCTCAGTCCGAAACCTGAATCGTTCTGGCCTGTTCAAAAAAGGTAGGAGGCAACTTTCCGATGCGGTTGAGATTGGACGTTCTCGGGTCTCGACTCCTTCCACTTCAGACAGTGAACCGCTCCTGCATAGTCAGATTCCAAAGGAGTGTCCGTATTTCGAGACTAGTTCTCGATCGAGTCTGTCACGACGTAGACGATTATTCTAATCCTAGGTCGGAAACTGGAGCAAGAGCAAGACTGAAACATTGAGGACAAGAAGCCAACCACATGGTGCCGCATCTCCTGTATTCGCTCAGCGATCAAACTAGCCAAAACCACCCATCTACTCATACTTTGAACGGCCGCTCTCATTGACACCTCGCTCGATGCATCGATCGGGTAAATTGGATCAGGCTCTCTGTGTACGTCTTGCTTCGTCATGCTGCCGGTCGCTGACCTGCACTAAGAAAACCATTATGATACTGGGTAGTACAGTCTCGCAGGTCTGCAATGAATTTATATAATTTTCTCAGCATTCGGGACGAGAATGCAAAGGTGAGTCAGACAGAACCGAACATGGACCGAAGGCTTGCCTATCTACAAGGATCGCTGTAGGTCTCCATGTACATGAGTCACTCTGTCCCACTCGTCGGACTTGCCAGCTGCAAATTATTGGTCAGATGCGGACACCCTTTGCTGCCTGGTCCATCATACTCGCGAAAGTTGCTTTGGTCTCTAACTCGCCGTCAAGGTGAAGGGAGGTGGACATACCACGAACCCTGGTTTTTCGTCCACGCGAGGGGTTTACATCTCCATGTCGCGTTCCCGATGTCGTTTGTGATGCTTCGTCACAGACAGCGACGATTGGCGCAGGTATGCTCTGGGATGATGTATACGCTGCTCTTGAGCCCTACGGGGTTACGATGGTCGGTGTGTCTGGTGTCGGTGTCGCGGGATTTACACTGGGTGGGGGTATTACATCCTCGCATATAAAGCTTTGGGCATGAAGTTCGATGTTTCTCCAAATAGGATATTCATAATTGACAGATTCGATATGGACTCGCCGTTGACAACGTGCAAGCATTTGAACTCGTAACTCCAATGGGACCGTCGTCACCGTGACGAAATCTTCCAACTGGACCTTTTCTTCGGGCCGAAGGTGAACCTATTGTCGCTGATGGTACTATATGGCAAGAATAATGAAGGGACCAGGGAAGCTCCAATAACTTTGTGCGTGGGCCGCTTGCCTGCATCTCCGTATCTCGTTGCCTTACAGGGAGTCGTAACAAGATTTACACTACAGACGTATCCTCAGTCACGAGTATGGGTATGCTGTGTAAATCCTGGTTTACCCTCAGTAGTGATGACATTACAGGGCGGGATCGTCGATGCCGATGGCATAGATCATCTTGCGGATGCCACTCAAAATTTGATCGAAACCAATGAGGACCATAAGGCAGCCATCATGTCCGCATACAGCTTTCTGCTCGGGTCGGTATGTTTGGTACGAGAATTTAGAATTTTTTTTTTGGTCATCCGCACTGCACTGGGTAACAATTGGCTTCTCCTTATTTTATGATGGCGCCGAACCTCCAAAGGGACTTTTTGGTCACCGAAGCTTACGAGGACGTGTCGACGCGAAGCTATCTTTCCCTCGTTCAATCGTCGCCCATGACGGCGTCAAAGGGAGAACGGTGAGCTCAAAATCAAACTGATGCAGACTGTGGCGTACGATGGGTTGCTGTAGTGGCGCTTTTCACACAGTTACAACGGCTGACTATTCACGATCATTCCAACAAGCAGCTTTCAACGTTGGGTGAGTCACCGACCAGCTGGCACTGCGCTTTGCATGAATCCTCGTATTTCAGTACTGGGCAACCCAAGCAGGGTTAGATCTCTGCATTTTCTCGTGCACTATCGAACCCTTCAAATTTCTTCGCGCCCACAACCAAGAAGCAGGAGTCCACGCTGAGTCTGCGATGCGTAATGCACTGAGGGCCATGATAGACACTTTGAGGGTGAAATCGGCGTCGATATCAGAGTAGGGCGCTAACGGCGAGACTTTCAGTTACGCACAGCATGTGCAACACTCAGAATATCAAGGGGCCAATTTGTTTGCCAATGCCTCCGACTCAACTACTGCTCTTCCGCTGTACGGAAACTACGCACTAGCTGGAACGCCGCTGGAAGATATCTATGGTGATAACCTACCAAGGCTAAAGAACAAAAGGGACGATGTGACGGGGCTTACTGGGGTATGGAAGCTCTGAACATGATCATAAATGTAGGGTTTCAATACAATGGTCGGCTTGTTGGACTCGGGCATAGCGTGTATCTACAACTCCCAGTATTCATAGATTAAATCAGGATGATCAACCTGCACAAGTCACTCAGATTTTTAGCGCTGTTGGCTAGTGCGTGGCGTACTGGCGTTGCGTCGGCAGATAAACACCATCGTTTCTCAGGCTCGACGCACACCACCCGCCGACGCCTTCTTTCAGTATTCCCTCTTCTACGTTAATTGAAGGTAGTAGGAAAGTCGCCAATGTCTTTCATTCGGGCTGCAACGCGAGCACGCTCAGCGGTATGTCAATTCCTTTGTGTTTCCTTTTTATTGAATCCTAGAGCGCTCGTCTCCGTTATACACAGGTCACCTCCGCTAGGTTGTACTCAACTGAAGCGCAGTCTCCGTCAAGAACGAGGCTCCCTATATACCTCCTAGGTGCTGGTGTCATCTCTTTTGGTGCTTACAGTCTCTTCGTCGACAACAAGACGCCGGGAGAAGTAAAACCCAAAAAAATCTTGAAGAGTCCTCTGGACCCCCAGAACTTTGTCGATATTACTCTCAAGAGGGTGGAACCCTACAACCACAACACCTCCAAGTAAGCTGGAACATGTCTACATACGGTGCAATAGTTAACAGGCCGTACAGGTTTGTTTTTGACTTGGGCGAAGGCTACGCCTCCCTACTCCCCGTGACTTCCTGTGTCTACCTCAAAGCTGAGGAGTTCAAGGATGCCAAGGGAAAACCCATGCTGCGACCATACACTCCCATTTCACCCTCGGATTTCGAAGGAGAGCTGACTTTTATCATCAAGAAATACGAAACCGGCAATGTCTCGAAATACGTCCACACGCTGAAGGCTGGTGACAAGCTCGCGATCAAGGGACCTTTGCCCAAGTGGCCATGGAAGAGTAATTGCATATTTTCTGCGGGTTGTGGATGCGATTGTTTATACTTGCGCAGTGAATGAGTTCGACGAGGTTGGCCTCATTGGTGGAGGGACCGGCATGTAAGTGCATACTGCTGACAACCTTCTGGAGGCTTATCTGACTTCCGTATCATAGCGCACCTCTGTTTCAAGTCTTGCAGCACGCTTTAGAAGACAAGGCGAACAGAACTAAATTCAAGTTGCTCTTCGCAAACGTGACCGAAGCGGATATCTTGCTTCGTGAAGAGTTTGACGCCATGAAAAAGAAATATCCTGACACCTTTGACGTCGTATACGTTCTCGACAAACCCGGAGACAACTGGAAAGGTTCAACAGTTGACCATTGCAATTGCTGAAACTCACTTTTTTTCTGTCTGACTCCAGGTCCCAGTGGTTACATCAACGCGGATCTGATTAAGCAGCATATCGCTCCCCCTTCGCTTGGGGAGAGAGTGAAAGTCTTTGTTTGTGGTATGAATGTTCGTTTACTGAAATCCTGATAAAGCTCATCTGTGCTGCAGGACCACCGCCTCAGATGGCGTCTCTGTGCGGAAAGAAGGACGGTCCTGCCAAGCAGGGAGAACTGACCGGTGTTCTCAAGGAACTTGGATACACCGCGGACCAGGTTTGTCCTGTTCGTATGGAAACCCAGATATCGCTGACAGTCTTTCCAACAGGTCTACAAGTTCTGAGTCTGAGTGACTTATAACCTCTTATTTTGTAGATTCGTGGAGTGCTAGAGAGGAGATCATGGCATGATACCCATGGATTACATAAGTACCCTCTGGACTTACGCGTGCTTTGGATCTATAGTACTTGCTACAATATCACTCCTTCATTACCTGGAATCTTATCTGGTCTTTACATGATTTAGATCTCTCTCTCGACCTCCGGGACAACATCAGGTTCGTCTTTCTACCGTGCTCGAGACTTTGATACCACAAACTTGCCTTGGTACAACGTCTCTCCAACTCGTAGGATGGATAACATGGATACCAACAAAGCCCCTCGTCGCCTGCCTACACCACCGCTACCATCATCATCACCATCGCAGGATTCTGTAGCTTTAGGAAGCACTTCCACGACCATTGGTACCGTGACACCAAGTAGCTTTTACGCATCGAAGAATCCGCCACCCCTTCCATCTCGTCCGAAGAACATTGGCTCATCATATACGAAGATTATCAAACCTAACACGCCACCACCAGGATATGGTTCACTGGATGAAAGCCCTTTTCGTGAGCCGCAACTTGTCGAGGAGGGTCCTATCATGGACGAAGTCCCGGCCCTCTTGCCCGCAGATGACGTGAGCAATAATGACTGGCCTACCGATAACAATTGGGCTGGAACTGCACCAAGCTGGAGTGTCAATGATGCGTGGAACACAGGGACAACACCATGGGACTCCGGGAACGCCTGGACGCAATGGTACGACTCTGGCAATGCAGGAACGTCTTCGACCAAGCTCGTGGACATCGATGGGAGGGATATGCAGGAAGAAGAGCGATGGTGGGATGCCTCTATGCGAGAAAAGTGCGGGCGTCCAGGACCAGGAGTACTACCACCCTACCTTGCCGAACTGCTGCACAATTCCGAGCACTCCTTGTTCTCGGTGAGCATAACGACACCGGATATCAAACCGGCCACGTCCTCTCAAGAGAACGGAGAAGCTTCCTCTTCATTTCAACCGCCGTCGCTGGAAGACCTCACGTACTCTATCCCCCATCCCAACGCATACTACTGCCGAAAACACAATGGTTGGGTTCTGTTACAGTGGAAACCTTCATCAATGCTGCCTCCCCTTGCAAAATCTTTTGTTCCTGACCCTAGCGCGCCGTTTCCGGATCTTTCGCGTCGCAAAGCGACTAGCTCATGTGTTGAGGAGGGCGAGCAGCCATTTGTTCCAACGAATAAGGCGCATCATTTTCACTACTACGAAAAAGCGGTTGATGCTCACAAGCTTGATCCCGCCTTTCGTCGTGCGGATTGGGAGATCACTGCTCAGAAGAAACAGAAGCATCGTAAAATCACGTCTCTTAACCTGGACGAATTGTCCTTCGACAAAATATCCGAGGATAAATTGGGCGAAGGACCCGAAGATGAGGAAGGCGATTTACTTGACCTCTATGTTTGCTGTCAGTGCTCGGTCTATTGCATAGTGTCTGACGTGATCCCCGGAGTCATACCCGCCAAATATATGGAGGAGTACATGCGGGACAGATGGGATAATCCTGCTCCTGGTAGGAAGCGGGAAGAATCTGTTGTCGTTGGACTCGAAACCTTCTTGACGTATGTTTTACCACCTGCTGTCCAGGAATGCACGGCTCACCATGCTCGCTAGTATCGTGCAGAATAAGCTGTGGAAGGGAGAAAATCGGAGTCTACCCGTTCAGCGGAAACCATTCCAGCAAAGGATCGGATGGACGCTTGTTGTGTGCGACCCGCTCCTTTGAATGTTTAACAATCCTACTCAACTGAATGACTCTCCAGTCGCAGCATCTTTGAAATTCTTGGTTTTACATTGACCGATACGGTCACCCCGGCTGGTGTTCAAGAACCGGTCGTGGTGTCCCCTAACGCTGACGTTAATACTCCCAGCGGCCGACAGGTCGTAAGAAAGCTACTCCGTTTTTGGGTCGAGACAAGTGCATGGCTGCTCGATTACGAACGCCGTCATGGTAAGTGCTTCTCGTACAGCCCTGATGCCTACATTGAATTTGGACAGCGAATACGTTGAAGCACTATGCGGCCGAAAAACTTTTTATCAAGATGGACGCCGTCCGTGAGATGTATCAAATGGGTATCGGAGCACATCCCGACCAAAGTATGTCTCTTTCGCGAACGTGGAAGGGGCTAGTCTCTGATGTCCCTCAAGTACCTCGTTTGCAGGCGCCGTTCGCGTTGGTTGAGTACGAACCTGTCCAACGTGCACTGAGGGCGTTGGGCATGACACCCATGACGTATTCTCCGGGTAAGTCGACGCAAATATATACGCCGAGCTTTCTAATCGTCAACTACGTGCAGAGCTTCTGGCGTTCGCGTACATGGCGCAGTGTAGATGTGACCCCGCACAAACACCCAGCTACTTCACTCAATTTTATGGCATCGTACAAGCCATCCAGGAATTGGGAGAGATCCCTCCTCAAGACCTTCAGAACATCGTTCTTGAAGAACGCTCGAGGGGTCGATTCACAGAAGATGATCTTAAGGACGCCATTAAAGTTCTGGGCTTTGGGAAAGATGGCTCCGTCGGCGTTGAACTTGACAGTGATGTCGATGACGATTACGTCGCCGAGGCTTGGAGGGATTGCGTGCGGAGAGCTTGGAGAGATCCGAAGAATGGGTCCGAGCTTCAGCGGAGCGCCACTGATTCATTTAAGATCATCGCCGAGTCGCGGGGTAGCCTGAAGCTTCGCAAGTTGTGGGAGGACTCCTCAAAGGACGTTATAGATCCTAATCGAGCCTATGCGATCTTGGAAGTTCCCGCGGAGACCGACGAGTCGATGCTGATGACTGTCTTCATGATGCGGGTGCGTGTGTGAGTTGTAGATAACTTGTGCCACCTGATGCACCTTCCGTTAGATGGAGGAACAACCGCACCAGGGTGATCGCATGCGAGAAGCCCTGTCCACGATTGCCGAAGCGAGAGATAGTTATCGGATACGGCAGTTCCTTAAAACAGGACAAGATCGTGCGTCATCCTCTGTACATTGTTTTCCGACAGAGACTTATTTTCTGCAGCTGGCGATATCGCACCACCGACGCGTGCAGATCTCCCCAGAGGTCTCAATCAACTGGGCAATACTTGTTACCTGAATTCTTTGCTTCAGTATTTTTACACGATCAGAGAGCTGCGCGACGCACTTGGGTCTATGGCGAACATTAGCGTCAAAGCCCTTGAAGATGAGAAGTACTCTGACGACGATTTGAAGAGGCATCGCGTCGGTGGACGATTGGTCACGCGACGAGAAATCTTACGGTCCAAGAAGTGTAAGTCCAGCAAAATGCGGCTACATATGATATCAGCTGATCACAAGGCAGTCGTCAGTCAACTGGCCGACCTCTTCTGGCAATTAGAATTTTGCGAAGCCGCTGCTGTTACCCCCACAATGGATCTTGCCAAACTGGCACTGGTGACATCTCGTGACGAAGAAGACGATGAAGCGGACCGAGGCGGTACCGACTCTTCGAACGATACAGATGCCACACTCGTTGAAGATTGTTCGTCGCCCGGACGTCTTCCTAATAACAGTTCCGCTGATTCTGTCCTCGGCAAACGCCCCCGCGATGAGAAAAATGGCCTCTCAATGGATGTAGATGAAGACTTAGGCCAGTTGCTTCAGTCCCCAGTATCTGATACGGAGAAGAACGGGTACGTGATGGTCTCGCATCCGTCTTCACCGCGGAGGTCGAAGTCACCACGTCTTGATGCGGCGAGTAGCTCTAGCGCATCAATGTCTGTCACTCCGAAGGAGAATGGTCCACAGGGTGACGAGGGGATCATAAAGAAGCCGCCTTTGCCAGAGCGGAAGGCGCAGACGTCGTCCGAGTCCGTCATGCTGTTTGGTGAGCTCGCCTCATTGTGGTGGAAGGAGACAAAACTTAGTTATTCCAGGCAAACAACATGACGTGTCGGAGTGCATGGACAACTGCATGTTCCAAATTGAGATCGCATTGCTCAAATTTGACGGTATGAGCAGTTCAGAGGAGAAAGGGAGTGTCATCAAGAAGTGAGGACTCACCACGCCGTGGAAACTAAGGCTTCTCATCCGTCCTCTGCAGGTTATTCTATGGAAAGTTAAGACAAAGAATCACCGCAGTCCCCGATCAACGAAAACCCCGTTCTTCCGTCCACGAAAAGACGGATCTTTTCTCGCATTTGCCTGTGAACGTCGCCGACAGTGGGATCGACATCTACGACGGGCTGAGTGGGTACTTTGATGATACTGTAGAGTACGAAGGCGCGAAGGCAAGGATGGAGGTATCGCTGGTCGAACTGCCGCTATTATTGCAGATACAGCTTCAGGTACGACGATCGCTCTTATCGTTGCTCATCCTCTAATCACCCGGTCAATGTGCAGCGAGTTCAATTCAACCGGGAAACACTGCAACCGTACAAATCACAAGCATACGTGAGGTTTGGCGAAACGATCTACATGGACCGTTTCTTGGACTCGGCAGATCCACAAAAGCAGACAAAATCCAAAGGCATACAGGCGAAGCTCAATGCACAGAGGGAACGGCTGCGCGCCTTGACCGATGATAAGGTATGATCGGAGTTCAACGGGACGACTCAACAAAGCTCAGGTCTCTTGCTAGCACGCTCCTTTTGGCACGGCTCTCGATACCACCCTCAACTTCCTCACCAAGCAGGAAGGCATCAACCTGCTGCAATTAGACGATGATCTCGTAGCTCAGCTGAATAATGAGCAAGAAGTAGTGAAGGTGGAGATAGAAGAGCTCCAAACCGAGATTACGAAACTCAAAGAGGAGCTGGAGGACGTCTGGAAGGACGACACTGCTTATCCCTACGAGCTCACGTCGGTCTTCATCCATCGAGGCTCGTCTCCGTCGTTTGGGCATTATTTCTTCTATTCTCGACACCTGCCAGATCAGCCGGACAACTGGTTCAAATACAATGATTCGTCTGTGATGGAGGTACTAAAAGACGAAGTGCTTGCTGACACCACTGGATCGACTGCAAATCCTTACCTAGTGAGTCGAAACTATGACATCCGGAGACAATGCTGACGCGGTACTCTCAGCTTGTGTTCGCCCGAAAGGATTCTGATGTTGTGCAAACCGTGAAAAGATTCGATCCTATGACTCTCGAAGACTCTGGGCCATGATATACTTTGATATCCTCAATCCGCTTCATCGCATCTCTGTAACCCATGCATACTAGCTGTAGCAGCCGCGCTCGTTGGACACGTCGCCCTAAAACCTTGATATAATGATGATTGTGCTATAGGATGATCGATTAAATGGTGTATTACGGGAGACTGAGATTGTATCCATCAACGGTTGTCGTCGCGAGTCTCCAACGGGAACACGGCTGAGACGTTGGCACGAATGTGCTAGCCAGAGATTAACGTCGCCCTACCCGAGGGTGGTGACTCACCTCATGGGCGCTCTGGTTGTGAACCAGGAAGGCTGGATTCGGTTGTGGGACATGTCTCTGTCTCAACGTTGTCTCCATCCTTGTGTTCTAGACTTGTCAAGAGATTGTCTAGGGTGTCCAATATCTCGTCCAGCTTGCTCTCTACCCCGGTGGCTACGCCATCAGCTGTCTCTAACTGGGCCAAAAGCTCCGCTAATCCTGAGGCGTTGGAAGGATTTTGATCGCTATCCGCAAGTAAAGCACTTAACAGCTTGGTGTTTGCTTCAAGGTCTTCGAGTTGGCTGGGCCGTCGACCGTCGAGCAAGCCACTCTTGGCTCTGCCGTCGTCGTTGGAAGACATGTCGATAATTCGCGGGCTGTGAATTCACCTCTGTTCTGTGCGCGGCATTTCGGCAGGACAACCTCCTGGTCCAAACCACATGAGTGCACAAACGCGAAGCCTTCAGCTCTTGCTCAAGTCCTTTCCAGCGCGACCGTTCAACCAGAAAGTACTCGACGACCTCGTTGACCAAGAACTGCAAAAGTTACGAGACAAAGCATCGCCAGAGAATTTAAGGAGTCGATGGGAGGTTGTACTCAAGGGCGAGGTGTTTTCACTAGCTGTGTGTTCAACCCTACATGTTTGAGGATTGTTCTTGGCTGAGCGCGTTTTCTAGGCCACAGAGGGGAGAGCACTCAATGAGAAGAGCACGGCTTATTATGATGGTCTCCGAGACCGACTGGATCTTGTCTTGACATTCACAGAACACGGTGCGTCACAAGTCATTCTCGTATGCTAGTTTAATGAACCTAATGAATACGTCGCAGATGCTTGTGAAACGACTTTTCCATTCGTTGTCTTACAAGATCTCCTTGAGACCCAGACAATCACGTCATGTTCGCATATATTCTCCTGGATTGAGGAACGCTCGCCACGGCTTACCAAAGGCATGGTACCACAGAAGGGCAAGGCACTCGTCCTACTTCGCACATTAAACGACCTGTTACGCCGTCTTTCGAAAATGGGATCGACGACAATATTCTGCGGCCGGATTTTGACGTTCTTGAGCGGTGTCTTCCCATTGGGTGAGAGGAGTGGTGTCAACTTACGAGGAGAGTACGGTCCAATGTGGGAGGGCCTGATGGATGTTGGTCACGGCGACGGAGATATGAAGGTTGATCCCGCGACGGAGCCCAGTGACGACAAGATGGAGGTTGATGACTCCAAGGGGAATGATGCGTCGGCCGTGCCGGCGAAAGATGAGAAAGATGGTATGGGATGATCATTTCCTTCTCTTTTGCTACCTCATGCTTCCCGCAGGCTTTTACAAGACATTCTGGTCATTGCAGTTACCCTTCTCTCGTCCTCCGCTCTTCGCAACCCCCAACACTCTCAACCAATTCAAAGAGGCAGTCGACAAGGTTCTTCCCGTCATCAAAGAGGCCAACACAAAAGATCGCGCTATGATGGGCAATAGATCTGCAATTGGGCAATCTGGTACATTGAAACGAAAACGTGACTCAGAACCAGGGGAAGAAACGGGCACTAACGACTACTTCTTTGCCAAGTTCCTCACGAGTCCAGAACTCTTGAATCTCGAGGTCTGTGGACGACGTCATTTTGGTTTAACCTCCACTCATTTGAGCACTTGCGTAGATCGCGGACGCTCATTTCCGACGCCAAGTCCTTTTCCAACTCCTCATCCTGCTGAATCATTTACTCTTGTTCACCAAGTCAGCGAAAGCGACCTGGGCAACTCCGCGAAATCGGTCTCTGCAGATGGACTTTACACTTGAGCCAGCTGACGCTCAGTGGGTGCAAGAAACGATCACCAAGGCCACCGCAGAGCTGCGCTCTACAACTCCTAATGGTCCTGCATTTGCCGATACAGTGAACGTCATACTTGACCGGGAAAAGAACTGGGTGAAATGGAAGAACGACTTATGTGCACCTTTTGACCGTGAACCGTGGACGGAAGAGGTGGATGGAACGAGAGTAGGCCTTGAAAAGGTGACGAAGGGTTTGAGGGCAAAGAGAGAGGAACCGGCGGATTGGGAGTGGAGCCTCGGGTCCCAACCTCTGACAGAGATATGGGAAATGGGGTATAGAGATCTTTTAGATCTGCAAAATCCATTCCAGTTGAGTTTTTCGCCCCTGCTCAGCAGGAACTAGCAGCTGATCAGGACTTTCTAGAGCGGGCGATGTCACAGACTTTGTGAAGAAGGTGAAGCAGGAAGATGCTCGGATCGAGATGCGCAGAAAGACACTGGCTCGGAATGCGGAGCGAATAGCGCAAGCTCGGGCGAAAGCTGCTGCAGCCGCAGCGCCCACTGCTCCTTCACCAGCAGAGACCGTGGCAGGTGCACCGTCTTCGCAAGAAGCTTCCGCACCAACCGAGCCCGTCAAAACGGAGCCAGCGGCGGGATCTCCCATGCATCCCTCGCTGCCTCCTAAGCCTGGGACGCTGTCCTCAACAAAGGGAATCAGTTCGGAAACTGGTGCATCGAGTCCGGCCCGACCACCGGCGACAATTCCCACACCAGCGCCAGCTCAACCAGGCACTGTGGGTCAAATGCCAACAACCGCACCGCCGACTGACGACCAAATACTTAAATTTGAAGAGGTGAGAACTAAATTTTTGTGTTCCTCACGGTGCTCAAACTGTCGTACAGAATAAGCAACGGTGGTCTTGGCTCGCGTTGCGTACTGGTAGGGATCAACACCTACAGCACTTCGGCAAGATCGGAACAGGGGACGTGGCTCTGCTTGCACAGGAAATCGAGGCGGAAAAGGAACGCGAGAAGGAACGCGAGAAGGAGAGGGAGAAGGCACAGAGATCTGAAGAGACCATGGCTGCTGTGGTAGGCGAGCAAGGGAACGGGACCACAGAAGACGACAGAGGAGGCAATAGGGATGCCAGTGGTGCTCAGCAAGATGGGGACGAGGATGTCAAGATGGAGGACCGATGATAGTACCATGTTCGCATGTGTCCCACCGCCAGCAACGAGCAGCTCTTATTCTGCGTATTGCGTGAATATGCAATAACTAGCGGACCGACGGTGCGAAAATCGTGTGAGACTGGGATTGTCTCTTTTCTCGCTGCTGCAACGATCGATAATGTCGTAGCCATTAAATAAGTTGTTGGCTATCTTCACCGCGCGTTGTTACCCATCCACAGCATCAGCCATGTCCACTGAGAACGGCCTGCGAGTGCGTCTGTTGCCGTGTATCCTTCGCTCACCAGCTCAACAACTGCTCTAGCGCGTCTTGGTCACCGGTGGAGCTGGTTATATCGGTAATGAGCGTACCACAACGACCCTACCTCCGAAGATTGACCAGAAATCAACAATATAGGCTCCCATGTCATCTTCGCATTGCAGCAGACGAGAAGATACAAAGTCATCTCGGTCGACAATCATCACAACTCCTTCCCTGCGTCGCTCGCTCGCGTCGCACAACTCGCGCGTGATGCATTGCCCGAGAACCCCTCAGAGGCGGACAAAGAAAGCACAGAGATCGAAGCAATCGAGTGCGAGTTGACCGATTCCGAACAAGTCAAAGCTGTCTTTGAAAAGTACGGAAAAGGCGGCATTTGGGGTGTCGTCCACATCGCCGTCAGTTTTTTTTTCCGTACCAGCCATGACAGACACCCGGAATGCAAACGTGTTTCTTGGATTATTAGGCTTACAAGGCAGTGGGCGAATCAGTCGAAATCCCACTGACTTACTACAAGAACAACGTCGCGGCAACCGTCTCCATCCTCCAAATCATGTCAGACTATGACTGCACCCGTATCGTCTACTCGTCGTCTGCCACCGTCTACGGAACGCCTCCCACTATCCCTATCCCTGAAACGACGCGCTTAAAGGCTGACAGTCCTTATGGCAAGACAAAAGTCATGTCAGAAACGGTCATCGACGACTTGTGCCATGGTGAGCATTGGCAAGTCTAGCTCGAGATCGTGTTAACGATGTCCACGCAGCTGAGCCACAACGCTGGCGTGGTATCTCTCTGCGTTATTTCAAGTAAGCCTCCTGTGTTTTGTGACGAGACAACCATATTTACAACACACGTCCCAGCCCGGCCGGTGCTCATCCATCCGGTCTTATCGGCGAAGACCCTCGTGGTCGTCCTGGCAATCTCCTTCCCCTGTTGGCACACATGGCCATCGGACGCGTCAAGGACTCGACACTCAAAGTCTTTGGAAACGACTATCCTACTCCGTATGTGGCAGTGATACTTGCACTGAAAACATGTACATTGATTCCAAACCCTCTCAACCAGGGATGGCACGTGTGTCCGTGACTATCTACACGTCCTCGATTTGGCATCGGGCCACCTACTCGCTCTCGACGCACTCGCGCCCGATTCTACTGTTTTCGACAACTGCCCTGATGACGCTCGCTACAAAGCCTATAACCTTGGCAGAGGTCGCGGCATGAGTGTTCTCCAGATCGTCGAGGCAATGCGGAATGCTACTGGTCACGACTACAAGTATGAAGTTATTGGCAGACGGTAGGCGTACGTTTGGTTTGGAAAACTTTCCAAGTACTGAATGTCTCTTTACAGCCGCGGAGATGTTCCAGACCTGACTGCAGACCCAGCCCTCGCTGAAAAGGAACTAGGTTTCAAAGCACCTCAAAGTCTGGAGGCCATGTGCAGGGACCTGTGGAACTGGCAGACGAAGAACCCACAGGGATACAATCAACAATGAACAAGGCGTCTAAGTCACCTGTCTGATAGACATAGAAGACACTCTCGCGATATCGAAGAGTCGAGTATTTACTCTAGAGTAGCTCAAGGGACTCGTTGTATGTAGGAACAAGAGATGGTGCAATACCAAGGACAAACTACGTCCTCACGTTGGGAGACCCACAACGGACTCCAAAGTACCTCATTTCGGCCTGGCTACGAAAGTCAGACCTCTCTCTAAGCATATCCCTTTTAATGAGCTCTGCTTCCCCTGCATCGATCAGCCCGTCCGTTTCGGACAGAATCTTATCCAGGAGCTCGACAGCGAATAGCCTTTTCTCCGCTATGACCTGTCGGACCCATTCCTTCTGCTGGGGAGGCACCCTGGAAGTCGAAGCTATCGGTGGAATATCGGGATCGACGAGAAATACACCGACGACGCGTTGATGTCCCGCTCTAGACGGATCTGCAAGTGAAAACGCAGTATGTCTGTGCTGGTATACGTTGGGAAATGCAACGCAAAGACCCTGTCGAATGGGGACGGTACCCACGAATTGACGACATGGGTCGCCGTGCTCTAGTCCCCATATCTGCAGCGTTACATCGTAATGGTCGGGAGGAAACAATTCTGGAGGTTTAACCGCCATCCGAAACTGGAGCGCGTTCGCCATTAGGTTTTCCTGCTCCAGTCAATTTGTCCATGTCCACCATGTGGTCTGAATAGGTGACTTACGACTGAAGCATAATAGTAAGCACAGGCGACAATTCGCTCATTCTCCGTCCCGTGCACCTGCCAAGGTGATCCTTCATATGACCCTTCTCCAGGATGCTGTTTTGGGAGCCTTTTGAGCCAACTGAATATTTCGTTTGAGGACGAAACTACACACAAGAGCAGTCTCAAAGACGTGAAATATGACCTGTAGGACTCTGTTCTTGAGTTTCACAATATGCCTACGGTTCTCAAGGCCCCCTGGGTATCCGGTAGACGGTACGTCAGGCAGTTGCATGGGTCTTGACATCAACCATCGCCTTTTCTTTCCTTCGTACTCTGCCCAGCTTATATCGTCCGACCTAAACTCCGGGGGCTCAGGTTCCTCCAAAATCAGTGGGGAAGCAGAGACCTTGATACGCGGCTCCAGTTGATTCTCTCTGTGTAGGTCAGTGAGCACGCGTTCGAAGAGCGGGACGCATTGCGAAAGGATTTCCTCGAAGCTGCGATAGAGCGTTTTCTGTCGAGGGTGTAAATTGTTAATATAGGACCTGGCTTTGGCAGCGCCTGATAGCGATATCGCAAAATCTGTAGGTAGATACGCGTGTTGCTTAGATAGAGCACGAGTATTTTCTTGGTCGTTCCCTCTCGGCTTGGGTTCAGGGCGGAGAGACGGTGGATCACAAAGATCATACGCGAGCGTGCGGTCGTAAATGAGACAGTACATTGAGGGGTCAAGGATTGAGCGAGTGGCATCGTTTTCATAGTTCTCGATAGTACGGAAGGCAGCCGACAGGCCGGAATTGAAATTCGAGCGAGCGGTTTCACAGAGCAAGGTGTCCGATTCCCATATACGCTCGAAGCACGATACTTGACTGATTACGTGGGGTCATTGATAAAGAGTGTGGTTTCTTGGAAATGTTTGGACTTGCCATCCATGCTGGACATCGCGGAGTTGAGAGTATCCGCTGAGTTCGTTCAAGACATAATCCACCTACGTTGTCCATCAGCGAATGAGAGGGTTGTTTACCATGGATGACATACCTGGCTTGTTGTCAACCAAACTTCAAAAACATGACTTGGCGCTGTTACGGTCCACGTATGAGCGAGGCCCTCAGTGGCCCAACGCATCCGAGTGTCTGGATCGTGGAGATGTGTCCACCACTCTTTTTCGCGCCGTATAGACGACGAAAACTGCGACATGGCGAGGTCTGTCATCTGTGATGTCTTATGAATTGTCTGGGTATTCCATATGATGACTTACCGTCCTTGGGTCGTCACCCACACCTCCAGGGTCAAGGGAGGGGTGGAGGTATCCAGAATGTCTATTCCCCGTCATTTTTTGCATGTCCCCGATGCTGAAATATGGGTTAGCGCTACATGAAAGTGGCCGTACGAACTTGATAGAACAAAAAAGGATTCATTACATAACGCAACAGATGTTGCTCCGCGCTACATCAGGCGCAAGAAGCGGAGGCTGAGGTTGCCATTGGAGCCCTACAACCCGCCGTTCTCGCCACCTTCACCTCTCATCGACACACCCAACTACTTCCTCGATGGCGGTCAGTAGCTGCTCAGGCGAAAGAGAACTGGAACATCGAATCTGATCTTTGTTTGGTACAGTCTCCAACAGCTGGCTGGGAAGTCCGGATGTCCTCTTCCAAGGGCATTCCGTACTTTTTCCACAACGATACCAAGCATTCGACTTGGGACCCTCCATCGGGGTTTACAGATGAGCAAATCAAATCGCTCCCTGGTGCGAAGGAATACTGGGGCAAACCAAATCAAATTAGGGCGAGCCATCTGTTGATCAAGCACAAGGGCAGCCGGCGTCCGTCGAGCTGGAAAGAGGTGCGTAGCACATTTTCGTTGCATCGGAGTCGTGGACGAACTGATGGGGTCCGATTGTGTTAGGAGAACATCACACGTACGAAAGAAGAGGCGATCAGTATCCTACAGAAACACCTGGCCGAGATCAAAGCTGCGCAGAACGCGCGAGACACGTTTGGCCAACTCGCGAGTCGGCACTCTGACTGCTCGTCTCATGAGCGAGCTGGCGATCTTGGAATGTTCACGCGTGGTCAGATGCAGAAGCCGTTCGAGGACGCGGCGTTTGCTCTGGAAGTAGGAGAGATTAGTGACATTGTCAGTACGGACAGCGGGGTTCATCTGATTCTGAGGATAGCATAGGAGGACAAAAGTGAAGAAACGGATGGACCAACATTGTACTAGCACAAATTGTAATCAGACATACGCGCGCGTGAATGAGAGCGACGACCTCCATCATGACTCGCAAACCTTGGAAGCCCTCACTGGCTCCCACCAACACACGTATTCGCGAGGGAGCAACTCACACGGCCCACCGTGAAATTTTATACCGTCGTGAGCAAAGCGGCCCATCGTTTCTCGGAGCCCATCCATCACCGACTGTTTTTGCTCTGAACACATGGCCGAATCCATGCTGGACCACGGGCTTATGGCCACGCTGCAGACATTCTCGATCCCCATCGTACTCCTACTAGCCCCGTTCGCCCTCTTGACCCTATCCAACAAGCTCAAGATTTCTGGTAAGTTCATACACATATGAAATCTTCTTATACAGGGGCATGGAAGGAGCCCGCGCTGTTAGGACGTTGCGCGGTACTGGATTGAGGTCAGCGCACGGCGAAGCCCTAGCAGTGCCTCCTTGTTTCCTTTCTGCCCGTTTTCCTAATCTTGTACTTATCCAAATTCGCGGAGGCAGGTTCGAAGCAGTCCGTAGATGAAAGAGCAACCGACCCCACAACCGCGGACTATTCAAAGTTCGATACATCCAACGTCCGTGTTACGAAGATTCTCATCCACCCGATCAAGGTAATCCAAGGAATCACGTTATCTTTTCTGATTGATGGATTCGTCAACTAGAGCTGCAAAGGGACGTCAGTACAAGAAGCCAAGTATACTTTGGAGGGACTAGAGGTAAATCCCGACGCCTGAAGTGTAGTGTACATTGCTAATAGACTGTTAGCATGACAGAAAGTGGTGCATCCTCAATGCCGACAATAGTTCCGTGGTGACTGCACGACAGTTCAGCAAGGTGCGTTCACATATATAGCCCCGCGCAAGCTGTGCACGATGTTGACTTTGTGTTCGATCGATGAAGATGGTATTAATTCATCCTCGTATCGTCCCGGATGGTTCTTCTCCCGAGGGTGGCCGTCTCGAGGTCTCTTTCCCAGACGATTCTGGATGTGAAACATTTTCAATCCCCCTCAATCCCACTGAGGGCATGCTGCGGCAATGGAGAAAGTAAGTTTAGCTCCCCGAGTAGCCGCCAGTCTTTTACACATTCTCGCCGACCCCATTTCCATTAGTGTCGACGACGCCGAGCTTTGGGGAAAGAAAGACATTGACGGCTACATCTGTGAAACACTTACAGGCCGGTCACCATCGGTGATTCTTTCAGAGTATTTCGGGTACGCTGTTCATTTGGTGGTGAAAGGACCGCGACCACGGATATGTCCCCCTACGTTGAGATTTCCCAAGCTGGATGCACCGTCATATTTCCAGGATGGTTATCCACTTCTCATTGTATCTGAGGAGAGTCTTGCTGCTGTTCAGGCACGGGTGAGAGATATGATCGGTGTGCAAGGTGTGGCAGAAAAGTGGGAAACAGAGGAGTTAGTTGTCGAAAGGTGGGTCGCCCGTGTGATGGCAAACATGTACTAAATGACTTGAGACAGGTTCCGACCTAATATAGTATTCAAAGGGGCTGGCGCGCCGTTCCTTGAAGACATTGTGACTGAGCTGAGCATTGATTCACACCCTGAAGTGATGGAGGATGCGGCGCCGCCGATTCACCTTGTGTCCAAGTGTGCTCGTTGCCTGGTGCGAATCCCTCGTATCCCTAAATAGCTGGGTTGTGTTGACGTGATATGCTCCTAACCCATCTCACCCCTTGGGCACATCGCTGCGACTATTTCTCACAGCTACCAAATGTTGACACAAGCACGGGCATTCGTGATAATGCGGTTCCATACAAGGCTATGATGAAGTTTCGGAGGGGACTGGATCCGGCGCGGGTCAGTGCGCCATGCTTTGGATGCAACGGTATTTTGACTGGAGAGGGGACGGTGAGGGTGGGAAACTGGGTCCACGTCAGGAAGATGGGCTTTGTGTAGCCCCAGAGTTGGAGTTCCTGATGGTCGATACGAGATATGATTTTTATTTTGAGAATCAAGGGTACCGATTTCGCCGGCGTTGACGGTTAATAATTGGAACAAGTCCTGATCGGTTGGTGGCGATCAAGTATGGGAGCTGGTGAAGCCATGACAGGCCAAAGCAGTGGGAGATGGCATCAATTGCAAGCTGTGTTCCGTGAGATGGGTCCAACACGCAGCAACCAGCAATAACTTGCAAACTCTGCGGCTGAGTACCGGTTGGGACGTCCAGAGCAAACACAATGAATTGGGTGGGGCAGTCATTCGATATGAAGAGGCACTGCAAACCAATGCTTGAATGGATTCATACTTACGACAAGGTTTCGATGCTGATGGACAGCACAGCGAAGAAAGCCACGCAAAAACCAGACAAACACCGCCAGGGCACTGTTGTTCACGTGCTGGCCTGCGCTGGCTATTGAGAGCTGTCCAAGTTGTTTGATGCAGAGAACCACTCAGATATTTGTGATTCCTTGGCAATGCAGCGAAAGAAAGAAAACGAGCCAGCAGCCGCAGCAGAGCTGAGGGTGCTCGACGACGTCTGCAGCAATGAGGACGATAAAGGACTCACCTGGATATTTTGACTGGCATGTGAGTTGTGATTGAGCGTCCTGAATCTGGCAACGGCGAGGATTTCCTTTTTCGTCGATGCGTCTGGGTAAGAAATGTGTTGCCGGTGAACGTCCCCGTTGTGCTGGAACAGAATCCATGTTTGCAACCAAACGCATCTCCCCGTAGTAAATACCTTTTTCCTCGTCTCCACCATCCACCTCGCCATCGACCCCAGCCCAGAGCTCGACGTCAGAGCTCTAAAGCATGGCATTTGGGAAATGGATTCAATTTGGCCAGCAAGTCCCTCCTACCATCGACATCCAAGTCCCGCAACCGTTGCCAATACCCTGTGCAGACGGCAAACAATTCGGTCTCGAAAACGTAAGTTTATTTACTCTCCTTCCGCCACCATCTGACCGTGTTTCATGGCCCCCGTCGTAGTTTGGCAACACTTGGTGAGCTGCAACTTCTCTCCCACATACACTCCACCGATTGACCTCCTTTTCCATCCCTAGCTATGCCAACTCCGTCCTTCAGGCCCTCTACTTCTGCAGTCCCTTCAGAGATCTCGTCATTCAGCATACAGATCCGTATGCATCGCTCCAGCAAGCGCTTGCATCCCAATTCGCCCCGGCCAACATACCCGGATCCCCCGTCACACACACCCGCCGTAAGCCAGAGCGAAAGGCAACAAACGACTCCTCAACCCCAAATGGCGTCGCTCATCCCCCGACGCCTCCCGTACCATCTGCCCCTCGAACGTTGTTCTCCGCTCTCCGCGCCCTCTACATCCACATCTCCCAGAATCCCGCTGACAGGGGCACTGTGGCACCCCGCGCTTTCATAGAGAAACTCAGGGAATTAAATGAGGCTTTTAGGAGTACCATGCACCAAGATGCTCACGAATTTTTAAATTACCTCCTGAACAGGATTGTGGAAGAGATCGAAGAAGAAAAGAAGCATCGCCTCGCTTCTGGCGACGACTGTACGTACAATCATGGAAAGACCTTCATGACATCGCCAATCCCTCATTTCAACCACAGTGCCCGGCTCTGTCAAATCTTCTTCAACTGCTTCACAACCGCATCATATGACGGCGAGTAGTTCAAGCTCGGGCAGTCCGTCGGATGCAACCTTCGTACATCAAATATTCGAAGGCGTCCTGACAAGCGAAACTCGGTGTTTGACGTGCGAGAGTGTGGGTTTACATGATTCCTTCATTTTGCAACATCTTACCTGAACGTAGGTGTCTTCTCGAGAGGAATCATTTCTTGATTTGTCCATAGACATTGCACAAAATTCCAGCGTGACGGCCTGTCTTCGACAATTTAGCGCAAGCGAGATGCTTTGTCAAAAGGACAAGTTTTTCTGCGATTCTTGTTGCGAGCTGCAGGAAGCGGAGAAAAGGTGAGCATGAAGCGTGTCCTATTTCTCGCGATATTCATTGCGCGTCATAGGATGAAGATCAAGCGATTACCAAACGTTCTTGCACTTCATCTCAAGCGATTCAAGTACCAGGAAGACGTGCAAAAGTATATCAAGTTGACTTATCGCGTGGCGTTTCCCTTGGAGCTTCGTTTGTTCAACACTGTCGACGATTGCCCCAATCCTGATAGGCTGTTTGAACTTTTTGCCATAGTGGTGCACATTGGCAAGTACGTCGCCGCATGCTTCATGTCATCTCTTGTCACTTCTCAACCCTGTTGCTCGCCCCGTTATTCGTGACAAATATAGCGGTCCAAACCACGGTCATTATGTCAGTATCATCAAGACCATGGGTACCTGGCTGGTGTTTGACGACGAAACCGTCGATACTATCAAAGAAGGTGATATACCCAAGTACTTTGGCGAGTCAAATTCTGGCTCTGCCTATGTGCTCTACTATCAAGCTGTGGATCTTGATCTTACTGCTCTCGGTCTTCGACCACCCAGTCCGGAGCCAGAGCAAGTATTGAAGGATGCGCAACATCAGCTCCATCCAACCGATTCTCCTGTGTCCGCTTCGCCGGCCATCCCACCTCTACCTCCTGGCTTGACTGGCGTGTCATGTCATTCGACAGGCACGCAGGAGAATTTACCGCCGTCCCTCCCGACTCAGGAACCGTCCGTTCCTCAGGGGAAATCCCCACGCAAGGCGCCATCGCAACTATTGAAAGTCAGCTTGTCATCTTCACCCACTCGTGCCGCCACTCTCGGTCCCGGCGCATCACCAATTTCAGAGAGCAGGAACGGATCGCTCCGCCCACCAGCGCGCAGCAATACTCCTGGACAAGACCATGGTGATCCGGTCAGCAAGTCAGGTGCTACGCTTTTCCCGAACGGGGATGCTGCGGCTCCGGACCGTCCACCGCCGCCGGCACCTGTCAACGGCGGCAAAGAGAAAGAGCCGGAGCGTAAGGTCAGCAGTTGGTTCCGACGGAAGAGTCTCAAGGGCGGTGCGAAGCGACCAACCTTGGAAGCCGGTACTAGGGACAGACCCCCCTTGCCACCGGATGTCTTTCTAGGGACTGCTTCGTCGGCATGGTTCCAGACCAACACTTCGTCGTCGCCGAACGGTTTGCGTCGTCCTTCGGAGCCGGCCGTGGTGGATCATGCCGCACCAACCACTTCTCGGCGACCGATGTCATCATACAGCATGCCGCGAGTATCATCGGAGAAGAACATAGGAAAATTGGATTCGTCTCCCTCTCTTCCTTCGTCCCCAGCCATCCCCGTATCGCCATCGTCTGATCGATATTCTCACCCACGACCGTTGCCCGCTATCCCGGCTTCTCCACAAGGTTCCAAAATGGCGTCACCTCCGTCGGCATATCCACGAGCCAGTTCAGATCATGCTCGTTCACATCGACGACATGGAATGCCGGTTGTGAATGATTTTGAACCTCCGAGATCGCCGAGATCGCCGACTCGTCCAGCTACCGCTGCAGGTGAGGTAGGTAGTGCGTCAACATTCTCAAGTTCTTTGCAAAGGTCCCTTCCACCACCACCGAGCGCCAATGGTGCACCGCTAGATGGTGTTCATAGTGGCAATTCCATGTCCATGCCGCGCCCTGATAAAGGAAAGGCCAAGGGAGACCCCACTCCTCAGAGTCAAGATACGACCAAGAGGCCAAAGTCATCACATGCTTCTCCCGGATTCGGAATGTCCTCGCAGTTGAGCGCATCAACCATCTCCACCTCGGCAAGTTCGAATATCAAGCGAGCTACGCGAAAGCTCAGTTTCACCGCGCCGATGCTTGGTCTTGGAAGAAGAGACAAAGACAAGGCCAGGGAGAAAGAAAAGGACAACGAACGTGAAAGATCGTCAAAGACATCTGTCCTCCTTTCACCTTCGCCGACGTCCAAGGGCTGATGAAAATCCCCTTCTGTTTTTCTTACTGCTTCTTACCTGTCCCTCTCTTGCGCCTTGCCACTGTACGTAGATCTTCGCGTATATCTTGTTAATCATCTTTATTCCCTTTTGTTCCCCCCCCTCCAGGCTTAGCGCCTTTTTTGATTGCGTCTTTTTCTTCCTGCAGGATGGAATTGCTCTCGACAAGTAAGTACCGTGCAATAGTTTCCCCCCTCCTTTCTATACATATACGCCACCAGAGTTTGGATGTAGTAATGTATTACCCATCATGATTGTTGTAAGTCCACGATCGCAACTTGTACAAGTTGAACCCCTTTTGTGATGCAGAAAGAATAAATATAGAGGGTACACTTTACAAGGTAACCATTTGTTACAAGGTACGGTCATGATGTCCGGATGTAACAAGATGTATGTATCGTTGCGCCGACACCAGCAATTAAATTGTTCACGATGCGGAGATGTCACGGAAAACGCTTCATTCATAACTCGAGCATTCGTTTGTCCGCAAGCGGAACTGGCCACCGTTGGCCATTGTCGCCTAGAAGAGTTGTCAGTAGAATGTTCCCCTATCTTCAAAAGATGTGCACAATACTAACGTTGAGAAGGTGCGACCGAGAGGTTGATGGTATAGATAGCACAATCCTTGGGTCTGACGTAGAATATGCGTCCTACTTCCTCATCCCATGCAATTGCCTTCACACTGCTATGTGTGTCGTGGTATATAGGCGCGCAGTGATGGATTTGAGCAGCGACGGCGGTCCGGACCAGGAAGGGACGCCGCGTGATGCTATGCAACATATCTCGTTGCCGCAAACTGTATTCTGCCTTGAATTCGGGATCGCAGTAATGGCTGTAAAACCCATGAATGGAAGGCGTGTCGCGACGATCGCCGTATTGAGTTGTGTATATCAAAGAACGCTGAACGCCGGGAAGCACGAATGGTCGGTACTCGATAGTAGTGTCGGGTGTCTCCAAACCGACCGTACTGATATTTGTTACACTTGACAAGACGTAACGGGGTCCTGGTGCTTGCCCTTCTGGCAAATCCGATTGAGGAAGGGCGTTGATGAGGATGTGACCTAATGGTTGGTGGAAACGTCTGCGGAAAAAGACGTTGAGAGGGGGGTAAAGAGGCTCTTCGGTGGGCATCGAGCCCGGTAAAGCTGCCCTCTCGCTTGGGTTACTGATCTGCACACCTTCCATATCATCTGCGAGGTAAATAACGACATCGTCTGAAAAGTAAATGAGCGTCTCGCTGTCACCAGGTGGTGGTATTGGAAACAGCGCCAAAGTCGCAAATTCGACAACGAAGATAGGGGGCTCCCCGGGCGGGGGAGCAGGAGGTGCCGGTGCGATCCTGATGGACCGCACTACAAGAACTTGATTTTGGTGTGGTAAAATGCGGAAGTTGCAAATGATATTGTCCTACGACTACAATTGAACATTTGTCTACAAGTGAATGGAGACATACGTACGCGGAGGGAGAACGGCGCACTTCTTGCGCATTTGAGAATGGAGGTGAAGCGCCTCCCCGTTAATTCCTGAAAGATGATAGTTTCAGAGCCTTCGACCACCGCCATGTTGGGAATTCCGGAAATGAGCGCTAGGTCAATGACGCCTAGCTCGGACACGCTTCGCACCACAGATAAAACGCGGAAAGGAGATGGCAGAGATGCAGCAAAGAGGAAGAACTCGCGTGATCCGGGAACACGCCGTGGATCTGCTAGTGCATCGAGCGTGTCGAGCGGTATTTGCAAACAAGTGCATACGTATCGAAGCGGTACTGGAGCATCTATCTTGTGCCTTGGATTGTCTCGGATTGGGTTGTATATAGAAGGATTGATACTGTCACATATGTACGTCAAGGGGACTGGGAAGACGTGGGGTCGAGATGACATACTTTACATCCTCGTAGCGGGACGACACCTTCCTGCGGAGATACGCAATAACGATGCTCGGTGTCCCATCAATGTTCATGTATTTGGCCTTCAGATTGTATGCTCTCTGTTTGACTGGTGACTCCGCCAGCGGAAGAATAAAATCAGTGCGGTGATCTAGAGCATACACCACCAAAGAGAAGTGAGTTTCCGCTGCATTAGATGCGGATGCGATCAAGTACTTTCCTCCTGGAAGTACGATCATCGAATGGATCTGTCGTTGGGCGTCAGAGCAGACCCTGGACAGAGGGACAGGCCATGGGCATGTCCAGTTGAAGTGAAGGGTAATTGCCCGGATGACTAGTCTCTCCGCTTCAAATGAAGTTAAGAAGCGGGGTGAATAGCGAGAGGAAGGAGGAAGTTCGGGGGCGATGGGGCCTATGCATCTGAGAAATCTTTTCCATATGCTTCCCTGGTGAGTGAGGTTGTAATACAGTTTGCTGACCTACGTATCATCAGTACTCAAAGCAAGAAATGAGGTGAAGATGAAGCGCCAACACGTACTCGTCGTAAAGAGAGTATGTCCTCGACTGCGAGAAGGCTGAAAACGTGGTCTATAAGGATGTCATCGGAAAGTCTGTTCAATGATGGCAGCTCTTCATGGAGGTTTACGCGGGCATCCCATGAGTGTCTCTCAGGTGCCTCGTGTAACAGAAGGCTCGGCGTGAAGGTGTTGAGAAGGTCCCGGAGACGAGAGGACATCAGCGAGGTGCGGGGCGAGCTTGAGAAGGATGGCATATGATATTGACTGTTGGTTTTTCAGGATAAAGTACCCTCACCATGATGGACAGAGTCCTTCGGAGCCATACCTTGTTTTCCACAGGACTTAAATGTCTTCATGGCAACAGCTCCAGAGTCGACAAGAGTACAAGTGCGATGAGACTGGACGCCTCGAACGCGAATTACAACGCTTGCCATAACAAGAAAATGCCTTTGCATACGCCACAGCACTTGTTGGTGTCTGTGGGTCCAACTCTCACTACAGCAACCCTTGACTTCGCCCGTTCGAAGACAATGCATCGAGTGGTATGTTCCCATATGTCCCGTCTTGCCGGCAATATAAACGCGCAAACGTTTGCGCCATGATGTCCCACAACTGAGTCGCTCCACTAATCACCAACCCGTCGCTGAGGGCCGCGAAACCCGATTGCGATGTCTGCTTGCCATCACGCCTTGTTTCTGATAGAAGTACAGAAACAAATCTTCGAGGAACTGCTACAACTGTGTGGCCGAGCCACTCTTGCAGCTCTTGCAAGAACCTGCCGTGCGTTCAATGAGACAGCGATCAACGTTCTATGGTTTAAACTGGACAACATCGTGCCCCTTGTTAAGTGTATGCCGGCGGTGGGCGAAATTCGTTGGAGGAATCTCGAATTTTTAGTGGGTCCTCAGTTGCTCCCTTATGCATTTAGGTTCACTGAGGACGTCCTGTATACCGCCAGTCTCTGAACAGAGCCTTATCATGCGTGGATTGGGACGTGTTCTTCAAGTACTCCGGACGTGTTCGCATATTGGCAGCAGAATCTCACAACTTCCAGATCGTTGACAGCATATTCTTGTCGTTATGTGCTCCCCCAGAGCGCCGAGCTCTGCTTCCCTGCCTCAAAAGCTTGCATTGGCGACAGGACATCGCTGAAAGCGAGATATCTATCTTGCTTCTCCACGCGCTACTCACGCCAGTCTTAACCGACATGAACCTGTCTTTTACCCGTTACTCGATGCCTCTGGAGAATTGTTTGCGTATAATCGCATCTACGTGTCCTAGCCTTAAATCATTCCACGTCGCACACAGTGGCTCCAATTTTGGTGACACAACTTTTCCAGAACACCATGTCGTCAGAAGCTCCTGCCATCTGGAGAGTGTCACAAATAAACACACGAGCCAATCTGTTCTTCGCCACCTTGCACATCTACCTAATCTTCGTAGCATGAACGTCGGTTCCCTTCCCGCAAACCTGTCCAGCGAATGGATGGCGAACGTGGCTCATAATAACATGTCACCATTTTCTTGCCTCCATCACCTCTCTTTCGAGAAAAGTCGTTGTGCTTCTACCGTCAAGTTTCTTGTGGCATTGCGCCTCAACTTGCAAAGCTTCGCCTGTACATTCCGTGGTCCTTCCGACATGAAACCTATCTGCCATGCTCTAGTCCGGGTCGCGCGTTCTGACATGCTGAAAAGCATTACTCTGTCGTGCACCAGACAAAGACAAGTGTTGTTCGCGTCCATCTCGCCCTTGTATAAATTTGGGAACGTGACCCAATTCTCAATGAACCTCCGTAACCTGGATGCTACTCATATCAGCGACAACACGCTTTCACTCCTGGCGAAGTCCTGGCCGTTCTTGGTGAGATTGTATCTGAACTGGGGGGGTTGGAAAGGGAGAAGTGGAATCACACACGAGGGGTTAATTGAGCTGCTTAGTCGTTGCTCGCAGATGGAAGAGCTCATCATCTCCGTCGATTTCTCTTGGGTAGATGAAGATACCGTCCTTGGAGTTATGGACAGCGAAATCGTTGGCTCCAAGTGCATGTTTGCAGCTTTCCTTCGATCGGGCGGCATGGATCCGGATCCACCTTTCCTCATCTCACTATTGAAGGCTCTTTTACCCAATCTGCGTGGCCTGATACGACCTACCCCTGTCCTTAGACAGGCGTTCTCTCCTGAAGCAATTAACCGGAACTGGGCTCACCAGGAGAAGATATGGAGTTGTAAAACATTGCCTGCTGCCATACACGGCTATGAAGACGGCTACAGCACCACCTTTTCTGACTCCCGCTTGAGTGAGTGTAACTCAAGCGTGTGCAAAGTGTTAGCCTGCTAACCGAGCTGCTCAAGCGGATTCCGATTAAATTGAACATGGGACGAATCCCTAACTCCTTATTGCTGCATACAACTGCATCATCTCGTTGCGATCTTGTTACTCTTTCATACCTCCCGCTTGCCATTCATCCCTCCCATGTAACCGCCGAACGCTTTTTATCCGTTTGTATCCCACCCGAGATATAGTGTACGCGAAAACTGTGGATCAACCAAATCATATATCATGCGCCGAGAACATTTCAAGCCGGAGTGTGGTGCCCATCGTCTCCCTAGGCAGACCTTCAGAAGTATGAAGACAATTGTTTCTACCTTCAACGAGTTATCAACCCAACAGATAATTCTGCAGCTGACACTGTATGCTCCTCGTCTCTGCTGCAAGTTGCGAGTTGCAGGTGAATCTTTGAGATGAGTGTGACCGCGAGCCTTGAGTCGCTCCTTCGTTGCGCACAAACTCCAAGCCTAAGCCTAATCTGTCAGTCTTCGGCTCAGAAGGGGCCATAAACGAATACTAGCATGCTCTGGTAGCATCCTTCGTCTCCCGTTGCGCACGCCTTGTCATCGCGTTCTATTCCCTGGCTTTCCGGGTGTCACTACGATGTCTGACGACGTAGAGACCAGGCCTCTGCTGGACCATACTCACCAGGACGAATCTAATGCCCAAGACTCACAAGATATCTATGACCGGTTCAACAAAGTTCAGAGGCGATCTATTCTCTTCGTAGTCGCCTTTGCGGGTCTGCTACCCAGTGGGGAGTTCTCATAGTCGTCCCAAGCAGTTGTTGAAATTCCGTCAGTGTTCGTTTGGAAGGCGTTCGTTCCGACGATACCTCAGGTCGCTCTCGATCTTTCTTCGGATGAGACCACTGTCAGGTCAGAATCCCGTGTCGCGGTTATCCTATATAGTTGACTCAACGGCTGGCCTTCGGCAGCTTGGCAGTGAGCCTGACTGTCTTGGCCACAGCAGCAAGTTCTCTCTTCTGGGCATCTCATTCATCTGTCTGTGCGTAGAATAGTTGAGATGCTCAGAAATTTCAGGAAGTTCAACATGCCCCAAAGATGGACGAAGGCTCATGTACCTATGGGGCATCCCCTTTCTATGCATAGGCAGCGTCGGTCTTGCCACGGCGACATCCATTCCTGCATTGTTTGTCTGGCGTTTCTTGCAGTGTTTTGGCTGTTCCAGTCGGTTTGCACTCGGTACTGGTGTTGTGGGGGATGTTTTCCGCCTAGAAGAGCGTGGCACAGCTTTGGGCATATTTTACGGCGTGAGCTTGTCACTTTCAGACAACTTCTGACAATGAACACTCCCCCAGGTCGTTCTGGTGGGCACCATGCTTGCACCAGTTGTTGGGGGTAGATCAAGAGCATTCCTTCATGTCCGCGTTCCTCATTGAGCATCCTAGGTGCATTCACACGATACGCCTCCTGGCGTGACCTCCACGTCGCCGTAGCTTTATGGGGCATCTTGGACTTTCTCCTGATCTTCTTTTCCCTCCCAGAGACAAGCCATTTGCACTTGACTTCAAACAAGGGACCCACGTTGACATGTTCAAGGCGACCGAGATTCGTCAACCCGTTTAAATGCCTAGCACTATTACGGAGCCCGAACTTGTTCATTGCTGTACGCCACCCGTAAACTGCACCGTGAATGTCTTGAAAAGCTTCTTGCTTCAGGAACTTGCCGCGGCGTTGGCGTTGTTCACAGAATTCGGTAAGTCTCCGCGGATAATAGTTTTGGCACTCAAGGTTGACGGACGTTAGTTCTATTGATCCCCCTTGCTCTGACGCTCGTAAGTTGCTTCCGCGCAGATGAGCTACCGTTTGGCTGACGCCATGTAAAGGGGAAACAGTACAATATCACGAGCGAGGCGGTGCTTGGGGCGTGTTTCTTGCCTCAGGGTATAGGCAACCTCAGTTAGTGCTTTTGACTTAGTTTCGTGTAATTTCTAAACCCCTTCAAGTTGGGGCCCCTATCGCTGGCCGGATGTCTGACGCAACGGTTCAAAAGTGGCGGAGAAAGCGCGGAGGCAAATGGGTCCCGGAAGATCGTCTGCAAGCGGTCTATATCGGTGGACTCATCCTCCTTCCCTGTTCCTTGATTGTTTTTGGCTTTGCAACAACGTACATCGAGGGAACCATTGGTCTCACTATCAGCTTATTTGCACTGTTTACTGGTGGTTTGGGGGTAATCTCATTCGTTTCGTGTAGCTATGACTATACTGAACATCGTACAGGTCGACTTTGTGCTCAATCCGGCTAACTCTTACTGTATTGATCTTGTACACTCTCGAAGCGCTGAGGTCACGGCGGCCGGAAAGTGAGTCTTCTTTCTTTTTTTCTTCTGAGGTGCGGGAAGGCCTTACCTGGTCTTGTTCGCGCATACAGTGCCTTCAGATCCTTGGTGATGGCTGTTGGCATCTCGCTCGTGGTGCCCTCTATCTTACGCTTTGGGGTCTTGTTGACAAATTGTTTTGCTGCTCTGTCCGTGTTGTTTGTATACGGGTGAGTTACCTTGATAAGTCTCGCCAAGGCTCGGACTTGAGCTCAAATGCTTTCTTATAGGCTTGTGTGGCTGACTATTAGATTCGGTGATCGTATGCGGGCATGGGTCGACATTGGATATACCACAAGAGCTGACGAGTAAGCTGCCAACATACCTTCTCCATACCCACGTATTTTTTCGTCTCTATGTTGTCCAGAAATGTTTTGATAGACCAATCTGTGGTAGATGACGCATGATGACCGGTCAGACAACGTTCTATCGACTGCCCAACACTGCACCTCTCGTACGATACCTGTAGCTGGAACAGGCCCATTTCAATTTGGTCCCGATGTACGACCTCAATCCATAATATCTCGAGACATCCATCTTCTCCACTTGCTGGGTGCGAAAAGATCTGTTCTGCAACATCTTCTGGCTAGGTCTGTGACCCGACGCCACTAACCACATTATTCGGTCATCCTTGACGGTCGACAAACTCATGTGTGTGTGTTGCTATCTGACATCGACCATGGAACGCCGCCATTTCGAAGTCAGTTCATCGACTTTAAGCACAACGCCTGCAGCAGCTCTAGAAAGCTTGGCTTCTTGTGCTCCTCCTCCACCTTCCACGCGAGTTCCTCTATCCAGCAGAGTAAGCACCCGTCCTGCCCACTCCCCAACGCCCAAGAGAAGGGCCGCGTGCTCCAAACCAAGGGAACGTCCACCATCTAGTTCAAGGCAACCATCCAATATTATCAGCGAAAGTTCAAAAGCAGCAGTGAGAACCGCAGCCTCTTTTCCCTTGTCGCCCCCTGGCGTGCTCTCGTCTGAATCGTCATACATTGGTTTGGTAAGTTGCCTGGAGCCAACTGTGATTGCTAGTTCCAATGCGTCAGGGGCGATGACGGCAAGCCATTGGGGAGCATTTTGAGCTGCATGCACGAGAACTGCTATTGTGCGAAGGAATTCCGCAAGGGTGACCGGGTTCAGAATAAGGCCGGTCCCTGCACCACGGTACTGATACAAAACATCCCTTTGTGCTGTTCGCTCCTCGCGGATTTGCTCATCACGAAGGAAGGCCCAGAAACGATTGATAAAGGGCACGATAAAGAACTCGGCGGCAACCTCGGTAAACGTTGGCGCACTGGGCGAACGGTCCTGAAGACGTAGCGAACTGAGATTCGTCTTTTGAGTCAGCTCCGTCACTTTCGTGGGCTTTCTGATCCGCAATTGCCTTTCGCGCACAAACTGAGGCACTCTGTCTGCGGTGGCTTCTCGCTGTTTGTCGATAGCATCCCTAGTAATGTCATCCAAGAGGAGCTGGACATTATCACGAGAGCTTGCAGCCAAATACTTTTGATGCAAAGCGGGCGGTAACAACTTGCTCGGGAACGCCATTCGCGCATCATTAAGCGGCTTTAGGCTTGAAGAATAGACTGGGAGCGAAGCCAGCTCTCGTGCACCCAAAGCCAGAGCATTAAGCATCACATATCGCTGCTCGGTCGAATACTGATTCTTGAAAAATTGTTCGATCACGCACCTGGGACCAATCAGACACAGAACATTATAAGGGATATCAAAACGTACTGCGCAGTGATTCTTGGACAGCACGCGACTAGCGCGTTCATGATACATTGCCTCCTCTTATCGAAATCATCGAGGTCAAAATTGTTGTTGAGGGCAATAAACCCATAGATGAGATTGGCTGCATTCTCGCCTGTAGAATGGATCGGAACAGCAGATGTAATCTCGAGCTACGAGACCTACCGAGCTCTGTACCATAGTCTCGCCTGCGCCGAATGAGTTCCTCTCCCACAGCGAGAGCCATTTCGATCCTGTCTGCGTCCTGAGTCTCTTCGCTGGACTTGAGCCCGCTACTACCCCGCACCAGCTCTCCGAGCTGGGCGAGGTATACAGGTCGTGGAATCCTCTTCACTCCAACGTGTAACGTTGGATCTTTTGCGATATCCTCTAGCTCATGTGGTGCCGGCGACGCAGAGCGAGAAGATGACGGAGATGCATATCCAGTAAGAGAATCGTCCGAGTCGTATTCTGCCTCTACCTCGACAACTGAACTCGTTTGTGCGTGCATGCCTATGGTCGAGACTACTTCCTGGAGGGCGCTCGTCTCAGTGGTCTCCTCGATATCCACAGTTTGTGCTGGCTCTTCTCGATCCGAATTATCATCACAACATGGATCAAAATCGACATCGCGCTGGATGCATAGCTGCCTCGCGCTCCTCGCCCAAAGTCTTCCGTCTTCGTCTCCCTCCCAATCTCCAAAGTTCAAGTTCTTTCCTGCTCTGCCTGCCACTATTTCAGCAACCAACATTCCACAACGGCGGACACTGTTGTCTAGATGACTGATATAGTGACCTACGGCTGAGATGACAGCAGGGGACAAAGCCACGGACTTGACCTCCTTGGACGCCAGCGGAAAATACGTTACGGCTAGTAGGAAGAGCACAGATATATCTAATCAAAAATCAATCTTCGAGACTATCCGAGGTGAATCTGCAACTCACATTGGTGATGTGAAAGGAGCGAGTGTTTGATGTGCTCAGGAGAGCTCCAGACATCGATGACACGAGACAGAAAGACCTCAAGGGCTGTTAACAGGTGGTTGGTCAGGATCGTGCTCAACTCGCTACCGGTTCACAATACTACCTTGCGAGGAATTTTGTTTACGATCCGCCATCCAGCACACGAACACCCGTGCATGATTTTGGCTCCATGTCCGAGTCAAGACCACTGCTACCACGCTATCCCAAACATCATCATCTGGGTCGAGGTCGCCGATGACATCACGAAGGAGGGTAGCTTCTCGATGTACAATACCTCTGTCATGGGCGGATGTACCCAGAGGTGATTCCGGGAGAACCAAGGCAGTCAGAAGTGACGCTATGACCGTCTGTTGGGTGTGTACTGAAGGTAGCGAAGATATCGTTCGGGTCCACAGTTTTTGGTATTGCTGTGCGTCATTCCTTCGGAGTCTGTTTCGAATGGAAGGTAACATATAACGGAAAAAGAACGGTTGCGACAATGGCAAGTGCCTTGAAGCAGGAAAAGCACCAACATTCACAAGCTTTGATAGTACGTGCGTTAGGAGGGAAACGTCATCTTGAATGTTGTCAACAACAGTCATTAAAGCTTGATCACACTCACTCACCTGCCACAGCTGCGTTTGACAGGTCGTGTAGCAAACATTCAAACCTGATACTCAGGTTGTTAAAATAATTTGCAACTTCTAGTTCAGGTGGGATCGCGCGACCTGCAAGGGCGTTGGCTACTTTGCTCGGTACTGCGAAAATGTTGCGAAGGCAATCGTCCCAGGCTACAGACCTCCTGGCCTGATCGGGGATGGAAACAACAGCTTTGAATAATCTATCGATGGGATACTCCTTCGCGAGCTTTACCAAGAGGGTGATACAGCGTTGGTGTAAACGGAGGGACAGTATTGTCGAGTACGCGTACAACGCAACGTCACCGGCTGAGGGAGATGCATTCAAGAACGCGTCCGGACAGAAGTACTGTGTGGCCAGTGGGGAATATTTTTCTTCCTCTAAGACACCTTCCCATGTTGGCAAAACTGACTCGAGCAGAATGCGCTGGATCAGTGGAAAGAACTTGATAGCATGAGGTGTCGTCGTCCCGTGAACTGACAGCGAGTTGAGCTCACTGTACTGAGGGGATAGTAGACCAGCCTTGTCCAATGGAAGGCACAAGAGCCCAAGCAGTGTGTGCAAATCTGCAATCGGTGACTGGAGCTGCTGAATTACACCTTGGAGGACCGTGACCGACGATTGTTTCACGTCCTGGATCATGTTGGTGACGGCCAGAAGCTAATGCTAGCGCTGACTGAAAGCTAGTAGGATGCAGACAGTCATCAAGTTTCCACGCAATTTGAGCAGGTACAACACATCTTCGATTTCGAGACAACTAGTAGTACACTTCAAGAAAGCTCATTCACCGTACGTTCGCATTCAGCATCCCAACATTTCTGACGCCCGCTATCGTACAATCATCGCTAGCAGCATGCACGCAGTGTCCTTCATTTGGCTTCAGTCGCCACCGCCCTCCATCCACTCTGTACAGAGTTCAGCCGGTAAAATTCGAAATTCAGACAATTCGGTTAACGCACCGGGAACAAGTCATTGTGAGGCTTCCAGTCGAAAAGTTTCACAGGGTGGTTCTCGTCGTCCACGTGCTCCGCAACTGCGGAAGAGAGCAACGAGATCTCAACTGGCGTGACCTTGGGAGCAGTACTGCTGCCTATCGGCACGATGTCCACATCATCCCCTCCCTTGGCAGTCGCGAGCAATTTTCCGGCGGTGTCAACAAGCTTCCCACTGAGACTCTTGGTGATACTTGCGGAGGTCGTGTCTAATGTAGCCTTTGTACGATCAATGCCGCTGTTGACAATGATCTGGTTGACAAACGATGAGCGCAAGGGTATGACTCCGCGCACAACCGTGCCGTTATCACGGCGAACAGCGCAGGCCTGGCAGGGTGAATGATCCGACCTCGCAAACACCGTGACGCTGCCAATGAGCTCATGTTCGTTGCCGGTACCATTGAAGAAAAGTTGGAAGCTGTAGGAACGATTAAATGCGTGCTCCGGTAACCTGACGAGAACGATGAAGACACGGAAGCCGTCAATCGACTTCAAGTTCGCAGGGAGGCCAAACACATCACTCTGCGAGGCTGAGAGGTGGGACCACGCGGCACTGTTGATTGATTTCGACGCGGACTGAGGATTGAAGGTGTAGTATTTCGCGATCCTCGCACGTGCATCCTGTCGCTGTTTCAAGTCGGTCGCAGGTTGGTCTACCTTAACTCCCAAAAACTCTTTGTAGGAGTAGTCTGAAAATGACATGTGAGGAGAGCTCACAGTAGAATCGGGACAAAGGAGTTACATTTCGGGTAAGATTTCGGGTCGAGGAACCGGGTCTGCTCCGAAGTCCAATACGTTCCATCCTCATTTCTGAATGGAGGCAGCAAGCCCCGAGCGCCAGTGGGGAGGATTTGCTCATTGTAGACTTGAGCGTATGTTCCACGTTGCTTTACATCATTTGAGATAAAGTTCAGCTCATATCGCATGACCGCACTGACCTGAGTCCAGGGGTAAGCCACGCCATCATGCGTGTAGCCATTTCCCATCCAATAATCTGGGTAGCACCACTCCCATAATGCAACTAAAAGGACATTGAGGATACAAAGACAATAATTTCCGCGTTTACCCACTGAGTCTGTCCACATTGCTGTGGTGGACTGAAGGAAAACCGTCAAATTTTCTGCCCCTCTCTCGGAGGGAGCTGACGTACAGAAGAAGATAGGATCGAACCCGGCCTGAAGATATCGAAAAGAGAGCTGAGCATTTAAGAAAAGTCTATGCGGCATTAACTCACATAGTCTGGGTTGCTCTGAATGGGTAGACAGTCAATGGCATCAAATCGATCAACAAGATACTTACCATGTGTCCATTTCCTCCCTTCAATCACATGTGTTAACTACTTCACATTTGCGCATTTATAAGGACCTACCAAGACACCGTGAATAGTCCCATGCACAGATTCGAGGGAGCCCTGGTTTCTGTAGTCCATCTGCCTTCGTGATTCATTGACCTGGTTGGAAAACTCATCATATCTATGGGTGCAAATCAATTAAAACCAAGCGGAGACAACCCAAAGCTACTTGCATAATCGGAGGGTCTTCATCGTCGTCGAAAGTGAAGAGAAGACCGATCTTGGTACGGATGTCGCTCGCCTGCTGTTTAAGGGACCTGAATACACAGGGGTAAGTCGAAACCGTACGGGTACGATGAGTCGCCTTTACTAACGCTTGAAGTGCAGTGATGTCGCTACCGGGAGGGTTAGGCGAACTCGCCGCATATCGGTAAGTCCGTTTCCATGCCGAGAAGTAGGCGATCTGCCCAGTCTGAAAATATTGTTGACAATGTGTCTTGTAGTAGCTGAATGGAGAATTACCCGAGGATTCTCTACGTCTTCAAAGTCGGCAGGGATAGGCCCCTGGAATGTGTAGAAGGAGAAGGGATTTTGAACGGTTGCCGTCTTCCCGCCTGCTATCCTAACCGGTATGGTTTCCTCATATAAAACGGGGGGCAAGCCTTCAGTTTCGACCTTCGGGTCAGCCCAATCCCAGTATCTATGGGAAGGTCAAGAACCAGCGGCGAACTATTTATACAAGCGGTCACGCACGGGAACCTAACTTGCTTAGCTGCGGTAGTCCATATTCCTTTCTCTTCAGGGTTCAACTGTTCGATCGCTTCCGCAAACTGAACAGCAAAATCTCCGATTGCTTGCTGAAAGGAAGTCAAATGAGTTGAAAGCAGAGACAGATGAAAAGTAGGATCCCACTTCAACAAGCATTACATATGGGCGGTGCCAGGTCGGGAAAGATACAGAACCATGGCTATAAATGCGGTCAGGTGTGTGACGGAGCAGAAAAGAAATCCTCATACTTGCAATAACCTGTAATCATTCGTGATCAGTTCAAGATAATGACGAATGAACGGGCAGAATGTACCTCCAAACCTAGAGGGGACAGGTAAGGTATCCTTCTTGTCCTTTGGATTGAAGTCGGATGCTCTGTCCGCGACGGATTTGCGATCCCCTGCATACTCGGTATAAGGTCTGCCGTGGATTCCCGCGATTTCAATGTAGGAAGTCGCCGGAACCTGTATTCCGGGGAAGAGGATACCGGCCTGACTGAATGTTGGGGTTACACCTTGGACAGCAGAGTAGCCAAGGACGAAGAGGGTGAACTGGTAGGGTTGGCTCGTCTGCAACTCCTCGATGGGAATGCGATCAAAGACGCCTCCCGTGTTCTTTCGGCCGGTAACAGGATAAAAGTATGTATCAGACATGGTAGTGATTTAGACTCGAAGTGGTTGTTGGAACGAAATGCCTGCGGTGCAGCTGAAACAACGACCATTTATACTGTTCGCACTATTTGTTTGGGACCTTGATCACGGAACGCATAGTCATCTCCCTTGAGGTCATGCGTTCCATGCCGGTAAGTGCCAGGAGTTTGACAACTGGTATGGACGTTGGTTCGTACAAAACGAGGGTTCAAACAGGCTTCTGTCATCCTGGCTTCCACAGGGGGACATTCACAATCGAACAAGGGGCACCGGCTGTCGGAAGAAGAGTAAAGCGATGCAGCAACATAGGGCAAAGCATGGGAAGGTGGAAAGTAAGGGCGCAGCCAGGACACTGATTTGAGAAACTGAACATGCAATGGAAGACGTCCAAGAATGCCGTGAGCGCAGTAACTCCATAGGTCATGATGAGATCTCGGAAGAAATGGTTAGTCGCTCACCACTGAAGAGTCACGGTAAGAGTCGAGACCAAGGCATGCTCCAGCCCATTGGATGCAACCCACGACAAGTTCTCTAGGTACAAACGCACGCCACAGTACGAGAAGTAGCGGGTAGTATAAACTGGGGAACTCGCCAATATGGAGTGTAACGGTAGAAGGACTCGACGGGGGAGTACGGGCAAGATCATTTGGACTTCCCGATTTGGTATGTGTTGCAGTTCAACTGGTCCATTGGGTGCGACTCATCAGAAAAGTTGGTGTATCGAACTTCTCTTGCGCTCTGGTCACGGGCCATTCGTTGGCCTAGAGAACCACTATCGTGCCGTCATTATCAAGGTTTCGGTTCCCCAAGATCAAGGAGTTCCAAGCTTTCACCGAAACAAGATGGGTTGCACCACCAGAACGCTGTTAATGCGTGCTGCGCAATTGTGCCTCATGATGAACCCATCGATTGGGCGCGGTGATGGATATAGGGCTTGGCAGATTGCTGCGAAGCCATATATCGATAACTCATGACAGGCCACTCACCCGAGTGAGTACGAGCTTTATCTGCAGGACCGGTCATTAACATTGCCGTGCTGAAGTCATTCCATAATCGTGGTCATTTGGGACACGTATTGACCTATCAGCATGCTCCTCGCCTCCGTCCAGTACGCATCCCCCCTCAATGTGAGCCACAGCATTGACAGCACAGGATGTCCCATGATGACATCGAATATGGTCACGATAACCTATATTACTTGCATCAGTGACAGCGCCGTCGGATCCTGACAGCCCATCGTGGTGATCGCGCCAACGTCATGATCACCCCCGCAATGGCGGAGATGATGGAGTTAATACCGGAGCCAATGGCAAAGCATATCGATCCCTTGCCATGTCGTACAATGAGGCAAATACGCTCACAGCAGCATCACAACGGAGCACCCACCATGATCAAAGCAAAAGGATACTATGTACACCGCGACTGCAGCCTTTATGTATTGCTCGCAACCCATGACGGGCTCTGGACACTGCGCAACCCAATGAAGTAAGTCAAGTCCCTACAATAGTTGCGGAGTCACGGCATTGTCTCCCTCAACAGACGACGTCCTAGTCAAGGTGCAAAGCACCTTGAATGCACCATTAATCAAAACTCGTCCCCGCTCCGATCTTCACCCACTCGCCTCCAGATTGCACCACTTGTCCACCAAGAACACATGATGTACAGACTTACATATCACCGCTGACTACCTTTAGCGTACCTGCCATCCTTCCCATGACAAATTCACGAGCGGCATCAAAGACAATACGGTCCCTATGATAAGCTTCTCGGCGCCTGCAATTTCATATTTGTCCGACGGGAAATATCCATCGCCGGTCATGCCCGCTTCGAAGTGCGACGGCAAAGTTTTCGTGGTGGCTCCCAGCGGCCGAAGGCATTTATATCGAATAATCAAGCAAACTACGTCGTGGAGATCATTGACGGAAGGGTGATATCTTCACTCCGGCAGGTGTGCACTTCGTGGACTATGTGGCAAGGTATGTATAGATGACTGTATTTTCCGGCTATCCGAGTCATTTATATATTGGCTGCATTTGTGCTTTGACCGCCTTGTCCTGCATGGTACACTCTGATGCCATGGCATCTGCAATGACATCTGCAATGAAGTCCCTTATTCCCGACAAGATCCTAATAGTAACATTTACCTGACAGTCTGCTACTACATGATATCTGTTCGCCCTGAACATTTTACGGCTAATGGGACAGATCGCTCACTTATTCAAGTTCTCGTTCTAGTCGCTGACCTTGATCACCAGCTTTCCGGAGGTCTTTCCTCCTGTTAAATCCGTCTGTGCTCCCCTCACGCCTTCCGCAGTGAAGGGATACTCCTTATATACGGCAGCCTTAAGTGCTCCCTTCGTAACCAGATCCCATAGTGCATTTGAATAATAGAGAACTTCGCTCGCGGTGTATGTGTAGTTGCTCATCCTGAGCATTGGTCAGTAAGATCCTATCAGAACAATTTCCATGGAAGAGTACGCACGTAGGTCGGAGAAGGGCAATATTCTTCTGGACGAGCTTCAAAGGTGGGAAGGGTGGAACGGCACCTGATGCATTGCCGACGGACACCAACGTGCCTTTTCTTCGAAGCATCTCAAAATTGGAGTCGAAACTGCGGGCGCGGGTTGAGCCGATGAGGTGTGTAGCACCACTGACTTTACTCACGTATCTTTACCAACGCCGTCGAAGACAGCATGGACGCCCTCCCCGTTCGTAATCTCCAAAACTTTCTGCACTGTATTCTCTTTCTTGTAAATGATAACATAATCGGCGCCATTTGCCTTTGCTAGTGCGGCCTTTTCCGCTGTCGATGTCGTACCGATCACAGTCGCACCCCGCAGTTTTGCGAGTTGACAAAAGAGAAGGCCGAGACCACCGGCGATAGTGTGGATGAGGACGACATCATCCTTCTTGACTTTGTATGCTTCCTCCATGAAGGAAATTGCAGTGATACCTTGGAGCAGAACTGACGCTGCAGCCAGGGAAGAAACGCTGTCTGGGACAGGATAGACCGTCTTCCATGGGATCGAGATATATTCGGCGTGGGTGCTCAGATAATCCTAGGCATAGAGTTGTCCCTTCAGTGAATAGACCCTAGGAAGAAGAGGGGCGTGGAACTTGCCACTCCAACTCGTCCCCCTTGCTTGTATCCACGCTTCTGGTAGTCGGGATCGTTGAGAACAGCCTCGTCTGTGGGCAAGCCGACGATGGTTCCCGCGGCCTCTTTACCGATGACGAAAGGGTACTTAGCAACGGGATATAAACCTTGTCTGAACAGTCCAGCATGAGAAGAAGCCTCTCAAGGTGAATAGAGGTAGGGAGGTAGTGTTCACCTGTAGTAGGTGTCGATAAAGTTGACTCCAAAGTATTGTACCTGCGTTCAGTTAGTTCCCCCCTTCGTTCGTTGATCGGGAGAAGGCGACGCATCACCTTTATAACGATATGACCGGGCTCGATAGTTGGGAACGGGATCTCTGTTTTCTCAATCACCTCTGGGCCACCGTTCTTGGCGATGGTGATTGCCTGGATCGTGCTGGGATAGGACATCCTGGGTGAGCTCGTCGACAACTTGCGGGAAAACCACGACATGCGAAGCATGCAGCGAAACGATGAGTGATGGCGGATGTCTCGGTAGGCTCCCTCAGTCTCCCTCAGTTAGTCATCTGGTTGGGCGTCCTCTCATGTTCTCGCTCCCAGGAAACATATTTGCAATCTGGAGCAGAGTTGACCATCCAAGTTGGAAAGAACACACCGATGTCGCCATCATCACCGGTACTCAGACTTTGTACGGGCAAGCGTAGCCTAGGTGATGCAAGTTGGTATCGATATTGTTTGCAGACGAGCCTGCACCATGCACGCTATATAATCGGTGAAATGACATGCAGAGACAAATCCGCATCATGATGGAAAAAAAAAGTCCGTCCATCAGTGTCAAGGAAATCGTGGCTACTTGCGGTCCAAAAACGCCAGCTCAAGGATCTGGTATATCAGTGAGATCTGCTCATTCCTCTGCACCATCCCCGGCCTCTGCTCTCTCAAGTTATCGATTTCCTGTGCGACGAAATCATCGGCAATCTCCTTCGGAAGGATTCCTAAAGGTGAAGACGAGTGTAAAGCTGTAATCGCAGGCGACGGTCCGGATGGAGTGCGTAATGCGGAAAAACCAAGGAGACCATAGGCACGAAGCAGCGATGAAAGCGCAATGAACGACCCTGTCCTTCCGATACCTGCAGAACAATTGACCATAATAGGCGGGTCATGGTCCGCAACCGCACCATTCGATGACTTGTTGACGCTATCCACGAGGCGCAAAAATTTCAACAGTGTGACATTGTCTTCGTCTTCCGGCACTCCATGATCAGGCCACCCCGTGTACATCATGTGCGTGAAGACGATGGGCTTGCCTGGATTCTCCGTAGCTGGTACGATAGAAACTTTGCTTTGTATGCAAAGGGCATCTTCAAAGCTGGTTTTCTCCAACAACGTGACTTTGAAAGCCGTCGCTTTACACTCTGGCTCCGGTTTCACTTCAGTAGTCTGGTTCACTGTACAGGGGAAGTAGGAGTGGGCTTTAGTTCTGCCACTCTCTTGGTTGAGCGTAAGCTGCACAACAGTGCGGACTCTGCTTCCTTCGGGTAGGGATGATCCAGAGGGATAGCCAGCGATAGGCTGCGCGATAACACTGAGAAATGCATGGGCAGTTACCGGGAGTGGTGCCTGCGTTGCGATCCACAGCTTCCCTCCATATAGCTCTTCCACCCAGCTCGCATTCAAATATCTCCCCTGTCCCGCAGCCCTTCCACAACCCACGCTACAATCCCCTTCTGGTGCTCCAACCACGACGCGTGTCCGGTCATAAGGCTCGATGTTCGAGTAACGATTGCCCCACTGGTTAACAGGATGTCCCCCGATCGCGACAGAATAATGTTTGGAATGCTCGTTTTTCTCTAGAAGTGGTTTTAAAGCCTGTTGGAGTGCATACGATGACCGGATGTCAGCCAGCGACGCCATGCGGGCCATGCCACGATCACGTTCACGTTTGGACAAGATAGAATAGACAAGACGCTGGTGTGCCTTCGAGTGTGAGGCAGTCAGCCATTCGGGGACACTTGGGACAAACGGAGAGGAAGGCATGGTGAAGAAGTGACCCAGAAATTTGGTTGAGCTAAATGACATTTAAATGCTGTAGACGAAGATGTCAATGTTTAGTGCCATGCTCGACAGTTGCGTCAAGGTCGGGGTTTGGGTGGTTGCACAAATGGGAAACAGTTCCCACGATTCATCACTGCAAGGTTTCGCGGCTTTGACCAGAGCTTCGCTATACAGCATCTGAAGTGGAAACTTGTGCTGTGCGTGCTGGATGCGCTGGAGATCCTGATGACGGCGAAGTACACATCGCTGCTGACTTCAGACACGAAAGTCAAGTTAGTGATCCCCTTAATGACCAGAGGCAAAGTTCATCTATCCACCATCTCGTAGAGTCAGTTCAACACTAGACAAAACTGTCGGCAAGAAAAACCTTACAGACGGTAGCCCAGAAACGTGCTGGACATCCCAACAGGTAGTGTATCCATTTGCCTGGCACAGGACCCTGGCTGACGCTCCGCACGTAGGGCCTTCCACAGGTGATCCAACTGATTTTCCCAGCACTTGTACAACCGAGGCGTATGATCTTAACCTTTCAGGGAGGCTTCGTCGGAACGCAGTGTGCGGTCGAAGTTGCTCTGTCTCCTGAGAAACCAGTGTGGGTAACGCTAGCCCATATTCACCCAGAAGATGTCAATAGACGACAGGAATTTGAACTTCCGGACGGGGAAGAGATCCGATGCTTGAAAATCATCTTTGAGAGCAGTTCGGATTTCTTTGGTAGAGTAACGCTATACGAGTTGCAGGTCGAGGGCTTGTCTGCCTGAATAGAGTCACCTTGGAACATTGGGCAAGTGCTAGCGAGAGGATATTCCCCCTACTGTAAGTAGTGGTGGGTTTATGCACTATGCGGTAAGTCGCTAGGAAGAGTTGGAAGAAAACCCAAGTGTAGCACGTGATCGCGTCCCGCAGACAAGTTTTGCGATTCACCAAATCCATTTTCTTTGAAAAGTATCCACTCCTGTACATCAAAACGACACAACATGCAAAATACATGAGCCTCTGACAAACATCGTCGCCGAAACTAAGCCGCGCTGGTCGTCGCGTCGCCATTCCGCGTCGAAACCGTTGTGGTTCCTTGAGATCCTGACGCCGAAGCCTCCGTAGTACTTGGCGCATTTGACGCCGAAGCCGTTGTAGTACCTGTCGCAGGAGTAGTGCCACTTGGCGCGGGGACGCTGCCGGTTATCGCGCTGATTATCCCTGTTGGCAGCGAGACGCTCGCCGGAATAGGTACTGAAGGTAGCGCAGGAACGGTGGGGATCTGCCTGCGCATGCCAGAAAAACTAGTGGACGACGTGCTCGAGGTCGTGCCCGGCGTGGTTGCGGTGCCCGAAGTGTGAGGGGTAGTTGGCAAAGGCAAGGAAGGGGTCAGCAGCGAAGGAGAAGATCCCAAAGACGCAGCCAAGCCATTGAGTTGTGAAACTAGCTCCTCCAGCATCTGCGTTGACTTGGTCGACGGCGGAGATGACGGCACGAGAGAATTGATGATACTTTGGACACTTTGTAAGAGGCCTTGGATGACATCAAGGAGGTCTCGGCGCTGCAAAGAAGCCTCGACTGAATTGAAGTCAGTGCAGTCCATTCCACTAAGACGAACGACTGACCATCGGTTGTCCGCGTCTGCAACTGAGCTCCCGAGTTCTGAGGCGCGCCTTGAACGCTGAGTGCCGTCGACAAGGCCATGGAGAGGAAGATAAAGGAAACGGATGGGAATCGCATAGTTGGTCAGAGAAAGACACGGGCTTTATACAGTATAGAGCGGATAAGATGATAAGAGCGGGGAAGAGGGAGAGAGACGGAGGTGAAGAGTTACGGTGCAATAGCCCGGCTTTTATGGAGCAAGGAAGCGGAGGTGGCTGACCGGGAACTAGTAGCCTGAACGGTGACCGGGCTGAAACCGTAGTCAGCCGCTCACATCGACGTCGCAAACCGTCATCATACGAATGCAGACTTCGCATATGATTGCCATTGCGTACGAGACTAGTAAGGCTCAGGCCGTAGAGTCTCGAGTGTCATGAAGACGCGGTTGCATACGGTGCATGGAGACATAACACGAGTCCATATTCCAGTAAGACCATCAGAAAGGATTGCTCGAGGTGCGCAAGGACTAGATTGGGCCCTGCATGCGCTCCATCTCCCACAGTTCCTCGCCCACCGGTCTTTTGCGCCGTGCGGTCCCTGTGCTACCTTTCGCCGACAGAACCAAAAGATTCCACAGTTCGGAGAGTGTCCGCAATATGTCGCGACCCACGCATGAGGAAAGCATACACCATCCTAAGCCTGCGAAACTAGGAGAAATGAGATTGTCGGCTCAGCAAATGGCAACTTCGTGGGCATACAACAGGACAGCCAGCAGCAAGAAAAGCAGAGCTAGCGAGGACGTATCATCTTGGGACACCATTGTATTGTATGATAGACTCTGGCCAAGGACGATCGTTCCAAGCACAAACACCAATGGTCTGCACGTGACCAATCGCGGCACGTGACAATAACATATCTTATCAGATGCGGTGGAGGTTTCTGCAAAATTCACACCGGTTTTGTGAGCGGCCGCTTCTGCCAGCGTCTGCCTTATTCTTGAACCGGGGCACAGTCTTGGCCACGTTGTATTTCTCGGCTTGCTGTGCACCTGCAAGCTTGGGCAAGGCTTGGGAGGGAACAACTCGGACCGTCAGACAGCTATTTGAACTCACACCATACGCCAACACGTTCCCCTCAACCTCCACTCATGTTGAAAAGAGACCCACCGAGTCCATCCACATCACCCGAGGTTCGTACTTGACTTTCTCACTGTTCAACATATCCACATTCACCCCGTGTATCAGCTCCATGAAATAACAGAAGTCAATCATGGTGACATCGAAATGCGTCCGCAAGTCAATGTAGAGATGCACCCGGATCCTTACATGTTCCGTGGCGGATTCAAGACCGATGATGAATTGACCCAACTTCGTCGTCGCCACAAGACCGGCAAGCGCCTCGAAAACTACCATCGAAAGCAAAATGACGTATGTGTACTCATACAACGTGTCTGGCATGCCTGATTCCCTGCGCGTATCAGCTCATCGTCTCGCTTCTGAAATCCATGGAGCAGCACACTCAAGATGCCAGAAATGACGAGCAAGCTTCCCGTCCTGCGGTACGTCCGCAACAGGGTCGCCACTTGGAGTCTTCTCATCGCTTCTTGCAGATCAAAATCGCAGTTTGGGCAAGTCTTATTGCTAATTTCGCCCTCTGTGTTCTTCAATGTATGGTAATTTCTATCTCGCGCGACCACTGAATTGATTGTGTGCCATTTAGTATACGCCGCAATTTCTGCAGTTTCGCTCTCACTGATCGCTACTGGCATCGATGCCTGCTTTGATTTTGGAAGTAACCTCTTCTTGTACTTGATTCACAAACAAGCATTGAGAATGGATGACAACAAATGGCCCGTCGGGGGTTCGCGCTTGGAGACCATCGGTAATATTGTCTACGGTAATTGACTTCACTCTCCTACCAGACAGGTACTTACTCCTTCCAGGATCACTGTTCGTCTGCATAATGCTGATGTGAATCGTGTTGGTTGATGCTTGCTACAGCATGTCCTCTGTCAACTTGGTCGTTATGGTCGAGTCCGTCCGGTCGCTCATGTCCCGAGAAGTTGAGAAAGCCTTTGATCTTCCTGCTATCATGGCAGTTGCTGCCGCTCTTGGTTGGTAGCCTTCGCCGTGTTGACGTTTTTTTTATCTGATTAGGTTGGCATTTCCAGGTGTTAAAATCCTACTTTTCATGTATTGCCATAGCTTGCGCTCCAAGTCCAGCCAAGTGCATGTTCTCTGGGAAGACCACAGAAATGACATATTTATCAACGGGTTTGGTAAGGACGCATTGTTTCTCGTGGTAGTCTACCCAACCAACGGAGCTCAATCATAGGTATCCTCATGTCTGCCGGTGGGAGCAGATTGCAGTGGTGTGCGTTTGAATGTGTTTTTCTCTTCACCTTACCTCATGAACTGATGTTCGACCGCAGGGCTGGATCCTGTCGGCGCCATTGTCGTAAGCCTTCTTCTCACTCTTCCCTTTGCAACTCTGACTCTCTTTGTTCAGATCGCTGCGGGCGTCATAGTCGCATGGATTAAGACAATCTATGAGCAATTTGGACTCCTAGCTGGGAAGTCTGCCCCTCACGAATTCATCCAACTCGTCATCTATAAGGCTATGACATTTAGCAAGGAGATCAGCAAGATTGATACTGTCCGCGCCTATCATGTGAATACTTTGTCCGTCATTTATTGGGTACGATTCTGAGCAAACATGATTTTAGAGTGGACCTGTTGGTACCCTTTGCTTGTGTCACAGCCTTCATGGGAAACTGACGATTTGAACAGGACTACTTTGTTGAGGTTGATATCGTGATGGACGCCAACACACCTTTATGGAAGGCCCACGATGTTTCTCAACAACTTCAAGACAAACTCGAAGTTCTGCCGAACGTCGAGCGTGCCTTTGTGCACGTTGATCACGAGACGACTCATACACCGGTAAGCGAATTATCCGTCATGAGGACAGGACGCCATCTGAGTTCAGGTGTTAAACAGGAACATAGGAAAATGATTTAGCATTTTGGACTGGATATCATAGCATAGTAGATGTATACCGCAGGACTGATCGTCGCTCGCTATCTCGCAGTGTTCCTAGCTCGGTAAGAATGCGCAGGATCTATTTCTTTGTCTCCCTTGCTGCAGATTTAGATGTCGAACGGCTGTGAGATTACTGCTCCATTTTCTTCCGTAATTGCTGCAGGCCTTGAAACAAGGTCCCTCCTGGTCGAAAGATCGTGGCCCATTGTGAAGTGTTGTAAGCTCTCGATATTGATTCAGAAGCTGTGCCTCCTGGGTATGGCGATTTAACAACCTCAAGATGGTACATCCAACGTACCATCGGGCAGTCATCATAATAATTGCCTACCGCAGAAATTCGTGTAAAAATGACATCGTATGCGGGAGGATCACATTCCGCAAAGTGTATCAAAAGCAGGAAGACGGCCTCCCGCAGCTCTATGCTCGGCATCATCCTGTCAAGCAGCCAGACGATGATGTGTACCAGTGGAGAGCGAAGGATAAGTTGCGCAACTGGCTCGTTGGTACTTCGATCGGGACTGTTATTCAGCTCCATGAAAAGCTCAGCCAAGAGGTGCAGTGCAGGTACGAGCCCATTGTAGGAATCGACAAGCTGTGCCGTTGTGCTATTCGTTCGTCTCGCCAGAGCTTGTTCCATAAGGTCAGCCCGCCACGGCGCAACATCGTGAAGAACTTTGTCCAGTCCCGATAGAGCAACAAAGAACCCGAGAACCCGTGCGTTAAGGCAACACAGGGGAGCACGTTCCAGATGGCGAAGATGTGGGATGAGTCTGGATATTCGACAACCCCGGCACAATATGGTGTTGCACGTACCGCTGCATGGTGGTTCAATCAACAGCATTTGCAGGCTATTCCATGCAACGTCCATGCTCTTGGCGATGCTACATAGGCATATCGACCCCATCAAGTTAAGATGACTGAAGCGAGTAAAGAGAAAAAGATCTCACCCCATTTCCAGCGGAAACAGATTCCATTCATGGCCAGTGCTCTTGCATCCTCGAGGACACTTGTGTTCGTTCTGGGGAGGGGGGATATTGTCGATATACTCTTTCAAATATTTCCTATGTAAGCATTGCTCGCCAGCGGACAAATCCGCAGACGGAGAATGAGTATACGGGGATTGTGGTCGCGTACTTTTGTGCGGAGGGTTCATTGAGACTGAGCTATGGGGCGTAAGCCCATATTTATGCTGTGGAATACAACAGCCGCCACAAAGAGGTCAGAATAATTGCGGCGTGCTGTCTGGACATCAAGTTAAGAGGCAGTGATTGGTTCCAGTGCATCTTGGGTACTTGAAAAGCGAAAATACGGCATTACTGACGATGAGAGTATGAATACGCGCCTTCGACGTCGAGGTTGAGGCAGCCGGGATTTCCCTGTCACGCGATACGAGAGGGCGCCAGTTACACGCATATTAGATGAAGCCCACTCTAAAACATAGAGAAAACAATGAAGCACAGGAACCGAGTGATACCACTGTTATAGGGACGTTCCGACTGTCTCCTTCTTGCACTAGTCGAATTCGCTTGACTCGGGCTGAGTGTCTTGAAGAGAAACGGGGATGATATGTGAGAGGAAAAGAACGTCTAGGAAGAACCGGAACCATCACTGAGGTGGTCCAAAAGACGTCCGAATCAAATGCAATGCGGCAGGGACACCTCATTGGTTTGGCCACTGGTTGGATGTGGTGTGCTGAGGTGCCAGCCAGCAAAACATCTGAAAAGTCCAAGTACTGCCAGGCCCGGGTGCGTTGTGGAGGCAACACATGCTACGGAGTCACGACGGTAAAAGGGAAAGAGTGAAGTTGAGGCGGTTCAAGTGGCTGACCGCTGGTGACAAAATAAGGAAGACTCGCCAAAGTTGCAGCTTTTAGAGTCGGTTCATCGTCCGGTGGTACTTCCCTACTGTCACCTTGTACCCGTTCTCTTCGTTGACGCTGAGCGTCCATCATCCTGCGATCATCGCTATAGCACCCAACCAATTTTGAATACCATAAAGGGAGCCCATCTTCAACCAGTCAATACACGACCCGTCTAGAGCTGCAGGAAGCGCGTTTGACCATGGTAAGAACGTCGTACAGCATCGGAGGATGTGTCTCTGAGTGCAGGTCGCTGCAGGATGCCCGTCGTCAGGACCCGGAGGAGTTCTACGTGAAACAAGACAGGATCGGTTTGTATTGTTCAGTCTCGCGTTCGGAAAGCTTGGACTGATGGTTAACGACAGGGAAGGGTTCGTTCGGAGAAGTATACAAAGGGTACGCCTCTATCCTTTGGTGGCTCACTGTTCTTGATGTCCGCTAATATCGCCAGTTACGACAAGAGAACTCAGAAAACGGTCGCCATCAAGATCATAGACCTTGAGAGTGCGGAAGACGAGATAGAGGATATCCAACAGGAGATCCAGATCCTGTCACAACTGGATTCCCCCCACGTAACCAAGTTCGTCTGACTCTGCTTGCGCTACCTTTATGTGGATTCGATGAGATTAACATGCAGCACTTTTCGATGCAAGATACCATGGCTCATATCTCAAAGGCTCTAACCTCTGGATCATAATGGAGTATGTCCGTCACTTACACTACCATGTATTTACTCATTCCCGATCCCAGGTATTGCTCCGGTGGCTCGTGTTCCGATCTGGTATGATAACAGCCCCAATGGCAGCAACGTTGCTGAGCATATCAATAGATGAAACCAGGCGTGTTCCGAGAAGAGTATATTGCTATCATCGTCCGGGAGCTCCTTCGCGGGCTCGACTATCTCCACACCGAGGGAAAGCTCCACCGCGATATCAAAGGTACGCTACTGTGCATGAAAGCTCGAATTGCCAGCGTATGAAAGCTTTTGACCGTAGCTGCAAATATTCTTCTGTCTGCAGGAGGTGAAGTCAAACTCGCAGATTTTGGAGTCTCTGGCCAGCTATCTGGAACGCTTTCTGCTAAGAAGAACACTTTCGTGGGGACGCCATACTGGATGTCGCCAGAAGTTATCAAGCAGAGTGGCTACGATCACAAAGCAGATATATGGAGTCTTGGCATAACTGCCATTGAGCTCGCCAAAGGCGAGCCACCGTATGCAGAACTACACCCAATGAAAGTGAGCGTCATTTGTATACGCGCCATTTCGGACATCCTGTGCTGATTGCAACGTTGCGATTTAGGTTCTATTTCTTATTCCAAAGAATCCGCCGCCACAGCTGGACAGCCAATTCTCGAGACCATTCAGAGACTTTGTTGCTTATTGTCTACAACGGGACCCTCGCGATGTGAGCATCTTAGCTATCTGATTGCTGCATACTGAGCTTGATCTTAACAGCGTCCAACGGCACGCGAGCTTCTGAAACACAAGTTCGTACGAATGGCTAAGAAAACCAGTTACCTTACGGAATTGATCGAACGACATGAGCGCTGGAAAGCAGAAGGTGGTGAGAGACTAGAGGAGGAAGAACAAGCTGTGAACCAAGAATTGTAAGTCGTAGGTTGCAACCAGATCGTCCACTATATTCACCGAAACATCATGTAGACCCGCAAGCGGTGATCCGGAGGACCTGTGGGACTTTGGCACGGTCCGGCATACTGGGAGACCAGGGACGGTTGGAAGAGCCACCAATTCGATCACAGTCTCGGGTCCGCCGTTGACTTGGGAAATGAATTCGTCTTCGTCGACAGCGGCAGTGAATCCATCCGTGACTAAGAGAACATCTGGCTCGACGTCAACCAAAACCGAGCTTCCTCCCCTCCCGGCGTCGCCACAATCCTCACGTTCGGTCGGTGGGTATGAGCAGGCTACCGTGAGGCATATGCCGAGTGGAGGTTTGAACGCTAATGATAAGAAGACGTCACACGAGAGAGAACCTTCGGATGAGGACGACTATGATGATCAATATGTCGATACTTACCCCAGGGGAGCGACTGCTATCGAGAAACGCGACCCGGAGGAGGACGAGTTACCTGATACTAGCATGCTTGACTCCGTCATTTTGCCCGCAATAGCTTCAGTAAGTACATTGTTTTCGAGTGCACACGATCTCATTTTGGCTGCGATAGCTATTTCCCCGCGTATCGACGCAGGAAGCAAGGGTAGCACTCAGCACCCTCCAGCGTGCGTTTACGGAGGCTGAACGTATCATACCAGGCGTAACACTGGAGCTCGTGAACGAAATTGTTGACTCCGTCGAGCGAGTTGAGGAAGAGCGTTAGTGGGTACCGGAGAACACGGTTGTCTACAATCAAGAATCTCTGCTTTGCGCTTTCGTTCGCTTTCCACGCATCATACTCGGACATCCTCTCACCATAGCTGACCTTCTACTCTGCGTCAATCTTGTGCTGTTTATCTTGACTTTGTATACTGTGTAGCTCTTCTTAAGCAGGGACGGCGCGATGATGGTGCAGCCACTGATTGAACAATGAAACAGCGTTGAATATTTGAGTGATATCGAGTAATCCCTTCTGTGCTATTACGCATCCACTTTGACTGCACGTTTCTTCTTTCCCGTCGGCGGACCTTTTCTCTTTGCCCGAGTTACTTTGATAGGTTCTGGAGTACTTGTACGGACATCATCCTCTGGTACCTCGTATGTTTGGAAAGATGGCAATGATGGAGGTGGTGTCGATATGCGATCGAACAAACTCGGCGTTTGTTGTCCAGAAACCGGAGCCGATTGCTGAGGAGCGATGACAGCTCCCTCCGGCATCTCTCCTTCCTTCTCAACGATATATTGCGGAGGCGCTGATCGTGATGTACTGCTCCTGAGCGCAAATCGACGAGGTTCATCTGCAAAGACAATGGCAGTCAGGTCAGTCGTGTCGAACTCTGACTCTTGAGGAGGCGTCACCTTTGGGCAACGGTGGTGATAAATCGTCTAGTCTCACGACTGGTATCGAGTCGATATCCTCGACAGCAGGCTTCTTGGGCCGATCATCCGTGATATAGAATGGATCATCTCGCATTCGTTCGAGTCGTTCCGCGTGTAGCTGCAACCAACGCCGTCACATTTCTATAAGCTGGAACCTCGTCAGACTTGACCTACCCGCTCGCGCTCTGCTCTTTGTTCTGGTGTCTCTTCTTGCTCTTGTTCTTCAAGACTTGCGTTGTCTTCTTTGCGCTTCTTCTTTCCTCCCTTGGTTTTTACGGGAGTACCTGACGCTGACTCCTTCTCCTTACCCTTCTTGCTTTTCTTCACTTTTCTATCTACGACCTCCTCCTCTTCGTCGATGACGAGAGGTTCTTCCATGGATGGGACTATCCAAGCATCGAGGTCGAGGCCATCGGGGACCGGCACGCTCGCCTGAGCGGCCGGTGCAACGGGATTGAGTTCACAAGTCGAGAACAATGGATGGATAAGGTATAGACTCTTCGGAAAGCTTGGCTCAGCGATCGGGTCGAAAGTAGAGGACGCCACATCCGTGAAACCATTTTCTCCTTTAGGACGGTGAGACGCGAGATCGTGCTTAATAAACGTGAATAACTGCAAGATATTCGCCGCCTGAACGGCCGAATGTTGGTTTTGAGCATGATATACCTTTGAATGACCAACGACGTGAGAGAGGAATGACTCACGCGTTCCTGGACTTCGATGTGGGGACTTGAGATAAACTCTTCCATTTGCTCTATCATGGTCTCCACTGCTCCCTTTACTTTCTCCAGAAGATCGTCTGTCCATTGCTGCGCGGCTTCAGTTGCCCAGTAACCAAAGATTTTGTTAGCGGCTTGGATGTATACAACGATAATGTCTGGATCTAAGGAAGCGACATTGGGATCCAAGAGGTAAGGTAGTAATTCCTCGGGTGCCAAGAGCTCGCTGCGGTGACCAAGTTAGGCGTTCAATGATCACATTTTTACCAACGAACAGAACGCACTCGCAATATTCCCCACATATCCATGCAGCCGCCCACAGTACTTCTGAACAACTCCCTGGCTCACCCGCATTCAGAACGAACGAGTCATCAGCGAGTAACTTGGCCATTAGTTTGACAGCGTATCCCCGAGCTGCCCTCACCCTGCCCACAACATCGACGAGTTGGTCTCGTATCTGTTCTCCGATGTCCACGTTCGAGATATATGCGAGGTCGACGAGAACAGAAAGGTACCACTCGAAATCTGTGACGTTGTCGTAAGTGGATTGGGAGCACATTGACATGATGCGCTGCGAGAGGACGAGCCGGTATGCAGACGATTGAGAGGGTGCGGAAGGAGCTTTCGATGGGATGGAAGGGACAACATGCTGGGATAATGATTGGACGGCTGATGGCACAGAGGAAGTTTCGGGTTGGACAAGGTGGGAAAGGACTTGTTGAACGATGGATTGGAGGTTATCTCTTGTTACCTGTTCCAGATTTTACGCGTGCCCGAAGAAGGTTCACAGAAATGACTTACAAGAGCTGTTACCAGATCCAGAGCACGCATGCGGATGCTAATATCCTCATCATCTACGCTGGCGAGGATCGTGTCTTGATGCTCCGCGACCAAGTGAGGATGGGTAGGCACAATTTTGACCATCGCAAGCAGTGCAATGTACTTGACTGCACATTACCTATCAGCTAATTTCTACAAGCTCCAGGCTTTGAACACTGACGATTCTGATCAGCATCCTGAAGAAACGCGGCTAGCTTTGAGACACAAGTCCGCGCAAGAGACAGGCCCGAAGTTCCCTGGAGCATGTTACCAATGATACAGGTGTGCACACATTCGTAAAGGAGGGAGATTGCAGAGGTGGTAGAAATAAGGTCTGTTATTGGAGGCTGTAACTTTTTGACCAACCGAGGTTCGTGAGGAGATAGAGAGCCAAACTGCATGGGGCGGTCAGCGCAAAGCTTCAATATCTTGAAAATAATTATACTAATTTCACGATCTTGATGAGCATCCAGTTATTAGACGAGGTGGTCAAGATATGAAACAACTGTGGAGCGAGGGGAAGGTAATCTTGAGGGTTGCGTCGTGCAAGTTCGCACAAGACATTCACAGTTGCTGAAACAACGCCTGCGACACACACACCATGAGCTCGAGCTCGAGCTTCAGTCGCTCCATGACTGCTCACCTTGATCGGGATCTTCGAGCTTTTCCTGTAATCGACTGATTCCCTGACGAAGTGCCTCGGGATACTTTTCGCAAACTTTGTATAGTGTTAAAACGGCTCTCTTGCGAATGTGCGGTCGGGAGTGGTTGAGCATAGCGATTATTTCTGGGCTCAAATCTCGCGCAAGGTCGGCTGTCACGATGTGGGAGACGCCATTTAACGTTACAGCCGCATCTGAAGGCGTTCCGCTCAAATCCTAAAAGGATGAGTACAATGGTAAGGACCAAAACGGATGGACGGACTTTCTTGAGCAGGTTTGTTGTGAGCATGAGGACATCTGTATCCTCGTTAAATGACTGCGAGGCTGCAAGATATCCAACAGTCTTAAGATGATGCTTTGAAGACGACATGACTTCCACGACATGGAAGGAGGCCCAGCTCATGTCATATCCGAGCATATCGAGCTACGGATGAAGACATTTAGAGCTCATGCTCATGTGGACGAGGCAGACGGTACGCACATACGTGAGCTTCATGACAGCACCGGCTTTGAGCTCCATGTCTTTGCTTTTAATCTCGCGCCGGATTTCCTCGTTTGCCTGTGCAATGAATCTGGCCTCCTCGCTCTTGTTAGCCCGCAGGCCTCTGATGAGGTCCTGCAAGGTCCGCTCCCACATCTTCCTCAGTCAATGGCGAGTGAGATACTTGCTGCAGCGATACCGATGGCTCTGGCTCGAGGAAGCCCGTCGACGTTGTGATTAGTCCAAGAACTGTTGGATTTGAGTAGGCTGCGGCCCCAGCTGGTGACTGGCGGAGTGCGCGAGAGTGTGGCTGGGGTCCTTTCGCCAGTCGTTCCGTTCTGCAAGCCGAAGCAGCCAGTACTATGCTAACGATTTACTACCAATTTCACGACAGCGACAAAGCGAATGACCGTCGGTGACGGGGGATCGCAATTTGCTGTGGAGCGGATTTACTTTGTGGTCTGGAAGTTCATCTTCATGCAATATCCGTTCAATCCGTTCCTCCTGCATTGTTCGCCAAACCATCCAGCAGACTTCCTTGGTGGAAAATATTCACGACATTCAAGCGCAGGGGCTCCAGCAGGTGAGAATCGTATCCTGCAGGGTACTATCACACTGCGGATGCAAGCATGTTCTCTTGGGCGCACTTCTGTCCTGGACAGGGCTAGAAGCTGCGATGGCACTGCATGGACGTTGGCGACAGGAGGGGCTGTGGGTGTTGGTTACAATGGCGTCCGAGATGTCCCTGCATTAAAGGACGAGTAAGTACTTGTTGCTAGGTACTTGAGCTTAGGACACTGCCAGCGACGACGTTGACGCCGTAGTAGTACGTACTACGAATTCGACTAGCCTCTTTGTCCACCCCGTGAATTTCCTAAATCGGCGATCATAGACTCTCTCACTGTCCGCTATTCAAAGGACAGCCCGTCCTTGTCCTCTCTTTTCTTTCCCCACCGACATTCCTTCTCTCGTTCGGTCGCTGCTGCACGGAATCCAAGTCTTTTCTATTTTATGGAGGCGCCGTCCTTGTCTCTCTTACCACCAACGCCTTCCTCGAGTCGGTTCGACCCATCGTCGTCTCCATCGCTCACCGCGTCCTCAGTGCAAGATCTTGCTTCTTCCTCCCCCGACAAGGATCGCAGCTCGACAGAAACTACAATATTTACCATCTACTCGATGTATGGTGACGACGAAGCAAAGGCTAGCTGGTCTGCCCCAGCCTTCGAGGACAAATCTCAAGAACTTGACCTGTCTCTCGGAGACAGTTTCACCTACCAGAATTTCTTTAATCACACCAGTCCATACACTAAAGACCCAGGCTGTACTGATACATCTTCCAGTCCTCAGCAGCTGGACACGGTCACAGATCCTCGCGACACCGCACCTCATCCCAGCACCTCGCATCATTCATTTCATCTCCCCCTCCCGAACAATGCCACATCGTCTATCAATGGACGCGAAACCTTGGTACCTCCACCACGGTCATTACGCGCTTCTTTTAGCTCGAACAATTCAAGAAGTGCCACTTCGTGTTCTTCACAAGCCGACTCCGATGCTATATCCCCACCTGTACCCCTTCCCACACCTCCCCAGAGTCGTCCACCATCAGCTCTAAGACGCACAGATTCAACCTTACCAGAATCCGCCCTAGTCCTTGGCTCTCCACAACCGACGTCGTCCCTGGTCCCTCCGCATTCTTCCCAATCTCCTTCGCCTTCTCCAACCACAAAGCAACCCTCAAAGTTGAGTACTCCGTCAAGTAAGACGTCACTCGTGCCATCAGAGGGTGAGGACTTGGATGCTTTCCATGTCCGCAGCACGTATGCCAAATTAGAAGCCACCGGCGTGAGAGGTGATGGATATGAAGAAGGCATTGAGCGCACGCGTGCTCGACAGCGCATTAGCCACGGCAGCGAGCTTCGCGCTGGACTTGCTGTGGGAAGCCCATCAGAAAAATTGCGCGATCTCTCCCCTGAAGAGGTCAGGGTTTTGTCAAGCTTAGACCGGTAAGCCGAACCCAAGGGATGCTCGTCCCGTACCATCATTCATCATTTGCATAGTTATGGCTTCTTCTCTGTCCCCTCTCATGATCGGCTAATACGGCTACCGGCAGCACCTTTATTCAAGCGGTTTAGCTCTGTCACAGCAGGATCAAAGACAGCTCCAAACCATGCTGTCTCCGTCACTTCATTACCACCACCATCATCTCCGGCCAAAGAAGCAGCCAGAATAGCCAAGTGGGGGAGGATGTTGGAAGTTTGCAGTCGTGACCGCGGCGGAAATGTAGAGTCGTGGGCTGTCAAGCTGTCAAAAGTGGCCAAACTCCGGCGACGAGTCTACAAAGGCATACCTGACCGGTGGAGGAGTGCCGCCTGGGAGGTCCTCATGAATGCTTTTTCAAGGTCAGGGCAAGAACAAGTGGCTGATTTGAGGGAGTGCTACCGGCGAGAACTGGAAAAACCATCAAGTTATGACATACAGATTGACCTGGATGTGCCAAGAACAATCAGTGGTCACGTTCTGTTCCGTACGCGTTACGGTGCGGGGTAAGTGCTGTGATTTCGTGTAGGCTGTGCGCGAACTCACGCATGGGTCTAGGCAGAGGTCCCTTTTTCATGTTCTTCATTCATTCTCCTTGCGGTGCTCACAGTGCGGATATGTCCAGGGCATGGGGCCAATAGCTGCCACCCTTCTCTGTTACTTCGAACCTGAAAAGGTCTACGTTGCCCTCACCCGCCTTCATGATGCCTACTCGATGCACACCATCTTCTCCCCTGGATTCCCAGGGTTGCTGGAGGCAATCTATGTCCAGGAACGACTCATGCAGCTCAAGATGCCTGATGTTTATGCGGCCTTTAAGAAACACATAATTTCCACGACGTCCTATGCCACCAAGTGGTACATCACGTTATTCGCGAATTCGGTGCCTTTTCAGACGCAGCTGCGGTTATGGGATGCGTTTTTATTAGACGGACAGGACGTGTTCGTTGCGGTGGCAGTTGCCGTCGTTTGGGTATACCGAGGTGAGACGCCACTCCCACTCGTTGTTTCCGATCTGAACACCATCGAAACAAAGATCATATCACCTCAAGTTCGGCCAACTTTGAGACCGTACTCTCGTTGCTATCTTCATTCTTCGTTCCTGAAGACGAAGATGCACTGCTTTCGTGGATTGGGCAGCTTCTAAGCGACAAAAATCTTAGGTCACAGATGAAGGGCTGGCGACACGACTGGGCACAGTTAGTGGCTTCTGGGAAAGACGGGAGCGCTCTGCTATAGTATCCGTCGTCAATTCCTTTCGTCGTTGCGCTCTACTGATTTCGCTGTCGTCGCTGCTTGCTCTGCTTTGCTCTTCTGCGTTTGCCTTTGCATTCATGTCATGACCAGCTGCTAGCATAGTTCCAAGAACGGTTTGTTAAGTATCCGGCAACACTAGTTATCGTTGTATTCGCTCACTTTACCCAGCAATGCAATATCTCCGGATGCATGCGGTCTTACATCCAACGTCTTAGACATCACAATAGCAACATATTAAGCAACCTAATAGATTGGAGATGCATGTGCTATACAAAATTTTGCTCACGCGACTGAAAGACCTGTTTCCTGTCCACCTTCATCCCTTGCTCGATCCTGTTCTTTTTTCCCTTTCGCAGCCTTCTTCCAATCCGTGCTTACGAGCACCGTCACAGCAACGACGCACGAGTAGGTGAGACTAACGATCAAGCCCGCCCATAGACCTGCCAGACCCCAGTGTCGCGGGAACGCGAGGTATAGACCGAGGGGTATTCCTAATTCGACGATTCGTTCATTCAGTGTCTGATCACTCGGGAGGCAGGTTACACAAATGCACACGAACCTACAAAGTAGTCCGCACTGAATAACGTGCATCAGAAAGAGGATGCGTGTGTACGAGGGATCTAGCGAACGGGTGCATACCTGGCATTAAGGGCAGGAAACACTGCCGTTTTGCCCAGTGCGGCGAGGGAGCCATCGACCCACGCTCCGATGCCGTAGACTGCTTGGAAAATGGCTATGATGGGCAAAATGGAACATACGGTCTGTAGAACGACTACAAAGACGATGTATCGGGTCCACAAAGCAAGCATAAGATCACCTACGCGGGTCGTTGTTAAACAAGGCTCCCCAAGAAGAGGCGAACGCAAGGAGAATGAGGCTGGAAGGATTAATTTAGTTCTTGAGGTTCTATGAGGCTTACTCAACCAACCTCATGACGATGACAACTCCCAACGTTCCGACAAATGCGACACTAGCCGCGATTTTCGCGCGCTGGGTTTCACCTCTCGCAACCCATTTCCTCATCCTACACTAACTCTCAGGACTTGTTTCCGTGGAAGGAGGGGAAACAGATCACCTTTCAGAAGAAGCGCTGCTGAGCGCTCGAGGGACTTGGTAAAGTGTCGAGGTAGTAGCGAGTAATATCGCCTGTGTTGCGAGCGCGCCCGGCCCAAGTCTATCCAAAGCTGCATTAGTTTCGTCACCAAGACTGCGCAAAGAACACACATGCTAGCGACCACTGCTCGATACTCGTCAGCAAAGGAAATGGATACAAACAACATGCACACTCACGGCCTCCAAAATCTTTGGACCAGAGCTGTGCAGCACTCTTGCCGACACCTGCGATGCCTGACCATGCCAGCTCTCCCATACCAGCAAAAAATGACGTCTCCTCTGTTTGTTGCCTGGGGGCTTCGTGGGTGTGTGTGCCGCTTGAAGGACCAGAGTCGTCTTCACTGTTCATGTCCACTGTCCCTTCATCGTGTAAATGGTCTTGTCCGCGAAGATGATCTACCTCCTCATGCACTGCGCGCTGCACAATGTATATGATGAGAACACCCGCAATCACGTTGTGGCTGAGCGCAGTGCAAAGTGGAGCGCCAGCGAAGCCAAGGCGAATGGCAGGTATCGGCCCATTCACTGATATGTTAGTAGTAAAGCAATCCGATGCTTAGCACTCGCTCATGTTGCAGGGAAATTCACTCACCGAGAAGGTAGTTCAGTATCATATTAAGGGGCGCTGTTACCGAGAGAATACGTGTGTGCACCTTTGACAGACCTTTTTGAATGAGGATTCCGTCGTCAGCAGCATGGTGTTTCAGCGGAGCAAGATACCTTACCCTGCGACGTCAAGTATCGCCTCGCACGATTCTCAGCATCATTGTACTGGGAGGAGTGAACATCGACCTACTTGGCTATCTCTCCTATTGCGTATGCAGGCAGGCCAGTAGCCATCACTCGCAGAAATTGGCCTGCGAGTTGGGCGACCTCGGGTGACTGGCCAAGCCGAACGAGCAGAGATGTAGCATAGAGCGTCCAAACGTTCATAATTGGCTAAGGAAAACACGTGAGGGCCTTTCGCCGCAACAACCGTGTAACTACTTCTCGCACTTACGAATAGCGCAATACCAGTTATAAGTGCTGTTCTGGCACACCACATTTTCTCAATGCGGTGGTTGGATGCTGAGGCGAGCAGTTCGTCCAACGCACTGCGGGTATACCGTTAAATCGTCCTTGCTCCAACTTGTATAGAAAACTGACCTGATAAAGCCCTGTATGACACTGTACCCAGTCACACTTGCAACCGCTGTACCGATCGTGCTTGCAGCAAGATCTGTAGTTGAGAGATGCCCTAGAGAAACAGTGGGTGCCACCACTAGGGAGTGCTCTTGGATATGCGTGCTTGACGTTACTTTCAGCACTACAGATCTGTCGCTTTTTGGAAGTAGGACCCACAAGAACCATCCTCCGCCATTCTTCATGAGCACATAAATTTCCACGAGAACTTCGAATAACAGTCCACGATTTCCATCGTCACTATTATCTAGTGCTTCAATGTCGGGCAAGCGATTTATAAATGGAGAAAGAACACGAAGGATAAGGCCCTGCACTTGCTGTGTTGCAAAAGCTTCTGGATCGCGCACGGCCGCGAGAAGAGGCGTCGCCTCGGTGATGGCAACTGTCGTGGACGCGTCTTCAGGAGCGTATTTTCTGACAATGTAACTGCCAGCGATGGGAATCTTCGACGCGGAGGCTACGACGAAAGCACGAAACTGGGTGCGCAGAAGCGTAATTGTTCCTCCTCTGAGTTCCTCTACGGAGACGAGTCTAGAAGTTGCCGCGCTACCAAGTGATAGGCCAGCGTCGCTCAGGGGTGACTCTAAGACGTTTGCAGTCTCCCCCTTCACCGGTGTAACAGGTTCATGATCTGAGCTTGCACGTGTACTCGATGTCGGGACTGAGGCTTGAGGTGCCCCGGAGATAAACACAACGTGGCCATCGGCATGGAGTATATCAGGGTCACTGTAACGCAGCAAACTCCCGGCTTGTGCAGCAATGGCAAGTGTGCTTGAATTGTCGGTGCCCGAAATGACTCCTGCTATGGGGACCACCTCAGCAGTTAAGCCTGAGTGGGCCAAATCGTCCTGGGCGTCATTTGCAGCGAAATCGCCGACCGTGTCGTGTTCGGATCCCGTGCTGCCTGGAAGTCAGCAACTGCAGAGTCTACAGCAGGGGGGAACCTACCAAGGCATTTTTCAAGTAGGGGCAAAAAGAAAGGGAGGTTGCACCAGGAACTGCATCCTGAAGAGCCGATGCTGTAAGAAGCTGTCCCAAAGCGAGGTGAGTGTAGGTAATGGGAGGCTCATGCACCCGAAGAACAGCAGAATTACCACATTCTCTGCTATTCTCTGTCACCTAAACTGCCGTAGAGGGAAAAGTGGAAAGTCAACCATTGTTTTTAGCAGGCATGATAGATGGCATCAGTATCCTTTAGTATGGCGCTTCGCTAGTTGCAGTTGTAAGATTCAGTTCAAGTGACCATGGGTTGTTAGACGAGGGCCAAGTTGCAACCAACTCCTAACCCTAATGTAGGGTCACACGTCTGGTTGGCAAGACCGCCGCCTGACTACAACTCGGTCTCCCCTAGGCATACCATAGAAGGAAGATAGTCGTTCCTTCTTATTATCAACTCGGCGGGAGGCATAAAACTGCTACTTCCTGGTGCGGCCTATTTTGATGGTGAACCAGAATCTTAAGGTCACCCGTCTCTCTAATGCGTATTTATTATGGCAAGGTGGGTATATATTCTTTGGTCGCTAATCCGATAACTTTCAGTGTCAAAACATCGCGAGGCATCTCGTCTTCTCCAGACGTGAAGGCTCTGGAATCGGCCGGCAACTTCGACCATCACACGTGAGTTTCTCCGTACATATAGAATCAACGGAAGTTGCCAGGACTATGTTCCGTCATCCCTCTTGAGACGGCGACCAATCGGTGACATCGATTCTTTAAGCTTTCTTCCTGTGAAGACGGCAGTACGACCATCGGCTGCTTGACATTGTTTATGAAAGGGGGGGTTCTATCTTCCGCATAGCTTGGGTTGTTACTTACGAAAGAAGGCACCATTGAATTTGCACTGGGTGTTGGTCGCCAAGCCGAAGATCACTGTTTGTACTTCTAATTTTCCTGACTTTGTGGAGAAGAGCAGATTACTGGTGAGTATTGGATCCACATTCGATAGGCATCCGGCCCATAATCACCTTTAGCACTTAACAATCTGACCACGCATTCTGGTAGTTATACGGAGTAATCCATTCACAGCGACAATGTGGAGCGGGCTTAGGTTGGGCACCACGGTGGGTCATGGCAAACACGCGTTTGAGATGTCGCCTCAATATAGATGATCACTTGAGAAAGTTCCATTTTCACAGTGCACGACAGAAGCTCGGACTCAAATCCTGGCACTCACTCCTCGTCCTCTCCAAGGTATTCACTTCCTTCTTTCTCGATCTCCGCATCATATCCGTCGACGAGCTGCCACAGAACATCTGCCAATGCCGCCACTTCATCACTCTCCAGTCCCGTACTGAGAAGTGTGCCGTCCCGTCTTTTCGCCGATGCCTCAACAAAGGAAGCATACCTTGACAACGACGCGGCTATCGAGGCCGATGTTGCAAGGGATGATAGCAATTTAAGTGACTGTAGCGGCGATCCATGAGAGATGGCGGGGAAGGATGTTGGAATTGGGTACGCAGGCGCGAACGTTCTAGAGCACGTTTAGGCGTTGGTTCAAGAGTCAACGAAAAAAATATACCGAACAAAACAAGGCTCCTCAAGTCCTGGAGTGTCGCACAAAGTATTGTATAGCCGTAAATCGTCTTCAGAAAACCCACGGAAGACGTCTCGGCGGGCGAAGGGTGTGCGATTGTCCTAGAGCGGGGACTCGTGGATCAAGGATACGTCCAGATAGTAAACATACCTCGAACTGGAATGAGAAGTTTGCATCTGGCTGTTCATCACATCCTGAGAAATGACCATTTGGGAAAATGCGGCCGCTCAGAAATGCAAATGGAGAGGATTTCCACCAATTAAGATGAGCAATAAAGCTTGCAAGGTCATCATGATCTCCTTTTAATCTACGGAGGCGTGATGAGCTCAGAAGACGACCATTCTATATATTTCCATACCGAAGTGGAAGGGTGGCCGTCTCTAGGTTGGCCGACAGGACTGCGGAGGAGTGGTACAGAGAATCGTGCTTTTTTGATTAGCTACTGAAGAACTGTGCGTAGGCTCACTTACATCGATATAATGATTGAAAATATGAGCACTTTTTAGCCAACGACGAGGAGTTAGGACAGGAATAGTCAAATCGCAGAGCCCAGTAAGACTGGTTAGGCATATGCTATCGTTTAGCACTTGCTTGGTCTGAAAAGACTACGACTCGTGGTAATGTGAAGCCCTATGTTAACTGACGCAAAGGAGGGTAGCTCACATCTCCCAAGTCAACATTGCTTGGCATTAGATCTGAAAGACCAGCAAATGACATGATCGTCGCTTTCGGATGCTCGTCACGGAAAGATGTCAGCAGCTCATGCGAAAAACCACCAAATGTTGGCATGTCATGCGTCATTTGCATGCCCTGCAATAATATTCGATCTCAATCTAAACCAACAATATGTACCATCTCACCTGAAAGTTGTCACAGTTTTCTATCAAAAGGCGAAGGGAACTGTCCATCAACTCCGTATCCTGAGAAGCGATGTCAGCTCAGACCGTTACCAGCAGTTAAATGACACACTTCATCATAGCGTTGAAAAGACTCTCGATTGGTACGCCAGTCACCTTCGATGATCCCAGATGCATCGGGAACCGCCTGGATTGACTTGGGATCAAAGAATACACGACTGAAATCCGACCAATATCTAATTCTGACGTCCGGGCGCACGCCCATACCTTCATCATCCAGCTCATCCCCCTCTCTGTCGAGGAGAGCGTGATACTCGCTTTCTGGTATCCTGGCCTGCTCCTCTCGGACGACAGGTCCCTCCCTGATGAGAAGGGATCAATAGTTCGGAGTCACCATGGATTCCGAGGTGGCCTCACCAAGGTGCATGCGGTCCCAAATGCTCCTCGGTATAAGACGCCTTCGCGAGCGTCCCAAAGTTTGCTTTGAAGAGTACATCGGAATGAGCTTGCGTGAAACTGACGTGGAGAAATGGCGCACATTTATGATCAAAAGCAAGTAATCTCGGACATAGAGTTGGATTATTCTGTCAACGTTCGAGCATTATTTACGACGGTTTGTTGATAGCATTGGTGGGCGATGATCGACGTACGTATGGATCGCGACCTTCCATGAACGAGATTCCATGGTCAGCTATCGATGGCTCGCCTTCGTCATAGGTGAAGTAGCTCTCCTGAGTGTTCCAGAAGTGAGTTCCGATGTAGTTTGAGAATGAACCAGCTTGGATGTATATGATCTCCCTCATGAAAGCTACTATACCATGATAAAGTGACTCTTGTTTTAAACTTACCGGTACTACTACTAGTCACGAGCCGCCGTGACCGTAGTGACGTTGAATCAGTCGAACTCGAAAGTGTACCATCACTGTCTTACTACTAGGCCAAGTCCTGACTTGTCGCTCTTCCGTCCACTGACCTCCGTTTCTGTCCAGGAGTATAACGTTTGAGTCGGATCCAGTGCTTTCTTCATCGTCTTCATGTACAGCTGAAGCGCTGACGCCTTCCTTAGGCTATTCCTAGGCCTTTTCGGCAATTCCGACTGCCTACAGTATATTTACTCTTCCAACACTCGACGCGAGTTGCGATATCTACGGAAGAAACAACAGTGAGGGATCCTTCTAAAGACAAGGTCTGCGCAAGTGCGAATTAATTTGCTAATGGGTTGGTTCTTTACAGAAGAGTCTGATTTGGCGTTGCTGTGGACGACCACAGTTGGCGTCCGTCGGGAAAGCAGCATTGGCAGTCGAGGCTCTGATCCTGCAGATGACCGAGTAATGAGCTGGTGATTCCAAAGAGGCTCAACTTATCAGACGGTGCTCGTGCAGGTTTTGTCATCTCAATGGGCTGTTTCCATGGCGTCAAGCCGTCGTAATTTCATGCCGCTGGATGTACGTCGACTTCCTCAAGTCGTACCTCCACCACCTTTAATCGTGCCATCCTGGAATATACCACCCGAGTGCATATTTCCCCATACCACAGCTCCATAATGTTCTCTAACACAGATAAGTGCACCCTCCCGGCGTTGGAGTGTAGGATGGCATCAACATGAATGGCTTCGGCTCTACGTGTATATCAGGATATTCGCCAAGGCAGTCAGCAACATATCGTCAGTTCCAAAAGTAGCTCGCCTCAACGATGGACGACGTGGCAGTATCCTTTCGTTGTCTCATCATTTCCACAAGTTGACAGAACCACAGGTCCAGTAAGTTACTTGCACGTCAACGTTACATGAGCGGGAGTTGAACAAGAACGCCCAATTCCCTCTCCGATTTCATTCAGGTTCGTGCTTGGCATTCCTTGGAATCGAGTCCCCAGAGTCATGGCAATATATGAAGCTCGAGGCTTGAATGCTCTGCCTTTCCAGCTGTTCTGTCAGCTGAGATGGTGTTCGTATGAATATCATTGTCTTCGCTGACCGTCGAGGGATTGGTTGGCTACATTCCCCTCGGAGCACTGCGCAAATCGTTGCCTGGCTGCTCGTTGCTACTCTTCCTGCGCTTGGCAAAATTGCGGATCTTGGGTGGGATGCATCACTGCTTGTCTACGGCGTATATGAACGGGGCCAGAGAGCATCAACTTACCGGTCTTGACAGTTAGATTTCTCCAAAGTTGTGATGCTCCCACCTAGCAAAGTCGTCAACCTCGCGTTATATGGCGTATCTATTCAACTTGCAATCTCGAGAAACCCGGCAGGACCCGACTGCAGGAAGTGGTGCTAGGGAGACTCTGCTGTTCCCTCGGTTCATGTCCCTGCGCTCCCAGTGGGGCAAGCTCGACGTGCACTTCACTTGGACTAAGACCTCTGGAATACAGAGTGTCGGTGTGTGTGCACTGTTTCCAAAGTTCAGTCGGTTGCGCGTGTTGAGGTAGCGATCGCCGGCTCCCGAACTTTCAAAACTACCGTCGTGCAAGGTTTGCGCTCTGTAGTAGAGAGCTGATCGGAACATCTCGAATGTGTTGTGCTCCTAAACACTTCTTTAGGGCACGAGGCAGTCACGCGGCTCTTCTTACGTCTCAGGTGTGCCGAATTCCGTTGATGTGTTCATGGGCGTCTCACCGATGCATCGTCTGAAGCCTTTCATTACGACGTCGTTCAACTATTCCCCGCTTCCACGTCTTCTCCAACTCTTCACCACCCCTAACTTAATTCCAGCGAACATGATCTAGTAAGTACACGTATCCTCAATACTTACATACTCCACACGCGCCAATGGTGTCAAGAGGCATGCATCTAGCAGGCCTGAAAACTAATCAACGTTGATAAAGTGCTTCAGCATCACAAGAACACGATTCGGTGGTGTGTTTGCGTAAACAAAGCCCATGAACCAGGAGATGATGGCCGCTCATATCTGCCTCGCACTAACATAGTCGTGCGTCCATGCTGATTTCGCTATTAAAGTAACTAAATATTAATGGAAGTGTATACCCAGTGATCACAGACCGGTCGTGAAGAGGGTGACATACAGTCGGAAGGTTGTATCCTCCGACATCGGCTACCTTGTGCGCTCGTCCGTCACCCGAGGGTGTGGAAGTGACCGTCAACTTGCGTTGCCCAAAAACACTCGTCAGCCCGTCGATTAAGTGACGCAGGCTACATGCATGCTTGTAAAATAGACGGCGCCGATTCAGCGATCGATACGGGGTGGAATATTCATGGATCGATATTTCCTTGCATGTCTTAGCTCCCTTGAATCAGTTCTTGCATTTAGATGTGGCATTATCATAAGCGCCTAATCTCACACTGAGGTTTGTGAAGTTGAGGTGCATGTAAATTCTCCGACACTCTAGCATACGGAAATGGTCGCACGATGGCATGAAATCCGCATTTCACAAGAAATCAGTACTGCCATTTTTAATTACATCTTCGGAACCCAACTTTTAATGCTGTAGATGGGTTCTTTTGTCAGTGTGCCCTAGCTAACCTGTCTTAGTTTTGAGATTTTTCCACAGTGTAGTGAATAGCACTGCTCCTATTCCTCCCAGCGCAATTTCTAATCCCACATAGTTCAGCATCCCGACTGCAACGCCTGAACCGCCCCAAATAGCACCGGTAACGCGGCCAGTGTAGTTGGAGTACTGGATAGCCATAGATATACGTCCATTCCATTCTGGGGGTAGTTGTTTACTCAGAAGGCTGAGCGTGACTGTCGTCGCAAGATTGAATCCAAGAGCAATTGTCCACCAGCACGCAAATAGTGAGCCGAATGCCACCTTTCTAGAGCGAAGCAGTAAAAGGAAGATGGATAGTCCTGAAACACCGAGTGCTGACCCAATCGCAAGCAATTGCCGGTCTTGGATCCTGCGTGCAAACAGCATGTTGATGAGGAGGAAAGGGAAGGCTGTGATTCCTCCGAGCGCTATGAAATTTCCTGCAGCAAAGGGGGACCAATTGAGATCGGAAGTAGCAGCCCCAAAGACTGGAAGGTTCGCCTCCCACGCGCCAAGGACAAAAAAGCATAGCATGGAAAACCAGCACATGCAAAAAATGACACCCCATTGTGGGAGAGTCACCTGAGACAGCTGACTTCTCAAAGATTCCCCTTGAGAAGACGGAGGACCCGTGGTCTCAGCCGAAGGGAAAAGTATAGGAGGTCTTCCAGTCCGCTTTTCTTCCCCAAGAGGAGAAAGAAGGGAACGATGAGCCGGGCGAAGTTCGATACCAGAATCCGCGTGAGGAACATCTTCAAAAAATTTTGCGACGATGATCCAGAAAATGACATAAACGCACGCCATGATCCATCCGGGGCTTGTGTATCCGTTGAAGATGGAGCTCCGAAACCCGATCTTGTACAGCAGACCGCCGAGGAACGGACCAAGGCTCATTCCTATGCCCTGGCCGATTACCAGCCAGCTAGCCAGGGTCGTCCTTCTGCGAACGCCAACGATGCGTGGGTCTGTGCAGTATCGTTTGATGTACATGAAGCCTGAGAATGAGACTCCACTCAAACACCGCCCAACGAGGATGAGGTAGAGGAAATTGGCGCGGTACGCGATGGCGTAGGCCACGTGCCCCAGGATCGCTGCAAAGCATCCTATATGGATGGGCATGGTATATCTACCTTGAAAACAAGATTCAGTCCGCAATTTGGAGAAGATGAGCTGATCAACCTTCATCGTGTCTTGTCATGGGTATGAGGGCAAGGCCTGCGAACACAGTTGGTATACCAATTACAACTCCGGAAAATGTCGAATTTCCTCCCAGATATTCGGCATATTTGTTTGAGGAAGAGACTATGATGAAGAATGAAAGCTTTGGGTGCCGGTAAAGCGTTCAAACATGGTCCGTCTTGAATGACTCTGAACGCTCACCTGAAGCAGTATGTTGTATACGATCATGATGACGAGAGAGGCCCCCTTTGGCAGTTTGAAATCCTGGTCCTCATGAAGTGGGTCGGGGTCAGCACCACGCCCAGCCCTTTGAGTTGCAAGTATGGGTAGCCATGGAGGCAGCCGAAACATCTCGACGTGAACGATGGTTGTTTTGTCTGGATCGCGCAGGCAGGGACCGTACAGGTTGAACTTGGATGCACGGCGACACGGACGAGAAGCGCCCGCTAACCGTGCTGACTCCCAAGTGAGTCACAAGCTGTCCCCAGTCATGACAGTTAAACACTGTCGGTTTTAGGATAGCCCTAGTCTCTCGTAGGCGGATTAGAGAGTCGAAGACAATCGTCACTTGTCCACGATGAGCATGGCTGCATCGCGTTGCCACTGCAGCCGATCGATGGTCCTCCAAAGTAAGAAGCCAAACCTGCTCAACATCAGTACGGAAGGACTCTACATCGGATAGTCATGAACTGATCGTCCTGACCCGCACTGGGCGTAGAATTCGAATCATTTTACAACTCAGGACACCACGACGAGCATTCAGACGCCAGCTTGTTCAACAGATTGCCTCGATGTTTCGGAGCTATGTAGGCTGTTCATCTCGTATGCATTAGTTCCGTATCGACGCCGTATCGCCGTTGTGGTTCAAACGTTCATTCCCCATCGAGAGTCGCGACAGCGATTCGTGACCACGGAACATGCTAACATCCGCGACAGACTATCATTTGCGACGACTGCCTTTCTCTCCCCGTTGACTCCAGGAGCTGAGAAGGTGAGCACGAACATGATCTTAAGCCGATGCTCGCGGCCGAATCATCTCAGTTGGTCTGTATTGCCTGACACACATTCCGCACTTACCTCCCAGTTTCGGTCATTCATCCGCACAGTGACTGTCCTTGAGGATCATTATCTCACCCAGTTTGACCAAGGATGCTGTTGGGAGGTCTCCCTTGTCGTAACCTCGATGCTTTCATGTATGCTTTCTCTGATCCAAGCAGGCATCTTGCGCACCAGTAGCGATTCCCGTTGTGGAGCTATAGCACCACCGCTGGGAACGTCCCTAAAGGCCCTGTACATTTGGCGAGCGCTTCCGACAGCCATTCAGTCAATTTCTCGGAAACCTGGGTCCCTTTGCCAGGATGAAATGTGGACTGTCCGCAGGGCGTAAATTCTGTTTCGGCCCATATCGATGCTCGAATGCAAGTCCACTAGCCTTGATTCAGTCTTTGTGGTCACTCCTTCCAACATCCGGCGACCACGGGTTCACCTTCCTGATCTGATGGAAACTCAGCGGCACCACACGATCTCACACCGACATGGTAGCCACGTCTTGCCTTGCAATGTCTTTCACATACCGCTCGGGATCCTGTGAGAGCATGCTTTGGCAGCCTGAGGATGATACATACCGTGAAACCTGAGTCTAGTCTGCGACATTTGCCGACAAAGACTTCCGCATTTCGTCCGCCATATCTCCAAACAGCACTCGATCCTTCGGAGTACTCCCGATTCTGACACGTTGTCCGCAAGTCTTCGAGCGCTTCCATGCATTGCAGACGACATGCTTTATATAGTCGAGGGTGCCACCAGCCAAATCGCATCGGTTAAAGCCTTCATCAAAAACGCTGGCGACACGATTTTCTCATATTCAAGCGCTGGGCCACTTAATTTGAAATGGTTGCAATTCCGTAACGGCGTTCATTCACAAAAGACGCCCAACGATCAATGTCTTTGCAACGTGAGGCACAGCAAGTATTAGATTCTCGCGTATATTTAAAGGCCACAGTCATCGCAATAGAATGCAGCAAGGAATTGCGCAAGCGCAGAACCTACAATGTCCCTTCTGCAATCCTCGGACCTCAATAACTCAGCCATATTCCGCCCATTTTCTGAGCTCCCATCGGAGCACGAGTTCAGCGAGACATACCTCTCGTACACGAAACCTCGAAAACACTGGTGTTTTCTGGGGAAAATTGTCAAGTGTAATTTCCTTGTCCGGCTTACTCTGGACGTAGAGGACAAGAAAGGGCATAGATTCCTCGTCGCGTTCCACACGGATGATCGTGGTGCAGCGTTCAAAGCAATGTGCATCCCCGGGAACACGATTGCCGTACTTTATGCCGCGCAGCACACATTCGCGTTTAGCCCACCGGGACTGAGGATTGAAGAGGATGGACGGGTGATGGTGTTCCCATACTCGTTGGAAAAAATGCTGGCCGTTAGCAATGACGTGCTTCAAAGGGCCAAGGCGGGTACATGCGAAACTTGTGGGGCGGTGGAGAACAGCATGAAAAAATGTGCACGGTGCAAGACTGCACTTTACTGCTCCAGGGCGAGTAGACCTACCTTGACCAATGCTCGATGTGACTGACGCTGTTTCGCTTAGGAGTGCCAAACCAACGGATGGGCATCTCATAAGGACAGGTGTGCCATCACCAAGGATCTCCTATGGTTTATGCAAAGAGACTGGGAAAGTAGTAGCAATGCTCATCTATTCCCAGCTGGGCGCTATTAAAAACAGCGTTAGCTGCGAACCGAGACTGGGTCGTACTTTCATCGTTGAGTAAAAATACCGGTTCAGTGCCTCTGTTATCCCACCCAGTATATACCGTGTCAAGCGTAATTTGATTGCGACAACAGATATCCTGCGTGAAGGACTGAAATGTGCTGTGAGTAGATGGCGACTACGACTTGGGACTATGGTGGAACTAGATTAAAGGTGAGCCAAGCGAAAAATTGAACAAAATAGAGAACGCGTACTATGTCTCGAAGTTGAGCCTGAGCATTGTTGAACTGCTTTTCAAGATATTTGGACTGCGAGTGGTTTGAGTCGGTCAAAAACTCAAACGCCATCGAAAGATAATACCTTTTTGTTCAGATTGTTGATGTCGTCTGTCAGCTCCTTCTCTTGGGTTTTTAGTTCCTGTTGCATGGTTCTCTGTGGAACCATCATAAACCTGGCGATCCAGTCATTCTCCGTTCTTCAGCGTGACCAAGTGGCACTGACATCTTGCCTACTCCTTTGTACAAATTAACGTCGCTCTCAATGGCCGCGACTTCACCGAGGGTTAACTGGACGATGCGGCGTTCGCGTTCCTTGGACGAGCACTGCTGCTTCGTCAAGTTGAGAGCTCGTTGAGATTGGACAGCGGTTTGCTGGATCTGAACCAGAATCTGCGCTGAGGGATGAGCAGTTAACGAATTCTCTAACTGCGAGTTTCTACCTTTCTCAGTGTTTCATCGGACAGTGCAGACATGGCTGATTTCAGAACTTAGTTGTGGAGAGATGTCATTAGGTTAGCTGCGTTAGTTATGATCGCGCTGTAGTCTTTGGACAGCTCGGAGTCCGAAATTTATTCTTTCCTAAACGCGTCTGCTGAGCGTCGAGCCTGATTGTCAACACTTTACAGAATATTTCCTTGCATTGGCCATGGCCTCATTCGAAGACTACGACGAGTTCGGAAACTATATTGGTGCAGACCTCGGCTCTGATGAGGAGGAAGATGTGATCATGCAGGACCATGCGCCACGAGAGCAGGCCCCAACACTCGAGGGCTACGAAGAGGAAGCCCCTGCTCCCCAGGAAGGCGCGCTCATGGAAATAGATGGTTAGTGGTCGGAAACCAGCACACATGCTTATGTCTCACTGTGGTTTTGAGCAGAGCCCGTACATCGTGCTGTAATTTTGCATGAAGACAAACAGTACTATCCTTCAGCTGAAGACGTGTATGGCCCTGACGTCGAGACTCTGGTGCAAGAGGAAGATGCGCAACCTCTCTCAGAGCCTATCATTGCCCCGATTAAAGTGCGGAAATGGACAGTAGAGGAGAAGGATATGCCAGAAACGCGTTTCGACAAGGGGTGCGTCAGACAACGAACCTGCTCGTACATCCTCTCAGAATTTTGTTGCTGTCGTTCAGGTTCCTATTGAATATGATGTCTTTCCCCAATATGGTACGAAACGTTGCTGTTGTTGGACACCTGCACCACGGGAAGACCGCGTTGATGGACATGCTGGTGTTCGAAACGCACAAACTCGTGTGGGATGCAGACAAGCCGGTTCGTGAGTCAGCTTCATCGTGTAGCTGAAACTTATATTTTCTCTCCTTTAGACAAAATACACGGACACGCACGTGCTGTCCCGTGAACGAGAAATTTCGATCAAGTCCTCACCTATGTCGTTGGTACTCTCCACAACGAGCGGAAAGTCACATTTAGTGCACTTGATCGACACTCCTGGACACGTGAACTTCGTGGATGAAGTCGCCTCAGCAATGAGATTGGTTGACGGTATAATATTGGTTGTTGACGTCGTAGAAGGGGTTTGTACTGTATATTGCAACCCTCTTGTTAAAGCTGAACCACTGACAGATGATGATCAATACTGAAGCTATCATTCGCCATGCCCTTCAAGAGGGTATCAAGATGACCCTACTAGTGAACAAGATCGACCGGCTCATCCTCGAGTTGCGCATCAAGCCCGCTGATGCATACTACAAGATTAAGCACACGATTGAAGAGATCAATACCTTCATCAGGTCAGCTCGCCTTGGACACCAAAAGCTGACGTCCTGACCTCTTCTATCGAGCAGCGGTATTGACCCTGACCCAGAGCTGCGTCTGAGCCCCGAGAACGGCAACGTTGCATTCGCGAGCACAGACATGAACTGGTGTTTTACCCTCCGCTCCTTTGCGCAAATGTACGCTGATACCTACGGGTCCCTCGACGTTTCTGCGTTCGCAAACCGCCTGTGGGGAGACATTTACTTCAATAGTGAAACGCGCAAATTCACCCGGAAAGCCTCCGACCCCGAGCAATCCCGCACATTTGTTCACTTCATCCTCGACCCTCTTTACAAGCTCTACAGCCACGTTCTCAGCGAAGAGACGGACGACCTCAAAGTTACCCTCGCTCAGCTCAACATCACGTTGAAGCCTGTCATGTACAAAATGGACGTACGGCCGTTACTTAAAGTGGTGCTTGATCAATTCTTTGGGCCCGCAACGGGCCTGGTGGATATGATTGTCGAACACATTCCATCTCCGCTCGAGGGTACGGCGCTCAAGGTAGAGCGCACGTATACTGGACCACAGACGTCGGAAGTTGCTACTTCTATGAAGGCATGTGATGTAGATGCTCCTGTAGTGGTGCATGTGGCGAAGCTTTACCACACGACCGATGCTCAGTCTTTCAGAGCTTTTGGCCGTGTAATGAGTGGTACGTTGCGGAAAGGTTCCCAAATTAAAGTGTTAGGTGAGGGCTATTCGCCCGAGGACGAAGAGGATATGATGAAGGCCACTGTGGAGGACATGTGGATAAGTGAGGCAAGGTGAGGGAATGCATGTTTCCCTGCAGAGATTATCTTCATAAATCGTCCTACAGATACTTCATCCCAACAGACGAGGTCCCCGCAGGAAATCTCGTGCTCATCGGAGGTGTTGATGCCTCCGTCTCAAAAACCGCTACCCTTGCCTCACCTGATATCGAAGATGACCTCTACATCTTCCAGCCGATAAAGCACATGACCGAATCGGTCCTGAAAATTGCCATTGAGCCAATAGCGCCCTCTGAGCTCCCAAAAATGCTCTCAGGTCTACGGAGCATAAACAAATCGTACCCCCTAGCGTCTACCAAAGTTGAGGAAAGTGGTGAACATGTACTCATCGGGACCGGAGAGCTGTATTTGGATTGTGTAATGCACGATCTAAGAAAGCTTTTCTCGGAAATCGAAATCAAAGTGTCGGACCCAGTCACCAAGTTCAGCGAAACGGTCCTAGAGACAAGTGCTCTCAAATGCTATGCTGATGCGCCCAACAAAAAGTACGTTTGATAATGACTTTATTGAATAATGGACTGCGCTCACACCGCAGCATTCAGGAATAGGCTTACGATGATCGCAGAGCCACTGGAGCGAGGTTTGGCAGAAGATATCGAACGTGGAAGGGTGACTATGCGAATGACGCCCAAAGAACGGGGCACATTCTTCCAGGAGAAATATCAATGGGATCTTCTCGCATCTCGATCGATATGGGCATTCGGGCCTGATGACAATGGACCGAACATCCTATTGGATGATACATTACCATCGCAGGTGGGCGACCTATCTAGAATGGTAGAATACCGTGGTAGTGACGCTGAAATATGCAGGTTGACAAAAAGCTCCTCGGCACAGTCAAAGAACACATAAAGCAAGGTTTCCAGTGGGGCGCACGGGAAGGTCCATTGTGTGATGAGCGTAAGTTGGAGAGATGCATCCGTTGAGAAAATGGAATGGAACCTGTACTGATGAATGATTACAGCAATGCGTAACGTGAAGTTCCGCATACTGGATGCAAGCCTAGCGCAGGAGCCAATCTTCCGTGGCGGTGGACAAATAGTGCCTACTGCACGGCGCGTGTGTTATTCTTCATTCTTAATGGTAAAGTGCCGTTCTTCGCGCTGGCTCATTCCACCATTTTATAACGCAATTGAACCGTTTCTGGTCGTAGGCGACGCCGCGTTTGATGGAACCTATATACTACGTCGAAGTGCAGGCTCCAGCAGACTGTATATCCGCCGTTTATACCGTCCTCGCCAGGCGACGAGGGCACGTAACGCAAGATATTCCCAAGGCGGGGTCTCCTCTCTACACTGTAAAAGCGCTCATCCCAGTGATTGATGCAAACGGGTTCGAGACGGACCTGCGCACTGCAACTCAGGGTCAGGCATTCTGCTTACAGGTGTTCGATCACTGGTCCATCGTCCCAGGTGAGCGTCTTTCGCGTGTGTTGGGATTGGGGGTGGGTTACTGAGTTTTTGCAACAGGCGATCCGACGGACACGAGCATCAAGCTGCGGCCCCTGGAGCCTGCGTCGGGACAAGCGCTTGCGAGGGACCTTGTGCTCAAGACTCGGCGGCGCAAGGGTCTTGGGGATCAGATTGCTGTATCGAAATATCTGGATGATGAGTTTGTGGTGAGTTCACGTTGTGGCTTACGCTGCTGGCATCTGAATCAACGGATTACAAGCTCGCGCTCTCTGCATCAGGGCACGCGGATCTGCTTGGGTAGAATCGAAACATTTAATCTTTGTTGTACCGTAGCTGTTCTACAATGCTCTCTTAGCCAAGCGTGATGATGAGGCCGAGCTGGGTGAGCGTGGGAGAGCATACGTGGCAAGAACTAGCCGGACAGGATTTATGGAGAACGTTGCACTTTTTACTTTTCTGCTCACCACTCGGACTGTCAACCGCTCGTTTCTTCTCTTCTTTCATACAACTGGATTATTGGTCCTTCGTATTCAACAATGCGAAGTGTAGCGCTTTCTGTCGTCCTGGTCGCTGCTGCAGCAGGTGCAACTGCCTCTGAGGAGCAGCAAGTCTTCAAGGTGCGCTAGGCGAGCCAACGTATGACGTGTCACGTATTCGAACCCTCACTTCGCAGACAACCGAAATCAAGGGCCCCTTCCTTGAACAATTTACCGACGACTGGTCTGAACGCTGGACGCCCTCTGAGGCTACCAAGAAGACCCCTGTTGGCGGCGAAACGTTCTCTTACGTCGGTGTCTGGTCCGTGGAGGAACCCGCTACGCCCCTCATTCCTGCCGATAAAGCTCTCGTTGCGAAATCCAAGGCAGCCCACCACGCAATTTCCGCACCTTTCGCTGAACCCGTCGACTTCACGAACAAGCCCCTCGTTGTGCAGTATGAAGTCAAGTACCAGAAAGGCGGGAACTGCGGAGGTGGATATCTGAAGCTGCTTGAAGATGGTTTCCAGACGAGCGGAAAGGAGTTTTCGGACACGACTCCGTGGGTTGTGATGTTTGGTCCTGACTTGACGTGCCCAGGGACCAAGGTATGTGATGTCTTGGTAGGATCGAGCTTTGGCTTATGCACTGGATGTAGTTGCACTTCATTTTCCGCCACAAGAACCCTGTTACAGGCGAGTACGAAGAGAAGCATCTCACCACTCCTCCCAAGCCGACGTTCGGTAAGGATACCAACGTCTACACTCTTATTGTCAAGTATGTATTCTTCCTGTGATTGTTTTGTCGTCAACCAATGATGGTACCCCACCAATAGCCCCGACAACACGTACGAAGTCAAGTTCAATGGGGACGTACAAAGTTCTGGTAGTCTTCTCGAGAACTTCACTCCTCCTGTCAACCCTCCTAAGGAAATTGACGACCCGGAGGACGAGAAACCTGCTGACTGGGTCGACACAAAGAGGATTGCGGACCCTGATGCCGTCAAGGTGCGACATCTGCTTTGCCGTGTTCGAATAACGAATAGGATTCTCAACCGTTGATGCACTAGCCTGATGACTGGGATGAGACCGAGCCGTATGAGATTCCGGATGAAGATGCTGTCAAGCCTGAGGGGTGGCTCGACAACGAACCAGAGAATATCCCTGACCCTGGTGTGTAAATTCCTCTTACGCCCGGGGCTACGTTCATCATAGAATCATCGTGCAGACTCTGAGAAGCCCGAGGAATGGGACGAGGAGGAGGATGGTGATTGGATCGCGCCAGCCGTCCGTAACCCCGTTTGTGACGAGGCTCCTGGATGTGGCGAATGGAAGCGGTATGTACTTTCTTCTCTTGTACCTTTCAAATCCCACCAAGGAACTGACTGTGACCCCTGCGTACGGTTTAGCCCCAAGAAGGCCAACCCCCAGTACAAAGGCAAATGGTACGCGCCCATGATCGACAACCCGGCATACATTGGCGAGTGGAAGCCCCGTAAGATTCCTAACCCTACCTACTTTGAGGACCTCGAACCTGTCAAACACCTTGAGAAAATTGTACGCGTAGCTTCTTGTAATGGCGCCGGTTCCCAGCTTATTTTAACAGGGCGGTGTTGGTATCGAACTCTGGACAATGACTGAAGACATCCTGTTCGACAACATCTATGTCGGTCACTCCATCGCAGACGCTGAATCGCTCCTTACTGAGACGTACTCGGTCAAACACGCCATCGAAGTCGCCAACGCAGAAGCAGCAGCCAAGGAAGCACTTGGCTTTGACGAGGACTCTGTTCCTGCGTTCTCCGAAGACCCCGTTGGTTTCGCGCGCGCCAAGGTTGGCTTGTTCTTGGATGACGCTCGTGAAGATCCCCTTCGGGCCGTGTTGAAGCACAAGGACACGGCGGCAGGATTAGTAGGTGTCATTGCAGTATTCTTTGGGATGTTGGGTGTTTTGCTTGGGTTGGTGAGCGCCGGATCAAAGCCTGTACCCAAAGTACGTGCTTCATTTTCGTCGTCCATCTGACTTGAGTTGACACTGCGTTGTAGCCCTCCAAGAAGACGGATGCTCCTACACCTGATGACACGAAGAAAGAAGACAAGACGCCCGTTGCGCCTGCGGGTGGGGAAAAGAAGGACGAGAGCACTGTCAAGAAGCGCAAGTAGTTGCGTTTCTCTTACCATCAAAAGCCTCGGCGTCGCGTGCATTGGTGTAATATCTTCGGCATTTGACGTAGGCATTTGGAGAGAGCGTGAGCGGTAAGTGGACGGGTGGAGACAACTAATTCAATGGATGGAGAACGGTGTCGGTGTCTCGACTCCGATTCCTCGACCCCGAGCTTCGAGCATCTTCCCCTGCGAGCGCACTTGGCAGTGGATGGACTGAATCAAAACCAGAACTCTCGTTTTTTGATGCACGTTTTTGTTTTCGTAGTTCTAAATTGTCGGGATTGGGTTGGGGAACGAAATATGTAAACGAATGTTCTCCGTTGACGTTGGTGGCCAGTGTGAGGAGTGACAAACTGGGGAGTATGAATATGCTATTGCGAACATGACTTGTCTTTCACCTGCACATCTCTACGCTTGTAACGACCCAATTCTAACGCCAATTTAGAGTCGCAAACAGAGAAAAGAGAAGGCAATCAAACCACGGAAATATCAGTATAACTTTCAGAAGAGTCTATGCTTGTCCTCCCACATCTACACACGTACCTCTACCAACTGCTATCTCCACCCCAGATCCATACTGCACTGCTGTTGACTCCGGAAGGTGCGTTGGTGTCATGTGCTTGTCAGATGGGCGGGTCGTCTGCGGCAGGGGGTAGTGGGCCGAGTATACACGGAGAGAACGACAGCTCGCAAGCAAGTTCGCTTGACTCGACCAAGTCTGCGTCGACGTTGTCTCGGAGATCTCAAAAGCCGGCCAACGTACACATTCAGACGCAGACAACAGAAGAACCCCGCCCCCGGTCGAAAGACGAGATTCGGATCGTGGCAGGGCTGAGCGCCGAGGTGTGGGTAGAGATGAGGGGAAGTGGGGAGGGAGGTGAAGAGGGAATGGTTGAGAGCGAGGTGAGTCGACTCGTTGCAGATCTGGCAACACGACACTGCAACTTGATTTAGTTGGGCCGCATATTCGTCCTCCCAGTCGAAGAGCCACGGAAGCAAGGCAATGAGGCAGCGGACGGACAAGATCCATTACTACTACTAGCACTGAATGGGACACTGGATGCTGGCTGGGACGTTATGAGTGCCAAAGTACGTCCATGAATCCTTCTCTGGCGCGTTCTTACAAACACTACGCGCCGTCAGGCTCACAAGCTGGCCGCCTTTCTCGCACCTTCTGTGAACAAGCACCGTGCTGCGATGCAGGCCCAAACGTTGGCTTCGTCCCCTGCGAGTCCCGTGAATGAGCGCTCTTATGGGGGAAAGAGCCGGACGAGGAGTACTGCAACATCACCTGGAAGGATTGGGCGTTAGTCTGTTGGGCGATTTGTTCGCGTTTTAGGCATAGTCGCTGTTCGGAGTTTTGGGTGTCAGTTGGGACATCTTCGTCGGTTGTCTGCACTCGGTCTCTTACATCCTTGACCGAACAGAGTGCGGTGCATATTTTGCATCTTCAGTCTTCGCGTTATGTCGCGACGGAGGAACATCCAAGGGGCGCGGGAAAAAATTTGCCAGTATGATGCCAGTAGCGACGTGTCTTTCAACTAAACGTCTACCTTCATCGCACACGACGGCGACGAGCATGTCTCGGTGGATGAGCGCAGCAGCGAGCGCATGTCTATCGCGTAGGCTCGCAATACCCAGAGTCTGTCGACGACAGCAAAGCGCAAGTGCGTTCGCGCAGCCTCAGCCGTCGCTCCCCCGTAGTCTGCGGCCAGACGCGTCGTCTTCCACCGCAGCCGTCGACCCGCACGCTCTGCTCGCAGCAGAGATGAAGCAACTGCGCAGTTCGCTGCTCAATCTTCTCGGTTCATCGCACCCCACTCTCTCCCAAATCGCAGCTTACTACTTCCAACATCCTTCAAAGCAACTTCGTCCTCTGCTCGTCCTCCTCTTCTCCCGCGCGACAAACGGTCTAAGCTCCCATTTTCCACTGAAAGCATGGGCCGCTGAGCACTCCAGACTAAGCAAGGAAGAGCTTGACGCGCCCTTGTCCCGCCCAGACGTACTCAATGATTTCAATCCCAGCATGCCAGACCACACCGCCTCATTTCACTCTCCGTTCGACTTGCGTCCTCCCCCTGCAAAAGAGTATCCTTCTCCGCCGCCCTCACTATCCCCTTCTTCAGTCCCGGCCCTCTCACATTCCCTCCTCCCAACCCAAATTCGTCTCGCTCAGATTGTCGAGATGATCCACGTAGCTTCTCTCCTACATGACGACGTTATCGACAAGTCTCCCCTCCGACGTAGCGCACCATCCGCACCTAGCGCATTTGGCAACAAGCTCGCAGTGCTTGGCGGCGATTTTTTACTTGGGAGAGCGAGTGCAGCATTGTCAAGACTAGGAGATTCGGAGGTGGTTGAGCTGATTGCAGGGGTTGTCGCCAACTTGGTAGAGGGTGAGATTTTGCAAATGCGGGGCGCAGAGTCATCGCCTTCGTCAAATACCTCGCCCTCACCTTCCTCGCCGTCAACATCCCCAACAGCCTCAGAAATTGATCTTTCCATCCTGCATGCACCACCATCCGCTACGACTAGTGACTACTCAGACCGCTGGAGTATTTACCTCAGAAAGACATACCTTAAGACTGCTTCACTCATGGCAAAGGGTGCTCGGGCTGCTGTTGTTCTCGGCGGTTGCAAGGAGGGTGAAGTGTGGAAGGAAGTCGCGTATGCATATGGAAGGAATCTGGGGATTGCGTTTCAGGTGAGTGCGCTTGTCGAGGCGATGCTCCCTTCTCTCACGTGCTCATGTCCCCCCCTCTGGCATGTACGGCACTGCATCCGTCCCTGTGTTCTCAATTGGTGCTCCAAAGCTTGTTGATGACATCCTAGATTTCTCATCCTCCACAGCGCTTGGTAAACCAGGCTCTGGGGCAGACCTACGTCTTGGGCTTGCAACTGGTCCGGTCTTGTATGCTGCTGAGGAGTATCCCGAGCTGGAGCCCATGATTGGAAGGGGTTTCAAAGGGGAAGGAGATGTCGAGAGGGTGAGTCATGGCTTCCGTGGTCTTCCCACCGTGATATTTAGTTCTTACTCTCTTGTCCGTGCATTTGATACACGCACAAACCATGATATAGGCCCTCACTTTGATATCCACCTCATCCGGCGTGGCACGTACACGTGAGCTTGCACGTGCGCATTCCGAGAAAGCACGAGAGGTGTTGGCGCTGCTTCCTGAGAGCGAGGCTAAGAAAGCACTAGAGGCGTTGACAGAAGGGGTGGTCAGGAGGGCATGGTAGGACTGGTTCATGGGATGGCAAAGTGGAAGGGGGAGGGGAAGGAAGAGGACCTGCAAAGAAGCTGCAAGGCGCACTTCTGGTATGCACAATGTCCCGCGCCGCATCGAACCCGTTGCCAGCACCCCCGCTCATCATTACACTATTTTTCTTCGTTCTCGCTGGTCGGTCATCCATAACTTATCACTGTGGTCGTTTCACTGCTCAGTCGCTAATCGATGGCGCCCACGATCTAGACCCTCGCCTGACCACGCATAGAGATGGACAACCTGATTTGCACTACTTACGATGCACATTCACGTCTCTAGTTTCACGCTCTATTCGTCATGGGATTTATATTGTGCGCAACTGACCATGAACCCGCATTTCCTCGCCTTTGGCTCACCAAATTCCTTCTGCGAACACTAGTGAGGTTCAGAGTACTCTTTACCTCTCTTCACTGTTTTGACCCGGAAGGTGCGAACAGTGTTCCAGCCTTGACTAATATTTTCGCCTCGTAGGTCGAGCTCAAAAATTATAAGAAGCGCTCATCACCCACTGTCCCGGACTAAGCGGTTTTACGCGGTGAGTATCTGGTTCCTGTCGGTCGCCGCTGGTGCGGTCTCTATGCTAGCGCCGCTGCTTCCAAGATAGGGCTTGCAGCTTTCTATAGGCATCTGGCCCGGCGCTGGGATCAAGTTGCGACGCTCTTTGCGCCTGCATCTTCGGCTGATTAATCGTCGACTTAAAGGGGTGTCAATGACTGTCCACAATCCACCATCCCCCCCATGGCATCGTGAAGTAATTTTTTCCCCTACAACACTCACGAGAAAAGAAGAAAAAATACTCACAAACCCTCCAGGTGTTGATCATGTCGCGTTTGTACCACCATCGCGATCAAACCGCCCGCGTTTAGGTATATGGGGGAGGCGCCTTGCACGCACCCGAACAAGGCTCTGATATAGAGATATTGAACACGAGGAGAGTAAGTTTCGCATCAAGGGAAATGTAGCGGGAATGAGAGCATGGTGACTATGGGTCTGAGGCACTGCGCTCCGTTCACGCAATCATCAATCACTCACCCCTGTATTAGGAGAGGGTGTCTCTGCAGGTCAAGCCGAAGTTAGCATCTATGCAGCACTTGTTGCAGAAACCTCAATTCAAGTCCACCGCTCTAACGAGATGCGTGCGCATCTTCTACCGCTCGCATCCAGCCTGCCTGTGGACGCTGTCTGCGAGATTATCGGCCGGTATGTTGATGTTGAGCATTGTGCATCTTTCACGGCAATGCTGGTTTCACGGCGGTGGAACGAAGCAGTTGGCATCTACGCTGCTGCGTGGAGAAATATTTGGATCAAGCCTCCAGAAATCTGTAAGAGCGGCATTCAAGATGACAAGTGAAACTTCGTGCGCGAGTTCAGGAAAGCAGGAGGTTCCACTTTGAACGTCCGGAGTCGACCTGTACAAATCCAGGTCTCTTGGACCGTTCGTAACATTTGATCCGCTAAGCGACTTGCAGAAGACGTCACTGTAGCGTAAATTCACCAGCGCCTACAAGGCGAATAACAACTGGAGGGTGTTGTCCATCTACCACCTATACCTATGTGGAGTTACCAAAGCTGCAAGAGCTAGGTTTTCGCTCGAAAACCCAATCCCAAACGGAAGCTGGCTCCTCCCACATCTTCCAAATGTGCACCGTGTCGTTTATTTGGGCTTGCGCATACCGTGCAGCGCCAGTCTCAACTGCAATGCGTTCCGCAGTATAACGATTGGGCGATGCGTGTACGGCAGCGTAGCCAATATCACCGCGTTGATGCACTGCGTGCCTGCGCTGGAATCCCTGGGCATCGTGGATCTGATTGTTTCTGCGTTGCGGAGGGGTCCTGTGCAAGGGCTCTGTTTGCAGCGACATCGATGACGCTGCCGAGCCTCAAGCAGCTCAAAGTCTGCAACCAAAATGACGATTCGACGTATCGGCAACCCATGTTCCGACCTACGCTCAGAGAACTCGTCGTTTCATGCGAGTCGGTGGGATGTTGCGGCGATGTTCTCTGTTCCGACGCTGGCGCGACTAGTGCTGCTGGGCTGTGATGTGCAACACATGGATGTCATATGGGAGCTTGCCTATAACCGGAGGCAGGTTGATGCAGGACTCGGTCCTGGGAAGATGTTAGCAGACGATGAGAATGTTTCGCTTCCTCCACATCTATGGATCGCGCGATGTCGTTGGGATCGCGGACAACATCGCGGAGTGGATGCCTCCTGGCTGACTGGCAGCGGACAGTTGGCGTTCTCTGACAAGCCTATGGTATGCTCGGATTGGACCATTAGGGAACAAGTTTATGGTTCTGTCCGTCTTGCTAGTTGGCTGGCTTGCGCGTGTGCTAGTTGATCGGATTCTGCCTAGGTCGTGTGCAGTATATGGCAGAGTCCTCGTTGAATACGTGTCCGGTCCCGTTCCTGTGCGCTTCTTACCCAGTCTAGCGTTTCTTTCCGACATCCATGTTCTCCTCGTCGTGCCCACAAACTGTCCTGCCAATAGCGCAAGATTTGAACACCAATCTACTGACTAGTATAACTTGCTTGCTCCATCCCTCACAGATTCCTCCAGTTGAACTAGTACTTCCCACCGAAGAAAACTCCGCCAGGCAGGTAGAGGCAGTCCTAAGCGTCGATACCGATTCACTACAACTGGACAACATCGCACCACCGTCTCCCCTTGCAGGGAATTTGCCCATCGACATCATCCACGAGGTCCTCGAGCGATGGATTGCAATCGACCAAAACGTATCGTGGACAGCCCTGCGCATCTCCAGGCGCTGGTCCCAAGCTGTCACATGCTATTCCCCAATTTGGAGACGAATCTGTCTGAATCCTGTCGGTTTGTCGGTGGAAGAGTGCAGGAGTAGAGTGGCAGAGAATGTCCGATACGCGAGCAATTCTCCATTGGATATACATATCCGGTGGTATGGAAACCTCAGCCTCCGGTCAAAGCGCCTCGAGGACAAAGCACACCTTTACGACAAGGCAATGCGCGCCGGCATATGGGAAGCTCGTAAAGCTAGTAGCACGTGGAAGAGTTTATCGCTCCATGTCTGCTCCACCCACCAGATTGATGAACTGCTAGAAGCATTTCGTCTTCGGCGTCGAACCAACGAGCAGGGCTTAGCAGGGTTGCAAAGCTTGCGAATTGTAGCCGACGAAGAGAGCCCATTCTACGAGGTGATGGGTTGGGCTAACTTGCCCAAAGCGTGGTTTTTACAAGAGACCCCCAATCTACGATCGTTGATCTGCCTTGGATTTCGCTTTCGCAGCGGTGCTGATGAAAAGCTGCCGTCGTTCTTCAGTGCCCTTCGGACCCTGACACTTGGGCGATGCACTTTCATCAGGGTCACGGAACTGAGGAACATGATGGAGACCTGCACCATGCTAGAAGAACTGACCTTGGTCGACATAAGCTGGAGTATGGATCTCGCTAATCCCGACCAAGGGACGACGCTAACCCATTCGTCACTACGACAACTCAGAATCTTCTGTGCATCGAGGCTTGAACCCTCGACGATAGTCGCGATGAATGAGATGCGACTAACACTTCCAAGCCTGCAACGACTGCAAGTGTGCAGGCCGGTGATACGCAAAGTAGAAAATTGCTGGTGCGGGAAAGGCGAGCAGCGGGAAGGCGACGAAGATGGGACCGCGCTGTTGAAATTCGTCGAGCGGTTGAACACGTCCCTCGTGGACCTGCACATCGCTGGGCTGATCATGAGAGACAGTCAGCTCCAGCAGCTATTACGGCTCGTTCCTCATTTACGGAGGTTGACTGCCTCGTTCTCTGCGAGCCTTCTCCTACGCCTTGCAGTAACCAAAGCAGGTGTCATGCTCTGTCCCAGGCTGCAAAACTTGACAGCGGTGGGGTGTCACGAGGAACACGTCGCGAGTCTTGGTGTGGTTGCACAGACTCGCATGGGGAAGGAATTGAGCTGTCGAAGAACAGACGAACCGGGAGATGTTTTGAGGAATTTGCGCGTTCAAGGCTGCCCAAAGACGAGGGAGCAAGTGGAGGAGATGGGCAAGAGGATGGCGAAGGGCGTCGTCTCGTACAGCGACGAAGACGAGGGCACGTACAATTTACCGCCATAGCAGGTAGTAGCTGTGTGTGTGTGAAAGCAGTGATCGGGGTCTTTGACGAGGTCAACTCATTGCGATCACCAGCAGAATCAGTCTCCTTCATCCTCGACGACAATGAGAACGTCCACGGTGGTATCATTGCTCTTTGCAGCCCTCGTATCCGGCCACGGTGGCCACGAAGAAGCAGAAGAGAACGCGAAGCTCGCTGGGGCGGATTATGCCATCCGTCATGTATGCTCGTGTTCCAGTTTCAGAAAGGAGGTGCTGATGTTTCTTCGCCCACAGATGGCTTCTGAACACCACATGTAATGCTTTTCGTGGTCCTCGCGGCGTGTCTGACGCAAGTCCCCAATCACAGAGACTCGTTTGACCTCGAAAGCTTCTTCCAGTTGCACGACCTGAACCGGTAGAAGGATTCGATTGTCCCTCTGCCTCATTTGTGCTGAAGCGAGTTGTAGAGATGGTGTATGGGACCGCGAAGAAATAGAGGCCATTTACGGTGTTCACCACGTCTACTCACAGAAAAAGTCCAAGGTAAATTCGCTGCCCCGTTCTCTTTTCCCTCCGACTGACCTTTGCCAATTCTAGGGCGATATCGAACATCAAAAGAAGGCAGACTATGTCGTAGATACCGTTCTCAAGATCCTGGATAAGAATGCAGACGGAAAAGTCACTCCCGAGGAGTTCGATGCAGCAGGCTTCAAGGGTCTACCGTCTTTTGACGACATTGGCGCCGAAGGACACCATTATGACGTCGAGAGCGGTATGTACCTTGGTCCCCTTCAGTCAGTCCGTGAATTGATGCACACTGCTTCCGTCAGAGTTCTTCCTTCATCACGAAGGTAAGTATTGTGCCCGTCGTATCGCACTATAGACGCCATCTTCCTCGACCAACATTCAAATCACATCCTGCCAGAACAATACCACAACACACCAGAGACTCAAACCGACGAATCATATGTCCACCCCGAAGACATCGAGCACTTTTCCCATCACGAAGTAGTCGAGCTCCAAGAAGCTGAGCGCGAAGCAAAATACCAAGGCATCACTGTCGAAGAAGCCCTTCATGCACATGACGAGCCTGTTCGTACTCCACCTCGCGAAGAGCCGGTGCTCAAGAACCAGGCGGAAGGAGAACCGGTCGTCGCAGATTCGGCTCCTCGGCCCAAGATCACGCGCGGCGCTCCACCAGAGAAGCAGGATCCTTCGTTAAAATACAAGGATATTGCAAAAGAGCGCGATAGCCAGGCAGAATGGGGAACGGGTGAACAAGGGTATAAGCAGCCCAAGTCACCTGCTGAGAGAATGAGGTCAGCCAAGCTTCTCTGTTCAGTCGCCGACCTCCCACTAACTCATCCCCTCCACAGAAAGAACCTACCATACAAGGTACGTATACTTTCATGGGACATGGAGAGAGTGACCGGAACGCTAACGGGCAGGAACGCATGCAGTATAAATTCCGTCGCAGTTGGGGAGACTTCTAATGGTATTCATTTGTCAACTATTTCATATCGGTGGTCTTGTGCTTGGCTTATCATCTGGAGTTACCTGCATCTCTATATCCGGTTGCTTAACGCTCACTCGCAACTCACAATCACTTGTGCATCATAAGCGGCACGAGAGAATACACTATGTGCAGAGATGGGAAAAAAAGACAACAGGTGACCTATAGATACGAGAAGAGTGGTCCAGAGAAGAGATAGTGGGCCATAGACTCCGCAATCATCAGCGACCATCAAACATATCATCCAGTATGCCTTGTTCCACAGCCTCCCAATCGATGTTGCCTGCGCTGGCATATACGCTCTCGTATGAAGAGATGCTAACGTGAGAGAAGAAGGGTATCAGGTCGCGGATCGAGTCAATCTGGCGCAACGCATTTAACATGGGTCGGCGCATCGCGCGCGGGTCGCTGGCCGAGGGAAAGGTGACCGATGCAGCTGATGGATAGATAGCCTCACTTCTCCCCCGTGTGCGTTCCTGCAGAGATTATGAGACGCTGTTGCAATAGGAACCGAAACACATACTTTGGCATCCGGAACAGGCAGACTGCCGACAATCTCAGCTAGCTGGTCGAACATGGCATCAGGCGTCCAGTCATCGGGGCGGTACACCGCGTCCACTGTGTCAGTGACGAATATCCATTGGTGGCTAAAAAAGCGTCAGCCCGCTAGCATAAGATGTACTTAGGCAAGGCGCACATTTGGAACTCCTCAGTTTGCAAGGTGAGGAGTAAGTCGAGACATTTGCTAGCGGAAAGAATCAAGAGTAGATCTTCGGATTCATCTGCAGGTACAGCTGTTATGATTTGCTCAAAGATACGATACTGTGGGTTCGGTGTCACACCTGTGTTCGCGTCCGTCAAGATGAGACTTACCAGCTCGGTGAGAATGACAGGCCAAAAGCTTGTTAAGTTATGAGCGGATAATCGGCATAGGAGCACGCGAATGCAAAGGTAAACCTCGCTCTGTACGATGGGAGAAGAGACATTGCGCAGGACATCGACCAGTTTCTCCTGTATAGTCGGAAGCTGGGCCAAAAAGTGATTCTTCTCTCCGCTGAAAATGACGAGCGAGAGTCGTCGCAAATGGAGCGACCGGACGAGCATCTCATTTTCTCTGTTCGTGAATATATTTGTGGAAGGGCCAGTGGCAATACGACCTGAGATGACGATGAGAATGTCTACATCACAATTCAGACAAACACACCTAAGAGGTCATTCAATGAAGTCTTATCAGAGTCGAATAGGGCTTTGATTACCGGCTTCCACTTAGTTGCCACAGTAGAGTTGGAGTTGAACACTTGGTTGTCGTATAAAATATCGAGCACAGGTGCTCGCCAGACCTTGAGGGCTGGGGGAATTCTAGTCATCCCTTTGATTATTTCAACAACCATTCGGTCCAGATCCAGCGGTCTACCGGACGTCAATCATGTCGTGGTGAACAAAATGCAAACGGCGTCTTACTTGGACTTGGACTTCAACCCAGGCGTGACCACATAATATATGATGTTGCTGCAAGCACCCGCTACCCTGTCATTATCTGTGAGGAATTTGCGCAAATTTGGAAGTGCAGTGGTGGCAATGAAGTTAGTAACCTGTTCATGCATCAGTGCATTAGTGACAGAAGTATATGTAACACTTGGCACTCACTTGAGCAGGTAGCTCGCTTCCCCACGAAGGTTTGGCACTGTCTTGCAGAGATAGCGAGCTCGAGTTTTCCTTCTCATCCAACTTCAAATCGGTAACTACAAGGACATATCAAGATGAATGGGCAGCTACCTTACGATAAACTCACCTCCACGGGGAGCAGGGGAAGATCTACCATTGATCAGGGATTCCTTTGCAGTACGCCTGATCCAACTAGAAGGCTCCGAGGACCGCCCAACGAATGTGACACAGGCATCTAGGAGTTTTCCAAACGTCTCTTGGAGATCTCTTTTAATGCGCTTATCATCCATAGCTGTAGTCTGTGTGACTTTGTCACCCAGTACACAAACACATCTTGAAAAGGAATGTGAGATGAGGAATGAATGTCAGGGGATAAACCTACCTGAGGGTCAGATAAACCTGCACACGGAATTCGCGGACGTTAGAAACGACATCTTTCGCGAGCTGCATGAAACGACCCCAAACTTGAAGGGCAAGGGGTCCCTCCAAGCGAGACAGGTAATTCTCGAGAAACTTGAACAGTGCACTCTCACTCCTGCAACGGTTGTCAGCACCAACATCATCATCTCAGACCCCACCTACAGATCACTATCGACGTGTTTCCTACTTCGTTCTGATCCGCTCGATGATCTGATCGCTATGCTTTCGCATATCATATGGACAGCGGAATGAGCACTCGCGATGAGAACGTCGACTAGCTCAAATGCCGCATTTTCAGCTTGAATAGGATCATGGGAGTGAAGTGCAAGATCGCGCTCCCAGCAACTGATTACAGACTCCAACACTTCTGTTGGATATGCGCGGAACAGGTGTTCCAAGGCTCTACGACAGCGACTTCGGGTGCGACTGTAAATCATCGCCAGAGAATCTTCTTCTGGCCGTCTAGAGCTAGGACTTGTCCAGACAAAGTTGACCCATATGGCAAACAAGACACGAATGCCGTCATGAAGCGAGCGAAATCCAGGAGATCGGACCTGCGCCAGTCAGTGGCTGCTATGTTTGCGAAGAAAAGGTCTTACCACGAGTTGATCGTCCATTTGAGCCCCAGCGGTATCGGGGTTGAAAACGTTGGAGACGTAGCCTAGAATCCCACCGCTTTCATTCCCAGATTTTTCTTGCGTCGGAGTATCTTCATCTTGCTGACCCGCCTCAGCAAGATTCGCCAACCCTAGTATAAGTAAGCGCTCTTGTGCATTGAGCAACATGGTGAATTCGGCATCGCTGGCGATCCCTGTGACGGTAGAGCTCGTCCGACTGGCCCGGAGTACATCGGTGAGGAGTAGCCGAAGGTGTCGACCAAGGCAGTCGGCTATTGGAGATACTATCCCCTGAAGTGCTGGCTGGAATTGTGGGATGGCCATAAATATAAAGTCCAACCAGTGTTGCAATACAGGTCGGTTGTGGGCCAGGGTCACTCCATCCATGAGCGTTTGAGTTAAGAGGGAGTTGACGAAGTAAGCCTTCATTCCAGAGCCTTGGGAACCTTCCGAGCTGCTGTGCTCTTCGGCTTGAGCATTTGCTTGATCTACATGAGCAGTGGATGCAGAAATGGCAGAGTGCAGGATGCGCAGTAACTTGTTCTGCAAGTCAAGGCGACGTAAGTGCACGCAAAAGTAGAGTTTGGCTATAATGGTCGGCTCCAGTATTTCAAGTGCTAGGTGATCGATCTCGCCTCTTGCAACAATCGCTTGCAATAGATCCACAGCTACTGATTGAATTTTGGTGTTCATGGGCTCCATAACCGACATTCGATCATCATTTGGCTCTGACTGGAGGAAGCTGAGGGGAATGTAAAAAACAAAGGGAGGGACTTGGATAGGCCAAAAGGCATACCGGGAGAGAAGTTCAAGTAATACGTCCATAAAACTGGACTTGGGATCCATGGATGCTAGATAGGCCTCAATCGTTATCTCATCACAAAGAAAGCGTAAAACTTACCTGATTCAAATCTCTGAATGAGGGCTTGATAGTGCGTATGTTTGAGCGGCGTGGTCCGCGCGATCCTCGCAAAACCTTGACCACCAAATTGGACGATAGACAGCAAAATTTCAAGGACATGATGAACATAACGTTGATCAAAGCTTTGTTCATACACATATCCCCTAATTTCTTTCCCTCTTATCTTCGTCAACCGGGGTTTTCGGCGAATCGTTGGATCGAGAAGATCATACAGAATTGGCTCCAGGATCCTGATGGGTGAAGTCAATCCCGATTTGTTGTGATATTGAGATCAGTTCATGGTTACTTACCGGATATGTGACTTCAAGCTGCATCGCATCCAAGTTTCACCCGCTCGACGTAAGCTAGGATCGTCGTGTTTGAGAGTTTCCAAGACAATCATCATAGGTACTTTCAGGCGGAAACCGGGAAGCATCTCATCTTCTGTTTGCCATGATAAACAAAAACTTTTTTGTCATACGTAGGAAATGCACTCACCTGTCAATCTCCATAGTACCCCGAACGCCTCGAATGCTTCGTGAACATGGAGGGTTTCGGAAGAGCACATGCTCTGCGCGATAATGGATTCAACATAATGGCGTCCGGTGATTGCTTCCAGTGTCCACACTAAGTTGACCGCGCGAACATGAAAAACCGCGTAATCCCGGTGAAGGAACCTGAATAGCTACGGGACCAGATGAAAATGGATTGTGAGAGAACAAGGCAAAGAGCCGCACCTTTTTCACTATCCGGCTGACAACAGGCTGCTTGTTGATATACAACCGAGCGGTCAACCTTGCGGACATGTGAAGGGATACGATGACAGTGACACAACGATCCACCAAAGAAAAATCAATCCTCTGAAAGATGTTAGAGATGCGGCGCATGGGATAACGTTGGGCTGCGTACTTCTGTGTCCAGGCAGTCAAGCATATCGGAGAGCCACGTTGATGGTACCCTCGAAATTTCAGGGGTTACTTCAGATCCACCGTCCACAAGCTCAACGAGCCTTGAAAGGAGCGATAAGATGTGTGAATAGGACGACATGAGATGTACGTCGAAAACTTGCTGCCGAACAATGCGTTTCGCGCAAATCTGACTTAACTCAAACGAATGTTCCAGGACTGTTACCAAAGGAACCGCAGAATGGCACTCGGAAACTGAAGGAGGTGGATCGAGGCCGTAGAATATTGAAGCGAACGCAAGGGAGCTGCACCATGTCGCATATTCCTCATTAAGCTTCGGGCGTTCTTGTAAAGCTTCTGGCATTATGCTTCGCAAGATTTCCTCAAGGAGAACAAAGCATTCCCCAAGAGATGAAGAATTGGACCGAGATGGGTCTTCTTTTACATGAACCTGCTTTACCTGATTAGCTTGGGCTGGGACAAAAATTATGTTTCCTCACGAGTAGCTTCTCGCATAGCGCCGCGAAAACTACAGGTAAGTGAATGCTCTTGACTTCGTCATCACGCACCGGGAGTGTACGCAGAATGAATAACGTTAGGTCAAGAGCCTGGAACGAATCAAAACCGTGCAGTGAGCATGGTTTCTGTACGCACCTCTGATTGGGAGCAATCTGAATTGATGGCAGTCATTATCTCCTTTAGCAATTGCTTCCAGATGATGCTTGGTTCCGCGGCTTCTACCAGAGTACTTGCGGTCATAGTGATCTGATGAGATTATTAGTGGACAAGGGGTAAGAAGTACAAGGCGCAGTACATCTTCGTTCGCTTCCGACTGTATGTGCATGCGAATTGCCTTGAGCGCATCATAAATCAGGGCTTCCGTTAAAGGAGATCCTATCTCCCACTTGTCCAGCAGAGAAATGAACACTTTGAACGGTCGCGATTCAGAATACTCTCCAGATGGTGTAAACATCTCGTTCTGAGCAGTTCAACCATATGAACATGTGAAAAGAAAAGGTAAACATTACCCACTTTCAGGGTGGAGCTCAGCAACTGCAACGCATGCTGTTTGAAGTACGCGGATTGCGCCGTACTCTTCTCATCGGGACCCAGTAACCATGTGTATAATCGCCTGTTCAGGGAGAGATCGCGTCTCAATACAACACCAGTGGCAGCTTTCATGAGAATTGCGGAGTCCTCTGGTTGTGCGCGTTCGACAGCAGCGCTGTCGATGCGCATCGACTGCAACAACATATCAAGTGCACTCCTTCGTACCAGCAAGTTGTCGTCTTCCAGTGCTGCGGCAAATGCCCGAATCATGAGACCAATATCCCGTCCGACTATGTGCGTAATGTCTAGGACAGGGCTGAGCTACAGGCTTAGAATTAAAATATTTGACTTCACCTTCGTCAGCATGTAACCGGGGAAGACGCCGTGACAGAAAGTTAAGAGCGGTGCCTCGAGCGGAGGGCATCGTGATCATAACGAGCCAGACGTTTTGCATGAAAAATACAGGCGTCACAGTGCCCGATAAACGGTCGAGAAGACCTAGGACCTGATTGCGATGTAGCGAATTTGGGGGATATCGGTACGGTGAACAAGCTGACCTTGTCGAAGGCTTCACTAGTCTCTTCCTCGAGCCCAGGAAGTAGTGCAAGTATGAATGACTTCATCACAGGGCGTAGGGCATATTGTAATGGCAGGTAGTGAGTGTCATAAATGTTGATTAGAGTTGGCTAGAGAACTATTCAGTTTTGACCGCATACTTGAACGTCGCATACCTTCACTGATGTTGACGCGTACTCAAAAAATGGGAATAGCCCAGACGACCATAATGGAAGGTCACGCCTCAAGCCTTCGGTCTAGCATCTTGCCATCAGTATGCGAGCTTCATACCATGACAAACTTCTCACCCCAAGCACCGACAAAATATGTATGTAAACGTCAAGAGCTCTCTGATGAACGCCAGTTGGTAACGCAGGGTTCAAGCATTGGGCAAGGCGTTTGGCGACGATCAACTTATGAGGGATTTCCTTGAACTGTAGATAAGACTGGAAAGTCTGTAGGAGAAAAACAAGTCATCTAAACGGACCGAATCAGTTATAGATGCACGCTACCTTCAACAGCTGCTTCAGAAATGCAATACAATCCGCCCATTCGTGCACATTATCAAATGCGTTCAGACACTTTTCGACCTGCTGCGTATATTTCTTGTACTTGGGATCGGACGAGAATAGCTGCTGAGCTGCTACTGTGTAGCTTCGTTTCGAACGGTTCGGAATAGGTGTCCAACACGGGTACTTACCTCGTTCTTCCGTTTTCGTAGAGCCCGGCGCGGATCCCTTACCGTCAACTCCTGACTTGCCATCGACATCTCTTGCAGCTGGCCCCCTTCCAGCCATCGTTTCCTTGGATTTCGACAAAGACAGTCGTACTGCCAGCTACGTCGATAGTCGAGTATCCAGTTAGTGAATAGTTTGGGGCTGCGTAATAGGACTGGTCGTATTTAGCAACCTGCGAGTCTCTTACGCGCGCGCAGGCATATACCGAATCTGGTATCTCTGACCACAAACGTGGCTTCCCGATAGCCCTAACTTCAACGCGCTTGCTTGGATGCAAGCAAGATATACAGTATATATATGTATGAATACGAGTACAAATGCAGGTATGAAGTTGTAGCGAAGGTGAGTTGAGTGCTCATGATTTCGTGGGATGACTGAGTGGTTCGGGTACAACAGCGTCGGAATCATGTCCAGCCTCCGAACCTGGACCGGCCACGAGATTCCGCATCTTGGATGGGGCCTTGACAGAATGTAGCTCTGGAACGATTGAACCAGAACGAGAGGATCCCGCCGATATCCCTGCTGAGGCACGGTGACCTTTGGCCTTCCCAACTTTCCCTGGCATCGGAGCTGATATCGATGTCACAGCTTTTGGTAATGGGAGCTTTTCTCCATCCGCGAGCTTGGCAGCTGCTGCTGCAGAGGCGGCGGTTGCAAATTCAGACTCCTTGTCGCCAACCCACGAGCGTGCAAACCAGCGGCCGCCGGCTATACCTCTGATTTCACGGTTCGCCATTCGCCACCGACGTACTTTGGTGCCACTACGATCGAGTGGTTGTACTGGTGCAAAACCGGTGCCAATTTTGGGAGGTGGTTGTACCGGGAACGGTTTGGAAGGAAGGGGATACACTGGGAGCGGTGCGCTATCTACCGCTCCTTCGGTTGCAGCTGGCGGTGGATGTTCACCTTCCTCGGGTTCGGGTGAAGCACCACCCTCGTGGACTGCCTCGTGAGGGAAGGGCGACGAAGGTGCAGTAATGGTGTGCGCTAAACCGTGGATAAGAATAAATCGAAGCAAACCGTTCATATTACTCACTTTCACTCATCCCATCATCTACAGGAGGAATAGTCAATGTCTTCGTGCCTCTGCATACCAAAGGTGTGAGCAATGCGTATTGAACGAGTTAATACGTGGGCATACTTGGTCGCCGCCTTGCCTTTTGGTTTGGCAGCTGTGGGTGCTTTGCGAGGTGCTGCTTTCTTCTTGGGAGGCGGCTTTTCAGGTGTAGCGACTGCACCGGCACTCTGTCCCTCCAGGTTCTCTCCAAGCTCCTGAGGTTCCGCAACTAATTCAATATCATCAGTCTTCCGATATTTTATAAACCATTTATGTGTCCGAGTAACTCACCGTGAGCTTTCTTGTCCCCATCTTTGTCTTGTTTTTCGGTTTTGCGCGGGCGCGGCTTTTTGGCAGGTGCTTTACGTTTCGTTGCTGTCGATGCACTGGCGAGGGGACCTGATGCAGACATTTGTACGTCGTCATCGTCATCAATTAGCTGGTCTTCTTCGTCTTCCTCCTCGACGTCCTCGTCGCTTCGAGCATGCGACTGAGGGATTGGCACTGGCACGTTCTTACGGGAGGCAGTGGACACGCTTGGAGGGGATGATTTCATTTTTCCCTTCTTGTCGCCGACCAGAAGCTTTACTCTGAACTTTGACGTTCGCGAGGGCGGTGGAGTGTTCTCTTCCCTGAGAGTAGAGATCTGTGGAGCATCCATGTCAACGTCTTCGTCCATGGTGGACATTTGGGTGACTGAGATCGTGGTAGTCGTAAGTTTGCTCCACTTGTTGTATGCGAAGAGCAAGTTGGTGAGCACCAACTGTACTCACGATATCGTAGGTCAGCTACCAAGGAGACCGGGAAACTTGGCTTAATGAGAGTCGACTTCGGCGCACTACACTTCAGATATGTTTTTCCTCCAATGCGACCGCCTTGTTCGACTTCGTGCTCGACGCTGTGCTCGGAGTTGTTTCGCTAGAGTTTCCCAGTCACTGCACATAGGACATGTTGATACACTCAAGTTAAGCCGTGTGCTTAGTCAGCTGGAAAACGCCGACTTCCTCCGCCCACCGAGTCTCTACAAAACACACGCCAGAATCCAACACGGTATGATTGTTGCTTGCTCTCTCTTGTTCATCGGAAAGTCCTCACAATAAACGTACAGAATTCGCGGCTGCTCTTTTCTCCCAAAAAAGTTTTGTTGGGCTTGTCATGATCTCGTCCACCGTAAATGTGCGTGACAGGTTGTCTGAACAACGAGCAGCGGTTCGCGTCCTTGTGTCTGACCTGTGATGCAATGTTCATAGGTCGTTCGCTACTCCGCGCTTTTAGGGGGGATTTTCTACGGCATTTACCACCGTCGTTCACTGCAAAAGGCGCATGACCTAGAAAAGGAGCATCACGCAATACATTACAGAGAACAACTTATCCTCCAAGCGAAGGACGCATGGCGTCAGAAACAGGAAAGCTCTAAGGGTGACGGTTGTGAGTCCTTTTCTTCCCTCCTTTACTTTACTACCAAGCATGCACATTACCGTACAACCTTGACAGCGACTGGAACAGGTTACTTCCTCATTCACTCCATTTTCTTACTTCCGTTACAAAGAACTATTACTGATTGTGATTTATTCTTGCAGTGGTCACAGATCCCGAGGATCCCCAGTTCGATTTGGAGAAGCTTGTCGCCAAGTGGGAAAAAGAGGCATCATAGGGTATCATCGGCTTCATTTCCTCTGCCATATACCTTGCTAGAGAACATGTCCACGGTCGAGTGCTCCCAGCGTAAGAATCATTAAACAGCTTTTGAACCCGGCGGTGCCCAAGATTCTCGTTTCCGAGGGAATTGGTTTAGATCCAGCAATGCCTACAAGGTTGCATGTCTTTGTATCTGCCAGCCCCGTTTACCGTCGAGTGCGTACAAGACATTAGAATCATTCGATACTTTTTTGAGCCGTTGGATACGAGTGACTTGAGCTTTTTCATGAGCGTTCCTTTTGAGGACGGTCAAGCGTTCGACGCGAACGCGTTCATTCAGCCTTAGAGCGTCTATCCAACATCCATCATTCACTAACGTTTCACACCTCCCATAACACCCCATTTGACACGTTTAACACGCGACGATGAAACCGACAGTGCAAGACGACGACATGGAAGATGATCTTGCCGCAGAGGAAGAGAACAAATTGATCAATGAGGTTTGTTGTGCATGCGCGGTCCTTGTATCGCACAACTTCGAGCGAAAAATCTCTGACTACTCGCATTTGCAGGAATACAAAACATGGTTTGGCCTATCCTCTTGTCGCGTTGGACTCACCAGTCATCGTTGTGGCTCTATCCTGTAGGAAGAAGAATGCGCCGTACCTGTATGATATGGTCATAACGCACGCCCTGGATTGGCCGAGCTTGACATGCCAGTGGTTTCCGGACAAGGAGTCGTACGTATCGTTCCATTTGTCGGGGATTAAGGTCTTTAATTCGGTTCTCGATTCAAATCTGTTTCTAGCCCTCCAAACAAGCCCTACACTGTCCACCGTCTACTTCTCGGTACACATACCTCTGGTCAAGCACAAGACTACCTACAAATTGCCTCCGTCCAGATACCGAAGCGCGAAGGCCCATCAGCGGACAAACTCGATCGTGGAGACTACGACGACGAACGTGGCGAACTGGGTGGCCACACCATCCCACCTCAGCCTCGCATCCAAATTATACAAAAAATAAACCATGCGGGCGAGGTCAACCGTGCGCGATATATGCCTCAGAACCCTGATTTAATCGCAACGAAGGCAATATCGGGAGAGGTTCTGATTTTTGATAGGACAAAACATTCAAGTGAGCCAGAGCGAGGTGGCGTATGCAAGCCTGATATCAGACTTGTCGGTCAGACGAAGGAAGGGTATGTCACATCCATAATCACATCTGGACATGTTTCGAGTCTCGTAGATTTGGTCTAGCATGGAACCCTGTCAAGGCCGGACAAATACTTGGTGCATCGGAGGATATGACGGTTTGTCACTGGTAGGTTGCTGCATTATGGGCTAGAGTCGGTCCAATTATTTTTTTGTTAGGGATATCAACGCTTACACGAAGGCAAAGAATACCATGGAACCAACCGTCGTTTTCAGAGGCCATACGTCTGTTGTTGGAGTAAGTCACCAGCAAATCGAAAAGCTTCGATACATGACTTTTTGACGCAAATACAGGATGTAGACTGGCACCCTACAAAAGAAAATGTTTTCGCGAGTGTGGGTGATGACAAGAAGCTGCTCCTGTTTGTTTCAGTCTTTGTCTTCTCATCCCTGAGTCAGTAACTAGTCAATGCACAGGTGGGACACACGAGCCCCGACAGAAGCAACCACAAAAGTTCAAGCTCACGACCGAGAAATCCTGTCTTGCGCATTCAACCCTGCATGCGAGTATCTCATTATCACTGGTAGTGCCGACAAGGTATATTAGTAGCGAGCACGCGTCATGTAGGCACTGATAGCGATTCCCTTGTAGACCATCGTTCTTCATGACATCAGAGCAGCGACGAAGAAACTCCACACATTCGAATCTCACACAGACGAAGTATTGCATCTTGCATGGTCCCCGCACATAGCCTCGGTCTTTGCTTCTGCATCTAGCGATAGACGCGTAAATATTTGGGATCTCAACCAGATTGGTGTGGAACAAACTCCAGATGATCAGGAAGATGGGCCACCAGAACTCATGTTCATACATGGAGGTAAGTATCATTCGATCTTATCCAACTATCCTGGACAATGTATCCGGTCCCTAGGACACACAGCACGTCCTTCTGATTTCTGCTGGGCACCTGGCGAAGGCGAAAGCTGGACAGCGGCTACAACGTCGGAGGATAACATTGTCATGATCTGGCAACCCACCATGCGCATCTGGGCAGGTGACGAAGTCAAAATTGACGAGAAAGAGCTCGAGGGCGACGCCATGGAAGGCGTTGAGAACACGCATGAGGCTGAGGCGTCGCACACCGCGACAAGCACTAAGAACGTTGGTGGCAGTGGGGCGGTGAGTATACGGAGCCAGAGTATGAGCATTAGCGCGAGCGCGAGTATTTCAGGGGCAGACGTCGAAGATGACGACGGTTAAAGGGATACATGCGTTATCCTACGCACGATATGCAAAATGAACGACAGATCCGATCGAAATGTACAGCGATGTTGTCACTTTTGAAGGTGAACGGAGGCACGGTATATGGAGTATAGAAATTATGATGGCCGTGCCACCGGGTCGGTCTCATAGAAATAAGAGTTTCGCCACCTCGAATAATACTAGGAATGATGGTACTCAGACTTCTAGGCATGGCGAAGGATTGACGAAACTCACCACCGCCTAAAACTACAAAAATAACCATTCCTAATGCCCATAAACTAATTGGACTTCGTTTTGAGAGCTGCTCTTGTCGTGAGGGCTTCACGGCCTTCTTCCCTGAACGGACTGCATTGGCAAACTGTGCGTTCTTGTGTCGCAGCTCAAATTGTGTGGGCTGAAGGTATGTGGTGAACTCAAGCTCCAAGGCCTGTGAGATATAATAGGCTGCTGACCATGTTTTGAAACTTGGCGGGAAAAAATGAGCGAGGTGGAGGTGATATTAATGCTGGTGGTTGGGTCCTTGTGACGTGTCTCAGTCCGAAATGGGGAGCGTTTGTTTGGCAAAAGCTTTAGATCCAAACAACCGCTTCGTCGATCATCACATCGCAATGGGACATGGAAAGAGGGCTTCGCTCAAAGCAACGCTTCAGTCTCAACAATCCAGACTTAGGCTGAAGCAGAGGGCTGCTCATGCTGCTGAGGTTGCCGAACTGAAAGGAAAACGCAAGAGTCACGGTGCACGCAAGGCCAAGGCACCGGCGCGCCAACCAACGGTTCCTTTCAAGCCTACCGACAAAATTCTCCTTATAGGCGAAGGAAATTTTTCCTTCACCCGTGCATTACTTATTGAACCTCCATCTGCCTTGGAACACCTCCCGCCAGCAAATGTGACAGCGACATCGTATGACTCGGAAGAACAGTGTTATGCGAAATACCCAGGCGCACAAGAAATAATTCAGGTGATCAAGGGACGAGGCGCTGAGGTGATATTCGGAGTTGATGCAACCAAACTGCAAAAGCATACTGTGCTCAAAGGCAGGCGGTGGGACCGGATAGTGTGGAATTTCCCTCACGCAGGTACGAATTGATGCTGGTCGTGTCTACCCTTTTTATCATCCAGGCTTTCTACTGTCAAGGAAAGGGTATCACCGATCAAAGCAGAAATATTCTGTCCAATCAGCGCCTCATTTTAGAATTTCTTCGCTCTGCACCTCACTGTCTCGCTCTTGGATCGATACCTGACGTCCGTCCGCACCGACAGCGCAAGAAGCAGGCCCATGAAGACGAAGACGAGTCATCGAAGAGCGACGTGGGCGACTCTGATGCAGAGTTCAAAGGCAGGGGTACAGTGTTGATAACGTTGCGAAATGTCGCACCGTACACCACCTGGTATTATATGCCTTTCCTGTTTCAAGTGGACTACTTTGTTCACCTCTTCCAGGAATATTCCACAACTCGCAAAGACTCCACCGAAGCCCTCTATTATTAGCGAACTACCTTATGCGCGTTACAGGCTTCTTCGCTCTTTCGTTTTCCATCGAGGGCTTTGGAAAGGTTACGAACATCGCATGACGAAAGGCGAGAGGGCTCATGGTCAAGGAAAGACTGGGGAAGGAGGAGAGGATCGGACATGGGAGTTTTGCCTCCAGGACTGACATCTATCCCTGTTAGACGCAGACTTGCCATGAAAAGGTAGTGGTAGTAAATGCAGGTATGTGATAATGCTACGACGGTGACGCATCCACACCCTGCTGCCCCTCTTCCATTGCTTTCTTGAGACCTTCCAAAGTCCTTGCCAGTCTCCCTCCACTTGCTTCGCTAAGGACTGCTGCGAGTTGGGTAGCAGGCGAACTCAGCAAGCCAACGATTTGGGCCCGCAGCGTGTCCAACGGTGGTAGACTTGCGACATCCTTCACTTGCGCCGCAGAAAACACCCGTCCCTCTATCAAAGCCCCCACAACCCTGAGCTCTGGCATCAGGACCGGTCTTATTCTCGGTGAAGCCCTTCCTGGGATAAAATCTTCATCTTCTTTACCCTTTCCCTTGTCTCCCTTCGCCACCTCTTGCTCAGTAGCCGCTTTCTTTGGGGGTACCGCGCGGTCAATAGCGCGAATAACAGCATTAAGTTGCGGGGGGTGCAATGAAGGTAGTGATAGCACGGCAAATCCACCCTCGACTAGCTTGGCTATCTGTGATATAGCCTCTGCATCCAGAGGTGCAAAATTGCGCAAAGCCACCCCGAACAAGCTGGTTTTCATGATGGTCAATCTTGGGGAGGCCATGGGAGAAGATGCCGCAGTGGAAGTGGGGGAGACTTTTGAGCTGGCAAGATCAATTTCTCGTCGGACATTTTGCAGTCTGCGCGCTGTGAATTCTTTGTGCTGCAGGAATATCATTGGTGATTCTCTGCCCGCGCCCAGCATTCGAGTGTACTGGTTGAAGAGAAATGTTTTCCGCTGGCCATAGCGACGCGGAACTGGCTTCCCCTCGTAAACCAGTGGAGGCAGAATGGACACTGCATAGCTGCGCACGAAAAGTTGCGGTGAGCGCAAAGCAACGCGCGACGACGACGACGACGACGACAAGGAAAGCATGACCACCGCAAAAAGTTGACGAGCCCGACCACTTCAAATCGGGGCGCACGCGAGAGCCACGTGGCAACAGAAAGTCACACTCGTCACACCCGATGTTGTCACAGTTTTGGTGTTTCTCTCTTCGAGGTATTTCGTTCTCTGCAGGCAAGTTGGGTCGCGCTGAGTGCAATGTCCGTCTGCTTTTTAAAATACACTCGGTTATTAACCAAAGAAAACACCAGGGACGACGACGACGCCTTTCTGTACGGTGAGACGGGGACGACATCGGCGGTGGCGACTCCTGGTAAGAACAGCTCACCTTACAGTCAGAGGCTTCAAAAGGGCCTTGATCTGCTGTATCCTTGTTCGCTCAATGTCATGCATTTTAACTCATATACTCTGCTCTTTGTGTGTGATCAGCGCTGCAACCGTGAGTCTCCTTGAGCGCGTCACGGTGAGGAACAAGCGTTGAATCTTTGTTACAGTGTACCACTTGAGGCAGTGAAGGCGTCCAATGGTTTAATAGAGGACCTGGAAGTCAAGGTGGAAGAAGAGCCTCCATTTGGCCCGACCCCCGATGAGGACGGCAACGATAATGACGCAGAGGAGGAGGAGGAAAGTGAGGAGGACGTAAGTGTCCCCGGTCCCAGTAGCAATGATACTAAGCTGCCTTTCAACAGGAAATCGAAATCATTATGGAACCGACCTCTCGTTCGCTTGACTTTCGGTGAGCCCTTCTCGCGAGTTGGTCGAGCATAAACTCAGGGCAGTCAACCTCAGACAACAAAATGCACCTGGACGGCCAGCTGCCCGCTCTGTCAGCCAGGCAACCCCTAGCAAACGTGTGTCTTTTTCGTGTACCTATTAGTGCTGTACCTTACTGTTCGCCAGCCCCACCTTCACAACTCACTACGGAGTATACGCCGCGCGACAGAGGAGCTCCCGCAAAGCCTGTAATACCAGTTTCTCAACCGACCCTGCAAGACCTTCGTGATCAGGGGCCAGATCCCTCAACACTCCCCCCTGCCACTGCCCCACCGTCGCATCCCTCTATAAATCCAGATTTACCCGGAATCCTCGATGGCCGCTCCATTCTTGAAGTTGATTTAGTTGCAATGCCAGAAAAACCTTGGCGTCGACCAGGCTCTGATATAAGCGACTGGTTCAACTACGGATTTGATGAAATTTCATGGGAAGCCTATTGTTATAGAAGGCGAGATTTGGGAGACCTTGCCAATGTCCTCAAAACCAACGTACTCGTACGTCCAAGAAAAGAGGTTTCCGTACCCGTAAAACTCATCAAAAGCTGCACAGAATTTTGCAGCCATGCCCGAGGATCAGCTAACCGCTCTACCACCAGAGCTTCGTACCATGGTTATGACGGGTGCCAACGCCATGATGAACAATAGTGCAAATGCCAATATGATGGGCGCTAACGTTGGGATGAACCCGATGATGGACATGTCCGGCATGGGTGCAATGAACATGCCAATGGGGCTCGGCATGAATGGCGACTTAAGCATGCAGATGCAGGCCGGCGGCCCCATGATGCAAGATGGCCCCGGGCCTGGTCCTGTAGGCCCAGTAGCAAATGGGACACCGGAACAGGGTGTACAAATGGGCATGCAGGACGGTTTTGGAGGAGGTGGCCCTGGTCCCGGTATGATGGGGATGGGGATGGGTGGCGACTACGGTATGCAGGTATGGCTAAATCCTTCTTACTCTAGCTACATATAGTGAAAATCCATGGGATCACGCAAACTGTGCGTTCTTATAAGCAGGAGCAAGCTTCGATGGGACAAGGGATGTACCCGAGCATGGAAGGCAGTGCTACTCCTGTTCCAGTTCCCGTGCAGACACCAGTCGCAGTTCCTGCTCCAGGTCCTCCCCACGGTGGACGTGGGGCTCCTCCAGCTCAGTTTCGCGGAAGGGCGATGGCACAGGGTTTACGTGGCCGAGGTGGGTTCGTTGGTCGTGGACGAGGACGATACGATGGACGTACGTTATACTTTTTCCTTTGCCGTGTAACACTCCAGATTTTGACTTGCACCACTTCAGCACCTCCAGGTCCTGTCCGGCCTGCATCACCTCTACCACCCGGCGTTCCAACTGGTCCGCGGAACCAAAATAGGTACAAGGATAGGGATGGGAATGCCCCCGCTGTTGAGGGTCTGGATTATGGAGGTACAGCCAAGGAGACGGGCGGACGTACACCTTCAGGTGAACCTGAAGACCGCACTCACAGCAGGTAATGTCAGCTGGTCAAATGACACGTTTAGTCGTTCTGATACCCAAGGACAGGAAGCGGCGAAATTCACCTGGTTTGGAAGACACTAGGGGATCTAAAAGGCGTTGAGCGGCGTTATTATGTATACATCTCTATTGTACAGCACCTTGACACTTCTCCCTGCAGGCTTGAAAGCATCCTGCGGTCCTTGTTCGAAGAGTGAAAGTCTTGACCAATGTTTCCGGTTCACTCATTGTTCTCACTGTTTGAACGTTTGATTTTCCCCTGATTTCATACCTATAGTGTTGCCGTAATTTTCTAGCTCCAAGTATACGATATTCGATTGCGTACTCAATGGAGTATCTTGCTATCTGATGAACGTCTCTAACAGATCAGGCATTAATCGTCCGAGGTTCGCGGATGTGCGAAATATGTTTGACCGACGAGGAAATGGAATAACGAGGCTCTATGTCGAGACCACAAAGATGAGCTTCTGATTACAATAAGGCAATACATAGGGAAATCACAGATGAATACAAAAACGTCAGGAATTGTTGGCAGCTTTCCCGCCGGAACGGGCCCCGCCACCGCCAACACGTTTTTTATTTGACCTTGCGCCACGCTTTGCGTTTCTTTGCTTCGCTCTACATGCTTCGCAAAACCACGATCCTTGTGGCGGTACTGTGAGCCCGATACAGGTAATGTGGAACTGAACACCAATTAGTCAAAGGGTTGACAAGGCAGACAGGCGTCGACGTACCCATTCTCTCTCGCAGTTCTCGTCATCACAAGCAATCATCTCTCCATAACTGACCCCGTTACAAAAACAGTATCGTCTATCGTCGCCTTCACCATCACCATCACCATCACCATCACCAATTTCAGTGGCCGTGTCTGCCGCCACGCTAGGTGCGTCATTTGCGTGCCCAAGGGGAAGATTGGGCGTAAGTACACCAGCAGGGCCTATAGACATGCCGGTGTGCGCGTTTCTCGCGACTGGCATTCCAGGACCTTCCAGTTGCCCATGTAGTGGTGGACCTGCCCAGTCAGTCGTCATTACATGGCTAGTGGATATATCATAATTGTGGAGACCATTTGAACCATTTCCATACGGCAAAGGTAGCGATGGGTGACCTGTCGATGACGCCGGTGGGCCGGGGAAAATGTCTCTTCGCGATGTCGAGCCATTCGGAATTGGATCGTCGTATGCCTGGGGGACGACTTGGGTTTTGGACCGCCTGTTGGCGGTATTCGCCGAGCGACTTGTACTTCCAGCCGCGCGCGAGCTGTTGGCGTATGGTTGGGCGATAGGTAGCACGGTGTGGGACGTGACGGAGAGAATGGATTCGGCTGGAGATGGTGCGCGTTCTGGTCTGCGAGGACGACGTTAGATAAACGGGTAAGCAATAGGAGTAAGACTAACTTTCTGGAACGTGCACCATTACGAGACCTTGAAGCACCTGCCTCGCCAGTTTTCTCTTTACGAGGAGACTTGCCACCCACAACGTCAATATCATCGTCTCGATGGATTCTCTTGCGCTTTGCAGGGCTAACATCTTGAGCGGTGGTCATGATGGACCCATAGTTACCTCTCTTGCGACGAGAGTTCTCAGGGATGGGCATGTACGAGCGAGTGGAAATGTGTGGATAAGTTGTCTTGCGGTCGAGAGCAGACATATCAAAGGATGGGATGAGGCTTAAAAGTGTACGCATGTGGTTAGTGTGGCCTTTGAGGTTGTCTGCGGCCTGACAGGCCACGCGTATCTTGTCCTCACCGCCGAGTTTGAGGCGTGTAGCCTCGTCAGCAATTGCGGTGAGCAGCATGAGACGCTCTTGCTTTGACATCGAGCCTTCCTCGACGACCTGAGTCAACCTTTGGATTTTCATGGTGATCGAAGCTATGGATGATGATAAGACTGCGTCGAGTTCGCGTAGGTCTGCGAAGTTGCGGGAGAGGTCGAGTGGGAGTGAGTCGAGGGTGTGGTTGTATTCGGAGAGCAGGGAAAGCGTATAAACTGAGTTTATGTTGCTTGCCTGCGACGTCGACGCTCTCGACGGTGCCATGTTCACTTGGCTGATGGACGTTGCGGTAGACTTTGGTCCAGGAGGCCTGTGGGTGCGGGTATCGGCATTTGCCGGTCCGGCATCCAACTTTTTTCACTTTTGGATGCCGGCCATTATGGGTCCTTGTTTGACCTCGCAATTCTCCGTTCGTCGTCTTGTTTTGATACAGCAACGATCAGACGGAGACAGAGCAACGTAGGGAACGAGGCCACGCTATTGTCTTGACTTACAACTGGGACCTTTGCATCTGACGAGCTTCAAATGCAATGCAAAGGTGCGATTGGTATCAATAGTAAAACAATAGATGATACAGGAGTTTGGGTTCTATGCATGACAATATGGAAACACGGGTGGAATGTCGAATAGAGTCGTGATACGATGGCCCGCATCCTCGATCACTTTGAACTCCCACTGATCCTCATCTCACGTCTGCTGCTCCTCCCTGCGCCGCCTTTTTCAGTCCTATGATACAATAGGGTGGGTATCATGAATACGCGTGCCCGTCATGATGCAGATGTAAACGTAGACATCGAAGTCGAGGGTACCCGGAATTTATTTCCGGTACAGTTTCTTCAGTGGATTGTGGCTGCCGCTACCGCTGCCGCCGTGTGATTGATGAGAACTGGACTGGAAGCCCATTGATGAACCCAGTGAAGCATACATGGCGTGGGCATCGCGGGGGTCGCCATGGAGTGAAGAGAATGCGTGAGGCGCTGCTGGCGCAGTGGGGAAGAACCCAAAGGTGGGCGACCGGGGAGGAACAGCATAGGAGTTGTAGGAAGACATTATTATGTTATTAGACGAGGTGCGATTTAGGGTAGACGAGACGGTCGTGAAGCACTGGATGCTCGGGCGTGAGGGTGAATTACAACAGATCTGCGAGGACACGGTACCTGTGCGCAGATGCTGTGGAACCAAGTCCGGTTTGCGAGTTAAAGACGACGAAAGAGTCGAACAATGGGTGTTCGTTGGGAAGAGCTTCTTAAGGCGGATGGCTGAAGCTAACGACCAAACGGGTCTGTGAAGTCTGCGGTGGAAGACTGTCCATTTTATATACCAAACGAAGGATGTTCAAGCAGAAGCGGAGACAAAAATGCGAGTATAAGCTAGCAACCGCATACGGACGCGACATTGTCCTGATTTGGAAGGTGCAAGTTGTCGCTTCATCCTAATGGAGACGTCGTCTCCGCAGATTCCCCTTCAGAGAACAAGGCAACGGACTCATCCAGTAAACTGTCGGGAAATTAGCGCAGGAGTATAAGACAGCATCAGAAACATGTCACCAGACCTTGTTCGTTGTATGGAACTCGAGAGCATCACTTGTCACCCTCTGGGCAAAGTCGACGACAGTACTAGATTTGGAAGTCGCCCTAACCCTAGACTAAGGTTAGGTGCTGCCACACTTGACTTCTCGTTCACCAAAAGCATTCGACTTGCTGCTCACCGTCGTGGCTCGCTCCTACCTTTACCTGCTCCGCCCATCACCCAGAGCTCATTCTGCAAGCTGGGTGGTCGATATTACCACCGCACTTCAGTCGAGAAAATTAGCTTGTCATAGTCACTCTGTCCTCACAATGCCCAAGGCTTCCAAGCCCGGATTTTACGCTGTGCGGAAAGGACGACAGACTGGAATATACCTGACGTGGTTGGTTGCTACCATCTCTGAGGACGCGTCGTGTTGAAATATCGCAAGGGACGAGTGTGAAGCCCAAGTAAAAGGGTTCGCAGGAGCCATCTACAAGAAACTCACCACCGAAGCAGATGCCAGGGACTTTCTGCTGGGAAAGACATCAACGACTTCAACAACAACTGTTGCACCAGCTTCAACGTCGAAACCTGTTCCTCTGCCTGTTCCTCTCACCAGCCGCACAACTGTACATACTGATTCTAACGCGGCATCGAATGGTGTTGAAAGCAGTGCCAAAGGCGGCGTGGACTTCGATGCCGTCTATTGTGATGGCGCGTGCAAAGGCAATGGGCAGAGTGGTTCTGTTGCTGGTATAGGGGTGTGGTGGGGCCACAACGATCCAAGGTGCGCATCATTTGATACCGATCAGATAGTACTACAAAGTTCATATAGGAATATCTCAGAACGCTGTCCGGGAGATCAGACAAACAACAGGGCTGAACTCATAGTGGGCAGCTACCATGGGTCTTTACGCACTGGCTGAATAAATGCAGGCAATTGTACGAATCCTCGAGACAGTCCCGCCATTGAAGCGACGGCTCGTGATCAGAACAGATTCAAAGTACTCCATCCAATGTCATGATCATAACCGTCTGATCATTTTTTCATCTACTTACCGATCCCTCAGGTGTTACGTCGTGGATATTTAAATGGATGCAGAACGGATTCCTTGCAGCTGATGGCAAACCGGTCAAGAATCGTGCTCTTATAAAGTATCTAACAGCCCTCCTTCACGCACGTCGCACGACGTCTCAAGTGGTTGAATTTGAGCACGTCAGAGGTCACGTAGGAATTCAAGGCAATGAAGCTGCTGATCAATTGGCCAACTTGGGGGCCACTAAACCTGTTATGCCCGAGCGAGATTGGCAAAAGCTGGAAGAAAGTGTTTTGCGAGGGCTTTCCAAAGAGCCTAGCAGGAACGTCGAAGACGATCTCGAGGTAATCAAGCGTGGGTATACTTTACGCACTCTAAGTTGAGGATATTGCAGGCCTATGCGGACGCTCTTCTGAACGAAGATGAGTTCGCAAACCTAGCTGGTGCGAGCATTGGCAAGGCCAGAGCTCGGTCGGGACCTAAAGCGCTGCCGAATCCTGACCAAGAGCGACATAAGAGCGAACGAACACATGCTGCTTCTGCACAAATAGCGAAACCAGTGCCCAGAACTCCCCCCAAGGCACCAGTACTGATTAAAGCAGAGTTGGAGGTACGCCTTTTAATTTCACTAGTGTGCTAGCACTGTATTCAATTCCATCGATATTACAAGCAGTCGTATGCTGCTTGCCTTCTTGATAGTACCAAATTAGCAGAGCTCGGAAAGGACGGTGACTTTGATTCGGATTTTTAGGCTGCCATGATTGAGAAATTCATCAGACCTATTTTCGTGAGGTCAGGTACTCTGGCCAGTCACTTTGGATTGTATTCCTTCAAGCATTATATGTACTTTGGTTAGAGTTGTCTTGGCCATGAAGGTGTTAGTAAGTAATAGCCGTGAAGTACTGGTCCACCTAAGTAGCAACCTCAGGTTGGCTTCATTTGAAATATCAGCGTTTTTCTAAACCCCCACTCATCCACGCTGAACACAGAACACCCTTCCGGTGTAACGACGCCCAGCCGTGCTAGTCTGGAAGTCATGCCGATATCTGTCGAAGATCAGCCGGGGCATAAGTCGGCCTCTCAGGCTTCCTCCAAAGGCGATCTCTGGACCGCAAAGCTGCATTACATCGCATGGAGAGTGTACCATCACGCAAGAAAGCACACAGGCGTAGGGATTGTGTGTTCGGTGGCCTATTTTGATCCGTAAGCTATCATATTGGGTCCACCGTTCTGCGCTCATCTAGAATAACAGTGGTAATTGGGGTGTAGATCTCCAAGCTGGCTCAGAATATGGATATAGCTTACTTTTCGTCGTTCTTCTCGCTGGTTTGTTTGCAGCGTTTCTCCAGGTAATATTCCTGCGACGACGGTAATTCGGCACTCTTAACACGACTCTTGTGGCAGGTGCTTGCAACTCGATTGGGTGTTGTTACTGGTCTAGGTCGCTCAGCATCACGTACGGCTCAATACATCCCTTCAACTCATCGCACCCTCTGTTTTCAGATCTTGCTTCACACATGCGCTTGCTGTTCCACGACCGCCCACGTCATACACGGTTATGGCGATGGGGCGTCCATTATCCTCTCTATATACTTTCCGAGGTCGCCATCATCAGCACAGATTTGGCAGAGATGCTTGGATCTGCCATTGCTCTAGTGCTGTTGTTCCCCGCGCTCCCACTATGGGCGGGAGTCTTACTGACCGCCTCTGATGTCTTGTTAATATTGGCCCTGGACAATCCTCTGAAGAGTAGACCTGTCAAATTGTTTGAATTCCTCATTGCTGGACTGGTGAACGCTTACCTCTGAGAGTCTATAATGTTGGCTAACTCCTCGTTTGTTGATGTCAGGTTCTGGCTGTACTCATATGCATGGCGCTTATAATTGCCAGAATTACGGTGAATTGGGGAGACGCGTTCTTCGGATTCGTTCCCTCGAAGGCCATCTTTGCTAATGGTGGCCTATATACATGTAAGCCTAACGACTTGTTCAACGAATCGTCACTGAACCATCTCGCAGCTGTTGGTATTCTCGGTGCAACCGTCATGCCCCATAGCATTTTCTTGGGCTCCCATCTCGCCACGCAGGATCGATTATCCCGAGAATCTCTGAAGGCGGACTCCACATTCTCTGAGACTTCACTGTTCCAGCCTCCAGCCTCGCCTCGGCCTGTGTCTATGACACTAGCCTACCGACGATTTATCGCCCGACAGCTGGAGAAACTTTCCAACCTCTTTCGTTCGCAAGAAAGTGGTTATCCGTCTAACGTGTTAACACACGATGACAGGGAAAACAACCCTTTGGAGTTTGTCAGGTCGCATATTTATCATGGAATGGTTGACATGGTAGCAAGTTTGCTGGGTTTCGCTGTTATCATCAATTCTCTGTATGGTTCACTTTTTGTTGGACGCTTGCCGAGCCTTATTCTCCTCGACAGAATCCTCGTTCTTGCGAGCGCTGTTTTCTATTATGGGACCGGTGGTCGTGGTTCTGAGTCTCCCGCAAGTTTGTTTGATGCTCACACATTGATCAGCAATACGATTGGGAAACGTCAGTTATGTTATCTTTACTCTGGAAATGAATTTGGCTTACAGGTAAATAGCGGCCGCTCTTCTCTTTGCTCTGGCATTGCTTGCATCTGGTCAAAGCGCTTCTATCGTGGCCACTGTAGCCGGCCAGAGTGTTTCTGAGGGGTTTTTGCACTGGAAAGTTTCGGTAAAGTAGTCCCTGACTGGATTGTGGAGAAGAATATTGAACAAGTGATCAGCCTGTTATCCGGCGTCTCGCTACCCGTCTGCTTGGCCTATTTCCTTCCATGGCAGTTGCTATCGCTGTTGGACCAAGCGGACTCAACACACTACTGGTCGCAAGTCAAGTCGTCCTATCAATTGTTCTCCCATTCATCACACTCCCGCTCATCTACCTAACGTCCTCATCACGCATAATGAAAGTACGCAAATCTCGACTACCATCTCCGTCCCAGATTCCGGCTCCTGCTTCTCCTCTACCATCTCCACCGCTAGCAATCGGTTTGCCATCATCTCAAGAGCGAATTGATGAAACCTATGTTTCTTCGGATCCCGAAGCCGGACACGTCCAGGAATTTGTAGATTTCAGCAGTGGCAAGTTCATGAGCACCATCGGGTTTCTTATATGGTTGGTCATTGTTGTAGCTAACGTGTACGTGTTGGTTACGCTTGGTTTGGGCGAGGGGGATTAGACAATGTAGGCACGCTGTTCAATTGGATGCATACATGTCACAGATCTTGAGGGGGTTTCTCCGCGTGGAGACTGACAGCGGAAAGGCAGGACAAGTCAACGACTCTGAGGTCTCGCCTAGTGTGCACCAATATGGGCGCGTGTACGTTGAGACGAAGGGCTTTTTGCCTACTACATGTTCCCTTTTGCACAGGCAAAAGTCTGCATGTGTTGGCGCAAAGTGCTGGCATCCTGCTCGATCTTCTCGACATGCATCATGATGACTGCACGCCAGGGAGTGTTAATGACTTTTTCTAGTGGTCGCAAGATAACATGAACATCTTCGTGGTCGAGGGGATCATCTTCGTCGTGAGATGACCTATAGAAAACCCACACATCGCGCATCAACTCCACCGCTGCACACGCCTCGAAATCGGCCCCGTGAAATGATTCTCTTTTGCCCGATGTTCGTCCGTGACTTTCAGGTAAATTAAGTTGGCTCAGAAGAGTATTCATCTCTTACTGCGAAGACGACTGGACCTCTCCCACCAGCTGCCAGATTTTCACACCCCCGGTTTCAGTTTCTCTTCCTGGACAGCAGCAGTTTCATGCACATCTGCGTATTTCGTAGCCACTGGCTCCTGCATGCGTGAGCTTGTCATTAGACCAGGTGGGCCCGGACCAAGATCCATACAAAGCATATTTCGTAGGACTCAGGATTGTGGGAGGACCATTCATATACTCTGAGGTAGATCGGCACTCGCCACACATAAGAACTTGTAAGACGCTTCGTGTATGCTACTTTCATTCTCGATGGACAGTGTCTGGGTCTGGGTATGACTTGTGAATATACAATGTAAATCCAATTGCCGTTGTGCCAAATCCGCAGGGAGAAATCAGGGGCAAAAAGTAGTCAGTATTGATGTTTATTGCTGGGGCCGCACTCCCCAGGCTCGTGTAGCTGGCCTGTTCGTTCATCAATTCGAACACTAGAGGCATTGATTAAGCACAAGGAAAGTGATGATAAACGTCATTCCTCACAGTGCTTCGTCTTCGACGTCGGTATGCTCCTTGACGCGGAGATAGATCATCGGCAAAGCGAATATCAGCCCAGCGGCGATGAGACACCATGAAGATAACAGGATGTTCATGTACCTGCCAAAAATTAAATCAGCATTGTAACAGCAGGAACGACAGCACCTACGGAATGCCGACTGCATCGGCCCGCCAGACACCCGCCGCTCCAGCAGACTGTAAGGATTTGTCTAAAAAAGAGTCAGGATGATGGCAGCCAGAGGGGTGCGTAGCCTACAAAAGCCAACAAATACTGCGAGCTTCGCAGGATCGTTAGACATAGCTCCCATGAGCCAATATGCCGTCGTCTGCCACATAGCGTCGAGAAGGCCACAGAAAATCATGAGCCAGATACGCGCAGCATACCCTGCATCGTCGATATCCATCTTTTGCTGCGTAGCGGCAACGGATTGTCTTGTGTAAGTTCTGAAACAGGGCTGAGAAAATAGTAATTGGTGATGAGCCTGCATACCTTTGATAAAAGAAGGCCCATATATTGACGATGAATACCATGGCCAAGAGAATGGTCCAACCAGCGAATGCGCGCAAGCGTCGCCTGATACGAGGCTGGTCAAGGATAAGGGATCCGATGGCAACAGATCCAATGATTTGAGACAACCAATAAACAACGTTATTCAACGACCGAGCGCGGATGTCGAACAGTGCCCCGTTATAATCGTTAAATTCTAGATAAGGGGAAAATCAGCCTCAACACAATTCAGTGGCACAACAAAAGGCAGCTGACGCCATGTGTAAAAGTAGTTGCTCGCAAAGAACATTGGGAAGAGCAGTAAAATCATTGGGTCCGTCCGCAGCGCCACCCAAAGACTGTAAATCTCCACCTTCCAGGACGGATGGCGATGATGTTCTACTTTCGTACCATCTGTTCGTATCATCTTTGCCGGATTGGCCATGAGCAGGGGCAAGGTAACGCCGATAAGGCTCAAAATCATGATGCCAATCTGAGTAGACATAAGCTTCTGCGCGTCTTCACTTCATACTAACTCACGTATGTTCCGTTTCCGACTGAGAATGACTCGTATCAGCTGAAGTTCCGAAACGGTGACTGCGGGTAGCTTACCAGCATCGGCCTAAAAATATTCTGGTTAGTGCACGCTTTGGAGTCGAACGGCATCGCACACCTTGGAGTCAAAATTTTGACCGAGAGCCACGGTGGCTCCCACAACACCACCCATGTTGAATATGACCCAAAAGATGGCGATAAACGTCCCCTTCTGTGTTTCGGTAGGATAACTGAGCATGAGCGATCCTTGGGCTGTCCATAGGAGCGCTGCACAGATCCCCAAGATCGCGCCAGCAGTGACCACGAAGGGACCAGCATTAGAGTGGATGTTTATTGTGCTGAGGTGCCTGCTAAACGGCGGTCTGTTGAATTTCCGACTAGTACTTACAGAAACGACCCTATGTACAGGGTATAACCCATTGTCCCTATGAAAAGGGTAAGACGAGGACCCAACTTGTTGTTTATGGACCTATGGCACGCCAGATCGACCGGTTCGAAACCACAATTGGGGCGACGACAGAACTCACCCAGCAAAAAATGAGAAGGCAGCGAAAGTGGAGTATAACGCAACGTTCGCGTTTGATGCGCTCTCAGCGTCCACCTGCCCACCTCCGCCTAGGCCCGTTAGTGCGTTGAACATTCCTGGACACAGGAAGCACACAAATCCAAGCATGCAAACCTGGAAGAGTGGGTGACAATAAATTCCTCTTATGCCCTTGGGACGCTCATAGATTTCGTTATGCTTGAGCTCGGACCTTTCATCACGGTTGTCTTGGTAAACCCGTTCTTCAAAGCTTTCTGTGATGTGGTCCGCCATGGTCGTCGAAGAGAACTGGAAAGGGTTTCAGTAGAGGGGTTCCAAAGATCTCAATTCCTCACCGAGAGCATTCGACGCCCCTAGCGCAGCTTAAACCCCTCTACAACGTCGCAACAAAGTTATAATGATAATGGCTATACATCAGAGGACAAGTATTTACACGATAGCGTTAGGCATGTAGGTACCAACGAAACGTACAAAAGAACTGTCCAATGTGTCAACGAAGTCCAAAAGACGGTCTTACGTTGCTCGATCTAGGCCCGCTTTTGGGATGCCTGTCTCGCAGATTAACAGATTGGACCCGGATGAGATTGGCAGAGGTCACTCACAAGGAAAGACATGAGCTGCTGATATGCGGGGTTGCCAGGTTGAGGAGCACCAGGAGGCAAGCTCGACATCGGAGGGGGGGACATCATTTGCTGGGGAGGGGGAGGAGGCATGCCATATTGCGGAGCGGGTTGGTGCTGTGACGGCATTGGGGGTTGGCTTTGTGACTGCTGCAGCAAAGTAAGGATGTTGGGAGGGATTCCCGCCATTCCCGGGTGACCTTGTGGCTGTGGAGTGGAAGGTTGTGGTGGCATAGCGGCGTAAGGGTTCTGACCTGAGGCGGGCATGAGAGGGTATGGAGGCGGCGGCTGCATCGATGGCGGAGGAGGGTAGTAAGAAGGTGCACTAGGTGGCGGCTGCGCCATCGGCGGCATTCCAACCGGAGGAGGTACTACGGCTCCAGGTGCTGGCTGTGATGGCAGCGGAGGTGGTGCGGTTCCATTTTGTGGTTGCTTAAGGGCAGCAAGGAGCTGCTGAACCTTTCTGGCTTGCTCCAAGCGTTCATCAACAGCCTACAAGACAATGAGAGCGTGACATGAGAAGGAGACGCGAATAACTCACCGAGGGTGGATTGGTTGACGAAGCTGGGGGCTGATTGTAGGCAGTGGAGGTGCTTGTCGGTTCATTGTATCCACTAGGAGGGTAGGCGCGGTTATCAAACCGGTCACCATATCCGCCCCTAGCGCCGCCACGTCTTGAATCCTCCTCGTAACGCCCACGGTCGCGATCTCTGCCAAAGTCGTCCCGGCGGTCAAACCCGTCGTCAAAAGCCCCTCGAGCTCGAGCTCTTCCGCGTCCGCGTCCACGACCTCGGAAACCACGACTTCCTCCATCTTCCCAATCGCGTCCACCATCGAACCTTGGTTCACGTCTGGTGAGCATGCATACATTCAGCATCACGACCCTGAAGGGTGTCACGGAAGGAATCACCGTTGAGTAGCAGGACCAGATACTTCGGATTCCTCCCACGCATAGACGATATCCATTGTTCCATCTTGTAACCCTTGATGACGCAACCGATCAAAGGCCTCGTCACAGTTTCTCATGTCGTAGTATTCGACATAACGTTGGCTGGGAGAGGAACGTTAACCGGGATGCAGATACTAAACATTCAATACATACTCTGAGCGATCGCCAACGGGGGTCACCGATTTGACGTCTCCAAATTGTTGAAATTTTCGCCGCACCTCGTTATCTTCGATTGGTTGACGAGAATCTTTTAACGTGACAATCAGGCAACCTTGATATTGCTGTTGCACATTAGACTGGTTCCCGTCTTGCTTCCCACCACTTACTTGGTTCTTGTCCCGGTCACCGCCTTGCCTTTGATCATCTCGTGGAAGGGAATAATGGACATCAATCTATGGCATTGACATCACCAGACTAGGACGGCAAGAGAGTGGACGCGACTCACGGGTCGTCCGCTGATTTCAGACCCTTGCAGCCGATCTCTCGCTCTTTCAGCCGCGCGTAAATCGTACTGAATGAGTAGGAGTTGCAGACATCAATCTTGATACCTTTACTCTGACGTTACTCACGTAGGTGACGAAGACCATCCCGCGTGTAGCAATAAGGTCAAAGAAAGTTTTGATTTCACCATGTTCTTCAAACGAACGACGGACATCGTCGCTATTTGTCTCATACTAAGAGATTCAAACCGGGCATCAGCTCAAAGTCAAGGACATGCAAGCTTTGCGAAGGAGCCTTGCAGTTGAAATGACGACTTGCCTTGATGTTGCGGATGAAAAGAGTACGACAAGGACGCTCGCGCTGAATGCGTTCTTCAATTATCGAGTCATGTACTTTGTCATCACGTTCCCGGCGCATGTTTCTCCTTTGAGGTCGCATGCCAAAGCTTCCATCGTCATAGTTGGCATCGGAGCCGTCTAACAAGAGACCGAACGAGTGAGATCGAGACGTTCGACAAGGAAAAGCCAAAGTTGATGATAATGCAAATAAAGGCACGTAGCGCATCCAGTGGCAGTTCAGTGCAACCGACCCCTACAGGAAACTCATCTGGTCTCCAAGCATTCGATCTCCTGAGATGACACAAATAAGCAGGGATAACGCTTGGCGAACTTATTTCCTGGAAATGTTCTGAAGAATCCAACTTCACTGCTTTCGCTAATGGATAGCTCAAAGCTCGCGACGAAGGCTCTTAAATGCCTGTAGGGCCACCAGAGAAAATTCCACCCATGGCATAGCAGAGCTGACAGTTTTACCCGCCCTACTTGCATCTTAAAGGATGCCGCGACGAACGACACTGCCTGTATTCGCACTGTGATTTCAGTCTCAATTCAAGCGCACCTTCGAAACTGCCGTAGGCCTGATTGTAGCCATCTGACGTGTTTTCGGCACTATATTGAGCGGAGGGACCTCCACCTCCATAACTACCAGTTCCATTTTGATAGAAGGAAGATTCTTGCGAGACCGTGGAGTAATTATTGTACGGGTCGACGTCGGCTTGATGTTGACCTTGATCATAGACGGTTTGCAGATTGGAGGGGCCGCCGTCGTAACCACCATGAAAACTCCCACGACCGCGACCAAAACCCCCCCTTCCACGAGGAAAGCCACCTCTGTGATGGTAAGATCTATCGGGTCCAGGTCCTGCAGGGGAGCCACCTCGTCTATGAGCAGAGCCATCATAGGCTCCACCACCGTAAGGATGGTGACGATTCATTTAAAGAAAGCGACGAATTTGTGTCAAGGAACTCTGAGCGGCTCGGCTGTGCTTAGGACAGGGAGAGGGACTCGTCGGGTGACCGAACAACTTTGATGTGTGTTTGGACGTTACTGAGAAACAACTTTCTGCGGGCGTGCAGCTCAGCTCAAGGAGACGAAGAATCCAGCTAAACTCGCGGGGCGGACGATGATGGCGGTTCGAGAGAAAAGAAACCCTCGCAGCAAATTTTTCGAATGGCGGCGTTGCACGTGGGAAAGGCGCCTACGTCGATTACGTAAGATAATTGTGTCGGCAAGTCGCTGCGCGTCGTGTCTGCCAACGACTATCTCCCTTCCACTACGCCTCCAATGTCGAAGCAGTTCCAGTTCAAACTCGTTCTGCTAGGTCAGTACACCGTCCCCGCAGCTCCTCTTGTCCTCACCATCGTCTGCAGGCGAGTCAGCAGTTGGAAAGTCCAGGTGATCCTCCTCCAGGTCTGGTGGCCATCCTGGTATTGATATGCCTAAATACAGCTTGGTCTTACGCTTTGTAAAAGACCAGTTCGACGATTACCGAGAGAGCACCATTGGCGGTACGAATTTTCTCTACCTGGCCACCCTTGCTTCTCATACCTCGCCTTCCAGCCGCATTCTTAACCCAAACCGTCACTTTGGATGACCAAACGACCGTCAAATTCGAGATATGGTGTGTACCCATCATTGTTTCGCCGTGTTTTCTCTCAGACTTTGACAGGGATACAGCTGGCCAAGAGCGATACAAGGTACGCTTGTCTGCGCGTGCCAAAACATCGAAACTGATACCGTCATTATCAATCTCTAGTCTCTTGTATGTCGTTTTTGTGAATACTCATACTCGCACCAACAACTAATTCACCACAGGCCCCTATGTACTACCGAAACGCAAACTGTGCCGTCGTAGTTTATGATATCACACAGTCAGCCTCGCTCGAGAAGGCACGCACCTGGATTCGCGAACTTCAACGTCAAGCCGATCCCTCAATAGTCATCGCTCTTTGTGGCAACAAATCGGATCTCGCAGCTCGTCGACAAGTTACCCAAGAAGAGGCAAAGAAGTACGCAGACGAAGAGGGTCTCATGTGGAGTGAAACCAGCGCAAAAACAGGGGAAGGCGTAGCAGACATCTTCACCGCAATTGGTATGAACATAGTCTCCATGCTAGACAAGTCAAGCGAGCTGACGCGCGCACAGCCAAGAAGTTACCACTTACTGCACCCCCACCATCAAGGACGGCTGCTACTCGTGGTGGTCCTGCAGCAGGGCGACAAGGTGTCGATCTCAACAGGCGGGCTGGCGCTCAGGGTGGTGACGAGGCTTGCAACTGCTAGTCACGAGCCCGCATGTTCATCTCCCCGTCCTCGATAGCTTTCCCTAGTCGATTTAGTCCCCCTTCACTCACTCGACCTGTAATGGTACCATACACCTGCAATATGCTGAACTTTTGGATCATATTATTACCAGGACCAAGTATGTGTATCCAGTAGAGTCCCAAAGTCGCATCAGCAAGTAATTAAGACACGCATGTCCCGGTGCAAGGTGTCGAAAATGCCCATAAGGCAACGGGGTTGTGATTAAGCACCAAAATCAAGCTCTGCTAACTCTCGACTTCGTGCCTCTATCCAGGTGGAAGTGGTGGAGCCAGCACCTCTGAGTTGCTCATCAACAAACTTGCGTGTAGAGCTGAGAACCCTGAAGGTGTAAGAAGGAAATTGAAACCGCATCATCGCAGACAGGGTATCATCTATCATTCTTCGCTTGATAAGGAGCCCAACAGCTGTTTTACGAACTGAGCAGGGAGAAATGTCGTCCGGGCACTCCTTCTCAGCCTCCGTTATGTTGGTTAAGTAAGCGCGAATGAACGGCACGCATGGTTCATTCGCGGTGCCCATGATCGCTATCAGCTTCCCAAAGCCGTTGGATGAATCGTAAGTCTTGGCCAGAACGTCGAAACTCTGCTTACGGCTGCAGCGCGCCCACGTAGACCGGAGTGACAGAACGACGTTGGATAAACCCGTCATGATAGCGCCAAAGGAGTCGAAATTACGGAGTGAGCGACATTTCTAAGTTAGTGAAAACGGTGTGTGAGAACCTTGTCAAAGCAAGCATATGTTCCAGACCTCACCTCAGCAACGCATATCCAAAAATCAAGTGTATCCGCTCGCCTACCGGGATTGTCATAGGTCACGATGGACTTCTGTACCCATGCCGCGATATGATCGTGCACATCCAAGAATCGGTGCAGATTAGCGACATCAGCACCGGTACGTGCCTTCAACCAGGTTAGGCATTCCTGAGGGCGAATGACGGCATACAGATCATGGGCCAGAACACACAAGTGCTCTGCTATATCGTCAGGATTCCGGATCGTGAGATTGTCTTCACGGTGTGTGTGCAGCCTAACGTCGGTATTAGAACGACTTAATTGAAAACCTGGACGGGGACTTGCTGGCAAGCCCTTCGGGAGTGGATGGTCGCCGATATCATGGAGGTTACGAACACCGTAGGATTGGCTAGTGGACGTCCACTTGAAACGGCTGAATGATTCCATGGCATGTGGACTGTTGATCATGTTCAGTCCAAATGAATGGTCTCCGTCTAGCCAAGTTGCAAGGTGGAGTAGCGAAATTTGGTCATCTACTACCACTCCACACCGACGTGGTGGACGAAGAGGTCCACTTTCCGTTTGGGTGGGAGGCGGTTCAGATTCCTTTTGCATAGCACAGTTGACGGCTGATTGGACGGGCTTCAGCGTCAAATGCAAAGCTCGCTCCCGAGGGGTGGTGGGCTGTGGTATACACGATAAGGGAGAAGCAGGCATCCGGAAATCATTGGTATCCAAGGGCGACCTCTCATCATCAGAGATACTGAAGAACGATTCGTAGCCAAACTTGCGCGCTACGTCTTCAGAATCCCATTGAGACACCAAGTCAGTCGGTGTTACCAATTGCAAGGATGGCACCTGTTTTTCGTTATTTTAGCGTCGAACAATCGAATCTCGAGAAGAGCCCTGCCTTGGAATCCTCGGACATAGGGACCCACGCATCGTGAGTGGCAGAACGTGGAGAAGCATCCGACTCCCCAATGCCACCGAAACATTGAATTGTTTCCTCTCGATGATCCTGCACCTTTCCCGCACCTCCAGCAATCGGCATCTCGTTCGGTACTTGGTCCACTTGGAGTTCCACGAACGAGCTAGGTATCCACCCAACGACGTCCCCCTGCGGTCGCATAGCCGCCCACCATCCTGACTCCTCTTGCTTGATCACAAGCAGTACTTCGCCCTTGCTGAACGACAGGAGGTCCGGATCGGCTGATTCAAAATCATGCATGCAAACAACGCGACAGATGAACCAGTCTGAATCCGCTGTACTGGGTGTCGTTCCACATGTGATAAGACTTGTGTTGGTAGAAAAAGAAGACGACGAGACGGATTCAGACGGCGTTGACTGTGTACGGCTCCGAAAATGGGAGGTATCTGTCGATATGCGGAGAGGCCGTCGCTGGGTTCGAGTAGGGACAGTGAGCATGTTTCCAAGTTCAAGGAAGCAGCTGCTGAGATGGGGAACGCATCAACGCGGGCCATTGGCGCACAGTCACTTTTATCGTCGTGCATGACCCTCCTCATAGGTCCTTTGATCCAGATTAGGGCGCAAGCCCACAACAATGTCTACTAACAGATGGAGATCAGCAGCAACCATCAAAAGCACCCATTACCCTTCCCACGGAGCACGTTTTAAAGACTTACAGGAGTTCTCCATGATGCTAGGAAGGATATCTATTGGTTGGAGCAGTGAGCGTGTGCATGGCATCTGTATAGGCTAGAAGTCCAAAGTTTGGAGCAAGTGTGGAGTGCTACCAAGCAACCCACCAACTCGAGTATAGAGACGCTTGATCGAATAGACACAGGGTCTCTCGGCACCACTCGCAGCCGTGTCTCTTTCTGATGCGTTCAAATGGGAGAAGAACTATATGATCAGTAAAGCGGGGGGTTACGCGTTGGTGCAGCGTCCATCGCAGTTCTCATGTTAGTCCGAGGTAGCTCCCAGCGTCGATGGAAGTTTGACGAATGGCTGAGCTTTTTCGTAGTGGACATTAGTCACAGATGTGACAGGTCTCATAGATCTTCTCCTCGTAACCCGTAACCAGCTCAAGAACAGCTGTGTGTCGTCGACGATGCCTTCAGCGACTTGGAGCTCAGCAAAGGCAAAGGTCAGGACAATTCGTGGCTTCCTGATGTGGCGATAACATACCTGTCCCATCTGCAGGTCCAGCTTCGGTGAGCATTGATCATCTATCTACATCACGTCTGCAGTTGACGGAAGAATATTCCTCGTTGAGATAGACTCTCGGTTCAAAGGCTACGGACATTGCAGCAGAAGAAGGAGGCGCAAGCCAAGAGCTCACGTCGCGATATAGCCCTCTTACTAGAGAAGGGTAAGATCGAGAGTGCAAGAATCAAAGTAGAAGCTAGTGCGTCTTTGTCTAGTTGTCGGAAGTACGTCCATTTACCCGAACTCCTTGATCTCCACGTCCAATCACAACATTCCGACTATGCCTTTACGCTACACAACGCAGTCATCAATGAGGACATTAATCTGGAGTTACTCGAGTTGATGGAGCTCTACTGTGAATTGCTCCTAGCGCGGTTCGGTTTACTCGATCAGAAGTGAGTGGGTACTGTGGAGTCTTGACCCAGGCTTTGGAATTCCCCCCTCCTTTTCTAGTAGCACGCGTGAACCCGACCCAGGCATCAGCGAGGGCGTCTGTGCAATTATCCACGCTGCACAGAGGACGGAGGTGAAAGGTAGGTCGCATATCCCCATCCGTGGGTCTGATTCAAATGCTGATCACCGGTGACCGTCCGGTCACCTGCAAGAACTCCACGTATTGCGTGAAATTCTTATCCATAAATATGGTCGCGAATTCTCCGCTGCTGCGACGGAAAACCGAGGGGGATGCGTGAGCGATCGGGTAAGCCCACCCATTCCGGTTACCTTTTTTTTTTTTTTGCCTTTTCATTCACCATCATTGGCTTGATAAGGTAGTAAGGAAGCTAGTGGTTGAAACACCATCAGTACCGTTGGTTGACGGTTATTTGACGGAAATAGCGAAAGCTTACAGCGTGAAATGGACGCCTGCGGACAACCAAACGACCTCCACCGAGAATGGGCCCCCCACAGCGGTTCCTGTATGTGATACAACCCTCTTGAGTACACCCTGCTCACAGACTGACCTGCAGGATGTGCAGCGGTCGCCAGCCGCAGAAGACGCATCGGAACCACTTCCGAGTTATTCCGCAGAACGTCCCGGTATTCAGATACCATCTAAAGTTCCAGATCAGGCTCCAACGCCCGCCAGTGAAAAACCTAGCCGCGTTGTAGCATCACCTAAGGAAGACCCTGAGGACGAGTTTGAGTCCCTGGCTCGTCGCTTCCAAGCCCTGAAAAAGCGCTAGCTGTCGTCCATGACGTACTGTCCTTGTAGTGGCGCAGTTCCCGGAATGTGACCTGTGCTAGATCCATCGCCTGCGTGTGGCCAAGCATTCTCGTACTGCTGTATAGTAAGTAGGGTGCGCAGATCACTGGCTCTGGCCGCGAAACTGAGGCTAGTTTGTTTTTGCCGCGTTTTCGGGGGAAACCTGTTGTGATGAATAAAGTCCGCCGGTCCTTGTCCATTTTTCTTGCAGGCAGAATTTCACAGAGACGTGCAAATTGCTCTTCTCGTCTTCTCTAAATCTCCACGTTGGTTGGTCAAATTTAAGCCATCGTTGATATGTACACGCTCAAAAGACCTGATCGATCTCAGTATCAACCGTTCCATTTTTTACATTCCCAAATATCCAAAGAGCCCACTGCAAGGGATTCATAGCTATGCTTTGTGGACCTAAGAGGATAAGACGAGAGTGGAAGTCTTCCAACCGGGGCACCGTGAATAGGCTTTAGACAAGGCCACCTTATACCCGCATTCCAAAGGAAAGCCTCTATTCCGCGAGGTAAGCGGACTCGATTAGAACGCCCGACCTAAATGGGAGAGCGAGCTACTGTCAACAGAATGGATACACACCTAGTGTAGCCGAACTGGGAGACCACCACGGTCAAACGCGAGTGTAAGCTCTGATCGAAGAGCTGGGTAAATGAAAATGGAGCGGGAGCGATGAAGAGGGGAGATAATGAAGGCAGGATGTGGATACGGTTTAAGTGCTGGTAATATGTTCGCAAGATGGTCCTGAAGTAGTGGCCGGCATTGTTTTTGAGAAAAAGCCATGGCATCAGAACATAAGTAACCGCTAGGACAGCAGCAATTGGAGCCAGGGTTGCGAACAGCCACACCATGAGGTGTCTTCAATCACGAGAATGGTGCAGGAGGAAATTAAGGCCACCTCCGCCGTGAGCTAAAGCGGGAGATGTCAGCAAGAGACTGCAGTTCCGACTTGCTTGTGGGTCCAAATTGGTTCGGCGGCACCGAGAAGTAAGTATACGGTGTAGTAGTCTATACTTCGCTGTCTATGCATCTATGCACGCTGCTTGCCATGCGTTGCAAGGGCGGCTTACCTGTGAGACCTTGGAAGAAGCGAGGGTTGACATCGTTGAGGAGAATAACTTTTACCTGCGATTGGTTAAAGAAGACTCGGTCATGGACATGCGATTGACGAGTCGACCGTCGAGCACGATGAGCACGATGGTGAGCACGACGAGGAGAGTGGTGTCGAGGAGGGGTCTTCGGGCACGTGGGCTTGTTCACGCGATCGGCACGCAAGTCGCGAGTCCCTGTCAGACGAACGGGCAGCGGAGGAATTACTGACATGTCCGCCGGAAAACTCGTCCTCGCAGCAAAATGCTCAAATACTTATCTCTTCCTGATGCTTCCACCAGGTCGACCTTTGCGATGCACCCGCGAAACCGCATTCACCCCGTAACTTCCATCATGGACGACTCTGACAGCGACGGCGAGTCTGACCGCTTCACAGACATGTCGCTCGACTCCTTCGCCCCAAGCGTAGCGAGCTCAAAGACCTCCGTCGACGTTTCAATGCGGTCAGCATCACCCGCACCATCCGTGTTCTCGGTCACCAGCTCCTTGCGCGCCCAAGCATACAGGCAAGAGTATGGCAGGGGCTTGAACAACTACTCTGATGTCTATCGCCTACCCGCAGACGACGAGGAGCTGGACCGTCTTGGTATCTCAAATCGTTCTCCTCATATCTCCCTCCTCACCCGCTTTGCAGACAGACAATATGAAATGTTCTGTAAAGCCATTGGCAAATATCCACCGCCCCTGCCTGCGATAATGGCAGACGATGGCTTCGAAGTCAAGGCAGTCCTAGACCTGGGCTGCGGCAGTGGCAGTTGGTGAGAAGCATCGCTGAGCGTGTCAGTCGCATTGCAAGCTCATGACGCTCAGGATCATGGATGTCGCGCGAGAATTTCCTAATTGCAGTGCCGTAGCTGTTGATCTCGTTCCCATGCAATCACTGTACGTTTCCTCATCCACTTTCCGTCACTGAACCATTCCTGAAATCTTTTAGATCAATGCCTCCAAACTGCAGGTATGAAATTTAATCGCCACTTCACCCTATGTCTGCCTTCTGATCGGTACTGCAATCAGAAGCGAAGTTGACGATATCAATCTCGGTCTTGAACATTTCTATGGTGATTTTAATGTCGTCCACGCACACCTGATTTCATCCGGTGTGAGTATTCAGGATCTCCCATACATGCCCATATTAATTTTTTTTTCCCCTGCTCGGTCACGGCATTAGATTCGCGATTACCAGAACTTGATCGACCATATCAGTCGGGTCCTTCGACCAGGTGGTCTCATTGATGTCACCGAATTTCCCTTCAATTTTCAGGGTCTAGATAAAGTACCTATCATGCCACCAGCGGGTACCTTTCAACCTCCATGGACACCTCTCTGGATGTCTTATTGTAATCGGGCCGTCAGAGAGCGGGGGGGAGACGCAGATGCGTCGATACATATCTACGAATGGATCTCCTCGCATGGAGCGTTCGAACACGCTGTCAAGCGAGATTTCTGGATACCTTGTTCTCCGTGGCTGCCAGGGAATGACCCAAACACCATATTTTGGAATGAGATTGGAGCTACCATGAGGGATGACGTAAAAGTAGGTTATTGTGTGGCCGTAAATGCGTTGAAGCTTATAATTTTTGTAGGCGTTCATGAAGTCCGGCCGGCCACTCCTCCTCGGCCACGGTCTTTCGGCGGAGTTCGTCGACGCGATGGAACGCAACGCGTGTGAAGAACTCGATGAAGCTTTGACCCCGGTTTACGTTTGCATACAAAACGTGTACGCCCGCAAGAGGCATTGACTCGCCCTGCTTTAATTGTATCATCCTGCTACTCATACTCGCCTTGCATTTTTCTCCCCGATTTAGAGTACTGTATGATGGCCCGCTCTTTATTTCGTCGTGATCCATGACTATTTACTTCGCGTTCTCATCGTCGCATCTCATCACACACACACACACACACGCATACTTTACAATATCCCATGCAGTTGATCTGTGTTACTAGTGGTACGAAAGGAGTTACAGATACCGAAGACCATAGCTCTCTTCACTTCAGTTTCGACGAGTTACGTAGTCAATAAAACTGTAGCGTGTCAATTTATCCTTGCCCGTACTTTGAAGTGCTGAGAGGCTTCTGATCAACCTCGATACTGTGGGGTGGCGAGATAATTTTCTTTGCGATCATATCTACCTCCTAGTGGGGAACAGCCGGTGATAGATGGGTAGCCTGGGCAGGAGTAATACCCGCGTCCGACGCCGCCGATGTTCGTATGACTGTTTGCAAAGGCCCTGTCCCCACACCGGGGCGGACCACAAGTCAGGTTGATCGATGTGACGTTTGAACGGCCGCCGACGTACGAAATATATGGAGCTTGGTGCAAAATAAATTGATCGACATCTCCGTTATTTGCACCATTTCCGTAGGGTCCAAATCACCGTGGTATCATGGCGATGTGTGTAACAATTACTGAGGGCCTCTATGCTGCCATTAATGACGTTGGTCATGAGCATCGATCGTGCCTGCTGCGAACAAGAAGTTCTTGCTTCTGCGAATGTGCTATATCTTTTATCAACAGTCCCTCGGACGACGAATATTGACCACTGAATCCTGTGGCATCTGGAATGCCCTCCGGGTACATTGGCATTCGTGTTGGTTGCCCGATTGCCTGTATGTGGTGAAAAGGGTGGTGTTTGATGGACAGTAGTGCATGGCGCTCGTTATTCGAGAGTCCAGAAATAGTTACGCTCGAAGAAACGAGTGATATGGAAAGCGAACTCTTGATCTGAACTAGCCACAAGACTCACAGTGAGGGCGATGCTGTGTAACGTTTCCTCGGGTTAAATTCGACTGTGAAAGCAGGACATCCATTGTTAAGCGGAGGTTATAGAATTTGAGATCGTCCAGAGGAACGTCCAAGGCGCAATAAAACGATAGAGACAACGGCGGCTTTTGACGTGAAGGTCAACTGACCACCGAAATTCAGGCTCCTGGTAGCTCCAAACAATAAGGTGATATGGTGCGTACTCCCCAGTTGTAACAGGCTGTAAGAAGTTGTAGCGGCCCTGATTCTGAGTACCAGATTTTCCAGCCATAATTCAAGCCAACACCGTCACCTGTCCGAATAGGAGTTGTGATGACAGACGTCGTAATTCAAATCCTGCACTTACAACAAGGGGAATGAGTATAATAGGACTAATGTTGTTGACTTCGATAACCTGCTCAGGTATGACTTAGAAATTCGAAACGGTGAATTCAGTTTAAGTACACGTTTTTGAATGTCTGACGAGGCTGACGCGATGGGTATTTCCGGCCCGAGTCCTCGTTGCCTTTGAGCGCACTAACTTGAGCCCGTTATTGAGATCAATTATGCACACGGATGGATCTTCAAGGAATCAAGATCATGTACGAAAGCGCGGCGTGTGTATTCACGGGCTAGCCTGAGACTGGCTGCGTAACGGTGATCTCTGAATAAAGTTCGATGAATGCACACTAGACCTAGCACATACCTGCTTGATCCCACGTAGCCAACACGTAGTATCCAGCAGCTCAAGCTGCAGATGGAACATCTTGAGTCAGAGAAATAACAGGCCGGAGACCGGTCTGCTCGAAGGTGCTTGAGCAAACAAGGAGCCAAACAAATCACTCGTTTTGAACACGTCGCGCATCGACCAAGGCAGAGTCGAGTGTCGTCGCTATCATCGTCAACCATGGCCTACGCGTCCAAAAAAGAAGAAGAGAGCGGTCTCAGTTCGTACTACAACAACAAAACCACAATAATTCAGGAGGCCCGCGTCTTTAACGATTCACCAATCAGTCCACGGAAATGCAGAGCCCTCCTGACGAGGATAGTCTACTTGCTTTACATCGGCGAGACCTTCAATTTACAGGAGGCAACTACGCTGTTCTTTGGAACTACGAAGCTTTTCCAGCATAAAGACGTAGGTTGGGTCTTCGGATGAAATCTCACAGCGTTGTTCATCCATGTACAGAGCGCTCTCAGACAAATGGTCTACCTCGCTATCAAGGAACTGGCTACCACCGCTGAAGATGTGATAATGGTGACAAGTAGTATCATGAAGGATATGCAGCCAAATTCGGAGGTCATATACAGACCGAATGCAATCCGTGCACTTTGCCGAATCATCGACGTGAGTTACTAGGTTTTTGTAAAGTTTAATGCTTACCGCCTTGGCCAGCCTTCAATGGCCCAAGGTGTTGAGCGGTTCTTCAAAGCGGCAATCGTTGACCGTACTCCGTCAATCTCGTCGGCTGCGCTGGTTTCTTCGTACCATCTTTTTCCTCATGCAAAGGATGTAGTCAAGCGATGGGTCAACGAGGCGCAAGAAGCAGTCAACGCAAAATCGTCACCATCTTTTTTCTCCGGCTCGTCAGGGGGATATCTTAATTTCGGTTCATCGGGTGCTTCAAACAGTGGATATCAACCCATCCCATCAACTAGCTACATTACGCAGTATCACGCTCTTGGCTTGCTTTATTTGATTCGCCAACAAGATCGAATGGCAGTAACGAAAATGATCCAACAACTCGGAGGAGGCAAATCTGGAGCCGGGACGACCCTGAAGAATCCGATGGCTCTATGCATGCTCATCCGATATGCTGCAAAGGTCATGGAGGAGGATCCCAAGTACGTCGAATAGCTCCTCGTCGCATCGTAGTGTCTTAACGTGAAGACAGCATGCAAAGACAAATCCTTGATTTGCTCGATGGCTGGCTGCGGCATAAGAGCGATATGGTCAACTTTGAGGCTGCACGAGCAATCTGTGAAATGAGGAATGTCACGGCTGCTCAATTAACTAAGCCGATAGCGGGTTTGTTGTTTTTGACACACCGGCAACCTAACTCTGACACCAAGTATAGTTCTGCAACTGTTCCTCTCGTCACCCAAGCCTGTCCTGAAATTCGCTGCGACTCGCACTCTAGCTTCGCTTGCCTTGACGCATCCATCGAGTGTTGCTGCTTGCAACGTGGACCTTGAAAACCTCATCGCAGACTCTAACAGAAGCGTAGCCACTTATGCCATCACTACACTACTTAAGGTGGTATCCGCAAACTCACTAGCGTACCCTTTGGCTAATCTTTTGGCAGACTGGTAACGAAGCTTCCGTTGACCGGCTGATGAAGCAGATTACAGGTTTCATGTCGGAGATCAGCGACGAGTTCAAGGTCATCATTGTCGACGCTATCCGTTCTTTGTGCCTCAAATTTCCCGCCAAGCACGTTTCAATGCTTGCTTTCCTCTCTGGTGTGCTACGTGACGAGGGTGGATACGACTTCAAACGTGCGGTGGTGGAGGCCATATTCGATATGATCAAATACATCTCGGACTGCAAGGAGCAGGCGCTGTCACACTTGTGCGAATTTATCGAGGACTGTGAATTTACCAAACTCTCTGTTCGCATCCTGCATCTGCTTGGTGTGGAAGGACCCAATGCTCCTCAACCCACAAAATATATCCGATTCATCTACAACCGGGTTGTCCTCGAGAACGCTACTGTCCGTGCAGCGGCAGTGTCGAGTCTCGCCAAGTTTGGAGTTAATGCCGTTGATATGGGTCTGCGCAGAAGTATCGGTGTGCTACTTAACAGGTTTGGCCTTTTGTACTCATAAGAACTCCATACTCATGTCGGCCAAGGTGTTTGGACGACGTCGATGATGAGGTTCGGGACCGTGCTGCTATGTACCTAAAGGTTTTCAAGGAGAAACCCCTTGCAGACGCATACGTCAAAGAAGGTGCGGCTATACTATATTGCGCACCGCCCTGTGCTTCAATGCGATGCTGGACAGAATCTGTATTCTCCTTGGCAGCGCTGGAATCGAAACTCGTTGCCTATGTCAATGACCCCCACGCTACATTTCAACCGTTTGACTCAGCCTCAATACCTAAAATCAGTCGCGCACAGTTGGCTGCAGAAGCTAGCCGTAAGAAGAGGTGAACATTGCATAGATAATTGCGCTGACAATTATTTTACCAGGTCCCAGTGCTCTGGATACCATCGCTACACCTATTCCTAGAGCCAGCGCATCACCACCACCACCCACTGCTGCAGAAATGCAGTCGACGTATGCTCAACAGCTCGCTGAAGTTCCTGAGCTTGCAGAATATGCACCAGTGCTCAACAGCAGCGCTAAACCAATACAACTTACCGAATCAGAGACAGAATACCAAGTCACCTGTGTCAAGCATATATTCAAGGAACACATAGTATTTCAGGTAAGATTATTATTATCAGTTGCGGTTACCATTCTCACTTTGTGGCAGTTTAACGTATCTAATACCCTTCCCGACACGGTATTGGAACAAGTGTCAGTAATCATGCAGCCCCAGACGGATTCGGGCTTGACGGAAGACTTTATTATTCCGGTGCCTTCTCTCACAGCATCGACGTCGCCGAGGATAGTCTACGTTTCCTTTACGCGGGATAGGCCGGAAGAGTATGCCACTGCCTCCTTCCAGTGTATCCTCAAGTTCATCAGCAAGGAGCTTGATCCCTCGACGGGTGAGCCCGAAGAAGAGGGTTACGAAGACGAGTACCAACTTGAGGAAGTGGAACTTGCTGTGGGCGGGGACTACATTGTACCTAGCTACGCGTCGTTCTCGACCGAGTGGGAGCGGTTACGGTCAGGTGCTACTGCCACAGAGACGTTCTCGCTCACTGCCATGGAAAGCATCAAAGGTCCGTTGCCTCAATTTCGTCTGCTGTGGGACGGACACTGATGTAGATTCCTCAATGGGTATTATGCGATTTCCACGGTTACTCCGACTCGCACTGCACGGTTTCACATATCGTGATATTTACAGCTGCCTGTGATTCGATCATTGAAATCCTCAACATGGAACCTCTGGGAGGTACTGAGACGCCGACTTCCCCGTCTGTGCACACACTCCAGTTGTCAGGATTGGTGACAGGTGGGGGTGGTAAGGTGCTTGTGAGATGCCGGATGACGTTCTCGAAAGGGCAGGGTGTCACTCTCGAGCTTGGTGTTCGAGCAGAGCAAGCAGGCGCATGTGCGTTGGTTGTGTCTGCTGTTGGTGGCTAGAGTTACGTTTTACTCGACGAGTAGAGTGGAACATGGACCTGTTTCTCATGCAGTGTGGGTTACTCAACACGAGGATGAGCTTCACACAGACTTGTATGGGACTCGTATGATGCCCAGCGAAGGCTCTTATAGTCGTCGTCTAAGCCGTTTACATGATCTCACAGATCCCTTTCATACGATATCAGTGTCGTGCCATTTCTCTTTTTTTCCTTAGCCTCTCGTTCTGGGTCATTTCACGAACTGACCTGCGTTCCGCGTTGAGCTCTCGTGACAAATCTCTTTCGAATTTGCAGCTGGGAGTCATCGTCAATACCTGAGCAGCCTAGGACATAATATTTGGATGACCCCATCGGCCATGCCAGCGCCTTCGCTGCCCACTCCGAAAGTCATCCATGTCAATACAAGAGGGGCCGTTATTCTTGCAGAGGAATCCCCGGAGGTGAGCATACATTACAATGCTCGTTTCTCGTTGGCTTCCTTGACTGATACGCTCTCTTCAGACTCGTGACAGCAGAGGAATATACCTTCCAAATTATATAGAGCCAGTTTCGCATATAGCGGTCGACGTAGGTCCTGTTTAACTCCTCACACCACTCCTGTTGTTCATCTTTACCATGTCTAGATCGGTGGCTCCTTGGCAAAGGTGGTATACTTTACCCGTTCACCAGAAGAACCGTCCTCTCCTTCTGCTGCTGCCACCAGAGGTTCTAGTTGCGCGGCAAGTGACTTCTCTTCGCCAACTGTTGGGTCGCCGTCCTCGACCTCACCGCTCTCTTTCCCAACAAGTTCTTCGCACACACGTAATGGGACACTCACTCCTCTCGTGCTCGATTCACATAATCACAACGGCAATGCAAGCACCCAACCAAGCAACAGCAGTCTTGATGAGATTGCAACACAATGGGGCAATACTCTTGACACCGATCTGCTCCGGTCGACGATCCTCAAACGTACCACTCGCGTACATCACATCCCTGGTGGCTCCATCAACTTTGAGCGATTTGAGACGACGAATATATCGGCGCTCATTGCTTTCATCTCTGATCTCATCAGTCGATCTGCCGAAGCCAATGGTGTCTCGATCGAGGAAATGCGCCGTGGTGTCAAGATTATGGCCACTGGAGGCGGAGCGCATAAATTCGGAGATCTCTTCGAGAGGGAGCTCGCGGTGGAGGTTCGGCGTGAGGATGAGATGGAGTGTCTGATCGAGGGGATGAAGTTCATGGCGATGATACCAGAAGAGGTGTACTACTTCTCTGACGAGCTCATTTCAGAGTTCTCACATCCGGGTGTCTCGAAAGGCTCGATTCCGAAACACCCAGTTGACGGCCCCATTGCCCAAGGGAACGGCGGATCAGCATCTACTGTTGAGCTTGAACGACCGTCACCCAATCCGCCGAGTTATGCGGTGACGTTCGAGAGGGGAGAGCCTTCTGCCCACTTGCCGTGTCTACTCGTGAACATTGGCTCAGGGGTATCAATCATCAAGGTTGACGCTGATGGAAAGTTCGAGCGGGTAAGCGGGACTAGTCTTGGCGGCGGTACATTGTGGGGTTTGCTAAGCCTGCTCACGCCCGCAAAGACATTTGATGGTGGGTGCTCGTAACGTATTATGTGAAACGTTACTTTCTGACATCATGGTCTTGGCAGAAATGTTGGCACTTTCGGAGCGGGGAGATAATGCAGCGGTAGACATGCTAGTTGGTGATATCTATGGAACAGATTACACCAAGCTCGGCCTTAAGTCGACCATGATAGCAAGCTCTTTCGGCAAGGTATTCAAAAACCGGGCTGAGAGCAAAGAAGAATCGGAACGCGGGACGTTCAAAGCGGAGGACATCAGCAAGAGTCTGCTTTACGCTGTATCGAACAATATCGGACAAATCGCGTGCGTGGTTGTGTTTTCGCCTTGTCAGTCCGCGATGATCAGCTGATTGACCGGATGCGTATAGATACATGAACGCGGAAAAGTATGGATTGGATAGGATATACTTTGGTGGCTGTTTCATCCGCGGCAAGTGCAAGTAAGTTATCGCAATGGACTGACTCTCATGCGATTGATATAGGACACGCTACTACTATAACCACACTTTCGTACGCAATACGGTTTTGGAGCAAGGGTACGAAACGCGCACTCTTCCTGCGGCATGAAGGCTTCTTGTGAGTACGAGATATGCTGTGTTACCCGTTGATGCTTAAGTCATGCAGGGGCGCCATCGGGGCGTGGATTAAGAACATTGACGCATACGAGGTGGAAGGGGCCACGCCACAGTCGCCGTCATAGGTGCCTCTGGAAGAGAAGCACCCCAGGACGTCTTACGTGCACCTCGAGCTGACCTGCCATGGGATGCAGCCATGAGGCGACCCTCCTGACGGGAGTTCTCATACAGCTATTAATACCTAATGGCATGGCCAAGGCAGTCACCGGTCCTCGTATTTATTTCGTACTCCTTCATCGACCATCTTGGAAATCATGTCTGTAATCACACGTTACGTGGAACACTGTTCATTGTACAATTAGTAGTTGTTGCCAGGAGTGAGAGTGTTGGCGATCGATGCCTGAATGGTTGGCCAGCCAGGTGGGGAAAGGTGAAACATGCATACTTGAAACAACTCCAAAGCCATGACTTGCTATATTCGTACAGCACTCCCGTAGTTTCACAGTACTGCATCCTGAGTGCCTATGGAAGAGAACAGCCCAACCCGTCCTAGGCCCGCAAACAAAATCAATTGGTCCCATTAGGCCATTCGCCCTCCAAAGTGGCCGGTAATAGTGTTTTGGTGGCTGCCAGCTGGCAGGAGGACGAGTATGGACTCGAGCATGAAAATTGGCGTATGTCGTTGATGCTGACGTAAGCAAATACACGTCCACGTGCAAGAGCCTTTATCCTTGTGAAATCAAGTGTGTAGGATTCAGCCCATCTCCAATGTTCTGCAAGCGCAAACGTGGTTGTTGTATTGCGAGTTAGCACCCGCACAAGTGGTTGCATTGCTGCCGTTGTAGGCGGGAAATGGCTGTCGAAGGTGGTTTTGGTGATCAGCAGGCGTGGGAAAGCTGTTCATTAAGTAGGAGGGAGATGTTAAAAAAGCCTTGTGCCGATGCGGAATATTGACAGAGGTTGATATACATGGCCTTTGTCATGTCGCGGGCCTGACTTTCTCCTTCTCCCCCCATGGACCAATTTCACAGTTCCCCTCCCAGATTCCAGTCTCCATCTGCTCCATCTCACAGCAGCAGGGATCTCGTCCACATCGACGACCCTCCACCCCTCAAGGCTGCCCTCGACGACGAAAAGCTACACAACAAGTCCGACAAGACCCAGGACTCCCCCGATATTGTAGACAAGCCCACCACCAAGAAGCCACGCCATCGTCACAGCCCTGCTCAGCTGGCTGCACTCAACGAGCTCTTCGACAAAAATGAGCATCCCAGCCTAGACGAACGGTCTGAGCTGGCGGAGAAACTTGGAATGTGAGTTCCTGTTTTGGTTACATCTGTTGCTAGCCCTGGATGGGCGCCTAACACATATGCTATGCGTGCTCATCACTCGTGTCCTCCATCAGGGAGACCAAGACAGTCAACGCTTGGTTCCAGAACAAGAGAGCATCCACCAAGAAGCGCAACAAGGGTGCACCTTCGGACCCCTCTTCCGCTACCAGTCCACTCGAACCGCCCGAAAAAAATCCAAAAGCATCTCCACCGTCCAACTTACCATCGATAGCTAACCTTCTTAACACCACCCCTCCCTCTCTTCCTTTGACCCAGCCCCCTCCCTCCCAACCATCTCGTTCTCGCTCTCACGCAACCTCTCGCAGGTCCAAGCAAAAAGACTTGCATTTAAATGATCGTCTTCTTGCCGAACCGAGTACAAGTCATACGCAGAATAGTCTACCAGAGGGTGCTCTCGAGAGCTCCTTCTTCGCTGGTCCCCCCGAATTCTTCTCTATCCAGGACAGATTCATAAACCACAATCGTGGTGGGGGCACAGCCTCATGGGTCGAGTCTGGCTCATTACCAAATCAGGATGCTGACCACTTCTTTCCGGATGTGGACAACCGCTTTGTGTCCGAAAATGATGGTGCTAGCGATGGCACATCCTCTCGCAAAGCTCGAGGCGAGTCTTCGCGAATGCGAACCTCCCCGCAGCAGGCAGAAGAGCTTCGCCGTGCATACGTTACCAACGCTCACCCCACTCGCGAGCAAAGGCAGGAGTTGGCAGAAAGAATTGGAATGTGAGTCATTTGTTGTCTATCAAAACGTGGTCGACAATGCTAAACCAAAAATGACACTACCATAGGCGTCTGCAAAGTGTAACCAATTGGTTTCAGAATCAACGCAGTCAAGCCAGGAAGCACAAAGAAGAGTCGCTTTCGTCATCCGGTGACGTTCCCGCTCAGCTTCCGCCCCCTCCTGTTGATAATGGTAGTACTTCCCCGCCGTTGGCTCACCCGCATGATCTGTTCTCTCGAACCCATCGTCCGCCTCTGGTGATCCCAGACCACGAGGTCCCCCCTTTACCAACACTGCAGTTGTCTCCTCCAAATGGAGAGGACCACGAGCTTGTCCCACCAAGGAGCAGAATGTCCCTGCCCCCTTCATTTCACCCTCGCATGTCGTCACCACGGGTACGCCGAAGTATGACACCTTATGCAAGGGACCAGCGAGATCCTCATCTGGATGAGGGTCGTCGCCTCCACGATAACAACAATGAGGGCTTCGGAGCGGAGGATCCGCTCGCTCGCCCCCGACGCTCTCGTCCCGAACCACATCAGCTTAACGCACTCAAGAAGCTGCTTCATCGGACATCAACCCCCTCCATAGAAGAGCGAAGTGCGCTAGCTCTCGAGGTTGGCATGTGAGTGAACCAGTTCAAATGAACGACGAAGAGCAATTAATATCCCTGACTTTCAGGGACATTGGCAAAGTCACGAACTGGTTTCGGAATATTCGTCAAACAGCCCGTAAGCGCGCCAAGCGCGCGGGTGCTGGCTCGCGCTCTCGTGGAACACGGCCCTTCGAGCACGACGCCTCTTCTGGATCATCGGTATTTGGCGACGACGATGCGATGGACCTGGATTATGAGGACATAATAGACCAGGAAATGGATGAGCGGAGCGAAGATGAGTTCCAAGAGGCTGTAACGCCTTCCTCTGGCATCTCGCCATCTCCGCCACCCACCAAGCGGTCCAGACCACATCTTCCCGTTCATCATGGAATGGGACACATGGGTACCGAAAGCATGGGTATAGGCCTCATTGAACCCAGTGCTTTCCAGGAACTCGAAAAGGCCACTGGAATGGCAAACGCCGGTGGTTCAAGCGATTATGCCCTGGGTTCGGGGATGACCTATTCTGGTGTAAAGATCGAAGATGCTTTATTGTTATTAAGCTTCCACCAGCATGTCGTTCATTAAGTGTTGTAGGTGCGTTTCTTCAAGCTTTATAGTGTTGCGTTCATTGACCGACGCGTTGAACGAGCAGCTTACTTGTTGGATTAGACAAACACGAGTCCGTTCGCCTTTGTTACCATGTACCACTCGTGTGTATGTTTTCACCAGTCCATTTCATTTTCCTGCATTATATCCTTTATTATTGATTAATTGTCTATTTATTTCCTCGACATCCATGTATGTCAACGCTGAGCATTCTATTCTGTTCATACTGCATATATTGTCCCGTCCAAAAGTTTGCGCATTTTTGTGTCACTCATTATGATGAACTTGCATGTATGTTTCACAAACGTGTGTTTCATAGCGCTGCGTTGACTCGCGTACTAGATAACTTATATTGTTGAAATTATCACAGAGAAGCGTGCAATATAACTATGATACATTGCCATCCGAAACGTGCTAGAAGTAGCCAAGATACAAAACACGTAGAACTTGAAGAAACATAGCCGAAAAAAATCGAATAGAAGCTTTACACAGAGTTACGCCTCGCACTCCTGCCCTTTCTCGCTGCCTTACTTTTCTGTGCATTGGGGCCGTCGATCACTGGGTTTGGAAGTTTCCCTTCCTCATCCCACCGATCTAACATCTCGATCGCTGCTTCATACCCTTTCTTCTCGATCTCATCAAACTTGCTGAACTGCAAGGTCCCATACTGCAAAAAGCGCGGGTGAGCAAAGTCAACTAGCGAAAGGATACATCGAGGTATGAAACTTACCTCTTGGACTGGCATCTGCATATACAGACATCCACGAGCGACCTTGGCTTCCTCCAGTGTGCGCACGCTCGAGACGCTGCATCAACGCGACGAATCAGAAATGGCGTCGGACTAGCACGGAGATAAAAAAAGAACTGACTAGGCTAAGCGGCTCTGGATCTCAGTAATGGCTGGAACAGTTCTTGCGTTTGAGAACGGGTTCCATCTGTTCAAAAGTAACCACCATCCCGATACTGAGTCTCCAAAGTTTCGAGGGGAATTGTCGTCGATCTACCATTGTTTAGATCGCAATTTGCTCGAAAAGGGAATGTTACTCACTGAACCAACGTCTGCAGCAAACACAGCGCTCGCTCCCATAGAAAACATCGTCGATACCTATCCCAAAGCAAATCAGCAGTGCAAAACAACGTAATTATCTACTTACAGGTAAATTGTCGACTGGAAAGCGTAAAATTAGCCCGATACACTCTAGATCGGACGCAGGTGACCTACTATAACCACCGTCAACGAGCATACTGCCATTATCACACAGGGGTGGCAGCAAGCCGACCAACGTCATAGATGCGCCTGTGATAAGATCAGAGGCGATGTCAACGTCTGAGGCTATCAAAACTTACGGATGAATCTCCAAGCATACCCCGTTTCGTGGATTTCCATTCGTGAAGTCATAATATTGGTAGTGTTGCAGTAGTAAGGTAGCCACATGTCCTCGATATGAAGATCATAGAAAGCCTGTCATGAATGTAGCCACTCAATGCCAGGGGGACGGACATTGAGGGACTTACCTTGTATATTGTGCGATTAAACTCATGACCCTCCACAAGAGTGAGCCGAACGTATGCCAAAGCGCTCCCATTGTGCAAGACTTACAGTTGTGTATGCCACAAGAGGATATGTGACATCTGAGAGCAATCTCCAAATATTGCTCATCCGACTACTAAACTGCTTCGCACGGCTGGCACTGAGGATGATATCACATTCCCGCGCATAGAGCCCGCCGATAAGAGCTCCGATGCTAGTGCCACCAATGTAGTCGATCGGAATACCCCGTTCCTCCAGAGCCCGAATGACGCCCTGAAATATAGTCAGTTAGTCCTGTGTATGAGAAAGATAACAGATATTATTCACGAGGTGTGACAGTCCACGAGCACCGCCGCCACCCAGCACAATCCCAACAGACTTTCCACAAAGCCTTCTCGCTAATCGAGAAAAATCGTTGATCAGGGGCTGACGTTGAGGGCGAGCAGTCCTAGGCCCTCCTCTGTACTTTTGAATCTCGTTTTGCACCCTGTCTTTCAGGTTCTTGAAGGCAACGACTGCTTGAGGGTCTTGTGGAGCGGACACTTTCGCTGGTACGACAAGTCCCTGAGACGTAAATATTAGAATATACATCCTATTCATAGCCTTGGCTAAGCTCACCGGAAGTTCGATGTGGATATGTTGGTGTACCCATGGCCGGTTCTGCAATCACATGGAGCAGAACATAGTTTAACAAAGAATCGGCCTACCTTCAGCCACTCGCGCGTCGTGCCTGGGGCCACGGATCGATCTGGATGGAGTAACACAAGCTCTTTTCTTGCAGTGGTCTTCATAGAGAGTAAAAGGCGCTCGTATTCTCCAATGCAAGGATCGTCACCCATGCCAATTACCATGACGAAATCGGCCTGAAATTCTGTCAGTCAACAATAATCACCAGGAGATGCACACGGACTTGTCGAATACAGGTCTGCGTCCACGGGCTGCTGACAGGAGAATCAGCAACATATAATACCGTACGATATCGCTGTTCCTGATCAGCGAGCCATGCGGCAGCTTTGAGCTTGCCCATCCTCGAAAACGCATGTCGGCCCAGGTGACCCGAGACCGACGCCTGATTAAGGTATGAGGTCCTGGCACCCATTTCTTCCAGCGCTGCCTTCAGCTTCTTAGCGAACGTATCAATGGGAACATGCCGAGACACCGGCAGGATAGCTACTGTCTTGAGGTTGGTGTTATTTCGGCCTAATTCGGATGCCGTATTTCGAAAGTGAACATTCGAAGAAGCATCCACCTCATCACGAACTCGGGATGCAATCGTTCGCAGAAGCCTGGATATTGTTCAGCCAGTATATTGGATCGAATGCACGACGATATGACGTACTGGGCTGTTGTTCGAGGATTGCTGTAAGACTGAATAAGAAGCCATCTCAGATTGTCTCAAATTGAACGTACCGTGATGATATTGCATTGAACAACGTTTGGGGCATACGTATGAGCTCCGAGTCGCGGATAGCGTGCATCGTTGTTCGACGCGCTGAATTCGTGATCACGTCAAGTTCTCCAACTGTATCTCCTTGGCCATATTCCCCGGTTATCGTCACTTTTCCGTTATCTGCCTCTGATATTGCACGTAGCCGTCCGTTTATCACGATATAGAAACTGTCGCTAACATCCTCTGGGCGCCAGAGTACTTGGCCAGCAGTGACTTGCATCCAATCCAAAGAGGCATCGATCTGCAGCACTAGAAGGAGATGAGACGTGACGTTTGTAGGTCAACGTAACTATGTAGTCCGTACCCAGGGGGGATAACATGGAGATGAGACGTTTCGCAAGTGTAAGTTGTACAATCGGACGTTTCTCCACCAGGCGCTCTAGAGCATTCGATGGTAAGAATCCGACATACGTGTCGGTCTTTGCATCAATATCGACATAGGAAGGCGTGCTACATAGTGAAGCTAAACCATGGTTAGACAATGCCTTATGGTATAGAAAAATTCAATGTACCGAGGTAACCGGCGATACCCCCCGGCTTTACTGTAAACAACAGTTTCCTAGTCTCCCGCTTTCCCGTGTCTTGCTTCTGATCGTATGTGAACATGGAATCTGTATCGGATTCCGACGACTTGGACTGAGAATGCTGAGAAGCGGCCGACGCAGCCGTGGTGGTCTGAGTTTCCGATGGAAGCAGGATATCGAGGAAGCCATCTATCACATAGTACAGACCTGAGAAGCGGTCATTGAATGGTCGCCACAAGAAACTGTTCGGAAAAGAGCACAGACCTGTGTTCCGTTCGCCGGCTTTCACTAGTGTAGAACCAGCAGAGAAGAAAAGAATTTCAACCTCATTATCCAAGCCACTCATGTAACCAGCAGTAGCCGAAGTTCCGGTGATGCTGGACGTACTGTCGTCTCCCGTGTCGAGAAGGGAGAGGGAACCGAACGGTGAAGCGAATGCTCCAGCAGCAGAGCGCGTAGGATCCAATGGCGGAAGGGCAGGTGAAGCCTCCACGGACTCTGCCCCACTAATCGGAGGCTGCAAAAGTCCGATAGATTTGGCAATACACGACATCACTTCCTCGCGTAGATCGAACTCATCTCCAATAAGGCGAGTTTGGAAATAATCATGTCTCTGGGTGGCTATTCTGGGCGTGTTTAAGATGCTGAAAGAACGAGTAAGAGGCTTGAAGGTATCATTCCATTGAGTGGTGGAGGTAAGAAGGTCGCCGGCTTGAACCTGATGACGAGACGTAGGCCCTCGATGAGGTAGAGTCCGCATTATGGGACTTTCATTCAGCTTTTCCCTTGACGTGACAGCGCTGGGTGGAGGTTTACTAGAAGAGAAACTGTCGGGGGATGGAGCAAAGCTGACAAAGTCACTTTCAGAATCTGCCTCCTGGACTTTGATGTCACCAAACCGCTGTCGCAATGTCTGTAGACCGCCACCCTCATAGAATGAATCCGGAAGAGGATGACACGCAATTTCGTTTATAGCTTTCTCCGTCCGAAGAACCTCTGTCGTTAAACCGAGATACTTGTGTGCCGCACTGAATGTTACACGCGAGAACCTCGTCAGGATCACTGATGAGAATGAATCACCTTCTTCGGTCAAGAATCGACAGAAGCTTCGAAGACGTACCTTGAACGATGTGACCAGTGGCCTTCGGAAACTTTTTCGTGACTCTTCGAAATGCCTCTGCAGGAATTACTGCGAGCGTACTGTCCTCGGTGGCTCGACCGACGATACCGTAATGAATCTGGGACCGTGGATTCGAGTCCGAGCGTACCAATGAAGGAGTATAAGAAGCGGTCGAACGGGTGTGTCTAGCAGAGCGATCCATGCGAGGTGGAGACATGATTTCACCTGAAGGTGATGTCACTTCCAGCGGGTGTGCCGTAGACCCAGACGACGAAACCGATGCTCCCCGAGGTCGACTTTGTGCGGCAGGGGGATGAAACTCAAGGTCAAACCGCGAAACGTCCGAATTTGTCCGTTCAGTACGTGTACGTCGCGGGATCGCCGTCTGCTCCTGATCGTTTGAAGAAACACGGTCTTGATCCCGGGCATCCTCCTGCCAGCTCAGCTTGACATCCTCTGTAAACAAGCTGAGGATGCTGAACAGACTGGAGAGCGTCCCGCCGCTTCCAACTTCGTTGATCAACTGGTACCCGTTCATGTCTTCCTCATCCCATGACCCATTCTGTCGAGTTGCTTGAGCGGTTCGTGCGAATACTTGGACGGTACCATCTATTACGCAATAGAAATTCCGATCTTGATCGAGCCAGATACTGTCGCCTGCTATCAATCTCCTGGTTTGTAGATGCCTCGCCAGCTCATGAAAAACCTGCAGAACCCCACGATTGAGTTCGGTGCTAATGAAGTGGCAACGCCCTACTCACCGGTTTCTCGAGAAACCCAAACACGCGGACAGCCTGCAAAAAGTCGTCCAGATAATTATGAAACGCTGGCGGCGGTTCTGTCGCATTGACATCCGGATGGAGCGCATTGACGTCTGGTTTCACGAGGGGCGGCTCTTTCAGCTGTGAATAGATGTTGAGATACCGAAATCGGATCCAGTAGTTGAGAGCGACGGCTGAGGCCAAGAAGATAATTGCGAACGACCAGAAGTTGAGCTAGTAAGGTGATAAGCATACAGTGCAAGCGGGTGTTCTTGGAAACGACGGACCGTCAGCGTCATGGAGTACGAGAGGACAAAGTAGATGAAGCGGGGGATCGTGATGGTCGCAAATGTGATGAGGGCCTTGGCCCATGACAATATCCATACTAACGTGCCATTCACACAGTCGCGTCAGTGTCCCGCACATTCAGAGGGTGGGTGTAGCACACGCACGTATCACCCAAAAACACGCCGACAACAGAGAGACAAGCGGGTGTCGCTCGTCATATTCTGGGGCACTGTACGAAGGATCCATCCCGAAACTTGTCGCGCTATGCGACTGTGGGAGGTGAAAGAGAACGATGAGGACAGAATCTTGGATTGTCACAGCGACCAGTCTTGAACCAGTTCTACCATGACGGAGCAGGTTTTCTGAATCAGGCTACTGACCCCATGTAATTTGTGGCTGTGCGACATCTCTTCATGATGGCAGCAACGTCCACACTTTCCTCCGCAGACGTACAGACTTCGTCTGGCGTCGACCGCGACAATGAGCAAGTGCTGGACGTGGAAATCCTCAAAGAGGCAGCAAAGCAGGCCCTCATAAACGCTCTGAACTCCGTGTGTCGTCTCTTTGGTCGGCTACACCGAACAAAGTCTCTCATAAATCATCGTACGTTAGGTGAATGGCGCAAAGACGCTCGTGCTCGACCCAATGCTTGCTGGGCCACTTGGACTCGTGACAGAAGTCGCGCTTTTGAAGGTTCGTCGCGTCTGACAGATAGATGAGTTCATCCCGGTTGACCGGCTGGTAGCATCATGGTGTGGATAAGATGTTCTGGCTCGAACCAGGTCCTCTGACTTCGACGACGACGAACGTGATATATCTCTGCAGATCTCTCATAAAATACATCAAGATAATAGCAGGTTAGTCATTTTAGTGTTGGTCACGGTTCGCGTAACAACCTGTCCGCAGACCAGATCAAGAGGCATGCAAAGGAGTCTTTAAAGCATAGATACACGCTATTCCTCGTGCCGCGGACCTCAGCTCTGGTTTCTCGAATACTGGAAGAAGAAGGGGTACTTGGCGATGTGACCATTGCATCCTATAATCTCCAATTCATACCAATCGCGGAAGATGTCGTTTCGCTTGAGCACGAGAGTGTGTTCAAAGAGTTATGGGTAGTATGTTGACTCGGGATATGGACAGTGAGACGTGACAGCTAATGGAATCATGCAGGATAGTGACGAGACTGTTATTTACAATTCCGCACTAGCGCTGGACACTCTGCAAAAGACATACGGTCGTTTCCCCCGCATCATCGGTAAAGGAGACTACGCCTCTGTAATTGTTCACACAGTAAAGATACTCTCCGCAGCTAACATCTTTTGACGTAGAAACTTGCTACCCTGCTGACCAGGCCGCTCCCTGAGCAACCTTCACCGGCTACTAGTCCGTCCCCTCCCTCTGCACCCTTTGATTCCCTGATCATCCTTGACCGACACGTTGACATGATCACCCCTCTGTTGACCCAACTGACCTACCAGGGTCTCATCGAAGAGCTTATTGGCGTCAAGAATTGTACGTGTCCTACTTTACTACACGACGTCATTCAGCTCGTAGTCAGGTCAAGTCGAGTTGCCTCTGAGTCTCGTCAATCCTCCGGCACCAGTCACCTCGTCGACTTCGAATGTCTCGCTGCCATCAACATCCGCCACGGTTACGCCGGTGACGAATGAGAAAACGAAGAAGTATCTATTGTCCACGGCGACTGACCCTCTATTTGCCGAACTACGTGACTTGAATTTTTCGTCCGTTGGGAAGAGACTGAGCCGAGTGGCACACAGGCTTGATGAGGATTACAAGGCAAGCGGATCGTGATGACTTGCTTGATCTGCCCTTATCCTGTAGATAGGCTCGTTTACAGGCCAAGACTGTGGCACAGCTTCGGGACTTTGTTGGCAAGCTTGGAGGGCTGCAAACAGAACATCAAGCTCTGAGACTGCGTAGGTTATCCGCCATTTCTATTATTTCGATTACTGGACACGTTTGGCCCCAGACACCGGACTGTCGGAAATGCTGGTCCCGCAGACGCGCAAGGACCTATTCAACAAGTCGTTGGAAATCCAACAAAGTAAGCGGTGGCTTTACTCTAACGCGTTCTCGAACTTAATAGCAAGTCTCGAGACCTTCTTGCTTCGTATGAGACCTCCGCACAGATCGCCGCCATTGAGGACATGATCGCTCAAGATGCGGACATGCAAATTGTGGCAAGGCTGCTTTGCCTAGCGAGTATCACGAGCGGTGGTATCAAGACTCGGGCTCTCGAAAGCGCAAAGAAAGAATTTCTACAGGTAAGCAAGCGAGACAAACTTTTTTCTCGCTCTCGTTAATGCCTTGCCTCTATATATAGGCATACGGATACCATCTACTACCGCTTCTGCTCTCCCTATCGGCGCCTCCGCTCTCCATTCTCCAACAGAACCCGATCCCGGCCTCAAGCTCGTCACCGGCTACCAAGCTTCCGTTTACCGCGGTGCGCAAGTCGCTCCGGCTTCTGATCGACGACAATCCGGAAGCGCTGGAAGAGCTTGAAAATGACATAAGCTACGTTTACTCCGGGTACGCACCGATTAGCGTTCGCCTTGTGCAATGCGTTGCCCAAAAGAACGGTGTCATGAGCAATCCTGCGGAGAAAGCTAGCGTGGATGACGCAGACAGAAAGGGAAAAAACGCAAAGAAACTCTTTGCACATCCTATTGTGGGTTGGAAGGGTTTTGAAGATGTCTTGTCCACCATTCCGGGTAAAACGTTTGATATCGTACCAAAGGTGCCTGCAGGGTTGGAGTCGAGCGCTCTGTCTGTCTCATCGCTTTGTGAGTTGTCTTATCGGCGTTCTCGAGGTCTCGATATATTTGACATGATGTCAAGTTGGCGCGCAGGAGCAGACGACGACGACGACAGTTGTCTTTTTCCTAGGGGGGTGTACGTACACTGAGATAGCGGCTCTGAGATGGGTCAGCCGACAGAACAGAGGTACGATTTGTTCGATCGAAACCTAAGGAGTCATACTGATGATGGAATAGGTCGCAAATTTTTGATTGCAACCACGGGAATCGTGAGTGGTGCGAGTTTGATGAAGAGCATTGCCGGCGATGGGAGAAGAGAACCTTGAAAAGAGAGACGACAACTATCTGATGGGACCTTAGTCCTCACGACGACCATAGTGCATGCATGACATATATATGTCTCACAGGAAACGCTTGCATGATATGTTGATGTTCACCTCGTCAGCGCGGTCCGACTTGGCTCTCGGAATACAGCCACAAAAATATGGGAAACAGACAAAACGCTGCTTTCAGAACGGCGATGTCTCGGATGGAAACGAACGAAATGATGTTTATGCATATGAAAGGCCCCGACCCGTTCAACGAGGACGCGACGCGTCTGTTTGGCAGGCTTTTGAGGAGCGGACCCCTGGTACAATATACCGACGAGATGGCTCGTTCCCGCGCGAAGGCATCCATTGAGTGAGTAGCCTGATATTTCTCGAAACCTAGGCTGCCGAATCGCACATCGGCTTTTTATCTGGTTCCAGCGCTTTCCGGCATACGGGACTTGCGTGGTCCAGTGATGGCTAGGCGGGGACATGTGGTCCCCGTAGAGCGACGCTCACTTGTCTGTTTCATGTCTGGCGGTGAGGGAGATGGGGACAGAGTGAGCTGTTGGGTGCTGAGCCAATTTGCCAGGGATGAGTTGAGTGGTGGAATTTACGTTATGTGCGGTGGGGAGGTGTGTCCGGGGTCTGGATTAGCGGGTCCTCAAGAGGGTGTGTCAAGACTTGGGCAGGAAAAACAGGTATAAGGTCCGCCCAACTCAAACCATTATGAACTTTTCCTCCCTTCCACAGACCACCACAATTGTTTTCTGCCATCCACCTTAACACACCAAAGGTGCGTAGAATCTGATAACTTGTGTTTCTGACCATGCTAACGGTGTCGTCGGTGTTTTTTTGAATTTTTATTTGTCGTTGGCGGACATGCCCCTTTTACTGGCCCCGTGGTTGAACGACTCGGACCACGTTTGCTAGGCAGTTGCACTCGCGCGTGAAAGCACCGATGGCACCCAAAGCATCTACAGAAAAGCCAGCGAAGAAGACGAGTAGGTGTGCTTTTCGACGAAGGGGTGTGGATGACTGACGTACACACAGAGTCGTCTGCGGGGGGTGGGGGAAGGAAGAAGCTCAGTGCATTCAATAAATTTATGCAGTCGGAGATGGCGCGGCTGAAGGAAACTGAGCCTGATATGCCACATCAGGAGAGGTAGGCGACAGTTGGCGGTGTCTGTTTGTTTTGACTGACGTGCGTAGATTCAAGCTTGCTACTGCGAATTGGAAGACAGCGAAGGAGAATCCACGAGCAGCAGCTACTTGATGGGACACTCCAGCACCTGTCACTTTTTTTTTCTTTCTTTCTTTCTTTCTTGTTTCTGCTACTGATTGTACATGTGCATTTCTGATTTCTGTTCTGGTTGTTATTCTTATCGATAAACGTCGTGTTTTTCTAGTTTCTTCCCTCTGGTTCGGGTTTGCTAATTGCAGCGTATTCAGTGCTGGTAATACAGCCGTGGGAAAGTGCGAGTTGCAGTGGCCCCTATGGGAGCATCTTTATCGTGTGCTGAATTCGTCGTGTTCGCCCCATGAAGCATTCGCGAGGCATCGATAACAACCAGCCAACCGCCAACGAATGCCCCTCGTCGCCCTCGACGTCCCCAGCGATGCTCCAGGACACGCAGGACGACCTCCAGCCGATCCTCAACCGCCCGCTCACACCTCCAGGCGATGTCGACCGTCTGCCAGGCCCTTCTGACTGCGAGGCCTTGCAGGACAAAGACAAGGCAACGGAGTCGCAGCTTCCGCCCACGTTGCCTCCTTTGGTGCTCGGCTACAACACCATCGACTGGCCTTCTCCTGTCCACTCTGCGCAAACCCCCGGCCCCTCTTCGTACAGTTCGACCCATACCTCATACCTCTCCTCTCCTTCCCAAGCTTCAAGTCTGCAGCACCCAGATCCCCCACATCTCACAAGATCTCTCTCAGACATATCCGTACACTCAACTCACTCCATAGCATCCAACTCAAGAATGAAACTCAAGCTCGGATCTTCATCAAAGACTCCCGCCAACTTTGCCCGCAAGATCTTGTCAAGGAACAAGCCTGATTCCGCAGAACTTCCCATCGCTGGCCTGTCCAGAGATTCTTACTCGGAACATCTAGTCTCCGTCGGACACGAAGGCTGCTTCTTCCCTTGGCAGACCATAGACAATGCCCTCCTACCAGTCGCACGAACAGAAGACGACTTCCTGAACGCTACCGCGCCCACTACCCCCGTCGTCTGGCCATCAGACGCTAACAGACCCCACGGAGGCCTTAGCTTCAAAGGAAAGGGTAGATCCTACTCATCTCCATTACCAAACTCCCCATTCGACCTTGTCGCACGACATGAAACACTTCTGCCGCTTCATGCCCGGGACCTCTTTGACGAAACTTTACCAAGGGAGTTAAGGCTCCAGATATTTGCCGCATTTATAGCATCGTACGACGCAGAACACGATAAACTCGAAAAGAGCGCAGATTGGTCCGTCTTGAAAGCTGCAAAGAATAGATGGGTAGGAAGAGACCGCGCTATGCGGGAGCTTGCCAAGCTCAGTAGGGTAAGCATCGGCTTATTCCTCTCTTCAATGCACCAAATCCCATGTTCGATACCAGGTGTCCAAGACATGGCGTGCCCTCGTATTCGATGGCCAGCTCTGGCAGGACGTCGATTTACGCGCTTTCCCTAGACTCCCTCCCGCCTTTCTGCTTCGCCTTGCAGAGTCCTTGGGTCCTTTCATAAAGAGCATCAACCTGTCAGGCCATACGAACCTCTCTCCAATCACTCTTGCCGATGTCACGACCAACCTTTGTGTCCGCTCTGCGCCGACAGTCGCTTTCACGTACACCCAGCTCACGGACATCAATTTGCAGGGCTGCTCCGCGCTCACCACCCAGTCCTTGCATAGCCTCCTGATCAGATCTCCCTTCTTGCGCAGCCTGTGCGTCAAAGGTCTCCAGGCCGTGACCAATGCTACTTTGGAGGTCCTTGCATTGTGTCAGCACTTGACGTCTCTCAACATGAGCCGATGTCCGAATATCGATGGAGAAGGTATCCGCGCGCTCAGTGCAGCCGTCTCGATACGAGGCGCTCGAGTTGGGCTCAAGGAACTCCGACTGTCTGGGCTGTCAGACATTTCCGATACAATGCTATCGGCCTTGGGCAGAGCAGCACCTCTCCTTGAGGTGCTGGACCTGAGCTACTGTCACAGTTTGCATAACTCCGCTTTGGAGGCGTTCGTGTCATGTACGGAAGATGACGCAGATATCGAGACTGTGTCCCTGAGTGCGCGCGACGCAGGCAGAGATGCAAGAGATATGCGTCGGTATAGACGGCGCGTAACTGCCCTCAGGCACCTCTCGTTGTCTAATTGCGTTCTCTTGACGGACATCGCTTGCTCGAATCTCGCTCATGCCGTTCCTCGTCTCGAGTTTCTCGAGTTAGCAGGTATAGGAGCGGAGTTGCGAGACGATGGCCTTGTGAGATTGCTCGGGACCACGCCTCTTATTCGCAAGCTCGACCTAGAGGACGCATCAGAAATCACAGACGCCGTCCTCGCAACCCTGACACCCGACGTGCAAAACGCACCGCCCGGCATCACGCAACTTCGAGGTCCTCCAAAATCAGGTCACGCCTTGGAACACCTGGTAGTATCATACGCCACGCGCTTGACGAACGATGCATTCACGGCGCTTGTCCGTGGTTGTCCGAGATTGCGCGTGTTGGAAGCAGATAGTACCTCCATGTCTGGGGCAGTCCTCAGGGAGTTCGTGCGGCTGGCCCGCGAACGAGCCATGGAGGATGCGACGCTGGTGACGGTAGATTGTCGATCAATCGGGGAAGCTGTGGTGAAAGAAGTGGCTGCAAATACGCGTCCGCGCAAAGGTTGGCGGTCGTGGGAGGCACGTAAGCTTGGGTACTTGGATGCGAGGGACGGCGAGGACCTCAAGGTTGGCCAGGATGAGTGCGACGAGAAACGCGTGGTGCTCAAGTCGTTTTATAATTGGCAAACTGTCGATGCCGTGCGAGCTGCGAGAGATCGCAGACGGAAGGCTAATCGCAAAGCCCAGAATGGATCTTTGGATCAGGTGAGCGAACCGGAAGAAGTTGGGAAATTGGCGGGAAGAATCAAATGGTGGTCGCCGAGGTCGTCTGGAAACAACACCCCCGGCTCCGATGACGCGAATGGCGGCCGGGATGGATGCATTGTGATGTAAAGTATTTTCTTGAGTTGTACGCTTTAGTTTTCCGGTTTTCGTTTTCACAGACTGTACTAGACGTTTCTTTGTTTTACCCTTGTACCCCCCAGCTCGGTAGGATGTAGTGATCTACCTCTATATCAACAGAAATAAATGTATCATGACTCGATATCGCACAAGGTTCACGGAAGGTCCTTACTACGGTGTGGGAACAGACGTCGATGATCATGGTTTCTTTGCTTTCCGCTTCAACTTCTTGGCGGCCTTGGTTTGTTGTACTTGATCCGGGGTAGGTGTTACTCCTCCAGAGACGCTCGCAGACGGTGTTCGCGCTGGATTTGATTTAGAACGGGCATCTTCATCCCGCTGGTTCGTCGGGGCGAGATCCTCGTATCCTTTGCGAGCCATAGTTGATTGTTAGAGATTTCGAAGAGGGTACGACCTACCTGTAAAAGGGTCTATGCGGGGTCGCTTACGCCGCGATGCAACAACCTGCTCTTCCCTGCTAGGCTCTTCTTCATCCACCATCCGTTGCTTACCTTTACCAACAGACGTAGGTTGCTGCGGTGCTATTTCTTCCACAACATCATCATATACATCCATACCGCCCTCTCCTTGCGGAACCTCTTCATCAAAAAGATCCAATTCCTCTTCTTCCTCGCTCTCCATCGCCTTTATATTCTTCTCATATTCCGCACGCTCTATCATTTTGCTAGTCACTGTGATAGGAACGTGTTCGTTGCTGGAATTTGCAGCACTTGCGACGACAGGTATGCTAGATTCGGATCGTTCATCTACCAAAGTGGCGTTCTTGGCTTGGGCGATGGCATGTTTGATGAATCTACCGGCTGCTGCTTTGTCGATGCCAATTTTTCCTGTATGATGATTCATAAGGTTAGGGAATGAAAGACAGGAGGGTTAGAGAGGTCGGTGCTTACGTTTCTCTTGAGACTCTTCTGCGTCTTTGATCTTTTCAAAGTATTGTCGTACGCGCTCCTTTTCGCGCAACATTAAGCCAACAGTTCTACACATCAAGAAGAAAAAAGATGAGGAACCCACAAGCTCCTTCACTACGGGATGAGACATGGGATCGATACCCCGAGACTTTAAATATACTGCATCCATCAGCACATCCCCACAGGACGCGTCAACCAAGTAAAGAAGCAACAAGAGGGACCGTACTGACCAAACACCAAATCATATACAACGTATGGTATGATAACTTGCATCTTCGCTTGCTGGATCGTGTCCAGTCCCAGAAGCGTCTCTGCGAGAGATTGCGAGAAGAGGTTATCTAGTTGCAATTCGAGCTCGTCAAAAGATTTCGAGAGCTTCGAGAGCTTAGAACGGAGTTTTTCGGTGTCGGCAGACATTGAGTTGTACGAGGATTTGGCTCGACAAGGGTGGTGGGTTGTCGCGAGGATGCGAAACGCAGGAACTTTTTTGCATACGTACACCTTCTGGAAGTCACGTGATGCGTGGAATTGAAGGAACATCGCCGCGCTGGATGGTGCTGTTTCTGTATCATCCATCATGGTGAGTCTCATTTCATCTACTAGGAGGTCCTCCAAGGTGTTGCTTAACCTGTGTATGAATCACAGTCGTCCGAGTTGAGGTACACTGCGAATACGCAGTTGGAGCATTGTGAGTTGCGCGCTTTATCATTTGTAGGTACTGACACCGCACTTTTAGTGCATGCTCGTTACACTGGAACTGGTCTGTGTTCACTATATCACGTCTTGAAATTGTTCTCATCATTTTCTGTACCTTCAGGTCACGCTGATATAACGAAATAGTTCGTCGACTCACCACTGTGCTGTCAACTCACCCTAACCTGCCTAAAGCGACTGGGTAACCCACCAGCATCGAGATACGCTCTCATCAATAGTCGGCCATCCTTCGTTACTCTCTTACCTTTCCATAGCCGATGGAGAGGCCCTCGGCAGGGTCAAGTTCGAGATGACAGAGGTCATTTTACTCCTTTTGCATTCGATGCTACATGTACTGACAGTTCGCTTTTTGGTCTAGCGTATGCTCCAACCCTGCGGTCCACCTCCACGGAAGGATGATGACTAGAGAAAGAAAGAAAAGGATTCTCACGTCTGTCAGGGATTAGCACCTCAAGGGGATTGAGAATTTGATTGCCCCACGCCCAGGGACTACGTCAAGATGGAGCCCTCGCATTGGGAGCTGGTCCGTACTATGAAATTTGGCACCTGTTCTGATCGTACTTCCTACACGGTTATGTTATTGCTCTTCAGGACGGTCGGCACATTGTCCGAGGTCTCGACTAGCGGTGAGCTTGCCATGGTGTGCTTGGGACGTAAACGTCGACGCCTTTCTTTTATCGCTCACCCTGAAACTTTCATATCCGGCTTGTCTGTGCTCACCTATTCAACAGCAGAAACACTGCGTAGTCTGTGAATGACCAGAGCTACAAAAGGCCAACCGTGCCGATAGTCATCACATTTACGGAGGTCAACGGAAGCCATCTCGTGTTCCAAAAAGAGGTGCGGCCTACTTCTTCAAAATCCGATGACTCATTTCCCCTGAAGGATGCGTGAACTGACAACGATAGATTGTAACTGAATGTAGATATGTGATATTGTCGAGAATCCCTGACTCGACATTTGTGGCAGCTTTGAGTCGTCCAGGGTCGTGGTATATGATTGGCAGCATGACGCCAATATGGCGATCAGCTGCATCGTCTTGTACGTCCCTCACTCCGATTGTGACGTTTGGTCGCTTAACGAGATGCCATCATAGGGGTCCGAGCGTGATGACTGATCAAACGAAGACTTACGGTCCGAGACACCCCAAAGGTACCACGAAAGCCTTCATCTCAGGTCTAGACCGGGCGACAAGCCGTTGCTTCACGAGAAGCGATCTCTTCGGACGGTTCGTAAACCTGTCTGTCAAGACGTTGATGTGATGAACTGGAGCGCGTTTGGCCATTCGGCACGACGTGAGAGGGGAGTCTCCTGACGAACTTTTGGAACCCCATCGGGCCATCTCGCAAAGCCAAGGCGCACTGTGGGAATCTACGGGTGGATAAGATGTATGAACGCCAATAGAGGTCGAGCCAAGAAGTCGAGGGTTCAATACTTGACAGACACTGACCAGAGACATCAGCAGCCGTCAGTGCAGGGATTATTATTCGACGGCGGATATTAGAGGGGCTGGAGGACTAGTGCTCGTAGACGTCGAGCGATGACATTCAGTCCAAGTTAACGTCCGGTCATTCTTGCGTCCAGTTTTAGTACAAGCGTATGAGTCACCACCTTTCACTGTTGGTACAGCAACTGGAGGCCGAACGTAACGTGAGGACGAATGAAGAACCATCAATTGGGCAGTATGCTGCAGACGCAAGGCGTGGAGAGCAGTTGTTGTTCTGGATCGGGACTTTTCATTGTCGAGCCGGCGGAAGCAAAACATAAAGATCGCAGAGACTTTCCGATTTTGGAACTTGCTTTGTGGTTGGAAGACAAAGACGTCCTTGTGCGCGTGCAGCTTCGCTGAGGAAGTTCATGGGCGGAATTTGCGCGGAGGATCGCTTATTGCCATCAGGTCGACCTGTTCATGACCTGAAAGCCAAGCCGCCCATTGCCCGGTAAAGTGTTAGTGTCGTCTTTCCTCAGTACTGCCACCTCGACACAGCTAATCTGTGTACTCCTCAGCGCTCGGCTTTCTCTCTCCCTCTCTGTCATATACGCCCGACTCTTTATACTTGTCAGATTTCGAACGCTTTGTTAGATCCACCGACATATCGATATCCTTTGTCTCCCAAGTTCGCCACTCCTTGTGGACCACTTTATTCATCGCACACAAAGGCCGCGTCCTTTGCTCGCTGTCCACCAACGCTTTGACTCGCCACAACTTCTTTATATTTCGCAGAGATGGACCCACTAGTATTCTCTCCGATACCCTCTTCTCCTCTCCTCCTACATTCCTCTCTAGACGATTCCTCGTCGGCATCCAGCAGCAGCTACTCAACACCACGCTCATCACTCGACAATCCAGAGAGGGAATCCTCATCAGACGATTCCCACCGTCCATCTTCCCTTGCTAGCATCGACTCTGGTTACTTTAGCAACATGCTGCTAGAGACCGATGGTGAACGCACGCGCAAGTTATCAAAGCCCCCGAAGCAAGCGTCCGATACAGACACTCGGAGGCCACTTACTCCGGTCAACAATCAATCGACAGATCAAGAGCCACCCAAGCGTAAAGGCATCTTCGCAAATACACTGAGAAAAAAGAAGAGGTCTTTGGCAGCTGTTAATCCCCCCGCTTCAGATGCCGAGCCCTTTCCGATCGCCTTGCAGGCCAACCATGCGCGCGAGAAGAATCTACCTCCTCACTCACTGGACGCGGAGGCGGAGATACCATTTCCGGGGGACGACGATGAAATGGATAATCCTCTGTCGCAAAAATTTGAGCCCAAGGATTATTTCATTTATAGACAAAACATGAGGCATCACCCGTACCCTCCAAATGAGGCACCATATATGCAGGCGTACAACCAAATTCTCTTAGAGAAGTACATCGTCTCCGCTGATCCGTCATTTCACCCTATTGATTCCTCGTTAGCGATATGTACTCAGAGAAATTGTTGCGGCATCTCAATCCCAATTCACCGTCTTTTCAAAATTTCGGGGAAGGGTTTCCTGCGTCCATTTTGGACTTGGGTTGTGGCCCAGGCACTTGGGCAGTAGATGCGGCGACGTTCTGGAAATCTTCTCGCGTAATCGGGCTTGACATAATACACCCATCCCGTTTACGAGGTGGTGCCGACCAACCCAGTAACGTCGAATGGATGCAAGGCAACTTGTGAGTATGCTTAGAGGCACATATATACCTGTACTGACGAGCTTGCAAAGCGTCCAGCACAGACTACCATTCCCGAATAACGTCTTCGACCTTGTGCGAATGGCCAATTTATCTCTCTGCATTCCGGTTAAACGCTGGTCGGCCGTCCTACAGGAAGTTAGGAGAGTATTGACACCCGGCGGAAGCTTGGAACTAATCGATGACCATATTTATTTCCCGTATGCGAAAATCGCGCCACAGCCGCCATCCACCCCTCACATTCCCCCTCGCCCACGGCCGTCTTCGTCGTCTTTAAATGATGATAACAAGGATGATTCTGATAATGACCCTCCAGATCCAGACGATCCAGACGACGAGATGGAGCCCCAACGCGCGAGTCGACTCTCCACTCTTTTCAAGCGCCCGGGCTCGCCGACAGAGCTCATAGACCACGTCGCGGAGTGGGAGAAGAACACTGCCAATGCCAAGGCTCTAGAAAAGAAGTTTGAAGAAATGTTGCACAATAAGTTCAAGATACATCCGCGCCCCTTGGAGTTCATTGAGAAAGCTTTTGACGAGATCTTCGGGAGGTATCATTCCGCAAAACTCCAGGAACTGAATCTATATCTCGCGCCTCCTGCGAGCAAAGGGCCTGACCGGTCATCGGTTATAAGTCAAGAGAGTGGTGGAACCGCCCTAAAGAAAGCTGGCAAGGACCTTGCCAAGTGGATGACGACCGTCGAGTGGGATAAGAAGGAAAAAGAAAAGGGCAAGAAGGAGCGCACGAAAGGCGACCGATCAAGTGGCGAAAGTGCGGTAGATGTTTCGACGTTACCAGAAGCAGTCAATCCAAAAGCCGCTCGTCGCCTTGGTATCATCTCAACTGGCCCTCACCGTTCATCATTTACTCAATCACCTGGTCTCATTCTCTGGCCCAATACCTTCATCGCGATACCCCCTTCCGAGCTCGAAATGCATGCTTGCAAGTATATTCATACGCTTCTTGGATGCCAAGCGGCGCTGTGCGACTATTTGTCAGAGAGTTCACCGCAGCCGATCCCTGAAGGATGGATAAAAGAGTGGTTATGGCAGTATGAATGGTAAGGGAAAGGATAATGACGGTCACGCCCGCTGATTGAATGTATCCGTTGCCAACAGCTTTCGCCGAAAGCGTTTTAACTGGCCTGCAGAAATACCAGAGTCCCTGGACACTCCGAGTACCGACGCACCTCCTAAATCCCCTGCACATCATCCTACCCAGGACCATGCAGGGCGCGCTCGCAGTGGTTCTACAAGCAGTACAGCCTCTCCATCCGATGAACTAGACTTCATCCGCCGTATCAAGGTGTTTAGTGCCACCAAGGTTGAGGAGAAAGTTCCTCCGATCCCGTAGAAATTCCCCACCCTTCCATTTCGACGTTCACAGGCTTCAATACTTGCTGGTGTATTGCTATCGTTTGCATCACGTTCATTGTCCGTCTCGCTAGACGTGATACTCACACTCGTTATTTTCAGCCATATTGACCCATTGCTGTATCCATTGCTGTATAACCTTCTTGTATTCCCACTTGCATCCATTCCTTGTTGCTTCCTGGCTTCCTGTAACCTAAATTGAGCAACTGTAGTCGTTCCTTTCAATAATCTAATGCATTCGTGCTGCTTATAACACCGCGAGCAGAGTGAGCCAATTCTCCACACTGTTTCCTTTGATGGCCTGTGTTCGTACGCGTTTGAACACCCAAGTCTGAATGGCGACAAAGCCGCTTGGCTGTTTTCCGAATCAGAAGCGGGCGTTACACCCAAGAGCTGAGACGTCAGCTCCAATTTGAAACGAGTCTCCAGGCCTGGGCAGGACACAACACTCATAGAGAACAGGTCAGAGGTAGCCAGTAGCCTAACTAATGAGTATGCAATGTCCGTAGAGAGGTTATTTTCTATTTTTTTTTTTTACTTTTTTTTCACCTCAAAAAATGCGTCCCAACCGAGGTTTTGAGAGCGAATTTGAAAAGGGGCGGATGTCACGTGCAATAAAATAAAAGCGCCGATTACCACAACAAACCCAAACTCACACCCCCTTCAAAGCCATCTCGACTTTCCTTTGATTTTTGCTGTCCTCCCAAACAAAGGAAGAAGAAAAATACCTGAGCTTTGAGCTCGTCTATGATTTTCACGCAGCACACTCGCGACGAGTAAGTCGCTGTAGCGTTTGCTAGTGCTCGTTGCTGATTCTCCTATAGTTACCTCAGTGACCTCGTCTTCTCTCTCTTGAACTTTTGAGCCTCCTGACAACTCATTATGATCGCTCGTTTGATCATACGCTACCCAATTATCACTCGTGGTCTTGCTACTCATGCAGGTCCAACTACCGCCCTTCCTGCTGTCTTGCACCTGAAGACAGGGCAGTCGTTCACCGGACGATCCTTTGGAGCGCCCAAAAGTATCTTTGGAGAGACCGTTTTTTCTACGTCAATAACGTCTTGTCAGCCTCTGCAATCTTCTCCGAAAGCTTTTGTTGATGCTGTCCAACAGATACGGAATCCATGACTGATCCCTCCTACCGTGGCCAGATTTTAGTTTTCACCACTCCACTTATCGGCAATTATGGCGTTCCTCTCAACAAAACACCCATTGACTCCCAAGATGTTGGAGTCACCCTAGAGTCCCAGGGAATCCAATGCAGTGCTGTCGTGGTGGCTGACGTTGCTGAGAAATTTTCTCACCACTCTGCTGTTGAATCTCTCGCTTCCTGGTGCCGCCGCTCAAACGTCCCCGGAATCACAGGTGTAGACACGCGTGCGATTACGCGATTGCTGCGTGATCAGGGTACTACACTTGGCCGTCTCGCCGTAGGGGCTGATACTGCAGCGCCGCCTCCTGCTCCCGAGCAGTACTGGGATCCTACCACCGAAAATCTTGTGGACCAAGTCTCTACCAAGGTCCCTTACGAGCTGAATCCTACGGGGGATGTTAGAATTGCCGTCCTTGACTTTGGCGCCAAGGCAAACATCCTTCGCTCTCTTCTCCGCCGAAATGCTGCGGTAACCGTACTGCCGTGGAACTTTGATTTTAACTCTATTCGTGACCAGTATGACGGTCTTTTCCTGTCGAATGGTCCGGGTGACCCTGGACACTGTATGGATGCAGTCCTGAAGCTCCGCAAGACCCTTCAGGAGTGGGACAAGCCCGTATTCGGTATTTGTATGGGTCATCAGATCATCGGTATGGCTGCCGGCCTGGACGCGTACCGCATGACCTTTGGCAACCGAGGTCATAATCAGCCTGTCCTCGCCCTTGCGTCCTCTGGTTCCATCAAGGCCGGCCGCGTATACGTGACAAGGTAATCATCGTCTGGTTTTTGATACAGTCAGTTCTGCTGACGACCGTCGACAGTCAAAACCATCAGTATGCGCTGAAGTTGCATGATCCCTTCCCGGTGGGCTGGGAGCCTTTCTTCATCAACTGCAACGACTCCTCAGTTGAAGGCATCAAGTCTGCTACAGCGTCTGGCAAAAAAGTCTGGGGCGTCCAGTTCCATCCCGAGAGTGCTGGTGGTCCGCTGGACACCATCGAGGTTGGTTCACTTTGTCCGTCATTTGTCCCTGACATTGACGAGGTCGCAGATGTTCACCGATTTCGTTGCCGAGTGTCGAGCTCTCAAGTTATCTCTGCCGAAAGCTATTCCTCTCGACGTTGCTAGCCATGTGAAGAGGCCTGAGCCTGTTTATCAAACACCCGCTCGCCCTGTAGCGGTCACAGCATAAATTTTGTCTAGGTTTCGGTGCTACGTTGCAGTGAATGTGTACAATAGGTCAATCGTGTATGCAATGTCTAGCGTTTGTTTTCTCCTGTGTCACAAACTACAACCGTCTCGACATCGTATCGCACCGAGAGGCGAAATGTATCCATTTGTACGTTCTCGCCTCTATGATGCACGGAATTGTATCGGCCTGAGACAATTGGCCCTTGATCGCCGCGAGCATAGCGCTCCCTAAAGTTGAGAACTAGCCTAGTACCAACCAAGACTTCCAGCAACATGACAAATGGGACGCATATATTCGCATATAGCGCCTGTGGTTTAGAGGGACAGAAACAATATTACACTCGGTTATATACGATGCAGTAGAGGACGACTCACTGTAATGCTTTGCCATAGGCCCATGACCACAGCGCACATCGCTAAATTTCTGCATAGACTAGAGATCAGCTGAAGTGCTTCTTGAGAAACTCTTGGACTGACCCGAAGAAGTAAAAGAGGCTGTCTCTGGCTAGAACTCGCACGAAGGAATTTACCCTCGGGTGTTTGGCTCCAGTGTCATGCGATTCTCGAGTCTCCCTGAAATGTTGGATGAACACTCTGGCAGCCAGAAAAAGCAGCAGTGATTCGAAGCATAGCACGGGAATGAACAAGTAAGTGAAACTCCCGTCGATACCGGAGAACGCGCAATAAGGTTTACGGTCTGGGTACAGTTCGCTGGAGACTATGAAGAGGAAATCTATTGAACGTCGACGAAGTCGCAGAAAAAAATTGACCTACCTGTTAAAGGACTATCCGGCCCGATTGCACGCCATATTATGACAGCAATCGCCGCCATCTCAGAGAAGAAAGAGACTACGAGGATCAGGAGGACTTTTTTCGAACGCTTATACATCGCGTATATTCGTAGCTGCATGATTGCTGTTTCAAACTGTTAGAAGAGTGCGGTTGCTAGCAACGGATTGAAAAACCTTGCGTTGCCCATGAGTACGCAAGAGTTCCCCACGCACGGAACTGAAATAGTCGTAGACCTGTCCTATCGTTAACCCAAGCAGAGCTAGGTTAGGTTGGTACTTGCATCTTGGGAAACAACCATGGTTTCAGTCGTTCGATAGGTCAGTTTTCAGCCCTAACAGATACCACATACTCCTAGGGCGTGTTTTGGTCAGAGATGCCGAAGACACCGTGCATGATCTCCTACTTGTTTTGAGTTTGAGGGTGTAAAACACACTGTTCGAGGCCGTTAGACGCGTTGATTGCGCCGAATAAAAGAGGCTCACAATATAGCCCTGCTCTAATGAGACAGACTTCTCATCGTGTCTAGGAAAGGGAAAGACGCCTACGCACAAGAGGACGGCATCGCCCAAGTAGCGATCCTATACTGAAGATGAGTACGACGTGCTAGATCCTATTTCTTTGCTTACTACAACGTAAAAAACCGTCACCAATGACGGTGGCTTTTTCTAGACGCAAGTTAAAACCAAGCCACAATTCACTGGAAAACACATTAGCGCACCCATATCAGCTCGACCTGATATCAAAGAATGGCGTAAGTTCCGCGGCACACGACCCGACTTCACAAACTCACTTCACGACCAAACGTTAGGGCTGTATCAGACAAAATGACGAGTAAGCATATAGTCACTCTGCTATAGAGCAATTACCGTGGTCGTACAGCGCCGCTGCTGTAACGGCAACTGATGGAGATGCGCGGCGCTTTAGTTCGTCGAGTCAGGCAAGCAAGGAGTTGCGGCGTGTACCTTGTACGAAGGCGAAGAGATCGAGTTCGCTGACAAGCGTAGCACCTGGAGGGGCCAAACTCATGGGAAGGGGCAATGATCAACAAGGAACAGAATGGGATCAAAATATTGATGTAGAGGAATATGGACACCGAAAACCGGAGGGGCATCTTGTACCCTTGTCACAGCGCCGAGAAATTCCAAAAGAGTTTTCGAGGAACTCACCGGATTACGAAGGCTGCCGAGAAGGAAGAAAATATACATTCATCGTTTCTCCTTAGGGACATACCCGAACGAGCTTAGATCCTGCGTTAATGAACCCGACGTCAGACTTTTGTGTCGGACAACTTGGAGTCGTACAAAGATCCAGGGTTCATGTAGGACAGATGAATTCGACAGCGACATTCGACACTATGCGGTGCAGGCTGAGTGACCATTGTTACGATGAAAGACACGTACGATGCGTCTGTTGATATTGGCGATCAGGAGATGACCACTCCATCGAGCAACACGATGTTGATGCGGCTTGCGCATATTGCGCGGAAATGATAGTAGGGTCCAGCCTATCTGCGTGTAGCGGAAGTTTACGAGGTATATGCTGTAATGGCACAAGACTATATAACACGACCGCTTAACAGGGTCGGCCAGCGTTGGCAGGGTACGACGAAGACGATGGCGACATTGTCCCGCCATGTCTCCAACGACGTTTGTACGCGTCAATGTGCTTAGTCAGCGAATACGCGTCTTTGTTACGCGTCAATCACTCCCCTAATAAGACGCTGGGCGATGGAATGCCTTGTTGTATACGTACGCACTCATCCAAGGCTCTCTTACCATGTCGGACACTTTCGTCCAATCTTTCACTCATCTCAAGGGCATGCCCAAGGCAGAACGTGCTTTGCCAATGTTGCAGCGGGTCGCATCGCTGGTGAAACCAATCATGCGGAAACGTGGCTGGGTCCTACCAGTACTCTCCGAGTTCTTTCCTGATAGCCCAAACCTAGTTGGTGAGCCTGATTGACGCCCAGTCTTCCAGAAATCGAGGTGCTAAGACATCAAGGCCATGATAGGACTCAGTGCGCACCAACAGTCTAGAAGAAAAGTTGTCTGGCTGATCTTGATTGCATAGACGTTAACGGTGGATTAGGCTACGTCCAGCGTGGGCCCCCGATACCTTTTACGAAGAAGACCAAGTTGTACGAGTAATGCTTCACGAGGCAGGTTATAAGGTTGCTTCTTCTGAGATCACCCCCAACAGTTCTTTAGCTTACTCACAACGTCCATGGGCCTCACGATGAACATTTTTATAAATATCTTGCTGGACTCGAAGATGAATATGATGCACTTCAACGTTCTGGCTACGCTGGCGAGGGCTTCTTCTCGCGCGGTCAAAGACTCGGTACCGGTGTTTCACATAACGTACCGCCCCACTTCGCCAGAATAAAGGCCCTCGAAGCCGCAGAGAAGAGACGGAAGACCGAGGTGCTTACCAGCGGTGGAGGTAGGCTTGGTGGCCGTCTCGGAACCCTCAAGAACCTGAGCCCTCGTGAGCTTGCTGCGCGGGTAAGCCAAAAGGTCTTGAAACTTGAAACCATTCACGAGTCTTTCCAGGCCGCCGAACGCAGGAAAAGGGATGAGATCGAGTGCGGATCCGGATCGGTTGCATTGCGCGAGGCTGCAAAAGCTGCCAAGGACAGTGTGGAAAGTAAGATTATCATCGACCTGACAGGCGATGATGAATCAACCCCTGTCGCTGCCGGTAGCTCGGGGTCTCACACGGGAACTTCTTTGAAGCCACCAACGGTGTCCCAAGCAGATCGATCTCAGCCCCCGACGCAACGAACCTCTAATAATCGAAAGTCGGATACATCCACTACTGCACAGTGGACTTGCATAGTTTGCACACTGATCAACGAACCTTTGGCTTTGCAGTGCGGGGCGTGCCTCGCAGAGCGGCCTCAAGATACCTTGACCGGATGGACGTGTCTCTCGTGTGGAGAGAGCGGAATGCCTCATGAATTTTGGTCTTGTCAGTTTTGCGGAGCGATCAAGAAGCAGAGCACAGTAGTGGGATAAGCTCATGGGTTCCAGAAGAAATATGATTTAGCAGCCTTACTGCGGCTGTTTATCAACTATCCAATACTAATTACCGCCGAAGATAATTTTGAGGTTTTCCAAGCTCTCTGAATCGCTTTGACCTGTCTTGTCCGACCCTCGGAATGCCTCCTTAACGATGGCCGTCTTACGCTTTTGAATTTGAAGGATGCGTCCTTCAATAGTATCTTCCACCTATAGGACTCAGTCTTTGTGACAAGGGGTAGCTTAGAGGCTTACAATGAAATGTTTGACATAAACCGTCTTCTCCTGGCCAATCCGGTGAACGCGATCAATAGCTGGACTGAGGTTAGCAATTTCGAGCACGGATAGTCAGTTCAAAATCCATTACCCTGATTTTCAGTGGCCGCGTTCCACCAGCAATCCATCTGCGTTTCATGTCAACATCGTATAATCCACCGATGAAGAACTTACCATGAAGACATGGTTGGCGCTAGTCAACTGTTCATGTCCGGAGATCGTGTCATATCCCTCATCGCAAAGTTGATCATGCTTACGTTCAGACCGACCCCACCGGCTTTCAGACTGACAATAAGAACCTTGGCTTTGCGTTCGTTCTGTTTGAAGGCTGAAATAGCAGCACCACGCTTCCTCATGTCCATGGAACCATCGAATCGATACCAGGTCAGATGCTCGCGATCGAGAGCTACGGAAATGAGCGAGAGAAATGAAGTAAATTGCGAGAAGACGATTGCGCGGAAGTACGGGTCCTGGTCCTGTAGTCGCCCTATTTACCGTAAAGGTTTTGAAGCCTTAGCCATCGAAGATCGCTGGAAGACGGTTGATGCTCACTTAAGTTTTGCATAAGGGCCTCGAGCTTCGTCGAAGAACGGAAGTCATTACGTCGCAACACCACCTCTGGTAGAGATGTTTTTCCCTTTCCATTGTCCATTCGGAAGACGCCCGTGTTATCGTCTACACCTTCCTCTTCATTCCTCGGTCTGACAACCTCGATTAATTCATGCTCTTTAACTGGTCCCTGTGAGCATGTTGGACATCGTCCCTCTTCACCCTTCTCAGTGCAAGATGCAACATAAGAAATAATACAATCCTTGCAGCTAAAAGCGGTATTATCAGACTTGGTGAACAGGACACGCAACACAGTTTCCCCTCACCATCGGTGCATACACAAAGGGATAATTATGGGGCTGTCCATCACATCAAAGCAAATAGGACACTCGTCCGCCTCTTGGGTGTTAAGATTCGCCAGAACGCTTTCAGCAAATGCTTTCTTCGGGGTACCACTTGCAGTTGGCTCGTCTGCAATACCCATCATGAAGGCGTCAACGTCAATTGCGCCGTCCTTGGAACCCATCGTGGGTTTGATAACATCGCCATCTTCCGTTTCGATGACAAGATCAGGATGAAGGACAGCCCGTCGCAATCTGTCAACGGTTTGAGTGAGGTCAAAGTGAATGGAACAGGGGTATTGACCGCATAAGCATAGCCAAGATATGAGTGTAGTTCTTGCCGACAAGGCCCCTGGCATTCAGTTGGTCAAACTTCTCTTTGGCAGTGTCGTAGATCGAATCGTAGATCTTTCGCTCTGCAGGGGAAAACTTCAGGGTGTCGACAGTGACTTCTTTCGCTGGCAATGCGACCACGCAGTTGCCGTTGCTGTCTCGCATATTTTTTTCTCTGCGGAGAAGAACACTCTCCAGAATGACTTGAACTATCTCAATTGCCTTGGGATCGCGAGCCAGGAACGGTACGGTAATGAATCTGATGAAACATCATATTAAGTCTGATTGACAATACCACAAATTACAAAACAAGAACACTCACGAGCGGAAAAATGGGTATGATGACCAAGGCGTGAAATTCAAGAATTTCCTAAGGTCAGCGTAAGCATAGAACTGGACGTGTAGCCAGGGAACTCTACAGGAGTGAGTGCAGGTCTTCAAGCTTATTCACGATCGGTGTTCCTGAACTCGAGTAAATACCGGCGCGCGTAGCACACTTTGAGGGCACGAACCAGTCACAGCCCACCTCCGCCTGGCACGTAGTTCATAGACTGCCCGAGCAGTTTTGCTCATCCGAGATTTACAATGATGTGCTTCGTCAAGGATCACTCTCAACCATTCAACTACCAAGATTTTCAGCAGGAAGAGCCCGGTGCTTCAATTAGACGTACCTTGGAAAATTGAGGACTGGCCATTGTTCTTCTGGAACTTGGAATGCTCAGACGCCAGTACACCGTACGATGTAATGACTACCGCGACCACGTCGTTATTGTCATCGTCACTTTCCAAGGCGTCCAACTCAAGTCTGTTTTGTCCATGCCAAACGGTCACTTTTACGGTGCCAGGCGCGCTGGAACGCTGGAGTTCCTCGGACCACTGTGTAAGGAGGGATGTTGGGGCAACAATAAGGGTCGCGGACGGACCCCTCGTCGGAGATTTGCGTTGGTTAGTCAAAATCGGTCTAAATGCATTATCGAGTCTTAGCTGACGTGCACGCGCGGCACCCTTTCCAGAATGATCAGGAAGAATTGGCTCGGGATCCTTGTTCATATGAATCAAAGCCGACAGCATGATCGTCTTTCCCATTCCCACTGAGAAAAGTCAGAGCAATAGTGACACATTTAGGATGACACTCACTTTCTACGTGAGTCATGGAAATGCAGGAAATTAGTAAGTAAACGCAGCCCAAATGGTTGACTGTCGACATTACCATCTCTGCATAGGCGATGAGCTCTAGATGAACAGAAAACTAGATAGAGACTTACGCGAGAATACCTCCTTTCAGTTTGCGTTCGGCTTTCGGGAACTCTAAGCTTAGCTCGCCAGAGTACGGGTTGAAGTAGAAAGGTCTCTCGTCCTCCGTTAGGTCAATTAGACCATCGCGCGGTTTGCAAGGAAATACGTATCTACGAAGGTTCTGGAGCATTTGTGGCACAATATGGCAACGACTCACTCGCTCCATAGGGGATGCATGGAAATCACCTCTCTTGCTGAGACCTCCCCAGATTCCATAGAGTGCATCCACCTAGATCGTGTATTGAGCAAGTTGACATCGCAAAGACGCCAGACTGACGTTAGTGCCTGCTTCTGGTATCCTCTCAAAGTGAGAGTGAATGTTGACGGAGGGTCCATTTCTGCCATTGATTGATCGTTTTGCTGTGCTCTGTCGATGCGTCAACGAATGACATATGGAGGAAACCAATCGTTTCACTTTCGGTATATCATGTCGAGCTGACTGTCGGACAATTCTTCGCCGTCTTCGACCTCTATTTCTTCTCCGTCGCCTACTATCTCTGTTTTTGTATTTTTCTGGCCGGACGGCTTGCGTACGGACTCTTCTTCCGAACCTCTTGGAACTTTGCGTCCATCTCGGACCTGCGCGCCCCCGCGCGGGCGGAGGTTGACAGCCTCGAATAGAGAAAGGAGCGCAGCCTTGCGCTCTCTGAAACCTTGTTCATCCTCTGTTTCTTGTCCCTGATCAAATGGCACTTTTCGGGGAAGTGCAGTGTCCGTTGATGTACTAGGAGGTTTGAATGCGGCCGCGCAGACGTACACGGACAATGACACAATGAGATCTGCACCTGAATAAAGTGTGGTTGGACAGTCTACCATAGTACTACCCTCAAACTTGATGATGCCTCGATGACAGGGTCAGCACACTATCCGTGCACGACAAAAGTAGGATAAATCACCCATATCAAGCAATTTGGACACCCATGCAGCAACGTCTTGTGGGAGACGGCCGAACTCTGAAATTCTGTTAGGCGGTGAGATCGGTAGGAAGGAGAAAGCACAAACCGAAACCCCCTTTATTCGTGAGTCGAACGATGGTGTCGGTTTTGCGTTTCTTGAGTTTCGGTGGCTGAGAATTTAGCATTGTTTTAAGTGAGAGTTGTTTCTTCTTCCCTTGCTCTCCAGGACCTTTGTTCTTGCCTTTACCAGTTGTGTTGGATGGAAGGGTATCATCGAGATTATCCCTTTCAATGCAAACTTCGTCGCCCGGCTTGATGTACCCTTTTCCTTTCACCGTGCTCCACGCATTTCCTACCAGGAATGAGCCTATATACGCATCTCTAGCTTTGATTGAGAGTGTTGTGGGTATTGGAGCAGGGGAAAGACGACGTTTCTTGGCTGGCGGCGGAAAATCGTTGGACTGCGCTGGAGGGGGAGAGGATGTCCTTTGAGAAGGCATCGAAGATTGGCTACTGACACTGGACGCGCGTGGGAGTTCCTCAAAAGAGGGTAGCTCGACATCACTGGCAGAGTCATCGCCTCTTCCGTCCCAGAGGTCTGTGCCGGCCACTAGGCCTGATGGTAGTTCGAAGCGAGGGACTTCTTCGTCATCACTATCGGCAAGAAAAAGGCGTTTCTCTGGCCCAGTCCGCGAGGCAGGGGTCATGAATTGAGACTGCGTACTGTTCGGCTGAACATCACACCCTGTCCCAACAGTCACATCACCAGGTCGTTCTGGCGGGAGAAGCTCCTCATCATCTGATCCTGCAAAAAAGAGACTTTGTTCGCTCATGCAGGGCTTGGAAAAAGAAAGACGTGGACGCGGAGAGAAGATACTAAGTACTAAGGACTGCAGTCAGTGCAGTGTGCGAGCGCGACTCGCGTAATTACGGTGAGCGCGTTGTTTGATGGTGTTAGATTCACAAGGCTCCAGACAACAAGTACAAATAGGACAGTAGTTGGACGGAGAGCCCAACGTAGTTTCTTGCATTGATGCTGAAATATGAGCTCGTTAATCACCGGGAAAGTGATACGCTGCATTTTCATTCCATGCGTCCCTCTGTTTCTTGCCCTCGTCACCGCCTAGGCATGCCCCGGCCGCGACCGCGACCCCTGAGAGCGCGTTGAGCTGTACCAGGAGGGGCACGGGGCCCAGGATTTTGCTGTTAAACCATTAGTTTGCGCATGAAAATCAATGGGAAAAGTACGTACTGCTTCACTTTGCGGGTTTCTCACCGTCTCGTCAACGCTTAGAATTAAACAGGCCGCTTCAGTAGCACTACTAATGGCATTGAGCTTGACAAGCGATGGCTCCCATACGAACGCGTCCATGTTGTCGCGAACGCCATCTGCGCCGTCAACGTCGACGCCGAACCACTTATCCCCAGCGGCGTGCCGCATACGAAGCTTATTTAAGATACCTGTGGAGTCGAGTCCTGCGTTGTCACAGATCTGTCGAGGAATGATTTCAAGGGCTTTCGCAAATGCTGTCATGATGAGTTGAAGTTTGCCGGGAATTGACAGCGCGTGCTTTCGGATATGTGCAGATACATCCATCTAACGGTACGGATGAGTCTCGTGGAGAGGAAAGTCAGTCAAAAATTTACCTCCACTGCACCGCCACCAGCGACTACCTCACCATTTCTGATTGCCCTTTTGACGACCATAATCGCATCGTGAAGGCTACGCTCCACTTCTTCAATGAACTGTTCCGCGCCACCTCTAAGAAGAAGTGTGCATGTCTTCGCTTTGGGACATTCTTCAAAGATATTGTATCGCTCCCCACCAATCTGCCGCTCCTCAAACCGACCACACGTCCCAAGATGTTCACGGGTGATGTCCGAACAGGTCGACTGAATTGATCCACCAACAGCCTGGCAGACTCTTCGCAGGTCTGCGGCCGGAACACGACCAGCGCAAAAGATATCCCTATCAGCGAACCATTGTGTCGCGAGATCGCCGATCGGGAGCTTGCTCAGCACGACTTTTGCGCCCGTCTTCTCGATGGCCTCTAACTTGCGATATATAATCTCCCATTCTGCATCCACGATTGCTTGATAGTCAGATACCGCCTCCACACGCACTTCAGCATTATCTTTTTCGGCTTTAAGCTCGAGTTCAACGTTTAAGCTCAGGATGAGGGGATTTTTGAAGGACTTTGGTTGTTGCTCGGCACCGGCATATGTGAACGTTTTTTTGAATGCAACTCCGCGGACTAGGAGTGAGTCTTGCATTCCGCCACCAGGTATCTTCTTCACCCCAATGAGAGATTCATCAAGATCGTCTTGGTCCAAGCACTGTACGGCGTCAACGACCATGTTTGCAAAGAAAGGCTTCTCGGAGTGGATAAGTTTTGATGACATAGATGTTGACGCGCATTTTAGAAGAAGGGAACGAAAACGCCTGCCAATCCTTGTGAGAATGAGGTACCATGCGGAGATCCTGGACATACTCTGTATTGCTCTTGTCAACGCTGACTTGAATCGCTTTTACGCGTTCTATCGCCTAACAAGCAAATGAGACATGACTACTTGCAATCGACAGCACGGACAGCACGATCTTACAAGTTGCGATGCTTTCCGGAAACCTTTGATGATAATGTGGGGACTCACACCCTCCTCAATGTAACCACGGACTTCTTTGAGTAGCTGAGCAGCAAGGAGGACGACACTGGTAGTACCGTCACCAACCTCCGCGTCTTGTGCGCGTGCAATATCGACTAATGTTCTGGCTGCAGGGTGGACGATGTCAAGAAGTTTCAAGATCGTCGCGCCGTCATTCGTGATCTGCGCCTCCCCACGTTCATTGACGATAAGCTTATCCATCCCCCGAGGTCCTAGTGTGCTGGAAAGGGTCTGAGCAATCGCGAGACATGCAGAGATGTTAGACAACAGCTGCGGGTTGCCTTGGGAGGTGTCCGTACCCTCCTTGAGGAGGATAACTGTGGGTTGCTGTTTGACGATGATTAGCGAGATTCTAGGACGATTCTCAGACTACCGCCCACCATTGGAAGACCCCGCTGCATTTTTTCTGGACGATCGTTGGTTAGAGGGCTCTCAGAGCTGAAGTTCGACAGAAATTGGGTGCACTGGCAATCTTTTGTGTACTGGTGTTTGTCCAATGTCGGTGTCCTTGTCCTTGTCGCGAGGTTGAACCAAACACTTATCTGACAGGTCTCATGTGCTCGTTTAATGCAGGTCGAATCAGGCGGTAAGACACTTGTCTATCTAATACCATGACAGAGAATCCTAGTCTTCCAGCAGACCGCGACAATCAAACATACGTCTCGGTCTCCGCGATTGCTGCAGGTCACTTTTTCCTCCCTTATGAAGAGGTCTTTGAAGGCTTCAGCACCGCTGCCAACCAAGGGGCTCAAATGGAAGGAAGTGTAGTCCCAAGTTTCGCGTTTCTGCTCCAACATCCTTCTCACGGAAAGTTGCTATTCGACCTAGGCTTAAGGAAGGTTTGTCCTCGGGCTTCAGTTCAGACTCGTAGGAGTGCTTACTACCAAGTCGAAAGCACGGCGACGGATATCCACCTACCCTGAAAGAAAACCTTGAGGTATTCAGCGTCGACTGCAGTCAGGACATCGTAGATCAACTCCGAGCTGGAGGGACAGAGCCGGGAGATGTCAAATACGTGATCTACAGGCAGGTCCATTATCGTCTCTTTCATGAGATCTCGTGGTCATATTTCGACAGTCATTTGCACTTTGATCATGTCGGAGACCTCACGCCCTTTCATCATGCAACAGTAGTCATGTCCGCTGATGCACGAGAACGTGTCGAGAGCGCATATCCCCACAACACACACAGTCAAGTGCAGGCTATTCCGGAAAGCCAACTAATTCGGTACCTTCACTTCTCTGCGGAAGACCTGACGGATACAGTGGGCATGCCCCCTTCAACTTTGGTGGCTCCTCTTGGAGAGTTCGACCGTGCTCTCGACTTCTTCTCCGACGGTTCTTTGTACATTTGCGACGCGCCCGGTCACATGCCAGGACACATTACCGCACTCGTGCGCGTCGCCCCAAACACATTCGTTCTGCTGGCGGCTGATTCTTGCCACAATCGCCAGTGTTATGATGCCCGGTCCACAAACGGTGGTGTCATTCGCATCATCTCACCTGAGAACTATGAGGATTGGGCTGTAGCGAAGGAGACCGTTTTGAAAGTCACCAGGATGAGCAAACGTAATGTTATCGTGATTCTAGCGCACGAGGCAGAGAGAGAGGAAGAGATGCCCATGTTCCCTCTCACCCTCAATGGCTGGGCCGGCAACAGGTGAAACGGATCTAGGTTTTACTCACCATGACCTGTGAAGAGAGGAACGAGCCTTATATTGATGCGGTTTATCGAGACTAGGATGTACTGAAACGCTAAGCAATTGCAGAAACCAAGTATTAAGGAAGCTAACGCGATGGTAATGAATACGTGAGCTCAAGATTACGCTAAGTTGCGAGGAGCAACTTGACGCTTTCGCGCCCTCCGCGCCGCCTCTTTGTCACGTCGCGCTTCGGCCCTCTCGTCAACAAAGGCACGTCCGACATCAATAAACTTGAAGGCAGGACGTCCGCCTTCACGTTCGACCACTTTAACGTTGCGTTGTGATTTCTGAGAATCTCGCGCGGATAATTTTTCGGCCTCTAAAGCACGGGGCATGATAGGTTCCTAGACGATACAATCAATCGCAGGGACTGCGTTCGTCAAAAAAATCATGACAAACCTGGCCTTCAGGAACAGTCTCCCAAAACAGCCTTTGATACCGTTGCCTTGCCATGTCTTTCCCTTCGATTTCGTCTTGCCTGTCTGCTTCTTCGACGTCGTAGCGGGTACTTTCGGGTTTGGGTCCCGTGTGATAGTATTGAACGGGGGTATCGCCATCGGGTTCTTCAACTTTGACCGGATCGGATAGGTCGGATACGCCAAGTAGTCTCTCCATGCCCTTCGTGAAGCCAGTCTGGAGAGGTTTTTTCTACAGGAGAACGTGTCAACACTATGTCGGTACCATAGTATTTGCAGATTCAGATGGGGTTGAAAAAGTGATAACCATTGGCTACGACGATGTAAGGAGCGCAGACTCTTTAAGTTTCGCGAATGATAGAATAATATCATCATATCCGAGTCGGTGGACCGGGCGAGCACAGAAGCAGAGACATTGGACTCACCTCCTAAAAACCAAAGAGAAGGAAGGACAATGAGCCAAGCTCATAAGTTCAGAATGAGCGAGGGACATTACCTGTGGTGTAAAATGTTAGTAATGACAAAACAGCGTACGGATTCAGATATCAGGAAGGGGTATCTTTTAAACCACGTATAGGTCTTGAAGACTAATCGAATTCATTGCTCATCACCCAAGGCAAAAGCCTTGCTTGTCGCACAGAGATAAAACCCACCTTTAACCAAGCTTCTTCCATGCCTTTCAGTCTCAATATCGCGTCGACGCGCTTAATACTCAGGTTGTGTTTAGACGCGAGGGCACGGACAGAGTTTGCTTGCGGATCGGCGATGTAGTCCCAATATAACCGTGAACGGAGAGCATTAGAAAGCGGAACGGGGGGTTCGAATGACGGGTTTAATGGGAAAGGCTGCAAGAACATGTCAACAGTCGTCCACTCTACAGGAATATAGAAACCCTCTACTCACCACTGTTCCTCCAAGCCAGTTGCGTGGCGACGGATCCTTGTATGGTTCAGCCGTCGTCCGAAGCCATTCTTGAAAAGCTGGGGCAGAATTCCTACTCGGTCCTCGTCGTCGCTGACCCTCGTCGTCGCTGCCAGATTTTTCGTTACGTTCTTGGACTGAACCCTCCACTCCATCGAAGCCTATGTCTTCTTCCTCTTCTCCACCCTTTTCGTTCTCGAAGGCCTCCAGGTCAGCGTCTCGAGAACGCGAGTATTTGCGGGAGGTAACCTTGGATGTACCCTCGAGAGCTGCCACTGTTCGTGCATGATAGCTAGGATGATTTGACGATGCGATTCTCGAGAACGTCCGTTGCGTGCATCGATGCACAGCACGCAATGAAGGTTGTTGAGCAATGGGTGGGGAGAGACACAGACGAGCAAACATCTGAGATATCGTCCACCAGAAAATTTGAGGGCTTCATGAGTGAACGGTCATGTGATTAGTTTAGGGTGGGATTGACTGCCCCATTTGGAATGGCTGATAGCTAAATAACTTCACCTATGAGGCAAGGAGATGTCTTGCGAGCTCAATGCCGAGAATGTTGGAAAAATGTTCCAGTGATGATGAAGAAGTCATACTTTCGTCTATCCTTCAAGCATATTCCGCACTCGCGCCAACAAAGAGCATCACCATCCCCGAAACTCTCTCCTTTACCAAGGTTCACGGCTTTTTGCTGGACAAGATCCTACTGAACCGTCATTTGAGGGACTACCCGCCTTCTGAGCAGTATCAACACAAGTTTTGGAAATGGGCACTTGGTACACTCGAGTATATGAGCAAGGACGACGAGGTATCATGTCGGATTTTACTCGTACCAAGGGGGTGCGCCTGACACTGATCTTAGCACAGCGAAATCGATGAGCGCGTTTATGAACACTACGTTTCATTGATACAGTCCGTGCGGTAAGTCCCATTGTCTGTGGCTGGGCATAATTCAAGGCAACTTCGACGCTGCCGGTAGTTCAGGTGCACCTTCGGATTCATACATAACCTACTATTGGAAGCCTGGGAAGCCGCAGGAATCAAAGGCCGGAGAAATTGAAACAATAACCCTATTGGAATCGCGCACTACCATAGAGGCGGGCACAACCGGTCTTCGAACGTGGCGAGCAAGTGTGGTACTAGCACAATATCTGCTCGAGCATCCTGGTAAGTGAGCGAACACTGTTCGCCTTCTCATGAACCCTTTATTTGACCTCAAGAATACGTGTCACATAAAACGGTGCTTGAACTTGGAAGTGGGACAGGGTTAATTGGCATCTTGGTCGCGAGCATGCAACTGCGTGCGCATTCATTTCATTCCACCACGAACGCCATGCAGCACGAGAGACGACGGGTTTTCCTTACTGATGTCAACTCGTCGGTGTTGGCACGTTGTCGACACAACATACATCTATCTTGCAGTACGTTTTGAGCGCCCTTGAAGGGCGAGTACAGATCATTCCTATAGATCGGTCGTCTTTGCATCCGGGCATCGAGTATTGGTCATTGGACTGGTTCGACTCTCTGACATGTCGAGAGAGCTTGAGCTCTCTGTTTTGTGAAGCAAATGCAGACATCATCCTTGGTGCAGACATAGTGCGTAGTCAATAGCAATTCACTGCGGCAGTAGAGATGGAAGCGGACTAACTTTCGGCCAGGTGTTTGATCCGGAGCTGGTCCCACCATTGGTTGCAACTCTGCACGTTGCTATCTCGCATGGTAGCATACGAATGGCTCTTATTGCGCTAACTGTTCGCAATGAAGAGACGTTATCTTACTTTCTCCATGAAATCCGTGCGTCCTTCTCTTTCAACGTATCAATTAGGTGACTCAAGTGGAACATGGGAGTTTTAGAAAAGGTTCTCAGAATCGAGGAGGTCAAGTTGACTATTACAGATGGCTTCACCTCGCTAGCGCCCGATGAAGTGGATGCTGGGCTCGAGGTCAGGCTTTTCAGGCTTACGCGAATTTAGTAGAGAAAAATTCAGGCATGGGTATGCATTTCTGAAATGCGACCACTGCGGACGGACGGACGCCGTTGCAGGGCGGACATGATCGATCAGAGCACGGCCTACCCTTACGTTGCACCATATTCTCCGCAATCCTTCGCTTCCTTCGCACCTGCGCACTCAGGCTTTAGGCATTCGTGTGGTTTACTGTATAAATTCATATACTTTGGTGAATGATGGCAAGTTACTAGCAACAAAACTCTAGGGTGAGAGGAAGATGTAACGTATGTCTATGGAAATGTCCGGAAATAAATCTGTGTATTGGGTAGGTTATGAGTTGGTAATGCAGTGATTACGTGTTGGAAGCTCGGAGAACGACGCCCGATCAACGAAACGGTACTGAGGATCGAAATTGAAAGAGACAGAGGGCGTCTCTGGAAATTATGCAACTGCAATGCCGTCAGAAGAATTGCATGGATTCCTATGATATGCATTGCGAACTGTAAGGTCGGGCATTTTCCGGGTTATTATTATCTGTAACGTGTGAATAGGCCCTCTTGTAGAACTGATACTGCCCTTTTGCGACAGCGGCCTGTTTTTGATGGGTGTGAGGAGAGACAAATGCGGGCGATTGCGACCCAGAGGCGGTGAACTAACTGCGGAGTATGACGCCGACCAGTGCGCACATGACAGACGCCGAGATGCTGACTGTAACGAATGCGTGCACGCTGTTGAAGAAGCCCAGCGGTGCTCGGGTTGCTGTGGGAGGCGTGTCTGAGATGTGTGAAGTGCATAAATGTTTTCGGGGTGACGGGTTGTACATGAGTTTACAGGGGTGAAGGGGGGAGTGGGCAATAATGTCCGTGTGAAGGACAAGCTCTGAGCTGAGCTTGAGGCGAGTGAGGGGCTCGATGCTGCATGTGTTGTCGGTGGGGCACATCGAGGGAACGATGGCGATCTCGCCGTCAATGCTCCATGGTTTTGACGCCGACATCGGTGCAATGGCACATCCAAAGGCAGACAGGACGCTTGAGAGAAAAGCATCTACATCAGAGATACTGTCCACGTGCTGGTGCTCGAGAGGGAAGTGCGGGTTCGCGGATGCATATGCAGCGAGCGTGTCTTTGACATGAGAGACAAAGTAAGCATGAGGCTCTGTACCAGTGACGGATGGAGGGAGCTGAAAGACTCTGTCAGAGGTGGGTTTACTGTCGTCTGAGAGTTTCTTTCCCCGCTTGGCTGCAGCGAGGCCAATCTCGGAACAGGAGCAGCCGCCACCAGCACGTATGGCGGGCCAATCCACGACACGTGGACCAAAGACGTGTGCGTTGTAGGACTTGCAGTCGTCGCAGAGGGCTGCGAGTGAATGTGCGAGGGCATCACGGAGGGACGCAAGGAGGGAGTCTGCGATGGAAATGCGGAGGTGCTGACGGATGAGGGCATGCAGCTCTGCTGGGAGGGGGGTTGGGAGGAGATGCGGGAGGGCGACGGACGGGTGCAGCGAGACGAGGAGTGCGTGTGCGAGTGCGATGCGCGTTGTTTGGAGCGACATCGAGGAGACGGGCGAGCTGGATGAGAGACGCCGCTGGTATTTAAGTAAGGCTGGACACGCGAAGCCAGCGGAAAGAAGAAGACGATTCGTGACGCGGGCACCGACATGGACGAGGCGAAGAAGAGCGGGATGCAGCAAGAGCGAAGAGACCCAGCCTCATCCTCCACAGCCAAAAGAACCCGATCTAGCCGTCCGTCATTTAATTAATTATTTGCTTCCGCTCTAACCCTAACCCCACCACCACTCTTCTCCTCGTCGTCATCCACGATGAGCTCGCTCCTCCGACGTGGTCCGTGCCACCTCCGCCCGCTGTCCCCAGCATGCGCACTGCACATCAGCCCCCCCGACGCCGCCACAGAGTCCGCAGAGTTCGATGCCCGCGTCGCCCACCTCTCAGCGTACTTTTCTCTCCCCCGCTTCGCAAACATAACGCGTCCCTACTCGCCCCGGCATGTCGCACTCAAACAGGGCTCAGCACCAGTGCTGCCACTGCCAGCCTCTCTTCTCGCACACAAACTCTTTCGCATCTTCGAGCAGGCAAGCGACAAGGGACTCCCTGTCCACACCATGGGCGCAATAGACCCTGTCCAGATGACCCAGATGGCCAGACATCAGCACGTCGTTTACATCTCAGGTTGGGCTGCATCTTCCCTTTTGACCACCGGCAGCAACGAGGTTGGTCCTGACTTTGGGTGCGTGCACACGAACTCGTGAACAATTGGCACTCAATAAACTGCCGCAGAGACTACCCGTACACCACCGTACCAAACCAGGTGCAGCGCATATTTCGTGCTCAGCAGATGCACGACAAGAAGCACTACGACGAGCGCATGTCTGCCACTCCAGAACAACGCGCCAACATGCCTTATATCGACTACCTCCGTCCCATCATCGCAGATGCAGACACCGGGTGCGTCGTCCCATTTTCAGTTAAGAGAGCGTGCATTAATACAATGGTGCCGTATCAGCCATGGTGGCCCTTCCGCCATCCTCAAGCTCACCAAGCTCTTCGCAGAATCGGGTGCCTCAGCAATTCATCTGGAGGACCAGCTTCACGGCGGAAAGAAGTGTGGCCATCTTGCAGGAAAAGTACTCGTACCCGCGTCCACTCATGTCTCGAGATTGGTCACTACGAGGTTCGCACTGGATTTATTAGAGTGCCCAATGTTGGTCATTGCACGCACCGACGCAGAGAGCGCGAGATTGATAAGCTCGAGCGTCGATATCGGCGATCACCCGTGAGTGAGTCCTCCACACGCGCATACAGGCAGATCCGTTGACAAATTGTCGGGGTTCTGGTGTACCAGGTTCATACTTGGTACAACCACGCCAGGGAAACCCCTTGCAGAGGCCCTCGCGGCGGCGATGGATGCCGCGGATGCAACGCGCATTGAGAAAGAATGGGATTCTACGCATCCACTCATGACTTTTGACCAGGGTACGTTATCCTTGCTTCCCGTATCCTCATCGGTCGGTAAACCCCTTTTCGCCCCGTGGATTACACTTTCGATCCCCTAGCTGTGCATCAAGCCATCCACTCTACGCCCTCCATTTCTTCCCCCACCTCAGCATACACGCGTTACAAGTCCCTCGCCGCTGGAAAGTCGAACTTCGAGGCTCGCAAGATTGCGCGTGAGATCGTGGGCAGCGAGGTATGGTGGGATTGGGACCGTAAGTCCTGAGTTCTTTTCTTCTTTTACGCTGGTTTCGTTAACCAACTACTGACCTCATCTACTTGCAACCTCGTTTACATTACCTTTGATGACGTAGTCCCCCGTACACCCGAAGGCTACCACCGCCTCCTACCCGGACTGGAACCAGCACTCGCACGGACATTGCGCTACGCTCCTTATGCGGATCTTTTGTGGCTAGAAACCTCGACCCCAGATCTAGAACAAGCTAGGGCGTTCGCCAGGGAAGTGCGTGAGAAGACAGGGTCCAAGAAGTGGATGGTGTACAATTTGAGCCCAAGCTTCAATTGGCTAGGGAAGGGATGGAATAGTGAGTCCTTTCATATCCACTCGCATTGCCGGAATGGAGAAGGGGCCGACATTTCGAACTAGAGGATGACTTGAAGAACTTTGTTTGGGAGCTTGCAAAGGAGGGGTTTGTACTTCAGCTCATCTCACTTGCTGGCGTGCATAGTAATGCTGTCACTACTGGTGCGTTTTGTCCTCTTTTCGTCCAATGGTATAGACGTACACACTTCAATTTTACCCGCCGACATCCCAGCTGAACTCGCCGAACGTTACAAAACCGAGGGCATGTTAGCTTACGTCGACCTCGTCCAAAGGAAGGAGAAAGAAATAGGATGTGATGTTTTGACCCATCAGAAGTGGTACGTTCTCAGCGCTTCTTGATTCCGCGCTTGCTTGTTTGACAAATACCCTTCTTTATTGCCGCCTTTGTTCCGATGGCCGCGCTAACTACTATCTTCTCGTACTGTCAATACCGCTCGTCCTTCCACGACGTGCCATTACAGGTCTGGCGCGAACTACGTTGACTCAATCATTCAGACCGTATCAGCAGGGTCCTCAAGTACATCAGCAGTTGGGCAGGACTCGACGGAGCATGCGTTTTGAGTCATTGGACTGCTATATTCCGCACATCGGTGGGGATAGGAGGGTATGATTTCGAGAACCAATACCTGGGTCCCGTCCGCAGTCCAGCTATGATTGGGCAATCATCGACTGATGATGTCCATTGCCTGTCTTGTATCCATCACAACTTCTTCGGATTGGTTGCATCTCTCGAATGTACTATAGTTGGAGGAAGACGCCGTTTCTCTGTTGTATTGAGTCAAAGGACGGTACTACCCTCGATTCTCGGAGAAGGTGCTTGTACTGCCAGAGCATTCCGCAAATGTCGGGTTGTCATCTGTTAGGCTTCTGTTCTTTCACAGCGCTGAAGACGAAATTCCGATGAAAGATTATGTCCAATCACTGCAGTCATCGTGGAGGAAACAAACACAGGCTTGAATGACAAGCAACGAGTTGGAGCCAATCAAAAACCAACTACACCAAGCTGGAGTAGTACTGCGTGCCGTAGTACGCCAGACTAACTGAATTTAAACCCACCCGCAAGACCCATCACATCCTTTGGATCCACCTCCTTCTTAACCTTCCTCAATCTTTCCAGATGGACCCCATATATCATCTCAAGAGGTGTATCCCAAAGTGCGTAGTTGCCATACAATGGCAACAGATTCGTTTCGGCCTCACCAACCGCCTTCGTCCTCTCCGCGTTTTCCCTTAACCTCCCTGTACTCACCTTTATTGCCTTGATCATCACGTTGTCTTCGTCGGTGTTCCACGCGTAGTTGACACTAGTCGGTAGAAACGCAAGTGCTCTCGAACCCGGATATGCGGATGGGGTTGTGTTGTGTCTGTAAATTGTCGGGAGGAACGGTTCTGCGCTGTAACTCACATAACCTGTGCCGACGGGAAGCGTGGTACCCCAAGACTATGGAACGCAACGTAAGAGCTAGACAGAACAGCACCGCGGAAATGGCTTACGAGACTCTCATTCACCATAGCTTGCAAGAACTCTACAGGATATTCCAGGACAGACAAAGTATCGAATGCACCTCTATTCTCGTTCATACTCACCATGATCCGCGCCAAGTGGAAGCAACTTACCGTAGACCATAACTCGCATTTGCCCCTGACGATTGTACCAACGACACGAATGACCTCGTAAACACTTGCGTCTCGCTATAGTTGGTTAGGAAACCGTCGAAAAGCCCTTCAGGCGGAGTAGGCGCATCGTAGAACAGTAGCGCAGTCGTGACCACCTAGCACGATTGTGTTAGATACGCAATGTGTGACATTTTGACCCAAGACTGTGGTACTTCAAAGAAGAGGTCTACCCACCTCGCTGGCATCGCCATCCTTTGAATAGCCATAAGCAGTAATAACAGCAGCTTTTGGGTCCGTATTGTTCGTAGAAAAATTGGCGGTGGCCCGCGTCAATTGACCGATGTCGGACGTATTATAAATTATCGTTCCGCCCTGGGACCGGAGGGTTTAAGAGTGTTGTCGGAGTGAGGCGAAGTAAAGATGAACTTACCCAGACCTGCGTTTGTGAAAACGCCCGTAGGGTGAACTGGGTTACGATGCCCTTGTTTTTCTTGGTCAGAGAAACGTTGGACCTATTCACCCCATCATCGGTAGCACTTACAAAGTTATTGAACCCTCCCTGACAATATCTCATCTCATATACCTGAAAGCATTAAATTGACTGCGAGACACACCTTCAACGCAAAGAACAAGTCCTCCTCAGAAGCAGTCACATCGGTCACCGTGCCGTTCGGTAACACTAATTGAAACGCTTCTACCGTGTCCACAGTCAACCCATATTGGTTCGTGTGCCACGAGTATCCTTGTCGCCAAGACTCAGCACAAAGCCGAGATCGCCTAACGTCAATTGCCAACGGGGCATACGGTCCAACTCACCTCCACCAAGCGTCAAACCGGCCACGCCCACTCCCGAGACCCTGGCTCCCACGACGTTTACACCGTAGGGTTCTAAGGCTGAATATACGTCATCCCAAATCATACCTGCACCTATCGTTGCCGTCTGTGCAACGGAATCATAGGTGACATTGGTGAAGCGGTACATCGCGATCTGAACACCAGGGGTCGAGGAAAAATTTGGATTTAGAGTGTGGCCACCACCTTTGACCTGTATGAAATTTATATCAGGACAAAAGACCAAGTACATAGTATTGTGAAGATTGTACTGACCGCAAATGCAGTTCGAGTTTTGCCTAAAATTTGCAGCTGGAGTGGTCGAGTTGGTATAATAGCCTGACATCAGGAACGCGCAGTATGGGACACGTACAGCTGTCCCGACATCCTCAGCCATACCGGGCTCGAATGAGCACGCGGACTCCTGAGAGCTGGAGGCAGAAAAATGGCTGATATCTTTGGGGTACGGCTCCGTTCCTATTACCGACTGTCAGTGGAGTGGAGGTCGCATTGGAACATAGCAAAGTCGAACCATTGAAGAAAACTCCGGAAGCTGGGGATACAGATATCGCAATCTGTAGACAGACTGCAGACACATCTACCTTGGTGTCATCTGTAGACGCGCATGACGGAAAGGTCTGTTCGCTCGCGATCATCTCGCAAGCGATACGACCCGCTAGCAATCCTAATATCGTCAACAAGATTCTGGTCATAAGGATGCCACCAGATACTTCTGCGAATAGCGGCGGACAAGAGGGAACGCACTGCCCAGGGTGTCGATGACTCTAAGGGCGGGCGAACTGCCGAATAAAGAGGCACAGAGGACGCCGATGTCTGCCAGCGAATCGGATCATGCAGAAGGGTGCGCTCAATAACCGCTACGCATGTCATAAAGAATGTCGGACCATGAGATGGAGACTACGGGGGACGGTGTCTCCCAGCCTGACGTCGGCTGCACCGAATCTCAGGTAGTGGTGAACTACCCATGAAGTCAGCGTGTTGCGAAACGGAAATGACGAGATGCATATCAAACTCACCTTGGTGCACATGAAGCCCGCCGTTGCAACCAGAATTCTACAAAACAGCGAAATTAATGATCGTCGCAGGCGCTCCGCACGGTAGTCAACGGCGCACGTCAAGCACGCGCTCAAATCCATTGATAGACGCGGAAATTGCGAAGGAAACAGGTCAAGATGTACAAATTAGAAGAGCTAAAGCAAACACGAAAGCAGTCAAGCAAGAGCGCGGAAGACTAGCGTAGATGAGTGGGAAATATGCGGCATGGATATCATGGCATTGGGTATGTATGATCAACCAAGAAAAGCAAGTAGAAAAGGTACGTCACCAAAAATTTGTTACCAATGGGTAAACCGATCAAAAGGCAAAACTACTCATGGTCCAGTGTCTGATATGGGTATGACAAGTTTGGGTGCACTTTCGGTGGAGAAATCAACTCGAATTGTGACGTTTCAAAGCTTCCCCGGCTTTCTATCTGTGAATCCTGAGAGAATGTAGAAAGTGAAGAGCGAGACGGAGACGTGGACACTAAACCTTGCATCACGACAGAGGAACGTTGTTGCTGGGTGATTAACGTCAACATGTCCTGTGACGAAGCTGAGTGATGCGACTCCATCTTTGACCGACTAGCGGACTTCCGATGCTCAAGAAGGCCGCTTGTCGTTCGCGCGTGATTGGATGGGAGGTACTGATCAGGAAGTTTGGGACTGGGGGGTATGTTGTTATCCAATACGCTGGGTCGTCTTGGTTTGATCGTCTCATTAGAGACAGGTCGCTCCGAGCCTTTCCGCGGTTGAGCACCAGTGGTTGTAGAATGCGATCCCGCACCAGAAACGGACTTCCAAGACTTTAATATTGATTTCCGGACACTTGTTTTCTCTGTGGTTGGGAGAGTAGAGCCAGAAAGAGGAATGGAGGGCGAAGTTGGACGGGAATCAGACATTGATGGTCTCCCGGGATGGATCGGATATGGAGACTCCTGGTCGAACGGCAGGGTCACTGGAGCTTTGGATTTCCCATTCTTGACAGAAAGTGCAGCTGGGACAGGGGGGGCAGCAGGTTGATCGTGTGAATTGCGTTGTGTAGGAGGACCGGAAAGCTGGAATGACGATCGTCCAGCGCTGGGCGTTGGCGGCTGCTGAGAGGCAGACGTCGATTTGCTCCTCCGCCACAATTTCTTAAAACTTTTCACACTGACCAGCGGTACGGCTGTCTTACCAGCCTTGTCGTTATGGTCCATAGCTAAACTAGCCGAATCAGCCGAAAATCTACTCGACGGCGTCGTCGACGCGAGTGAGCCTTCATCAGCAGAGGATACAGACGGCCGAGGCTCCGACGGTTTGTGCGAAAAGTTATGTGTCACCGGATCCCAGTAAGTCGGCGCTGGCGGCGGCTCTGCTTCATAAACTGATGGGTAACGTCCAAACGGATCAGGCGAAAGAGGAATCGGGGAATCAGAGGTCACGTTTGTCTGCCGTGTGAAGAAAGGAGGGACATTCGCGGGGTATACGTATTGTTCAAGCTCTCGTCGCCGAGTCTCTGTCTCTGTCGATATATCGTCCGAAGGTCCTGCTAATGGAGGGGCTATAAAGGCTTTAGGAGCGCCAGTGGTGACACCATTCAAGGCTAAACGAGGCGGCGAGGGAAGGTGGCTGGCTGATCGGGGCGGGGGTAACGAATTACTAATACCTTGACCCACGGAGTAAGGGACAGAAGGCCAAGCTTTGCTGAACGCTTCAGCAGACCTTGACGAGATGTTATGGGTAAGCATGGAGGAACAGCTATCAACTGGTCTCCCACCTGACTGTACTACCATTGTCAACCATCGTGTTGGGCTGAGCGAAACGAGCAGATGACTGCGACGTTGACGTCAGGGTGCGGCGGTGTGTTATCGTCATATCCTCATCTAGAACTGCTGTTTTCAATTGCTGAGGTGAGAATTGAACCAACGTCTAAGGTAGAGATTAGATGTTACACGCCAATATCGAGCCGCAGAAGCGTCACCTACCCTTTCGATCTCATCCAACTGAGCTCTCATGAGGTATTGGCTTCTCCGTCGGTCATTAGGATCATTCTCATCATACTGAATTTAGATTTATCAGCCGTGGTCCTCGCAGGGCAAGCCAAGCTCGAACCTCTTCGTCATCTTCGCCCAGGTCCAAACCGAGATCCAAGTCCTCGAACAAAGTGCCAACTCGTTTCTCCTCCGCCGGACTTCGGGAGCGCAGGTATTCTTGCTCCATCTCAAGAGATAGACCCTCCCTGTCACTGTACTCCGAGTGAACCACGCTGGACGGCGTCGCACACTCTCCGGTCATGTAAGGGAGATTTGTACTCTCTCCACCGCTAGATGGCATAGAACTAGGCACTACGACATCGTCGTTCGGTGACCTGGGAGTCAGCAGTAAAGGAGGGGGGATTGGTCTCTTGCTTCCGCCGGCAGTCATAGGTGACGATCTCCGTCTAGATTCCGAAACCAATGGGATGGAGACATTCAGTGGTGGCTTGGACATGCGGTGCATGATATCACGAACTTCTTGCGCTTCGTCAAGTTCATCATTCTGTGCTTGTTGGGGGACAGCGGAGAGCGAGGATGCATCCAATGCTAATTCCACTACGTCGGCACCGACAGTCCGTCTTTTTACATCATTTTCGACATGGATGTCGGCCCAAGTATCAGCGTCAGTGCCGAAAACGTCTGTCAAAGGATCGCGTTCCACAGCGGAATTATTGTGTATACCGGGCCCTCCAACCCATTCCTCGCTGTCCATTGCATCGGAGGACTCAGAGAGGGGCCCATATTCCCCGTTTGTAGGTTGCTCTTCGTCAGACTCATCATTTGAGCGTAAGAAAGCCGGTTTGTGCATCTTCTCCACCAACTTGAGGTCAAAAGGAGCTCTTTTGTCATCCTGTGAACTGGCCGCACCCCCAGTACCGATTCGAGACCCTGTTCTATGGCATGACCGGCTCTCAACTCGATTCCCATGAGTGATACGACGGTTTCGAAGCCATGGTTCATACCAGGTAGCCTTGCGACGGTCAATGTCAAATTCCACCTTTGCAAGAATCGGTATGATGGACTGCGAGTTTAAACCAGGAAGTTCGATGCCTGGGATCTCCTGAGAAGAGGATCTAGAAGTATCCGGTGTATCTGAATCTGAGGGTGACGAGAACGGAGGGGCAGATTTGGATCGCAAGTCCGAAACAGAGGACGTAGTCGACGTCGACGGCGTGACGGGGTATGCAGAAGTTTGAAGCTGCGGTGTTTCTGATCGCATTGGGGTGGCTAATGGACGCAATGATTGGGATTGGCAGTTTGGTCCTTCGTTAACACCGAGACCAAAACGATGAGGAATGGGGCTTTGAGAGCGAGCAATGGTCTCTTCGCGTTCACTGCGAAGCACCCGGTTCCATATGAGCTTCCAGATGTCCTCAGTCAGCCGGGGCCCTGGTTCTCCCTCACCCATTTCACTAAGACTTGCGGAAGCAAAGGGCATGGGACTGTTTTGTCTGCTCTGTGGTGAGGCGGTCACGAGGTAAAGAATTATACCGGTTGTACTGGGCAGAGCATATTCTTTTGCGATGACGACAAGTTGTGCCTGTAGCGTAGACTGCAATGTAACAAGCGTTCCACGTCGGAATTGTATATGATAACCGGACGCAGTAGGGGGAGGCGGAGCGAAGTCGGAGTCAGAGGTATCAGAATCGTGGGGGAGATGGAGAGGGGGGATGACATGAAGGAGATATTTGGAAAATGAGGATGCGACGTTGTGCGCAGACGCGGCTGAGGGAGTTGCTGAACGCCAAGGGATATCTGCAGTTGAGGTCGATGGTGACTGGCCGGAATTTGAAGCACCAGGTGTCAAGAAGCCTGTCACCGGAGAAGGGGTAGCGACACCAAGAGCGTTGGCCAACTTGGCCAGTCGGTGGGGTGGAAGAGGTGCACGTGGCGCCGTCCAACCTATTTGCGGGCTCGGATGGTTGGTTGAGACTCGTCGGCTTGGCTCTGATATCATGACGGTTGAAAGCAAAGAAACGAGAGCAGTCTGTTCGTGGTGTAAAAAGGAGAGTTCGTTAAATTCTCAGCCTGATAGCGACCGTTATTGTGGAGGACCGTGACCGCGACTTAGCCTCAAGATCTGTTGATACCTCGTAGCACTAAGTTGATGGATGTGATGACCGGCAACCATGATCATCGTAGGCTACGCACCTTGGGCAGACAAATGAAACGATGTCATGTACACAGGCAGTATACCTGCTTATACCTGTCAGTAGAGAATCAGTGTCAGATACGAGCAGCCCGACGTCGCTGAGCAGGCGAGCTCGACGAGACACAGCGAAATTTCCGACGGTGTAAACCTCGACGTGGGAACTGACATCCATTTGTAGTCGCCGACGAACATCTCCCGCCAACGAGCCTTCCTTGAACTTGCTTTTCACAGGGTCATCATAAGTATCCCATCTTCGTGATCATCATGTGCACAGGCTCATAGGGTCAGCCAGACCGAACCTTCGAGCGCGCACTTTGTTGCTAGCGCTGGTCAATTCGACTTTGTCGTTCTTGTACGTTCTCTGGTTTTTAACTCCAAGTCCACGGCTGTTCGCTTGCAACTTGAAGGATCACCCGACTCACCTCGGCCTCGACTGTTATTCGAGCGGTAGTGTCGATGTTTTTCTATAGGTGACATGCAAGCGGACCGCATTTAAGATGAACTCCGTGTTTCTTAGGCGGAGTAAGATTTATGAGCGTCACGGTTATCACCTCGTGAATATCGTGACTCTGGCCTCGGAGCTGGTAGTCGACTCGTGACGCACATTTTTCAGGGATATCTGGCCCCCTGATGCAAGAAAGAAGGTTTACGGAGGGCTCCAAGTCACCACTTAGACCTCTTTCTGGATTCGAGATGGCTGCTTCTTCCCCCAAATCGTTCGGCTGGCTGATTGGAGCCTTCTGTGAGCATTGACATCTTTTATTTAATTGCATCGAAATTATTATCTTATTTGTGCAGGGATTGGTTGAGCACATGGCAAGTGGCTCCCGGTGGCTCCCTCGCAACATTGCTTCTGAAGCCAGAGAATAAGCTGTCTTCGAGAACAAGGACGGATAAAGCAACATTTGTTCCCACCAACTCTTCTGACGACTGGGCTGGTGGATCGCCGGCAGCAATTCGGCGCTCGAACATGATCTTTGGGTGTCCATCACTTCATCTCGACGCTGGGCCATCGATAGGAACCATCTCGGATACTGCAACCGAGGCCACTGCTCCTTCGTGATGTGGGAGGAAGTTGTTCAGCTCCGTCTTCGACCGCCTTTGAGGGTGTTCTCGATTCCACCCGAGGAAACGCTCCACGACATAATTCGAGAGGGACTAGGTGGTGATCGACCTGGGCGGCTCATCATCAAGCTTTAGATCAACATTCGTTTGATGGAACGTGGGTGGACGGTATTCTACGGCTCCCCAACCCTCGCCTTGAGGCGATATATAAATATGTAGCGGACCCACCGGGCTGGTTCGATGTAATCGATGTATAGCAGGCCAACCGGGATGAAACGGCACAGGATGTGATATTTGTTTTCGCAAGTTGGGAACGAGAGGATTTTACAAGGGTAATGTCCCTTTGTAAATCCATTGAGCGGTGTACACACAAACGAATTGGTACACAAATAATCACCCGTGGGAAAACGGATGATTGAGGAGGGCTGGCGACAATGAAAGCCGGCGTGGTTTGGTTCTGGTCCTCGAGCGTGAACGAGGATCATAGCCATTTCTACTTGGGAGACTATTGTTTCTGATTCTTGGCTTCTTCTTTTTTCTTCGACAGCAACTTTTACCTTTTATCACATTTAGTTCACGATCTCCCAGCCCACAGCTTTCATTTGAGACCACGACCCACCCACGACTTCAGACATGGAACAGCACCAGCACCAGCAACATATGGCCGATAATCACAACCCAAATCTCGGTGCAACGGGTCCATATGCATACTATCCTGCCGAGCAGGAAACGTCTTACACTCTTGCGTACAACCACCAGATGCAGCAGCAGCAGTCTTATCCTGGGGTGGTACAGCATCCTGGCCCTCATCCGCGTGGGTGCATTTCCTCGCGTTTTTTACTTGCTGTATCCGCATGTTGATCTGATAATGTGCTCGTGTACTTTGTGTGTAGGTCATCTCTCCGCGCCAGACCTCCATCAAGGCTTGCAGTTCCATAATCTTAGCCTCATGTCAACTCATCAATATCCGACACCCGTGTACACTTCATCGCCACAACATGTGTCAATGGCTCTGCCTGCTGGCTCTCCCCCTCCGCCCTCCCCCCACATGTACGATCCTTTGTCGCCCCCCATTTCAGGATCAGACACATCAGCGGACGGCATTTACCACACCCATTCGAGAAACAGCAGCGGGACTGGCTCCCCATCATCATCCAGAGGAGCTAGTCTGGTGCATCGAACATCTCTTCGCTACAATCCAACCCCATCTCCAACAACAAGCTCTTCAGGGCGACGTGGTCGTGGCAGGTCACTAAACGATTCAGACGACGAAGATATGGGTGCCACATTTGTTGAAAATCTCGCGCACTCCCGCAAGGAGGCGACACGGCGGCAAAGAATCGAGGCTGAGCAGAGGCGGAGGGACGAATTACGCGACGGTTATGCAAAATTGAAGGACGTTTTACCTGTATCTAACCAGAAGAGCAGTAAGGTATCATTGCTCGAGCGAGGTATGTCTCTATGGCGGCCGTGCTAACCGTGGTTAAGCTCATTTTTTACATCGTGTTCAGCAACTAACCACATCATTTTCCTCGAGAAATCCACGCAAGAGATGCAGGCTCGTCTTCTTGTTGTGGAACAAGAGGTTCAACGGCTTAGGGCTGTGAACGAGAAGATTTCACTCGGCGTCACCAATTCGCCGTCACCCGGAAACGTACATGGCATCGACTCCAGACCTTTGTCTCCCCCGCCGGAGCCTGGAATGCCCACTCATTCTCTTACTCACGTTCAAGGGCAAGAACCACCCAGGGAGGACTCACGAAGCCCCGCTGCTTCTGAAGGATACTGAAACAGCGCTTCAGCCCGCTATCTACATGTTCTCGCTCTCCTTTCTTATGTTCTCTTTTTTGCTTCATCGTCTATCGTTTTCCTTCAATAATTCTTGTCCCAACTCGCACGCTGTATTTTTTTATTCCTGTTCTGTGGCGCATCGAAAGGGAGATCTGGAACCTAGTCCGTGAAAGGCTGGGCGAGCTTTCCGCGCTGGTCGCACACCATCGCCTCCTCGTCTGTCATCGGGGCTCCTCTCAATAGAGCCTGTAGATCCGAGAGAGGAGTGGTGATTCGTGGCCACTCTTCATCTTGTTGATCGATGGGCAAGTTGACCTCTTTTGGCTACGTTTACCCCCACTCCGATCCCCAGCGGATCTATGTCGTCCACCTTGCGCCTTTGTCGGGCTCCTTTTCTCGTCATCAGCTCATATTCACCCTGTTTCCGGCCATCCATCCATTCATCGCTATACCCAACATTACCGCGCACCCGTTGCAGCATTACTCGTCCAGCATGCAACACCAGTGGATGCGCTCCGCTTGCTACGATCGCAGGATACGAAAAAACACGACTGAATGAACCGATTCTTGACGAACGCTGCACGAATTCACTCGACGGGGAAGCAAGGGAGAGCACGCGTCGAGCTTATAAACCCACCCTTTGATGGCATCTTTCCACTTGTCTAACCCTCGTTTGAGGGGAGGACATGTGGTCGATTTGGCTTCCTTGACGGGAGCCATTCCCATGTGTTGTCAGCGGGTGCCCGCTCAAGCAGTGGGCTGGAGGAAAAATGGTCTACCGAAGGAGGATGATATGGACCGCTCCCGATGAAATGATCTAGCACCTGTAGTCAGTACCGCAGTCTCTTCATCATGCTACACTGTTTTCATATCCATTTTATTTTTCCCCCTATGTTCCAAGGTGTATAGCACTGCATGTCTCACGGAAGTGCGACTTTTTTGCTTGATTCTGCATTGGCGGGACTAAGACTTGGAGCTTTGGTGGGGCGAGCTGCCCATCCCACGCGAAGCAAGGACGAGACCCACAAATACAACTGAACTAAAAGTCTCCGGGGCGTAGGTTCTGAGCATCGCTACGTAGCATTTGATCCTCGGATGTCAAGTAGGTCAAACAAGGAGATCATTTTGCGCTCGTATTATTAGTACAAGGGACTGACATATACAATCCAGGTCCAGCATCTGAGGCGTGGCCAGTAACATGAAGCTTGGATCAATAGAGCGGTTTCCTTCGGATGCCGGGACTCCAGTCGAGAACAAAATTCGATGCGAATGGGGCGGAGGGTCTCCATTCGACCGCTTCCATCCTTCTCGGGCGTTAATACAGCGAACTTTTCGCTTTGAATGATGGAGACCGTCGGGGTGGGTGAGAAGAGGAGCTCTGTGATCGGTTCCGACTGAGGCTTTTCCCTCTGGCTGCCATCACCGTAGGGAGAACCCAAGCGAAAGTAGCAAGCTTGTGGCCTCTTCCGGGTGTGGCCTGCTGCTACATACGGCGGAGATGAAATAGGATGAGGGGCATTGGGAAGTGGGCTGAGTGCCATTCTAGACGTGCGTTCAACTGATCCGTACAATGGGACGTGAGGCACGAGTCAAAGGCTCCGACCAGGCTGGGATCGTCGCATGCATGCCGTGAGATAGGCCCCCGCGTTGGGGCAAGGCAGCACGGCGATTGCGAGGCAGTAGCAGGGTATCGAGAATTTAGAGCCGTATCACGAGGATAACAAGGCTGGCGAGCCGCTCAGGAAAGTTCAGCAACTAAGTTTTGGAAAACACTTGGCGAACCTCGACAAGCTGAGACCCTTGTCCACAAGAAGCATGACTTACCTCCTTAGTACGCAGACGTACGAACCTGTGATGGAGAGGGTCAGAAATGAGAGAAGCAAAGACGGGTTTCTCGCATCACTTGAATCTGATGCTGATCTAACCTGTGGGCTCGTCAAATTGATCGCTTGAACGCTGGGGTCTTGCCAATTGCAATTTGAGGCGTTGTGATTTGCTTTTGGACAAAGTGGACAGCGAGCGCCAGTCAGATTTTGTCACGCCTTGTCCCGCAGCCAATGCGTCACAACACGTTGTCCTTCCTTTCTCAATTGTCCTTGTCTGCTTTCTACCTCGTCTGTCTCTCTTCAGCACTCAAAGTCAGGTCGCTGGGTTCATGAGGCTCGCCACTAGCCCAATGGCATACCTTACTGGTCTAGGATGTTTCTAGTTGATCCATCATGGCAGGATTTCCCGCTAGGGTGCGCACAATCTGCGAGAAAAGGCAAGTGATCAAGGGACGACGATTTCTTTTTCATCTCGACCGTTTTCGTGCTGCTTCTGAAATGGAAGAGAACCCGCGGTATGTGTTGTGCTATCTGGAAAGGTTGGCTCACCCCTTTGCGTTTTCACTCTGTAGAATTACGCCGCTTGATCACGATCGTTTGACGAGCCACAAAATCTTTGGACTGCTGAAATCCCAATGACGACCTCGTGCAATCACATCACCCTGCACGTCTTTATCCGGCGACATGCTACAGACTTACCCAAGTAAGTAGGCCTCGCAGGTGATGCGCCTTTCTTACGACCTCTTTCATTTTCGGATCGGTGTTGGCTTTGATGTTGCTTACGGTCAAAACGTGAGGACCATCCTTGTGGAGGTATGGGGGCGTGTGCATCTTCTTGACATTTATACAGATAAACGGGTTGATTTGGCCTCTGTTTGGCTGGAGTCAGACGAGCCAATCGGTGAGGTAGCTATTTGCCGCTGGATTCGATCAGCGAAGGAGTGGACATGCCTGTGGTATCTTGTACTCTGGTACGAGGTGCAAGGCGAACTTCTCCTTCTGCCGTGCTACATCCCATTGGTGAGACTCCGGATGATATGAGTGCCGCGGGGAACGAAGGGATGCATTGAATCAAGGTCCGTTCATTTGGTCCAGTGACCAGTATTTTGGAAGGACATGGGATGTGTTGATGAGGTGCATTGCCTGCTGGGTGCATGCCCCTGCTTAAAGTCTAATTACGTGCGTGTGCTAACGTGATCTGATGGATAGGGCAGCGCTGACTCCACAGCGCTTCGTGTGCTTGGCTATTCGCTGCGAGTATTTGCCGCCATTCATTGATACGGTGTTCAGGGATGGACCCACTGGTACTAATGTAAGTGGTGTAGATGGAACAATAGCAAAGGCTGATCACGAAATGGGAGATAACAACAAGGTAATGGAAATGAGAACGAACTCTCTCACACTGCCTGAATCGATCTGCATATGACTGACGGTGTGACGGCAGGGGTGCTAGTTCCGTGCGCCTTAAGCCCTAGGAAGAATAATGGATTTATACTGGATGCCGGGGCTGTAGGGCGGCTCTGATGGCGCTCGCTCCGTATGCCATTATGTGATAAGAGATTGTTTTCAGTAAGGTGGGTTTTGGCTGCGCATGTCAAAATTCTGTCGGCTGATGGAATTGGCAAAGTGAGCGCAGTGGCGGGAAATGAAGAAAACGTTGCATGGGCAAAGACCCTCACGCCGGCTAGCGTATGGCAGGGACGGCGGATGACGGCGCCCACAGCCGGACGTTTGGACACACGGAAGCCGGGACCGGGGGATGTGTTGTGGCAAATGCTGTCCTCGGGGGACGGTCCACACACACCCGTCTTCTTCACAGGTGGTGGAAGGGGAGGCGTAAATGTCGGAGAGGGGAATGATGCTGAAGAATGTGACGAGCACGAATGGGTTATTGGGCTAGTAAAGGATCCAGGGGAAGGGGACGGAGTTGCTGTATGGGGGATTTCTTGTCAGGCAGTGGGAAGAGATGTGTATCAATGAATTCCCCGTTTGTGAAACATTTCAACGCAGGGACTAGAAATTCCGTCTCTTCTCCTTGCACGAGGCTGGCCAGGAATACCACACTTGCCTTTTCCGGATCCGTGGAGACTTTTATCCAAACCCGGTAACTCTCCGAATCGGGTCGAGTATGGAAAGATATTTAGACGGAATCAAATCTGAGCTGTCCTCATTCCCCTTCTTGCCCGCGTCTACTTCCCGACCTCCTCCTCCTCCTCCTCCCGCTTTCTTTTTCTTTCTTTTCTTCTGCGTTGCTGCTCTATTGTGCGGCAGGGACGACAACAGCCAGCTCATTGTTGATTAACGTAAGTTGCCGTCGCTATCCTTTGTATTTCCTCCCTCACACAATAGCCAGGTCCCCTCATATTCCAGTTCCTTTTTATTGCCATCTTCATCTGTCTGCAGCGCAACACATTCCGCTATCCACCGACGCTTTTTTTCAGCCTTTTGACGCAATGGATTCCACTCTCCTCGAGCACCCTCGCAGCCCCACCTTCATGGACGCACCCTTTACTTACGACTCCCTCTCCAACCTTGACTACCTTCAGTACCCTCAGTCTCCATATGGCGTCTCTTCCATGGCCCGTAAGCTTCTCCTTCTGTTTTCCATATCTAGCTCATCCTTCCGCTCCAGTGCCTGGTCCCTCGTCCTCGTCTCCTCGTCTTGACTTCAACACCTTGAACTTGGCCAACACCATTGGCGAGTACTCATACTCATCCGGTGCCTCTTACACCACCGCCTCCCCCGGTCGCCCCTACACCCCGCCGGACAACGGCATCAGCCCTCCTGCCGTCTACAGTCTCAGCGGTGGCGAGCTCTCGTCGGACGGCCTTGCCTCTGGCAGACGCAGCCGTGGCAGTGGTACTCACTCGCCTTCGTCAGTTCACAGTGTTCCCTACGCCGCCGTTCCTCGCTCTCATCGCTTCAACCCCATCGCCGCCCCCGCCACCCGCTCTGCGACCAAGGCTACTCGCAGGAGGACTCGCAACGAGGACTCCGACGATGAAGACGACGACTTCCAACCTGCCGTCGGCACTGGTCCAAGCACCGACGTTCGCCGCGAAACAATTCGCCGGCAACGCATCGAGTCTGAGCAGAGGCGTCGCGATGAGCTCAGAGATGGTTACCGCAGACTCAAGGACGCTCTTCCGGTCTCCAACCAGAAGTCGAGCAAGGTCTCGCTCCTTGACCGCGCCACCACTCACGTCAAGTACCTCGAGATGACTGCGCAACAACTTCAGACGAGACTCCAGCAAGCTGAGAATGAAGTACAGCGACTTCGCACGTGAGTAGTCTCGATCACGTTGTTGGGTAATGATTGAATGTATACGTCAACAGCGTCAACGAGGCATTGATGCTCGGCACAGCTGAACAACGACATGCTGCTGCTGCGGCTGCCGTAGCCGCAGTGTCTCAACAATCTCAGCCAAATTTCTGATTGTTTGGCCTCGACGACATCTTCGCTCGTTCTTCTCAAAATGCTCCCGTCCGCGTCGGTTACTTTATCATGGACTACTTATTGCGCACAGATGATTTTTGCACGATACTGGAATACCTGCATGGACTGCAGGTCGCATTCACGCAATGGACACTTAGCATCGCACTTTTTTTTTATTTTGCATTGTTCACGAACCTATTCGCGGCGCTCTCCGGTTATTTGGCTGACAACAGCTGTCCGCGACACTTCACTTTTCCGGCCTGATGTGGTTCGGAGACGGTTTTGGCCGTGCCACTCGCTCGTCACGCATGGTCTTCGTTGGCGGATAGCCCGTGGCCACCCGTTGATGTGACCTGTCTCGTCGAGCTGGAGATGTCAAATCAAGAGGATGAAGATAGGTTTCCCGGACTCGGTTGACGCACGATACGACACGACACCGACGCAAGACCGCAGAACGGCTTGAGGCGCTTGGTTACGCTTCGCTGCACCTGCGTGCACATCTTGTTTCTTTTTCTTTACATCCGTCGCCTGTCGATCTCTCGTCCCACTCCGATTCAACCATCGCGCACTTGTAGGCGAACGACCACTTAGTTGTGGTTACGTGCCTCGTGCGAGCCGATACACTGGCGGCAACCCTCACCCCTCGACTCTCACGTCTTGCTACCTCCTAGGTCCGGTTTAGTCAGCCGTCGGCCTCACTCTTGACCAGATGACGACCGTTTCACGCATTGTTTATTAACACATTTATTATCTCTAGTCACGAACTAAGCGACTGATCACCGCTTACTTCACGACCGCTCTACCTTTTCATTCCTTCCAACCACTGGACGAGTACCTGTGGCACTTTGCACATGTTTCCATTCTGCCGCTTTCATTGCATGATTGCGGTGTGCGGTGATGGTGCTTGGTAGGGACTACCAATTGTGTTGGCGATGATCACAATGAAATGGATTCACGAAGTCATACCTCTTCCCATTGTCGAAACTGCGTTCACGTTCCTGTGCAGCTCGCTAACCTGCGGCGCCTTTCGCTAGCCGGATGCGTGCCCAGGGCCTGCTTGAGCGCCTTGAGCGATACGTTGGAGATGGCAATGGGATGAGTGGTTCCTGTGGTTCTGTCCTCCCTGCTTGCGGGCGTTGGAAGTATCGCTTCTGAATCCGCGCTTTACGCCTCGACATACGTGTTCCCTGCAGCCCTCGCGATCGTCACATGCCTACGGCACTCGTTCCTCTCCGATCTTCCGCTTTCCTGTCTGTCTGTATGCCGTTTCAATTGACCACCCTTTTGTAGGTATTTGTGTATCTGTGACAAGCACTTGCTGTACTGCGTCGAAGATGTAGCACTGCTGTGTACTACTTATTACCTACGTTGAATGAAACGACTTCGTCTTGCTTGTCGACTGCTTATCGATCGATGGCGTGAACGAAAACGGGTACTGGCTTTACAACAATCTTTGTCGCACTGACCGCCATCATCTCCATGCCTTCGAACACGATGTCGACGCCGAATGGACCAAATGGAAAGTTGGCTGTCCACCGCCAGCTCAAAATCAAGGTGTCTTCCGCTAAACGGTGCGTGCAATATCTCCGCCTGCCACTGCCAGCTGCCAGAACATCACGGCAGGCTGCTGAAAGAGTACGTCCTGTATGGAAAAGAAGCAGAGGAACAGAAACGCAAACTCGACAAACTAATCGCCGAGAACGCAGAAGAGTGGGACATCAAAAATGCTGTATGTGCCTTGGCCATGCGCACAGCAACTGGCGACGGAAATGAGCTGAAGCATGTTTTTTTTTCTTCTTCCTTGACCATGTTCCCTAGAGGAGGATACTGGAAGAGTCCCAAAGAATGATCAAGGATTCTGATGTCCGTCTAGGCAACGCAGTCCAAGAGCTGCGTGCTCTCGTCGTACGTTCTTGATTATATCCGCCATCCCTTGCCACGCCTTCCCACTTCTCTCATTCATCCCAGGTTTCTGTCAAGAACAAACCAGAATTCGCCGAAGACGAGGAGCTCATCAAGGCCGAGGAAGCCCTTGAGGAAGCGAGCGTGTAAGTTTAGAGCATATGGTGCCCTTTTCATTCTTTCCCAATTTACTTCTTTATGATTGCGGTGGTAGAGACACGCCCCCATGATTCACTTACTTATGTCCGCACTTTAGACACTGACAAACGCCGTCGAATCGAAAACGAGTAGAGCTTACCACATAGGCCTCATTCCCGTGTATCCACATTTTGACCATTGGTTTGCAATGATGAGGCCGTCGTGGCCGTGCTCCTAAGTTGTTCTTCTTCTCGAGCAGCTTTGAGGCGCGTGAGGGCATCGAGGATGCCTACCCATGCGTCGCGATCCACCCTCGCTTCTTGCAAGCCACGGCTAACTTCTCCATCGCCTCCCGGTGCAGGGATGCTCACACCAAGCGACGGAGGTACGAAATTCGGGGGTGGCGCATTGATCGCAGACGGTGCGATACGAGACTGTCGTATATGCGCCAAAGAGTCACGGATAGCTTTTTCGATCGACTGCGTACACCGATTTCTGTGGTTGAAGACAACACCTTGTTGAGAGGATAGGGTACTTACATTAAGCCGCTCGAAATATTCACTGACCTCGAGAACGAACTGTTCAGAACGTTCTTCACCCTGCGGTAGGTTATCGTCGGGGCCATCTGTTTGTGGAAGGGTGAGGAGCAAGACGGATGATGCAGCCAGGGAAAGCAGGCGGGTGATGTCCTAGTCCAATGTGTCAGTCAGTCATGGCCATGGACGATTCAAAAAGTCTGCACTTTGTCGACCTCCCCGAGCGCGTAGATTTGGCGCGCTGTCCGACTTGTTGTCCATATGGGATCTATTTCCACAGCAGCTGACTCGTGTTCTTCTGTCTCAGTATGGGACATGGGAGGATGCAGAAACACTGAAGCCTTGAACTGAGCCACCTCCACTAGCACATCTTCAAGATATTACGCTCATTCGACATCACAGAGCGAATAACACAGCAAAACGAGAGCAGGTATTAGATACAATCGAATTATCATGGTCCATAATGTAGTGGTGTCCTTAGCCAATCTTCGCCTTCTTCGTAGGCTGCGGCGTCCCTTTCTCTCCATCCTTGCGTTTCTTCGTACTTCCCCCGCTTCTGATGTTGCTCAGCATATCCTTGACCCTGTCCCTGACTACACAGGCAATACGGCCAACCTCTGAGTCGGCACCGTTGAAGGTAATTGCATTCCGGATCATGAGGTCGACGTCAGCCTCGAAGGCTTCTACCGACTCGTACTTGTCGGTGTCTAGCTTCGTGCGGATGGTCCTGAGGTCTCTAGCATCCTTCTTGGGTATGACTTGGAAGTATGTTGGAATGCCCAAAAGCACAGGGTCAACCGGCTCCCTGAATACAAAAGAGCTGACAAGTAACATGAGATCGTACATCTCCAACCTACTTCGTGGCACTCACATATCCTCTTTGACCAACATCGTCATGAGCCCTTGTAAGCTCCGTTTTTCGGCCCATGAAAGCTTCTTCTCTAGCGCCTTGGACCATTCTCTCTTGAATACTCTTTCTACAGCATCCGCACAATTGACCGGATAGGTGGTCGGAGGATTGAACTTGCGGCAGTTACTGAAGACGAGCTCCGCGTCCTTGTAAAACTCTTCCATCGAGAAATATTTTCCTTCTGTTAGGCGTTGGCTCATGGTACCGAAGTCCATCGGGTGGCTGATCTCCTCGTAATAGCTAGATGGGTCGGGGTGATAAATGTCCTGCCGTCTCTCGATATGAATGCAACTCACGTAGGGCAACCGTCTCTCTCTGGGTCGACTGGTTGTGCAAAAATGCCGTAGTCGGGGAGTTTTGAAATAACTCTCAGGACGTCTCTGCATTTCTTCTCATTCAGTGGCGTTGATGTGCCAGAGGCTCGGGTTTTGGGAGGGGTTGGTTGAGCGTTGGTAACTTCCTTTTCCTTGCCCTTCAAGGATGTGCGGGGAAGGTCTGCTGGACCAGCTAAGGCTACTGGATCAGGTCCTTTTTCTTTCTTGGCCTTAGGTACGGCAGGTGTACTCTTGGGTGTTGATGCGTGGGGGCTCTCGGCGGCGGAACTCGTAGAAGCCACGCTAGGTCTGTCTTTCCTTGACAGCGGAGTAGTGAGCTTCAAAATATCGTCATCTCCCTCGACATTCGGCTTTCTCCGTTTTCCAGGTGGTCCGGTGCCCGGTGCTTTGATAGGCGGAGATTCCCTGGTTGTCTCCAACATTTTGCGTTGGCGCTTCTCGTCCTTCTCCCGCTCAATTGCAATGACCTCTTGAAGAAGGTCATGGGAACCATCATCGACATAAGGAGGGGGAGCTTCATCCGGTATCTTTGGCTTCCGGGCTTTTGGCTTGTGTGTCACTTTAGGAGTTTCCAAGGCTTTTTCAGAAGGCTTCGCTTGTGCTCCACCAACTTTCAGCTTGATGACAGGACGAGCAGGTGCTGGCTCAGCAACTAGGGGTATTGGGGGTAGACGCGCCGTTCCCGCTGTATCAGTGGCAGGCTTCGTGGGTCGACGCTCAACCACGATACTCGGCAGGTGTCCGGAGGCGGGTTCCGCGGCTTTATTGGCAGCTTCGAGAGTCTTGTTGATACGATTCCACACTACAAACTCCATTTCGAATAACGGGCACAGGCGGAGAATAATGCAAACTCACGCTTCTCGAAGAAAGTGTCCAGGAAGATCGCTTCGGTGTGTGCATAACTTCCCGCAAGATTGTATAGCTTAGCGTTTGCTATCATGAGGCGAAAATCGGCCGCGAAAGCGAAACGGTCCTTGTACATGCCTTCCTCCAGCTTCGCGTTGATTGTACTAAGGTCCATAGGGTTTTTAACGACCTCATAATAACTGAAGGCAGACCCATCAATCAAGCCGACAAGAAGAATGCACAAGCCACATACTTGGGAGCATGGTCTCGCAAGGGATCAACCGGCTGCAGGAAGATCATCGCGTTCTTGTGAATCTTCAACTTCTTCAACGCGTTGCGGCAAGCGCGCAAGTCATTCATGCTCATTCCGGATGACTGTGCCTTGAGAACATGGGGTTTCACACCGTTCACATTCACTGACCTCCCCTGGGGTTTTGCCTTTGCCTTCGCAGGTGGTGGCGGCGGCGGCATGGTGCCATTGCGACCCACTGTCACGGCAGCTGGCGGAGTCGCAGAAGGGGTAGAACTACGTGCTTGTGCAGCAGTGGGCAATAGTTTGAGTTTCGGGGGAGCAGCAGCAGGCGCAACCGGGCCGCGCGCTGGAGGACCGCCTGATTTGAGAGGCCGTGCCGAAGTTTTGGGGGGCATCTTTACTGGTGGGAGCTGGGGAATTTGTTCCACCACTGGGGTCGGTGGCAAATGGATGGTAACCTTGGGAGGAGCTTCTTCAACGCCCCTGAGAATAATATCGGCAAGCTTCAGAACTGCCCATCGCACTTCGTGATCAACATCCGGAGCGCTTCAAGGGGTCAGTTTATAGGTGACAGCACAGGCAAACCTCACTTACAGCGCAATTGGCATCAAAAATTCACGCAAGACCTCGTTTTTGCCGATTTCTCTATCTTTCCTAAGGACCTTAATCATCATGTCTACATCGCTCTTCTTCGCCTCCTTGGCCCTTTCAGGCAGAGACCCATCTTCCTCGATGAGAAGAGACTCAGAGTCTTTCATCGAGCTCTTCATCTCGCCCATGGACACTAAGAGCGCTAAGCTCTGGCACGCGCATCGGGCTACGTGACGCCGAATGACCTTGGATGGGTCATTTGCCATGACTGCAAGCACATAACGCATGATAGCTGGAGTATACCACCTGGACATGAAAAGGCCGTCAAACGCGGCAATGCGGACTTGTGTATAGTTACCCTCGCTATGAAGTGGTCGGTGGCATATCCCCGTCCATGGAAACAAAGAACATACCGGGTGAGCGGGAAAAATACACGTAGGTCATTTGGAAGGAGGTTCGCGGCGGTTAGAAGAAGATAGAACTGAACAATCAAAACGTTGACGGCTCGGCAATAATGTGAGAGCTTACCTCCAGCACGGCTGTTGTGACGACATTGTGGGGTGAGGGAATGAGTCGATCCATACTTCTATAGCGGCTTATCTCATCGATTGCTTGCTTCATCAGACTAACATCTTCAGCATTGTGATCAGGGCGCACTTCGTCCCGCAATAGTTCGCCACGCTCAGGGGGGGCGGTTGATGCTGTGGCGCACGCCACCGTCGATATAAGAGTGCATATGTAGAATGCATCGGAGTACTGTCACATTCGTTAAGCCTAGACTGTACTTCAGTTTCTTTGTGACATACCGGGTTCGCAGTGTTGTCATTGTATCGCAACTGGTCGATCAGAAACTGTCGGACGACGGCTGGCGTTTTCCCGTTCTCAAACCGAATCTGTGAGATGGCATGCACGAGACTCTAGAAACAAACATTAACCTCATCAGAACGACGCACAACTGCTCACTAACCTTGCGCACGAAGTATTCCGAAAGGTCAGAAAAGTCGTTGGGTTTCGGCACGTAGTTGTGGGCAAAAAGGTCCTGATTTGCGTCTTCCGGATCGTAGCAATACCGTAGGAAGAGCTTGAATAAGTGGAAAAGCCCCAGAAACTCAAGCCTTCGAATCGCACACTATCTACGCGTCAGCAAAGCCTTTTTAATAACCGAACTTCTTCGACGAACGTTCACCAGGGCCATGGCGGCCTCGCACCGTATCCGGTAATAATAGTTTGACACTAGGACCGTCTTGGTGAATGTACTGGATACGATCGCCGTCGGTTGCTTCGCAAGTGCATGAACCGCCTAGTATTGCTCAGTGACACGAGACAGTGACTTAATTGGTACTTACCTCCAGTTGCGCTACGACGTCCCTGTCACGTTGCAGCTGAGACACCCACATGAAGTCGGGTTGATCAAATGCGATGGCGGCAATCCACTCGAAGTCGGCATCCATACGGATCCATTCATATGTTGCACCAGACATAACCTGCTCGTCCTCCTCCGTCCAGTCGGCCACCTTCCAGTTCTCTCGTTCCTTCTCTTTCTCCCATATTTCAAGCCCAAAACCCATGTCTATTAGACCTATCGCCTCAGCAGCCTCAGCATCACCTTCTGCTGCAGCTTGTGCAGCCGCCTGACGAGCGAGATATCGCTTGGTGTTCCGGCGAATGCGCTTATACTTGGTGTTGAACGGTACCTCATAACGCTTGAAGGGGGAGCGAATATCAAGTACGTGCTCGTATGGAGTCCCATCGGCTTCATGAATGCGCACAGTCATTTGCCCCTTCATATTGCTTATCAAGAAGAGTTCTTAATCAAGTGGCAAATCCGACATACCTCAAAGAACGGCACAGGCTTTAGCAGTAGTTTCGAAACCTCATTATGTTCAAGGACTTTGTAAGCCGGAGCTTCCTGGCGCATCGTGATTTCTACAGCCATTTTCTTCCTGTTGAAAGATGCAGAAAACCCGAATGCCGGGCATCCACTGCCGTATATCCACTGCTCCGCAAATGAGCGTAGATCCACCCCACTTACTTTCCTACACGTCCGAAGAAACGAGTGAGTGGACAAAGCATTATGAGGGAGCTCCCCACTAATCGCCGACAAGAAAATCTTGGGCAGCACACGGGACAAACCGAGCGAAGTTCCGGATTTACCAAGACGTCGATCCAGAATGTGCAGGACCAGGGGAGACTTCATATTCACGAATGAAAGGGTGGTGGAATCTGGTGGATCAACATGTTGCGGTTGGCAAATTGGAGGCATTGAGCCGTTGTCCCATTCTACCACACGCTGCACGTCTCGTTTCAACCTGTATCGGTATTCGTTGTTGCCCAGCGACTTTCGAATGAAGAGACCGGTGATGTATAGGGATAGCCCGTTTACGAGCCACGTATCTGACCAAGCTTTAGGCTGAATATTGATGCCCATCCATTGACAGGCAAGAGCGTGACTAAGCGCCTGCCGAGTTTCGAAGACTTGTTCGATGGCGTCATCCCCGTGAAGCAGGTCGACAGTAATCAGCGACAATGTCGAGCTGTCAAACCGCTGCGTATGTAATTCGTCCACTGCTACCACCTTGTATGAACCAAATGGATAGGATCCGAAGTCAGTGCTATAAAAGTTCATAGCGGAGCGTAAGAATGATGTCGACGAACGCAGCATCGCCTCATGACCGGGCAAACAAAATGCATGCATGAGAGGTTGTGATGCACCTGGTACATCGTCACTGGCAGCGTCGGTGTCGATCGAATGAACGTGAAATGGACCGGCGGCAAACGCAATGTGCTGCACCGACGTCAGCACTGTTTGGGAAAAAAGAAAGATTGTCTTGTTGGAGTTGTTTGGATGGGCCACCTATTGCGAATGTCAGCATATCTTCCTGGAGCAGTGAAGAAACACGCCTGTTCTACGAGGTCACCACTGCAGATGACAACCGTCGGTGTAGATCCTTGCAGTTCCACGAAGTCAACATCGTCCCCAAAGCCAGGCGGCTCGGATTCCTCCAGGTATCGCGGGACAACAAACTCAAACTCCCATGTGCACTTTTCCCAAACATTGTCCACGCACGGAACCCAACATCTAGCAGCATCGGGAGAGGAAGGGGTCGTGTACGCGTGAGGAACACGCTGCGACAATTGAGGTTCGTGAAGACATGTAGGCAACGAGCACTTACGTATGGATATGCGTCGGTCGGCAAGACAAACTGTATGCCATCTACAGGATTCTTCAGGCTGTATTCGATATGGACAACGATAGGCATGAATTCTGGGCCAGGGGCTGGGGTCTGGAAAGAGGGGCCTGGTGTTTGTGGCTCAGGCGTTGCAGCTACGCGAATTAGATTAGCACGACGGTCTAAGTGACTAGGTTTCTTCACCTTCACTGGCGACACTATTGCGCACAGAATGACCGACATGTCCTGATTGTCTGAGCGACACCTCTTTCGGTATCGCTATGGACAACTCTCCCTCATCCCCTTCTGCAAGAGCGGAGTACATCTTCCTCTTCAATTCTGGATATGTATGGCAGTCTTGAGGTGTGGAGATATTGATGTGAGCAAGTGGATCGTGATGAACGAAGTCGGCTTGATAAGACGCGACGGTGACTAAATGGATGGCTTATAGGATCATCTGGCGTCAACATCGTGCTCTTGACTGGAACGGAATGGAACGTACTGCATTGTCTAGAATGGAGATGAATGGTCCGCAAGTTGGCATTATTTGGTACAATCGTAATTTCCGTGTAGCCCTTGTTGCGGTGAGTAGCGCTCGAGCAAGGGAAAAATACGGAATTACCCAGAGACGACCAGAGAAATCAATCTCTAGAACGACTTTTTGGTGACTAGTAGATACCCAAAGATTTTGTCAATATATATGAGCTACAGCACGAAAAAAGAAAACTTATATTGAGAAACCACGACGAATATGCTCGCGTTGCATCGTCCAAACTGCCAGTCAGTTTTGAAGCGCACAAGGTTGATGTTCCGTGCGAATGCTTCCGACAACGACAGTTCAGTGTCTTTTTCAAAACAATGTAAGAGTGAAGTGGTGTAGATGCCGTCGACCGGTGCTGTGTAATGCTCTTCGCGGTCAACACCACCTGGAGCGGTGAGATTCGTGACGGTCAAGAGGAAGGAGTTGTATTACGTAATGAGCCACCGCTCCGTGGCTGTGCCGATTTCTACTACCTCACCACGATCTGCCTCGAGGCGAGATTTACTCAAAATTTTGAACAATCGTTGCAGTAGGTGTGCAACAGGTATCAGCATCGCGAAGCTAACAGCTTCAGCTTAGTGGGGAATGCCGCCAAAATCGATATTCAGGCAGCCAGGGGCAAAGCATTTTCAGCTTGTTCACCGGTCCCAACGAGATCCGCTTATCCATGATCCTGATGCCAGCCAACATGTACTCAAAGCCGTTGTACGGAGAAATGACAAGAAAGTCGGTATCCATGCCTTTGCGTTGTCCTGTTGTGTTCGATCAATGTGCATCTAACTCGGCATAGGGAGAGTCACGCGCTGAATTAGAGGCGATCCTTGACCCAGAAGAGATTGCACACGATGCCCATGCTAATGTCGGCGAGGCGGCGCTTTACGGAGTGTACTTCGATGATACGGAGTATGACTACATGCAACATCTCCGTGCAGTCGGCGCCGAGGAAGAAGGCGTAGAGAGTATTCTTATTGAAGCTCCTCAAAAACAAACCAAGGGAAAATGCAAGGGCACATCTGATCGCTTATCACTGCGTGATCTTCCGCCCGAGGTGCTTCCCTCGCAAACCGAAATGCCTCGAGACTTCGAGGCGCAGAAAGCAGTGCCATCGTCAATTTCAGGTTTTCAGCCGGACATGAATCCACATCTTAGACAGGTCTTGGAGGCTCTGGAGGACGATGCATTTGTGGACGACTCGACAGAGGATGACTTCTTTGCAGAGCTAGTTGCCGATGGCGAGAGGAACGAAGACGAGGACATTGATTTCGAATTTTACGAATACGGTGAACCAAAGGTGCCTGCGATGTCAGCCGACGAGGAGGCAGAAAGTAATGGCTGGGAGGCCAGATTTGCTAGGTTTCAAGAGGAAAAGAAGGCCAGGCCACCCACAAGTGACACCGACGACGATGTCGATTCCGAGGGCGGGGACACCGTTGGCAACCTTCCTAAGCTTCCTGTCATCGGCGGTAAGCGCAGACGAAAAGGGAGTTCCGATGCATCAGGATACAGTATGAGCAGTTCGTCGATGTACCGCACGGAAGCGTTGCTCACGTTAGACGAACGCTTCGACCAAGTAGAGCTCATTTTACTCCATGGAAACTGTGATACTAACACGTCACGTATAGCTTATGGAAAAGGAATACAGCCAAGAGGAGGCAGAAGGAGTCGCAGAAGAAGAAACGCCCTCCGAGCTTTCCGATAGCGATGAAGCCCCCGAGCTGATTACCTCCCGCGAGGACTTTGCCGCTATGGTGGAGGACTTCATGGGTAACTTCGAGTTACTAGGACGTAAACTAAAGCCTGTTCTCCCCGGAGATTCAGGCGCACACAAGCTCGATACTCTACGGCGTGCAATGGGTCAAGATGAGCGTGTCAGGATTACGACCGGCGAGGATGAGGGTGTGGAAGATGAGGATATATTTGCAGCGTACGACGCGAATGTGAAAGAAGATCGATGGGATTGTGAAACAATCCTAAGTAAGTGAGACTTCAGAAAGTAATCGTAAGTCAGCTGATGGCTTTCAGCGACGTATTCCAACTTGGAAAATCATCCACGCATCATCCGCACCGCACGCACTTCACAACCAGTACCGAAGATAAAGCTTGATTCTCGCACGGGGTTTCCTAGTGTTGACCAGCACCCAGGGCACGGAGAAGGTTGTGAACTAGACGCCTTGGCAGAACATTCAGAACGAGGTGGGATCACCGAACTGTCTACGCCTTCCTTAATCGTTAATGCTTGCGAAGTCATCAAGAAAACTATTACTCGGCCTCGCGATGAAACAAAGGAGGAGAAAAAACTTCGTAAACAGGCGGTAAAAGCTGAGCGACAAGCTCGTCGTGCAGACAAGAAGGCAGTGCGGGAGCAGTTCAACTCGGAAACCACGATTCAAGCCAAAGGTCTTTCCGACAAGGCGAGGAGTAGTAGGCTGCGCAAACTGTAATAGGATGCACGTGCCCAGTTTAACAACTTTAATGGACTGCGCGGGTACTTGGTGAGGCGTATCTTTCCGTCGAGCATCTTATTCGACTAAGTCACTATCCCGCAGGCAGAGGCGAAGCTAGCATATTGTCGTACATACCTGCATACAGAAGCTCCATACTAGAGAATTCTGACTGCAGCGAGGATCCAAATTCCATGTACATGGGCTTTGAGATATCCTGAAAGTATCGAAGGCACTCTATAGGCGTGGAAGTCGTCATCTAGCCTACGTAACAGATGTTGTCCGCAGCCTACGATAATCGATCGTAACCAGCGGACTCGAGTGATCGAGTTACTAAGTGCAGTATGTACCAGTAGTTGTATATACATGAGGCCGTGCCTTCTCATTGGGTACCCGCATTCAAATCTTCCGTTCCCATTGCTCGAGTCATGATTTTCCCTTCCCCACTAGTCTTGCCTAGGCAGACCAAATAGAAAGGGCGCAGTCGTTCCTTTCTTATTGTTCCACCCCACCAATATGATCTCCCGCCTTTATGACATACCCAAATAAGGCAACCCGGGATATGCCGACCTGCCAGTGGCGGACGCATTGACATGACGAGATTGCGATATACAACACCAGCCATAACGCTGACCATTCACCTACTTTTACTACCAGCATCTGCTGGGTTTGGTTCTGGTCTGTAATCATGGAGTCTCCGCTCACTTACTCCCCCGTTCAGAGTACCCACAGCGGTCAACCTTCGCGATCACGCAGCAGTACCAAAGTTGGCGACGATGTAATGAGTCTCACCTCGTTCAACCCATTCTCCGAGGAAGACGAGAACGACATGTCCTCTTATGCAATCGTCACTTCGCTGTTTTCACGCGTGAAGAACAGTTTCTCTACACCAGTCACATCTTCGGCTCCAACACCTGCATCCGTTGCTCAGCAGAGTCTCACCAGTAGCGACCAGAGGCGGCCAACCAATACTGTTCTTCAAAGCACGCAACCCAATGCCGCCGTTAGGTCTTCCGTCGAACAGCGACCGACCTCTCTCAAGGTCGTGTCTGCCAATCCTGCACCTCCCCTCGTATCTCTCACCCCTGTTCTATTCGAGGCTCCTTCATTTGGCCCTGATCTTGACCACTCTCCCGTCCGTAGCGGCCGTTACACCCCTGTGTATGAGACGCCTGATGGTGGGGTCTTCGGAACGGCCATCCCTGGGTTTCCAATACAAGATGATGCCCGCAGCATACGCACATCTGCCTCTTTGAACAGGTCCGCATCAGTGTCAAAAGTCATCCGAAGAATTCGAGGGGAAGGTGCGTCCTCCATAATTATCCCTCCATTTGATCATTCAAACCTCGTTAGGTTTGTCTCGCGACTATTGGATGGATGACGAAAACGCAAAGGAATGTTATGATTGCAAGAGCGTGTTTACAACTTGGAGGCGGAAGCACCATTGTCGCATATGCGGTAGGTCTTGACTTAGGGTTACACTTTGCGAACCCAACGAACCCAACGTCTTTCAGGACAGATTTTTTGTTCGCGTTGTGCTTCGAACATCATCAAGGGCTCTCGCTTCGGTCATGATGGGATGGTACGGGTATGCAATCTCTGTCTTGAGAAACTTGCCAAGGTAGAGGAAGACGACGACGACGATCGTCGTTCTGTAATCTCCTTTACTACGTCTCCATTCCCCGCGCACCAGTTCGGCACGGATGCTTTTGCGCTCAGTTTGGGTCACCATCCTCAATCACCATTTGCAGCATCCCAACTCTTTGGCCGTACAGACGAGCCGTTTAATCTATATTCCATCGCGGAGACTAAACGCCCTGCCTTTGGCTCAGATGACAGCGGACTCGACTCATCGCCAGACCGGGGCATTACACGTGATAGCACCGCACCCTTTCGGCGGAATTTTACTGAAGATGAGAAGGACCCTGGTGCGCTTACCCACCATCATCAACGCCCGTATGCCACGTCAGCAACTGCGCCACGCTCGAAGACACCCGTGGATTTCCCTATAGTAGTCCCGGTCAACGTTGAGAAATCGAATATGAGTACGATTCAATTTCCGTTGTCTTCACCAGAGCATGGTACTGGCTCGGACAGTCCAGGACCTTATAGCACGATCAGGTCGAGGTTCAATAGTTTCGGAGATTTCGAAGTCGCAACTCCGTTCATCCGCAGTAGAGTACAGAGTCGGATGGATAACTTTCCTACGATAGAGGGTTGGAGAACGAGGCGAGATTCTTCGGCGTGAGTCGCTCAATTCAATTGTGTCGTTGCCCATCTGATCTAACGATAGATACGCCCAAGAGCTCAACCTGATCTCGATGTTCCACTTACGTATCATGCTGCGTCAGATGCTAACTACAGAACAAATCCCCAATATCAAGGAGTGGGAAGAAACACTTCTGAAACTCGCTCTTCGTATAGCGAGGGAACTCACCTTCACTGCCTTGCCCTACCATCAAGGCGAAGACATGGATGTTCGTCGATATGTCAAAATCAAGAAGATACCTGGTGGCGCGCCGTCGGATTCTGAATATGTGGATGGAGCAGTTATCACGAAGAATGTAGCGCATAAGCAGATGTCTCGCTCTCAGCGAAACCCGCGTGTCATGCTTGTTACCTTTCCATTGGAATTCCATCGCGTCGAGGGACAATACGTTCATTTTGGGCAGATCTTGCGCCAAGAGAAGGAATACCTTGGGAACCTGGCCAGTCGTATTGCTGCGCTCCGCCCTCATGTCGTAATGGTTGAGAAATCCGTGTCGGGCATCGCCCTCGAAGCTCTTGCTGAACACAACATTGCTGTCGCGCGTGCTGTGAAGCCTTCCGCTATCCAATTCGTGGCACGTATGACGCAAGGGGATGTTTTCTCCTCCATGGACAAGCTCGCACTCGAACCCCGTTTGGGACACTGTACCCGCTTCCACGTGCAGACGTTCGATCACCCGCTTATCCCTGGCAGACGGAAGACGTACATGCGTTTTGAAGGTTGCAATCGTGATATGGGGTGCACGATCATTCTACGAGGCGGTGACTTTGAGACGTTGCGGAGGGTGAAGAAGGTCACCCGATTCTTGACCTTCATTGTGAGAAATCTGAAGTTGGAGACACATCTGTGGAAAGACTCAGTGATCACGTTGCCATCGTTGACGCCGGAGGCTGTCCCTGCTACTATGTCGAGGCATCATCCCCAAATTGAAGGACAAGGACCCTCCAATGGGCAAGTTACTGGAAATCTGGTGCCTGCGTCAGTGTCCTTGTTGCACCTGGTGACACCTGGTGATAAAGAGAAGGAGAAATCAGACTTATCGAATGGGGAGTCAGCCGAGGAGGACCTTCCAGACGCTGATGCTGAGCGTCTCCGACTGTCGAAGCGCATCCAACAATCTATCCGGCCTTATTATAAGACCTTTATATCTGTATCTGCCACGTTGCGCTTCCCTCCGCCCCAGCCTATCAGACGGATGCAAGAGCTGGACGAGAAGCTCACGGAAGTCCAACGTGCATGGGAGGACGAAGTTGTACGTCGAGGGGAGAAAGGAAATCCAAACAAGATGGCAGCTACTGAGCGGGAGTACTCTGGAACTCCGACGCCCGAGATCGAGGCTCCGGCCAACATCCGCGATATCGACACAAATGATGCTGCTGACGTGAAGGCGCAAATTGAAGCCCTTGAACTGCCCGAACCTCCTTGTACTCCGTCACCTCAACAAGACGCACATCCCCGAATAGAAGAACCAAAGAGCTACTTTGACTCTCAGCCGACATCATCAGCGCACATCCTTCCTGGCTTTTCGTTCTTCTTTTCCCCTTGCATCATTGGTTCGAATGAATCGGAACCCGTACCCCTGAAGACCATCGCTGACATTGCGGTCGAGAGCAATCTTAGTCTCATAAAGTGGCGCCATGAAGAACAACGCCGGATTTGGGAATGGTATCTGCGCAAGAACCATGATGACTTCGTTGTGGAAAAGTACCAATGCATTGCGCTCCGGAAATATACGATGCCAATTGGCGACTCTGGCCTCCATCGTGCATGCTTTGCACCACGCCTACATTACATGTCATTCTACGGAGAAAATGATTGCACTCTCGGGCAATTCATTGAGAAGGTCGTGAATGACACGCTAGTGCAATTTTTGGACCCGAAAGCGATATGTGCCGGTAAAGGGTGTAATCAACCGCTTGCGCGGCATTGCGAGGTTTACGTGCACAATGAGACAAGACTCGTTGTTGCCGTCGAACAATGGGATGGGCAGATCAAAGGAAGGAACATCCACCCAGCTCCAGAAATGATCACAACTTGGAGCGCATGCCGAGTTTGTGGCTCAGCGACACCGTTTATCCCGATCTCACAAGAAATGCAACGCTATTCGTTCGCCAAGTTCTTGGAGCTTCACTTTTACCCAGCGGATGTCCAGCTCGTGCAGGGTGCAGGGTGCCAGCATAACATCTACCAGCATCACATCCGATACTTTGCGAGCAGGGGCATGACAGTACGGTTTCAAACAGATCCTGTGGTATTGCATGAAATTGTCTATCCTGCGATGCGCATCCGCGTGCGGCCCGAGATGCAACTAGAGCTCAAGAACGCAGACTTTGAGCGTCTCCACCGGCGGAATATGACATGGTACAGCGCACTTGTGGACGACTTGAAGCTCATCAGTATCGATGCCGCTACTGGGGAAGAGGAACACGACGCCAAACTCACAGCAGACGTTAATACTCTCATTACTCGGGCGGAGGCTGAGCGAGACGAGATCAGCCAGCTGGTCAATAAAGTCTACAAAGAATCGTCACCCATGGATACCCTTGCTCTGAATCAAGTCAGGTCGTTCCGCCAAGATTGCATAGTGGCTTGGCAGCAGGATTTTGACAAACTTCCGAAACCACGTGGATCATTGACGCTGGAAAAGAGCGGTCGCCGTGTGTCTGCATTCAATTCTGTTCGGGCGATGTGGCCGAAGCGCTATGATTTAGCCAGTCCGTTGGGAGAATCGCATGTTCCTTCAACGAGTGTCTCCGAAGCAGAGGAGGGAAGACTGAGTAGACGGAGAGTCACCGGCGACTCCCTTGTCTCCTCTGCCTCAGAAGCTTCGGAACCTGAGCTTGAGACATGCTTGGAAACTCCTGCCGAGAAGGAACTTCCTTCAAGATCTGACAGAGAGGTATCGACCGCACTGCCGAAATCTATAGCGACCAAATCTGATCCGGATAGTGATTCAACCATCGGGGTGTCAAAAGAAGATGGAGCAGTGTCCGATCAGGCAAAACAGGTAAGAGCATCCGACATGCCTGTTGTTTTTGTGCTTCTTACGACCCGGCACAGTCTGAACAAAGTGAACCTGGAGTCGACTATCCTCCCCCCAGAATCTCAAGATTACCACGTCGCTCTACTCAGCATCCTAGCGTTGCGGAGCTGGTAGCCAGATACCAAGATTTTATTCCGGCTCAGGGTGTAGAAGAGCTTGCGAAGACCGCTCTTGCACCTGTACCACCTCTAGTGTCTGAGAGCGAGCAGGAGGACACTACACGCCCTTTCCAACGTTCCATCATACGCGGACGCCACAAACACGAACTCACGAAAAGGCCATCCACGTCTGATTTCGAGTGTGGCTACGCTGCCAACGCTGCACCACGTTTCCGGGGAAGTAGGCGATCGGTTGGACAGAGAAGGATACCAGGGTGCTCGTCGGAGTCACAGGCTACGTCGAGGCGGACGTCGCCTGATAAGCGGAATTCCAGGACTCTGGGAGAGCCTTCAACGTCGGTGCCTTCTCCACCCCTAAACTCGAAGCCAAGCACAGGGTCCACTGGTGGGAGGACACTTCGGGGTAAGGCATCTTCGAGAGGGCTTGGGAGAGACAAGCCTCAAATTCGTTCTACGTCTACAACGACCTCAAAACCACCATTTAGGCGACCTCCGCAGGGAGCAGGAACAAAGGTATCTAATATTGCAAGACACTTCGAACGCATTAACCGGGAGAATGAACGAGCCAACCGAAGGTATGCTGTTATTCGTGGACGCAAAGCGCGTCCTGTAGCCTCTTCTCGTGCCACAGTCGAGGTATTGGATAGTATCAAAGATGCTATCAGAGATGAATCGGATGAATCGGACAGCTCAAGTGAAGCTGACGATGAAGGTGGGGACGAAGACGAAGGGCGCAAGTCTTCTGATAAAGCAACCATAGAATCCTCTCCTGAACAGTCCACCACCCTACCCGTAGTCACGGTCCAAGAAAGTGTAGACACAACTCCAGTCCCAGTACCCACCCACGAAGATCAACAATTTCCTTCATCCAGTCCGCTCCCGCCTCCAGCATCGGATCTCGAGGCGCCCCGCTCCCTACCACCCTCTCCATTTCTGCATGCCGTTCCTCCAGAAGCCAACCCACCCCCGACGCCGCCTGCAGCATCGCTTGACGATGTAGCAGGACGTCGTTCAGTTTTCGGCCGGGCGATTCAGGGCTTGTGGGCAACCCAATTTCCTTCGCGGAGGGTAGAGCTAGAGAACGAAGATCCGCTGAATGATCCGGAGCATATTTTCCGCGACTCGTCGATGGTTGTCAGGACCGATGAGCCTACTTCTATTATGGCTCTTGCACTCAAGTAAGATATTTTTTCAGTTCTCTCGATAGCTGCGGATTGATATGAGACACCAGCTCGCCACAGTACCGCGACATGTTGAACAAGTCCCGTGCCGAAAAGCGCACAGTTCGCGAGCCAAAGGTCACGGAAGGAGGAGAGGCGTTCATGCCAGATGACCACTCCGTTGCTGAGTCATCGTCGACATGGGGCGTCGTCAATGTTGAGACATCCGATACTGTTAACCCAACGGACGAGCTTAAGTCCCCATCTACGAAAATGCCTTGGGTCATATGTAAGCATATTGCATCTGCTGTCACTGATCATGGTTGGTAATGGAGAATTGCAACAGCGTTCGAGAGTGGTGGACTGACGATCAGCTGTACAATACTCTATCCAGAGCAATTCGATGCGCTACGGAGGACTTATGACTGTGAGAAGAGCATAGTCGAGTCGCTAGCTCGGTGCGTCAAATGGGATGCCAATGGAGGCAAGTCGGGATCTGCATTCTTGAAAACTAGGGGTGAGTGACTATTCGATATCTTCAGCGTATGCGGAGTGTCTGACCGCGTGATGTAGATGACCGCTTCATCGCGAAGGAGCTCTCGAGGGCGGAGCTCCAGACAATGGAAACTTTCGCACCCGCTTACTTTGACTATATGGCATCAGCTGTCACGGGAAATGTACGATCTTCTCCTTGCTTCATCGGGTTACGACTCACGTATGACGTAGCGACCTACCTTACTTGCTAAAGTCTTTGGATGTTATAAGCTGACGTTCAAGAAGTCGAAAGAGAATGGCTCAAGTAAAGCCAAAGTGACGTATATGAACCTCCTCGTTATGGAGAACCTCTTTTATAATCGCCGGTTTGCTAAGGTAGGGAGACCAGTTTCAAATGGTGACCGCGTCTTACCAGTTCACTAGATCTATGACCTCAAGGGATCAACTCGGAATCGCCACGTACTATCCACTGGGCGAGAGAATGAGGTGCTGCTTGACGAGAACCTGGTGGAATGTATGTTATGTCCTTCCAACCTGGAACTGCCTGCTGATCGTTGCTATAGCTGCTTATCAGTCCCCTTTTTACCTCCGAGAACATTCCAAGCGTATCCTCCGGGGCGCCCTGTACAATGACAGCAAGTTCCTGGCTGATATCAACGTCGTGGATTATTCTCTCGTCGTGGGTGTAGATAATGAAACACGTGAACTTGTGGTTGGCATAGTTGGTAAGTCCACCTTTTCTTCCATTCCTCCGAATTCACAGCGCTTCCAATGCAGACTACATCCGAGCGTATACCTGGGATAAGAAACTTGAGAGCTGGGTGAAGGAATCCACATTCTTAGGCGGAGGCGGGAAGGGCGAACCGACGATTGTCATGCCAAAACAATATAGACAACGTTTCATCAGCGCGATGGAGAGGTATTTCCCACTGGCAAGTCTTTGTTATTCAAGTTTATCTGCTACGTTTACTTACCTGTATGGCTACAGGTTCCCGACCGGTGGATGAAGCAAAGAGACACACCAGAAGAAGATCCCAGCAGCCTTGTTGACTTATGGCCAGACTGGTAGAAGATTCGTCCTGGTGTGGATCCCATGTTGTTTATTTCTCTGCTTTACGACTTATCGCCCGGTTCATTGGCTTTGACGCATTTCTCATGATACCACTGCAGTATATATACCCCGTATTCATCTGAAAATTTTCAATATGAACTTGTATTCTAAGAATGAAGTAGATGGATTTGTAGCGCAAAATAACCGATTACATAAATAATCCTCAACTGGTAAACTCAACATACCAACACTGTCAACACTCGGTAATTATATTGTAACTTACGACCCCTCTATAGAGCCGCCGGGCCCTCTCGAGTTGTTCTCTGGCTGACGATGGATGACGACGACGCCGACTATATGCAGGGCAGTGATGACGAGGTACTTGCCATCTAACTAACTCATGGATCGGAACTGCTGAACACATGAATACGCCTGGACGGCAGGACTACGGCTTTGACTACTCTGATAACGACGATGCTAGTGAATCGGGGAGCGCTGATGTCGAGAACATGTATTACACTGCGAAATGTGAGTCTCAGCCTCTGTTACTTTCGCTGATGTCTTGTGTGGTGCACATTAATTGAAGTACATCATGGACCCAGCGAAGAAGGAAGATGACCCGGAACAGGCATTGAAAGAGTTCAAAGCCATTGTGGATCAAGAAACTCAGAAAGACGACTGGTATGTTAGGCCTTCTTGTCCACTGTGCCGACACTCACGCTAAATTCACAGGGGTTTCAAAGCCCTCAAGCAGTCGACGAAACTTCTCTTCCTCCATCTCCACCGTCCTTCTGACGCCCTTAAAACGTACACCCAGTTATTGACCTACACCAAATCAGCCGTGACACGCAACTACTCCGAAAAGACAATAAACGGTATTCTGGACTACGTCGGCGGGGGGAAGAGTGGACCTGTGGAAGTTGATGTGCTGGAGAAGTTCTATCAAGTCACAAATGACGCGTTGGAAGAGGCCAAGAACGAGGTGAGTGGATGAAATGGGTCTGTTGAGAGGCGAGGGTAGAAACATTGAAGTATACCGACCATTGTTCCCCAGCGGTTGTCCGTGAAGACAAACCTGAAGCTCGCAAAGCTCTGGCTTGACAGGAAAGAATATGGAAGACTTACGAAGGTGCGTATGTTGGGCTCTGAACTCAACGCTATCTTACCCTCATCATGAAATTTGCTAGCTTATTCGCGAATTGCATGCTACCACGAAGGCAGCTATGGACAATGAAGACCAGTCCCAGCGGGGCACGCAGCTCTTGGAAATTTACGCGCTCGAGATCCAAATGCACAACGACATGCGGAACGTAAAGAAGCTCAAGGTAGTGGCGTCTGACTTACCTCTCCGCTCGTCCTACACGTCCTCGTGTTTTCGCATGTGTTTCATGATGTTTGACGTTCTCATGAACCGGGATTTAACAGGAGATATATAATGCGTCGAATAGTGTGAGGTCCGCAATTCCACACCCAAGGATCATGGGGGTCATAAAAGAGTGTGGAGGTAAGATGTGGATGGGCGAACGTGAGTACCTTCATCTCCCTTCTGCTCACCATTTAGCCACCCTCGCTCTCGCCTCACCAGGCCAATGGAATCGCGCTTCCGAAGACTTTTTCGAGTCGTTCCGCAATTATGATGAAGCTGGTTCTCCGCAGCGTATCCAGGTCCTCAAATATCTTGTCCTCGCCAACATGCTTACGGGTTCCGAAGTGAACCCCTTCGACTCCCAAGAGACCAAGCCGTACAAGTCGGACCCGCAGATCAAGGCAATGACGGATTTGGTGGATGCATACCAGAGGAGGGAGGTACATGCGGCAGAAAAGATTTTGAAGAGTAAGCACAGTTTTCGTTTTGGCGCTCGGGAGATGTTTGCAGATAGCCGGTACTGATCCCGACTTTTTATAGACAACCGTTCGACAATCATGGACGATGCCTTTATACGATCGTATATTGGAGAGCTCTTGAGAAGTCTACGAACATCATATCTCATTGATCTCATTAAACCCTACACCCGGCTCGAACTTTCATTCCTCGCCAGAGTATGTGCTGCAGTATTTACCCGCTGAATGCTTATTGGAATGGGGCGCTCACTTATGATCACAGCAATTAAATGTTGAGATCGCTGAGGTCGAGGAACTTCTCATCGGGCTTATCCTGGAGGGGAAGGTCGACGGACGGATAGACCAGGTTGGCATGAGATTAGAGCTAGATCGCGCGTACGTCCACTGTTCGTACGCGACTCAACTCATCAATATTCGCATACAGCCAGGCACTCGAAAAGAAACGCTATGCTGCGCTGCACTCTTGGACGCAAGCTCTGGACGGGGTACATGCCGCTGTCATCTCGAAGATGGCGGGAAGGGGGACGTCAGATCCTTTCATGGGTGTACCTCCTGAAAGGTTTACTGAGTTCAGGGATGTCGTATTTTGAGCAGGAGCATCGTAGCTTGGATCCACTGCATTTTGATGCAAGTTATGTGTCATACATGGCAATAATGAAGTTTGCAGAGGGTCGTCGAATCTGCGCGAAGTTGTGAGCCTGGAGTGAGTGAAGGAGAGACAACACTCGCCCTATAACGGACGGCCAAAAGGCTGCCAGTCGTATGTCCAACCTTCTTTGGACGGGGTGTCTGTTGGAACTTTGAGCTCTCTGGGGAATAATCCCCGGACTCTCGACTCGATGGCCTTCCTCTCAAGCGTCCCGATGTCCCTCAACGCCTCCACTTCCGTCGCGCTCCTCGCCCTCGGGTCCTCCCTCTTGTTTGCTTCCTTGAACAACATTGGATCGATGTCTTCCAGCTCCGCCATCGCCCGTCTCATACACTCAAACTTGCGCTGCAGCTCTGCATCTCGCTTCTTGCGCAGGTGTCGTTGGTAGAGCTTCCACGCACGTTCTATGGTCTCGTGCGCTTGGGGTGATGGAATGGCACGCTGCAACGCACGAGCGACGTCGGGACGCCAAGTACCCGTCGGCGAGGGCCCGCTCCTGATGTTGCGCGGGTAGAGCATGCGACGAAGGACTTCGCGTTTTGCGTTGGCATCACTGGCCCCGGTTGTGACATACCGCACGGACGTTTGTGATAATTGTCGGGGGAGTCGCGAGCACCTGGATTTGAACCACGACATTGGCGAGAAGAGAAAAAACTAACGGAAACTTAAAAGAGTTGACTGCAATGAGGTTCCCACGGCTGCTGGTATAAAACTTGTCCTTGTCGTTGACCACAGTGTCGAGGAACATGTCTGGTCCCTTTCGTCGACAATGTGTACGTTCGTTCGCCAGCACAGTGAGTCGAGGTTCATCGTGTAGAGAGTCACTCTCAGCTTTCTTTTGCAGCTGGGGCGCACCCACCGCATTTCACCCGTGTCACCGTCAACAGTAAACTCTGTACGCTAACGTTCAACTGGCCATGGTCACTTAAACTCTTTCCAGTGGTCGTCTACTCGCAATTTCTCGTCGTCGCCAGTGGCGCTGGTCCGTAAACCTACAAAGAAATCCCCCAGCAAGAAACACCTTGCCCTGCTCGCCAAGAGACGTGCACGAAAGGGTGAACAAGGCGTCTATACGCACGAAAAGATGACACTCGCAGATGCCATCAACGTTCTTCGCGTACGTCACCTTTGCCCATCATGCTTTTCTCTAACCACCGTCGATGTATTGCCGCGACATAGGCGGTGGAAGTTGCAAGACCTAGTGCAACCTATGAGTTAGTCATCCGAACTGCTATGCCGCGTGGTACGCCAGTGCCTACCGGACGTATCAATCTTCCTCGGGAAGCTAAACCAAGGAAGGAGTATCGCATCCTTGTCTTTGCTGATGGCAGACAGGCGGATGAGGCTAAGCGTGCTGGCGCACACGTTGTTGGCGGACTGGAGCTTGTGGAAGCAGTACGTCCTTATTGCCCTGTTCTTCGCAATCTGAGCATTGTAAATTCTTCGGTAGGTCGCAGAGGGCAAGCATAATAACTGCACTAACATTCTTTGTACCCCGTCCCTCATCCGCGGCATCTCCGTCAGACTCGGTCGTATCCTTGGTCCTCGCGGTCTGATGCCCTCTGAGCGACGCGGGACCGTTACCAATGACATCGAGGGTTACATCCAGCGGCTCTCTGGAACGACCGAATGGAGAGGAGATAAAACTGGCAATATACGTATGCCTGTCGGCAAGGTTCGTTTTGCCGAATCTTTCTTCTCGTGTCAACCAGTTCACTCGTGTTAGATGCACTTCCCAATCGAGGACGTAGTAAAGAATGTCAAGGCATTTATTCTTAACGTGAAGCGTGCGACGGGAAACATCAAGGATGCCGTCACTGAGGCGGAGGCAAAGGCGCAGCGGGGCAAGAGTAAGAACAAGAGTATCAAGCCAGGTATGTCGCTCGTTGTCTATGTCAACCTCTTTCTATTCCTTCCGATGGCATATGTCGCTTTTCTTCGTACCCTCTAGACAATGTGAATACCATTGGGAGGGTGCTTCTCCTTGCCCTCAGTGGTGCACAGGTTCGACCAGCTTTTCCAATATGCTCGATATTCCCTGCCATCCTCATCACTTTCCGATCTCATCACCATTATCTTTCCAACATTGACTGTTTTTTTAGTGAACCCTATCACTCGGATACTCCTCAGTTCTACCCAAGCACCCGGCATTCAGATCAAGGATCTGTGATGGACACTTGTCACTGACCGGTCGTACGCATACCATAGCTTGGAGTTGGAGTTGACGAGACTCTTGAAACTCGGATTAGGAAGGCGTTCTTCTGATAGCATCTCGAAAGCAATTTACAATCATTGGCTAATACAATAAATGGATAAAAAATGCGTGGTCATGATCTGGTGCGGAACGGTGGTGTGGGCTGGTGGTATGAGCGAGTTCCCCGGAAGAACCCAAATGCTTCTTTTACCAATCCTCACCCTCATCTCCAAACCTTATAGCAGCCACCGAGTCTCTCCTCGACGCCTTCCACTTGGCCTTCTGCTCCTCCTTCATCTTCTCCGCCAATGCTGCGTAGCTCTTCTCCTCGCCTTTCTTATCTCGCCCTTTCGGTCGTTTCCCGATATCGCTGACTTGTCCGCTTGTCACATCTTTTGCCTTCTTGCCGTTCTTCGGCGGAGCCTGGTACCGCTCGACGGGTTTATTCTTGGGCGGATGGGGGAAGATGTCGCCCCACGACGACTTGCGAGCATCATAGAAGGCTTGTTTACCTTGTGACTTGGGGACCGTGAGGCGCATGATCTTGCCTATTGCAATGATGTAAATAATCGACTCTTCATTGTGCCCTGTCGAGACGTCCGCTCTACCCCTCCACTTCGCGCACCCTTTCGTAGCACAATGCGTGGCAACGGGAAGGGATACATCGCGGGGGACAAGGAAAATAGGGGGGAGAAAGAAAAGAAGAAAAGTGGAGGAAGGAACAGGGTAATGCGATACGAACCTTCCTGCGTGCACGCGTCAATAATGATATGACCGCTCCTTTTTAACGGGGGAAACACAAGACGTGGCCAGCCGTACGCCTCGCGCCTCAACGTTTCCTCCAGGTCCGATGCGGTCTGGAACGTTCCCTCGCTTTCGCAGAGTTCAGGCCTGAGGCCCGTTTGATTTGCCGTAGATGAAGCTGCTTGTTCTTCTGTTTGGATTCGTTGGCCGTCCTCCGATGTGTATGCATCACCATGAGGCAGGCTAGAGGTCGCAGCAGGAGCACCCGCACCGCCTACTCTCATTTCCTCGTGCATGTTCGCATCAACGTCCACAGGCATGTCGAACTGTGCGTGCGGCGGTTGTTGATCCGCGGATTTGGACTCGGTATTAGATGATGTATATGGTGGCAGTGGGGATCGTGGATGGTCATACTGTTGATGCGAATGATGTTCGTGAGGTACGTCAGCCCGCTCAAGTTCCCTCGGCACAACTGTCCGTGCGTTTACCTCCCGCTGTAATGACTCCAACCCCACCCCACCCATCCTCCCTACGGGTTGACCTGCCACAGTCATCGGCTTCGGCCCCCGCCGCACGACGACATATGAATATTGAATGTCCTCGTGGCCTTCTCTTGCATGCTTCGTACGCCGAACGAACGTGGGACGTTGGAGGCGCTGGGAAAAGCCGCAGACGAGGCGACTCGAGCCGGGGTGGTGAAGTGGACAGGGATGATCGTGTGGGCACTGAGTTATGGACGAAATTCCACGTATGATGAAAAGTGAAGGAGCTCAGCTACTGTGGACATGACTTCGGCGACAGGCTACGAAGGAACTTACGGGGGCAATAACATGTGAGCCACGGACGGGACAGTCTTCGGTTTCGGGGTCTTCCATTTCTCTGCGACCCATCTCCAGTAAGAGTGTGCGAGCCTCCGCAATACTTTCAAAGCCCACAGGGGAAGCATGATCGATGAAGATCTATCCAGGATCCGCATAAATATCTTGACGGAAGCAAGACCAACGTACGATCGTGTGGGCCCCACTTTCCCATATCTCTTTGACCATTGCTTTCCTTGCAAGGGTCGTAGGTAGTGTGGATAGCATGAACGCAGATATGGCAAGTGTATCGTGACCTTCCCTGAGGTCAACGCGGTCAGACTCATGGAACGATTTTTTCCAAGCCACGTTTAAGGTTCCCGACTTAGTCTCTGAAAAGCGAGTGTGCCGTGAAGCCATTGAAAGTGACAGATGAGAGGACGCACGTCGCAACAATTGCTTTCCTATTGATACCAAGCCCTCGCGTTTGTCGATGCCAACGTAAGACACCACGTTAGACTTTGACAGGTGAGGGCCATCCTCTCCAACGATAGGAGTCTTTTGAAATGCATAGAGCGCGGCCCTGGATGAGGCGCATCTCAGTGACAGTGATTTTCGCGTCTCCGGAAAATAGCTCCATACCAAAGGCCACTCCCAGTCCCGGCACCCCAGTCAAACACCTTTTCCACCTTCCACGACTCGCCTAGTCTATACTTCACATGATGTAAGACTGCAAAGATGGCGGAGTAGTGTGCAGGAAGGATGACAGAGGCGAATGCCGTCCCGTCGCGCAGCGAATGACGATGACTCTGTTCGCGTGATTTATACTTTACTCCGTACGCTGTGTCCCAGCTCTCCGCACCATCCCCTTGGAAGAGACGCTTAGCATCGCTGTGCAGTAATGTCTTGTCCGACGCTTTTCACGCGTTAGACTGGTGTCTAAAATGGACGTTAAACAGGCGTACCCTGAATGAGTGCAAGGACAGAGCGCTGTAGTTCAGGAGGTAATATGACAGCCCCAATCTGATTGCTTCCAAAGCGAGCTGCAGGAGATTTGCGAGCCAGCCTGCGCTGCATAAGTTCATTCGGAGAATAGTCTTCCACATCCATCTCATGGTATTCTACGTCGCCTTCATCGTTTGTGAGTGCTTCTAGTTCGCGTGAAGGTCTGGGGCGGGGTACCACATTTTTCCCGTGCTTATGCCTCGTCACGGACAAGTCGACATCCTGAAGTAGAGTTTTTAAGCTCGGGTCCAATATTAGGGATGGATTGGGTTGAACAGAGTGCAAGTTCGCACTCGATGAGAAACCTGGACGCGCATAGCGAGCCACTACGCCCAGCGACGCGCGAACACCCCGAATCATTACAGCGCTGGCTAAGAGTTGTGATTTGTCTTGGGTCTGTCTTCTTGTTTCAATAGGTAGCATCGGCTTACTTAACTATATTACATAAGTAGATATCTTCAAGGCATGCTTCTCATAATTGGTCGTCCAGACACTTTCAAAGCCTCTGTCCTGACAAAATATCTCCGCGTTCCGAACTCTGAGTTGCTCGAGGATCTGGGGATGTTCACTACGGCACGGTCGTTAGAGCGTACAGTCAGCGCGAACGGCGAAAGGCCCTCAAAACGAGCCAAGGTTGGTCCAGGCTCGCCCGATTCTAGGTTGGAAAGCAGTGGTGAGCGAACAAACGGACTCGGAAATGCAGACACAGCTGCTGCCTCCGATGATGATCTCGATAATCCATATGGAGTGGATGCTACAGCCTCCTCAAACGAGCCCAAGTCATCAGATCTGTACCTGGACACCGTGTGTCTCATACCTTCCCTGCTTGAACCCTACTCATCATTCCTCGCAGATTAACAGGGCCCTTCTGGACTTTGATTTTGAGAAAGTGTGCTCCGTCTCAATGTCCAATATCAACATATATGGCTGTCTGGTTTGCGGGAAGTACTTCCAAGGTCGAGGGCGAAGCTCGTACGCGTACGCTCATTCTATTCATGAAGACCACCATGTATTCATCAACCTCGAGTCAACCAAGGTATATCACTCTCAGCCTCGACACGTGTTGCGGCGATTAATTCAGGTGGGCCGGCAGGTCTACGTTCTCCCAGATGGCTACCTCGTATCCGACCCGTCCCTCGAAGACATATCTTTTGTCCTGAGCCCTTCCTTCACAAAATCTTCAATATCACATCTCTCCTCATCCCCTCACGTCCTGAAAGCCTCATACGACCTTGCCTCTAAACCCTATCTGCCAGGATACATCGGCCTGAACAACATCAAACGCAACGATCACATGAATGTCATTATACACTCACTCCTTCATGTTCCCCCATTACGGGACTACCTCCTTCTATCTGATTTCAGGGGGAAAGAAACGGAGCTTGTGAAGCGATTTGCAGCTCTTGCCAAAAAGATATGGAATCCGAGGCTTTTCAAGAGTCAGGTTAGTCCACACGAGTTCCTGCAAGAAGTCAATCGTGCCAGTTCGGGGAAGTTCAGATTGGAGCAACAAGGAGATCCGGTCGAATTCCTTGGGTGGCTGCTGAACCGTCTGCACAAAGACATGGGCGGCACAAAGAAGAAGAATTCGAGTGAGTATTTGAACATATCTTGTTCAGAGCTTTGAATCTATGAACAATATAGGTATCATCTTCTCAACGTTTCAGGGCGAGCTTCGTGTAGAGACCCAACAAGTCATCGTTCGGCCTGACGACACCGGAAACGAAAAACCGCAATTTGATATTGACAGAGGTTCGTAGTGTGGAGCCTTGGAATGAGGTTCATGTTGATCTATGATTTCCGCGCCTCAGACATCAAGTCGACAATATCGCCGTTCCTCTTTCTAGCAGTCGACCTTCCACCGCCACCTCTTTTTCAGGATACGATCGAGAAAAACATAATTCCCCAAGTCAGCATACACTCTGTTCTTTCCAAGTATGATGGGATCACCACACAGGTAACTTCCTCGTGTAACCCACGTGTCCTTCGTCGCTCATAGCCTTGCGCCATCAGGAAACAGCGGGTCAACTACGACGATACAAATGCCAGCGCCTTCCGCGATATGTTATTCTTCACTACAAACGATTCACGAAGAACGCATTTGTCGAAGAGAAGAATCCTACCATCGTCACTTTCCCACTCAGAGGAGTCGATTTCCGTGAATGTGCGTTTAGCTGTTTTCGACGCGACAACTTGACTGACTGAATCGATCGTTACTCGAATATTGTTGCGTACATACCGAATTTATTACCCCATAGATCTTGATGCACCACCCTCACATCCGCCAACCGTATACGACCTGATCGCTAATGTCACCCACGAGTCCGTGGCAGGCACCACGCGGGACAAGGAGAATACGATTTGGAAGGTTCATCTCCGTGTTGGAGGGGGAGGGGGAGAGGGTGAAAAGTGGTTTCAAATTCAAGACCTCATCGTTGAGGAAACGCGGAAAGAAATGATTTTTCTGGGCGAGTCCGTTTTACAGGTGAGAGGTGGATCCTTGCAGTGAGAACAAAACCCTGAGCTTGGCACGTGTGCGGCAGATATGGGAACGCCGCAATACAGCCCCGGTCAAGACTAATGGGGCGGAGAAAATGGACATTGATCGACGATGAAAGTGGGTGCGTTCGCAGACGGTGGAGATAGCGGGCGTTGTTCGCTTATTTGACGCGAATGCTTAATGAACCGCCGACTCTTAAACACATCCACGTCAGGTCTTGGACCAGTGCAGTGAAATTTTCGGATAGTGTACCATTGCACCCTTTCTGTACGACACATTAGCGACCATCGTGCGCCGTGCCTACTTTGCAAATTATTCATCGTGGTTCACATTATGAACCTATGTTTATGCCTCCGTGGTGTGCCTGACGAGACAGCTCCTAGTGGTAAGTGGTAAGGGAGAACCCTTTTTTTTTACATGACAAAGTAAATGGAGAGTAAACGGATAAAGTGCACTAAGAAGTGTATAGAATTAATCGTACCGTGGTGCCAGACTAGGTGGGTATGTTACTTGGCTGAACTGGATGACGGAGGAGTGGGGTCCGATTGCGGCGTTTCAGGGGACATGGCTCCAGCATTCGCACTTTTGATGTGACTGCGAAGGCAAGACTCGTTAAAGTAAATGTTGACATTCAGTGGGTACATACCCAGCTGCAATGGCTTCATCGAGGGCCGGTTTGAAGATATAAACGCCAGAAATCACGCCTGTGCGAAACCAATGAGTATACCACCATGATGCGCTCCCAAGGTGAGGTTACCCAGTGCTCCAGCAAAAAGAAATGGCATGAGACGTCGAGACGAGCTGGTGATCATGTTAAACTTTCAATATTGAAGAACGAGAATCAAACGCTGGTGTTGGTGTATGAGAGCATCAAAACTTTTTCGCCTACACTGTAACGTAGCGCTAACTTTGTTGCCGTATCCGGAAACTCCGCGACGAGGTAGCAATAATCTATTAGGGTCCTTCAACAGTACCTTCGACCTTCAACCCAGACGACTACACTGAAATGCCCAACGCCTGGCAGGCGACCTGTGCTGCTTCTTCTTTTGCAGTGCGCAATTGGCTTGCCGTCGCTGTAGCGAGCACCTCGCCGTTCACTGAGATTGCAACGTTCATCGCCGCCTAAATGCTAGAGTGTGCGCAAGCATACCTTTGCATGTCGCGGTCCATTCCAGCGCGTGGGAGGGGCCTTTGGAGGATTCAGACCAGCTCAGCAAATGTTTCTGATTACGGGCTTGAAGATCTGTAACGTATCATGCTTTGTCGCTGCGCACGGCGTTTGCTGCTCACAATTGTGTAGGGCGACAGTGTATCCTGTCACAAAGTAAGTTCTCGTGAATGAAGTGTATGACCAGATAACGCCTACTTGTATTGGTCATCGTGTATCCGATTTCCTATTGACAAGTTTGCAGGGAAAGATGTAGAAAATGCAACCTGAATGTCACCCATGGTGTATTGAGTCCAAGGTATTTATGTGAGTCCATTGTACGCATTCTGTTTAGACCCGACACTAGCAACCGCAGCGAACGAGGCGTTTCTGCATAACCTTGGCAGTGCACACCGCTCAATTAGAAGAAGGAAGGGCAAGAATTATCCCAGTCGATAATTTTCTTGAACGCCGACAGCTCTTGGAAGGACTTTTTTAAAATTTTTTGAGAACAGAGAAAAGTGACCCAGGGTCTGGGTGGTGCTGCGAGAACCTTGCATCAATTGGATGGTACCTACTTTCGTACGCTAGCGCGGCGGAACACGTTGGCCGTCGACATCCCGTCAACATCGGAAGACCTCATAGATGCCATAAATGCGATCTCAGTCGACAGGTCCAGTACACAACATTGGTGAGCTAAATGAGAGTCACCCAGTGTTCCAAAACAGCACGCGGAAGGCAAAAATAGGCTGAGGACTTGGCTGTGGCCGGTGAATAGATAAGTGGTCCGGTCATCTGTAACGTCGGCGCTGACCTCGATCTATCAGCTCAAGTGCTCCCTGGGCTTCTTTTCATCAGAAAGCCCAAGTTTAAAATGCCGAGGGACCGTACATAACCTGTTAAAATGTTACGTTGTGTCCGGGATACTTATTAAGTCCTGTTCCAGACGCAAGGTAAGTGCAAGAGGCATCAATAACTCACCAGCCGGTAACTTCGTTGCCTGGGTGTCATTCTCGGTGAATCGAGAATCCAGGATCACGGCGTCCTGTCAAGTCTCCAGCCACAATCTGACACCGTGACTTCGCACGAATTTAATTCGAGTTTGTTGGCATGGCTCTGTGTACAAGCGAACTCGCACAATTGGTGCTATCAGTTTGATCTCAGATCAGATGGCCAGCCACCATGCCTCTCAGCGTCCATCTGCGGGTTAGTTTGGGGTCACAAGAAGTATCTATAGGAAAGTTCATGGCACATGAGGGGAGTAGTATCAGAAAACATTGCGCTACAGGACAGGACGCAAGGGACATGTAAGTTGCCAAAAGAGACCGGGAATGAAATAAATAGGGGAGAAACTTGAAACCAAACGCAGAAACAAGAGAAAGCAAAAGCTGCATTTACGGCATTTTATCCACCTTGGCTTTCAGCTCTGAACGCTGGAAGGGCAATTGCTGCCGCTGCATTACGTGCGTGGTGCTTATGGGTCCCAGTGCCTACCCCATATTCCTTTCCTGAGACTGACAGCTGGTTAGTCGGAGGAGCGCAAGAGAAGGAGTAAGCACTTTTGCAAACCGACTTCCACTCAGGACTATGAGTGGGGCCAGTTGTCGTGTCCTTCCAGCTGACTGCCGCTGCAAGACCGATAGATTGCATGTCTTGACAGAGTCGTTGAGTAGCAAGAACCAAGAAGAAGCAATGCTTAACATACAGTTGTTAAGCTCGACGATGGGCTCTAAGGCTAAAGCCGATTCAGTGACAAGATGCTTTGAACATTGAACAAGGTACAGACCTCGAGACATTGTGTGTTTCGTTAGTTGACCCGCATCCTGGACCACAAATCTTTATACTGCATAGCAGCGGGGACAACCTCGAAAATTAACCACGGCGGTATTTTCACAGAGGCAATGCTCAACGGAGCTGAAGGCAGCTGAGGTGGGCGCTTTCCATGATCGCGGTGATGCCATTGAAGCGGGGGAATAATAGACGAAATAACCAAACTGCATGAAATAATGCGCGCTCTCTGCACGCAATATCGATCGAACTGCTTGGTGAGAGAAGCGAGAGGAGGGGAAAGGACCACGAGGCCTTCATGTCGCGTATCTGGTGTTGGATCGATCCAAGCAGTGTCAAACGTAGGGCACAACGGGGTACTTGAATCCGCCGTCTAGCGTTTTTCTCATCCTCCTTTAAACTGGAAAAATGTTCATGGCTGAGTAGAACAACTTGGCCTGAACCTCTCCCCTGTTTGGACGGCAGTCGCCCTTCCAAATACAGGGAGCGGGCTCGTATTCCAAGTTGAGCAGTCAGCCATGACCTATTTCCTGGAAAAACAACATATTAAGTGATGACTTGCCGACGACATTTCGAGGCGTCGCAGAGGTTGCTGCACGGATGCCAGACCCAGACCCACGGCTCAACTAGAAGCCAGGAGGGCATCGTGCTGTTTTCGAAGTTTCAGCCTGGGTGGATGAGTTCCCACGTCGCTGGTTCGCGGGTCAGGCAGGACATGCGGAGTACGCATTGAACACTGGCAGCGAGGTTAGAAGTCGTGCGGCTGTGGCATGGCGGATTTGACGGAGGACTTGGGGTTGGCCAGCAGTGCGGCTGTTCCCAGTTGATGAGCGCGAGGAGTCGAGTTCATAACTTGAAGTCAGTGATCGCAAATTCGGAAAAACAGCCACGTGTCCAGATACGAGACCGGGTTAATTGCCCATCGGAAGAGCAAAAGATACATTACAGCTAGAAATCGATACAAAACGCGACGACTGAACTACAATGATACACGATATGCAAATTTACATGACAACCAATGATCCCAAGTCTTGCGGCTCCCCTGTCGGAAACTGCGAGTCATAACTAGTGAATGCTGAGTCGCGTCACAAAAAAACATGAGATCCACCGTGGGGGGCCAAGTCGTGCGGAGCCGTACCTCATCGCATCTGAATCTATTGTCACTGAGCAGTCAACGCGCGATAAGTGGCCTCGGCAGCAATCTCCATCGCGGTTCCCTTGTCGCGCGCAATCCCTCTGCCATATTCAATGCCATCAACTGGAACAGCAGTCAGCTTTGCTATATATTCCATTTGAAGATGAAGAGAGCGTACAATAGGCGATGGCTACCCAGCGAGTGTCATGTGGTGGTCCCGATGGCTCGCTGTACCAGGAGAGACGCCGCGTATTGCCATATCTTCCTTGGAGCCAGTTGTTGAGATACATCCGCCAGTCTGTGCGACATCCTAGATTTCAAATTTCAAGATCAGCAACAAGCAGTACTCGCGTAGTGAAACCAGGACTTACTCTCCATGTTCAAAAAATTAGATCGTGGGCAGGATAGGGTGTTGGATGATGAAATAACTCTGATGAACTGAGACACGGGGCTCACCTTGGGCTCCTTTTAACTTCTAGTGACCACAGCATGTAGGTATGTCAGAGTCGTCAGGTTGAGTCAATGAGGTGACAAAGCTCATAACTGGGCAACTGTTGGGAAAGTAGGACATCGGTTGGCGATGGGACCGAGTCCAGATTACTGCGCTACTGGAAAGTACCGTATCTGAGTGTCACCGATTTACTCTGCGGGTGAGTCAGATCAGGTGAGTCGAGCTGTACTGGGATTTTGTGGACGGTAATATTACCTAGTTCACACTGATATCCGGGGTCCACGACGATAAACAGCACTTTGTCATACATCGCATGACTCCGACCAGGGCAACCGTCCACCAAGCTGTGAAGGCACGAGGTAAACGTCTGAAATATTGCACCCCTCCGTCAGTAGTTACCAGTCCTCGGCATTTGTTGCATTTTGTCGGAAGCGTTTGTTCGCCGAGGCCAAGGTAAACGTGGAGTTGGCCGGTTACGACAACTTGTGATAAATACTGCGATCATTTGTTCATGGACCAAGAAGACAAGAACGCAGAGTGAATGATCTGTTGGCGCTGTCTGCCTGTTGATCGCCAATGGCCATTGAATGCCATAACCATTTGGTGCGGTTTTCTTGCGACCGTTGAAGACTTGGGTGCCCTAGCTAATAGCTTCGCTGTAAAAAAAACAGAACCAGAATCGCGGTAGGAGTTTTTCCAAGTGACGGGATACATCTTCCAGTCGCAGTGCTGGCTATCTCAGTCTATAGGTGACTAGGTCAGCTATATATAGGCTGCTCAGCGCTCAGCTGCCGTGAATTCTCACATCGGAGAATCCCGGGGTCTCCTGCACTACCGAAAATGTGACGACGAAGAGCTATCCCAACATCGGAGGCATGTAGGAGTATGTATATTACAGGCCGCTTTCTCGTTACGTATGGACGAATGTAGAGAAGAGCAGGGTGAAAGTAGAGAGTTATGGGCAGTCACAGAAATTGGACTGAAGATTCAAATCAGAAGTACTGGCGGCCAGTAACCTGCAGGACACGAGATCAATATCCGCGCAGAGTGGGATTTTAATGGATTATTACGCAGTCCAGAAATACGATGACCTTTTTCCCCACCACCCGCAGTTCTGCATGAGAGAGAATCATTCTGCGAACGGCACAGCAGGACAAGCGAGGCTACTCGTCCGTAACCGCCGCTGCGCCAGACCGCACACACCGTTGGTCATGACAACAGTCAGAAAAAAATAACATAAAGTATAATTGGGTTTCCGCCATGGTTTAACCCGCTTTGTATCATACAGGATGGAGCGAACAGATCAGCTACAACGAGAGGGGTGGGTAAAAAGAGGATATGACGGTACTCATAGGAAATTGAGCATAAGCCAAGCACAGGCGGCATACGAATGACACCAGGAGGTGAACATGGTGCAGGAGATCAATTATGTTTTAAAACTTGCAAGACAGCGGCGGCAGCCATCTCCTTTGCGGCCCCTCGAGACGGCCCAGTCCCACGACCCCACTCAACATCATCAACTAATATCAAGGAGATTGAGCTATCTTGGACCAAAACCAAGAACCGCATGCAAACTTACGTTTTGCAATTGCATGCCAAGTTGGCTGGTGGCCAGGTCCTTCGAAGGATGTTTCCCAGCTAAGGCACTGGGTACTTTTGTACTTGCGTTGGAGGCAATTGTTTAGCTCCTGACGCTTGTGTTCATCTGCCGATTCGTGAGTGAAAAAAGATCAAGATCAAAGATTTTGACGCACTCTCCATCTTGCAGAGCTAGATTTTTTTTTTGGTCGTCAAATGTGGAGTGCACTCAACTTATATTTTGCATAAAGAGTGAATGACACAAGCGTCATGCCAACAGCATGGCAAAATACCACAGGTTGGCCAGTCGGCGACCATGATAGACCGGCGGTGAAATCATAAATCGAAGTCAAGGGCATAGCCGTCCATGCAGGAGCGCCCGATAGGGTAATGCCGGGCTGACCATGCTGTAGAGGAAAGTCTACTCATGTCTGTTGCCGAGAAGAAGACACTGGATGGCCGGTACTCATCGAGCCATTATTGGAAATGGGTCTTTGCTTGCACAACGTTGTCACGACAGAAAAGTGTTAGTGCAGTATTAGGCCCCGTTTCATCAGATCCCAAAGCTGGAGCGAAGAAAAACGGGTAATCCTACGCCATCTTGGTGAAGGAGTGATATCCGGATCGGAGCCATGAGCAATTAGCTTCCCGACTTATATCCTGTGTGAGATAGTAAGATATTACCATGCAAACTGAGCACTTAACTGAGTTGTTACGCATGGGAATTGGCAATTGTTGGTGCCCAGGACAGACTTATTAGATGCTTCAGATAAAAAGAACTCAACTGGTCCCTCATTTGGGTACGTTGTGCTTCCAGCCTGGAGAGTACGCGTGGTCATGAGCGGCGACATCACAAGTGTCGACCTGCACAACGACGCTGATTGCGATATGAATGACATTGAAGACGAAAATTTAACACACGAGCACTGATGAATTGAGTAGATGGGTGAGCTATGTTGTCCTTAGCTGTAACATTCCATCTAGCCAACACGTGAATGCGTACCGGGGGCAAGAGGGTGTGGGACACAAGAATCACATATACAGTTCGTACCAATATGAACCGCCATCTAAAGCATCTATACTCGGTGTCGTAGTCGCGTCTGAATTGCAACATGTTTGATTTGCCTGTCGATATGGACCGCACACCGCTAAAGATTCGGATGAATGCCGTCCACAGGGCAAAAAAATGATCGGAGCATAATACTACACTAACTTCTGGCGATTTGTGGCCTCGTATATGACCTTGACGACCAATGGTGCTGCTTCACGTCCCTCTGATCATATGTCTTCCCCGTCCGATGCCTCAAAAGCCACTGGCCAACGATGGATCGATCAAGATGTGTCCCTGTGCGTATTGATATTCTCCTCTCAGCGCTGTCTGGGACACTGGTCTGGAGATCGGTCGAGAGATTTTGAACTGTCGGTGTACGCACTAAATCTAGCAAGAGATGTTGCTCATGTATAGTGCAGCTGAAATGGCAAGCCCGCTGCTATGGTTAGACGTAAACCGTTCGAAGTTTGGGAGAAACAGATTCTGAGGCGCACCGAAGCCAACGTTAGGGACTTGAAGTTCAACAACGGTTGTCAGCTGTCGACCGTGGAAGTCAGCACACAAGGCAGCAGGGAAAACGGAGTTGATTGTGTCGCGTTGGTGGACTGAAAATGCCACGGAAGGCGAAAAAGTGATGAAACTCGAGCTGCAGGAGTTGTGCGCTGGAGCAGTAGGAAACCGTTCTCGAGGCGAGGAGGTGATGCTGCACTCAAGCACGTGACCTACCCGGTCACGTGAGCGTTGATTCTTCAGTTTTGGAATATGAACCAGTTTTATAAATTGTTGTTGTTAGATCTACCAACTTACAGTAGGAGCGGAAAAAATCCGCGTCCACGACATTGCCCTGCCTAGCCGCGCATTGGCGTCAGAATGGCCACGTCGAGAACCACAGGGACGATCTGTCACTTGGCATCAAACGCATGACTCCTACTAACTGCCGTAGTACCTGAGGTATAAGGCCCCTCCGAGGCCGCCGATCTCCGTATACTCGTGAGGGATGAACTTGCCAAGCGACAGCACGCATTTTCTTCCGCTCCAGGACGACTCCTTGGCCCCAGAATGCATCCGTATCCACAACATCCGGTCTCGAATGTCGATCTCCTTAATCCATTCGCGTTGCTCAGAGGGGCACATTCAAATAGATTCATTATTCAAATACACCAGGGGTGGCAATGTGGTTACTTGCCATTTCATAAAAGGCCCTTAGTTGCGCTCTCATTGCTCCCTTACCAGAATCCCCCTACCAAGCGACCATGGGTTTCTTCACTCTCGTCCGCATCATTGTGCTAAGTCAGTCACCATCTCCTCTAGTCGTCTCCAGCACTAACTTCAAGTCTCTTTTGCAGCTTTGACAATGGTTTTCTCAGTCGTCGTGCTCGGCCTTGCTGCTCACTTGATCTGGCTGACTGATCTTCTCATTGGCTCCTACTTTATATTCGCTGCTCTTGCCATCGCAGCTGCTGGCCTTTCACTGGTAACTTTACCGATCATGTACTGCAACGACTTTCTTCCTCCTTCCGGTGTTAATTCATTGGTAGGCTCATCGTTGATTGCGTTCGTCGAGGGGCATTTACGTCAATGATTGTGGTGGAGCTTGTCTGGTTGTGTAAGTCGACGTCAGCTACGCACAGCGACATACCCTCATACCTTGCCACCTCAGTCATTTTGTGGGTACTATGGGTGGCGACCGCAGCAGAGGCCGTTGTTTCGACTAACATCGAGTTCCCGGTTGGCTGCATTTACCCCGAGGGTAGGAGTAATCTTGACATCTTAGGTACCTGCTCAGCGTTCGTCTAGAGCCTACTATCAACCAAGCCTGCCACGAGTTCCAGGCCATCGAGGCCTTTTCTTTCCTTAATTTCATCCTCCGTATGTGTTTTCTGCAATATTCATGTTCCCTCCCAGGACTGACATGATATCCGTCAGTATTTGTATATCAATGTTCTCTCTTGACGCTCGCCATCGTTGCTGCAAGCCGTGGCAACCAAGTTTGGACGTCCTCCGTCAAGGATAGTAATTTTTCCGCACCGGATTCACAAGCTCCACAACATCCTATGGGACAGTACACGGGTACGCCTGCACCTCAGCCACCACAGATGCCTCAGCCGCACTATGGAACCCCTGTCCAGTCTCAGTACACTGGTTCCACAGTCCCTTCTCAACTGCCGTACTCGTCTGCTTCTGGTGGTCACACTCGGGCGATTCCTGTCTAAAGTTTCTGAGCATATCTTTGATCAGAGTCTTCGCTGGCATCTAATCATTTAGCGGTTTGGATTTGTTAGTTTTTGTGGCTTTGGCACAACTTTGTCAACGAGTATCTACTGAATATCAGTGTGGTCGGCCTTGCAAAGTTGTTGACGGCGACGAGTGCCACCAGCGGAGTTGCGGGAATAGCCGGTGCTGTCTGCATCAATGCATGGAACAGCATTCAAAGTTTCGAGCTCAACGTTTCCCACTGCTTCAGCTGCATTCACCTTCGTCCTTTTCGCTGTCGTCCTCCTTGTCGTTGCCGTCGTCGGCGGTGTCTATCTGTTGCGCCCGCAAAGTTAGAAGGCTTCGCTGGTACAAACCTTCACTTTATTTGAGGTAGTTCACACGCACACTCTCCAATTCGTCCTGGTTTCGCAAACGTTGCAGGTAGGCAATTTTTCTCTCTCATAAGACAATATATCTCTTATCCCGGCGCTGACGAACGCTCGTATCGACCTCTTACATCATTCACTTTCAGTTCAACAATGGCTCAACCACAAGGCGATATACAAGAGCGGATCGCAGCCGCACGTCGTGAAGCGGAGGTGTTGAAAGAGAAAATTCGAGCGAGCAGAGAAGCTTCAGCCGATACCAGTCGTGCGTGCTGCCCATGCGATATTTTGATCTGGAGCTTTTGATAACCCTGCTTGCTGCTAGTGCGCGCTATGGCTGCAGAGGTGGATACTCTTCCCCGGATCGTCATGCGGCCTCGGCGCGCATTAAGGGGACACCTTGCAAAGATCTACGCGATGCACTGGGCTGCTGATCGACGACATCTTGTCTCCGCCTCACAGGATGGCAAGTTGATAGTTTGGGATGCCTATACCACTAACAAGGTCCACGCTATTCCTCTACGGTCCAGCTGGGTGATGACCTGCGCCTACTCGCCCTCTGGTAACTATGTCGCTTGCGGTGGTCTTGACAACATTTGCTCTATCTACAACCTCAATAGTAGGGAAGCCAATGGAGTTAGAGGCGGTCGCGAACTCAGCGCTCATTCCGGCTACCTCAGTTGTTGCCGATTCATCAACGACAGGCAAATAGTTACAAGCTCTGGTGACATGACTTGTATGCTTTGGGATATCGAGGCCGGTGTACGCGTTGTCGAATTCAGTGATCACACAGGAGATGTCATGAGGTAACCATGGATGATTGCTTGCACTCGTCATAAGTCACTGAATTCGTTTGTCTCATCAGTCTGTCTCTGGGACCGAATCAGAACGTGTTCGTATCAGGCGCTTGTGATGCGACCGCAAAACTTTGGGATATTCGCAGTGGGAGAGCTACTCAGACATTCACCGGTCATGAATCAGATATCAACGCTGTGCAGTAAGTACTACGTCGTTACCTCTTTCTCGTGGCTTGAGTTGTGTCCCAGATTTTTCCCCAATGGCGACGCCTTCGCCACAGGCTCTGACGATGCTTCGTGCCGGCTGTTCGATATTCGGGCGGATCGGGAGTTGAATAGCTTCACGCACGACAATATTCTTTGTGGCATCACCTCGGTTGCGTTCTCCATATCTGGCCGTATTCTCTTCGGAGGTTATGATGACTGGACGTGTAACGTGTGGGATACTCTGCGGGGCGAACGTGTTGGGGTTTTGACTGGACACGAAAACCGAGTTAGCTGCCTTGGTGTATCGGTGGATGGTATGGCCCTGTGCACAGGCAGCTGGGACAGTACCCTCAGGGTAATTATTACTATTTTTTTCCCCTCGACAATTCGTTCCTCATGCTTTTATGACAGGTTTGGGCATGATTCAAAATGAACTCTGACAATTCTTGCTTCTATAGCTTCCCTCACCGTTTCCATATACTCAGCTTTTTCTCCTGCCAATCTGCCCCCTGTCCGCTTATATCTGCCCCGTCCTCACCTGCATGCGTCAACGTCGGCGCGCGCCTCGAGTCAATCCTTACAAGGCATCTGCATATCAGCATGTCTGCAGAGACGTGTTTCTATCTTCCCACGCGTTGGTCCACATATATTGTCTCGTCACTGGTCATTGCTGCGCGATTTTTATTTTCCGATGTGTCTTTCCCTTTGACTACCATTACTGTAAATATTCCCCGAGATTGGATCCATTTTTTCTTTTCCACCGGCATTGTACGCGAGTGATTGCGGTGAGATGTGTAGCGACACTATGAAATACGTAAGTATTAGTCCTAAATAACGTGTCCTAGCTGCGAGACACGCAGTTTATTTACCTTCTGCCTCGCTCATCCATCACGTCGACCGGCACTCTCCTAACGAGTATCAACGACCCAAATCAAGATGTCTGAGGACGACCGAGCCGCGAAGGCTGCGAGGGCAAAGGCCATGGTACGTGACGAAGCTTCGGCATGCTAGACAACCGCTGAGTAGCCATACAGCTCAAAAAGCGGCAGCAAAAGAAGACCGGAAGCAGCGTCGCACTTGCCAGTCCTCCGCCGTCGCGCTCTTATACACCGATTCCTGCAGAACCCGCAGCCCAGCCGCAGCAGGGCAAACCTGACAGCGACATTAATGACATGTACGTCTTCCGAACCGACTTCTGTGCATCGCTAGAATGAATGGGTGAATCAATGCAGATTTAGCCCCACGAACTCGGACACGAATTGGATCGACTCGTTACCAAGAGCTGAGGTACCAACCGCACCAAAACCAACCAGCCCAAACGTGTCGTCCTCGAAGTCACCACCATTACCACCCCCGGAGCGCTTCAATACTCCGGTTTCAGTTCCGTCGTCCTCCACATCCAGTCTAGCAAGCTCGCAGACACTCCAGGAGTTCCATTTTCAAGTTTCGGAACAACGGAAGGTCATATCAGCCTTAGAATCCGAGAACGGTGCTCTTCAGACGTCTCTGCGTCAATTGGAGGACATCCGAGCAGGTAACATAGTCTCCTGCGATGCATATAGTCCCTAACTTTTTGGCTCGGAGGGAACAGATGCTGAGCTTAATGCGAAGTCGCTCCAGGAAGAACGTTCGCGCTGTACGTCTCTTGAAAACAAGCTCTCTCAAGTAAAGCAGGCGGCTGCTTCAGCTACAGCTCATCTCGAGCAAGTTTCGAAGGACAAACTGCGTCTGGAAAATCTGCAAGAGTCCAATGTCGAGGAAATCCAACGACTGAGGCTGAGTTGTCATGACCTCGATCTCAAATCAAACGAAGCAATCACGAAGGCTCAGTCCCTTAATTCCGGTGAGCCGAGGGGCTTCATTATCGCGCACCAGTTCGATGACACATGATAGAACTACAACGCTTGACCTCGGAGTTGCTTGTAGCACGGCAAGGAGCGGACAAAGCTAAAAACCTCTCGAACGAGGTTGAGAGCAAGCTTTCCGAAGCTCGGGACCAGATTGAACAGTTAAGAGCAAAAGCCGCAGAAGAATCAAAGCGCTGGGAGGAAGAGGATCGGAGCCGCCAACAGACTATTTCCTTGCTTGTCTCGGAAAAGGCTTCCCTCACAGCTTCGGTACAGCGCCTGGAGGGGGTCGACATAGGTAATTTGTCTGTCTTGTAATACGTAGTATGTCTCATGTGTCCTCAGAACTTCAGGAGAAGGAAACATTATTTCGCTCAGAAACAGAGAAGTCTCAGTATCTGAGTAGAAGAGTTCGGGAGCTAGAGGCCAATGCCATCCAGCAAAGGAATGAACTTCAGGAGGTGCTCCTCCGCGAGAAGGGCTTGTCGGAGAGGTGTCGGGATCAGGTGAGTCGCTGGACCTTCTTATTTGATCGCAACACCTCTTACATTGATCTAGGAGCGCGAGATTCAACTCAGGAGAGCCGAACTGGACGAGCTGCAAGATACTTCGGCTCAGTATCAACAAAAGGTGCGAGAGCTAGAAGAGCAAATCGAAAGCGACGACCGTGCAGATCTGCTTGAGGTTTCTTTGAAGAACACGCAAGATCGCGCCGACGAATTGGAATTCCAGCTCACAAAATTGAAGCAGGTCCGCCAATACTAATAGGATACGTGACAACCGTTCTCATCATTCCTACAGGTCCATGCTAGTCTGAAAACAGAGAAGGAAGACATAGAATCTGAGCTGAGCTTGAGGGCTGACGGTGAAGCCGAGTGGAAGACCAAGCATTCGAATCTTGAAGAGCAACATGTTGCTCTTCAAAGCCACCTGCAGTCTGCGAATGCTCGTCAAAGTGAACTCACCGAGGAGCGGGCTTCACTACAGTCGCAAGTCGAATTTAATCAGAGCGCAGTCAAGCAGCTACAACAGAAGCTGGGAGAACTGGCCTCTGAGGTATCTTCCGGTGATCGAATGGTCCATAACCTTCAGGGAGAACTACGTGCCGCTCTGCGCCGAGCGGAAGCATCGGAAAAGACGCAGAGGGACCTTCAAGCCGAAGGAACACGGCTTATGCAGTCTCTGGAGGAGATGCGACCAAAGATTGTTGAGTTGACTGCCGTTAAAGTGGAGCTCATGGAACAGATAGAAAAACTGGAGCACGACAAGACATCTCGTGATAGGTTGATCTCCAACCTTGAAATCACAGTGAGCGAGGCAACGGAGCGAGAAGCAGAGGCGGCGGAACGTCAGCGAGAGGTGGACGTGCGGCGGGACAAAGAGACCCATTCCCTACGACAGACCATCGCTGACCTGCAGCGGGGATATGCTCTACTCGAAAGCGAACTTCAGTCGTCTCAAGCGGCAGTCCAGACTTTGGAAGCTGAGCGGACGAGAATGCGGCAAGCGGAGATTCGTCAGATAGATCTAGGCAACACATTGGCCGCGGAGTCTAGGCGTTGGGAGGAGGAAATCGCTCAACTACAATCCGAATTGGCTTCACTGCGCCGGACTGAAGCAGAGCAGCGCAATCTCATCAGTCATTATAGCGGCGAGATTGAAGCCCTGCAAAGCGACCTGGAGGCAAAGGAGGAAGAACTGGAACATACTCAAAAAACTCCTGTAACGGAAGACACAACTTGTTCATTGGATCATGAGATGCTTAACGCATCGAGACAACAACACGACATGGAGCTTTCCTCGGCACAGTCGCAAATTCGTGCGCTGGAAGCAGCAGTATTTGAGGCCGAGGACAAGGTGCATCGCTTGCAGAGACATGTGAATATTCTCGAGGACCAACTCTCGCACTCACGTTCAGCTTCGAGAGCGACTTTTAGACCTTTCTCGCCAGGTGCTCCTGCACGACCATCCAGTCGGACAAGTTCAGACCTGCGGCGCGGTTCGTTCAGCCACAAGTCGAGTGGTCTCGTTCCACCTACTCGATCCGTTTTCGATGTCGGATTATCCCCGGAGACACGGCACAATCGTCAAGTTAGTCTCAGCATGCTGAAGGCTAGGATTGATAGCGAGGCAGCCGCAAATAGCCACTCGTTACCAAGAGGGCTTTCTCCTGTGCCACAAGGAAATGAGGCATCACTGAAGGCCGACGGTGTGCATCCTCCACGGCCACAATTTATGGACGAGTCACACATCTTCTGGTGTCATTCATGTCATGGGGACCTTGTTATTTTGTGATACCTTTGCTTCCCTTTGCTTCGTGCACATGCTTTGTGGTTGGATTAATTGAACGTAGATGTAATAGGCTATCAATAGTGGTCATGAACTAGGGGGACAATGTGTAAGAAACCCAGAACCCTCAGAAATTCGACACATGATCAAGAAATCTGGACTTGTTTTGTTCGGAGAGACCGTACCCTATGGAGCAAGACCTGTATACCCGACGTGAGGCTTTTGCCAATGGGTTGATTGCAGCATAGAGCGCTTACCTCAACTTCTTCAGGTTGCAGAGTGCCGCGCCTACGCTCTTCCTCGACGCCCTTCTCGATGCTTTCCAAAACGTCATGTATCAACTCTCGGTAATCAACCCCGAAAAAGTGCGTCAACTTCGCAGCCCTTCGCCTGCGGCGCTGAAACTCGGAGACCTCCGGTCGAGGGGAAAGCATAAACTGTTCCGACGACAGCGACGTAAGAGATGCCTTGATGGGGAGCGAGTGTCGCCGTTCCGACTTGCATGAAGGTGTCATCGAGATACGACGAGGGTTTTCCGGCGGCTGCTCCTCTACGGGAGACTCGTTCACGTCAACGTCGCTGTGAAGAAAACGATGAAGCTCCACTAGCGACTCTCGATCATCCTGAAAACGGAATCAGTACACCAGGCACGATGACACGGAGGACATCTACCCTATCAATGATATCAGTTAAAGAGTTGAGAGAGTGCTGATAATTCAAGTAGACGGAGGACTGAGCGAGAACGCTTTGGTACCCTGACAATAAACCAGTCGATGACGAAGGGGAGTCTTCCGCCTCGTCGGAGGGCAACAAGCGCTTTGAAGAGTCCGACGTTTCTGGCCGATGAGTTCGTTTGCCCTTATATGCAGACTGATTGAAATTGCGAGTATTGGTAGGGGCATCCAGAGAGAAAATGAATGGTGTAGTAGTACATGGAGCGGTAGGAGAGTTAGGTTGAGAATGCGCTAGGGTGGAACGACCTTGGCGAGTATGGAATAGAGTTTGGGGTGGAGGTGTACCGAACACCTGACGATGGCATGGTAAGACAGGGAGTCGCAAGTCGTTTGAAAAATGTCACCGACCTTTTCCATCTTTTGCGCTCGGCGGACATTGAGCGCCTTCTCCCTCTCATCCAACTCTTCTTTGCCGCGATCAAAATGCTCAACAGGTTTGACTGAGCCAACTCTGCGCCCACGAAGCCAGTTGTCACGAGTGATTTCATCAGGCATCGCCGGCGGCTCCAACGACGAGCCTGTAACAGCGCTAATGACAAGGTCTGGCGGAACTCGCGAGCCGAGGAAGCGATGGAGTTTGGCCAATTTATCCCTTTTCCGCCTCCGCTCCGCTTCTGCCTGCTCTTCAGTGTCAAAGCTTTCTACAAGGGAGGGAGTGGAAGAGGAATGATGGAAAAACCGGCGGCTATTTCCCATGCGGACATCTATAGAACTGATGGCCGAAACATCATGATCACGTACTTCTTCGTCTGATAAATCGATAAATGAAGTTGGTGATTCTCGTGGATTTTGCGAGTCAGCGAGGCTATGCAATCCGCGATGATCGTTGACTACCGCTCCATTTGGTTCATCATCAAGATAAAAGGTGAACGAACTGGGCGTCAGAGGGATAGAGTGCCTTCGACCACCAGGAGACCACGAATCCTCAATTTGCCGAGGACTGGAGGGTTCTGTCTTGATAGCAGGTCCTTTGACAGAAACCGAAACCGAAACCGCATGTCGGTGAGGTCTCTGCTTATTGGAGCCGAGGAAAGCGGTCAAAGCCGGGGGTGGCAGCCTCTTGAACAGACGCGTTTCTTCTGATGGTGTTAGCCCTTCGGCACGGGGTGTTTGTCCAAGAAGTTTCGCGAGCTTGCGGTTCCGCCGTATGAGATCAGCCCGGTCGCTTGCATCTAGTAAATTGGTGGTAGGGGGGAGGGAAGGTGCAAAGTGATGAGTAGGACGGGGGGACACGGACACGGAACGTCTGTCTGTGCGTAGTCTTCGGCCGCGTTCAAAGCTTGGTTTAGGAACACTCGGAATCGGGGGTTTATCAGGTTTACTGCACACAGGACTATGGGGAGGCGCAAATCGAATTGAAGTCAGAGACGAGGTCGAAGAACAAGGCGACTCTGGCTGAGGGAAGTCTCCAGCTGAAAATTCTGTGGTTGGACTAGGCGGAGCGAAAACCATGCTGGAGAGCGCAATTGAGGATGCCGAAGGCGAGTCTGGTCGAGCATAAACTGGCGATGGCAGATCACCGGGACTCGGTAGTGCAAAGGTCATGGTCGCAAGGGAAGTCGAGGAAACATTATGAGATGAAATAGTGTAAAGGCTAGATGGAGGCATAGTGACTGATGGCATTTCGAGATGTGTGCGGGATCGCGTCATATCATTCAAGTCGTTCTCGTCTTTAGAAGTCGTATCGTCAGAAGTAGATGGAGTAAAGAGATCGATGAATGACTGGTCATCGCCTGTGACACGTTCAACAGGCTGTAGTTGTGGGGGTTGGCAATAAGACATTGATAGCAGAGGTACATGTGGCTGGGAGGACCTTGGGTAGGTGCGAATAGTGCCACCGTCGGTGTAAGGGTAGGAAGACTGAGAGTAAACCGAGAGAGAACGTGTCGAAGAAGCTTCGGAAAGAATAGAAATGGGAGCTAACAGTGGATCATCTGGATGCCGTTCTGCCGGCCTTGATGATTGTTGCGACGACTGAGTTCCTGCCGTCACACGAGGACTACTCGTTGTTGCAGCTGTATGTCTATCGCCACGCACGGATGATTGATGAGACGGCCTTCGAGACACTGCTGCGGGTTCCTGTGGCACTGGGGTACCTACACATACGAAACCAATGAGCTTGATTTTAATGCGCGTACGATAGAGACCTACCGAGCTCCGCCGAGTTGTTGGTGCTTGGATTTACGTATTCTGTGCGAGTACTCCGCTGACCTCTTTCTGGGGCATCTGACCTGGGCTTCGACACACCCGGAATAGCAGTACCCGTGAAGAGGTTCAACGATTCCCTCCCTCTGCTCAATATCTTCTCGACCCTGTGAATTGCAGGTAAGGAACGATTTGAAGCAGACGCATGGTGTTGAGGGTCGGTTGTAGATGAGGGGCTGCACCCTTCAGCACTAGGGAGAGACGACTCCGATAACGGTTCATCGGAAGTAGGATTTTTGATCCCACCCGGCGAGTGATCTGTGAACAACGTGTGAGCCCCACGTTGTCGAGAGTATTTAGCAGATACAATTGGAGGACTTTGACATACCGACTTGCGGGGATCCTGCAGCATCGATAGGTCTCACGATGGGCGTGGGGTTGATGTAAGGATTCGGAGTCGTTGATCGAGACGCAGAGGAGCTAGGTCGACCGACGATCAACCCTTCAGATGTAAAAATGGGAAGCGCGTCGGGCCACGAGTCAGATCCAACGTTGGAGCTCTTCTTCCGCTGGACATCCTTTGCTCGAGCCTCATGAAGCCCAGCTTTCCTACCAGCCAGAACGTTACGGGGTGGTGGCGGTGGTAAACTGGCCAATCCTGACGTTCGCGACGTTGTCGGGTCATACGAAGTCGTGGGCGAACCGGTGGTGCGGCGCGTAAGCTCGTCGTGCTGCAGTAGCGCTTCGAGGTTGGGAGATATTTGCAAGGACTTTCCGAAGACTGGCAGCGGGAGCTGGGGTGGGGTGCCAGGAGGAGTGCTCGTCATCCCTTCAAGAGCGATTACTCGTCCCAACGGTGCCGTCGAGGGCAAAAACCCGATCGTGGATGGAAAAGAGAGGTCGAGACAAGAAGGGGAAAAAAAAAAAGCAAAACGACGGTGTCCGCTCGCCTGCGTGGATTCCTGTGCAGCTGTCTGTTGCGCCGTAAATTTCCAAGACAGCGATGTCAAGATCGATGTCAGCTGGAACACCACTGGCTTGTCGGGGCACAGTGACCAAGGCTTTTACTTGGACGTTTCACTGGCGTGGACAACCGTCAACAGCTTGGGGGTATCCGCGTATGTCCAAGACCAGTTGACCTACCGACGACGGCCATTAGACTCACGTCTGTTATTGTCAGTTCACCTTGGCGACCAGCGTTTCCGAGACTCGCCGCAGGTTCCCCGCATCTGCCAAACTGTCAACGGTTGTACGAAACACATCATATTGAGAAGTTCGTCATGTCACCGCACCAGGACGATGCGTTCACCCAGGATGCTACATGTTCAACGATTATACTGAATACAATAACACAACGAACGACAGAGCGCAACACAACGAGAAGAGCAACACGAGATAAAACGTCCAAATGCTAGCCCGAATCATGCAGAGGCTTGTATTCTCCGAGGTGGCAAGGGTGGCCGGTCGTCTGACGCTGCAGGTACACGAGGCTGCTGCACATGTTGGGTGATATCGGTCCCATTTGCCAGTGCACTCAAATCCAACGATGCGCGTTTGTTCTCGTCTCTGGATGCGATGGATTTTAAAGCCTGCGATGCAGGGGAGGTAGCAAGTTCCGCCAAACGGTCATCCGAGGCCTCTGCTGTGTGTCTCACAGCAACGGAAGGTATCGTCCGTGGAGGAAGAGGCGGCGGAACTAGTCGTGGCGGTGGGGAGTCTATCTCAGGAGAAAGACTTAGCGGAGTAATATCATGGTTACGCTCAGTCCCATCCGAATGGGGTTCTGGAGTGTGTTGTTGTCCGGAGAGAATGGGGCTCTTCCATAGGCGATACACGCTTTGGATAGTCGGGCCCTTTGGCTTACTCTCTGGGAGTGGCGAAGCAGCGGCAACGTTTCCCATGGACATGATTTCTCCTCGATGGCTTGCATGAATGCCCGGGATAGTCATGGTCCGAGCTTGAGAAGGCTGGGTGTGAATGAGAGAAGGCGCAGAATATTCATCTGTATCATTCGCAAAGTCCCGGCCTTTGAAAGGATCGCTCGATGTATTCTCTCCCAAGGAGCGTGATAGCGGTGTTCCCGTTGCTTTCACCGAAGTTCCTTCTTGAATGCTCGAAGACGAAGCTGGAGAACCCGAATTACCAGAAGGTGAAGCCATGCGACCGCTGGAGGAACTGTGAGACCTCGCCTTACCCTGGATGGGCATAGGCGCCGAAGCCTCCTCCAATTTCCCGCGTTCCTTCCGTTCACCAACGGCTGCACGTACGTCAGCGTAGCTAGCACGAGTATGAGTGCTCTCAGCCCGAGTACGATGAGCCGACGGACCAGCATCGGGAACCTCGTCCTGAGTTGCATTCTCATGACTGTCTTTCTTGAGACCGCCCCAGTTCGCTCCCCACTTTCGTATCGCCTCTTTGGCAGAATTACTGAGCGCCTGCTTGTCCGCAGCCTTGGATTTAAGAGTTGAAAATAACGAGCTAGTTGTGGAAGTCCCAAGCGAATGCCGTGGTCCTCTGGACGTTGCACTAGAGTCCGAAAGATCGTCACCGCCCACGGAAGATGAAATGGAGTGAGTACGAGATGAACGCGAATGTCCTTGTGATGAACGGGATGGAAACTGAGGTGATAGGTATCCGTATACGTCATGGCCATCATCAACCAAAGGATCCGAAGTGGGCACTGCAGGCTCGCTCGAAGGAGGGGAAGTGGAATTGCCGCCTGGCTTTTGCGCTAAGCTTGCGGCCCTACTCCTCCGGCCACGAACGACACCAGGATCTTCTTCCTCCCTTATGACTTCGTTGTCCAATTCATCTGCTACAGGAGAAGCAAACCACGAGCGCCGTCCCGCAGTTTTCGTGCTCTGCTCCGGAGAACTCATGAGCGTCGCAGAACGAACGACTGGGATGCCATCTAACGGGGATGTCTCCGCTGTGAGCTCTTCCGCAGATTTAGTCCGTGGTAACGTCTTTTGCTCTGTTTCATCTGTGAGAGGCGGGGCGTCGACCTCTGGAATGAGGTCCTTTGGCTCTTTATCTTCACCATTAGCCACCATTGGTTTCTCAGAGCGCGCGGCGTCAGACCAAAGGCCACCACGATGCGCATAATCAGAGCTGTCAAAGAAGCTAGTGTCATCCATGTTGGGCATGACGACAGAGTCAATGATCTGTCATACGCTCATGAATCCATGTGGTCCCCAACTCTCAACACTTCACTCACGATTTCTTCGATTCTCGACTCGATAGTACTGAGAATCATGTTCCAAGTGATTTGGCGGTCGCTCACAATGGGCTCGACGTTAATCACCATGCGTGGTGGCTTGGTGAAGGCGTACCATATCCGACTGCTTGGCGGACGCTTCACTTTTACGAGAAGGTTGCCTTCAAGCTCGCGCAGCACGACAGCCAACACAAGCTTGACAGTATATGACTTGAATCGCGCACCAAGATTGATAACCGCCGTTGCCTGTACCGTGGCACGTATCTCGCCTTTATAAGAAAGGCCAACCTCGAGCGACGCATCACCTTCTTTCGTGAGCTCCTTGAGCATGGGCTTGCTTAATGTCGGAGCCTTGTTTCCAATCGAGAATTGTGTGACTGCGATGTCAGTGAGGAAGGTGGGGCGCTTGACTTTCGAGAGTTTCTTCATCAACCGACCGATGATGTACGACTCTAATACCTGTGTCCGATAAAAGCTAAAGAAAACGCGTCCCAAAAGGGCATTAAGCCAGCGCATTGGGATGACATCTGGCTGTTCGTCGAGGGTATTGACCAACTGGTTCATCTCGGATGGTAGGAAGACGCTCTGAAGGGGATGGAGGGTTGGCGTCCCAGCTGGGTGGTCTGATGCGTGTACGAGAGACAGATACCAATCCTCCATCTCGACGCACGAGCGGACGAAAATAAACCACGGCGCTGTGAACGCTTCCTCGACTACGGCGTCACGAACCTTGTCCTCCCGCTCCTTCGACCTCTTCTTCCTGTTCCCTCCAGCCTCTCCTTTGTCATCGCCAACTGGACTGTCCATCGCCATTTCTTTTGTCACACTCGGCATACCCTGACCGGCATCCTTCTTCAACCGAGGCTTCAAGCAAATAGCGTTCCTCTTCGTGAACAACTCCCCGTCCAGCAGACCCTCGGGATAAATGACGACATCGTGTCCTCCGAGCTCGATGGCCGCCTCGCATTCTGTCATACTCTCGTCCTCGTAGAGGTAAAGGACCTTGCCCTTCAACACGACATACCACATATCTTTGGGGCGCGAGCGCTTGGGGTCTTTCGAGCGAGAGTCGAGGTACGATCTGACAAGTGTCACGTATGACCCGTCGAAGGTGGATTCCTCGAATGTGCGTCGAACTGTGAGCCAGCTTTTACGTGTCTTGGGTAGGTCATTGACGTCGGGAGGTGGGTCCTGGTCGCAGGCGTCCTTGACATGGTTGGGGTCAGATTGGGACTTGGTGACCTTGGTAGAGCCGAGAGCCTCTCCTGCTGGGACGGATGTGTAGATGGTGATACCGATAAGAAGGAGAATGACGAGAGGAACGAAGGTCAGGCCACCGAGCACGTAGGCATATAGCAATGCTCTGAGAGACATGAAGAACGTCAGCTTTCGACGTGGACCGAACTAGACAGCACTATTGGAATGTCAGTACAGACAACACGCGCTGAGAGGAGAACACGCAGAACTGGGGCCACGTCCAACCTTGACAAGACATGAAGCCAAGTGACGATCCGCTGTTTCCCACCCTCACACGTGCTCAAGCAGAGGACATTCATCTCCGTGACTTTTGAATAGTCAGACAGCATGGTATGTTGAAGTCAGTCACTTTGCGATAGCTAAAGTAGCGCATAATATGGATACACGATGGATGCAAGTGTGGAGATATAGGCTAGATCGAACAATGTAAATTGTGGCGAAAGAAAACAAGAGTCACGGATATGAATCGTTTGTTCGACAAGGGGGACACCGAGATTTCTTCCTGGATACTGCGACCCTCGAATACATTCCCCTCCTGCACTGTTCGTCCGGTGGCGGAATTACTACGGTCCAGTGACCTTCAACGTATTCCCACTTATCCAGGCGACTGGCGGAAGCGAGCACGTCGGTCATAGGGGGGTGGGAACTATTCAGTGCGGCGTAAGTAGGTATCGTGAGGCGGCCACCAAAGGATGCGTCTTGGTATGGGACCCAGCACGAGGTTTCTCGAGGCTGTGGCGGACAGGGTGTAATTACGATGGTTGGCAGGAGGGGATCAGATGGACGGATGACCGGTGACTCAAGCTATAGCACTAGTAAGACATGGAATAACAGCAAAACAATGGCAGGGGCTGCTTACAGAGGATCGTTGGCGTTTCCGTTTCTGCCGTTCAGGAGGGTGGTCGGAAGAGGAATCGGGTGGCGGCGATGAGTTTCCATCCAGCCGACAAAGGTGCTTCTCCCGGTCTGTTTCCTGCAACTGTGGATCCAGCTCGGAGAGGAGGATTGATATGTTTTCAATGTCCTCTTCGACAACTCTGCGTAAACTGCGATACATAGGGGAAATACGCCGGCCATACAGGTCTAATACACCACTCCATGACAGATCAGGGGGGAGGAGCCAGCTGGTCAGATTCACGTCGACCGACTGCGGCAGATTTTTCCTAGGTCAGGGTCTGGACCAGTTTTGAGAGCGACATGGACTTACAAGCATCTGGTCATCCTGGCAAGACGACAGAACGCGTTCCATCCGTACATCGAACCATCGTGTATTGTGGCGTGACAGAGTAGCTAGCATCTGGATGAGCCAGCCTGGACCACTGGCCCGTTGAGAAATGAGAAGACTGAGGTCTGCGACGAGGGCAGAAGATGGTCCTAGTCGATGATTGAGATTCATTGCATGAGGTCACAAGTGCAAGTTCTTCCCCGCACCGGCCAAGTGGAGAAACCGAAGCCGAAGCAGAGTCGCGTGATAACCTGTAACTATTATGTAAGCCAGAGGACTCTACAGCAACCAAGTAAGGACGAGTTTACCAGGCGATGCGCACGATAAGGAAAGGGTACTATTACAGACGGACTGTCCACGTAACGCTGTGTGTTAAGTACGGTAGTACAGGCGGGACACTAGCTAATCCAAGTATGATGCTTAAACCAATGACCCTGTTTGGCGCCAAGAAGCCCAGTGAGCGGGAAGAAGACGGATGGAGGAGGATGTGGACGGACCGTCGAACGGAAAACGTGGAGATGAACCCAAACCTTGTGGATGAAAGGGCCATCCTGGATATGAAACAAGGCAGCCAAGACGAACCTTGACCACTGAATGAGCCAACGTTTACTTGAAACACTCACCCGATCACAGCATGAAAGATCCAACGGCAACGACCGAAAGTGATATCAAACACACTACGGTAAGATACCAGCTGATGAAGGAAAGGAAATATCGACTGCCAAAGACTGTGGTTAGCGAGAAGTCCACGGTAGGTTTTGCCGTTTGCGCGCGTCGTCCCAGCCACACCCGTGGCTGTGCACTCGTCCAGCCACACCATTGCTATGTCGAGACAGTCCCAGACGCCGTCGACGCAACTCTTTTCCACTATAATCCGTTAGATGGCACTCGCGGAAGCTTCGAAACTGGGCATTCGAACCAAGCACTTCGCTGTCACATGGGCCCTTCGTCGAGGATAAACATTACGTTTACCCAGTATTCCCCTGGACCGGCAGTGTCTCATCTTCGCCAGGAAGCAACTCGAGGAGGGACGCACTCTGTCGGACTACAACATCCAGAAAAAGTCCACACTTCACCTCGTCTTGCGTCTCCGTGGTGGCATGCAGATCTTTGTGAAGATGTTGACTAGGAAGACCATCACGCTGGGGGTTGGATCCTTGGATACAGTCGATAACGTGAAAGCGAAGATCCAAGACAAGGAGGGTCTCATCTTCGCCGGGAAGCAGCTTGACAAAACATGTTATGTGGTGGGATGATCTTCGTGAAGACACTTGCTAATGAGTAACTTTCGCTGTCCTTCATATTTTGAAAATGAGTCCATTACGAGCAAGCTGAGTATCTGAACTAAACTATGTATGTATGTAAAGTAGCTTCAAGTTTACTGCACTTTGTCAATAAGCAACTGCAATGATATCAATCCACCTCGTTGCCATCTGCCTCCGAGTCAACACCGAGAGGAACTAAGTTCATGGCCCTGCAGATATAGTCGCATTTATGTTGCAGCAAAAACGCGGCAATACCATCTTTACCGTGGTCTCCGATGCCGCTATCGCTACGGAAGTATCAGCTTCGAGCAAGATCACGAAGTGTCGAACACAGCTCACCCGGTGTCCGTATGTGTCATAATGTCGAATAAGATGATTCCATCACGTCCGTCCACGGTCATTGGCGAGCCTATCGAAATCAAAAGTATTGAGATGCAACAAATATTCACGCTTACCTTGGATATCAGCAAACACAAATTTCCGATTGCTGAACTGGTAGACGAAGTGGGCGAAGGCCGCGATCGTGATTCCCAATTTGTCGTTGGTGGATGGGTGTTGCAGTGTGCCACTAAACTTGATAACAGTCTTCGTCCTTCGGGGCTCTATGAGCCATACAGCTCCAGGTTGATTGCGCTCATCTTGAAGATCATCGGGCGGATTGAGGAAATGCGTGTGCTGGCACTCACGGGCAAGGAATCCCTCGGAGAACGCCAGTCCTGCTATTATAAGCCGGATAATTCACGTACTTGAAAGCCCATATGTCACGCACCTGTAAAAAGACTGACACCGCATTGTTTCGCAACGTTTCGAAAACGGGACAGGAACCAACTTCCGAGACGGAGTCTGATCAGCTCGGCCTGAAGATACTTCTCATTTTCGACAGCTGCCACGCTGTCACCACTCCCAATGTCGAAGAACTGTTTCGCTACGAAAAGTTCACCATCGAGCATCAACTAAAGAGATATCATTCGGTAGTCCACGGCGCTCAATGGATGTTACATACTTTGTAGACCTTTTTGGTCTGGCCTTGAGCGAAAACGTCAAGACTGAGCAAGCCTTTGGCTGGATTTGAGTCATCCTGTGGCCAGATGGTCTCCACCTCGCCAGTTTCGGGAACGGTACTGCATACTGCGCGGATCAACGAAATAGACTTTCCATCTGTACAAGATGGGTTTCGTGAGGAGAGAACGGATGGGGTTGGAACGAATGACGACACAAGTGCAGCACCTAGTTGCTTGACATTAGCAAGTATCCACACCGTGTAAATCAAGTGAACCAACCAGTAGCTATACGCTGCTTTTTTCGCACTGGCTTACTGTGACCGGTAGTCATAGCGCTCGAGCCTTTCAAGAATTCGTCATCGGAGGATAAGCTCTGAACTGCACGACGCTTTCTTCGCGATTTTCGAATCGTCGTCTCCCGGTTACTGATAGGTAACTCCGCTCTGACATCTTCTAAACGTTCCATGAACTATAGCTAATGTAAAATGAAATGCTAGCATGCATATATGAATGAACTTACTGCTGGTCGGTCCACAAAGAGTTCAAAAAATAGCGCGGGACCCTTGACATCCTTCATATCCTTGGGCTTATAAAACTCTGCAGAATCTCCGAGCATGTATGCATTATATACGTATCCCACAGATTTCGACTGATCGCCAGGATGAAAGTTCTTGTTGCCGGGAAAACGGAACTGCACCTCGCTCCTGTAAAGCAATCAGCATGATGATCGCATCTGTCGTTGGTAGCATAACTCACAGATTAAGACTCATGCCCTCGTCTTTTTCCCAGGTGACATTGAGACAAGCCAATGAATCCTCAAGAACTTCTGTCATAAGGTTTCAGAAGAAAAATAAGAAATTGTAATAACCATACATACCAGTGAGAAATACGTCCTTTGCCCAAGACTTGATCCACTTTCCGTACGAATCGCCTGCATTGCTTCGCTTCGGAGCACCCTTGATCCGAACCTCTACTGCGATTTTGATTTTATCACCACCTGACTGACCACCATTCTTTGCATAATTAAGTCCTGTGGTTGTATTCAGATTGCGAATATCTACAGTAGGTTTCTTCAACCGTGCACTTGTTGATTGTGCCCGCGCCTGCTTTGCAATTTCAATCACATTAGCCACCGTAGATGGCCCTTGGCTTGAACCGGGGTTATCCACTGATTGAAAATTAACACTTTGAGGTATCAACAACTCGAACCACAAAAAATCAGACCTTCGTCCGACGGCGAAGTATTCTTTCTTTCACATTCCCCGCAAAAGTCACCTCGTAGATTTTTCCATGCGAGGCCACATCCCTTGCATTGCGGCATGTTCTAGCAAAGCAAAGATAAATTTAGACAACAGAAGATGGGTTTAGCCTAGTACGCACTTGCCACAGGCTAAATTCAATAGAATCAGAAGCGAAACCAGATAGCTTCTGGCATTTAGCACACAGTCCTGAACTGGTCTTGTATGGAAATCGGCCACCACAGCCATCCCCGTCATCTGCTACACATAGACGGGAGATAACGGCCATGGACTTGACAGCACTCAGAGAAATAAAGAGTGAATTTCGGTCAGATAAAAAGAACAAAGAGAACCAGTAAGGACAGGTGGTCAGTTGACTGATATTGTGCTTCTGACATCAAGCTCTTATATATGTTGCCATAGAGTATCACTTTCACCTATTCACCGCAACGTGCCAGAGAGTTGACTGTTGTTTACAGTCAACGGAGCGACATTCATGAATCATGCATGGGAGTTGGTCTATGATTCTACGTAACCCAAAGATAATACAGTGTGCTGCTATTATATGTATCCCATAGCATAGTGGAAATGAAAAACAGCAGGTTCATTATGCAAAGGCATTGGTACGTGTTCAACAAGAAGTCGAGAAAGGATGATAGTCAACTGAGACAGCGGAGCTGTACATCTACATTAAACTAGGTTATCTACTTGGATCTCCTCCGTCATCATCTCCTGTATCTGTTGAAAAATCATCCAGCCATTTTTGAGTGTGAGGTCAGGACAACCAAGCTCCTCATATACCCTATCCGCAACTTGACCAAAATCGTCGCTTACCCATCGCATGGATTCCTTCCTAGATATGGGAATCTGTGTACGCAGCGCATCTATTACATCCTGCGTCACAGCAATTTTGCAATCCTGTCCTCCATAGGAGTGAGAAACAGTAAATGCATGCCTTGGACTGGTTCCGGACGGGTTGGGTTTGCCTTTTTGATAGCGAATGCGATGGTTATTCCAATACTCAACGAAATTATCCAGCTCTTCCTGCAAGATCTTCGGCCACAGCCAGTAGAAAAGTTGTCTGAAACAATGTCTGTCATTAAGAGTCATTCGGAATTTAAAGAATAAATCACATACCGGTGTAGCTCCTTGTTTGGATGGTATATTCCGTCATTCTGCCCGCTTTGAAGCAACAGCTTTATGTTGACACCGTGCGTCTTAAGGAACCAGTGCCACAAACCCTCAATGGGTGTGTTGTGGACACTCTTCAAGAACAGAAAAGGCGGGTATTGATCGACGTCGATATTCGGAGCGAATACAGTTCTGTCTTCTCGTAAGTGCACATAGCCTTCAATGCATGCATGACAACGTACCGCAATGCAGTTTGATCACCAAACATTATGCCAGTCTCAGAGCCTTTGTCGGTGACAAACGTCAATGGAATAGCTAGAAAAATGCGTTGAAAAACTGATGTAATCACAACATTAGATATTCACGCTACCTTGATACTTCATAATATAGTCAAGGTGTACATGACCGATTGTAGTAGCTAGACGATGGTTTGGAACTACAACGAGATGAAGGAGAAATCCACTCCATTGATCTTTGATCCCATAGATGTCCAGACCAACACCGCCCATTTGGAGGGCCTGCGCATTCAGTTTTGCGAATCCATCAGCATGGTGTTGCTGATTTGGACCGATCGCTACAAGCGCAGAGCGACGAACTTTCTTTCCTCCAGGAAAACGTGCACTCAGACCATCCGGGGCAGCAGAAGCCATTACGGAGCGAACAAAATCTCTACGTTGACGGCTGGGTGAGAAAGCAGTAGAAAACACGAATGTAGACTTACCTTGGTAAGGGTATTCCTTCATTGCTCAGTATGGATGTGATGGCATTGACACCATTTGCTTGGTCAGTATCCTCCGCAATCTTCTCCAGAACGGCTTGCATTGCAACGTCTACTGGAGGCAGCTTTCGAGGGCTTGGAATGTTGAATTGTCGATTGAGTTCATGTAGACGAGACTTCCTGTTGCTCGTTGATCTCATGAAATGCACAAACCATCATTAGACTCACTTGATGCACAGCCCAAACTCTGAGAGTAGCCTTGTCAAACGTTCAGCGACTGTGAGCCTTTCTTTAGAGTACTGGAGTAGTGCTTCTCGAAGCTTGTCGTCGGAGGGATCTAGACACTGGCATCAGAAGATGCTCACTCAATTAGTGTAAGATTTGAAAGATATCTCACATCTCTTCATGCTATAGCCGTTAATGCCAGTAGGGTTGTTGCCAGGACAAGTGAGCGACATCTTGCACGGTCCGTAACGGCGAAGTGCTTGGTTTGAATCACTTGTTTCGAAGCGTCCACGAGCGCCGTCTGACGGATTATAGTGCGAAAAAAGTTGGGTTGATGACGTCTGGGACTGTTTCGACGTAGCAATGGTGAGGTGTGGTCGACGGTGTGGACGTGGCTGGACGAATGCACAGCCACAAGTGTGGCTGAGACAACGCGCGCAGAGGGCAAAACCTACCGTGGACTTCTCGCTAACCACACAAAGACAGCGGTGTGTGTTTTACTGAGATGGGATAATCGGAGAGGGAGCAGTGCATGGCTGTCAGGATCAAGCACAAGGCAAGATGAGTGAGTGATGCCTCGAGGCCATGCACACCAGCGGAGGATGCTGGATCGGGTAAAAGGGAGTCGGCGTTGTGGGTGACGGTGTGTGATACAGCCCACGGTGCGAGATATCTAGCCGCCATCATATATTACAATGTCACGTAGCCAGGGTGGGTGTAGCTGGGAAAGGGAACGGGTACTAGTGAAACGCGTGGAACTGCATACACATCCATCCGAGCACAGGACACTCAGAGGAATGTCTTTAACCTCGAGGCTGGCAGTCTCCTCGAGGCACGGCCATTGCCGGACACCCAATGGCCATGTCCTGATTGGAAGATACGACATGTTCGGCAGTTGCCGCGTTTAACATGTAGACGCCCATTTCGTCTCTGCGGCATTTAACCGTCTGCGTTGCGTTTCCTTGTCCTATTTTTTTTTTTTCGTCCCCGTCGCCCCATGCTCACCGCTGCATTCCGTCCTCCCAGTGGTGGCTGGTACACCCGTCCACAACCGCAGATGCAGCGTCGCGGAAGATCCCGCCAGGTCTCTGCCGTCGCACTCGCCAGAATCGCGTCCGAGGAGCGCAGACGAGCATCCTCGCCGCAATCGGACCCGTCGATGAACATCCAACCCTCCGCGTCTTCTCCGCCTCTCCGCACTCCGTCCCCCTCCCCTTCTCAGTCACATGACCCTCAATCCTTGCAGGACCAAATTCAGGTCGCATACGCTCTCGGCCACATCCGCCTCGCAAAGATCCTCCTTCTCAAACTCAAAGGCATACAAGTCGCCTCCGATTCAGACCCGCGCATCGACCAAGTTCGCGACGAGGACTTTGACATGTGCTTTGCACCATCAGGGCCCCTCACACTCGAACAAGACGTCTTACACGCTCTTCAGGAAACTCGCAGAAAGCAACGTCAGTGGTGGCAAGAGTCACAGAGGGCCCAGAGGCTGAGGGCTTGTGAAAAGGTCTGGCAGGATGGGAAACAGAGGTTGCACCACGACCGTATTCGCGCAATTCAGAGACGTGAGGAAATGATGGCACTGGAGGACGAACACAGACGGCAACAAGCCGAGCGCGAGCTGCACCAACGATCACCAACGGTGCGCTTCTTGGCAGTTTATCCAGCCCGTTCCCTTACTCTGCTCTGTTACAGCCTCGCTTCAACGACAGCCGTCCGTCCCTCAAACGACACGAGCATCCGTTCCAGTATAGCTTCATGCCTCCAACAACAAACTCAATCGCATCCCCATCTTGCAGGTCTGTTTGTTCACCACAGGCGATCAAGAAGAACCCCATGCGGTCCCCACCCACTCACTCCGCAGTCTCCTTCAAAGAAGTACTCAATTCTATGAACGGAAATCTATTCCCCTTAGACCCCTCCGAGAGAGTAGAGGACGCAAAGCGCACAGCTGGCCTCAGTTCCATCTCCAGTCCCTCTCGCTACCGTCGCTCTGCTTCCTTGCGCGCCGAACTTCTCGGAACCTTATTGCAGGCTATAGAGTGGCCAGAAGAGGCATGCTGCGGCTCAAAAGGTAAAGCCCCAGAGCCCAACCCCCACTATATACAATCTCCCGTCCTTCCTCATACCCCTATGCCTTCGGTCCCGTCCTCGGATTCTGTCACATCTGTCGCTTCTCCATCAACTTCCCGCTCTAGTTCTTGGCTTTCTTTTAGCAGCTGGCGATCCTCTGCCACCGATGTCACCATACCTGACTCGCCGGCATCCGCATCACCCTGCTGTTCAGTACCCTGCCTTCCTATTGTTGCTGAGAGTCGGCACGAGCTTCTCCCACGATGTTCTTTTGTTCGCATCTCACTCGATGAAAGTCCCTTGTCGTCTCCGTCACGAGCATTGACGTGCGGCCTCGATGCGGACGACATTTTCAGTGCCGAATCTTCATATGCCACTGGTCGTGCTATCAGTTCATCGGACGACCCAGGCAAGACGTTGGTAGGACGAGTCGCGCGTTCCTTGTCTGGCATCGTCCACGCTGCAAAGGGTATACAGTCGGCGTACATCACTGCGACAATGTTCTCTGCTGGCTCATCCTCCATCTACGATCCATCTTCGCGGTCCAACAACGCTCCACGGTGTAAGCGACGGCTTCGACCCGAAGGATATCGCGCACTTGCAGAGGACGTAAAGAAGTTTACTGCTTCCACTCCAAACGCCACTCTTCTACCCGAACCTGTTCATTTTATTCCACTTGTCTCCCCCTTTCCCATGGCGCCCAGTATTGCAAATTCGAAATCTGCATCTGGGACTGTTGTTGTTATACCTTCGCCTTTGCGTCCCCGAACTCCTCCTGCGGTACTCGCGTATCGTATGCGACCCGTCGCAAACCCTGCCCTCCTCCGCTTGCGAGCATTGCAGAATCTAATGTGTGCTCGCGGAAAGGAGTGGGAAGGTCGGGCTCGCGACGGCGGTCTTGGATGTGGCAAGGAGCGCATGCTTGGCGTTGCATTCGAGGGCCGAGGACGGAGCGGCCTCGGTTGCGAGGTACGTTTCGTCGTCGCTTGACACTAGTCCTTGCCTTGCAGCCTTGTGTGCGGGCATTTTTTGGATACGGTCAGTAATTATACCAGAGTTTCTGCATGGAGTCGTTATAATGGGCTTATGCACTTTTAATACTAATTATCGTCGCTTTTTTTTCCCTGCTTGCTTTGGCATCTGTACGTTTTTAGGGGGTCTAGTTGGGTTTTTCAGATCTGTTTGTATCGATATTGTTGTCTGTCATACTCCCTTATGATTTCCTACCTACCCGGACATCCTCGTTCTGCGCGACCTTTCATGATCTTTGTCTCTCGCAATGCTATCTAGAGTGTCATAATAGAATTCGCTGTCTTGTCTATGCACGTCCCAAGAAAGGCTTGCCATAAGTTCGTCCGAGCACGCGCATTAGTACATTATAACGAGTGGGTATGGAATAAGTACGAGTGGACACCGTCATCGCCCAAGGTCAAGGGTCGATCCACTCTGCGACCACGCCCTATCTAGCACCGACTGCTGAGCCCATTGCGAAGTTGGTATGTTACGGTTGGGTCCGACGGTGACAGGTGGCGTTGGAACAGGATTTCGAGTGAACATCGGCGGTCGACGTAACTGCTGCATACGCATACCAGGCTGCAAGTCCATCGCACGCTGTAGTGGCGGACCATTCGCCACCTGCTGCTGAAATTGAGATTGCTGCGGGTGTGTCTGCGGCGGTGGATGTGTTTCCCAGTTATTCCAACCATCCCGTTGTGTTTCCTCAAAATTCCATGCGGCGAACCTGGGGCCACTTGACGTTGATCCACTGCGCTTCCGGCTCGCATCCGACCGGAACGTGGAGAATCTTCCACTCTCCTCCCGATCTAGGTCCAGTGTGATCCCCTTCTCGTCCAGTGTGGCAGAGTCAATTTCTAGCATCTTTCGCAGTTCCTCGTTTTCTTTCTCCAGTCGGGTGATTTCACACTCGCGTTCGAGAGCCCAGTCATCCCCGACACCCGCAGCCATCTCATCGTCGAGGGACTGGATGAGGGACTGAACGTCGAACGTCGCATCATCTGCAGTGTCGCGGACAGCCTCGGGGTCTTCTCCCGCCAGTGATCGGTGAAGTGCGCAAAGATTTTGGGCGAGACGCTGTAAACATATAGCAGTCTGCGTTTCGGCGGCCAGGTCGATATATTGACTTTGCGATTCACAGGCGAGGAGTAAGGCTTCATAATGACGTGTTAACGTGAGCTCGTGATTTTGTGCCGCTAACTATAAGCACACGACGTGTCAATGAGACATTGCCAGGCGGATGACAGCGAGACGGGGACGGACGGCATGGTTGCGGAACTTGGACATGATGGTTTCCATGGTACTTTCGTACTCTTTGAGGAGGAGGCTGAGCTGTTTATTTTCGTGTAAGAGCGTTTGGTTCTCGATGATGAGCTGCGCGTTCATGCGCTCCAATTCGGACTCGAAAAACCCTGCACCAGTTTAGACCACGGTGCTGCGGATGATGTGAGGGGACATATACCTTTGGAGATATCGGTGTTAATCCGCCTGAGTGCGAAACCTGAACTACAATGTGCTGCTTGTTCCTGTTCAACGCGTGAGTTATGAGGTCTATCGGAGGTGAAAGACGCCGACTTTGATTGAGGAAGCTTTTGTTTGCAGTGCATTGGACAATTTGTGGTTGTGAGCGAGCTGGTCGCTGAGCTCGTGAATAAGAAGCCATGCACGAAGGAGATCGTTGTCCATGATCATGGGGTCGAAAGATGTAACTCTGGTGGTCCGGTCTGTGGATGAATGGTCCCAATACAAAAGGCCGTTACAAACGACTTTTAGCTGCGCTTCTCCGTGTCGATCAAGCAGAGATTCTGTCTTGCGGAATCGTTTATGGCCTTGGTCGAACAAAGTCCTGGTGTAAGAGACCGTGGGAACTCTGTAGTCTGTGGTCAAAGGAGACAACGCAATTTAGAGCCAACCTCTTTTGTTTTTCAGCTTTCACCGTCATCGTCGTTCTGTACAACATCGAAACACAAACACTCGCTTTTCACCATAATCAAAGAAGTCTCTACGCATACCACACACTCTTGTTCTTCGTCTTTCGACCCAACGCAGGTTCAAGCACGTTGCACTCGGCAAAACTCGCATTACATCTTTCGCCTGTCGCCCACTTGCCTGCTGTTCGGTTTTTTTCTGATATCCTATATTCCGCCAGCGTTTTCAACCAGTACTGTTACTCGTCCACACCTGCATATTGTCTAATCTCGTGAAACCATGTCTTCTACATCAACTTCGGGCCTTTCTGCGTCTGTCACGCGTATTCTGTCCTTGACTGGCTTTCCCAAGGAGCTCAAGACAAAGGACATCCAAGCCGCATTCTCGGAGTGGGAGAGCGTCGGGGGTGGGTTCAAGATCAAGTGGAGGGACGATACTAGCCTTTTAATCGTCTTCCAAGACGCCTCTGTCGGTAAGTCATCGTCCGTTTGGTTCAAACGTGCTCATTCAGGCGCGGATCACTTGCAGCTAAGCGAGCGTATCTTCATGCTCTTGCGTTTCCTCCTGCCATCCTTACCACAAGCTGTACTGCAACCATCAAACCATATGACGGGCCTGATGCCCAGAGCGTCATCCAAACTGTCAATGCGCGACATAACAGCAACGCTTCTCGTGGACACAACATACGGGCAGCGTCCATTTCCGTGTTCCCCAGCCGGAGTGCCAACAACAGCCAGAACGGTGGCGTCTTCCGCAATGGAACTGGCCAAAACGGCCACGTGTTGAATTCGACTATTTCCGAACACTCGCCCAAGCTCAGCGGGCGTGAACCGTCCCCAACACTTCCTTCGCTTCCTTCTCATCCTTCGCTGAATGATCTTATTAATTCTGCTGTTTCACACGAAGACCCCGCGATTCTTCATGCGGAGGGACCCCCGAAGATCGGCGATCCAGGAAAGAGGATGCTTGGAGCAGCACTCGGTGTGAGGCATCCTGCATTGGGGCCACGCGTCGTCAATGGAAATCCGGGAGGCGGAGGCAGCCCAGTCAACGGCCCACGTGCTGGATTTGACTCGACGATGAAGGATGTTCAAAGGGCGATGGGCGGTCTTACTGTTGTCGAGTAACGTTTCAGTCTCTCTGATTTGTGGGTTCTCGCAGTGGCGTACAAGTGTGTGTAATCGATGTTTTTTTTTTTTTTCTGGCTGTCTGTCTGTCTTTGTTCATGTGGGTGATATACGTCCCTTGTTTCTACACGATCATTGCGGCGTGTTCAGTTGCCATGTCCTCGTTTCGTGTACCTCGCCTGCTGTGGCATTGTGTTGCTGTAAACGTGATGGATGGCCCCACTATCCTGAAGACGACGACTTGACACATTTGGCCTCCCTGCATGACAAGGGTTTGGCTAGTTGGCTAGCTGTCGTATGTGCATGAATTGACTTGAAATTCCTTGGCCAGGACATACAGCACCCTGAGGGATCATCAGGGTTGCTGTGCGCAATCCACCACCTGTGAGTCTTCGTCTTCAAATGCGGGGCTAACTGTTTTTGATATCGATGCAGCTCCGGCTCCACAGTGTGATATGACTATCTGTTACGAAACTGGTCGCTCTCCAGCTGGCGAGGTGCCTCGAATCAGACAGTCTTCTCCATGACAGCTGCGGGCTCTGCGCGCGCAACGGCCCCAAATCATCATGTGAAATGACCTGGCATATCCCAGGTCCACAGAATCATCATGGGGTGGCTCAACACCCTGCTAGTGAGCCCGGCCAGGCCCACCGGTGGTCTCCTGTCAGCAATACTATAGCCCTACTCTGGTGGCTTGTCGCCATAGATGCCGCGTCAGTCAAGCTTGCGTGTCGCTGTTAGCACGAGGCCCGGTCAGTCGTTCCCTCACTATCGCAGACCTTTACCCGGCTAATCAGCCATCTCATCCCCTTACAGACACGGTCCCGTTCTTGCGGCTGTGGTCCTGTACGTTCTTCTGAGCCATGACCGCTGATTTACCAGATATATCGCATAGTTGGCCCCTACCATCTTTAGAAGCCATCCTTTTCAGGTCCGTCCATTCTGTTACTACATGGGCAGCGAAAAACGTGTTTCATACGCCCCTCTCACCCCATTGTTCTTTGGCTAGGTCACTCGCGGGCATTTGATAAATAGAAGGCTCGAGCGCAGCCCCAAGCGTTAATCACGAATCTTACGGCCTTCCATCTGCCACCTGCCAACGGTAAATTGCCATCGTTATAAATCTACCCATCCTTCAATTTGAGTCTACCTTGATACCATCCTTGTTATACGTGTTCACTGCCATCTGGTCCACTCTCTCAGCTTTCTTGCAACCGATTCGTCTTCTCATGCTCACCGCCATTCAGCCTCTTTCCGCATCTGATGCTTCCTGTGAATGGATGCATCCTTGTCGTCGTCGCCACATCCAACCACACATATATTCTCCTTCGCAGGCTTGCACCGTGCTAGCAAGCTCCATGCATCCCCATCCTAACTCCTACTCTCCTAACGCCTCTTCCTCAACGCTACAGGATATGTGCCCAGATGACGACTGGAGCTATCCAAAGGGAAACATGCCCTGCACTCCATACTCTGGTCCTTGGTCGACACACTTCCGAACCCGACGGTCTCCCGAGTCGAATGCGACCATCATGACCGTGAATCCCAAGGTCACCATCCTACCCTCCCAACAACTCTCGGACTCGGACGTCGGCACGCCCTCGTCAGCTTCATCATATTCCGTCCCGACACCACTTTCTCCGTTAGCACGTGACCAGATGGATGAATTTTCTGCACAAGAAGGTGTAGAAATTGACGAGTTTGAGTACGACGACGACGACGACGACGAAGAAATTGACTCCGACTTTGCCGAGGATGTGGAAATGGATGAAGGGGACGAGGGACAATTACCGTTCTACGGTGCTTCTGTACCACATGCCATCAAGTCAACTTCCGCACTAGAAGGCGCATTAGGAGATGCACAGTCATCAATCCATGGCACCCACCGCGGTGGCTATCACCCAGCAGACCGCAGGATGTCTGCATCTGTGCCTGGCTACACGAGCGCATCGCATCTCTTAGCCACTCACCAATCGCAGCGGTGGAGCGATAGCGAGCCAGCTCCAAATAACTCTCTTTCCGAAACCTCAAGCGCATCTCCTTCTCAATATTTGTACACCCATCATGCTTTCCCATCTCCGGCAGCTTCTTTCGCACCGACACCATCCATCATGTATCAACAATCATCCTCGTCAACCCTTTCTGGTGCTTTCGCTTCCATCGCATACCCATCCAATTCAACGCCACCGACATCAAACCTTCTACCAATCATGCAACCACAGCCTATTCGAGCTATCCCACCAATCCCACTGGATGAACTGACGTTGAGCGCAAACGGCAGCACGGATTTCTGTGGAGAATCTCCTTCGCGCCTACAGTCGTTATCACCACTGCCCCTGCTTTGTCAGCCTGTTTCTGATGCCATCCGGTACCAACTGAACGAGCCATCTGCGGATGGCCGTATTGACGCCACCTACCATAGTGCGGCAAAATCAATGCGCGAACATTTCATCGCAGTGACGGAAAAGAGCCGATTCGCACACGAAGGGCTGCTTTATTCCCGAGCCGTTCCATCTGTTCAAGGACAAATGGGTGTCCATGGGTGCATCAGTTTCGCAGGCAGGTGATACACCCGAGCCGTTCCAATACGTTTTCTTTTATTTTTGATTATTCCGACTGAATGTTTGCATAGTCTGCTAGATCTCATGTATTCCTATTTTCCTTTTGGGACACTTGTTCTTCCATGGGCCACAACTACGTACACTGTAATTCATGAATTCGCTGCACGACAAGTCACAAGGGTCTCTATTCTAACTGAGGGAATAAAGTCATTTCACTCAAGACGCCAGATGCAAGATTACAAAACGACGGGATGAATAGAGTTCAACATCATAACGGACGTGGCCGTTGGTTTTGCATTACGTATGGGAAGGGAGGAAAGCGGGGATTACAGATGCGTGAATGAGGAAACGAGTTTGCGCAAGGAAGGAAGCGAGTGTTTCGTGTCGTGTCGTGTTTTATATGTGTCACGGTATCACCATAAGGACCTGTGAAAGACTGTCACTAATAACCTGTTTCGAAGGCCGTGTAGAGGAGACCATGAAAGCCCTTCAGATATTTCCCGCTGCAGATGTGGTCCTTCTTCTCGACCCACGAGACGTAATCGACCTTGCCCTGACTCTATCTCGTTCGCGAACTTGGGCCCCGAATGGTGTACAAGGTGTTAAACGCATCCGTACGTGGGCTTGGCTTTTGCGGGTGTTTCGAAGGCCACGCACGAAAGGTGACGATGGGTGCTCCGATTTCGGATGGCCTTCTATCTCGACGGCTGGTATCGATGGTCCCACGGGATCCGGGAAATCGTTGACTCCTTGGAATTCAATATGACTTTGTGGAAGCTCCGTAGCCAGCCGCGCCAATGGAGCAGATGTAGTCGAGTCGGACGTGGGTGAAAAAGCTGGAACTTTTGGTGGGTTCACAGCTTCGCCTCCATGCCCGAAAGAACCTTCTTCTGGATGCGCGAAATGTCTAGTCGCGTAATCAGGGGCACGGGCGCGAATGACAGGTGAATCCATGATGTCCAGCCTGGCGATAGAGTCTTGCGAGGAAGATGGAAACAAGTCATCTAACGTCTGTCCCAGGAAATTGTCAGGTATGGCACAGTTTTTGTCGCCATATGAAACCGTGCACTGTCCAATCGCATCGGGTTTGAGTTCATGCTTGTCCTTGGGTAGCGCGTGTGTCATATTGCGCCTGAGGACCTCAGTGGAAGAAAGCCAGAACCTAAACTCGTTCGTAACAAAGGTGGACGTCCGATGCAAGTTTGTTGTGGTTTGCGGGTATTGAAAGGGTGCAGAGAGAAGGCCCTCGAAGTATAATTTTGTGCGATTTTCCATATGCTTCCTGTAAGTGCCTTCGGATTCCTGGATGCCACTCGCGGGCCCAATACTTTCTGACAGAGATCGATAGATGGCCTGCCTTTCATGACTCGAAAGAGCGTCCACATGAGGAAGCAGTAAGCCTCTGTCACTTGCGGAACGCGGGGATGTCTCCTCGTTTGATGGGACCGACTGATCGGAAGCGAAGGTGAGAGGATGTCTGTTGAGTTCAAACATTCGATCGAAAACGGGCTTATGCCTATAGGAGTAAGTAATATCCCCAATAGCACGCGTCAGTGAGAAGGATTCATCCAATGGATTTATAACGAAATTGAAAGCGGCGTAGTCCTCTCCTGACAAGACGGGAGGAGGATCCTGTAGAACGAGAGGATTCACGGTATAATATGTTGGAGACGGGGGACGATATTCGGCGGTGGTCGAACTAGAGATGGGTTCGCTCGGTGGGGTAGGAGCTTTGGCAATTGGATGCTTCCGAGGTCGGCCAGGTTTCGCTTTCGTGAGCCCTCGAGGTTTACTAACGTTCGACTTCGTATCCGTCGCTATAGAACGTGGTAGACTCCTGGGAGGCGCCTGTCGCAGTGGACGGAGATGAGGCTAATAACAACGTTGAGTTGCCAATGACGGGCTGGTAGTCGTTGCTAGTACTTGCCAGTGGTGCAGGTCCCGCTTCCTTGGGTAACACCGGGTTCCCGTTCTTGTCCTCTTTTACCACTCGCAGACCCCTGCTGTGAAAGTAATCGTATATATGTCTTCGGTCGATGTTGTAGCGTTCTTGCAGTGTCTTTCGAACGGCAAAAGATGGCATCTCCATGTTGCCGGGCACTATCAACGCGTCCAGGTCGCGCACCAGCTCGGGACCAAGTCGCAGTGCTAAGGACTCCGGATTGACTCTGCGTCTTTGATAGACAACGTTGATGTTTACGGCCGGATTCTCCTTCAAGTTGGTCGGGAGATGGGACCCTCGACTTGAATCGGCAGCTCCGTCTTCAGCATCGTCGCTTCCTTGTCGCGAAACCGTTACATCCATCGCGCGTAGATGAGTTCTTCAAAGACGAACGTAAAGTACTTATAAAGCTAAACTTCAATCGCTCACTGCTCAGCGTTCAGCGGAATCCAACCGGCTGGAGTAACAAATACTGGAATGCCGCGCAATGCATATATTATAACCTCGCAAACTCGATACCGATAGGGCCAGGTATTTATGTTTTTATTTTTTATCTATTTTATTTTTTATTTTTTTCCAGCGTAGATACAATGAAAATCAGCTTCCCGGTAAGTAACTAGAAGTACAAGCTTGCAGCAAAAACAACTGTATGAACGCTTGGTCAGGGAAATTGAGGTAATACTGTCATCGGACGTACTGTCCCTCTTGATTTTGGCCTGTGCTTCCTCGAGTTTCTTGAATAACTCCGCGTCGCCGATGACCCGTGCTGCGTCTTTAACCTCACGGCAGGTCTCATCAAGACGCGTGATCACTCTGACAATGGTTCCCTCTGGGACGTCAGTCAATGAAGTAATTTGATCGAAAGGCTGGATGAAGAGGTGAGAATTGATCCCAGATTAGAATTTGAGATCCCACCATTCCCTTCGCCCATTCATACACCACTTCAACGAGCCCGGTCTTCAGGGTAGACCTGAATTCCTCAGCAGCCACTTTATGACGATCCTGGATGCGTCCAACCCTGTCCGTAACTACGGCAATCGCTTTTATACCTTCCAAGAGTTTTTTGGGAATTATAGGCTCAATATCCGTCTTCTCCTGGAAGACAAAACATGAAAGAAGTGCGACGACCTCCTCCGGCTCGTAATTCGCAAGCGTATTCTCAAGTATGAGTTCAGTGAGAACGAGCTCATTGACAGAGTTGATCTGCAAGTAACAGCTGTTGCCATGTCCGAAGAGAACAAGATAATGCGCTGACTTACCTCACAGGCCACACGCCCTTTCAGCTGCACAGTTGAATTCTCATTTATAAATCTGAGCTCCTTAAGCACCTCTATTCGCTGTTCGTAGTCTGGAATAAGTTCCAAGTTCTGCTCCGAGATCGCGTTTTTTAGGGTCTCTATCCTTGCGCGCAGAACCATATGTCCGTGGAGAATGTCATACTGATTTAGTGGTCAGCTCTTCCGGCGATGAAATGCAGAGAGATAATCACATGCTCCTCGAAATGCCCGCACTGGGTACACGACATTCTCTCCAAATTTTTGAACACTTCGTTTCTGGCTCGGAGAGCCTCTTGGAAGTCAAGAGTGCGCATGCGGCCCCAATCCACTTCGGGAACTGTGCCACTTGTTATCCAATCATGGACTGCGGATCCGAGAGAAGTTATTGCCTCTAGCGCGAGGGATTTTTTGTGCGCGTCTATAATTCCCAATGCATCGACCTGTTATTCGACAATCAGACTTCAACAATGTACGTGGAACATGCACGGTCACCTTCATGGTCCTATTCGTTATAAAAGCTATGCTTCTCAAAGGCACACTGCTCAGCTGATACGTGGCTTGATCGGTCTTGAGCAACTCCGGGTGAGGCGGCCATCTTGGGGGGACGGCGTCCTCGTCCACATCTACGGATCGTTTCATGGACCGCGGCAAACCGCCGGAATAATATAACGTACCAAATTTTCCGCTCTTGGTCTTTTGGCTGACAAGAGCAAGAACGAAATACCTTTTCCCGCTTCCAGACTCGCGGAGGTCAGGTCTGAGCAAAACTGCAGCGGCGAACGGTAGGAAGTGCTAGTGAGGCATGACTAAAAATGCTCTTATTTTCCAACCAAAGCCAACAGAACGTACCGAGTCCCTCAAAATAATGACGCGCCCACACCCCAAGATATTTTGATTTGCCACCATCATCAGTAGGCTGTTGTTATATGTGACAACAGTGTGCATTGTGTTATGATATCGTTCAATGTCGCTTGAGCATGTTTCACATTCAAGACTGGACAAGGATGATAGAGTTCTTTCGTGCTGGAACGATGTAAACTAAGCTCTCGGCACATATTCAAATATGGATCATACCTTTGCCACTTCTTTCTGCTGGTCTGGTAAGAGACGTTGCGAAGCATTCTCGGAAAAGCTACGTTTTATCATCTCCTCCACTCTTAGGGCTTCAACGCGCAACAAATTGAGGATCATGTTGTAGGTAAGCCGGAACTGTGACTGAAGCTTCGCCGGAGTGCCAAGAATCATTGTGGTCAGAACCCCTTGCTACATAGTGTTGCATCAATCTCGCAGACAACGGTTAAGACGGTGGACAGACTCGCACCTCGGGTAAATCGTCACTCGTGACAATAACTACCGTCCCAAATGTGTCCAATCCACGGCGACCCGCTCGACCAGCCATTTGGGTGTATTCTCCCGGACGAATTTCCCTGAAGCTTCGCCCATCGTGCTTTCGGATGCTAGAAAAAACTACACATTTCGCCGGCATGTTGACACCCTAATCAAATAGATGGTGAAAAATATTACCGGGGATTGAAGTCAAGCATACCATGGCAAACGTCTCGGTGGCAAAAAGTATCTTCACAAGACCCCGAGCGAAGAGTATCTCCACCACCTAAAAACACGGACTGAACCATAAATTCTTGAAACCGACAGAAAAACATTACCTCTTTGACGATAGGTAGCAGTCCGCCATGATGTACACCGATTCCACGTGACAAGAGGTCGCGCATCTTCCCAATTTGCGGGAGCTTCTTGTCCGATCCTACAACTCTGGTCATCAAAATGGTATCGTAGTTGTAACGGTATCAACCTTTGAGGCGCGAGAGGGCCTTCTCCACTGCGACATGGACCTCGCTCTTTTCAACTGCCGTGCAGAGATCCGCGTTGGTTAGCGTGGACGCGCTCTCTTCACATCGCTTCTTCGAAAGAGTGAAAACGACGACAGGTAGAAGGCCTTTCTTTTGCAAATGATTCAATAGGTGAACGTAAAGATTCTTGTCAGCGCCAGTGTGAATGATACGAGGAGGACCGCCTCCTCGACCTCGGGGGACAGTCCCATTTGGAACAACACCTCGCTGACCACCACGTTGGGGTGCCATGCCACGTTGACCTCCTCGTGACGCGGCACCACGAGCACCAACCCTCTGCACTGGAGGCAAACCAGCAGCTTCTCGCTCCCTGTCCTGTTTTCTCTTAAGCGCCTCACCGGCTTCTTTGTATCTAGATCAGGCACATGAACATAGCACCGACGTTAATGAACGAACGCTTACCCTTCGGCGACCCATCTGCGCTGGGCATTTACTATCTTAAACATGTCTCTGCCAGCATACAAGTAGTGCTCCAATGGTACCGGGCGTTGTGCGGTGGAAATGACATAGATGTCCTTCTTCTTGGTGCGGCTGCCCTCGACATATTCAGTTTCACCTAGGCGCTGCGAGGATTACGTACCCAACCCAGTCCGCAAATTCTTTTGTATTTGGCACCGTGGCAGACAGAAGGATAATGCTTATGTGGTCGGGTAGCAGGATGATCACTTCTTCCCAAACCACCCCTCTCTGATGTATAAATGACATCAGCATGTGGACCTCACTGCTCAATGGAACACGTTACCTCCGCATCATTGACGTAGTGGACCTCGTCGAAAATTACGAATTCAACGTCCCGGATGAGATCCGCACCTTTATACAACATACTCCGTAGAATCTCCGTCGTCATGACCAAACAACTGGCTTCCGGGTTAATCTGGACATCTCCGGTGAGAATACCCACAGAAGAAGAGGAGAAAGTTTGTTTGAAATCCCGAAATTTCTGGTTCGAAAGGGCTTTGATAGGCGACGTATAAATGGCTCTGAATTTTTCAAACTCGCAAGATAAAGCAGACTTGACAGCAGACGGACGGACCTCGTCATATGTTTCTCAGCCAGTGCAATAGCGTATTCGGCAACGACCGTTTTACCTGCGGATGTATGCGCGGCTACAAAGACAGAATCGCCCATCTCGAGATGGTATACTGCTTCCTTTTGAAAAGTATCAAGTTCGAACGGATACTGACAGGAAACATGAGTATCCTGAGGTACAGTACTCAGGCCTAACGGGACGGACCTTGTGTGCCATCTCTGGGACCAGTTCATGGAAGTTAGTCATAGGCTTATTGACGTCGACCTCGTGTGCCCAATCTCGTTTGATCACATTGGCGCGTTTTGTTCGACGTGCCTTTTCCGGCCGTAGATGTGCACGCTACGTACGACGGTAAGACAAAGAATGAAATGAGGGAGGTCGTTAGAAGTAGTTCTTACAGTCTTTGGTAATAGGTCATCCACCTCAGTTATCTCACCGCTGTTAGGTAAAAAAAACTCTTGCTCTGCTTCGGCGGTAGGTACAACACAGTCCTAACCACACTGATGGTTAACAATCACCGACAAGAGATGGTGAGATCCGCGTGCCAAGTTATTGAGCAAGGGGTGCCCAGATTGCGGAGAATCCTCCAGTGCAGCTAACTTCTCATCCTCCACTTCATCTCCCGGAAGTCGTAAACCTCTAGAGAATCCAGGTGGGACAGTTCTCAATCCTTTCGATGATCCACCAGAGGCACCGTTCTGGACAGGTGACATGAAAGCATCATCGAGTCCACCAGGCTGAAATGGAATATAGCCTGATTTTCCCCTGACAAAGGTCGAAATCGGTGCTGGAGCCCGGTCCATAGACGTCGACGTAAGCGCCGTTTGGACACGCGGATTGACTGTCTGTCATTCGTTCAGTTCTTGCACACCATCGTTCACCAAGGAAACGCACCTCTGCGTAGCCCGTGACGCGGCCATCTAGCCCTGCACGAACGAAGGTAAGACTCGTGGGCGGTGGGGTGGGTTCGAATGAGAGCAGTGATGGTATTGATGGCTCATTCTTCCAGTGTCTGTACCAAGGAAACTCAACGCTGACCGAGGTGAATCGGAGACACCGTACATTTGGTATGTAGAAAGCCAATGCTCCGGTAGCGTATGTGGAGGCGATAATAGTTTCTTTTCGATCTCCTGATGAACCTGTTCACGGGAAGGCACTGTTCCAAGACCGATCTCCTCCAACAACAATCTGTCCGCGTCGTCGGAAACTGGATTCAGAATTTGCGCGATAACACTCTCCAGTTCTTCCATCGTCGTATTAGTTTATGATGCTAGGTTTGAGTGAGGTGGCTGTGACCCCAAGTGCTAGTATATTGCGTCTTGGACTGTGCTAAGCTAATGTGACCACTCTAGAAATTATGCGTAACTTCAGACATCATGTCAGTCTAGCACACCATATCATGCAAGGTTGAACACAATTTTTATCGTTGTCAGGGGCGGGTAATAAACTGCGAGAATTAGATCTGAAAGAGTGCGGGCTTCATGTTCTGTCCACGATAATCAGCGCCCGGAAGTGTCAATTACAGAGCAAGGCTTCGTACCAATTTGCACAATCGGGCCAAGAGTCCACCCAGCTGGATGATGGTACCAACACCTTCAAGTATCCGCATATGCGTAAATCCAATTTCCTGTGCAGTGTAAGCTACGTGGAGCACTGTAGGATACCCGACATGCCTTAATGTACTCCAACTTCGTGTATTCAGGCAACCTAATGCAGAGGCGTAAGTAAATCCACGCTCCACTTCTTCAGGACTCACTCATCGAAAGTCTTCGTCACTCTGAAGATCGTCACGACGATATCCACTGCGCTATATCCTTGGTCCCATAGTTCGTTCAACCTCTCCATGGCACCATCTATGTCACCCTTTATACACGCCCGAACAATACTCTGCACAATGACAGGGTGTGGCTGGTCGCATACTTTGAAGACATTCTCGCCGGACACGAATCCAAAACCTGAATGTGTCGATTGCAAGTTATTGATAGCTTGCCGCATATCACCTTCACACGTGAAAATGAGGGCAGTCAAGCCATCGTCGTTATGCTCGACCTGGTATCGTCGCAGTGAATCACAAATAATGTAAGCAAGCTAGGTTACCTTTTCTATCTCGCAAATTTCGAGCAACCGCTTTAATATTTCTGTGTCCCTCAGCTTCGCGTAGCGGAGAATGGCGCATCGACTTTGTATGGGTTCTATGATCTTGCTGGACATATTGCACGCCAGCGCAAATCGCGTCGTGTTCGAATATATTTCCATTGTTCTTCGAAGCGCCTGTTGTGCACCAGGGGTCATGCTATGAATGGATATGAATGTGGCGTACGTTCCGCGCACAACATGGAACTAACCTATCAGCTTCGTCCAGTATAACGATTTTATGTCTGCCAGGGGGTAGAGTGACTTTCTTCTGAGCAAAGGCCTTGATTTTGTTGCGGACGACGTCGATACCCCTTAGCGGAGGATAAGTGAAAACCATGAAGGGAGTGTCAAGGAGAGGCACACCTCTCATCGGAAGCATTCAGTTCAAGAACACCTTCTTTGTATGCGTCTCCGAGTAGCTGGTGCGCTAGACAATGAATACTGGTCGTTTTGCCAATGCCCGGCAGGCCCTACGAAGAGTAAAGACGCCAATTCACGTCATACGCATACTTGCTCACGGATATAATAATGTGCGGACAATTCCCATCTTTTGCAATGACTTTCAGCCGCTCAATCGTGTCCACGTTGCCCACCACGTCGTCCAAAGTCTGTGGTCTGTACTTTTCGACCCTGTCGGATAATAAGCTATTACAAGGTTACTGTAGGGGCTGGACGCACCAAGGCAGCTCATACGGAATGTTTGATACGTTGTTCGCTGGAGCCTTTCCTTTAGCAGATGATGAGGCCATGGTTCTGTGATGTTGGGCGCGACGCGTGACATTATTGACAAGCGTGACCAATGTGACGATGCGCGTTTCGTTTCATGACCACCATCCCGAGAGCTGCCAGTCGCTGCCGTCGTGGTCAGTTCAGCTCAATAATTCACTCAGGTAGTATCGGAAATCTGTGAGATGGCCGTATTCTGATTGTCGTTGGAAAAGTGGCAGCGACGAAAAGGCTTTTCACCAAAAATGTGTCTACTACCCTGCCTGCGACAGCCGTACTTCCGAAACCCAGGCTCGACTATCGAATTATCTCAGAATCGATAGTCTATAAGTCACACAATGCCTTTAATCGAAAGTGGCCCCTCCCTGTCGGTGCACTGCAATCTATCGCTCGTTCCTATGCAGAGCAGAAAGAGCTTTCCGCCCAACTCGACATGAAGCGCCATGCTAGATCAAACCTTGGTGACCGCATTCGTCAAATCAAGGACCCAAAGGAGAAACAGGCAGTACTCGACGAGGCCAAGGCTTTGAAAGCGGAGGTTGCCAATCTAGAAGAAAAGCTATCCCTCGTTGAAGAGGCACTTCTCAGTCTTGCCTTGCAATTGCCGAACGACACTCATCCAGAGGTTCCCATCGGTCCCGAGGATGCTGCTAAGGTTTTGTCTACCCATGGCCCCGGCCCCATGCCAGCTAATTCAGCACGTGACCATATGAAGATCGGAAGGTCTCTGGGGCTATTTGACTTTGAGGCCGCGGCCGTTGTCACAGGCTCTTCTTGGTATTACCTGCTAGGACAAGCCGCTTTACTTGAAAACGCGCTTACGAACTATGCAATATCTGTCGCTCTCAAGCACGGGTTTCAGTTTGTGATGACCCCCGATGTTGTTCGGGCTGACGTCGCCATGCGCTGTGGTTTCCAGCCCAGAGACAGCAACTCGGATAGCGCAGCATCGCAGATGTATCGTATTGCGCCGAGTCAACCTGAACTTGTGTTGTCGGGTACAGCCGAAATCCCACTCGCTGGACTGTTTGCGAACAAGATTTTCACTGAGAAGACTTTGCCCGTAAAGGTTGTCGGCTTGGGTCGTTCCTTCCGCGCGGAGGCTGGTGCCCGTGGCGCGGACACTCGTGGTCTGTACCGCGTCCACCAGTTTTCAAAAGTCGAACTGTTCGTTGTCTGCGAAGAAGATTCCAGCGAGCGTTACATGGAAGAGATTCGACAAGTACAAACCGAAATTTTTAGTGGGCTAGGACTGTCATTTCGGTAAGTTCATTAGCCAACCACGGCTGTATACCTGATTTATACGTTGCCTCCCTTTCAGTGTTCTAGATATGCCCACTGAAGAACTCGGGGCGAGCGCATACAGGAAATATGACATGGAAGCATGGATGCCTGGTCGGGGATGCTGGGGTGAGATATCTTCGACGTCCAACTGTACCGATTACCAGGCGCGCCGCTTGCACATCCGTTATCGGCGCGCAGCACCGTCGGAACAACCATTTTCTGGCGGCACCTTCGCAAATTACGCAACGCCATCGTCGATACCTTTCGCTCATACGCTGAACGGTACCGCTGCTGCTATCCCCCGGCTAATCGTGGCCCTGATTGAGAACGGTGTGAGGTTCAGCAGCGAGGGTGAGCCCATAGGGTTTGATCTTCCCGTTTCACTCAAACCGTTCTGGCTGGGGACGACCGATGGGGTTGTGCGATGGGTCTGACAGCTGTCATGGGGATTAAGAGGGCATTCAATTATATCTCCGTCACCTTCCTGTCGACTTCTCGTGCCCATTTGGCTGTCCCTAGGGCCTACACTATGTACAATTTTTGTCCCCCTTTGGACACGTTGTCGTCGTGGTGGCGGTGAAAGGCTGCATTGTCCACTAAAGAAGACTCCTCAGAATTCCGCTCCTGGCCATATATCCAGAGGGGACTACTGAAACACCTTACGTCAATCGCCGGTATAAAAACCTCTGGGTGATATCGTTAACCCACTGTTCTTGACAATGACCCCCTTCAGTGCAGCGACGACTTTATTCTACGATGGGGGTATCCTCCTGTGGGACACTCTTCTCACCTTGCTGAACCTGGTGCGGTTCAAGCGCAGGGTCGGCGAAGTGACACCCCTAGGCCACCCAGGATATGGTGGACATTGGCCGGAGTACAGACCTCCTGGAGAGGGTGACAGTCGGTGTTCGTGCCCTGCATTGAATGCCATGGCAAACCACGGTAGGTCGTGGTATCAGGAATTCGGAGTCACTCTCGATGAACGTATCACGCAGGGATCATCTCTCGCAGCGGACGTGGAATCAAGTTTACCGAGCTCACTTCCCAAATCCGCACGACGTACAACTTCTCTGCCACTTTCTGTTCCTTTGTCCCACATTATGCTGCGCGCATGCTGGGCAAGAGTTATAGCAAAGATTATTTTGATTTGCATGAACTTGACCTTCACAATGGAATCGAACACGACGCATCCTTGACTCGTGTGTATCCATTTGAACTTCTTGCTCACTGGTTAAATGAAATGAAATCTTCTAGGCTTGGACGTTGCCCTTGAACCTGATCAGTCGAAAGTGCACGTCCCTTTTATAAACGAGTTACTTGACATGGCTAGCGGCAAAGATAACAATGGAAATCCGCTCCTCACAATCAAAGATATCTCGAGTTTCTCTGGCAAACGTCGCGCAGAGGCACGAGCAACAAATACAGCGTTCACGCTCAGCTTTGTGCACAAGATGTTCGGAAGCACAAAGTGATTTTGTTTTTCCTTTGCGTTGTGGAACCATTCGGCTGACCATCATGAGCCAGCGCGTCCACCCTATTGACAGCTTTCGGCGGCCGGGTGGAGGACCTTCGACCGTTTCTTCTTGAAGAGCGTCTTCCCGAAGGATGGGAATCACGTATCCGCCAACCTTACGGAATGACCATTCTGACCTTCAATAAAACGATACTGACCGTGGAGCTTGGCACCAAAGAGCCCGAGCAGACGGGCAACTCGGAGTAATGGTGACCTAACCCGAACGTGGAGTGAAAAGTAGTCGGGTTTCTGTTTAAATAAAACAGATGAGCAGTGTCTGCGACTTGTCTAGAAGTTTCTGGATGCCGGGGCACGCTGTCTGTAACTTATAACATACCGATGTCCACTTGGAAATACGTTCGCAGCGAACTTATAATAGTGCACCGAAGAGTACTGTAAGGGGAAAGCCAGTTAGGGGGTGAGATGGGACACCTGCCCTAAAGTTATCATATAAGCTGTAACCCTGTTCAAACGCTCTTCTCTTCGGAAGCGTCTTGTGACCCCCGACTTCAGGTGGTTGGTGACAACTGGCCGTGCGTACTATCCGTATCACACCTAACCACTCATATATGAATCTTTTCCACAGGTCTGATACGGTTGAAATTCCTCTCACATCCAAGGCCGTCACCTTGGACTGATTGGAATCGAAATGGCCCTCACTGATTGGAACCTCACCGTTCTGCAGGGAGCTCCATTAGACTCGGTCGTTGACGCGTCTTCGATTGAGGGCACGCAAGATGGTTAACCTCTTCGCGTGCATAGGGTGTGTATATTCCCTCGAACTGGGCCTGACGAGGACTGATTGTATATATTCTAAGAGAAAGCCGGCTATACTGCAATCGTTTCCAGTCATAGTTGGACTGTTGGCTTTGGGGAATCCCCTCGATTCTTCAGCACTGTCTACGTGATGCGAACAAATGCAGAGCTGTCTTTCAGAATAAAATTAATTACCCCAGGACAAAGTCTTGGAGCAACGTCAAGTATCAATGCTCCAAGCCGGTATGTTACCTGTAGTGTAGCACATGTTGACTAGCAGATTTTCGTATACATCCTGATTTTCGTTGCCAGTTGACGAGTGATCATTCTGTGTGTTGCAACCTCTAAACCTCCCTGTGTAGTTGCTCATTTTACTTGCGCTCATATTGTGTTTTCGCTGACTTTATATTCTGCACATTTACCACACCTGAACAGGATGACCCTCCCCCTGCTGTTTACCGATTGCCCCTCCTTCCAACCTCGACTCGGCGCCCTCTTCCATCCCGCTCGCCTCCACAGGAGAAAGTCCAGTGAAAGGGAGGACAAAAGGACAACAAACGATGAGAGATGCAAGACATCAAGGAAGACGTGGAAGACTATGGAAGAATGAGTGTAGTTGGTCATGGAAAAGTGTAAATGATGATCAAGTCGGGAATTATGTGACACAATACATCCTACAAGGGAAAGCCATAATGAAGTTGGGCGCTAATGGGGGCATGCTTGGAGGTGCGAATGAGGAATAAAGCAGTCCTCAGCTCGATCCCGACAGTGGCGAAGGGACGATTAGAGTGACGTGAAAAGAAACAGCGTCCGTACTATACATATGGGTGGCAATGATCTTCATCGATGGCGGTACATTCGCGGCAGATATCGTTTAGCGAGGTGGTCCAGAGCGGACGGAGAACCGAGGCACGTATGCGTACATCGGAAGTCGACCGTCGAGGCGTCTTGAAGGAACGTGGAACGCTTTTTGACCCATGTAGGACCTGGCGTACTCCAACTTGCTCCTAAACCCGCCATCCAGGCAGTACCACCAACCATCTATGACACGATATCCGACATTTAGCAGCCGAGTAACCTCTCCACCTTCCTTCCGCCCCCGATCTCGGCCGCACTTGGGACGTGCCCTACCAAAAAGAGGAACAAGGGAGCTCGTTGCATTTACCAGACATCACCTTCCCTGCCTCGAGTCGCACCGCGTTGCTGGCCTACAGCGCCAGGGGCGTTTGCTTGTTGCTGACGAGTGTGAGAGCGAAGCCTGTTGTACATGTCAGCCGGACTCGGGAAATTTCAAAGGAGTTAAGAGGTACCTACATCCTATCACTAGCACGGGGCTCTTCTTCCTCCTGAACTACTTTCCTCCTCCCGACGGTAGCCTTCTGGCTCGTGCCAGCATTACCATCGTCAGGCGCACCCCGCTGGACACTCCAGTCGAATACGTAATCGTACTGGAAGCCCTCACGAACAAAGAGATCGCGGAAGAGTTTACGGAGGTAGGAATAGTCGGGCTTGTCATCAAAACGAAGAGCACGAGTGTAGTTGAGGAAAATTCCGAACTCGTTGGGGAAGCCGCGGCAGAGCAAATCTGTAGGAGTAGTCATCTTCTTTTCCATGATGCGATCGTATTTCTGCTTCTTAGTAGCGGCCTTCAAGCCCTGCCATGGGAGAGCGCCACGGAGGAAGTACATGAGCACATAAGCGAGCGACTCCAAGTCATCTCGACGAGCCTGCTCGACACCCAAGTGAGTATTGATAGAAGTATAGCGAGCGGTTCCCGTCAAGTTCTTGTTCTCCCTGTAGGGGATGTGCAGGTGAGTCTTGGGGTCACGGTACTTTTTCGCCAACCCAAAGTCGATGACGTTTACTTGGTTACCGCGCTTTCCGATGCCCATCAAGAAGTTGTCAGGCTTGATGTCACGATGGATGAAATTGCGAGAGTGGATGTACTCGATGCGCGATACCTAAGTGTTGAAACGATACGAGACTGAGGGATGGCGTGCTGAATATCAGCGAATGTGCTTACCAATTGGTCTGCTAAGAGCAAAACGGTCTTGAGGCTGAACTTGCGGTTGCAGAAGTTGAAGAGGTCTTCGAGAGAAGGGCCAAGGAGGTCTAAGACCATAGCATTGTAATCGCACTCGGTGCCGAACCATCTAACAAAAGGAACGCCGACACCGCCTGCCAAAGTCTTGTACACCTTGGACTCATACTCGAGCTGAGGGTGCTTGGCCTTGACAGACTCGAGCTTGATGGCGACCTCCTCTCCCGAAATGATGTTGATTCCAAGATAAATATCACCTAAGCGACGGTGAGCATAGTGTAGGCTGTCGGGAAGGAATTGCAGTCACCGAAGGAGCCGGATCCGATCTTCTTGCCCAGTCGGTACTTGCCACCGACACGGAGATCTAGTCTGTGGGCGGGACTGTCTGTCATGGGAGATAGTGGTGGAGAAAGTTGGCTAAACAAATGAAAGGTAAGAATGATGGAGAGGAAGGACTGGGAAAGAGTTAAGTAGCGATAAACAGGAGGAAAGGGTGTGCATGGCGGCGTGGCAGCAGCACGATGATGGCTGACATCCCGGCAAGGCGTTAACCCTGAAGATGCACTTATGGCAAAGGAGGATGTACGTTTTGCAGGGATTTCCGATAGCAGAAAGTGGCACGAGCGACAGAAACGGTGTTGTGCTGGACCGCCCGTTGCGAGAGTGAACGTGGTAGCCTCGAGGCGTTGTAGATGCTCATGGAGTGCAGACGCTGGGTAGGACGATGAGGAGAAAGACTCACCGAGGTAGTAAGAGAACGAGACTGAAGAGTTGGAGGAGGAAAAGAAAGAAAGAGACGATGAAATAGCGGCGAGGTTGGGGAGGAAGAGAACAAGGAGAAAGACTGACGCCGCGTGGGAACAGACACTGCCAGGAAGATGGCGGAGTTTGAAAATGCTGGCGGATAATCGTTGGTAAAGCCGCTAGTCAGCGGAGCGACGAGTCAGAGTCCCCATCTCCTCGATGAGTGCGCAGCTGCTGCAGGGGAATCGTTTGAAATCAAGGCCTGGCTGAGCAGCGGACACGTGTAGACACGACATAGACAGGGGAGTACTGCGAATGAAACATGTAACAGACTTTGTATTCGACGCTGCCTACGATCTCTGGTTGGCGACCAGTTTCGAGCAACGAGCTGTCTGCCTAAAATGGACGTGTCGATTGTTGTTGAGCCAACTGGGGGTCCTACAAGTTCCCTCGTCGTCGCTGCTCACAACGTTCTCTCAGTCCTTCATTTTCAGTCGTTCCTTTTCTTTGTGACCTTCCTTCGTTAGCTTCTCGTTTCTCTCGGTTCGGGTGCTCTGATGGTCTACCAACAGCAGCAGGATCCCTACTATTCGCGTACGCCTCATGCACCGTACTCACAGGCCAACACCGGTGTGGTTCCCGACTACCCACCCGTCCCCATCCATCACAACGACTACGATAACCAGTGGGACGCTAAATCAGCAAAGTCGTCCATGCAGAGCAGCTCTTTTCACGGCTCTCAAGCCCACCTCAACCCTCACTATGAGATGAGCCAAGTCAGCATTCACAATGCCGTCCCTCCCGTCCCTCCCTTGCCGTATCACCAATATCAGCCAGATTATCCTCCCCTCGCTCCCAGGGAGATGTCCACCGGTTACCACATGGCAAGGGAGAAGCTCATGAACCGTCGCTCCATTCGTCAGGTCGAGCTCCAGAACGGTAATCTCGTACTCGATGTCCAGGTCCCCTCCCACATCGTTCCAAAGGGTAAAGCCGATGTCGAGGAAATGACAAAGATGAGGTATACCGCTGCTACTTGCGATCCAGACGACTTTATGCGCAGAAAGTACTCCCTTCGCCCATACCTCTATGGTCGTCACACCGAGCTTTTCATCGTCATGACCATGTACAACGAAGACGAGGTCCTTTTTGTAAAGACCATGAATGCGTATGTACCAACAAGTTCTTACATCTAGGTAATCTGACATAGCCACAGGGTCATCAAGAACGTCGCCCATCTTTGTAGCCGCACTCGATCAAAGACTTGGGGTCCAGAAGGCTGGAAAAAGGTTGTCGTTTGCGTCGTTTCAGATGGCCGTAGCAAAGTCAACAAACGCACACTCCAAGTCCTCACATTGGTAAATCCATTTCAGCCGTCTTCGTTGCATGTCCCTTAATGTGTGAGACAGATGGGATGTTACCAAGAAGGTATTGCAAAAGACTCCGTTGCTGGACAAGATGTTACTGCACATATCTTCGAGTACATCACGCCCGTCCCTTCTCATTGGCGTCGTTGACCTATTCTTACACAGGTACACGTCAAATGTCGTCGTCTCGGAGACTGGCGAAGTTTCTTCCGGCGCCTGCCCGGTGCAGATCCTGTTTTGCCTGAAGGAACAGAACAAGAAAAAGTTGAACAGTCATCGTTGGTTTTTCAATGCATTCGGTCCATTGATCAATCCCAATGGTAAGCTATTATCGTGGCCTACTCAAAATAACTCTGATCGAGTCCTTTCAAGTCTGCATCCTTCTGGATGTCGGCACCAAACCTACTGGCACTTCAATTTACGAGCTTTGGAAATGTCAGTTCTGCCTTGTTCTTGTCCAGTCCTCCTGACGCTGGTTATCAGGCTTCGACAAACACTCGAATGTCGGGGGTGCTTGTGGGGAGTGAGTTTATTCATGATCTTTGCTATGACAAACACTGAAACGTGGGTCAGGATTTGCGTCGATACGGGCCGGGCTTGCTCTCTTCTGCTCACCAGTCCTCTCGCGGCCTCTCAGAATTTTGAGGTATAGATATATTCCTAATCGCAACTTACTTCTCTCATCCTATCGGACCAGTACAAAATGTCCAATATCCTCGACAAGCCGCTGGAGGCGAGATCCTTTGACCTCAGTGTTTCGCATCCCACTAACACTGATTACAGAGTGTCTTTGGCTACATTAGTGTCTTGCCAGGAGCCTTCAGTGCCTATAGGTACAAAGCTTTACTGAATGGACCAGATGGCAAAGGTCCGCTTGCATCTTACTTCAAGGGTGAAACATTGCACGCTGGAGGTTCTGACGGGGCTGGCCTGTTTGGTGAGCACACTCGCCGTGCCGTCCTCATGGCTGGCATTCTCATAAAACAGCAGAGCGGAACATGTATCTCGCTGAGGATCGTATCTTGTGTTTCGAAATTGTCACCAAGAAACACGAGGGATGGATGTGAGTGTTTCTGGTTGAAACATAGCTTCAAATCTTAGCAAACACTAGCCTAAAATACGTCAAGAGCGCCAAAGCGGCCACTGATGTTCCCACCACGGTTGGTTTAGAATCACTAGGGTATTTACACAGCTAACGAAAACTCAGGTCCCGGAATTCATTTCTCAACGCCGACGATGGTTAAACGGTTCGCTGTTCGCCTCGTTCCATTCAACAATCTTCTTCTATAGAATTTGGACATCGGGGCAGAACCCTATTCGGATGCTTGTTCTTCAGGTAACATACTTTTCTATATTTCCATCAGCTATACTGAGTCTTCGCACAGATTGAGTTCATCTATAATGCTGTTCAACTCCTGTTCACTTGGACGTCTCTTGCGAATTTTTATTTGGCCTTCTTCTTCGCGAGTGCCGTTCCACCTTGTTCACCGTACTAGCGTGCTGACAAAAATCGTACAGTTGGTCACGTCCGCTACAGCAAGCCCCAAGACCGATGCATTCAACTTCCTTAGTCAGGGAGCTGGACAATACGTGTTGGAAGTCTTCTTGAAGGTCAGTGAAATGCTTCTCTACCTCGATACCTCCGTTGATCACAATTTCACAGCTGTACATAGCCCTCCTCTTTGTCGTCACTGTCTGCTCCCTCGGCAACCGACCTCAGGTGGGTTCCATTGAATATCCATATCAAGCGTATGCAGATATGTCGCTGTAGGGTTCGAAGTGGATTTATGCAACTGCGATGCTTCTTTTCGGCCTCTGCAACGTAATCACTCTGTGGTGTGCGGGTTACACAGTGTATCTTGCAGTTCCACACACAGTTGCGGGCTGGAAAGACTTTCCTCAGTGCGTAAACACCACTTTTTCTCACCTTGCTTCATGTCTGATGCTGCAAAAGCCTCGTTGCCTCAAACCAAGCCTTCCGTGAGATCGTGATTTCACTTGCGGCGACTTACGGTCTATACCTCATCTCCTCTTTCATGCACTTTGAACCATGGCACATGTTCACGTCTTTCATCCAATATATGTTCTTGTTGCCTAGCTGTGAGTACGACCTGCTCTGCGGGGGATATCAATGCTAATGCGACTTGGAATAGACGTCAACATTCTCAGTGAGTACTACAGTTATCTGGGTGACGTGACTGCTTAGAAGAACCGTGTTTGTAGTGACATATGCTATGTGCAACCTGCATGATGTTACTTGGTATGTGTTTGCTTTCTCCGAACGAGCAAAAGATCACTTAGAAAAATTAGGGGTACGAAAGGTGATAACGGTGCCGCGAAGGATCTTGGAGGCGCCAAGAAGGTTAAAGGCCAAGATGGCAAAGAGATGATGGAAGTCGAGATCCCCACCGCTCGGGAGGATGTCGACAGGTTATGGGCTGCCTCACGGTCTGCACTCAAGAGCAAACCTGTGGAAGAGAAAGAACATCGTGATGCTGCGACTAAGCAATCTGATCACGACCGCAATAGCCGTACCAACGTTGTTCTTGCGTGGGTTGGCACGAACATGTTTGTCGTTTTCCTTTCCCAGATTCTTCTTATTCATCGTTTATATTTAACCAGGATTATGATTTTTGCGTTCACTTCAAACGCCTTCTTGAACTGGGTGAATGAACATATAGAAAAGTCTCAGTCCTCCAACTTCAACCCTTACCTGAGTTTCCTATTCATCGCTCTGTAAGTCTCTGCTTCTCCTGCTCATCGGTGCTGGCATTCATACACACCGTCCCAAAAGTGCTTGCCTTTCTGCGATTCGATTTGTAGGATCTGCGTTATACCTGATATTCAGATTATTCGGATTTTGATGGACTGTGACCCTCCTGCGTGAGGTACAACCTTTTTCCATTCTCTCTTGAGGAGTTGAACTCTACAATTCTTGTGTCCACTAAAGCCTAGGTCTTTTGTGTTTCTGTAGTTGGGCTATTGTGCGATGTACATTACCCTCTCCGACAAAACGTCGTTTCGTGTCAATCAATTCGTTGGACTGATGATGTCTACTTGCGCCAAACAGTGTTGGAGTGCAATGCCGTACATCATGCGGAAAAAGTACACAAGGAGCAAACAATGTTTGAAAGTCGCGACACAAACGTTAATCTTTCATCACTGAGCCCACATTGACATCACATTCTCCCCGTAGCTAACCGCCATAGCGAAATCTTGTTCCATCCAACTGCTTTGGTCTCCCCAGCGTTCTCGGGTGCGCTCTTCTGAGTAAGTGCCCAGGCGTGGAAAGACTTCATCTCCGGGAAAGCTTCCCTAGTGAGCTGTAACTGGGCTTGGAAATTTTCGTGCTGTCCAGTCGTCCTTGCCATGTGGACCATCTCAAAGTGCTTAACCCTGAGTGTGGATTAGTGTCACAGCGAGAAAGTACGAATAAAGAAGCGGAAGACTTGCAGCTCTTGTGTTGCTTTATTCATGGCAAGAATCATTCGACCCAGGAAACCTGGAATAGCGGGAAGCGGCCGACCCGTTGCGCGCATGTAGATTTCTTCTTGTTGGGCCATCGTGACCACGTCGCCGATGACCACGAGTTCCTTGTGTTTGTATTTCTTCCATTCGATGCCGTTGTTAAAATACCACAGATATGTTTTCGGTCCTTGATGTGCTCACCCGGAAGATGGCTGCCGCGACGCAACCAATATCAACGGAATCCTTCATTTCCACGGTGTGTCGCTTCAGCAGGATGGACATCAAACGTGGTTCGTTCGCACTCACCACCACTCCCAAGGAAACATCCGCCTTCAGACCACTTTTCAAAACAGCGACGGTGATAGAACCAATAAACCCTTCATAGTTATCCAGGAAGAATCCAGGTCGCATAATTCTGTTTGACCGTCATCCTTTCAACCCGCGTCTCGAGACCTTTGCGTGGCTTCGGGGTGATTGCTACTTACGTCCATGACAAACCCTGTCCAGAAAGACTCTTGATATGTCTTTCAATAGCAACTTTTGCCTGCCCCGAGAGTTTTTCATTCTCGTCGTTTTCGTCACCGCCACGTTCAGCCGACGAGTAGACGAATGTTGATACACCGTATTCAAGTGCCAGGTCAGCCATCATCTAGGTAACAATCCCGACTACTGAGCTCATAATCTCGTGAGACTGTTTCTAAAACACGTACTTTGCCTTGTCGCTCCTCCCCGTCGGCATTTGCTCCAAGGCCTGGATAAGCTAGGACACAATATACCCCCCATATACCGCCTGCACTCTTCTCCCTTTCGAATATCTGACGGATAGAATCTGGAGAGTTCAAGTTGCCTTCGACAAGTTCGATGTGACTTTCATTGGATAGCTGTTGTCCGCACGGACTGGAAGCTCTTCGCGTGAGGCCAAGGATGCGGAAAGAGGGGGCCTCAGTTTCACCATTCGTTCCGCGCAGAGCTTTTGTGAGGGCTTTGCCTTGTTTGCCAGTCGCCCCCGTCACGAGGATCGTCTTCGACATTGTTCGAAAGTTGACTTGTACCAGCCGAAGAGTAGCACTTGATGGTGGTCTTCGTGAGAATCACATCCATCCCTGGATGCAGGGCGCCGTTCATAGTGCTAATGATGCGGCAATTTAAGCAAAGTGCTTCGGTGTGCTAAAAACACGAGGCACTTCCAGTGATAATCACTGTCAATTAGTTGGGAGTAGTGTGACTACCATCAGCGTCGCCTGGTCTTTTTCGTCAGACTTGGCCTGCACCACCGGGCTACAGAGGCTTACTTGAGAAATAGATTTTGGCAAGTGATTCCCGCGGGTATGAGATGACTTGCACGCCATCTCATCCATGACATGGATGAAGGGAACTGGAGAAGCTGAGCGATAGCCTGGAGTACGACAATGATGGCAGTACAAGAAACGCCCATCTCGCGACGACTAAAGACTGTGAAACATATCATCATCGTGTGCTCAGGCAAGGGAGGCGTCGGGAAATCGTCCGTGTCGGCTCAGCTCGCGCTCAGTCTGCACGCTTCATCACCCAATGCTCGAGTCGGGATACTCGACGTGGACCTGACTGGCCCTTCAATACCCCGCATGCTTGGACTCGATGGTCACGGCGTCCATCAGAGCAGTGATGGATGGGTTCCTGTCTACGCTGATGCACACGGAGGGCCGGAACCCAGGCTGGCTTGCATGAGTGTAGGATTCTTGCTGAAAAAGAAGGGGGATTCTGTCGTTTGGAGAGGCCCGAAGAAGAACGCGATGATTCGGCAATTTTTGAGTGATGTGAGATGGGGAGACCTCGATTATCTCGTTATTGATACCCCTCCTGGTTTGTCTTGCTCTACTCATATGCACTACAACACTCAACATTCCGTGTAGGCACATCCGACGAGCACTTGTCGTTACTCGAGCACCTTGCGCCAGTACATCCACGACTGTCCGCAGTCATCGTCACCACACCGCAAGCAGTGGCTTTGTTGGACGCGATGAAATGTCTTTCCTTCACACGCGCCGTCAAGCTTCCTGTGCTGGGGTTAATCGAGAACATGAGTGGTTACGTCTGTCCCTGCTGCGGCGAGATCAGTAATGTTTTCTCCACTGGAGGAGGCGAGGAGATGGCAAGACGTGAAGGGCTACGTTTTCTGGGAAGCATGCCCGTTGATACCGAACTGGTGACGCTCTTGGACGCTGCCGAATCGGATAGGGCGACAGAACAAGATGATGCGATCAGCGCAAGGGCATTTGAAGTGCTGAGGAAGTACCAGCAGACATCATCCGGAGAGCTGTTTGTCGGCATTGTGGAGAAAGTTATTGCGACACTTACGAGCGTTGAACAAACGTCCATCACGGGCGTAGAGTAGGGTCACCGCGTTGACTTACTTCTGTCGTTGGCTATGTAGCTCCCGGATAGATTGCTGCTGTGATGGATATATCGATCAATTGTGGTTTCGACCACACACCTTGACGTACTCTGAAATTCTAGCTTCACTCACCCAAAGCCGTCGTGACGGTCTTGGGAGTTCCACTAACCCGTTGCGGAGACTGTTCTGGCACGGTTCAAGCTAACACTAGGGTCTCGGCTTTCGCGCAGCCCGAGCTCACTTGAAGACGAGGTCGAGACTTGCCTCGTCGGCGGGCTGCCTGTCCGCTCGTTGTTGGACTCGTTGCCAGCGAGCATTTGTCGTGGTGTATGTTTTGCGTGTGGTGGAGGATTTGCCGTAAGGATGGTGCGTAAAAGGATTATTACGGCTGCCAAAGGACGTGTTCTAGTTCTCTTTCATGCCTCGTTTCACGACTGCCTTGTCCCATGAATTCTGACGACTGATACCCATCTTTCCTCCGTCAAGATCCTTCACGTCCAAGCCCAGTTCCTTCTGTATTTTACTCCCGCAGATCTTGCCCAACCGAGATGCTGGAGCAAATCTCCTCGTCTTTCGGTTCCACCTCGACTTGCATCCAGCAGCCTTCCAAGAGAGTTACCTCAACATCCAATAATGACATCAACCCATATTCCTCTAGAAATTCCACTGATCCTCGTGCGTATTTTTTGGTGACTTGCACCGTGCCATCTGCCATTAATCCCCTTCGTCTGCTCCACTCTCCAGCCCGCTCTCCAGCCCGCAAAATGGACGCGTCCGCACGCGCTGCAGTCTTTAGGCATGACGACCCCTGCGTTCCCCCGAAAAACTCAGACAAAACGCTCAGACGGCGTTCAAGTCGTTTATCACGTTGGCTTTTGGAGCTGCAGTTACAATCCACTCCGTCTACTCAGTCTGACCCTCTCGGCTTGTCTGATGTTCACCCTGTCGGCACTGACTGTAATCCATATCTTGCATACCCTCATATGAGCATGGCAGCCGTCCGTCGGAGCTTGGATGATGCTGGGAGCATGCATGACTATGTCGTCGTCGACGATGACGAGGTGCAACGCTGTCCCGCTCAGGAAGCTTGGCATGTTCAGGTGTGCTGCGTCGCCCACGTTTCCGATACATCGTCTGATCTCCCCCTTGTAGCCATCACACGACCCTCCAGCGTCTACAAGCACAGCAAGTCCCCGATCAACAGTTCGACTGATCAACGCCCCTTCATCACTACGCAACCTTCATATTTCCATGCATTCAACATCGCCGTCTGCAACGTCCTCAATACCTCGTCGTCCATCAAGATTATCCATGTTCCGCAAATCTTCACGCGTTAATTTCAATTCAGGCGGAAGTCATTCTCGGCATCATGGTCACAGTGCGAGCGTCCAAGCCATGCCATCTAATACACCGTCAGGGCAACATCGTGCCCCTTCATCATGGAGGTGGCGGCCGAGTGTTCTGGGGCACTTCCCCTCCGCATCTCTTCCGGATGCTCATTTGGGGCCAGACAATTCTCCGAACCTCGCAGATGCTTCGCGGCCAAGTATGTCATCTACGAACACGTGTTCATCTTTCGCTACTCCCACTACGACGACAATGTATGAGGAAGGCGACTCGCTTGTTCCCTCCTCCACGCCGTCGAAATCCTCTTCTCTTTTTGGATCTCTACGTTCACCATCACACAAACCTGGGACTTCGTCTCAGTCGCTCCCAAAAACTGATGGCGGGTCCTCGTCGTTTCCCACGTTGTGGCCAAATCATGTATCTACGCCACACATACAGGAGCCACCAGGATCGCCAAGGTCGCCTGCACGAAAGTCCAGTACCGTCCATTTATCATTCGCCACCAACTCTCAACGTCCTCAGTCTGAAACTCCAAATCGTGTCTTTGTGGAGGAGCAAGATGACCAGCCCCGCGTCTTATTTACTGGGAAGAGCAGTGGATCACGGATGTCTCTGTCTTCGATCAGCGGTCACTCACGACACAGGAAAAAAAGACTCGTCATCAGTGGCATCGCGCTGAATGATGTCCGGAGGTTACAAGCGATCCACAAATGGTGCCAGGTTCGTGTCACGGTATCGAGTGCTTCGGCGTCTTCCAGGTGCTAATCACTACTTTGAAGTCGTTCGGTGAGGTCGACCAAATTATACGGATGCCCGATGGTGATCTGCACATAAGCTTCCAAAAGGCCGAAGTTGCAGACACTGTACGTGCAGAGCAGCTAAAGCTCGTTATCTGACATGCTGAATTTTACTTTTAGGTATGTCGCGTGCGTGCTAAAGTTCAGATTACTGGCGTCGGCAGCGTACATTTGTCCTGGACCACCGGTAACAAACGATCATAGCTTTATATCCCTTTTCGGCCCTCTTTGTATGTAAAGGTGCATTCAACAAACGCTTTCGGGTCAATTCACTCAAACAATTTCTAGTGTACAACGCTGGAGTACGTTCTACACCAACCTAATTCGATACCTATCTATACTTCATCCTAATCCGCCGCGCGCATTTACGAATAATGTGTTTCATGACCCATGCACGTCGATTTCTATATACCCCATTGTCAACGCTGACTGTCGGCTTTAGATGACCCTCATTGCAACCCCTACAAGTGACAGTTGACATACCCTGCATCCAAACAATCTTTTCTTCATGTCGTTGCATTCATTCATTGATAGCATTTCCCCATGATCTATACGTTCTTTATGTTCTAGTGAGCATCAATTTAACTTATCTTTCTCGGGAAAACACTAGGAAGCATTCTATCCAAAACACGGAGGACCTCGCCACCCGACATGCATATCGTTCAAGCATCCGTCTTTATGACGAATTTCACTCAAAACCGGCCGTGACCACCATGGCCGCCGTGAGGCTCATAAATCTGAGTCTCATTCATAAATGATCCGCCAGTTCGAAAATGAGCTACAAGTTGTGATGTGGTCGAATCCCTCTCCCCTCCTAACGATGACCATGACGCGGATTGTCAACGACTAGAGTGGCGAGCCCATCCCCTTTGTCGTCGTCCAAGGGTTGGGTGGAGCGGGCGCCGTCTTATGGGTCAACTTCGGAGAGTCCTCGAATGCGGATCACACAAACGGAACAAAAGAGCGCAGAGCGCCATTTGCTAGGTAGGTTGCTTCCTGGTTCAACTCGCCGCAGATTATGTTACTCATCTAGGTGTAGCATGGGTCCAGTCAGCTCATTGCACGACAGGGCCTGCGAGCTCTTCTACTTCATTCTTGGTGGAGCAAGTTAAAGTGCTTGTGATAATAGACTTTTCACTTTTCTTCTTCAACAATGTGATCAGTCGACTATGGCCATGATCATGCTCAAGCTCATGGCGTCACGGTCGAGTGATCTAGGATCCTCTATCCTCAGTGGTCCATGCAAAATCTTCTGCATTTTCTTGGACACTCAATGGTGTGTATTATCTTGTATCTTGGACCACCAACCATGCTCTCCTTCCAGGGCGGACCCACAATCACTAAAGTGCAGTGGTTGATGAAGACAGGGTTCTTTGGGGACCAGGCACATCCAGATATGGTTCTTTCACTGACGACCCGTACGTCCTACCCCTCTCATGCTCCCTCGAATCACGTCTATCCTTTCAAGTCTCGTCCCCTTTTAGGGGACTCAGATAGTGTACACCTTCGGTGAGCGAACAGACGCAGCTCCATCCATCCGTCCCTTCTCCCTTGGATCCGTACTAGCAAAATCAGTGTATATCATCTCATATCTCTCACCAATCCTGCCCAACATCTTTGACTTGCACGCCGAGTCGCGTGCGTTGTCATTCCGTTCACGCCTCGTTATCATCTTTGCTGCTGCAGCTTGGCAGAAGCGACTGGGCCGAGAGTTGGGACGCCACCCCTCACGATGTTACTTTCCAGGCTGCAGAGGAACGCGAGAGCCAACTTGAAGGTTTACCAAACGGGGGAACGTTCTATAGATCCTACTGTGCATCCCTTGTAAGTTTTCCATCTGTTAATGATGGTACTACAGCCTATATGGGATCAACTACCAGGGATACACGACGAGGCACACCTTCGGATGTTTTCACCATCTGACCTCCTTGCCGTGACATACCTTGATTTCACCCTTCATCCCACACCGACTATGGCGGGGATTTCTGAGGAACGTGACGCAGCGTTCGGTTCGCCGAACGACGGGTGTATCAAACATGAGAGCCTCCGGGAAAACGATGGTGTCGTTCCCTTGTTCTCTCAATATCATCCTTTTGAATGCAAGTACGCTGCAACCCTCATCGATCTGTGAGCATTTAAATGGCTTTCTTCATGATCAATTCTACTGCCGACATCATGTCAGGATCGACGACTGCAAACAACTCAAGCCATACCCAGGACTCTGGAGTGTGTTGACACTTCCAGACACCACTCGTCTCTCGACATTCCCTTTTGGACAGGCTCACAACGTCAGCGAGAATTTAGCGAAATACTGGAGCTTGGTTGAGGGCCATCGACCGTACGCGTCTAGGGACCTCAGTGTAGGGTGATGGAGACCACGTCTTCAGTAATAATTGTGATCATAATTGTGTAGGATAGTGAAGTCAACGAACGGTGTAATAATGAGCGTGTTAGAAAAGAATGTGGTCGCAAGAATGTCCAGAATGGCAAATAGCAAAGGAAGGGAAAAACGGTGGCGACATGAACGAGAGGGTGTAAAAAATGAATACTTCAACGTACAATTCAATCTGATGGATGAGTGTTTATTTATGGGAGCAGATTGGAATTGAATGTAACAGACTTGAAAGTTTCGGATACCAACTGGATAAAACCTTACAAACGACGCGGCGATCTCGGAATGATGTATCAAGTGGGGTACATGGAGATCAGTGATCGATCAAGTGACATCCCAATGTTGCCAATCGCTACCCGTGTCGCTGGGGGGAAGACCACTAGTTGGTAATGGCTGCGCATTCGGTGTTGACCTGGATGAGCTCAACGTAGTTCTGGAAGTGCGCCCCGAGCTACGAGGGACGTTATTTTTGTGATACTGCATTTGATTGTCCCGACGATGCTGCCTGCGGGAAGGGAGATTTCGACCAAAGGGCGATTCAATTCTGCCAGTCGGAACGCCACCAACGGGCGATGGTAAGGGGAACTGACGGCCGGGTACGCCTTGCATGTGAGCGGAATGTGATGCCATCCCCTGCCATGCATGGTTTGGTATCCATCCCTGAGTCACCATCTGGTGCGGGGTTTGTAATGCATGCGAGTTGGGGTAGGAATGTAGGATAACAGCCTGGGTATGAACAGTGGCGCCAGATGAGTACGGACGCCAAGCGACCGCAGATTGCGCGTCAGCGGTTCCGGAAGTATTTGCGGGAGCGGACGTCTCTTGTTCTTGACTTCCTAGCATGTACTGATTCAGCGCATCTGGAGGATAAACGGGGACTAGCATGCCCTGATCACCGTGAATGAATCCAGTTGGCATCAAGGGCGCTTGGGTGGGAAGATTGGCAAGATTGGTGATCCCTGGCGGGGCTGGACCAGAATCTGGGCAAGGGTGCCCCATAGATGAGGGGTAAGGTGCAAAGGACTACACGCAGAAGCCATCAGAGGAGGTGAGGACCTGTAGCGAATGACATACCGTATAGGTACCGCCGGGAAGCCCGAATGGTGTTGGAGTGCTGGTCGGCGTTCCACTTCTATCTGAAGATCCGTTACCTTGGGTGAACGGGGAAACCAGATGTTGGGGAAATGGATATCCGAGGAATGGTTGCCTTACGAATGGCGTTTGGTACGGAAACTGGGGACCAAAACCAGGCATCCAGCCTTGAGCAGGATAGTACGCGACGGGTGGCACATGATAAGCCCATGGTGCAATAGGGGGTGGGTGGTTGTCGGATGGAGGGACAGTCATGGGTCCTTTAGGAGCACCGTCAACCTGTTTGGTCTCTTTCTGGACATCTCTGATCTCTTCTACAGGGTCAGTAGTTTGGTCGTCGGCACAGGAGAGATGCTCTTTCTCTGTCATCTTCCTTCCCTCACTCGCCATGTCGTCTAAGCCGCCAACTTCAGCCGAACTGGGGTTCTCCGTGGTAGTGCCGGCCACGGTAAGGTCACCTACTCGCTCAGTGACATCAATGATGCCTGGTCCCTGGTTGGAATCGGCTTGAAGCTCGTCGCGAGACACCAAGGAAGATTCCGATATGTGATGATCAGGTCTCCTAGCACGTCCCTGTCTCCATGACATACGGTACGACGGGTTCCAATCCCGCAATTGCACACGAATTGGACGCCCGTCCATGACACGATTATGCTTGCACAGAAACGATTCAGACGTACTATATACGCGTACGAATCAAATATTACCTGTTCGCTTACGGCTCGTGCAGGGGACTCCGTGTTATTGAATTTGACGAAAGCAAATGCAGAGCGCTTGTTATCTGTCACAGCGCTGTTTAGAAACGATGACGAATAATGTGAGGCCAGTATGCTTACTGGGACGGATGACTTTGACGGATTCGACTCCTCCGTACTTTGAAAACAACGCCCTGACCTTGTTTTCGTCCCATGCATTTGGACCAAACATCTCCAAGCCGCCAACAAAGACCGTTGTTGGGTCCACCAGGGCATTCAAATTATCATCCGCCTTCTCATTCGAGGAGCGCGAGAAATGTCCATCCGATACTTTGAACGATTGAAAGTCACCCATGTAACTACCAGTCGTGGGCGTCCGGAGCATAAGCGATCCAGGGGTTCTCGGGGTTATAGGCGACGCGCCAAACTCAGGTGTTGGTGGAACATCCAACTCCTGTCCGCCATTGTCTCGAAGATAGCTGCTCTCACTGTCAGCGCGAGTTCCTAGTTCCCAATCGCTCGAGCAGAGCTTCCCGGTAGACCCCAGCGAGCCGAGTGGCACGTGAGGCTGTGTGCGATCGTAAGTCAAGGATGCGGCTCGAGGGCGGGAAGCAAAATTTGTCTTGGTGTCTATCATGGTGGTGGCCTTCTGATCCCAAGTGCCGGGGGCTTGAGAGGGGGCAGGGGATACAGTTCCTACATCTCCATGATGCTGGGTGCGCGAACGACTCGATGCACGAGCTTCGCCAAATGGGCCGTTGGGAGCCGAGAGACGAGAACACTCATGGGCGTCGAAATTGATGTGCGTAATTCCTCGGACTTGCCATGATTGTGAGATGGGACCCGCGAGGGGCCGATAAGTGTTTTGATACGGTCGCTGGTCACGCAGCAAAGAGCTGGACTGGTGGGCCCATGTGACAGTCAAGTGAGGGACCCTGCGAAGGGTCTTCGAAAGTAAAAGGTCAATGAATGATGGCACGACGAACCCCACGAGACATACCATTAAAGCGCTCACACAATCGTCCCGGTGACACCACTTTACTTCCCAACAACCTCGATCCATGACAGGTGAACGAGGGCCATCGTGAGGGGGCGGGTGTCCTGTTCCATGAGTGTCTCCCCCATGAGATTGGTAAGGGCCAAAATATTCGACAGCGCCGAAGACGGAAGCGATCTTCCTTAACGTCTGTGTGTAGAGACGTAGGTCAGGTGGAATTTCTCGCAAAAATGATTGGCTCCACCTCTGCATCGTATAGAAGAGGCATCAAGAGCAAGCCGGAGTCATCGTTTACGCATGCCGGGACTTCCATGGTGGCGTCTGAGTTATACAAGACTGCAAGCTGCCTTTGGAATTCATCAGGGAGCGCAAAGACGCGCTACTGAATCTGACTCCGACCTGTTACCTGTCTTGACAAATTTCATAGCAGTTGGTAAGTCGAGTTCAACAATTCTGCCATCTTCATCGTTCGTGGCGGCGGGGGACCTAACATACTGTCTAGGACTCCTGAGATAACACGGGTGAGACTCGTACGGAGCATGATACGACGCATATATGCGTGTCATGAGCCGTTGGAGGATAACATCTCACCGATATGAAACCATGAGAGTCCTGAACGCACGCGCAGGCTCAAATCGCAAGTAGCGGCCCAAGAACTGGCGTGAAGGAGAGGAGAGGAGGTTTTGAATCAGTGTGGTTGCGGTATCTGCATCCTGACGGAGGAAGAAAAGAACAAGTATGAACGAGTGTCTATGGAGGCGACGCAAGACGTACTTGACACTGGATGAACGCACAAGTGCCTCCCTTCGAGTCACGTACGACTTTGATGGTCTGTACTTCCGGATGCTGAGAGAGATGCTGGGAAAGCATGTTTGCCAGTTCGGCATGGTCGATATTGGAGGGTAAACTAGACGACGGATGTCAGCAAGCAATTACAAAGGGGTGGAGCGGCCATACCTTCCGATGAAGATGCTAGCATCATGGACGACTCTGTCGTGAGTGCCCTTGGATTCATCGGTCGGGAGTGTGGTATGGTTTGGAGACATTGCGCGCTCTGGAGGAGGCAGACAGCCGTCGAGGTTGGAAGCGATAGAGTCGGAAGATGTGAAGGAGTCGAAACGAGTGCCCCATGAACGACTCGAATTTTGTTGCGGCATAACAAGATAGACAAGCGCAGCTAGGAATGTGTTGGAGGTGAAGAGGAGCAAGCGCAAGTGGCGCCTGGTCACGTCGGTGACTCGTCTACAGGTGTGTTCTGAAAAGCTGGCCCGCACTCATCCTGAAGACTTGCTCAGCACGGACAGCGATCAATCTTCCACAAAAGTTGACAAGGTCGGCATAAGCACAAGCTGTCATTCACTTTATACATTCTGCCGCCTTCTGTGTTGAACTATATGAAAGGGTCTCTGACGGCGGTTGAAAAGGTGGAGGACGACGCCTAATACGAACAGACTTTGGAGTGAGAATGATGGCATCTGGCAGAGAACATCAAACAAACCTGAAGATGGCGTCGTCGATGCCCTGCTCATGCAGCCGGCGTCGTCATAGCCGTCTTGAACGGAATTCCATGCATGACCAAGGCCGGTAGTTGGCCCAGGGGACGATCTGCTCAAATACTGAAGAATCAGCCGCTGAGACAAATATACTCGCGAACATACCACTCTGGACGCATGAGGGCCCCTCGAACATCTAAGAAGCGACCCCATGCAGTCTTATTGAAACCCTGAGTAGCAAACCGTCAAGGGTGCACCAGCTGCTTCAAGTCTGGCCACGGATAGTTGGGACAATACATTCACGCCTCACAGAATATACTTACCAAGCCGTATATGTGAGGGCATCCCTTACGGCTGTCGATCCCTTTTGAATGCATGCAACGATTCAGAATCAAAAGCGGAATGGAACCTCAACAGGTAAGAAATAAATGGGCGATCGACCGGCATTCGAAGACATCTCGCATCATTGAATGTCACAACAGCAGTCGCTTTAGCAGAGAAATTATCGACTGTCGACTGCAGTCAGCAATCAGTTCTTGGCCCACTCACCGCAGCTACCAAGTCATGCGCACGCTAATACATCGATTGTTTCTCTCTTTTACAACCCAAAGCCTTGCTGTTGTGGCACCAGTCAGACATCTGATAAAGGTCTGGAGAAGGATCCGTTGCTGATGTAATAGCAAACGCTTCCTCGGTGGCGATTCAGATGGCGTCTTGGAATTTTCCACCATCCACACTTCGCAATGTCCGACGACGGTTACGGAGGCGGTGGGGATGACTATGATTACGATGGTCCTAGGTTCGTCCCTCAGTCGTTTTGAAGCATTTCAGGTTTACCGGCGTGCTTGCCCAGTTTTAACGAGGGTGCCTTCGTGCGTGCCACATAGCAGCAGCAAGAGCGGATGCTCATGTTCTAGTTAGGACGAGAGCTATGATCTCCTAGCAAATGATTTGCATGAAGGAGAGCGCGTGGAAGAACAGGTCGAAGATGCTAATGGCGAGGTCTCACATCCCAACGGCGTCAACGGTGTAAACCACGACCAAGAAATGGCGAACGGAGAAGAACAGGCCCCGCAACCTCCTTCAGGTGCTGGGCTTCACGGTGAAAGGCAGCCAAATAAAGTTCGAGTAACGACGCCTTATTTGACAAAGTACGAGCGAGCGCGAATATTGGGCACTCGCGCACTGCAGATCAGGTGGGTCTCCTCGTAACTTGTTCTACTATCTCCTCATCGTCGCGACGATCCGAACAGCATGAATGCCCCTGTGCTCGTTCCTTTGGATGGAGAAACTGATGCACTCCAAATTGCCATCAAGGAACTGTCACAACGAAAAATACCTTTAATCATTCGTCGGTATCTACCAGACGGTTCATTTGAGGACTGGAGTGTTTCCGAGTTGATCAGCGAATGAGCAGCTCGAATACAGATGTTCGTACATTATGTTGGGTTTTCTCGCCGTCTTGTTCTACACGTTTCCTGTTCAAACACCAACATTCGAGGATCCTGCCAAGGTAAAAAAAAAAAGCAATCCTCTCAAATGTACATTGCTATAGTACGGTGTGTGCAGTGGCGAATATTATGCGATCTACCATATAATGCAGCGTATAACAGACTTCATCTTTACTCCTTGATCTCCACCCACATCTCCGCTCCTGATCGTCCACGAGAATGCTTTTTCGCCGACGCCGCGTTGCGGAGTGTGTGTGGGCCCGCTGGACGTCGAGAAACCTTCCCAGACGTATTCTCACCCGTAGTAATATCACGAGAACTAGAGTTCGTCGTGTCCACAAAGAGAAGTCGCCTATCCGTCATATCCAGCTTTTCAAAGCAGCTGGAAATTTTCGACAACTCTCGTCGCTTCCGCGGGCTAGACTCGATGTCAGAGTGGTGCGAAATAGATTGCCGCCGCTTGTTGGGAGATGATGGCGCGCTTGAGGGCGGTTTGAGAACGGATGTCGAAAGGGGACGATAGTCATCTGGCGAGACATTCTCGACGAGGGATTTCCGCCTATGTTTGGCTGGAGGCAGTGGCAGTTAGCAGAAATGCAGCGTGACAAGAGACATGAACACCGACGTTTTCCTTTCACGACCAATGAGTGTTCTTTCATGACCTTGAATTCCCCACTTGCATCTAGCGTCCGCTGCACCTCCCAATCCGATGGCCGCATCTTCTTCCAATCCTCAATAACTTTCTCTACCCATTGGTCGGTTTCTCCAGAAACATGATAGTCTATCACGCCCGACCACTCACTTCCTGGCGGGGTTTTATTAATGAAAACGACCTTTCCTTGCCAACTCTTGGCGGTCTTTGGGCGGTTGGTCGTAAAGGAGCTAGTGGAACCATGCACCACTCTTGCGAAATCCTTCACAAGCTTTTTGAGGCCATGTACCTTGAGGGACGTGCCCATGATGATGAGCATATCAGGGATACGGGAAAGGTCCGCTGTCTGGATCATGCCAATGTCTTCCCCTAATGGATGAGCCTCATCGTATAACACAATGGCAGGTCGAAGGGCTCCAGTCTTCAGAGCACGAGCTGACCTAGCAACCCTTGCTGCTGCTAACAGAAGATAAGCTGAACCTTCACGAGCATAATGAACTTAATATCCTACAGCGCGAGATGCACTCCGGACAATCTGGAGGTACCCCACAATCGAACACTCTCAAATACTCTTCCGTGCATGGGAGATCTGCAGAGCAAAGGGTACAGCGAACGCGATGGATGTCTCCGTGCAGCTGGACGTTCCGTACATCCTTGGTCTTAAGCTTTGATTTACCCTTGCCACCGGTCTTGGCATGATTTGAAAGACCACATAAACCGACCGTCTCCTCAAAGCCGTCAATGTTCTGTGTATACGAACGAAGGAGCTTTCGCTTCGAGTCGAGGGTTTTAATAAATCGATGTGTGGGCGCGGGTGCAGCGGAATCAATGGAACGCTTGAGTTGGGAAATAAACGTGTAGAACACGGACGTCGATGTGCGGTCGCGAAACAGAGACGCGTCAAAGAGGTCCCGACCCTTCATCACCACATCGGGGTACTGCTGCTTTACGAGTGCATACAGTCCATCCGAGGAACGAAAGTCCTAACAAAGCTTGAATAGAGTTTCTATGATCGTGACAAGGCGACGCACTGGGATACCACATGAGCACGAGATGCCTGCTCCAGTGACCACCACAATTTTCTTGCATTTGGCAACGGCTAGTGAGATATCACTAAGGGCCCTCCGAGTGCTTGAATCTGCGAGAGACGCATCCAGCTCAAGGGTGAGGGTCATGACCGACGCAAGTGGTCGTGGTAAGAGTAAGAAATGGGTAAAACACGTCGAATAATCATGACGGGGTCAACCCATCTAATTATTTGTGTCTATTTGCGTGCCGTGTCGCGTCGCGTTAGTCACATGACTTTTCACAAGTATATCAACACGTAAATACCGACTTGTAAACTGCTTAGTAGGAGACCACGCGTTCCGATGTAGGGGTACGCTCGTAATACCATATACCAACCTCCTTGCAGCTAGAGGGCGTCGTCGAGTTAATGGTTTTGAAGTGTCCATATTGTTCCTACCGTCATGTCCAGTAAGGTCGCACCCGTCACAAATATAGCATAATTGTACGGACCGTTCCCATAACATGATGGAAATACCAGACCTGGTCCAGGACAGTACCATGTTTGCTGCATCCGAGATATGGAACTGCAAGTGTTTGGGAGTAAAGAGCACCAGTTATCTGGGCAAGCGTGTATGTTGTCTCATTAGAGGGCCAGATGCCGGCGCTGCAGGCAACGTCAGGATTGTGCACTGGAACAGATGTGACAATTTACGCAGCAAGCATGTTGTATGTGGGATACATTTGAAAAACCTTTATAACGGTCTCGTAAAAATTCACGACATCTTGGTGCTCCTTGTATCCAGGTTCATAGCAAGCAGTATCGAAAGTCGAAGTGCATGTCGCGTGCTTGGAGAACTAAAGTAGCTGTTTAGGTCGGCAGCCACACTTGCAATTTAGCGTTACAGACCTCATGAGCCCAAAATTCTGCATTTGGTGCCCCTCGGTTGACCCAGAAAGTGTCCACTGCAAGAAAGTTTGAGTAAGGTACGGTGCACAAAAGCACAGAATTACTCGCTATATTTGAGAAGGTCGAGACGGCCAAACTCCTTAATGAAGGTCTTTACACTTGGTCCTTCGTAGGGTAGGACACGGGTCCCATCAGGGAGTATTTCTGGAGATGGGTTAGGATCGTATTGTCGGGAGAGGTCGCAATATTGATCATAGGAGCTAGTTAAGGAACCTAGTGAGTAAATATGTGAACGGTGAAAACTTCTATACTCACCCATCACAGTTATCAGGCCAGAGGCCATGGATACCCCAACTTTCTGCGGGAAGAAGTTGCCCTTGCTCTTCCAACCCCGTGTATGTGTCCCAGATCTGAGTCTGCAGTACAAGCCCTCCTTTGACGACGTTGCAGCACGAGTTCACAAGAGTCGTGACGTTCTCGCAAGAGTACTGCAGTGGCAGGCCGACACATGCTTGGGTATTAGGGTATGTCCTTGGCAGATTGGATGTGGCCTCTACAGCTGAAGCTGCAAGAACAGCGACTGCAAAGAATAGCATGTCGAATAATGGAGAATTAGTGGGCCATTTTTTGTCCCTGTCAGACTTTATAGCCCAGGCTATTGATGAACGCGCTTGATTGTCCGAACATGTCTTCTTTCCGCCTTCTGTACCACATGCTTACTGGTGCACCGTTGGGCTGGGTGAGCGCTCAGTTCGCCGATGTGATCCCCAAGTATCCGATATTGAAATGCAGTCGACAGTGGACATCCAGCGTGGTCGGTTAAGCATCAAGCTTCCGAGTTGATGTCGAAGTTGTCAATGTCTGAACTTGTGCCTCCGTCGTGCGGTACAAGAGGACATGCTTACAGACAACGTCAAGAAAGCTCTCATCTCTCTTGCTATGAAAACAATTCTATGATCACAGAAAAGACAGTAGCATTGCTCGGTATATGGAGGAGACGAAGGACAATACAGTTACCACGTGACCCAAACAGGTCACACGTCGGCCCAGCCACCTTCATCGAGCTTGTACGAGGCCTCGCTTTCGGGTCGATCGGGACTGTCCACCAGTTTGGCGACACGTTCTTCCGCGCGACCTACAGTCGAATTTGAGCATCAAATCGTGCAGCAACTGGACCATCTTCCTATTGCGTACATCGCAAGGAAGTCGTTACCTTTTCGCAGGAACATGCGAGTTGCTGAAGAGTGAGATAAAATATGGCCACCTATAGGTTTAAGAGCTCCGCCAGCCACGAAGGTCATCGTTGCTCCCGGGTCCGCTGGTGAGTGTCGTCAATATATATAAAAAGGCAGGAACTGAACTACAATTGAACTACATTGCACTTGGTTCGTGATCAAGACTGCGATCTGTGAAAACAGTGAAGTAAGTGGAAAAAAACAAGGAACGGATATGCAGACATTGAACTCTTCTGCGAGTTTGATTAACTTGGAAAGCATCTTCGTCGTGTGCGTAAGAGATCGTTGTCACACGGTTTGACATGCCATACCTGAGCAAGCTGCACAACGAGCGTGTGATTGAGCCTTCATTTCAACTCGCGCATATGATGAGCGTACCTTCTGTTGCCTTTCGCTTAATTCTCCACGGCCAGAATAATCAACTCTAAAGAGCGCCATTATAGAATCAACAATCTGCCGGGTATCAGCATCTGGACAAATTCATGGAAATTTCGCACACAAGCAGCCGGAAATCCTTTTCTTCTGCAAAGCGAAGCGAACACTCATTGATCAGCTCCATCTATTTCCCCGTATAACTGTTAGTGTGCAACACAGAAAGGATACAAAATTACCTGGTGTTCACTATTGAATGCGCGAGCTGTTCATTGGGATGAGTAGCTTCACTGCTGGAGAACTTGGTACAACCGTAGAGAATATTCTCCAATGCCATGTTCCCGTCGACACCAAACCTATCGGCAATGGATCTAATTCGGTCAGGCCGAAAAGTACCTTCAGTGGATGTCAAAACCTAGAATTACGAATCCACTGTATTTACGTGCCTTCCGTATCGATGTATGCGACCTATTGGATTTAAACAAAGGTAGGTACCAATCCAGGGAAGAGAGCGGGAAAGAAAGTCATACCTTTCCAGACGCGCCTCCAAGTTCAGGCGGGAGTTGTGCTACCACTGTTATGGTGTGCGCAAGCTGGGTCTTTCCTGTGCGAAACTCGCCGTAGACTAGATACCGAAAAGAATTGGTGCTCTTGAAAAGGACAGCTTGAAGTAACTTACCTTCAGTGATGGACTGCGACATGACACCACCTGATTGAAGTATCTCAGCCAGTTTCTGGCCATCATCAACCGCTACAGTTTCGTCTTACCACCAAGGATGGAGTCCACGGATTTACTTCCTGTACTTATCACAAGCACGCGTTTACGGCGATCTTGGACCTCGATACCTGTCGCAAAGGAAGAGCCATGGATTTTTTGAGCGGCCTCCTGTTGACATTGAAAAAGAAGTAAGATCCCGCAATGATGGTATGAGGCGCATATATGTTGATACCTTGATTTTCTCCACTTTTGCTTCCGACATTCCCTGAAGTGGAGATAACACTCTGTTATGTTAGTAGATGAATGCTTTGCACGCGCCTTGACTTTAAGTAGTTGTCGACGTGTCGTCATCACCACTCCAGAAACCGTATTTATGGCTGCACTCTGGGTAGTTATTATCAACTTCAGTTTGCAACATATGGACAAGCGAGACCTTCACCTTTAGTTTCAGAATGTCTTGAACGTTGATCCCCTGCAACCGTGTAAGTCAAAGCTCCTGAATAACACAGCCTTACATGCTGCTGAAGCTCATCGACGCTGTCAAAGAAAGGCGTCTGAAATGTATTCAGCCTTCGGTCGCTCGGGCTGAGACTGTCGTTCCTACCTCCTCGACTTCGTCCATCAACAAAGGACTCGATGGTCGGCTGGGTGGAGGCATACTACCCTCGGGTACGGTGGAACGTCGTGAGGGCATGATGTCAGTATATGCGGTTACTACGGATGAATACAAATGTGCTCAAAGTGGTGAAGAAGCTGAAGAGAATCTGAAGTGCGTACGCACACTTAAGTAGGACGCGTCAGTCACGTGGAGAGGGTATACAATTTTAAGGGACCCCTTTTCTTGGACATCTTGAAAGAAGCCTATGACATGCTTGCAAAACTCCCGATCAAAAATAGATGCCAGGACCGTGGATTGAACACGGGACCTCCAGATCTTCAGTCTGTTGCTCTCCCAGCTGAGCTATCCCGGCGATGTCGGAGAAGACGTCTCTCTTCTTCATTGGGGTGGACATCATGTACCCTCCCATGTTACGAATCAAAACTAGACACTTCCCCCAGCACTTCCTCGCCGCTCTGCTAAATAGCTGAGGACACATTCTCTCTATTGTCTGTGGCTGGAAGGAAACGGGCCACACCACTCGTGTCTGACTCCACTAAGGTCAAAACAGTGGGAGGTCGTATCTCGGGCGTCGGACCACTGAAGTCCCTTCCAGTCATACGCGACAACGCCGAGATATCTATAATTGAAGACTAGTACGCAACCGATCATAAAACACAGCGAGATAATCACGAACCGTACGGTCGACGATTATTGAGACAATAGTTGATTCTATTGGGATTCTTCTTGTCTTCAGCTTTGAACTTGTTCTTGCAAGCTTTACGATCTCGACCGGGAAGCACGTAGGATATTAGTTCGTAGTTCTCTCCAAATTGCGAAAGTGCCTGATGAGAAGTTCGGATCGGCACTACACGGCAAGCTCCAATAGACTCACATCGTAGAATAACTCAGTTTCCTCGGCGCTCCATCGGGAGCCCCTGAAACGCTTCGCGTATGTGCCCGAGTTGACGAATTTCGTGACATCCGATTCCTCTACATGAGTGTAGCTGGTAGTGTCCTCTTCGGCATTGCGATCAACGAACAAAGACTCTTCATCGACGATCGTCTCGCCACTCGGTCCTATGCGAATCTGCACATTATAACGACTGGTAGAAATGCTCTGCGAATAGTCAAAGCCATGTCCGGATGCATCCTCTACTGGTGCAGGAGCTCCGAACGATGTCTCAACGGGCAGGACAGGCGGCGGATTTGCGACCGCATCCTGCCCGCTGTTTTGATTCGTATCGACATCCTCATTTCGGCCGTATTTCTTGGCTTCCATCATCATTCGCATCCTAGCTCTCTTCTCCCTATTAGATTTTTTCCAGGCAAGGTGATTGTCCAAAATTCGAGCGGCTTTGCTGCTCACGCGCCCGTGACCCGTATCATCACACAACGTAGCCATGGTGACGGCGGTTGGGTCAAGCTCTTCTCCGGGATCCGCGCCTGCGTCGGGAGTTGTGTGCCGCCTGGGTTTCTGAATTTTCTTAGATGTGGTAGACAGCGAATGAGACTTCGATCGTCGTTTTCGTGGGCCCTCCTGCGGTACTCCACTGGTATCAGGGGGACGATCGTCGACCTGCAATACAGAGGGGGGTTGTGGTATGACTGCTTGTGCTGGAAGAGGGGCTTTCGAAGGAGCTACTACGATCGGAACGCTCGAGTTAGCAAGTGAGTCAACAGCAAGGTCTTGATTATCCGTGACCGGCAGTCTGACGGGTGCTGCAGATAGCGGGGGCTTCTCCGCAGATGAAAAAGTACTATGTGTCACCAATTCGTTTCGGGGAGTATCTGATGAGACTATTATGGGATGGGGTGCATCGAGGTCTAATGAAACAGAAGGTCGTGTAGATGAGTTGTCATGTGCACGCGGCCGCGCTCTTGTAACTGGTCGAAAGATGGTCCCGCCTTTTTCTGGAATATAAAAACACCTCAAATGGAACTCGAGGAGAAATGATGTGGACGGATAACTTACGAACGCGTGTACTCATTTGGTAGATTCTGCGGTAAGTGGTGCATAAATACTTGGGAGAGTTTTTACGTTATTTGTCTCAGTTTCGATCTAAAGGCGTCGGACAACAAACCCAAACAGCTCATGAATCGTACCCAAACGCTCAGCCTGCCAGTGGGAGATGTACCGGACTGGGAAATTGCGGGCTTGGATGAGCTCGGAGTATTGGAATTGAAAAGCCCAGCAGAAAGGTCAGCATGCGTCTGTATATTTTCGTTCAACTTCTTACTTCCAGTAGTTTTGTGATCTTACAGTCACTGAAACAATGTAACTCCACCATTTGTCGACCAGTCTGCAAAACTTATAAATGTTCATTGCAGCTCGAGAAAGATGGATCCGCATGACCTTTCCGAAATTCTCGAGTCGAGTAAGAGGAGGAAAGCAACCCGATGTCGTGCCTCCTCCTCATACCATGTATAACCGTGGAAGATGTACTCTCGAGATCGGACCCCATGTCTTTCCGGATACGACGATATTCGAAGTTCACTACCACCCGGCTCAAGTTCCAGCTCCCTCATCAGCTGCCTTTGTTTACCAGGCAGCGACAAGTGCACCATGGCAACCCGCTACTCAGTCAACAACAACAACAGGACCCAGGCAGCAAAGTGAATCCTCATCGGCTCCGTCGTCTATCCCAGCTTCTACGCAGTCGTCTCAATCGTTTTTGACATTTCCATCTGCGGGAACCATTGCACCCGCCCTGATCTCACAAGTTAATACCGAGGCAAACTCAAATCCAACACTTGCCAATCTCCTGCAATTAGCTGCCGTAGGAAAGGCTTCACCTGACCAGCTCAAAACTCTTGGTGTACTTATACAGTCCCTGGCAAATTCAACAGCAATGACAACTGATGTTACGTCACCACAACCCAACATCTCGCGTCCGGGGAGTGTCTCCACCACTGCCCATGTCGCAGGGCCGCTGTCGTTGCCATCTTACTTTCATACTCCTACGAGGGAGTTTGATCTCGTGCTAGAGTTTAAAGAGGCACCTTCCGACCGGTGGTTACTTCCTCGAGGGCCTGCCATTTGCGAGTTTACTCCTACGACCACCGCTTCTGGAACGATCGGAAACATTATGCTTTCCACTGTCATCCCGTTTACTACTCCTAGTTCTGTGCCTGATGCAGCAGGGTCAGATAAACCTCCTGTTCCCGATTCAATTCCCAAGGAGACGGTGACCTTCCAGTTCAATATGGCAAGTTCATATGTTTGGGAGTCTATCTCCCGTTGGGCCGGGTCTCAGGATAAATTAGAGGAAAATCGCAAGATCTTGGCGGACACTGTAATCAGTCTAGTCAACGTGTTGTTGCATTACTTATCCACTTACAGAAGCCTCCCGAGCAGAAATTCTTGGCTCACAGATTACCTGATGGTTCACAATTGACCCAGATGCAGAATGTGCGTATGGAACCGGAATTTTCAACCTATCCTTATTTGCATTTTGCAGGCTGCAGTGCATTCGTTTGCTTCTAAGCCAATCAAACCAGCAATCAATGGCACGAGGCCCAAACGACGGTCCACCTCACGCAAAAGCCTACAGGACGCAGATGCCCCATCTTCCCCAACAGCAAAACGAAAGCGCCAGTCGCAACCCAAAACTCAGACGGTACCAACCCCGATAGCTTGCTTCTCGTGCGGTCAAACAGACGTACCCCTCATCCTGGGCGGAAGTCAGTGGCTGATTTTTGTCTGCATCACATCCTGAATATAGTCGAACAGGATATTGCCGCCCCTGCGTTGAAGCTGGACTTGCCCGCGAGATCCCCAAAGTCGGAGGCATCGGCTCTTATAAGCTAGCTGCAGGCAACGAGTCTGAGAGGCCGCGTAATAACCCGCATACCGAAGAATTGTCCACTGGTGATCAAGCGATATCTCAGCCTGTGCAAAAATGTGGAAGCTAAAACGACGGATGCCACGATACGTCTTAGTAGAAGTGATACGATAAGTTAAGTAGGACGTTCATGTACACGTTCCTACGAACCAACCTAGCCACCATGCAACAACAGCGAATTGTAGCATCACGACCGAAAGCTCGAAGATAACTGCAAACCACTGAACGGCGATCGCCATCCAGAATAATGGTATGATTGTCCAACGGAACCCTTGATTCTCAATCCACGGCAACCTATAGTTCCAGGAAGAGGTAATTGCGGCACGAGCTTGCAAAACCGTAACAGAAGCAGTGAAGGCAATCAGAAGTAAGAGAGCAAACCAGTGGCGTACAGAGCGACGAGGCAAAGACTTGATCGGATAGCGCTTCGCCTCCCCTGTGAATTCGTTTCGGTACCAGGGAATGATGAGGAAGTCTTGGATGTCCTCTCCAATTGTTTTGCCATAGTTTCTCCAGAAGGGTGTAATGGTATCAAGTATGAATGTCAAAGCTTCCATACCAATTTCCCACACTTGCTGGTATTGGTCTCTGTAGCTTTCTTCTAACGCAACGATCTGTGAGAGCTGTAAAACTGCAAGTGAGTGAAAACAACAAGATAGGACAACAGATTCCTACCTCGGGATATACAACAGACGTATATGCCACCGCATCGTTGTATTCATCCTTGACGGCCGTATGAATCGTCCTCACATCCGTCAACATTCTGGCGACTATATCCGCTTGCTTTCTCAGAGGCCCCTGCTCCCTTTCGACAATCTGAAGTTTCTCCATAAGCGTCGAGATAGGTGTGTCCAGAACATTATCTGTTGCGGTTATCCCGTCCTCCCTGATCACCAAAGAAAGGAACGTGTGCATGACCCCCCGTTGTCGCGCAATCCTGTCATGGATATCTTCAACTGCCCTCCATCCGCCTCGCTTACGGGTTCCGCCGGTTACGGACGAGGGATCGTGACTGATGGCATCAAGGAGCTCTGCAGGGAGATGACGATATGGAACGCCAAGAAGAGGCAGCACGTTCGAACACATAATCTCATACTCTCGAACATCCACTGCCACTCTCTGCATTCTATGACGGAGGCGATGGTTGTGATTCTTCAGCCTTTCAAGCATTCTACAACCGCACCATCATAATCAAAACCTGCGCCCTTAGCCAACAGAGTACGCGCCTTGATTTAAGCTCATACTCCCTTTCAGCATTCTCAACATCATATTCCAAATGATGCTTCACCGAATTGCAGTCGAGAGGTGGTGTTGTATTAGGCAGCGATGTGCTGCGGTATGAGCGACGGTGAGAAACGACCGTCGGTTTTGACTCCGCCGAGCCCACACCCACACCCGATGTGGCCTCGGGCTTAGCTGTAGGAGGTCGTGGAAAAGTAGCGGTTACTGAGGAAGAAACGGGAAGCAGGGGAATAGAATCTTGCGAGTCACATCTCTCGCTCACAACGTTCAGCTCTGTCACTGACGGTGAAGAGTGCAATTTAGAAGCCACTTGCTTCTTCTTTTCGGCTCTCTTTTGTAGTGAAATGGACCCGGGTTCTTTCTGGTCCTCAGATTGCGAACCGAGGACAAAGGACCCCTCGTCACTTTCGTTGGTATGCCGCCGTAAACGGTGAACGATGTCAGAAAAGTTGAGGCGGCTACTTGCCGGAGAGATGCCAGTCCGTGCACCGTGATTATTATAAGGAGGTGTCTCATTGACACTGACCGGGTCAAAGAACGTAGGCAAAGAACGGCGCTGACCTTGGGTTTTCCCTTCACTGCGACTTTGCGAGTCTTCGATGAAGCCGCGAGAGTAGTCTGTAACTGGCCCAAAAGATATAGAACCATCCACCGAGCGAACTCTGCCTAGAGAAGTGTCCAATGAGGATTCAGAAGGAGTTGTGACAGTGTGTCGCTGTGTCAAGTACGGTGAACTCTGGAAAGGGGGTATGTTAGGTGAAGAAGATTCTGTCGTCAGGGACACAGATTGTGGCAGAGGTGTTCGGGTCTCGCCCTTCTTGAATTTCATGTACTCTTCCATAATGAGAGCTGAGACGTGCCATTCCGATCGTTGCCCTCCCCTGCGGTCTAGCAAGTGCTTAAGCCAAGTCAAGGGCTCAGCACTATTCAACCATGCTTGTGTCTCGGGTCCAGAGCGCGCGTACCAGCGCGCAATCTTTGCAAGGTTGACAGGTTGCCCGTTTGTTATTGAGCTGTAGAGCACATTATACCTCCGACCTAGCTGTTCGCTGACAATGGCAGCCTTCCGAACTGTGGGGGACGATGCCTCAGCCTTGATTCTAGATATCCGGTCTGCCACAAGTGACATATCAAATGCGCAAATTCAAGTCGACATATCAGCTAAATTGACAAACCTGTGAACAGTGTCTCTTGTTTCTCAACGATTGCCTTGCTCGAAGGTAATACTTTGTCTTTTCCCCTCCGCGCTACTCTAGATATTGACCATCGACGGTCTACTTTTTCATCTTCGGATTGAGAGCCTGTCCAGTCAAGGGTTGCTCCTCCATTGGAAGAAAGCGGAACAGGATGGAGAGGAGCGGTGCGCGTAGAAGGACTGAAGTCCACTTCAGAAGGTAAGTTGGAAGTCTGCGGATACTTGGGCGAAGATTGTCCCTGTCCTTTGGGCGCAGTCGTGGTGGATGCATAAGAATTGGATGCCATGTCAGTCGAAGGTAGCACCCCGTCGACTGGTGGGGCCCCTTGAATTGACTTCCCATCGCGCCTCTGGGACTGAAAGTGCAAGACCCTCTGGACATCTTGCAGTATTTTCGGGTCTGGGTAATTGTCGTCGTTAAGAGGTTTTATGTATACCTTACCACAAATACTTGCCCTCATGAGCTGAAAGAACGCTGTGAGATACAGACAACGGGTTCGCAGATCAACTCACAGAGATCATATTCATCGGAGAAAGCACTAGGGTCAAAACCGGACACGAACGAATCCAATTTCAGTGGAGAAAACCCGGATTCACGAGTCCGACCCGAACTTTTCATCTTCTGGCGTGACTCAGTTTGCGCGGTATATGTAGATGGGTTACCATATCCAAAGAATGACGGTTCCAACGAGCGTATGCGCCGCCTGCTTTCGGTGACGTGCGAGGTTCCGTTTGCCGACAAGGCCTTGTGAGGCGGTGGACTGAAACTTATGGACGAAGACCTGGACGATTCTCCATGAGGCCCAGTGGCGAGGAACTTGTCAGGGAATCGGATACGAGGGATCTGAGACGTCTGGTTGGTAGAGCCTGGAAAAGCATGGGGAAGTGCGCTTGATTCAGAGGGAGTATGATCTGGGTCCTGCATGTTAGCAAGGTAAGCAACCGTGGCCAGGTTGAAGCAGAGCCTTGTAGAAGTTCTGCCAGTTTGACGGTGCGGTTCGTACCGTGCTATTCACGTGACCCGGGTTGAAAACCAACCCACAAACGTGCAGACAACCGCTGGGCAGTCGCTGGCCTTGCATGCGACACGACGATCATCATGCGACTGACGCTTTAGGGAGTAAAGTGGCTGACGACCCATGCAGGATGGCTGCACAGTACAACTGGGTTAAACAGATAGTCTTCCTGACAGCCAGGCGCTGAAGGATGTGCCAGAGAAACGAAAAAACCAAGGCCAGATACCCTATTTTCAAGGTAGACATGCCAAGTCTCTGAGTATAGAGGCATATGCTACGCGTTCTGACACCATTGCTCTTGGTGGTAAGCTGAAGTCGCCGTCGTGCCCTCCCCTTTATCACGTTGTGAAAAGGTTAGACGGCTGACGCCATTCTCAATGCTCCTCCACGGTGGTTCAAGGAAGGCTCATCCACAGAGACGCTCACATTGTCACCAATACATGTCATGAATTGCAGTTGAATATCAGATGCCAACTCGTCAACTTCTTGCAAATGAAACACAAAGCATTCAGTAACAATATTGCGGTGCCGCTGGCACGGAATGTTGTGAATTGATCACTTTCCGATAGTCTGCGGCCAAGATGAACCACTGACCATGGGGTTGTGACATTTTTTCACTGAAGGGTCCCTGCGAAGCGGAATACTCTGGACATGTCATCTGGGTAATGGTCGTATGCGTTTTTGATTCCTCCGTTTTACGATTAGACGGCCCAGCATGGCAGCAGTAAGTGCCGATAGTGAATACCTACCGACCGGGGATGAGATAGGACAAGCACGGCATCAAAACACATACCAAGTTATCACGTAGGAGAGATGGGAATTGCGCAAGTCCACCATAGCAGTGCGCCCAACGGGTACACCTTTGCTTAGATTCGAGGCCACGTCACTTGCATGACCGTCTGCAAACAGCAAATGTTGATTTGCGAATTTTTACCATCGATGTGATATCTCACCAAATATTTGTTCAATAAAGACCGGCTGTACACCAGAGGCTTCCCCTCCAGCGTACTCTGCCATCGCGTCAATATCAGCCCAGTACCAGGCTCCCTCAACCGGCCGGTTGTCAGGTGTAAAGCTGTTTCGTCTGTGTGAAGTCCTAAGCATCCCTTGAACCTCGACTTCAGCTTCTTCACTTCGGTCGTATGTTTCCGCGAAATCCTTTGCAATGAAGCCGCGATCTACCAAGACAGTTGATCCGTCAGACCTCACGAGTGGAGTGATGACGTGATAGCCATGAGAGCCTTCTCGGACTCGTGGGCCAAGTAACATGGTATGCGCATGATCCCAGCGACCGCGGAGTAGCACTCTGCGATAGACGAAGTTTGGAATTACGGAAACACTTGCGATGAGAGATTTTCAGCTCCAGGTCACTGCAAAGCAAACGGGCTCGCACAAACTTTATTCTTTTCGGGAGGAGGATAGGTTCACGTTGCAGTTTCTCCTCCAGTTCGTCGATGAGACTTACTTTCCATTGTAGGCGTTGCATCTGCCATGTTCCAAGAGCGAAGGTGAAAATCGGGATGAAACCCAAGAGTAAGACAGTCGGGCTTAACCACGAGTCCTTCCGAGACGTATAGGTAGAGGCTGAGGACTGCGGACTATGCACAAACCGTCGTAGACCGACCTGACTGTAGCCCTTCCTCGTTGCCAGTACCGAAAACGTACCCTTGAATAGTGCTGAACGAAACATCGGATGCCGACACTGGAAGAGCAAGCCTTAGCGTAGTAGAATAGTTGGCCAGTTCCCACGAGCGTGTCGCCTAACAAGTACTGCACTGCGCCTTTGAGTTACTTGCTTCTCTTCCTTAGCGCAGTTTCTCTATCATATCCGCTGCTCACCTTCCGGGCGATATGCAAGTATCACCCAAGTGAAATGCACTTGGAGACCTGCTGATCTCGCGCTCTTAGGTCTCACCGCCGGCGTCCGAATGGCTTCGACATTGATGGCAACGACGACGTGCATTATCCCACCCGTCCAGTGGACAAAGAAAAGGCCGAGCACGAGTTGGTGATCAACATTAAGAAAGCAACTAGTCCTGAAGAAACGGCTCCGAAGCAGAAACATGTCCGGAGTATGCCTCACATCGCCAGCATCGCTCAAAGACAATCTCTTAACCTTTTCACAGAATGTATCGTGTATACATGGGACTATCACAGTTCAATATCTTTCTGGACTGGTTTGAGAGTGCAACCCATACTTTCCGATGAAGTCCAGACCTTCAAGGCACTCATTACTGTCCATAAAGTTCTCCAGGAAGGCCATCCAACCGTGCGTGCTTTAACTTTCGTTCCAGTTTAGGCGGTCATAGCTCAAGTCTAGAAATGCAGACCATCAAAGAGGCTCACGGACAAACTGGCTGGCTGGAAACCTGTGCAAGAACAGTTAGCAGTGACGGTCAGCGTGGTACGTTGCCCTTCCACCTCCCTGTGCTGGATTGACCCGTGCTGTGGTCAGGTTACGGATCCCTGATAAGGACATATGTCCAATTCATTCTGGCAAAGCTTCGGTTCCATCGACTCCGACCTGAGTTCAATGGCTTGTTCGAGTACGAAGAGTACATCTCTCTCAAGGAAATTGACGATCCGAACGAAGGGTGAGAGTGAATGTTTGACGTACGCATTAATATCTCAATATATTCAGCTACGAGACCATCAACGATCTTATGGGCTTACAAGATCAAATCGAGTCATTCCAGCGCATGGTATTCGCGCACTTTAGAAACTCAGCTAACAACGAATGCCGCATCTCGGCTTTAGTGCCTCTGGTAAAGGAGAGTTGGGGTATATACCGATTCATCACAAGCATGCTTCGCGCGATGTATCGAAGTGAGCATATGCATCAGCGACATCTATGAAATGTCCTGACACCATTAACAGGGACGAATGATCATGAGGCCCTTGAGCCGTTGCGGCAGCGCTTCAACTCTCAACATTACAACCTTCGCAAGTTTTATTACGAGTGCTCCAATCTCAAATACTTAACTGGTCTCATCAACGTGCCGAAGCTTGGACAAGTATGTTATTTTATTTTTGCTTCCACTTTACTGACATGTGGGTTTGACCAAAGGAACCACCCAATCTCTTTGATAGCGGCAACGTCCCAGATCTTCCGGCACGCCCAAAGACTGTCACCTCTCCCATCCCCCCTCCAACTGCCCCGTCTACAGATGCCGCTGCGGTAAGCGAACAAGCGCGTATGCTGAAAGAATACGAAGATCAACAAGCGGCTTTACGAACCCAACGCGCTGCTGAAGAGCAACAAAGGCTAGAGCTGGAAGCGGCGCAGCAGCGTGAATTTGAGCAGCGGCAGCGTGAACAAGCAGAGAGGGAGCGCTTGGCACAGGAGCAGCTGATGCAGCAACAGATGATGCAATACAATAACCAAGCTGCCCAGCAGGCTAGTGAATACCAGAGGGAGCTACTGGCGATGAGGAGTCAATATGAAAGAGACCAATTACTGCTCGAGCAATATGACCGTGTAAGTTCAGCCTTTTTTTCTGGCCGTGTATCAAATTCATGATTAGAACAGCGCGTCAAAGCCCTTGAGGGAGAGCTGAATGGCGTAACAACAAATATAAATGCGCAGATGTCCTCGAAAGACGAGCTTATCAAGCAGCTTCAGGACCAGGTGACTCTTTGGCGGAACAAGTACGAGGCTCTGGCCAAGTTGTACAGCCAGCTGAGAACGGAGCACTTGGATATGCTCTCGAAATTCAAGCAAATGCAACTAAAGGCCAACTCCGCACAAGAAGCCGTTGATCGCATGGAGCGCATGGAACGGGACTTGAAGGCAAAAAACTTGGAGCTTGCTGATATGATTCGCGAACGCGATAGAGCACGCTTTGATGTTGACCGGCAGAAAGCTTCACACAAGGACGAACTTGATCGTCTGCGCCGTGAGGTTAGTTTTGCCAATGAGCGCGCGGAGGATGCAACGAGGTCAAAGAGCTCCGAGATGTCCAGTGTGCTCAACAAGTATAATCGTCAGCTGAACGAGCTCGAAGATTCGCTACGGGTAGGTGTCCAAGTGAGGGTGAACGCATGATGCTCAATCGGAAGTTTAGTCGAAACAGATACAAATTGACGACCTGCTGGTCAAACTCAACGATGCCAGCGACAACCTGGAACGTTTGCGCGAAGAGAAGGACCAAGAAATCATGATCCTGCAGGAGGGTATGGATAGCACCATCCAGCAATTGTCGGAAGCCCAGCAGGTAAGCATTTCTTTTCCTGAGGCGAACCAGCCAAGCTAACAGGAGTGTCCAGAACCAAGGCCTTAGCGAGGAAGCCACCAACGCCCAAATTGACACCCTTATACTCGATAATCGCAAAAAATTGAATCAAATCATTGGTTCGTTGTTCTTGTGGGTGAATGAACTGTGGCGACTGACGTGGGGCGTTGCATAGACTCGATTTTGCAAGCATGTGTACAAAAAGTCGACGACTCCATCTACGAACTTGAATCTCCCACGCAGGCAGGCAACATCAATTCTAGCCCGGAGTATACTCTTTCTATGATAGAGAAGGCTGTCAGCAATGCCACCGACTTCGCTACGATTTTCAATCTTCACCTTGGTGGTGACGTTGGAGGGGATTATGTTGATGTCATCAAGGGTGCAAATGAATTTGCGCACGTCCTTTCTGACGTTCTTGTTAACTCGAAGGGCATCACTCGTCTTGCCAACGACGACGATGCCTCAGATAAAATCATTGCCATCGCCAAGTCTGCTGGAGACGTTGGTCTTCGGTTCTTCCTGAACTTGCAATCATACAGACTTGATTTATTGCAACCCGCACAGCGGAAGGAGGTCTCCATGCGGAATAACAACGAAGTCAGAACCGCGCTTATGCGTTTATCCGAAGTTATCGACACCATGATTCCCAAGGGTACCAAGGGCGGAGCTCTTGCACGGGCCAATGGTGACATTGGAGATATCGTGGAGCAGGAAATGTTGAATGCTGCGCAAGCCATTGAAGATGCCACACAACGCCTGCAACAACTCATGTCTCGTCCGCGAGACTCCTCGCGATTCAGTGCAGTGGATCTGCAGGTCCACGATTCCATTCTGTCAGCAGCTATGGCGATCACCAACGCCATTGCGCGCCTCATCCAGGCTGCTACCGAATCTCAGCAGGAGATCGTCGCTCAAGGAAAAGGGTCGAGCACTGTTCAACAGTTTTACAAGCGTAACAATCGGTGGACAGAAGGTCTCATTTCTGCTGCGAAATCCGTCGCTTTTGCTACCAATCTTCTCATTGAAAGTGCGGATGGTGTACTTTCGGGTACCCACTCCCTTGAGCAACTCATCGTCGCCTCCAACGAGGTTGCTGCAGCTACTGCGCAGCTAGTTGCAGCATCCCGGGTGAAAGCAAACCTCATGTCAAAGACCCAAGAACGTCTCGAGCTAGCAGCGAAGGCAGTCACAGAGGCTTGCAAAGCGCTCGTTAGGCAGGTCAAGGCCGTCTCTGCAAAGCTGAACGAGGAAGAGGACGTCGACTACAAGAACATGGCTGTCTTGGAGTTCAAGAGGCGGGAGATGGAGCAACAGGTGGAGATCCTGAAGCTGGAGAAGGAGCTTGGGGCGGCAAGGCATCGTCTGGGCGCCATGAGGCGTGCGGGGTACCACACCGATGAGACGGACTAAACCCGAACAGGCCTTTATCCACACTCTTACCTTTAGTTTTGTTTTCGTCTTTACTGATTTGTAGTCTACATGTAATGTTATCTCGGTTCACGATAGGGATCATATACGTATGCATGAAAGTCAAGCCGACCGAAGAATTCATTGACGAGAAACATCCTGCGTTTGTCCTGCGTTTCGAGTTCAACTTCCACTGGCGCACATTCATCAGATCTCCCCTATTTGTGTGCATGTCTACAATGAAATAAGTTGGGACAAAATGGGAGAATGAAGTACTACATGCGGTGTGTAGAAAAGAATGGTGAAAAACGCACTAGCAGTATGGTCCCGTAAGCTAATAAAACAAGCATCGAACAGGCATCAGTATGTGAGCGCAACGTATGGTAGCGCATTCTAAAATATGAAAGTAATAATAGAAACAATAATCAATTAAAGAGTACAGAACTCGATGTCAAGCAAAATACCCGAATTAATGAGCCACAACGTCGTATTCTTCCCGGGGGAGATCTAAAGACTCCTTTCCGCTGTCAAGGTCGAGGAAACTGCCGTCATATGGCGGTGCTTCGGATGGCGTCTCGTCCGTGATCTCGAGAAACGATGGCTTGCGGATCATGGACTTGTGAGGGTTTTTGTCACCGCTCAATGAAACGCGAGTACTTAGCCTACGTGGCGGTGGTGGCGACAGGGAATTGAAAGGGATGCTGCTAGACCGTCGGCTCGACATGTCGCTATACGTCGTTTCAGCAGTATGGGGTCGTGACTGTGAACGAGGTGGAGGTGGCAAACCGACTATAGGGGAAATTGATGAATGAGGTGAATGAGTGGAATCCTGCGCCGTGGATGGACGCGTTGAAAACCGAAGCGTCGGGGGAGCCCCAGAATTACCGTGAGTAATGCTGGGAGAAAAGCGGTGGAACGACGAAATACTTTGTCCTTCTGTCATGTACGTCATACCAGTCGTCAGCGGATTTGATGCGGAAGTGAAGGAGACATTCCGTTGTCGGTTCCGCAAAGCTTCCCCGTATTTAGCATCAAATTCGCTTTGCACGATTGCCTCGACTTTGAGCATCTCCGCAGGAGACATAATTCGCTGAGCATAGTCTGGCGCAGGCGATACCGCACCACTTGGAACCCATCCCGATCCCTCGTCAGCTGGTGGATTTAGTGAAGCAGTACCCTGACCACGCTCGACGTCAGTAGGTACGCTAAAGACAGAGCGTAAATCATCATCAGACACCCCGGTGGACGGCCTTCGATAGCTCGATCCTGAGAACAAGCGCTTCCGCACGCTTACAGGAGGGCTGGCTGCGGTTCCTCGCCGTTGTTCGGTAATTACAGGTGATGTAGAGTCCATGGGACCTGCATTGTGATGGGCGTTACGAAATGAGGTGATAGGGGAACTTTGTAGTCGGGACTGATGGAATGAGCGTTGTCTACGGATTTCTTTGTCTACGGCTGGAGAGCCGACCGTGGTAGAATGAGTTGAGGTGATCCCCTGCCCCACCTTTAGTTTTTGTAAAGTGGAGTGAGAAACCGACTTCTTTAAACTTTGACTTCCAGATGAAGTAGGACGTGTAGAGACCGGCGATCGGGAAAATATGTCTGCAAGTGAATTGTTCGCCAACTCCTTGTGATAGCGAGATTTTCCCATTTCCGTGAACTCGTGATCTGCAGTAGACGGTCTTCCCTTCAATGTCCGATACTGAGATTTGAAATACACATCCGCGTCCGGGTCTCGCGTTGACGAGGTAGACGAAGCGAATGATATACTTGAGGACGATCCCGACCCTGATGGTGATAACACTTCCTCTTCAGCGTCCTCTGAGGATGTGCACGATATTGGTGGGGCAGGAGGTGGACCCGATGCAAGTCGGGAAGTGGTCGCATCTCTGCTAAGGCTAGGGCTTGGTGAGTACGATATAGAAGGCGAACGGCTGCTCAGTGACATCGAGCTTTTGCGCGGTGGCGGAGACACCGCTGTCACTTTCCGAGACGAACCAGGTTCTGTATCCTCCTTTGCAAGAGTGGGTGGTCGTGAACTCATTGAGGTTTCCGTAGACCTCTTGTCTGTCAAAGTGGCAGAAGAGTCGCACTTTGAGAGAGCGGGCCTCGGAATATAGTCCCACCCGCTGCTAAGAGAATGCGCTTCCGATAAGCTATTAGGATCAGGAGATATCTGACCGGGAGTCGTCCTTTGGAACGGTCAGGCAGGCAAGGACACCAAACGAAAAGACACTGTACCTGACAAAAGATTTGCGTGCTGTGAAGGTAGACGGGGACCTGACCTGTTGGGGTTGGGGTGAAGGATTACCGGCATGATGTGAGTGTGATAAGGTGGTGACCAAGGATGTGCGTCTGACGGTTGAGAAATGTTCGTCATTCTTGGTGTAAGCATCAGTGTTGGAAAGAAAGGAGAGGTTGTTTCCATCGGCGATGGCGTGAGGAATTGAAATTGCACTTGCAGCGAATGGGTCTGGGTCTGTTAATGTCATGACAGAGCAAGGAAAGGATGTTCGATCTTTGACGAGGTCGGACGGCGTTTGGGGCTCTGCAGAGTCTTCTCCAGAGTGAAGAGTGGATGAGATGGACTTGGCTGGAGGTCTGTTCGTGTAACGGGGGGTGTTGGGACGGTCTGAAGCAGCTGGCTTTTGAGAGTTGGAGGACTGGTCCTGAATAGCCAAGGTTGGGAGGGGTTTCTTGGACTTCTTGCCCATGACTGCAGCAAGAGTATTGAACTTGAAGCTCGCGGGCGACTTGTTGCAGTCTGGAGGAAGCGGGAGCTTCTCTGTCGAGACTGAGTGGGCCCGATCCTTTGGTGGTGGATGTGCGCGTTTTGCGAACCACCCGCGAGCTGAGGACATGACGGACGGTAAACACAGCTGGTTAAACGGTGAGCTTGGACACTTTTGTAGTGAAGGACATGGTGGAGAAGAGAAAAAACAGATGGGCAGCTGTGATTTCCGTAGAGACGGTATATTTGCCTGCACGGTTTACGTATGCTCTCAAATTGAGCTCTTCGCGGGACGCTCGGCTCGGGGCGGATGTCTGTCACGCATGTCACGCGGTCACACTTCGTCCAGTCTTGTCGACTTTTGTTTTGCGCGAAGACGAGTTGGCTGGTCGGAAGTTGTTCTCGTCCTCGTCCATTGAAAGCGACGCGAAACATCTCCTTCAGACACAAAGGTCAGTTCTTTTCCTCCTCAAACAGGGTCTCGTTACAGCCCAAATCATGTCGGCTTCACACACTTGCCACGCATCTGGTGATCCTTCCCAACCAGTAACACGATGAGTGATGCACCGTTGACTTGGCACCTCGATCTTCTCACATCCACAACAACTTGATTTACTGTAACTTGGTCAACTGCATATTCGCAGACATGGCCTTGGAGTCATCCTTCTCAACCCTGCATGACTGTTTATTAGGTTGTGATAACGTCCTTCCCTGTGTCCCACGGCGCCCGCACTCAGTGGCTTCTAAAGGACCCTGCGGCATCTCAGCGTCCCTGCAGGTTCCAGAAGGCGGGTACAACGAACTCATTCCCTCCGTCTCATGGCACCATCACCGATGTTCGCTCTTCCACTATTTCGCTGGTACATGTGCAATCGCTCATTTGATACACCTGTCCACGTCAACCCCCACGTCACCTTTGATGGGAGCTTTGTCGCCTAATAAGCCGGCAATGACAAGGTAGGCGTTTGCATATTAATATTGCAACCGGAACAGGTACGTGCCTCTTTGGGCCTCGTTTGCCGCAGAATCTCCACCGATGTGAGCATGTACAGTTCTGGTGAAACGCCTCCTTGCTCTAATGATCACAACCGCCGGTGCCATCAGGCAACATTGCCCCTCCTTGCCCGCGCTCCTTGCCGCCGGACCAAACTTGGTCTCGTTGTTATGCACCGTTCAGGATGAGTATGCGACTCGCACCACAAGATCTTCTCAACGTATTTTCAAACCAACGTGTCTGCATGTTAGCAATGCACGGATGTTATCAGTCAGGGTCGCAGTCATTCTTAGCGCACTCAAGCCAACAATTCTGTCATACCTCATGTTCCCCAGCGGAGATGTCCCTAGGACATCGATGAGTTCAGTAAAACTTCCACCACAAAGTCAGCCCAGTTCAGCCCAGACGTCCTCCGCATCCCGGTCACGTACGGCTTGGACAGCACGCGGCATGTCCGTCACTCCTCTAGGTCGCCCTTCGTCTCGAGCATCGAATAATACCGAATCTTGCACAAGTGGTCGCCCGAGTTCCGCATCTTCGTCCTCGTCCTCGAGGTCCAGGTCGAGGCTCGTATACCCAGCTCTTCGAACCGCCGAGATATCAATTGGCTTCGGGCGCGAGAATATAGACTGCCCGGATCTACGAATCTGTCAGTTCTCTGATAGAAATAGGTAAGAGATTCAAGATGCACTGTCTCATTACGGCTGCTAGACGACCGAACTGCAGCACGTTACGCGCTATTAGCAATAGCGTGTCAAGCAATTCTTCTTCCTTGCTCGGCGCACCGCAGCCAGCAAATGCCAACACAAGTAGCGTAATGGCGCAGAAGAACGTGAGGATCAGATCGAAAACGTTGAACGGCGACCTCCAGAATTGCTGAGATAAACCACGGTGTTAATTCAGACAAGGGACCCGTCTCGAACACTCACCCTTCCGAAGGCAATGAACCTAACACCCACTTCCAATATCATAGACGTGTTGATAATGATTTCCAAAACGTAGAAAGCAAGTCCAGGACAGCCGTCTGAGAGACTAAGAACCACCGTCGTAACAGACAAAGCCGCCATGGCCAAATAGAGAAAGATGTATATTCGTGAATGCACGAAACGATTCGCAATCCCTCGGGTCATTTCACTGCGGGTAAGTGCGTATATTGAACGGGTAGGTCTGTATGGGGCAGCGTGTCAATCGAGCGTTGCTGCCAGTCATCGGGGGAAACCAACATAGGTTGTGATGGCTCATGGTTGCCATTGTTTAGAGCGGCCGTTTCTTCTGTGTCATGGTAGGCTTCTGGTGGGTCAGGCATGGCCGAGCTCTTGACTGTCGCCCTGTATATTATGCATGTGTAACCCTGCGCATAGTGGACTGGCGACTATGGAGGGCAACAAGCAACTGCAAACATTGATAACGTAATACGCCTGTTACCTGCAAACGACACGCTTGAATCATCGCTCTTCATCGCTTCACCCACAACCACAACCATTTTCGTCTCTAAGTTTTACTGAGCTCTAGTCAAGATGGGTGGCGGAGACCTGAATATGAAAAAGTCCTGGCACCCGCTTCTGTTGAAGAATCAGGAGCGGGTCTGGCTCGAGGAGAAGAAGGCGGTAAGTCACCCATTGTGCTGATCCTGTCAAGTGTCCCTCTAACCCATCTAAACATCCAGCTTGAAGAGAAAAAGAAGCTCGATCAGCTGCGCAAGGAAAAAGAGGAGGAGCGTCAGCTGCAGGAACTTCAGCGCCTACAAGAAGAACAGACCGGGAAGAAAAGAACAGAGAAGTTAGAATGGATGTACTCCACTCCAGCCACAGGTAGTAACCAAAATCCGAACGATTTGGAGGATTATCTCCTTGGAAAGAAGCGAGTAGACAAAATCCTGACCGCCGATGAGAATGTAAAGGTATGCTTTCTGTAGTATCCGAGACCTTCTCATCCTGACTTTCCTGGATTTCAGCTCGGCGCCTCGCACAAGAACTTCATTGCCGTTCAGAATGCAAACACGGCTCGTGATGTCGCCGCAAAGATTCGCGAGGACCCTCTACTTGCCATCAAACAACAGGAGCAAGCCGCGTATCAGGCATTAATGTCCAACCCTCTACGCCTTCGTGAAATGCAGGAACGCAATGGTATTAAACCAAAGAAAGACAAGAAGGAGAAGAAGCGAGAGAAGAAGGAAAAGAAAGAGAGAGCAAGAGACCGGGAAGATCGTGTCAGGGGACACGCGCGGTCGCGGACTGTGAGCCCAGCCGATGGTTACCGCAGGCGCCCCTCGCCTTCATACGATCGCTATGAGCGTGATCGTTCGAGGCGCTCACCAAGTCCTTACACCCGTCGCTCGCGGTCACCGGTGCTCTCGTATCACGATGGCGAAGGCCGAAGATATGGTCGCGACGAATATCGCTCACGCCGAAGCCGGAGTCGCACTCCTGACTCATACTATAGACGTCGAGGTGACCGAAGTCTTGAGAGGGCTGGGGATGACAGAGTCCGTACATGGCCCAGATCGGATGAATCTGATGACAACGGGTACAGTCGCGGTCGAGTGAATGGACCTGAAAGCCAAGACCGTGCTAACGATGGGAGGAAACATCGAAGGAGTCCCAGTCCCCTAAATACATTTAGAAAGCGTTCGAGAACGACCTACCCCGCGGACTCGGGGCCAGACTCCAAATCTTCTAATGCTACCGATAACCGTGCAGCACGGTTGGCGGCCATGCAGACCAACGCGTCAACGATGGAGGCCGAGCGGCAAAAGCGCTTGCTGGATCTCCTGGAGAAGGAAAAGGCCGAACTCGAGGCTGAGAGCGAGGCGAGAGCGAAGTCGAAGGGTGTTGGTAATTTCCTAAGTCAGGAGCAGAAAAGGGTGTTTGGTGGTTCGGGGGGTTTGGAGGATCGTATCAGGAGGGGTCGCGGCGCCCTGGTTGCTGAAGCGGACTGATACCCCATATCTTATGTATTCAATCTTTCATTCACTTTTGTACAAGTAGTTGTAATGACACTTCCAGATTAGCCCTCCGGTCAGCTGCTAAGTGCAACACATTTCCTTCTCATGCCGATCGCGGTCGATGTGTTGAATCGTGGCTCGAAGTGTGGGCACGTCGACGATTGTGGATTGGCATGGCGACAATGTGTAGGTGGAGAAAACAAGCAAATCACGTCATTGTCCAAACGAACTTGATAACGGCGAGCCGTGAGAGCGACTGACCCGCAGGCTCTGAGTGTCAGGATAAATTATGGATTCTTCCGCGGAGGCATTGACAACGATGAGTCTCCGACGGTCTCCGGGTTCTCCCAGTATCAACTTCCGTGAATTCGTGAGACCTCCGAGGTGAATTATTTTATTATCAATGAATGAAGACGTACCTCAGGGCAGTTTGTTGCGCTGCATAAAGATGCACTCGGAATGACTAGGTGGAACGGATGAGAGCCTATCCCATGTCCACCAGAGATCATATGACGAGCCTCGGATACTCCGAGTGCGTCTGACAGCAAAGACATGGGTCACATCATGCTGCTACGGAAACAGGGATGTTGTCACGTACCTTCCTGAGACGCTTCGCCTGCGGAGACGTCTCAGAAGCAAAATGACCATGAATTTGATGGTCAGATCCCATCGATGCCGGATAGAGACCGGTGGGGAGTTGTGTCAGACTATTGGAGATCCTGACAAGATCCTCGTCGTTTTGAAGAATGTGGAGGCAGTGTTGGGGCACATTGTTAATACGACCGCTAGGATGTCGCAACTTGGGGTCGGGTTGAAACGCAATTATGACGAAGCTACACACTAGGGACGAATCAAGTTCGTCCTCGTCTACCCAGGATTGACGTACTGGACATTGCAACGCTCAGTGTCAAATCTCTGCTGACAGTTGGGCAGGAACTCAACAACAGTAATGCCTTCGCGGTCAACGGCGTAAGGTGAGTGCATATTGAAAATCGTGTTGTGAGGAGTGATTAGAGAAAAAAAGGGACGCTAGCCTCACAGTCACCGACTCGACGCAGCTAGTGCTCGCAAAGAAGCTATGGCGACCCATCGTCTGGGAGACCACGATTTCATTACCGATAGTGAGCCGTTAGCATCAGACGTGCGACAAGACCACGTTCGGGAAACCTGGCAGAAATGATGTTACCTACCGAACAGCAGCGTTGGGGGTATGCAACGTCAGTCTTTGCAACACTAAGCCACGACTGGTTTTCAATGAAATGAGATAGTCCTCACCAAAAACAACTTCAACAAAGTTATTTAAGGCGACCGCGAAACGTTACATGCTGTTCCGTAAGGGTGAAACTTGTGGAGATGACAGGACTAGTCAAGCTGGGTAATCTGGATGTTCACGACGACCTTAGAGCAGAGGCACAGAAGAGGTGTACGGCTGTTTAGGTGGGACGGGCATCTGGATACAGAAGAGAGAACAAACCTTGGCAGACGGAAGTAGGGACATTTCCAAGAGGTATGGATGACTTTCCAGGTTTTGTGTGCGTGCGTAAAGTTCTTTTTACGAATATAAAGGCCGCATACTGTCGCAAACCCTATGCATCCCCGCCTTCCGATTTTCATTTTGTGGCTTATGCCCAGCCCAAGCCGCCCAACAGGATCCAGCGATAGACGAGGTTCCTGCGGCCACAAATTTTCCCTCGATTGGGCTCGTTGGTGCAGTATAAACCGTGGAGACCCTGAGACACCTACGTGTAACCTGAGGACACGAAGACGAAAATGAACGAGGTGCGCAGAACCGGAACGCGAACTCCAACGTCAGGAAAGTCCCTCGCGCGAAATTCTGTATGATCTAGTTGAATCAAGGCAAAGTTTCTGGCAAAGTTTCTTCGAAAGCACGGGACCTTACGATTTCAAGAAGCAGCACAAGTCTTCATGCCTAGCTCCCGCGTGCGTACTGTGGGCCACGGGTCGAGTCTCGATCGCGGTGAGGTGACATGTACTGGTTAACCTACATGAGTCTTGTCAATATTCCGGCTGCTTTGGCAGGTTCTGCGTCTGTAGAAGTACTATCATGGGCGGGATGCCGTTTCAAATGCGTGATTCTCTGGATGGTTCAAAGTCCCGGATCCAAGTTGTCAATGATCCGCACAATGTGCATACAGAGTTTCAAGATACGTTACGAAAAGTGCATTGCTATCTGGTCTCCAATCTCCTGCAGCTCTCGGGTTCCTTGTAAAAGTAAGCGAGTGCTTTCCGAAACCTCGTCGCGCACAAAATCATTCCCATCCACGCCCGGTATAGCACTGACGAAGTCAGATTGCCTCAGGTCTTCAATAATTCGACGCGTTTTATCACCACGGATGAAGTCATCCCGTAAACAACAGATGAGACGGTTCTGCGCAGCTGGCGTGTAGATGGGTGAATTTCGAACGAGCTGTTCTAGCCTCTGGCATATAGCTGTGCGATTGTCCACAGCCGCCTCAAAACGTTCGATGAGGAGAACGTTGGCGTAGTTGACGGTTGGGCGACCTTTGTCCTTTGTGCATGAAGGACCTTGGTCTAGCTGAGATGTAGATGCAGAAGGCTCCCTATCAGCACCTAGGGCGGTGGCTTCGCGAATCAAACGCGTGAATCGAGTCCTGCTTGCAAGTGACTTCCGTCTTTGTTTCCGTGGCGTATTCCCTTTAACCATTGTCTGCACGGACCTCGGTGAGCTATAGCCTGGTGTACACGAATGAAGGAATCTTACATATAATCAATCAATTGTCGTCGGTGTCGGATACGTGGAGCGGGTTGCAACTAAAGGCTACAAAGGCATTAGCTAGGACTCCCCCGAAGCTGCAGCCATATATCTGTGTCCCACTCACCCCATGTACCTCACCAAAGATGAGTGCGGATCCGCAGCAGTTCAGCAATGGTCCGTCAGGCGACGATGACTTCCTTCTGTGAAATGAGGACATTTGAGCCAGCGCTCCAGTTTCAAACGATGTCGTACCAAGGCGTGCTTCGTATTGCAATTTTTCAACCTTGGTGCATGGACAATGAACGATGTTCTTTGACAAAAGTAAAGCAGACTTTGTATGCAAAGCACAATGCTGCGACGGCCTTAGTGAGGAGGAAAGGAACCCTTCCACACTACTTCTTTGTCATCACGTGGTCTACCTCGGTCGAAACTAAGACGCGTCGCGTCTGGAGTTTCAAATATCAAAGACTGGCATTAACCACCGAGGTAAGTGACATCCCCAAGGCTGTGGTAGTTGTGTATACGATTTGTTTGTTAGGACAGATTAGAAGTCAGAACTTGAAGCCACCAGCGAGACCCATCACATTCCCCGGATCGACCGTGGCCTGCAAGCTGCGCAGTCTCGGTAAGTTGTCTCCGTATATATTCTTCAGCGCGGTATCGAAGATAGCATAATTGGGATATCGAGCTGCGTCGGGAACACCAGACTTCTCTGAAAGCGTCTTTGCACTTTGCCGCACTGCTGCGTATATTGCATCATCCGACGTCTCGTTTGCCCACGAGTAGTATATTTTGAGAGGAGTAATGGCTTGCTCACGAGAGGGAGGAAAAGCTGAAGGGGTGGAAGTGTGTTCATATAGAGAAGGAAGGAACGGTTCGACAACGTAGGAGACAAACTCAGCACCAAGAGATTCGGCGGAACCCCAGAACTAGGAAAATCAGTCATGAGAGCACGTATGTTGATGATTTTAACTTACGGTTGTCTCGTTAACGATAGAATCAAGAAATGATACCGAATAATTCACAGCGGAAATGGTGTTGAAGATGGCACTGGCAATTTGAATCAGTACATTTCCATCGTATCATCTTCTACCTGCGACTGGCATCTCACCGGCTTCCGTAAGTAGCATTGGCCATTGACGTTTTAATGAGCGCGGGGAAAGAGAGCGTTGAAACGTTCTGCACAAGGGAGGGTATGGCTAAGAATTCATCGAAGACACCCGCAGGTGGCGTAGGTGCATTATAGAACACCAATGCAGAAGGTGCTAACTGTGGGGGCATGACTCATCGTTTCGTTGCTGAAGCCAGAAGACCTACTGATTTGCGACTGAGGAAATAGTCGTAGGTAATCATGAGAGCCGCCTTTGGATCTGTGGTGTTCGCCGCAAAATTAGCTGTAGCTCGGTTGACTAGCTCAACATTCTGAGGAGTGTACGTGATGAAGCCGCCCTGCGAACGAGAAGTAAGCGACGGACATGTACTATCTTACCGCATCAGCGAACGTACCCAAACCTGAGACTGAGGGAAAGTTTTGAGAGTAAATCTCGTCACGATGCCCTTGAACAGTGTGAGAATCCTGAAGGTCGAATTGAAAAATACGCACAAAGTTGTTGAATCCTCCCTGCGCCACCAGTTGGTCAAAGTATAATTCAACCACAATCAAAAGCTTACCCGCAATCCAAAGAAAAGATCCTCGTCAGATGCGGTCACGTTTTTCGCGGTACCATCAGGCATCACCAGCTCATAAGCTTCCACGGTATCCACAGTCAGACCGTATTGGTTCGACAAATATGAGTAACCTAGGGGAGAGGGAAGTCAAAGCAATCAGTGCCACGCCCATTTTAACTGACCTCCTCCAAGCGACAACCCGCCGACACCGACGCCAGGACCTCTGGCGCCAACGACATTCACCCCGTAAGGCTCAAGGGCAGCGTAGACGCCATCCCATGTCAAACCAGCGCCAATGGTCGCAGTCTGCGTTTGAGAATCATAGACTACGTCTGAGAAACGGAACATTCCGATCTGGATGCCAGTTGTTGACGAGAAACCTGGGTTAGTTGTGTGGCCACCTCCTTTGACCTTGAGAATCAACTTTAACGACCGGTGCAGCTGCCGTAATCTTTACTCACCGCGAAGGGGGTACGCGCAGCGCCCATAATTTTGAGCTAGTGTTGCTTTACCATGGATACCCTGAAAAATGTTGAAGATAGTGTACTCACTGCAATACCCAAATCCTCAGGTGTGCCAGGTTCAAATGAGCAAGTTGCATTTTGCGAGCTTGACGAAGCCCAATGAGTAACATCTCTGGGGTACGGCTGCGTTCCTGCGGCGAGAGCCTGGTTGGAACGCTGATACATAGTCCTGGTAATGGTCTACCAACCTGGGTGATATATTCCAGATGCAGCAGAAACGGAGGCTGCTATCTCATCGCAGGCAGCTGTGATTGAGGACGTGTTGCTAGACTCGCCCACATTGCTTGGGGAGGCAGTAGTCAGTGTTGCAAGAGACGCAAAGGTGAAGAGGGCACGAAAAGCCATCGAATGCGAAATTCGAAGCGACTTGCTATGATTATATACTCACATGAAGGGACTTGTCGTAACAGCTGCGACAAAAAAGCATTTTGATTCAACGACACGTCCGATCCTGTACCGAACAACAGCCAACTTGGAGTTCGCTTTCCTCTTGCTTCACGAATTGCGGCAGAAGCTGCGCCTCCAAAGTTCGTTGTTCGGCCACTGCACAGAATTCCCAATTTTGCTTGCAGAGGATGGACGCAAGTAAATAGTGAATTGAAGTAACTCGAGAACAGTAGACGCGTCAGTCACGTGTTACTTGCCGCTGGGCGAAGCGTCTGCATAAGAGTCCTTGCAACCTCGCTCAGCTTAACTTCATTGACTTGTAGAGACCCGCAACTTGAAGATCGTGAAGGAAACAGTTAGCCACTCACAGTCGGTGTCGTGGCTCCTACCGGAACACGGTGTTGGTACAGGCCTTTAATCGTCATTGCTGAAGGTCGCGCAATTCCAACACTGCCATGACTTTTCAATGCCTATCATCACTCCCTTTGGGCCTTAGATCATTGATGATGTCTCACCGACCCTCTCCGACCGTTGCGAATACCTTTTTCGTTCGACATATCTTTCGCGTGACGGCCAGGTTCCAATGTCGAGCAATCCCTACCTCCCTCTTATCCGGACTGAGAACTGCCCCTCGCACGCGGCGGTTATCTTTATGGCTTGTTCCTATTGCAGGTGGGGTAGTCTTTTGTCTGTCCCCGGGTCCTCAAATACACCTACCCTCGGTCTTTTCCTCACCTACCCTCATACCCTGCCTGGATAATCATCATCACGCCGGGGAATTCACGAAGGATGACATCATAGGGTCACCAGCAGAGCCTCATCGTTCTATTGCTTCAAGGATACTGTTTCTTCTTCGGGACCATTTTTGGGAGCCACTCTTAACCGCAAGACGGTTCATTTATTTATTCTACTTGTTCGTACCTGTCATAATCGCGATGCCGATGCTCCTAGTCGGGAAGCCAGAAAAGCGTCTTCGAGGCGATCGCTGGGGTGCTATATGGTGGTATGGCTTCCTCGTGTCCAGAATGCAGGCTGCTGGTCCAACATTCATCAAGGTGATTTTTGTATCCTGGTTACCGCACTGTTTGTTTCATGGTGTAATTTCAGCTTGCGCAGTGGGCTGCTTCCCGTGCAGACCTGTTCCCGTCCCTGCTGTGCGAGAAAATGGGTACCACACATTCCCGCGGGACACCACATTCATTTGCCTACACGAAAAGTGTCATAGAGAAAGTCTTTGAGAGACCATTCGAGGAAGTCTTTGAGGAATTTGATGAGGATCCAATTGGGGCCGGTGCCATCGCACAGGCAGGTCTGATTTTCCTCCCTCCCAACTGCCATAATTGAATCGGGCGTGTAGGTGCACAGGGCAACTCTAAAACGCGACCTTATACCTCCGTCGTATCTTGGGCCCAAGCGACAAACAAAGTCCGGTGCCGGGTCTTTGGCGCCCGTCATATTACAAGACCCCCCACCCTCTGTACCCACTGCATCAGTTGCGATCAAAGTTCTCCACCCCGACGTCGCAAAGATGATTTCACGTGACCTGTCTATCATGACCTTCTTTGCCCGTGTCATCGCCATGTTCCCGGATATGCAGTGGATATCTCTGCCGGAAGAGGTCAATGTTTTCGGCCAAATGATGCATCAACAACTGGATCTGCGTCACGAGGCTGAGAATTTAATTAGATTTGAAGAAAATTTCGCGTGTCGCAATGTTCCCATTACGTTTCCACGTCCACTTAGGGTGTTCTCTACCGCTGAGATCTTGGTTGAGGAGTTTGAGAACGCTTTACCGATGGAAGTGTTCCTGAGGAATGGTGGAGGGCCCTTCGATGAGCAGATGGCTACTGTCGGACTTGACGCATTTTTGGTAACGCTCCTTCTTTAGTATGAATTTCATGCTGAAAGCGACACTAGAACATGCTTTTGTTGGATAACTTTGTCCATTCTGACCTCCATCCTGGCAATATTATGATCAAGTTCACACGACCTCCCACTACTCGTGACTTCTTAAACAACATATACAACTCACTCTTCTCGAACGGCCATATTGACCAACGTCCAACGGAATCGGATGAAATTGTGTCGAGACTACGGCTTCTTCGGCACTCGCATCAAGAGTGGCTGGAGGAACTCAAGCACATAGCGAATCGAGGATATGTCCCGGAAATCGTATTCATTGACGCGGGTTTGATTACGACATTGAATGCCACGAATCGCAAAAATTTCCTCGATCTATTCCGTGCCGTTGCTGAGTTCGATGGGTACCGTGCCGGTCAATTGATGATCGAACGCTGTCGCACTCCGGATCTAGCTATCGAGACTGAGACGTTCGCCCTAAAGATGCAGCATATCGTGCTCAGCGTGAAGCGTAAAACATTTTCTCTTGGCCAAATCAAGATCTCCGATATCTTGACTGACGTGCTCAAGGCCGTTAGGCAGCATCACGTGAAGATGGAAGGCGACTTCATCAACACGGTCATATCCATCTTGCTGCTAGAGGGTATTGGCCGGCAGTTGGACCCGAACTTGGACCTTTTCAAAAGTGCACTGCCAATTCTGAGACAGCTGGGCAGGCATATGACTGCTCAAGAATCGATGACCCACCTCCCATCAGGAAATTTTGGAGCACTGTTGAAGGTGCGTTGGATATTGGTGCTTTTTTCTGTCTTCAGGAATCTGATAGCCTCTAGGTCTGGATGTGGCTCGAGGCGCGACAATTGGCATCCACCGCTTTTGTTAATGTTGACGATTTGGTGAAGTATGATTGGTAAGTTGTTCGTCCATTACAATAAGAGAGCACTCATTCTCGTATCGTCCAGGCTCGTACCGAACGTCTGACAGTGCAGTTCATAGTTCGGACCACTTAGATATTTGCGCTTTGTACTGTTGTAGCATAGGGAGTTTTTCGGTAGTAGTCAACCAACGGCACTCCGACCTACATGGATCTTCGCAACTTAATTGGGCTCATTCCCTTCTGTAGTAGGTCTAGCTAATTGATTATTTCGGTGTTTGGATTTTCGCGTTTAGCTGATCTGCCTTCCGGACGACCGTCTGCCTCGACTCTGAGATGTCTCCTGTTTTGCTTACCACCAACTTACCAGACCTCACACTCATCTCAAGAGGAAAAGTACGCGACATCTACAACACCTCATCCAGTGACCATCTCCTGTTTGTCGCCACAGACCGAATATCGGTGTACGATGTCATCCTAAAGAACGTTCGTAACTTCATGCGTCACTCCCTCTCGTAGTCAACCTCACTCGCCAGGGAATTCCTGACAAGGGAAAACTCCTCACCAACATATCGCAGTTTTGGTTCAATAAACTCCGGGATATCGTCCCAAATCATCTAGTCACTGCGAACATAGATGAGATGCCGGAAGAGGTAAAACAATACAGCGCCCAGCTGGAAGGTCGTACAATGCTCGTGAAGAAAGCTAGAGTCATACCCATCGAAGCCATTGTCAGAGGGTATCTCACTGGTGCGATATAGCTCCGGTACAATTAATTAGGACTGATTCATCTGCGGGAGATATCAGGCTCCGCATGGGCCGAGTACAAAAACTCGTGTACAGTGCACGGAATCCCGCTTCCAAAGGACATGGTGGAATCCCAGCAACTACCACAACCGTTGTTGACGCCGTCAACCAAAGCAGAGCAGGGCGCGCACGACGAGAACATCTCGCCGCAAATGGGTGCATCCATTGTGCCAGACTCATTACGTTGTTCACTGATGTCACGAATCCTTTTTCCGTAGCTGCACAACTAATCGGCCCAGAGCTTTATTCCCGTATCGCTGAAGTCTCCTTAAAAATTTATACTACTGCGGCTGAGTATGCTCGTTCTCGCGGTCTTATCCTTGCAGATACCAAGTTCGAGTTCGGCCTTGTTCCATCGGAAACCGGGGTTGCTGAAGAGGAACTTATCATCGTGGATGAAGTGCTTACACCAGACTCATCGCGATACTGGCCGCTTGCTCAGTATAGTCCCGGTGGGCCCCAACCCAGCTTTGATAAACAATACGTCAGAGACTGTTTGACTGCTGCGGGATATCGAAAGGGCTTCGAGAGCGGACCCGGCGGAAACGGTGAAGGTTGGAGTATCGATGAAGGTGTCATTGAGGGAACACGGAAGAGGTACATGGAAGCTGAAGAAATGCTAAAGCGATCCCTATAAAGCGTAGAAATCTAGAGATCTATGTCTCGAAGATAAAGATCTAACTGAGAAGTATTTACGTTGCTCTCATTGTTGATTTGTCTTAGCCAGCATGTCCAGCCAGCCTCGCTCGTACTGAACTGCAGGTTTCACAGCTACTCCGAGAGCACGAGCGGCAGATAATGCCCAATGGGGGTTTCGAAGGAATTCTCTTGCAAGCAAAGCGACGTCAGCCTTCCCGTCCTTGAGATATGACTCCGTTTCAGCAGGCTCGGTGAGTAGGCCCACAGCGCCAACGAGGATGTCAGGGTGTGCATTTTTCAAAGCTTCTGCGAAATGCACCTTGGAAAACATATCCATCAGATGCCTACAATGAACAATAGCCGGATACCTGATAACCATGCTTCAGCGGTATCTTCTGTTGAAGCCAGTTGCCGCCACTGCTGGTGTCCACGAGATCAACACCGAGCTTTTTGAATTCACCAACAAGAATTTTGCTCTGTTCGATGCCCCATTGTTTCCATTCTCCATCTTCGCCCTGTTCTGGGCCTTCCGCCCAGTCTGACGCACTAATCCGTACGAATAACGGTTTTTTAGCCCATGTCTCCCGGATGCGTTTGATCACGCGCAACGGGAAGCGCATACGATTGGCGAGGTCACCACCGTACACATCACTGCGCTTGTTGGACAGAGGAGAAAGGAAGTTATGCATTAGATATCCATGTGCCATATGAACCTCGATAAAGTCAACTACTTCAGGCGTAAGTATCATCAACATGCATCGTTAGGGGTCACCCACATCCAATTTTCTTGGATTGTTCCACCGCTGCTTGGAACGCATCTTCAACATGTTTGATGTCTTCCTCTGTCATCGCCTTAGGGGTCGGATAGGTGTTAGAAAAAGGTACGGCACTTGGACCATATACTGTGGCTAACGGTTAGCTCTATCCGTGCAAATGAGGATTCTACCGAACCATTGTCGGGCCATCCGCCCTCTTCTTTACGAGCTATGTGAGTGACGGCTTTGTGTGTACCCGTCGTGTTCGACCGCACCCAGGGTGCGTGAGTACTAGCTTTACGACCGGCGTGTGCGAGTTGAATTCCGATCAGAGTGCCCTGCGAGTGCGCAAAATTTACGATGCGCTTCAGAGGTTCGACGTGGGTGTCAGCCCATATACCCTGCGCTGAACTGAGGGTCATGTGGATGTAACGTTGACGCAAACCATACCATGTCTTCGGGGGAGATACGCCCTTCCGGGACAACTGCTGTAGCCTCGACAATGATAGCTCCGACACCTCGTGAGGCCAGACCCTACATTGATGCGGACATCGAGACTTGTATTGTGGTAAACAGACATCATGACATACACCAAGATGCACTAGGTGCCAGTCGGTGGCATGTCCATTGTCAGAGCTGTACTGGCACATTGGGGCCTTTTGGGGGGCGTCAGGGAGTAGGTCAATAGGAGAAGAAAGGGGCTTACGACCCATATCCTGTTCTTGAAAGTAGCATCCTTTATCTTTAGTGGCCGAAAAAGCAGAGGAAGTTCCTCGTTTTGCGGGAAGGTTTCCTAGTGGAAGTCGACGTGCGGATAATGACGCGGAGAGTGCAGGATTGAACCTACAACGTTGGTGTGGGCTGCACCAATCTCCGGTTCGTTCAGCGGGAAGTAGCCTTGTACGCCAGGAACACCCTTGTTGATATTAAGTGCCTGTTCGTCCTGGGTATGTGGGGCGACTGAAGACATGATGCTTTTCCTGGAGAGAGAAGAGGAGGGGCGGATGATTCTCTTGAACATGCTCGCGCTTTAAAGCTTCATGGATGGAGTGGGTGTGTCATCTCTGCCTAAGCAGCCTGTACGTGAATGACCCGATCCGATGGCACATCTCACAGGAATTCCGTCTGTGAGCATCCAGAAGTGCCACCCAATCAGCGCCCGAATAATTCTGGAGCATGACAAAGCAGACAGTCAGCACAAACATAGACATCGAAGCAAATCTGCAAACCGGTAGAGATGTCGAGATGTCGAGTTGGGAACACCAATACCAGATGCGGCACGGTGCACTCCGTCTTGTGGCAGGAGCTGCGCTCGCTCACATGCACAACATGAGCAGCGTATTCCTCCCTCACTTGCAGAAGATAGAGCCTGATGGACAGTTCTCCTTCAGCCTTCCTATCGTCACGTCGTCTGCTGGCATAAAGTACTATGCAAAAATCGGGAGCACCAGTGAGACAGAGCAATATGTAGGAGAGGCCGAATCGCTTCGTGCCATGCATGAAGCCGCACCTGGACTGGTGCCAAAGGTGTTCGCAAGCGGAGTAATGGATAGTGGATCCGCAGGTCGTCCGTATTTCCTGTCCGAGTACAAAGACCTCACCAGCCTCAATCCCAAGTCCGCCGAGGTGCTTGGACAGAGACTGGCAAAGGAACTACACGCATTCAAAAGCTCCAAGGGCTACGGATTCGCTGTACCGACTTACTGTGGTGCCACAAGACAGGATAATGGCTGGTTCGATACCTGGGAAGGATGCTACAGCACCATGATCGAGAATCTCTTACTGAAACTCAAGGGCAGAGGTAGATATACGGAATTAGTGGCCAAGGGAGAGCAAGTGAGAGCCAGGTAGGTAGACCCAGCGCTCCGGTGCTGCCAGCCAACTCAGTTCGCAGGGTCATTCCGTGGCTGCTCCGCCCTTTGGCTATTGAACCAGTACTGCTACACGGTGACTTGTGGGTGCGTGATGCAAGGCTCCTTCATTATGTCTGTTGAGCTTCACTCTACGCAGAGTGGGAATACCGGTACTGACCGTCAAAATGGCCAGCCCGTAATCTTCGACCCATCTTCCTACTACGGACATAATGAGGCAGAGTGAGTCATGGCTCAAGTACTTTTGGATCATCTTTATTCAGCATCTACCGTGACGCAGTCTTGCCATAGCACGCATCTTCGGCGGAATACCACCCAGCTTCTTCACGACCTACCATAAGTACATACCGAAAAGCGAGCCTGTCGAGCAGTACGAGCTGCGAGCTGATCTGTATGAGCTCTATCATTACTTGAACCACACAGTCTTATTTGGGGTGAGTCGTATTCTGAAAGTGGGCATATTGATCCCGGTTGAAACGCGCTGTAGGGAGGATATGCAAGTGGTGCCCTGCAGAAGATGAACAAACTCTTGAGAGCATGCCCTTGAACAGTAGCAGAGGGAAAACTGTCGAGACTTCCTTCACCAGACTGTGTACTTAGAAATGATTGTATGAAAGGGCTGCTCGTCGGCAAACCATCGGCATCGGGCTGGGTTCTAAAATATAGTGGGACGAACACAACAACCGTCAACAGAGCTTACACGCTTTGCTCATCGACAGTGACGACGCACCCAGCGGGTTTGTTCCGTTTTCCACCTCCACTTGTCGCTGTCCTTATTGAAAGAAAAACCTGGAACATATCGGAAGGTCTGAAACTGCGGTCTTACACGCGGAAGGTTACCGAAGTTTGCGTCACGACAATCGTGCACAATGAGCCAAGGTATCTTTGGGACGTCACTTTTGTGCTCATCATGTCTGAAACGCATGTCAAGATATTGACCCCTCGCAACCCACGTTCTCATATGGTGATCCGAACTATGGAATGGACGAGGAGGAAGAGGAATATGAAGAGATAACACAAGAAGACTGCTGGACCGTTATTTCGAGCTTTTTTGAGCAAAAAGGTCTTGTTCGGCAGCAGCTGGACTCATTCGATGAATTCGTGCAAAATACCATGCAGGAACTTGTCGATGAAAATGCAGACCTCATTCTTGACCAGGCCGATCAACATACTGGCCACGAGTCGGACATGACGCGCCGTTACGAGATCAAGTTCGGACAGATATACCTCTCGCGGCCGACCGTAACAGAGGCGGATGGTTCAGTGGTTCCAGTTTTCCCTCAGGAAGCGCGTTTGCGAAACTTGACATATTCGGCACCACTATACATCGAAATGAAGAAAAGGGTTTTGATTGGTCGTGAGGATCCTGAAGGCGTTCCGGGGGATGTTATTTGGGAGGCGGAGGCTCCTGAGACGGCCGATGACACAACCAAAGTTTGGATTGGAAAGGTAACTTTGGTGAGCACGCAAGAGAGGCCGCTTTGTGTTGACCCGCTCTCCAGGTTCCCATCATGCTTCGGTCTACTTTCTGTATTCTTCGAGGACTGCAGGATCAAGATCTGTACGACTTAAACGAGTGTCCGTATGATTCTGGAGGATATTTTATAATCAATGGCTCGGAGAAGGTTCTCATTGCACAGGAGCGCATGGCAACAAATCACGTCTATGTATTCGCCAAAGCGCAGCCATCTCCTATCAACTTTCTTGCCGAAATAAGGAGTGCTGTTGAAAAGGGAGGCAAGACTATCAGTCAGTTCCAGGTCAAGATGTTCCATCGCAGCCAAGAGCGATCTGTAGGTCTCACTAAGTCTTACCTGTCCCCGCAACTTACAATATTTCAGTTAGGGAACGTCATGAAGGCCACAATTCCTTACATTCGAGTAGACATTCCCATTTGGGTCGTCTTCCGCGCTCTGGGCGTCATCTCAGATCGCGACATACTTGAGCACATCTGTTATGACATGCAAGATTCTCAAATGCTTGAAATGCTCAAGCCTTGTATCGATGATGGTTTCGTCATACAAGATCGCGAAGTCGCCCTAGATTTCATCGGTAATCGAGGTACAACCACAGGTCTTTCTCGAGAACGTCGTATTCGTTACGCGCAGGAGATCCTGCAGAAGGAGATGTTGCCTCATGTTTCTATGGCGGAAGGTTCAGAGTCGAAAAAGGCATACTTTTTTGGTTATATGATTCACCGGCTGTTGCTTGCTGCTTTGGAGAGAAGAGAGCTCGATGATCGTGATCACTTCGGCAAGAAACGCCTCGATTTGGCTGGGCCACTGCTTGCAAACTTGTTTCGCATGCTGTTCAAGAAGTTGACAAGAGACGTTTATCGATACCTCCAAAAGGTACGTGAAACGAGAGCTGTAAGAATTGCAGGTACCCATCCAGTTTGCAGTGTGTTGAGTCTCATAAAGAGTTTAACCTCTCATTGGCCGTCAAGCATCAGACAATCACGAATGGCCTTAAGTACTCCTTGGCCACAGGTAACTGGGGAGACCAAAAGAAGTCTATGGCTTCCAAGGCGGGTGTATCACAGGTACTCAATCGGTACACCTATGCGTCCACCCTCTCGCACTTGCGTCGTTGCAACACACCTCTCGGTCGTGAAGGGAAGATAGCCAAACCCCGTCAATTACACAATACACACTGGGGAATGGTCTGTCCTGCCGAGACACCTGAAGGGCAGGCTTGTGGTCTCGTGAAAAACCTGGCGCTCATGGCCTGCATCTCCGTGGGCTCCTACTCCGCACCCGTCATCGAGTTCCTGGAGGAGTGGGGTCTCGAATCGTTGGAGGAGAATGCTCATTCGGCGACTCCGTGTACGAAAGTCTTTGTCAATGGTGTCTGGATGGGCGTGCATCGTGATCCTGCAAACCTTGTCAAAACTATCAAGAAACTCCGTCGAAAGGATGATATCAGCCCTGAAGTGTCCGTCGTCCGCGACATTCGCGAGAGAGAGCTTCGGCTGTACACGGATGCCGGTCGTGTTTGCAGACCTCTTTTCATCGTCGACAACCAGCAGCTTGCTCTCCAGAAGAAGCACATAAAGTGGCTCAATCAGGGCTACCGCGATGATGACGGCGAGGAGTTCAAATGGGAACAACTGGTGAAGAATGGGATCGTAGAGTTGTTGGATGCAGAGGAGGAGGAGACGGTCATGATTTCTATGACACCAGAGGATCTGGAGAATTCTCGATTGCAGTCTGCAGGCATCAATCCCCATGAGAACGACGGGGACTATGACCCGGCGGCACGACTAAAAGCGGGGATAAATGCGCATACATGGACACATTGTGAGATCCATCCTAGTATGATTTTGGGTGTCTGTGCAAGTATCATCCCCTTCCCTGACCACAATCAGGTATGTTGGATTCTGTTTTCTTGAGGCATTTAAGGAACTCATAATCCCATAGTCTCCCCGTAATACCTATCAGTCGGCTATGGGTAAACAAGCGATGGGTATTTATCTAACCAACTTCTTGGTTCGGATGGACACTATGGCCAATATCTTATATTACCCTCAAAAGCCCCTCGCTACCACACGTTCAATGGAGTATCTCAAATTCCGCGAGCTTCCTGCCGGGCAGAACGCCATTGTGGCTATTCTCTGCTACAGTGGTTACAATCAAGAAGATTCCGTCATCATGAACCAAAGCTCCATTGACCGTGGTTTGTTCCGGAGTATATATTACCGGAGCTACATGGACCTGGAGAAGAAGAGCGGTATTCAGCAGCTTGAAGAGTTTGAAAAACCCACCCGTGACACGACTCTTCGCATGAAACATGGCAATTACGACAAACTCGAAGACGATGGTTTAATTGCACCAGGTACAGGTGTCTCAGGAGAGGACATCATCATTGGCAAGACGGCGCCCATTCCACCCGACAGCGAAGAGCTCGGACAACGGACGCGGTCGCATACTCGACGAGATGTATCAACCCCGCTGAAGAGCACAGAAAACGGTATTGTTGACCAGGTGCTGATTACCACGAATTCCGAGGGACAGAAGTTTGTGAAAGTTCGTGTACGCTCTACTCGCGTCCCCCAGATAGGAGACAAGTTCGCCTCTCGTCATGGTCAGAAGGGTACAATTGGCATTACTTACCGCCAGGAAGACATGCCATTCACCGCGGAGGGTATCGTTCCCGACCTGATCATCAACCCTCACGCTATTCCATCGCGTATGACCATCGGTCACTTGGTCGAGTGTCTCCTCTCGAAGGTCGCTACCCTTATTGGTAATGAAGGCGATGCCACGCCCTTTACTGACCTCACTGTGGAATCTGTTTCGACTTTCCTGCGCCAGAAGGGATACCAATCGCGTGGACTGGAAATCATGTACCACGGCCACACAGGCAAGAAGCTCCAAGCGCAGATATACCTGGGCCCTACATACTACCAACGACTCAAGCACATGGTGGATGACAAAATTCACTCACGTGCGCGTGGCCCCGTTCAAATCCTTACAAGACAGCCAGTAGAGGGTCGTAGTCGTGACGGTGGTCTCCGTTTCGGGGAGATGGAACGTGATTGCATGATTTCACATGGTGTAGCGGCGTTCTTGAAGGAACGACTATTTGAAGCGAGCGATGCTTACCGTCTCCATGTTTGCGATATGTGAGTGTTATGTCTTGACCACTGACGAGAACCCGATTTTGATGTTGCAAACTAGCTGCGGTCTAACAGCAATCGCTAATCTTGTGAGTATGAGTAGTTGCTTTCTAGCCTTTTCATTAATTGCTATCATTTTTTTCCACAGAAAAAACAAACGTTTGAGGTAAGGCAAGGCCATTGGGTTGAATAGCAGGTCTAACGCCGTCTCACTAGTGTCGTGCCTGCAAGAATAAGACTGCTTGTTCACAGTTGTACATTCCTTACGCTGCAAAATTATTGTTCCAGGTCCGTCATGTTTTTTTTATCTTTAATGTCTCGCTCAAACGTTTGTAAGGAATTGCAAAGCATGAACATTGCTGCACGTCTGTACACGGTATCGACTGGTCGTGTGAGGGATGCTTCGTAGGTCTATCTCCAACTCTGGACAGAAGTAGTGGTGGTCCATGTATTCTACATATAATAATTAACAGAGCTTGATCAAATATATACTAACGGAACGAATGAGGAAAACTAATCCTCTTTTTGTTGCCTACCTCCTATGAGACCTTCTCGCTCGTCCGCGTGCTCGTGGTCATCGGTTGACTTTCTTTCACCGCGCCGCTTCTTTGGTGGCGAGTCTGGCTCATTGTCGCTACCTGCATCCTCGTCGCCAATTTCGAACACTACGTTGTCCTCAGCAATTGGTTGGGGCTCCCTGCGGTTGTTGACAAGCGTGACCTCGTCATCTTCCCGTGCAGCTGTCCGGCGTTGAAGGGCCTCGAGATCATAATCTTCTGCATCTTCATCTTCTTGCGCGAGCTCGTCGGACATCGCAAGCGTGAACATCCAAGTTACGGATAAGCACACCATTTATAATAGGAGACAATATGAACTTATCTGCGGTTATTTTCGGTCGGTCGCCACAGGTAAGCGATTGACCAAAAGGCAATAAAATACAGGATTGCGAGGTAGCCGTCAAGTAGCCACCATCGTATACGCCATGACTTAGCGGCATAATCTAGGGTGTCATAGATGAGACTAGCTTATGTGCGTACAAGAGAATATCGCACCTTCTGCTAGCCGGTCAGAAAAGGAGAGTGATGATACGACGAAAAAGATAGCGATGACGACTACGGTGGCAAGCAGAATGTAGTACAGTCGCTTGAACATAGTCAGCTTGTAGCGCTGTTTGCGGATAGTGAGCTGCATCATCGTTGCTAAATGCAAAGTCAACATCTTCACACCAATGATATCAATGCAACACAAACCGTTGAGTGAATATAGGATCCACATCAGGAACCCACTCAAGGTGAATGCCAGGGGTATAACAAACATGAGCAGGACTAATGCCGACGTCGACTCGAGCTCAAGTTCAACAATGCCGACGGCATACAACACTGCCTGGATATGAATGCAAGTACGAATATTGATTGCAGACATACCTCCAAAAATGAAGTGTGCTCCGGCAAGAATTTGGCATTTGAACATCGTCCTTCCCAAAGATTCCCTAACGACGCTGAGACCAAGGGACACAACTAAGAGCATGAAGAAGGACAGTGCATTTCTGCCAGCGTCCAAGATAGCAACTGTAGCAAAGGCTCAGTGATCTGTTCCGGATTACTGGGCACGCGTCCTGACCAACGAAAAGGAAGACTGTCGATGCAGCATTCCTGCCATGTGCATTTAAATATCGATAATACACTGGGAAAGATTAGTACGGGTCCTTTGCACGCGAATCTTGACACCTACCCCAATTCGCCACCATTTCAATTATGAGGAATGCAACCAGGCTTGACAAGTAGTACTGGAGGAAAAACATGATGAATGACGACAACCGCCGACATTAAAGCCTGCCCACCTGGATAGGTAGGAGTTCGGTGACATGCTTGTAGCAAAGCCACGCCCAAGCAGCACCGATCAGTGCGTAAGCAAAAAACATGGCGAGATAGAACTATAGCAAAACGGTGAGAACCTTAGGTATAGCGAAGGGAAAATAATATGAACTTACATTGACTTTGGGATAGTCGGTGGCGGGAAGTCTACCATCGAAGGTATTTCTGAAAAGAACGACACCACTATATGTGGGATGATACGGGACATCGGTAGAGACCTGGCGAGCGGTTGGAGTTATCACAGTGACAGGGACGATAGCTAAGGGCAAGTGGTTATATATATGATGAGGTGGTGCGGTAAACTTGTTCTACTTACCTACACAGTAATATCCTGTATTACGGACTTGATATTGTATTGGGTCGGCGTAGGAAAGGACACCGGATTGGCTTGGGTTGAGGGTCTCGTTTTCGGCGCGAGAGTTCACGTGGACTTCAACTGGAACAATACCACCTCTTCGACGCCAGGGTGACGTGTTTCCCTCCGCTGGCAGATTTGGATTTCCATCTGGGTTGTTCCAGAAGGCCGACCTTGAGGATCCATCAGTGCCAGTTTGATTGAGCGCGACACTGGCAGTCCAGAAGCTCGTCTGTGACATGGTGTGGTCATCGGAGTTGAAGATGAAGCGCCCAACGTTCTCGTATGAGCATAACCCGGCCTTCACCGCATCAGTTGTGCATACATAGGTCTTCTGCTGATTTGAGAGCAGGTGTTTGTGAGAGGCTGTAATGCAAGATGGAACGAGCGTCACTCACGGGCAAAGAGTCGTCCGACTCCGAAGTAACCGTACCAAGATACTTGACATCCTGCCACTCGTATATGACCATGGCTACCTGGCCAGATGAAGCGCTAGTATCAAACGTAACTGTAAAGTGGGGTTCATCGTTTCCCTCCGTTGGACATTCCACTGCTGCGCACCGTTGATATAGGTCTCTGAGCTTCCCCACATGCCCGAGCATACCTGCCTCGAGTAGTCTGAGTCCGCAAAAGCAACTTCATAGCCTGCAGCGAAGGACAGCGTCCCCAGCAGACCCAGCAGCAGCGACAGCCTACCACCGGTGAAATATTGACACATCTAGAAAGTGTTTGTTTTGACTTGTTGCCCAAAGGCTTCCGCCCATTACATCTGTCACGTGGTCACACGGATGCACGTCACGCTGCCCGTTGCTGCAAAGACTCGAAGCCCGAATTCCAGTCAAACCGACCAACTGCGCAACCCGTCAGAACCGTCCCCGAACGCAACCATAAATCAGCAAGGATATCGTGGTCATGCGCGGCGACGAGGAGGACGTCTTTGACAGTGTAACTTGGGAATCAGCCTCGGCGCCCTATGATGTCGACCACAGGGTGCAGCCCACAGGTCCAGGGTTCAGGCAAAGCACAGTCGGCGCCGAGGATTCTGCCGACCCCCATAATCCTAAGTGGGAAGGCTACCTTATAACGACGGTCAAAGACCCTGTGAAAGAACTGGCAGAGACAAAGGATGCATATGTCTCCTACCTCGTGTCTGCAAAGGTGTGTTTCTTTGAGCGTGTATGACGTGCGTTGCGCTGACGCTAAGGAAAGACAAACCTTCCTATATTCTCTACCCCGAACCCGTCGTCTCGTCGACGGTTCCAGGATTTCGTCTTCCTACGAGATCACCTGGTGAAGGACTTTCCAGCGTGTGTGCTACCAGCACTTCCTGACAAGCACCGGTTAGGTAAGCTTGCTACGACCTGACCGTCATCATACTTAATTCTGTTCAGAATATATCACCGGCGACAGATTCAGTCCTGAATTCATGGAACGTCGGAGATTAGAGTATGTCTCGCGCTCCACGGATCATCCCAATCTGACTTTCGATTAGTCTCCACCGGTTCTTGCAGCGGATATCGCGGCACCCTACCTTACAAAGGAGCACGCTTGTCCGCGCCTTCTTCGAATCCACGGAATGGGTACGCGCGCGATAGCTTTATGGAGCGTTTACTGTAATTCGCTTTCAGCACGTTCACATGCACCAGCATCTTGCACATCCACCCGGTCCTGAGCCGACTCCTGGTATAATCGACAATATTTCTGACACCCTTCTCAATGCTTTCGCTCGTGTGCGCAAGCCTGATGAACGCTTCCTTGAAATGCGCGAAAACGTCGACAAATTTGAGGATAGCCTCGTCCTCTGCGAGCGCCTTTGGAACCGTGTTCGTGGGCGGAATAATGGTGAGGCTTTTATTTATTTCACATTCCCTTTTGGAAGAATCTGAGGCTAAACGAGACGGAAACCCGGAATCCGGTGAAGACCTCACGGCAGACTACCATGACCTTGCTGTCGCCGTGCAGGGTCTCGGATTTCTGGAATCAGGCATAACCGATCCTCTCAATCACTTCTCCAATACCTTGCTTGAGTTTTCGGCCCTCTTGCGGCATAAGGTATTTGACCTCGACATCTTTGCGGCGACCGTTTTTTTCATTTGCCTCATTCCCAGACACAAAGCACCACCGATCCTTTCCTCGTACATCTTCACTCTCTTCTTACGTATTCCCACGCCAACCGAGCTGTATTGAAGCTTCGCGATCAGAAGCAGCTTGACTTCGAGGAGCTGTCGGACTACTTGTCCGGCGTCACCCTCGAGCGTGACAGATTGTCCGCGGTCATATCAGGCCATGCAGGAAGCACCGGACTTGGGCTGAGTGCGTATCTCAAAGATAGGGTAGACGCTATCAGGGGTACAGACGACGATCGAAGCCGGGTAGAAAAAATGCGAAAGTTGGACATCAAGATCAAGGAGGTGAGCAATGTTCGCAGCATCGTCGTTTACCTGGCTGAGAGACTGCGTTGGATGTTAGCTCCAAGACGCAGTCACTACCGCGCATGAGACCTCGGACGCATTCAGCGACGAGACGTTACGGGAGCAAGCTACGTTCCAATACTCGAAGGAGGCGGAGATGAAGGAGATGCTTGGGAATCTCGCAGATGGAGAGATCGAGTTCTACCAATCCGTGCGTCACTTATTACATTTTTTGTCACGGTGTGGTGTTTACTGTTTCACTCGAAGGCCATGGAGGAGTGGGAACGAATTATACCTATCATTCAACGTATACGAGTGGATGTCTAGTACTGGCCTATCGAGCCTCTCTTCCTATGCACGTTCATGGTATATCGCTTGCGCGGACTTTCTGTGATCATTGTATTACTAGCGCTATAACATCTTACAAGGGACAATAAACGATAAGGGGATAAGCAGAGCCGTTTATACAGCTTTCTCTTTACCTTTCCCCTTTGGATCACTAGGTCCGCTGCTGTCGCGACATCTAGTTCGTTGGAGCTTCTCTGCCGACTCTTGCACTGCCAGTGAAAGCTTGGAATCGTCGGATAGTGGTGATGATCAAATGAGGGGCCACTTACACTGAGGATGCCAGTATCCACTGCACGCAGCAGATGGAGCTGGGCTTCTTCTGATGCCCCTGAAGTGGTGTGCTGTTGGTCTGCGGGTACCCATGGGGGTGGATTCTAGGAGGGTGTCTGGTAACTGACACTGTCGAAGCTGTCAGGTACGGACCTTGTCACTACTGGCTGAAGGGACCTTATCATCTTTCAATTCCAGGACAATTGCAAATGATGCTTCGTCTTCTGTGAGTCCGCCACAAATAAGCTTAGTCGCCGGGAAGAAGAGGACGTTACCTTTGAGCTCCAGAAGTCCTAATTGGGTCTCAATCATAGTGAGCTTGATCAAAAATGAGCGAAAGTATTGAGTGAGGGCGATGGATGACATTGCATCTTGGACACTTTGGACTTTGACGGGTAGTTCAGATGCATGGAGAGAGATGACTTACCTAGTGTCTTTGTCATAAGATTGGACTTGGATCATGTTCGCTATTGAGAATATGAAGCGTTCAAGTGCAAGCTGATCCTTGTCCTTGATGAGCACCACAACTTTGTCGACATTTCCCTGGGAGGAGTTCTCATCGCTACTGTAGGAGTCGATAGGCCTTACTTGCCAGTATGAGCTCATCCGCGACGGCCTTGACGGCACCAGAAATATACTCATTCAGAGCGGGATGTCGTGACTGAAATACAGGGGTGTCATACTTCTTGCGCCTTATGAAGAGATCTGGGGGGTATATCTGCCGAACGTATAGTATGGTGTGGATGGCTACTTCGACTGTGGGACGGTAAGAGAGAGCAAAATGGCATGTGTGGACCTACTGAATTGTGCAATAGCTTTGACGGTCTCTGGTCGCAAGTTATGAGTGTCAGCGTGTCTGAGCTGCGAGGTCTGTGCTTACGGTTGAAGGTAAGCGACTCTGCCATGGCGCGAGAGAAGGGACAGCGTGAACCACGTGATGTGATGGAAAACGTTTCGCTCTGGACGGTGGTTGGACGGCGGACGACGTTTGAGCAAGTCAAACTGAACATGACAGAATTTCAAATGTTGATTGTCGATGTTCATTCTGAGTTGGATACGTGGAAGCAGGTGTGATTCCAAAACACGGTGCCCTTCTCGAGGGTCCTTTCATTTTACGTTTCTGTGGATGGGAGCGGAACGAGGGTTCGTTTCAAATGAGCACTTCTCTGTCCGGTTTGCGTGCGCTGAATGGGTGCCAGGTAGAATACAGGCTGGAAGAAAATGCAGAGAACAGTCCTGATTTGGATGCAATGTTGACGGTGTTTGACATGTCGACTTATATGTTCGAGTTGCGGTGGAGTGGTCGCTCTCGCTTGTCCTCTTCCAACACCTTCGTATCGTCCTAACTTATATCTCTTCCTGGCGGCGCCTTATTATCTTGCCGTCCTCGCCCTCTTCCTCCCGCCATGTCCATTCGTTACGCTTTCGTAACCCTTTTGACTTCAGATTCCTATCTGCCAGGTGCGCTCGCAATCGCAGGAGCATTGAAAGACATACATCGCTCCCGGCCTCCCGACCACCAAGTAAAGTACGACACCGTTTGCATGGTGACTCCGGAAACCCTCGATGTCACCTCCATAAAGCTCCTCAGAAGAGCTTTCGACGTCGTTATCGGCATCGAGGTCATTGCCCAGCCACAGACGCAAGGCCTGGCTTTACTAGGTGAGATTCAAAGACTCCACACTCGGAGCCTTCACATCCACCCTCCCCACACTTGGGGCATCAGCTCCACACAACGTTGTCCCCTCCTTATCGCACACTTGACGGCTTCTTGATCACATAAACTGTCAGGCTAATCCAAATCACAGGACGCCCAGACCTTGACACAGTCCTCACCAAACTGCACGTATTTCGCCTCACGCAGTACGCCAAGGTAATATTCCTTGACGCGGACGTCCTTCCACTTCGCCCCTTGACCCACCTCTTTGCTCTTGATCACGACTTCTCTGCTGCTCCAGACGTAGGATGGCCGGATATATTCAATTCCGGCGTCATGGTGTTGTCACCGGGCGAAGACAACTTCAAGCAACTTCAAGGATTGCTCAAGACGCGAGGTAGTTGGGACGGCGGAGATCAAGGACTCTTGAACGAGTGGAGGGGAGACAATTGGAACAGGCTCAGCTTCACGTACAATACCACACCGACAGCTGCTTATACGTCAGTCATGCTTCACCTCGTTGTTTTAATGGTTCCTTAACATAATCGCTCTAGCTACGCACCTGCATACGAGCGTTTCGGGTCTCAAATATCTGCCGTCCACTTTATAGGCCCCAATAAACCGTGGCACTCCATCCCTTATCGCGCCCCCGGCTCCTCCACTACACAATCCTCCCCCATGAACATGGAGTCACCTCAGCAGGATTCCCAGTGGCATGCATATGACTATGGCGCACTTGTCGATCGCTGGTATGACGTGTATGATCGACATTACCGATCGCAGCCCGCAGTGCTCGACTCCAACTTTGAGGTGCGCAGATACACATCTGCGTGGAACAGCCAGACTGTCTCGACCGTTGCCTCTCCTGGGCCTGCAGGCGGAGCTCTCGGACTGGAGGACTTGCGTCGGCTGGCACTGGAAGGCATGGGGTCGTTGAGCACATCAGTCCCTCGCGCACACGGCGAGGGCGAATATAGGACTATGCCGCTCGAAGGGCGTTTTGACCTGATCCCACCCCGGACACGTGCTGAAAGGAAGCAACAATCTCCGCCTTCAATACCTACAGCGCAGTTGCCTGAAACAGAGCCATCTGCTTCGCCCGAGAGTTCTACACTTCACGCGGAGCCCTCGACGCCTGTCGCACAGACTGCGTTGCTTCCGTCAGGTTCGCCTGCCAGATGGACAACTCTGCCTACTCCAGGTCCTGATGAGCTCCCGCCTACACCGCACGCACGCGTGATGTCACTTCCACCGACGCCTCTTCACTACGTACCTTCCCCGTATGAGCCAACTGCTACTACCCAGGAAACTGGCGCACAAATTGGATCGCCACAGCTGCAACAGATTTCACCAGCTCAGCGGCCATTATCCCCTCCTCTGCTATCGTGGAACCCTGCTATTGAGCCTCCGCCAAAGGATACCCCTCCACCCACTGTTTTTCCAACCGATACGTACTTCCCCAATGCCTGGGACCGCGTCAGGGGCAAATTCAGTGATACGCATATTTCCTCGTCCATGTCGACGTCTTCCACGTCGTCTGAAACGTCGTTGACTAGCGCCGAACAATTCCCGCTCAAACTGCAAATGTCACCTGATGAGTTCTTCAATCCTCCTCCTGCACCAGATATTCCAGAGATGTTGCTTCGCCAAGGCTATTATAGCAACGTAACTGGCGATTCGGCTGGATCTCCAAGTCCTGACAAAGCCAAGCTGAGACGCGTATTCCCTTGGGAGGAGCAACCCCGACATCAACCCGGACGAGTATTCCCTGGAGAAGAAGCACCACCTCCAAGCACCATCTTGGTGCGGTCTCCACATGCCCCTGCCATCCCGTCTACACCTGAGCGGAAGTTTACGGCCTTTCGGTCGCCAATACCTTCACCCCTGTTCGGCTTTCCCCCGTCTCTACAACACAACAATGCATGGGATGGCGGCTTTGCAATGAAGAGGCGTATGAGCAAGCTGGCGCGTCCAGGCACTTCTTCTAGTCCTCTAGCTGCGGCGGCATCAAGGAGGTTCCGAGAGCCGTTGGAAGCGAATAGCCAAGATGGAGATGTTGAATCTGAAGGAGAGTCTGAGGAGGAAGCAATGTGGTCGAGGCCGGTGTCACGAGGTTCGAGTGTTGCCACCGCCACGGCAAAGCAGTCAGAGCACGTTGTGAAGTATCGATCTATTGGGGTGCAGACCGATCGAATGGAAATGAGGGACGAATCTGTGCAAGTCACAATACTGCCACCTGTAACAGAGGCTGCGGAAAAGAGGGCCACCAGACCCCGGGTGATGAGCACTAGCCTAAGGCGTCACTGGCCGCCTTCTGGTGGCTCCAGTGTCCTTCCTTCTATCACAGCAGAAGTCACGGCAGGAGAAGTTAGTGCATCACGTCCACCGAAGCGGAGTAACGATGCGCCAGCATTGATGGGTGCAAGTCTTTCGCAATCATTGTCCCTACCGACGCACTCTCCCCGGCCGTCGTCGCTCTCTGTTCCACCCGGGAAAACAGGAAGAGGTGCTAATGTTTCAGCAGCTTCCTCGCGGCGGAACTCGGACGCGTCGGGTGCATCACCTGTCTCGTCGGTGGGACCAATGTCGCCGATTGACGGCCAACCTCTCGTCCAAGGTCGGAGAGGATCGCGTGTTTGGGACCCTGCTCGAGGCGTTGACGTGTTCAAGAGAGAATCTGAGGGAGTTCTCGCAAAATTTTTAAAGATGGGTTCTGGAGAAGACCATGAATGAAGGGTGCTTGCAGCATCCACGCACCATACCGACGATTATCTTTCTCATCATGAACATTTTTGGCTGATTATATGGTGTCTCTTTCTCCGTGCACGACGTTGTTTTGATTTCATTGCAGTGACTGTTCGTCGAGGTCATCCACAATACCCCTCGCGATAGCCTGGTCATGCTCACCATTTTCTTCTTGTCTCCACTAATGGGACTCGCTTTCCACTGTAACCAATGTTGCAAATGACGATGTTTTTCTATGGCCTGGGTTGTCTGCCTGAAATGGCAGGTGTCGTCATTGGTGTGCTGGTGACGTCGTTGGACTGAACTTGGGAGGATAAAAACGCAAGAACGATGTTCGAAAAATCGCCTTGACAATTTTTTACCGCCATGTCCAGTGGGAGACGAGGATCGATATTCAACGTCAATGAGACTGGAGGAGCCGAGTATGCCCACCGATTCTGGAGCGACTTGCAGAGCTAACGTCGCACATCAGACGAGAGTGGCACGAGACGACAGCAGCCCACGCCCAGGCAGAGGCACCCACCGCGACGATTGCTCACCAAGTGGAAGAAAATGTGGAGCACGCGAAAGAGGCGGCTGAGGAGGCAGCGGAGGCAGCGCGGGTGGGTCATTTTAAACTGCCGTCGTCGTCGTCGTCGTCAATGACATGCCATGGTCTTAGGCAATGGGACCGGAAATGACGGGTGAGCCTACGTCCACCTTGGACGTCTTGCAACGTGAAGCGGCGGAGAAGACGGGGGCAGCGGTTGCTGAGGGACAGAAAGATGTACACGAAGTCGAGGAGACCAGCGCGAGTTATTTGGAGCAGGCGAAGTCGATGGCTGAAAGTGTGCTTGCTTCTGCACAGGTATGTCCTATACAGCGGTGTGATTCCGTTGCTGTTTGACGTGTATTGACATAGGAATTCCTGCGCGGAAGTACAGAGGGCCAGGAAAAGGCTAGCGCCGGTCAGCAGAGCTCACCGAGCAAGGGCACGCTGACGCACGGCCAGCCGCGAGATGTCCTGGGTTCATTGAAGACGACTGCCGAGTCTGGAGTGGGTACTGCGCAGGAGTATTTGGCCTCCGCACAAGCAGCTGTTCAACCTCGGGTTGAAAGTACACGTGCTACGCTGGAGCCGCATGTTGCTGGAGCGAAAGCTGCTCTTCAGCTTCACGTTGAGAAAGCACAGGAAACTGCGCAAAGTTACCTGGGCGTAGGCGTGTCGAAACCAGAGGTCGTGACGCCTCCAACATCTGGGACTGCTGCTTCGGGGGAAACATTGGGACCATCGTCCAAGACAGGACCGGATGACCCGAAGCTCGAATCAGAGGTAGCTTGAATGATCTGTGCTAGTATTTGATGTCGATAAAAACCTCTTGACAATGCATCGAGGACCCGAACAAGCTGACAGCTGATACTGAACGATCCGAAAATTGCTAGTACCTTTGCCAGTACGGGCTAGTAAAACCCGCGATGGCCTGCGTTTCATCAGTGTTTCATGCCAAGTCCCAGTCAGCTGTCATCCACAAATGGATAATCGCCCGCTGCGATAACGTTCTGCTGATGGCAACTCGACCGTATAATAACTGCTCCACCTAACTCTCAACTACCAAGTAACCATGGTCAGTGATCTCTACGCGTGCGGAACACAAGCTCAACCCTCCACAGGACTTCCAATCTGCACTCGGTCTCGCCAAAAAGGGCTACGAAGCCTACACTGAGGCTCAATGTAAGTCACACATTATCCCCTGCGATCGCGCTCATGATCGGCGCCAACGTCGTAGCCAACTCCCACAAGACCGGTGGGGAAGAGTATAACTCCCCCGATAACAGGCCGCCACAACAGCAGCAGCATCACTCCAGACCTCAGTGTCAGTCCCCGTTGTCCTTGATCATAAGCTAAGCGATCCTCATCGCTATTCGGTTTCAGATGACAATGACGATTCTGGCGATCACGACAACATGATTAGCAAGGCTTTGTCGCATCTCAAGCAAAATGCGGTAAGATCATTCACATCGTGCCGGAGTCGTCGGCTGACAGGTGGACAGAACAATGAACCCACCGACGAGCACCACTTGAAAAAGCAACATGACGAGGCTGCAGGCTACCATGAACAGGTCTACAATTCCCAATCGAAAGAGGGACTGGACGTGCAGCAGATTGGCAGTGCCGCAGCCATGCAGGTAAATTATTGTTGACGACCTGTGAATTCCGTTTCGATCTAAGTTGCTGGCTAGATTTTTAAGCAGTTCTCTTCGGGCGGTGGTGGCATGGACCAATCGCAACTGATAACCCTCGCCATACAGGAGGCAAGCAAGCTCTTGAGCGGTTCTAGCGCCGCGAATAGGCAGGAAGGGATGAATAGTGCCGCGACAACCGCCTTGAAGCTTTTCGCTGGGAGCTCCCTAATCGGTGGAGGAAACAGCGGTGGACTAGGCACAATGATGTCTGTGGTGAGGTTTTCCATTTATACGCCTCAGTTCGTGTCTCACGATTGCAAAGGCATCCAAGTTGTTCTGAGGTTCTGAGCTACGAGGGAAAAGGGAGAATCGATGGGATGTTCTTAGTTTAGTTCTGCACACTGCTTTTTCTACGTGTATCACCGACCAAAGAATGAGATTCGTGTGGTCAGATCGCACCTTTGCTGGCCTCAAGCTATGTTCTCGGATCCACCTGCTATTCAAGACGTGTACAAATGGCTACATCAAGTTATTATAATACTATTACGCCAACTCGGAGGTCCACTACTGTGGTAACATGCTACATGGGTATGAGCTTTAGACATAGTCCTGGCAGGTATTCAAATTAAAATTCCCTCAACGCACAAACCATACCGCAGCGAGACGTGATGTTGAGCCAGCTGTGCGATTGTACCGAGCACGTCACCAGGAGCGTTCACCGTGCGTGCGTGCGTGCTGGTCGTTTGGTCATCCTTGGGTGACCATCAAAACCGAAACCTGGCGCATCCCGTAATAGCCGTAAACATCCAATGTGGATATTCTGCGCTTGGTAAGGATAAAGCCTATTACTCGTACCACGATTCGGGAATCGCGTGAAATTGGGGATCTTGGCGTATCCGTGGTTCTTGTCAGCGTGAGGGTAATCCAAACTGCAGCTGTAATCCGTTCCTCTGTAAGCTTGGGCAACAAATGAAATCTCGACAATCCCAAGAAAATTCCATGGGATTGACTGATGGCGAATGACACTGCAGCTGGGTTTGCGGTGGTGAAGATTCAGGGGTAGATAGGTCATCGGTGGAAGGCGACATAGAATTCCGATCATTGTTATCACTTCTGCGTCCATCGGGGCTGCACGAGGATGTACGAGATGAGATGGTTGAAGAAGGATGGGAAACGGGTGCCTCTGGCTCAGACACTATGGTTTCCGACTGCGTGACGCCAGAGTGGTGAGGAATTCTGCGCGGTAAAGGAGCCGTTTTGCATACTTTGGCTCTACTCCTTGATTGAGTGGAAGGCAAGAGCGTGGCAGGCTTGCATTTCGGACTGGGGCTCCTGAAAACATGTAATCGATGAGGAGGAGCGGCGACCGTCGGTAGAAGGATGTTGGTTGGAGATGCTAACGTGCAAGTTACTTTCTGAGGGGTAAAAGCAGGAAGTGGAGCCGGAAATGGTCGATAAGTGATAGAGACAGTAGCAGCCGAGGCGTCGAGCTTAGGCAGCCGGTTATGGCGATTGGAATCTTCTCTGACGTGTAGCTGAGAAAATAGCTCAACCAGTTCCGATATGTCTATAACAGATGGACGAGATTGTACCGTCGACTGCTTTCGAAACCATGGAAGTGCACTGGAGCTGGACATGCCCAACGGAGGGACCAGTGGGAAAGGGTCATAAGAGCAGGATGGGGGATAAGGCGTTGGAAAAGCATGTGGAGGGGCAATCGTGTCGAGCTGTCCAGATTGTGGAGTCACTGGCTGCTATGAAGTGCCGTAGTTAGCCTAACAGCGAACTTAGATATGATGGAGGCGCCACACCGTAAGGTTCAGTTCAACCTTGGTCGACTTCTCCCGTGCACGCTGCAGCTGGGCACCGGGAACAGTGTATCGTGCCATACTTTGATAGAGTCTATCTAAAGGAAGTAGGGCACCCTCTCCCATGGGCTTTCTTCTCAAAACCTTGCCCTCCTTCTTGATACGGTTTCGGCGGTTTTGAAACTGGAGAAGTTTGAGACAAGGATGTTATTGCCAAAACTTATCTTACCCAAACGTGAATCTGCCTATAGCTCATCCCTGACTTCTTGGCAAGGAATACCTTGTCCGCATGAGATGGGAAGGGGTTTTCCTCGAAGAAATGCTCGAGCAGTGGTACATAATCCTAAAACATTTGTGTCAGACACATTGACAGAGATGCGATGCAGCCTACATGGTTAAAAGATCGCTGTCTCCGCCGGTCTGTTTCGTTTCCTGCCTTCAATGAGATTGCCGAACTGAGACGAGCCATGAGCATCGTGACTCCTTCAGTTTGCAAAGCTTGTAAATGTTTCAAATAGGTTCGGGTAAAGGCTTCTGTCAAATTTCTGTCTGGATGTTCGGTGCAGGGTGAGACGAGACGAGAGCAGTGCCTCGCAATTCGAGTAAAAGCAGCCTCATGAAAAACTTTGAGTTCGCAAGCCCTCTTGCGATACGCCTGATTCATTTCAACAGCCAATGGGTGGTGAGCTCCCGCGGTGATGAGGGCTGGAGTGATATCAGGTGGCTCTGGCAGGTGCAGAGTAGGAGTATAGTCGGGATTTTCATGTAAGGGATGGTATGCGGAGCTCTTTGTTATATCGACGAGATGTTGACCGGTAGCTAATATGCGTCTGAGTATCGCCTCTGTACCAGCGGAGGCAGGCGATATGACCTCCATGACACTGAAGACGTGGGTAGGACTGGGCTGACTATCAAAGGGATTGGAATATAGGTGCGACGACCTTTAACCCATTGTCGGCATCTCCCGGCATTTCGTGCTCCGCATTGTTCTCTTGTGATTTCACCGAGCGCTGCAATCCACTCTCCATCTCCACATTCACAAAACATGATGATCTCTGACCTCAAGGAGAGGTTTATACGCGCCGAAAACGACTTCTTATCCTCCATACTCGATTCCAAGGTCGATCAACTGGATTGGTCAACCCTACACGCCGACTTCTGCCATGCCGCTGAACTTGGCAAACTCGACTACGAAACGACGACTGTTGCCCATACCGTCTCTTCTCGCGTTTCGATAGTTGCAAAATGTTTTATGCAGGTACGGGAGGAGGAGGAGAAATTGAAGTCTCAAATGTTGCAAGGAGTTCAAGAAGTTCTCGACGCCATGGGTCGGCTCGATATAAATTCACGCTCATCTTCTCCACGTCTCCTGGGCAAGTCTCGCGACTGCATTGAAAGTTCCCCATTGCCTTCACACCCACCCGAAGCGTCGTCATTCATCGCGCACGCTTACCAGTGGCTACTCGATAATCTCCACAATCCATACCCCTCCTTGTCCGTCAAAACGGATATTGTCACAAAGACAGGATGCTCTATGTCCTCACTCAATTCATGGTTCACGAGCGCACGGCGTCGAATGGGCTGGACCAACATTTGTCGAGATCGTTTTAATAATTGCAGAGCCGACACAGTTGATGCTGCCTATCGTGCTCTGGTCAAGGAGGATCCTAGTCGCAGGGTCTTACCTGACCTTGCTCATGCCTTTATGGTCATGAAAGTAGCCGCTGAGGGTCTTTATTCCTCTACTTTCTCCTGCAGTGCACTCGCAGGAGACCTGGATGCAGTAGTCAAAGATATGACGGAGGAGGACAGGGGATTGGTTCAGGAAGCGAAACGTCGCGAGGCAGATGAAGCAAAACTTGTAAAGGAACGGCAAAAGGAGATGCGCCGAAAACAACGCGTGCATGAAAGGAAAATTCAGAAACACTCGGTAGCTTCAGGCTGTTATCCTTCGCCACGACGGTCACGCACGTCATCCCCGCAGCCTGAGTTTGCAGAAAACTTGACGGACGACAGCGATGTAGACGAAGATATCATTCCCCCAGCTATGGTCGGTAGAAAACGGCGCTCTTCGTCGTTGGACGAGCGTGTTTCACCTGCAAGTGGGGATGAACCTCAGAAGCGTCTACGGTATGCTATGGCTTTTAATTCAAGTTCTCACAACTGACTTTCGCATTCTGGGACAGCATGGCATCATCCTCCGACCTTGTAAGCTCTCTATCGTCGCCATCATCAACGGCAAGCAATGCTGGCGCTTCGTCTGATGACGACACGCCCGCATGTGGTGCATCCGTAGCGTCTTCATCGCCCTTGCATTCCAATGCGGTACCTACCATGGCCCGGAAGCGGCGTTTATCAGACGAGGGAGCCGAAAGCTTTCCTAAGCGACCACGGAGTCTGGACGCTGGACCACGCCCTCATGCTGTCTCTGATCCTCTACCCAAATCAGCTGCCGCCAACGAATTGGGAGTAGATGACTGGTTCAAGTCGAATTTTGGCTCTTTCTTTGCCCTCCCCTCCCCAGTTGACTCTGGGGCACCAGATCATTCGACACCGTTGGAGGTAGAATTCTTTAGCGATTATCGTATACCTGAGGACTTGTACGATGTTGGTATAAAACCCTTGACACTCGGTAGGCAATTTTCTTGGTTCCATGCATACCGTAGTTGACACAGGTCTGCAGGTTCCACACCCGACGCAAGCCATGCAACTGGACCGGTGGTGGACTTGGTCGAATTTGACAACCTCCTGCAATCTATTGGAGGTAGCGATCTGGTGACAATTTCAGGGCCAGTTGAACCATCCGCTCCAGCATCCCTACTGCCTGCACGCGCGGACGCCGTGTTATCATCACACCAAGCTACATTGCCATCTGTTATCTCTTCATCCATCGACTGGTCTTTACTGCTCGACAACTCTGGTCCCTTCACAACGACCGCGAACGCCACTTTTTGCTCGCCTGATAACCCTTTGCAATCCGACCCTCAGTCTATATCGGAAATCGATATCTCTGTATTACAGCTCCCCTCAACTCTGCCTTTGCACGATTCGGGGGCCATTGTCCCACTGGGTTCTTCATCTGTGCAAGCAAAATTTAACCAATTGCAAGCAATGCAGGAGGCTGTCAGACAAATGGAGAGAGAGATTTTGCAATCAGAGGGGCTTGTATAGCAAGCGTAGCGAAAGTCATGCTACCTTTCCGATGGGCTCATCACTCGACGGAGCTAATTGTCAATCTGTTCTGCTAGCATTTCCCTTGGTCATATTTTTATTGATTATATTACCACACCTGCGGCCATGACATCGATGATGCGCCGGCTCGTTTGTATGTGACAGATGGTAGTAATAGCGTGAGCTCCTCGATTGCGCTTACTATGGTATGACAGGACGCATTCTCTCTAAGAGAAGAACGACTATCTTCCTTGTTATATAGGTCTGCTTTGGGGAGACTAGGACGCATTAATGTCGATCAGGGACAATCCCATCGTCTATATTCCACCTGCCCACTTCTCGCATGGCATCTGCGTCGCCAACCTCAAGCTCAACCTGCAGCGCAAGCAGGAAGAGTTTAAAACGGAGCTGCTTGACGGTGTTGAGCAGATGCTGCACGGCATGGCCCAACTCAGTCTATTGCCTTCATTGTCTTCTCGTCGGCCCTCAACTCCCGACGAATCCCCATCTCCTCATTTCATCGCACCCGCTTATCAGTGGCTTCTTCAGAACATACATTATCCTTACCCATCGACGGAAGTAAAGACGGCTTTTGCACGTACTTCGAATTGTTCCTTGGGTTCTGTCAATGCTGCATATCGTGCTCTTGTCAAGGAGGATCCCGAGCGCAAGCTTTCGGGGGAGCTCATCCAAGCCTTCGTGACGATGAAAGTTCCCGCGGAGGGTCTCTATTCGTCTACATTCACAAAGAGTACCCTCGCGGGAGATCTGGACATGGTGGTGAAAGATATGACAGAGGAGAACAAAAGGCTGTGTGAGGAAATGAAGCGTCGCGAAGCTGAGGAAGCGAGGGTTTCAAAGGAACGCGAAAAAGATATGCGCAGACTGCAGCAGGTGTCGGAAAGGAGAATCCGGAGAAAGCCAGCAACTCCGGAATGTTATCCATCCCCACAGCGAGCGTGCACATCATCTCCCCTTGCCGACCTTGAAGAGTCTTTGACAGATGAAAATGGGGAAGATGCACGTGTTGCACCTCCAGTTGCGGCTGGTCACAAACGGTGGTCTTTGTCGATGGATGAACCGGCTAGGGCAACGTCCGAAGGCAGACCTCTGAAGCGTCTACGGTCTGTCAGGATATTGCGTTGAGATTCGCGTCGCTGATCTTTCGTGTTCGTGTCTAGGTCTTGTGTCTCAGAAGTTTGGACTTCTTTGCCGTCTCCGCCGTCGACTACAGGCAGCGTTGTGGAATCCTCTGATGACGACGTTCCGACTCGCGATAAGGTTTCCCCTGACGTGACGCAGACGATATCACGCAAACGACGTCTATCAGATGCTGAACTCAGCAGTGTACCTAAACGCCCCCGGGGCTTGAATGCTGGGCCCCGCTTGTATGCCGTTTCTGATCCTCTTCCTAAATCTGCTATAGCCAGTGGGCTAGGAGTGGATGACTGGTTTAACTCAAATATCGACTCTTTGTTTTCTCTTCCATCCCCCGTTGATTCTGGTGAACCAGATTATTCAATACCGTTGGAAGTGGAGCTGTTCAGCAATTACTGCTTACCCCAGGACCTGCAGAAGGATTCATTCAGGTTTCCTAAGCTTGGTAGGTATTTTGAGTTCGACAGGTCCCATGGTTGACACAGTTCTGTAGATTCCGCCAACAACGCTGACCACACCACTACCGACGTGGCGGACTTGGCCGAGTTCGACAATCTCTTGCAAACCATTGCAGGCAGTGGTCTGGAAATACCTGGACCACTCGCAACTACTTGCATACTGCCACCGTACACGCACGCCATGCCATCGCATAAGATCACATCCCCTTCTACTTTTGCAAGGTCGATCGACTGGACTTCACTTCTCCACAGTCCCGACAATTTCTCAGCTGTGGACACTGTACTCCCCCCACCCTATGATACTTCATCGATCAACCTCCATTTTTTACCGGCAATTGAACTTTCTATGCTGCAGCTACCCCAAGTCAGACCCCCAGATAACTTGCGTCCTGCGGCGGCACAGGATCCTTCACCAAAGGAAGCGAAATTGAAACAGCTGCAGGCAATGCAGGAGGCTGTTAGGCAAATGGAAAGAGAGATATTACAATCAGAAGGCCTTGTATCGTGACTATGACAAAAGATATTGTCCGTACTCAGCTCTCAGCATTCGACGTAGGTGATAATTTGCCAATACCCTATTCACCCAGATTATATTTTTATGGGCTATACCTAACATTTCTTACATTTGTACGTTCTGTGGTCGAAAAAAACCATTCCATCTAGGTCCTTGTATTCGTCCTGCTGTGGTTAAATCTGCTATCTCCTGCTGTCCATGCTAAATCGTTGATGCTACATGGCCGTACGTAAGGACTCGAGAGTAGTCGTTTCAAGTTTGTATCAACCACCCCTCAGTTGCGACCAAAACGAATTCGAAGCAACGCGTTTTAATGTCGCTCAGGAACAATCCCATCTTCGATCTTCCACCTACCCACTTCTCTCATGGCACCAGCGTCGCCACCTTCGAGCTCAGGTGTAGCAAGTAGCGCGCTTAACATCAACCATGGGTCTTTCCCACCACCGTACCGCAACACTTCTCTCTTGTATCTCTCTCCCAAGTCCCGATGTAGAGGAGCATCCGAGAAGATGTTTTGCCACACATGTGATGCGATGGCGCGGTCGAACAAGTACGAGTAGTATGTTGCTCCATAGCCGAAAAGATGGCCAAACTGTGTTTGGAACGAAGTTCCTTGTGCATGGGAGATCAAGCCACGAGTGTTGTACAGGTTCTCCAGGGCCGCAGTTGAATTGAAATTTGGCTCAAGGACGGCGGTCGAGTGATATATTTGATCCAGGACGGAGAGTAGAATGCTACCATGGGTGTCAATAAATCGGCACGGGTCTTCGTGGTGGTTGCCGGTTTGATTGATGATAGAGGAGCCATCAGTGAGGAAGAGCGACAGCACCCTTGGCGAATTGAGGAAATGTTCCATAAGAATGGATGGAAGTTCGACAAAGTCAGTCGCGCAACGAGTGCCAGCAACGTTGTGATATTCTGTTCGACCAATCATCGCTACAATTTAATCAACAAATAGTTTCATAAATGAACGGGGGAATGACCCACAGTGCATGGCGTGACCCATTTCATGAAACAGGGTCTGCACCTCGTGCCACTCCAGAATAGTGGGTCCACGGGCGATGGTGGGGCGAACAAACTCACAAAGCAGGACGACCAAGGGAAGCTGGTAATCTCCGTGCTCTCCGCGCAGCTTGTGTCGCTTCACGGCTTCGAAGTTTCGCGAGAGTTCGAGCAACTCCTCACTTCCTGAAATCACGAAATCACCAGCTTCATCGTCGTCGTCCGTACGTCGCGAACAGCGCACTGTATAATGAGCGGCACCGCATGGCTTCCCGCTCCGTGCGAAGAGGTCAGCATATATCCACCCGATAACACCATAATCTTCGTCAACTACCTCTAGCTTGTGAACGTCCGAATGCCAGACTTCGCCGGATGCAACTTCTGCTGGTCGGAGTGAAATTCCGTAGAGATGCTTGAATAAACGTGATAATCCCATGAAAACACGACCGAGTGAAAGGGGCGGGAGAGGGATGGGCGGTTCCGGTGGCTCTGGCGGACAGTAAAAGGATCTATCCCAGGCGTGTATAATAGGTAGTGTAGGAGTGTTGAGATGTGCTTGTTTTCGTAGCCTCAGTGTGTGCAAAGCATCGCGAGCATGAATAGCTGTCCGATCCAAGAAAGTGTCCAAAAATTGACTGACGTTCTCTACAAGAACCGTGTCACATCAAGACCCGTGGATAAACGACAGCGCATAGCAGCTCACCCGGAGTTTTCGCCATCTTGTCATTCAAAGTCATGCCAGCGTAGCTGTCCCAGCCGACCAGCTGCGCTAGCTCAGCTCGCGCATGCAGTAGTCGTTCTAAACATTCTATTTGTTGCGGACTACTAACATGCGCAGCCATGTATAGTTTTTGTCGCGGGGATTCATTAGGAGCAGATCTCATGATCATGAATGCTTGCTGTGAACCGGGATATACAAGTAGATTCTTCCGAGTAGACCATGCCTGACGACGGAGCCTGGCACCCATTCCTTCGTCCTTAAGGCCTTCCAATTCCGATGGCTCAATCATCGCTGCTGGACGCGGTGAGGACGCCTGCGTGACGAATTCGTGGCCGAGGGAGAGAATTTCGGATGACAGCGAGACAAATTTGTCTCTTTGCCCTGGCGGCAGCTTGATTGCTGACTTCTCGAAATCGCGCCAGAAAATTATGGCGGTTTGATAAGCCTCTTGGCTGAGCGACCTGACAATTTCTGGGTCGTTTAGGACTGCGTGGAGAGTCTGGGTCGGCATCAGCGTCTGTCTAATAGTGATGAGTATCAACCGACCTCATATAAACCGACGTTCGTATTGAGCACGTTCATGTACTCGCATAGCTTCTCGTAGCTATCATTGGCGCACCGAACCCACTGAGGATCCGGATGCGCGTTGCGAAGAAGCTCTGCAAGGTCAATGACACCGCACAGTAAATCACTGAGCCTGTCGAGGTTCTTGACTACCTTGAACAGCTCGGCTCGCGACTCACGAGCACGCAGGATGCGTTCAGTCAGTAGTTGGGCCCGCAGAAGTGTGGACTCAGCGAGATCGGTGAAAGCTGCGGGCGTGGTCAGCCGAGGGTGGTGAAAAATTCCGGAGACTGATAGTGGTCGTGACTTTCTGTCGAATTGCGGTTCGTCGAAGAGAGACACGAGCTGCGAGTCGTCGGCTGAGGGAGGTATTGTCGCTAGTGTGGACTCTTGGCGACGGGGCTGGGGAACCTGTCGTACGTGTAGACAGCCACGAAATCGGTATGCAGGCCGTGATATCTTGTGCAGCGCATTTTCCGCAATCCGTGCGATCATCTGCAAGTCGTAGTCCAAGAGCAACCTGCGAGACCGAGTAGTGAAACAGTACGTTATGTACAACTTGCCATTTTACATAATTGCACGACTCCACCGCCAACCAATCCCGCCGCATTTACAACTCCTCAGGACACGATTCGTCGGTGCCCCTAACTTTCTCGGTGTCCAGTTCGTGTACGAGTTAGCGGAAGCTTGCGCTTTCATGCGACAGGTTACAAGACAAGGGAATCCGCAGATGGGTAAATTAGTACCATTCAAGAAGCCTGCTAATATGATAGAAGTGTATGTGGACAAATAAATGAAATGTGTAGACTATATGCTAGTGAGTGGTATGTATGAATCGTGAACTGCGACTTCGTTCAAACGAGATGCTGAACGGAGGAGATGAATGAAGGGAAAGCGTCAAAAGCCGGCTAAATTCTTGACTCCTTCTGGCAGTGGAGACAGACTACCTTCAATATGACTGTCGACGTCCATGCCTTCCGAAGTGTCGCGGCTAGGCGCTGATGGCCCGGTGCCTCCGTTGTGTCCATCGCCATTTGCAATCGCCGAAATTCCACCACCGAACACAGAGGTTGCCTCGGCACCTGCGGGCGCGGAAACGGGTTCCACCGCGTAAAACCAAAATTTGCTCTTCTTCTTTCCACGTACTTGTTCCACAGCAATCTCGGTAGGTTTGATAGCAGCAGCACCATTTATTTTGGCCTTGGAGTCACCGTCAGATTGGGCAGGTGGAGGCACAGGCCAGCCTGGCGACCCAGAACTTGCGGTACTTTCCTCCGTTCGCGCTCGCTTCGGTGGAAGCTCGTTGTGCGCGTCTTCCAACGCTCCAAGACGAGACGAACGTCTCTCACTCCTCCATTCGTGCGCCGGAAAATCGGGCGAGGCACATTTTCTTTTCGCAGTCCTGGCAGACCTCCGTTGCACAGGCAAATTGGAAGACCGGCGCTGGCTTCGTGCGTCCGACCGGGAATCAAGGAAGCCGTCTTGTTCAAAAGCGTCATCATCATTTTCCTCCTCGAACTTGTACTCATCAGCATCATCCTGAATCAGAACGACCAAAATGAGAAGGGAGACAATATGTTCCAGGTGAGTGACTTGCCTCGCCGCTCTCGACATCGTCATATACGTAGTCTGGGCGCCGCGTCTGGCGCCGTGTTCTAGTCTCCCTGATTTCTGCCTGAGCCAAGAGGAGCTGCTTCTGTTCAATCTTCCGGCGGACCCTTTGAACACGCTGAGTTGCAGGTCAGCCAAAAAGCTCGCAGGATATTCCACTATCTACAATGGCTAGGTATAATGCGGTCGGGATGCCTACTCACCGCTGATTCAGTATCAATCATGTCTATGCGGCTCTCCAGGGCCCGTATCAAAGCCACGTGAGCCTGCTCTATTTTGTTTTTCTTGTCATTTTGAGGGGCATTCGCATTCAGATTTTCGATTACGGCGAGATACTCCCCGCGCGTTGACGACACGGTCTGAAATGTCGCTGTGATTTTCCAGGGGTTGGTCGACACATATGTCCGTGGTGAATCTAAGACCGGAATATCGGTCAGCAGGAAATCCATGTAGAACGGCTATAGCCGGAAACATGGGGCCCAAAAATGCGGCCTCGCACCAAATACACGCAAATACGAAATGGGGCGAGGACAAGGAAATGAAAGACACACGGACCATCCGCAACCCAGTAGCGCTTCCGCGAGCAGTCTTGTCCCAAGGGGATGAGCTGCAACCTCTCCTGGCTCATAATGTCCAAGGCGTTTGGAGGGGCGGTTATGGGGTCTTTTTTCTTGTGTTTGTTGTGCACCACGCCCCACGCCCGATCAATCGTGTTCTTTATTTCAGTCGAGTGCAGAAGCTGCAATTCCACCAACTGGCGCAAAACTTTCAGCTGCTCCAAACAAAAACGACACGCTTCAGGAGGGAGCATTGGAGACGATTACGGGCGGCGACCCACTCTGAGGTCCCAATCTGCGGCAAAAAATCCGCCTTCCAATTTGGCAAATGGGTCCACGTTGGCCTTGAGTTCATCGTCCCAGAAAACAGTTCTCTCCGATCCCTTGAATGTGTCCGCAAGAACGCTGGAGAGAGTGGACGAGATTTGATCCGTACTGGCAGAACCCCATCAAGCGTCCATACGTCCGACTGGTTCACAGGAGGTGTGGCAACGTGTACTCACCTCAGATTACGCGTGTGCGGTCGCAGATTCAGTATAAACTGCTGTAGTATCTTTGACAGTATTGGATCTGGTCCCGGCAGCAAGAGAGCGTTCTCGAAGCTATCATCAAGGGAAATCGCGTGTTATAACAAGATGAACCAAGTGCACGTAAAATGGGTTTATACGCACTCCATCGGTGTTTCCAGCCCTTCCACCTTGGCACGCAGATTTGTGAACTTGCACATAAAGGAGTATACAAACAGAGACTCCCATCTATCTGAAGGATGTTTAGCATCTGAGGGTGGACAGACGTGACCTTTCTTTTCAGCCTGCTGTACCGCAGACATGATGTAGCAAAGGTGGACGTGAAGGAAAAGGGTCAAGAGTGTAGCGGATTTATGAGCCGTTCATCCGTAACTACTTATATCAAGGCCAGTGCAACAAATATTTCACAATAGAGGCTCATCAGACACCTTACTGATATCGTACATCATGTTCATGAGTACAAGAGCCAGCTAACGAGGAACAACAGCTACAGCACAGAACATGGAACAAGACGAGACAAGCCCCTCATGGGCCGCTCGACGTGATCTGCGTGGGTGGGTTTATCCCGGTCCCACCTTCGGAATTGCCGTGAGAGCGTGCACGGACCCCAAACTTGCTGGAACATACCTTTGGAATGTCGTGGTGTTCACTGAGTGCCTCGAGTTTCGCATTCAGTTCGTTAACGCGATCCTTGTGGGTCTTGCGTGCCAACTTGGCAACCTTTTGTGCGAGCTGACCTTGTAATCAGCAAATGAAGGATAGAAACCTAGATCACTCGTCATACTCTTCTTCGCTGCACTTCCTCGAAGCGCCTCTCCGCGTCCGTTTTTCTGTCATTTCCGCCAGATAGGGGAGGAGATCCACGGTTGCTCGCAGACGCTGATCCAGAGGGCGTGTTGGCATCCTCGCCAAACATAAGGTCTTTCACTCGTTCGCGCTCGCGGTCCTTTCCATCACTGACTTTCGACGTCAACTTTGATTTCTTCTTCCTAAACATCTGAGACATGTATTGGACAACCAAAAGAGATGTACGCACTTCTTGACAACCCCTCCTTCCGACACACCACCTTTGAATTTCAGGGAGCCTCCAGGACGGAAATCGTAATCCGCCATTGCTGTTGCTGCTCGTTTGCAGATGATGGAGTGGAAGAAAGGAAGTGTGCTGACGTAATGCAGCTTTCTCGACTTTCAAAGTAAACAGAGACAAACTCGTGCGCGTCTCAACGAAATTGAAAGCTACGGACTTGAATTGGACTCGAGGCTGGCAACATCAGACCACGTTTCATACCAGGGCTTCGGGCTGGGTTTTTTTTCTGAAAAACGCTTCTATGTTCTCTGCGGCCTAGGAATCATAAAGATGGCTATTCTCTCAACGCCTCTGCAATATCTCAACTCAATACCACCAGTGACGCGCGGTTTCGCTGCTGCAACCTTGGCTGCTTCATCTTTATATCTCTGGTTCTGGTGGACAACCGGGTCGACGTATGCTCCGTATTTAACACTTGTGCCAGGGTCCAGTCTCTTCTATCCATGGACTTTCGCAAGTTCAGCGTTGGTGGAGACAAGCATACTTGAGGTACGTGGCTTGATATGAGGATCGAGTAAATTTTAATGGCCCATTAGCTTGCAATTACAATGACTGTAATACCAATGTCACTACGCTACTTTGAACGCTTATGGGGCACTATGGAGACATTAAAATTCATTATCGTTTGTGTAACGATGCCCAACATTATCGCGTTCGCGTTCAACTGGATTGAATTTGTGGCGACGAAAAACGCAGACTTATTCTTGTGAGCTGCTGTCGCCTGACTTCCTTCCCTTGTACTCATCCGTAACTTAGATACGGCATGCAGTACCATGGCCAAACGGCGCTTTTCACAAGTCTACTTGTCGCCTTTACGCAAATAATACCTGAACATCAGGTACAAATATTCGGTGTTTTCAAGGCTCGCGTGAAGGTGAGAACGATTTGTTTGCCACTGATGTTTACTGAGCAACGGGGCAGAGCCTGCCAATGGCCTATCTAACATTTTCCTGCATCATGACCTTGGTTGGGTTCCAATGCCCGTATATTCTCATCCAGTTTGGCTGGTTTGTGTCATGGATATATCTGCGCTTCTATAAGCGCAATGTTACCGACACCGTCAGTGGGACAGTCACGTACGGGGACCGGAGCGAGACTTTTTCTCTTACGAGCTGGTTCCCTCCCTTTCTCCAGTGAGTCTCTTCCCGCACTACATTCCTTGTTTGCTCACATGCATGTGTTTGCTTCACCAGTACACCGTTATCGATGTTTGGCAATGGTGTCCACAATGTTGCAACACGATTTAACCTGATCCCTGCATCTGTGCCGCACGACATCGAGTCCGGGTATAGCCAATTACCTGGTGGTGCACGAGCTGAGGCGGAACGCAGGCGGTAAGTTTATTGGCGGCCTCTTGGCACTGTGTCTGATGACCCAACTTAGAGCACTTGCCCTGAAGGCACTTGACCAACGGTTGGCGAACTCTGCCACCAGTTCTCCTTGGCAGAATGGACCATCCGCTTCTCAACCACGCCCTTCTCATGCAACGCCTACAACTCCCGTCGATCGAGCAGCCGAAGTGGACGTCGTTGATACAGGAAGCTCTGTCAGTGAAGAGAGACAATAGTGTACTGGTGAAACCGTAGACTACTCATCTGTGCCACGCAATTGCATGACCTTCTACCCCGCTTCGCAGGTTTACGTAAGGAGTCAGCCAAATGTAAGAATTTCGACAACTTCATCGAGTCCTTTGATTTGTTTGCTGGTTGCATGGCTCGGCGACCGTCGGTTGCGTCGTTGGGATCTCCCTTAGGTCTTTCAGACCGCTCGCGCTCGTCAAGTTCCGCGACTGCACTGTCTGTATTGACACCTGCAGCCAAGCTGCCCCATTCAACCTCCCAAGCTCCCATCGTTTCTTCAAGACCCCAAGATGACACAGCAGTAATTGACCCAGACGAGCTCTTTACGAAGTATACCGTCGCAGAGGTCAAGGCAAAGCAGATCCAACTGAGGTACCTAACCTACTTGCACATGACCTTCGTCTACTGATCCATCTCGTCGTAGGGCCGATGCTGAGGCGAAACAAGAAGAACTTCGTATAATGGTTGGGTGCGTGGGGGTGCTCTAGATAGGTTCTACTCTTTGATTGTACTCGGAAGTGCAGGGAACGTTACCGTGACTTGCTGCAAGCATCAACGTCTATAGTATCCCTTGCCACATCTGCCAAGCGTGTTCAAGAGGTTTTGCATGAGACCGTAGGCGCGATTCAATTGCAAGGACGATCACCCGTGCAAAGTCGCATATCGCATGGTGGCAAGGAGGGTGAGGCGTCGTGAAGCTATCCTACTATGTTGCATGGTATTCATTCTCGAAAAAAGACGTTCACCTCCGGACCCTGCAAGTGCTCTCCGCACACGTCAAACTGCTCTTGGATGCTCCAGAGCATCTTTGGAGACTGATCGAACGAGAAAAATATTTCCAGGCTGCTTGGTTGTTTCTGCTAGCACGAGTTGTTCACCGAGCTCTAATACGTGACGACGCGCAGGATGAGGAAAGCTGGATGAATCAAGGTATCGATGTCCTCGTAAGTTCAGATCTTCTGGTCTACTCTTCGCTGCTCAGAATTTGTAGGAGCAATTCCCTTTGATTCAGCGACAGTGGGAGACGGTATCGCATTTCCGCACGCAGATTATACACCGAGCAACGCTCTCACTTAGATTGCACGACAAGTCACGCGAGGTATGTGAATTCTTCCCAATCTTAGGAGTATATAGCAATTATCACTCAGGATATTTGCGCCACGCTCCTTACTCTTCATATGCTCGACTCGCGGCCATTAGCAGATACTCTGACCATATACCTTTCCCAGCGGACTAAAACCTTCAATGAAATCCTTTCCAGAATTCCAAAATTACCTCCGCATTCAGAAATCGGTACTCCAACTATTCAGCTAAATGGGCATCCTCCACGGTTATGTGAAGGTGATGCGAAGACCACGTCGAAGGCTGCCGCCTTTGCTGTCAAAACTTCCACGCAAGGTGCCCTTGAATTGATCTCTCAGACTCTTGGCACCGCCCGCCAAGTGTTCGGCGGCTCTCCCTCCGTTTCACCGTTGGCAGAACAGGTCCTCAAGAACATGCAAATAGGTCCATCCCTTCCAATAGAAGCTGGACAAAACCTCCCCACGGAGCTTCTTCTGGACACCCAGACAGTTCTTGCAAACCTCCCATCGTCTACATATTTTTCTCTTCTGCCGCCTAATATCTGGTCATATAAGCCGTTTGTTGACCTATCCTCCAGTTCATCCTCCATTTCTCAAGAGGTCTTGCGAGACAAGTTGGGTGATTGGTTTGACCAGTCTGCAGTGAATTTCCACGGGACACTAGAAAAGTGGGTCTCGTCACTGGACGTGGTCAGCGGGTTGTGGAAGATTCGGTCGACCTTGCTCAGAAGGATGTCCGGATCTGGGTTGCAGGTCGCCGAGCTCTCCCGTCTCAGTGACCTCGTAGATGAGGTCATCAAAAAGCGGATCATGGCCATATGGAACTCGACACTCGAACGTACAGGCATCTTGTTTACCAAAGAGCTTATGTCCCTAACATCCGATAACATAGAAGGTAAGGTGTTGGCCGCCACAAACGATAGATGGTCAACAGCTAACGATCCCAGGATTTACGCTCCTTCATAATCTCTATGGTACACCACAGGCGATCGCACCTCCCCTGCCAGGCAGTGGTCCTCCTTCGTTTGAAATACCATTTCGAAGATACAAGGGAACGCTTACGGAGAGACTCAAGGGAAGGACGTCGCGCATAGAGGATACTTTGAGACTAGTGGAAAATACTGCGGCATCATTTCGGAGAGATCTGGTTGGAATGTCAGCAGGTGACGATAACAGTCGGTATGTCCGTCCGTGCACCAGTGGGTTACTCGCTCAGGGCGGCCCTGCAGGGGTTTGGTTGATGAGATGACCGAGGCGTACCGCCCTGAAGCAGCACTGCTGTGCGAAAAAATTGTGACGGCTCTCAGCCAGTCTGCTGAAAGGATATCACAAAATACTGGTTAGTACTCTTCGAGTTTGAACGGTAGTCCTTTCTTGATGGTCACCAAGAAACCGACGGGATCGAACGCCTCGTCGTCAGTGGTCGATTGGCTGTTGAGCTATCTACCTCGTCGTCTTTCATCTCTGACATTGGATGTGAACATGCAGTGGTGGTTGGTGAGTGTCATGCCGTGGTTTCATGGGAGGGTTGCATTGAGATGCGCACCAGATTTCCGAACAAAGATGAAAACCTTGTTCGAACATATCCTAGCGCGTTGGCAAGAGTATACTGTGTCGAGCGTAATATCTAATTATGCCGCCAATGTGACAGCGTGGCGGTTGTATCAGGGTACGGCCCCTACTGCTCCATTGAACTTCCTCTTCACCGTGCATCGCAGACTATACAGCTCCCCGGCCATCAACTTTGTTAATCAACTGTCTACATTCACTCTCATCCTCGATCCACAGCCTAGGCTTGATTCACTACCCCTCACAATTGAGAAATATAGCACTGGCAGTCGTATCTAAGTTTTCGTCTGCTTTCGTTCGTGCTATCGATGAAGGACTCTCGTCAGATGCTGTCCAAGCGTTATATGATCTTGCATTGATGCGGCGAATCGCCGCGATTTGGCAAATTGCGGAGGCAGCATCATTGGAAAAGGTGATGAGCAAAGCACAGTCACAAGTAATTGTTTCCGTTCTGCACATAGGACATATCACTTACAGTCTAGCTTGTGTCCTCCTAGGTCAGTAATGCAGGATTATCCGAGTACGATCCAGATCGCAGCGCGAAGGAATGTCTTGCGCGGACGCAGACATTAATATCGGGTCTTCTTCCGCCCATATCAACGGCGGAGTGTGCCGATGAGAGCGGCAATAAAATGGCCACACTGTTGCCATACGGCGTCCCCGCTGTGGATGTCCAGCTTGTTGGGGCTGTCGAACTTGCGCAGCCATCATTACGATTTCCTCTTTTACTCGTTGACACACGATAACAGGAAAACGGTGTATGCATCAGGATCGTCATGTTGCTCGCTTGTCCATGCATCTTGTTTCAGATACAGAATGGAATTCCTTACGTTGTCGGACTACATCTGTTTGGCTGCATCGAAGTCAGCACATCGATATGAACGCGATTACTGTTCCTTAAGGCTTCATTAAATAGGTACGTAAGACCTTGCAGGAGACTGAAACTTATGTATAGGATGACTTGCAGAGACGCCCCGCACAGCAGTTCGGGTGCTACATATAAAGCGACAACGCCTCACTGATCGCTTCTCATCCAGTAATCTTCATGCTCTTGCTTTCCCAGCTGTACTAAGTCGTCTGTCATTGTTCTTGGAGACTACCGTGTCTAATGTCAGGTGAGTCTACCTGAAGCTATTCGGCTGGCCAGTTGACGACGATCAACAGGGAACTCTCATCCTCCCAATCTCCGATACCTCGCTCCTGTTTTTCTCGGCCTCTTGGTCACCGGAGGGCAGGTGGGACTACCAATCATCGTCCTAACTGCTCTGGTCAGCAAGAACGTTTCATGGCATCCGACTCTGATCAACCTCTGCGTCACTTGGATGATCTACTCTGTCATATATTGCCTATAGTATGTGACAATGGCAATATATGCAGGTTCCAGATCTCTGATCATTGTGTAGCTTGTACAGTGGTGCAAACGAACAAAATCCTCACCGGACCTTGTGTACAGTACAAGCTAGCATGGTACACGGTGCTTCTCCGATGTGGGTGTTGTCGTAGATTGTGGGGGGCGTCTTACACGCATCGTCGTTACCTTCAGGTCGGTTGTCGCCAGCCTAATGGTGGTCGTTCAGGTGGGGTGAAGATCTTATTACATCTCCTGTATCTTATGGTCACTGCAGATGTGGTCAACCATACAGCGCATTCAGAGTATCAGTCTCGAGAAAATCCCTCGAGGATTGCGTCTGGGTCTGGTGTGTGCCTGTCGAGGTCACTGCGCTTTTACTGACGTGACACGTGCGGATGTAGATGCTCGCTCCGCCATACGTAGTTTTTGTGGGTTTCGCTGTGGGCGTTGCTATTGTGAGTTTAAGTCACATCATTCTTCGTTTGGCCGATTGATGACGGGGCGTAGGTGGCAACATCAGAACCGCAAATTGTCTATCCTTCAAATGGATTGTACTGTAAAATTTACATTGAGCGTTTGTGAGCATGCCTCAGATATATCGAAGTACACTGCATGCTGAATAATATGGCTTCTAGGAGTGCTGTTGTACCGTCGTTCTGTGCAGCGGTGTTGAGTGTCATCCTCTGCTTTGAAGGTACCCATCGTTTATCTTTGCATATTTGCTTCTGTGATACTATTTGTGGCCAGTGGCAATCTCTGTCCAATATTACCGCCAGTGGACGGCTATCCGGAGATCCTTTCCGCTGGTGATAAGACAACCCTCAACTCGTCTATGGTTTCGAGTGGGGTTGTTTTGCCTATATTCATGGGTCACTTTGACGTGAGCGAGATTCTAACCTCGCTTACTTGTCGCTGAAAACCAAACACGTAGGTCTGCTATACTGTTCCTGAGTGACGAAAACACTGCATTGGCGTACATGATGCCAGCTACCAGTAGGTAGAAGCGGTAATTCTGCTCCTGCAAGATTCACTCACGTCTCCACAGTTCCTCTGACATCAGTCCTGGTTTTCGGCATGCAGAAGGTAACTGTGGTTTTTTCAATCAGAATTCCCTGCTCACTAGAGTTTTAGGACATAATTTCGTCATGGGGATGTGTCTGGCGTGAACGAAAGCGTTCAGTGGTGACCTTGACGCTGGAAGTACCAAGCGCGCGGGCCACCCAACGGCCTGATTCGCTTGAGTCAATGACCCCTGTTAAACGTTTTGGAGCGCGACCATGGGAGTGCGATACGCCAGTCTAGAATCAAATACGATATGCCGCGTTCTGCTTCTCAGCTTCCGCTGGCGAACGGACGCGTTGATACCTGTCCCAAGACTTATCATAGGCTAATAGTTGTCTTCAACAACTATAGGCCACGCAATATAGGAAGGAGGGACATAGTGCATAACCCAGAACAGCGAAAGAGTGTGGTACAAGGGGTTGTCTTCCTCAGTTCGTGGCAGTCGAGGCACGAGTTGAAAAACGCCCTAACAAGGAATACTATGCTCCTCCACTGTATAGTAGTGAGTCTTGGGGATGATCAGCTTGCACAGGTTACAAAAGTACACACACTAGGATATTGTTTCTGAAAATGTAACGCGTCAGTGTGCGAGTCTGACCGGAATATGAACGATGCTCACATTGGAATGTGAATGAGTTTCACGAAAGTATCCAATAAAGCCCATGACAGCAAAACCGATGGCGACCGCTCTGCAGATTTGCGTGAACTCTAGCTTGATGTTCAGTACACGGGGGTTGAAAGACGCAGAGTCGTTGCACCTTTCTGCGATGGTTTTGTGCAGCGAGTTATGAACTGGACAAGCGATTCAGTAAATCTCTGAGAACAACCAACGGTCTGATGCAAACCTGATTTCCATCACGGACGAATTGTTGAGGAATATCCATGAACTCTTTAAGATTTTCAGACATGGTGGTCAAGTGCAGGAAACGTTTGCACTTGCCGGACGTGTCAGTCCAGCCAAGTTTCCCACGGCACTTGTCCAAGATACAGCTGCATCGAGGTATGTCCTGCAAGTTCAGTTCTGTAAAATTTCATTTCCGTATGCATTCCAGGACTTGTAGGCGGTCTTTAGGCGCGCATGAATGTCCCTTAGCCGTGCAGTTTCTCAGTTAAAACGTTGTGCACTACGCCGTTTTAACCTTCCGCACGTCGTAGCCTACAACACCGCTAATGGCCCTCTCGACACCAGAAGATGGCTGAAAACCACGACACCGACCTCATCGAACCCACTGACTTCCAACGCTTCTGGTAACATACCACGATCCTCATCCAATAAATTGGCAGTGATCCACTCGTATATCAACCAAGCACTCAACTCCGTGCAAGGTGCTGACCGAGGGCAACACCGGCTCGCAGATGACGAGGTTCTGGGCATTCTCGATACGCTTTCTACCTCCGGAAGGCAGCAGGACCTAGCCTTGATCGAGAGAATACTGGCCAACTTGACAGTCCTCTGTGGACTTCACGTCGACGTCAAAATACACAATCACATCCTTCGCGGGTTGATGAGACGTGGTAACCATCAGACCATACTTAACTGGATATGCCAAATGCATGAGAAGCCTGGCAACGTCGAGCCATTCCACGAGCATTGGCACAAGTTTTTTGAATTCTGCGCGGATACGGGTCAAGTTAAAATGATACGGCACGCCATGTCGAAAATGGCTTATTCAGGACGCAAACCCGATAACTACACCTTCAGGATCTTTTTCAAGGCATTATTTAACTCGGGTGCGACAGTACGGGAGTTTTATGGTGCCTTTGATCGGATACAGACCTATTCGTTTTCTTATGATGACGATCTTGCGAATATGCTCTACGACGGATTTGCCAAACTCAACCGACCTCAACAAGGTGTCGAAGTCAAGGAGGAGTTTGAGAAGCGATTCAAGAGAAGGGGAGCGAAGGCAAGTGCCTCGCAGAGAGAATCGGACGGAAAACTGGAGCATCAAGTTGAAACTCACGGGTTTGCTTCTGCAGTCAAACTCTGCGAAGAGCTGCAGAGGGAGGGGTATAAAGTCACGCCTCACACTCTTTCCATCATGATACGCCGCAGCTGCAAGGTCTCTGAATTGGAGTACGCGGAAACGGCTTTGAAGATGAAGGCTGGTCCGACGCAATGGTCCATTCTAATCACCAATACCGTGCGCGCAGGTGACATTCCTGGAGCGCTGGCTATCTACAAGCGGATGGAGTCGTCCGGCCTGGCACCTGACGCGCCAGTGGTACAACCTCTCCTTACCGCGCTTTGCGAGTCGGCCTTCTCATCTCCTAATGACGGGCTGATTGATCAAGCAGTAGAGCTGTACAACGAGCTCGCACGTACTTTTCCGCCCAGTCTCTCCAAGTCCCATCCTCTCAAAGGATTTGCTCGCCAGCGTTCGAATGGTCCGGACGCTTATATGTACGGCACTCTCCTCCGCGCCATGGCAAACTCCGTCGACGTGCAGAAGTATGCTGCGCTTGCAGAGACCCTCAAAGCAGACATGGAGGCGAGGGGAATTTCGTTGGAGGGCCACGTAGCTCAAGCTTCATTAGTTGTGATGGCCATGCGTTGCTCAACAAGCTTCGATGACGCCCTGAGCGCGTACAAGGGTATAGTCAGAAGGGAGAACGCTGCAGGTGTTGGTACCAAAGGATTCCGATGGATACTTCACACTCTCTCCAGGCTGTCCTTCGGCGAGAAGCAGGCGCTTCCGCCTATTTGGCACTACTTCGAAATTGTCCAAGACATGCGTCGGTCTGGGCTGGAAGTCACTCCTCCGATCTACGCCTCGCTACTTAAACGTTTCTCTCGTCTTGCAGAGGGCGTCTCAGATGACTTGCTATACCAACTGTCAGCTTCTGTCCGCCGAGTTCACGATCACCTCACCCTCGACCCCTCGATCACTCCTGATACCCTACTCTGGAACCAGCTGATGGACACATACCAGCGCGTAGGTTTATTTGCGGAAGCGTACAGAGTATGGCAGATGCTCCTGATCAGCGAGACATACGATCACGCCAGCGTCTCGATCATTTTCGATGCCTGTGGTTACGCCAACGCGTGGCCCTTAGCTCAAGAGGTCTTCGCGAAGCTGTCAGCGAGGTCGTTCTTGCTGAACAAAGGGAACTGGAATTCCTACGTGGAGTGCATGTGCCGCGTTGGAAAGCTTAATGACGCGGTCAAAACTGTCTGTCTAGAGATGGGGAAGAACCAACAGGGTGTCGCACCAAATTTAGAGACCATTTGCGTGTTGATGTCTTTCGCGACGGCAACCAACCAACAGGACGAAGTTGCCATGCGTATACAACGATACTTACCCGAGTTATGGGCAAGCCTACCAGCCAACGTTGGGGGACTTGTACTCAAACCTTGAGTACCAGTCGACGTCGTTATCCAGTAAATGCGGTCGTATTGTTTGCGAGTAGATACAGTGTTAAGGTATGTGTACAAGAAAGCGTTGTGGTTGAGCATTACGCGTGACAAAAGTTCCAAGTTCTAGGGAGTTGAAAGCCTGCTAAGTAACCCACGAAAAGAAAACATCTACGATAATAAATAGCTGCGAGCGAGGTATCGGGATTAAGACGAGACCATTTCCTCTACTGAAGGGCAGTCACACTATGGGTGGGACCAGGGTTCAGCAGCTGGTCAGTTGACATTTACAGACGCCAGACTCACAATAAGATTAAGGTCACCATAAGCTATGGACAATGAGGTCAACACCCCACACGAGTAGCACAAACAGGACTTACTGTCATCAATGCGGGAGACTGTCGGCCAAAACTTTTTCTCACGCAGCCAGGGCATCGGGTACGCGGCCTCCTCTCTTGTGTACGGTCTGGCGTGCCTATCAGGAACATTCCTCGGCGAAAGCACCAAATACGCACCGGTTCCATTCTTTGTCGGAGAGAACGATAGCAGAGAGCGGATGAGGAGCATTTTTCAAAAGATTGTTGTCCTTGGGTTGTTTGCCAGACACGATGTCATCGACTTCTCGCCGGATCTGAATCATTGCATCGCAGAATCTGTCGATTTCTTCTAGTGTTTCCGATTCCGTGGGTTCAATGAGCATGCATGTCGAGATAGGCCATGAACAGGTGGGTGGGTGGAATCCATAATCCTGAAGCCTCTTGGCGAAATCCGTGACTTTTAAACCAAGTGCCTTGTCAAACTCAGCTAGATCAATTAGTAGCTCATGTGCCACCCGTCCATTCGCGTTCTTGAACCTGAGAGTATAATGATCCGCAAGGCGAGCTGCCATATAATTTGCATTGAGAAGCGCAACGTTGGTCGATTCAGAAAGACCGTTTCCACCGAGCATTTTGATGTAGGCCCAGGAGATCAGTAGGATTGAGGCGCTACCAAAGGGGCTGGCGGAGACTGCGTTGATGGCCTTAGAACCGCCTGTTTTGACGAGCGGGTGCGAAGGCAGGAAGGGTGAAAGATGCTCAGCTACGCAGATAGGTCTGAATGACGTCAGGGATGCAGAGAGCATGAAGGAGAGTGATCTTACCCAACTCCAGGACCACCACCTCCGTGAGGGCTAGCCAAGCGGTAAGACACTGTTGGAATAAACTGAATATAAACGCCTACATTGCGAAGGTCTTGTGCAAGTTGAGATGACAGACATCCCCACCACAAATAGCTGGATTCGTCAGTCCAACCTGAGCATTCAAATTTGCGCCGTCCAAGTACACTTGGCCACCAAACTCATGAATGATTTTGCATGCATCTGCAACACCATCCTCAAAGACGCCAAACGTAGAAGGGTACGTAATCTGCAAAGAGAGGTTGAATGGAAGAAAGATACCAAATGTAGACCGTAGGACATTGTACGAACCATGAAGGCAGCAAGGTTATCCTTGTGCTTCTCTGCTTTGGCCTTGAGGTCTGCAAGATCGAGGTTTCCGTCTGCGTGCGTTTTGACCGGAACAACTTTGAGACCAGCCATGACGGCCGACTAGGACCAAAATCAGCACACTCCTGCGCATAGACAGGCTCGAACTTACGGCAGGGTTGGTGCCATGAGCGCTCAGAGGGATTAAACATGCGTCTCGATGACCCTCACCGCGCGACTCGTGATATGCCCGTATAACGGTCAAACCAGCGTATTCGCCAGCCGCCCCCGAGTTAGGTTGCACAGAACATGCGTGAAATCCGGTGATTCTGCAAAGATCGGCCTCAAGCTCCTGGTAACCAATCAGTATTTCTCGTCCAGAAGAAATGCATCTCTGCGTCGATCACGCACCCGAAGAATCTGTTTGTACCCCTCAACTTGCTCAATGGGTGCGAATGGATGCACGCCACTGAACTCGCTCCACGTCAAGGGAATCATACTGGACGTGCTGTTCAACTTCATGGTACAGCTGCCGAGGGGAATCATTGCATGGACGAGCGACAGGTCCTTGGACGCAAGATGGAAGATGTACCGGAGCATCTCAGTTTCCGAATGGTGTTTATTGAAGACGGGGTGAGCGAGGAAAGTGGAGGTGCGTTCAAGGTGCTCAGGGATCGCGGAGGCAGTTGGAGGAGTGATACTGGTGAGGACATCTTTGGATCCAGAAGAAGCGACGGCGAAGATATTTACAAGGACCTTCAGATCTTCTTGCGAAACGGACTCGTCAAGAGTCACACCAACGTGGATGCTATCTACTCTGCGGAAGTTGACAGACTGAACTGCAGCTGCGGCGTGCACGACTTCTGCGTTCTTGCAGACGGGAGAGACGTCGATGGTCAGAGTGTCGAAGTATGCTTCGTTCACGACTCTGAATCCAAGACGGTCGACGGCTGCCTTGAGCAGCTGCGTAAAGAAATGCACTTTCTTTGCGATGCGGGTGAGGCCGACTGGTCCGTGGTAAACAGCGTACATGGCAGCCATGTTCGCCAAAAGGGCCTGACTGGTACAGATATTGCTTGTGGCCTTCTCGCGGCGAATGTGTTGCTCGCGAGCTAAATACCGAACGTGAGCCTCAATCTGGACAAGTATACTTCTAGTCAGGTGGCTCACTTTGCAATGCTAGCCTGTATGCGGGGTTACCCATTATATCTTTACTGCGGCCAATCAACCTGCCAGGCATCTTTCTCTTCAAACTTTCCGTGACGGCGAAGAAAGCACCATGTGGGCCACCGTAGCCCGCCGGAACACCAAAACGCGCAGAGTTGCCCAAGACGATGTCAGCCCCCCAGTCACCAGGAGGGGTCAGCAAGGTCAAAGCCAGAAGATCTGTAGCACAGACGACCAACGCGCCAGTGGCGTGGATCGCCTTGGTCAGTTCTTTGTAATCCGCGATCTGACCATTGACGTCAGGGTACTGCAACAAAACACCTGAAAGGTCTGCGCAAAACTCCTGGTTTTTAAGCCGGGTGTTCACGTCATCAACAACCAAGTTGATGCCAAAGCCCTTAGCACGAGTTCGAAGGACCGCAATTGTCTGAGGAAGCACTGCTTTATCGACCAAAAAGGTCTTCTTCCTCTGACCGGAATTCGCGTACGCCATGACCATAGCCTCTGCCGCAGCCGTCGCCTCATCCAGAAGGGAGGCGTTGGCAATGTCCATAGCGGTCATAGACATAATCATTGTCTGGAAATTTACCAAAGACTCTAGACGACCTGTGACAAGTTAGCGTATGAGGACGGCTCCGCGGATGTCAAGCTTACCCTGAGCTATCTCAGGCTGGTACGGAGTGTACGGAGTATACCAAGCGGGGTTCTCCATGACCTGTCAAACACGTTTGACTGAAACGGAATGCGATCACCGTGGAAAACCTACATTCCGAAGGATGACCGGCGGGACGACGGCATTGTGGTAGCCCATTCCGATGTAGCTCTTGAACTGTAGGTTGTTCTTACCGAGGGCTTTTGCTCGTGAATGGAGCTCCGATTCGCTCAATGCAGGCATGGGATCATTACTGACGGTCGAGTTTGCGATACGAATTTTTGGCGGGACGGTCGCGTTCAGGAAGGATTCCATGGAGTCGTACCCTAGTTTGGAAAGCATGAGGGCGGTCTCGGTATCGTCTGGACCAACATGTCTGTCTGTGAAGGTATCGAGAGACTCGAAAAGAGAGCTTGGTGCTTTTGCCGTCGCGAGGGACCTTCTCGGAGTGAGGAGACGACTGGAGCCAGACCGAAGGAGGGTTTGGCTAAGACGAGCTGCTGCGGAGCGCACGGCTGCCATGGCTCGATGAGGCGTTGTGCTGGTAGTGAAGAAGGAGAGAGAAAGGAGATGAGCTGTTGAAAAGTGAGTGATGTTCACCGAGCCAGGTTCCATTCACCGAGTCGATTACGCTTTAGTAGCGGGCTTATCGACCTCTCTGGGAATCGCACAGATAACACCGCAATTCGCTCCAGAGCAATGACAGTGTCTTCCGACAAAAAAATCGGGAGTGTCGTGCATTCTGTCGACGATGTCGTGTACTTTGTCGTGGTTGTGGAACAAGTTCAAGCACGCTCGCGCTCACACTCAGCTCGATGCTCGGGGACGCTCTACTCGGTCCTCAGAGGGGGGTTAAAAAACTTTTTTCACCTTCCTAATATGGGTCGGACTTGTTCATATGTAGTGCCACGTGGTTATCTGTGATTATCTCATCATTTAGGCTTTTTCCATGCTGTGCACCCAAGGCACACGCAGAACAGGTATGCTCATCGCAGTGGACTCGTCCTCGAGCGATACACGACACGGGATGGATAGTAAGTATCGCACTACTCGCTACTATAACCGTCGACACAGCGGAAACGGAATTCCGCAATAAGCCCCATCTGCGCGCGTGTCTGGAGCACCTCCCAAATACTGCAATCTCAATAAAGAATTATGGCTCACTTGCCATTAGGGCATGAGCGCAAGACTATCCGCATATCCGCAACGGATGAAACCGATTACATCTTCTCCCTTATTCCTAACAACGTCCAGGGTCAGTCGGGCCCGTGAACCAAACACATCAGAATCCTCACGGTTCGTCTTCTCTATCTTGGCTATCGCACACGATATCCAACCCGTCCTTCTCGATAAGCTTGGCGACGACACGAAGCGCGTCTTCGGCGCTGCGCACACTCGTAGCGGAAAGTTGGCCTTCGTAATATGATACAACCGAGAGCACATGTTTCAGAGACTTCGTGGCAGAGTCGGAACGCAGGGATACCCTCCGGTCTGTTGATCTTGCGTGGCCGAGTGACTGCAACAAAAACATCTGCTTCCGAAGTACATGGGATGACCGCACAAGTTCATACTACACCGCCGCGTTAGGTAAACGACCTAGAATGGCGCAAATGACCTACTATCAGCTCATGGATATCTCCAGGTCGGGGCAAAATCATTTCCGCGTGCCGTATGGAAAAATCCAGAAATCGTATGGTCTGTCGATAGCCCTTAGCACTATTATCCCCGATATCAAGGTGTCCTATACTTCTCGAATAAGCCGTTCCACACCGCCCGTTGTCACGAGGGTTTCCAATTTACTCGCAAGGAATGCTAGGAGACCGATGATAGCTACCCAAAGTTCTGACCATTCATAATCTACGAAACGGTTTTAAGCCGGGAGGTGATGTGCATGCCAAGGGAATACCTGCCTAATCGCGCCCGCACTTTATGCAAGTACCACAGTACACGGTGACAGGTCCATATACATGTCCTGGAAAGTGGCCAGTGCAGGATCTGTTGATACCGACCAAGCGACCTACGTGTATGTAGATGTCTCCAGACGTTTGTGGAGGTTATGCCGGAGCCATAGAATACAACAATCCAACAATGCACAAACAAGTGGTCGAGAACTTGTGGGCATAGGCAACAGTGGCATTCGCTATGTCCCCACGGCTTGTCATCAATACCACTCTGCAATCCAACGCACAATCAGACGCACCTGTCTACATAGCCTGATTACTTGATATGAAGGCGCGCAAAATGCTTCCATGACTCTCGAGTTCTCGGACAGCACAAGCAACATGTTCATAGCCAGATTCGCGTATGCCATAGCACGCGGAGAGGATGAAGACGATGCATGAGTTAGCAAGTAAGATGATAATGACAGTGTGGTATAGTGCAGGGGAGGACCGGCTTTATCTGTTGGTGAGGTGGGAGATTCCATGAAGACTTGCGTGAAGATTGGGTTAAAGAAAAGAAATTCAAACAGAGGGAAGAGGGCCACACAAGCTTCTATGGGCCTACAGCGTCGACGAATAGAACAACATTAGAACTCTCAGGAAACCTCACGTTCGAAGACGCACTGATTCTTGAAAAGCTCCCGGGGTGGATCAAGAGGTTGCTTGGCTAGAGCACGATCGGGTCTGAGAGACGCAATTAACGACCCAACAGTCTTTGCAAACGTTGGCGTTGAGTCATCCGAGATCTCTTGATAGGCCCTGCACGTATGACAATCCTATTCCCAGTCAATCCCACCATATCCTACATCAAGCACTCACTTGACTGTGACGTCGCATGCAAAATTTGATGCCCAGCATATTTGGCGCATAAGCTCCTTGTCAGATGTGTCCCTAATACGCTGCAGGTACGGATTGAGTTTCGCAGCGTCTGATTTGTGGAAGTTGGCGAGGAGAGAGAGCAACAGGGTCGCTTCGAATGTAAAGCGCTCAGTGGTAGGTGATTTGATGAACTGTCAGAAGAATAAACGAATGCCAAAGGCAGAAAGTTGGTAGAACCCACCTGCACTATCGAGGGAAAGAGGTCTCGTCGGAGGAGGTAGGCGCCTGGGCTAAGTTGATTGATGCTGCACGTAAAGATAATGGCTAGTTGGAGGACTTGGTGCCGCACGCTAGCTGTGATTTGCATGTCAGGACATCATGCAAAGCAACGCGTGCCGTCACCTACGTGGCGACCGGTCATCTCCAAGTATTTGAGCCATCATATCGACAAATTCCTGCGCTATTCATCAGACGGTCGTTCCTTCTATCTCGAAATATACTCACCATAAACACCCGATCACTCTCGTTCACTCCGCCGGCAAAGATCTCCATCACCTCCCATCCTGCAAGATTCTTCGCCAGAACACAGCGCAGAAGCAAGGAAAGCGTTTCGACAGTCCGACTTCTCACCAACGCATCATCGTCCTTACCGTTCCCTGCTGCAAATCCGACACAAGTCACAAAGAGCGTATTGAACACTGACTACTGGTCCCAAGCCATTAGACTAACGGGCGACGCGGACGGGGGAAACAGACCTTGTAAGCATGCAAACATTCATCCTTTGAAAGTGCAGCCAGGAAGCTGCGAAGGAAGTCTCTGTCGACCTCGAGGGAGAAGAACGTGTACCAGAACTTGTGGTCTGTTTCGTTAGGTGATATCTGTGGTTGGCTGAGGCCCTGAAGCGGGTGAACAATATTAATGAGTTGTAAGCGGCTAAAAACGAGCTAGGATCGAGCAATACTTGGAAGAGCTTTTTCACGATTGTCGCGTATTTCGAGGTGGGCTTCCAAGAGCTGTGAGAGGGGTTCATCGAATAATCGAATCAACGATTAGGTGCTAGTCAAAGTGAAGTACACTACGCAATCGGACGCCTTTGCTAATCATGTATGTACTCTACGGACATCGGTGAATTTTCGTCTTGGGAACAGCCTTGTAACTTTACCACACTCCAAAGTCCCGTGAAACCTACTTCCAATATGGACCATATTTTTGAAACCAGAACGTCTTCCTTAAGACTGCGGCAACCCTTCGTACGCTGCATCTATCATCTCCACAACCCAGCTCATCAACGCCTCGTCCTTCATCCGCACCCCCTCCATCATCCGTCTGATGGCCATGAACGCTCTCCGTCCCCTTCGTTCGCCCTCCCACTCACTTCCATAGTCCTCACCCACCGCATCATCTCCTTCATCCTCCTCGACAACACCAGGGAACCCGAACCGCTCTCCATCTGGACGTGGAGCCAAGTCTGTCGCGACGAACGAAGTACGGAACAAGATGCGGATGACGAGGAGTGCTGTGAGCGACGTGGAGGGCGGGTCGACAACAGGGCGACGGTATGTAATGGCTGCGTTGCGTAGCGGAGGCGGCGCTCGTTGGGTGGGGTTTGTCAAAGGGTACGTGTCTGTACCAGCGGTGAGCGTCACAGTATCGTCTTGTGAGGTATGTTTGGCGGGTGGTTGTGAACTCGACAAGTGTGTAAGAATGTGCGGTCCGAGAAGCGACGTCGAGGCCAGAGATACAAAACAAGAAGCCCAGAGGCAGTCGGCTGCCTCCCCCGCATCGGCGACATGCTGGAGCAAGTGATCATATAGTTCTCCTGCGCTCTCGAAGGGCGTGGCTAAACATTGCGACCTATCCCAATGGCACTTAAACTTCTGGCTAGCCTGCGTCTCCTTCCGCCGGTCAACGCCACGGACGACAAAACGCTGGGGTGGTCCAGGTAGCACCATGGCTTGTGCTTGAGGGAAAACGACGTTTACGTTTTTGATGACGTCAGAGGCGACGAGGACGGGGTATTGGTCGACGTGGGGTGTAAAAACGTCTTTGTAGAGATTCCAGAAGTCGACCTGAGTCAACTCCCCTTCTGGTGATGCTACGAACATTGCTTTCATCCTGTACCATGGCTTGAGTAACGGATACACGCACACGCTTGAAAACTTCCACATACCATTCATAACAGCGGGCAGGCTCCTGCATGGGTAGCAACCTCTCAAGTTCCTCCTTGGTCAACTCGTGATCGAGGGTAGCGACGGTTGTGGCAGACACAGTGCGCAAGGGGACAGTTATATCGAGAGAGACCGTCTCTTCCACCTGCTCAGATAACAAGAGACTTACAAGGACTCTAAGCGTGCTCGGCATGAAAGGATGGTGCAAGAATGCTTTCGCCATCTGTGGATGCGAAAGATGAGCGTACATGTAGTTTAACGACGCCTCGATCAACGGTTTGTCAACGAATAGTGGGAGGTATCTTATGGAGGCGGAGAGCGCCGGAGACTCGTCCTCCAGATGGGATGCGTTCGATGGATGTGTAAATATCTGGCCGAGGACTGTAAGCGTTGCAATGATGAGACTTCGATTTGAAGAGTGTGCCGCTATACGAAGTAGGGTGTGCAACGGACTTTTGTTGACCGAGGGCGAAGGAAGGGTAGCCCGTAAAGAGATAGACTGCAGGAGTTCAATCGCATTGAGAACGAACTCGACGTTCGTATCAGCATCCGGATCAAGGTTGCTGAGTGCACTCAACAGCAACGGCTGTGTCCGGGCGTGAGTTGCAAGTTGATGAGCATTTGGTTCATTCGTCGCCGAATTTCGCAGGATGAAGAGGGACTCTACAGCATGTCTGCGTTTTCTGTCCGCTTCAGCGGACAATGAGAATAAAGAGTAACGTCCTGATTCAAGGTGTCCCTTTTTGACATACCACTCAGGCCATTCGAACAGTGCGTCGGTAAGACCAGGGATACTTTTCAGAAGGAACTGGTCGTTAGTGCACAGCCTGTGCAGACGGTCCAGTGCCCATCCGATCTCGGCATGTATTCCAGAGCGAAGTGAGAGTACCATTCGATTGCTCGCAGTTGCTTCGGTGTACCATCCTATGCCGACCGTCAACGTAGCGCTCGATAAAGTTCTTGAAAATGCTCACGTTCATAGTCATCGGTAACGTTTGGTCCTATGCGTTGGGTGGGCTGTGATGGATACGGGCGATATAATGTTGGCGTTGCAGTCCCCGTTCTGACTGGCGCTGCGAGTGCCATCGCGGAATTTGAGCAGGAGGTGTCACACACGACGCGCGGGTCACGAATTCGTCACGCGTGACATGAGATCGTCACAACAGAGCGTGACTTGTGTGTTCCTGCAGCAACGTTCATGGCGTTGATTGAGGTGAGTACGGAAATCGGCCATTGACAGCAAGTAGCTGATGAAAGTAGGTGATTGCTAACGATCGTCTAGGTCGCAAAGGTATTTGGGTCGTATAGCACAAACAGCTTGATCTGATGGTCTTGTACAGTTCGGGTCAAGTGCAGTCCCGACGATACAGTGGGCGATTTGAAGAAGCTCATTGCTGCACAGACTGGTACAGACTACAGAAAAATCCAGCTGAAGAAATGGTATGCTCTTGCATGGATTGCTTGTCATCATAGATTCACAGATTTCATCAAGGTATACGATCTACAAGGATCATATCACGTTGGCAGACTATGAAATTCATGACGGGATGAGTTTGGAGATGTACTAGGTGGCACGCCCAGTCATCTTTCATGTTGAGTCAGACTCGTCGCACTTTTTCATCGTTGTTGTACTCAGCAATCTATTCGCAGTAATGAGTTTGTTACATTATGTCTGCTGCGACACTATTGTATTCTTGGCGATGCTTGTATGGCGTGAGCCCCAACATGCATCAACCACGAATATTACCAGTAAAACTCCTATGCCATCGCAAAGCGATTCGCCGATCTGCCTACAATCGTAAGCGCAGTCGGACCCATGCTCTGCTTAGCTTGCCCACCCACCCCGGCCCTCATAACAATTCCCTCTGCGCGGCCCTTATTCGGGGTTCTCTCTATAAACGGCTTCTCTGGTCCTCCAGCAACACCATGTGACCTCAGCTTCTCCTGCACACGATCTGCAAATGTGTGCAGCTTGGCATGACGTTTAGGAGGTGTACTCTCTGCCTGCGGATCGAGCGGGGTAATAGTGTCAGAGGCCATGGGTTTGGAGTTGGAGGAGCTTAGGCCTGAACGTGGCCCACGCGGGCGGATGTCTACTTCAGGTCCCGCTGAGTCCAATGTCTGCATGCCCGTGACGAAGTTCTGTATGCGTGAATCGGTCCCGATGACACGATCGATCTCGTCGAGTTGGTTCGCAGCGTCGAGCCCTTCCCTAAATCGGGAGTCATTGGACAGTCCCGAGGTATGTTGGGGGTTGTGGCTGAGGATGATCGTGGCTGCGGACTCGGAGACTGGATAGACAGATGCAGAATCTGCGCTGATGTTCTCCGCGCGCTGCCTGCGCCTCTCCGATTCGACTCGTCCCTCAGGTTCTACGTGGTCTTGGTATCGGAGGCTATCGTGCGTAGTGTTGGCTGCGATGCCTTCGTCCTGGACTTCTGCCGGCGCCACCACCGTCATATCAGTGTTGGAGTATTTCATACCAGGAACTGTTTCCTCGGTCTCGGCAATCCTGCCGATGTTGGAGCGAGACTTGCGGTACCACATCTCGTGAGTCCCCTTATGGGGTTTGATGGCGACATTCTTGTTCCTAGGTTCAATTTGAGGTGAAGGTGGGGGTGGATCGAGGGAGAGGAAGTTGATAATCCTGATGGGAAGGGTGACGTGTATGTCTGAGGAAAACATCCCCGTTGAGACGCTGACTTGGAGTGTATACTCCACCTCCAGAAGCCTCACACGAGCCACAGTTAGGGCATCACTCTGGAGTTGCGCCCGCGTCAGTGTCAAGTTCTCAAAGTCTTCGTCGTCATACTCACTGGTACCGCAATCTGATGCACGAACTCGGTCGTTTGTCCAGGTTTCACACCCGTCCACCAACCCTTGGCAGAAGCATGTCCTTTTCCACACTTTTGTCCCATGACTAGCACGTTACTGGCTACCACCTTCGTCATCGTCGTTGTCTCGCATGCATCTGGATCAGTAGCATCGTGACTCCCTTTGACATCTCCAGTCGGCTTAAACACCGTTGTTGTTCGCACAAGCGCGACGTTCGCGCTCTTGACATGTTTCTTAGATTCGTTCGCGACGCACAAATATACTGGACAACGTTGTCCAGCGATCCAGTGCAGCCTGTGGATTTTCGCGGTCAATTTTACCTTCCCTGGTCCTCCAAATAAGACTCCCTTCGTGGCCTCGCTGACCAATGGTCTCGAGGCGGCTGACAAGCTCGTGGATAAGGAAAGCTGGGGCCATATCTCGCAGTCGCGGTAGAAGTGTGCGACAGATTGTTCGGAGGTGACAGGGTCCTTGAGTTTCAACGAGACCATAGCAACGTATCTAAGCTCGACGCCCGAATGGATGCTAAGTATCCCCTTGGCACTCCCACAAGAACCATCGGCCGGGAGTAACATGGCGAAAGGAAACACATGCACGCCCTCCTGCGCCTCTGCCCAGCCCTGTTCGTCAGGTTGTCCACGCAGCACGGTATGCCAAGACGGTGCCACGTCGGACAGGGGCGCCGTACATTGATAAAACGTACACCGCGTAGAATCATGTGGTATACACTCAAACCCGACGACGCGGACCTTGGCCTTCGGAACGGAGAGGAGGGCTGGCGGTTGGTTCTTTTTCGTGGGTTTGCGAATGTGGACCTCGACGTGACCTTTCATCCAGCCACCTTGTACGCACGTTTCGCTCTCGAGCTCGATATCGACTTCCACTCTTGCTCTCGATTTGGCCTTTTCGAGTGCGACCGGGGCCGCAAGAAACTCTGTTGCTAAATTGCCTGTGCTGGCGGCCTTGCGGATAGATGCGCGGGGCGCAAGCCGAGCATTGGGTTTAAGGCGGCGGTTTGAATTACCGAGGAGGGTGCGGAGGTCGGAAGAACTCCGACGGGGAGGGGCATGTATCTGGAGCAAAGTATCGCTTGCTGAGAGGCCGACTTCCATCAGGTTCCCCTTCGTCCTGTCTCTTCTTGATCGATTTCTTTGGCTCTTCAGAGCGCCTAAGATATCACCCTCTTCTTTCCAGAGTTCCTTGCCCAGGTTCTCGGTATGTCCGAAATACATGCCTGTCTTCATGGCCGAACTCCCACCGGGTGTCACCCACCCCTCTTCGATCCTTTGTCCAACCTGGTATCCAGATCCGCCTGGTCGCCCATAAACATCTAGCTCAACCATAGAATCACCCATCTCTGCGAGGAGGAGTCCGCGCATGGATGTCATTGACCTAAGGGTCGGCAATGGTAAACCATCGGAGATGTTTGAACCGGATTGGCCGACTTGTGCTGAGGGGTCGTGGAGCCCACCCGGCCGGTTGAGATTACTCGGCGCTGATACGACAGATGCCAAGAACGATGCAGATGAAGAAGAGGCTTCCATGAGCGTTGAAGAGGGGATTGTGGACATTGTTCTTGCTGCGACCAACGCCGATGACCGGTTCCCTGACATTCCCTGACCTTGCATTTGACTCGTGCGTAAGTCTGAATTATTTTCTGTTTTTGTTTTACGGACAGTTGGGGGAATTTTTGGTGATCACAGAAGGCGACTCGCGGTGACCTTGAACAAGGAGAAATGTGTGGGTGAAAGGGCGGTCTGATGTGACTGGTAGGTATCATTGCCAACTGGACTGTTGGGCAGGTTGGCGGTTAGCCGGTACGATCACGATTCAGGCCATGGGTGCGTTTCGTGCATTTCATTTACGACTGAAGCTCACCGCACGCGCAGTACGAGTCACTGTACAGGATGACGAATTGGAGATGTTCGAGTCGGGAACACGGAGTAGATCTCTTGCGAAACAGATGCTTGGAGTTGCATCAAACATCAAGAAAACGAGGCGCACGGAGAAATAGTGGAGTGTATGGCTGGTACACAGGATCTCGGCACCACCTTTCTTGGTCGCTCGCACATCTTTACAGGTGAACGCGGGGCGCCACAAGTATCTGTGGCCAGGTGTACGTCAGACTGTTATCTTGCTGTAGAGCCCCACCGTTATGTACTTTACGCCGTCCGATGATACATTCTACTCACGGGGAGTAAAGCCTCGAGGCAGGGGTCATGGCCACGGTAGGAGTCGGAGGCTGATACCGACGGGTTGCCTCATGTGACGAACTCGCGTCTTGGTGGTAGGCTGTGATAACTCGAATGTAGTACCTTCTGAGAAGATCAAGCAATGAATGAACTTGACGTCAGTTGTTTTTCGAGGAAGATGATAGCGCCACCTTGTTCTGAATCTACGTGACGAAATCACGCATTTCAGTCCGCAAACTCAATCCACCAAGGACAAAAAAGACACAGGACTGGAAGCCTCGCGTACGACACGAGGTCGACTCCGCTTTGACTGGCCAGCAGGGACCGGGATAGCAGGCGTTGCGACAGGACGTGGATGACGCTGCAGCAATCAATTGTTCTGGTATAAAAGGACACGATCATCGACCGCATCGACCGCAGCTGTTGCAGTCACATTAGATTCTCATCAGTTGCGTCTCATTACAAAGCCAAGGCTCTGATTCATCGTCTCGACATTCACAATGTCCCTTGGATTACCACCAGTCTCGGTCGGACTCAAGTCTATAACGCCCTACCTGCAGCGAGCTGAGGAACTCGTCGATCGAGAGCCCATCATCGCCTACTGGTGTACGTGTACCACTAGCCCATTGTCCAAGCAGTTGACCCAGTGTCTAGGCGCCTACTATGCCGCCCAAGTTGGGATATCCCTCAAAGCCAAGGATCCTGGCTCGCGCACCCTTCTGTTTGATCTGCTTGGTGCCCTGGAGCGACTGAAGAAGGAGATCGGTACGAACGATGCTGTCGACAGTGAGGCAGCCAGTGCGGCGTATGTGGAAAACTTTGCGCTGATGGTGTTTGGGATGGCGGACGACGAGGACCGGGCGGGGAGAGCGTCCAAGTGCGGTGTTGTGTTTTTTTTTTTTTTGAGGAAAATGCTGAGACGACATTCAGATCGACGGCCAAAAAGTTTCTGGCTGCTGGCAACTTCCTCGAAGTGCTTCGAGTCTTCCCAAAGGCCGACATTTCAGACTCTGTACGTCATCGTCTTTCATGCCACGTGTCGCTGGCTGAGGGCATGCAGACGGAAGAGAAAATAAAATACTGTAAATGGAAGGCAGCCGACATCGCAAAGGCATTCCGCGAAGGTCGGAAACCAACCCCAGGCCCAGCCGGCCAACACCCCGCCGAGTCTGCCGAACCACCCTCCGAAGCATCCCCAACGACCTCCCGCTCCCCAAGAAGACAGTCGCCCCCTCCCCAGATGTCCCCCGCAGACATCGCACGCGCAAACAAGGACCGCCTCCGCACATTGGGCGAGGGCTGGCACGACGACGACGCTCTCAGTCCCGGCCAGTGGAGCACTACCGCAACACCGGGCCTCGATCTGGCCGCAAACACACCAGCACTAGAAGCAGCCAACTCCAGCAGCACAGAGAGCGTCAACAACTGGCACGAGCATGTCGTCGATCCCATCACACGCGCCCGCAGCACCGGAGAAAGCAAGCTGAGGAACGCATGGGTCAGTACTGAGATGGAGGGCGCCGCCAGCGACGAGGAAGCCGCTAGAGATCCTGCACTCAACGGCGCCGCGAAGAAGGTCAGATTTTCTCCGACAGCGGAGTCCACCCGTCGGTCTCTGTCGTCATCACCGCCACGTGTCTCTTCATCTCCACCTCGCCCGTCCGCACCCCCCCTCTCCGATTACCCTCCGGGATTCGTTCCAACCGGTCCGCCCGTGTCCCCGGAGAGATACCCCCGCACTCCGCTTCCCGGCACATCAGCACCCCCTCCCGGCGTGCCAACCTTTATATCCCCCGTATCCCCTCTGCCACCTCCGTGCTCTCCTCCGGTCGTCCCTTCCATCCCCTCCCTTGCTCCTCCGCCTCCAGGTCCAGAGCCATTCGAGCTCACTCCCATCATAATCGCTAAGGCTCAGAAACACTGTCGCTTTGCCATCTCTTCCCTCGATTACGAGGATGCTCAGCAGGCCAGGAAAGAACTCAAAGCTGCCTTGGAACTCCTGGGCGGAGCCATCTAGGTCTCACCTCGCATCTTTTCACGCCTCCATGCTCCTTCACGATCCCACAACATTTCTTATTAGCATTTCGCACTTTATCTTATGCTCAATTCACGTTGTATTAGGGTATCCGTTCTCGAAACACATGCATACGTATTTAAAATCAACATGATGTACCTTGGAGGTTGCTCGAGTGCACATATGCCCACCGCTACTGCTCTTCTTTCCTAACAGCATCTGTGCCCACAAACGCTGACTGTGTAGGATGCATGTCAATCGGACTCTCCACCTGTGCCGTCTCAGCTATTATCTTGGCAGGCACTTGTACCGTCCCCGGCGCAGAGGACGTCGAGCCCATAGGCGTCACGATACCCAAGCCTGACCCTCCAACTGCGCGTAAAGGTGCTAATGGCGGAGATATCGGGGGAACGGTGAACGGTGACGCAGGCGGAGAGAAAGACATGTTCTGGTACGGAGGCGACGACGTCGACCCCCGAGACGCGTTCGATGTACCAGACGTCATCGTGTTCGTTCTCGATGCTGGCGGCCCCATGTTCAAATGAGGCATTGGCAGCGTATGGAACATCTGTAGGGCAGACGAGAGGTCGTCGAGCTGGGTATTGAGGCCAAGGCTAAGTTATTTGACAAGGGCCATCACAAAACCCTCACCTTATTCATAATGGCATCGATGGCCACCTTTCGTTCTTTGAACTGGACCGCAAGCCTCGAAAACTCCTCTTCTCGTCTTCTCCTCCCGAATCCATGTACGTCGTCCTCGTCATCCTCATCTTCATGACCTCCCGGGCCATTGGACGACGTCTCTGACGATGCGTCCGTGGCGTCCCCGCTACCCATTCTAGATGCGCCGGCCGCGACGTCATCGTCATCACCAATGGGCAGCGTCTCGGCTCTCCTGCTCGGCCGACGCTTGCCATGTCTAGACTTGGCCGACTTCCGGGCGGAACCAGTACTCATACCTGCTCCTGTATTTTTCCCAACTCCACCACCGCCTTCAGCCGCCCTCGCAGTTCCCCGTGCAGTCCTCACGCCCTCCATCCCAGCATGCATCGCCGATATCTCGGCTTGCAGCTCGAGAATGCGCTCGAGGTGTGACCAGAGCTTCGGATCACCCGGAGGTGGAAAAGTTGCGGAGGGAGTAGGATTGTCCGTCGTTTTCAAAATGGGTGTGTGTTCACCGAGGCGCGCTCCAGAGAAAGGGTCATACAGAGTAACGGAGGGTTGCTGAGTCGGGAGGAAAGCATTGGACGCAGCCTGCGCTGACGAGTCGGATAGAAATGACCCAGACAGACCAGGTGCATAGTTGGCGTTGGCACCCGTAGTGGGCTCGGTGGTTGGAGCCTTGGGGGCCTCTTGGTCTGTCTGTGCAGGTCTCCCGAATACGGCTGCAAAGATGGCGTCGTGGGGAGTGAAGAGGGTCTCTGCGTCGCCGAGTGTTGTGTTCTTCTCCTTCTCTGTCGGGACAGCATTGCTGTCTTTGGGGGTCGTTCCGTCTCCTTCTACACCGTATGTCTGTAGCAGCTCTACGTCCGCAGCGCCTGTACGTGCATTCGTGCTAGCTGCTGCGGTGTACGTACTGGGATCGTTGATATGCTCATGTGCCAGGATATCTGCCAGTGGTATTTGGGATTCTGACTGGGCAGAAGCAATGTTGGTTTGGTGTCGATCAATGGTAGACTGCGACTGGCTATCTCTGAGCGTCGCTGTGTTTTTGGGAGGGTTTTGTGCACCTGGTGGCGGGAAGGCAGCGGCGGTCTGAGCCTGTGGTGTCCGTTGTCTGCTTGTACTACTTGATTTGCTACCGAACCATGACTTGAGCATCGTCGAGCGCGTCGAGCGAGTGAAGGAACGCGACGTAGATGGATAATTGGCCCCTGACATATGCTAAAGTGATTTACTAGCGACACTAATCACCGTCGATGCTCAGCGCGCCAAACCTCCCAACCCTCGAAATTACTGGCTTTTCTTCCTCGTCCTCGTCGTCCACCAAAGTGTCACTGTCAACATCACTATCCTCCTCTCCGCTCTCCTCTTCCTCTTCGGCACTTTCTTCGTCGTCAAGCTCAACTTCGTCTGCCTCGTGCTGTGAAGTTCCATCCCGCAGCCATATCCCATCACCATCATTTTCTGTGGATATTGTCACAGGGATCCCTCTTGGTGGCCAAAAAGCCCACGGGATCTTTCCCTCCGCCACTAGTCGCAAGACTGTAAAAATCATGTTAGCATACATGCACCATGATTCATTTCCAGCACGGATAGGATGTGTAGGATCGACGCAAAATACGAGGTAATCCTTCAAACTCACTGGCGTTCCCAGCACGATGAACGTCAGGTCTCCCAGCTTTTGCAGTAACCCAGCCTTTCTTGTTCGCGTAGGCAGTCATGATATCCATGGCAGTCCACGGCAGTCCCTTTGCTTTACCCTTATCTTTTGCGCTCAGCGGGATGATAGGGCGCTGCCCGTCACGCCATGTGCGTTTATCCTCTATTTGCGGTGAAAATGGAGATGCAGAGGTAGATGGGTGGGTGAGCTTGAGGATCCGCTCGAGTGGGAGGAGTTGTGCAAGTTGATGTACACAGAAAGGTATGGCTGAGATTCGAGAAATGGGGAGCACACCCGAGAGGACCTGCGGTGCCGATTGGTGATGGAGAAACGAGGGGTAAACAAGAACATACCTGCATATCCATGGGAACAAACGAGGGTATTACAAGTCCAGGGCAGTCGACGAGACGGACATCAGAGGTCCAGAAGAGTGTCTGGAAATGCTTGGTCTGGGTCGTATAAAGCGAAGTGAGAATGATAAAAACGACGACGGAGGACACGAGACGTGCCTTTCCTGGTGTGCGCGACGCGCGTACGCGAGTTGTCCCGAACAGAGCATTCAGGAGCGATGATTTACCTACGTTTGGTTGACCTGATGATGTAGGTGGTCAGGCAAGAGAATTGACTAGAAATGACGGGCGCACCTATTAACCCAACGGTTAAGAACTCTGGTTCCTTCCACGTCCGTTCCTCGCTTTCTTTCTCCTTCCCGTCACCATCGTCGTCATAACTACTTTCCACTCCACTATCCCTGCCATCAACAGCGGTTTCACCGGTTCGACGTCCGTCCTCCCCCTTCGAAACGGCTGCTTCCTCGACTACCTTTCCCACCTCTGTTCCCTTTGCCGTCTTTAACCTCTCCCAATCCACCTCCCTCCTCACGCGTGGTCTCCAACTTCTCACCCTGACTTCCCTCTCCACGTCACTCTTGGCATCCCTTGTATGCGTGAACCACTCCGGCGGAACGAGCATCTGCGCGTGTACCTCGCTCAGTCCACGCACTAGTCTCTCCCGAAAGGTTCCAGCAAGGTATGGTTCGTGCCTCGTCCTGCCCTGGGCATCGATCGACTGTTTAGGCGCGTACGCCCCGACTGGTACTACTGGCACGCCAGGATAGCTTGCCTGGAGGTAGGACGTCCATGCTTCCGTGCGCGCTGGCCCCGAGATGTCGACTTTTGTGAGGACAAGGATGGCGCGGGAGGTGTTGTTACTAGATCTGGATTTGCGAGTACGGGAAGTTGGTGCATCATCGGAAGGTGAGGTGCTGGATGACGATGATATGGGAATATTAAGATATGCGGCGAGTGAAGGTGGGAGGTGTAATGGTGGACAACGGGAGTCAAGGAGGAGAAGGAGAATATCTGATATTTCTGTGACGCGCCAGCTGTGTCATTTCACCAAGTCAATGCCTGGTTATATTCAGGGTACATCACAACTAAATCCATGGAGATGAAGAGACATCGAGGAAGCTGATACTTGAACGGAGGAGACAAATCACTCACAGTTGTCTCCACACCTCCAAATTGCGCTCGAAATGAGTGGGCGGATGTGGCATCGCGCGATGCTCTAAACCATGAGCAGCATAAGTAGCTGCGCCGGCTGCGGAAGGTAGGTGATCAGCATGGCTCGACGACCGCGGATTCAACGAGTTCTGCCACTCTGCAACGGCCATGTCCTGCTGTGCGAGCCATTTGCGAAAATGACCCTGCTCATTTGCGTCCACCTCGGCCTTGGACATGGTGTACTTCCACTTGGGCCTCCTGGGTACGCTTGGCTGATCAGCGGTACCATCGCCTCCTCCACTACCCTGGACCCATGGCAGTGACAGCAAGTCTTCCCTCAACACCCTGACCTCGTTGCCAATCGGTCTTTCGAGTGGGAAAGACCCTGCGATCTCCCTGGTTTCGTCCAGAAACGCCTTATCAAGCTTGACAAACGTGCTCTGTAATTTGCGCGCGGTCTGTGCGGCGATATCTGATACCTGGCGCGCATCCAGACTATGACCTGGCTTGGGAGAACGCCTTATTTTCTTGTTGGGTTTGGATGGGGGCTGTCGTTGTACATCGCCGCGTTTTATGGCTCGTTTGAGCTGAAGCTGGGCTCTGCGCTGTTTCCCTGATGGTCCTGGCATTCCTCACACTCTCATGGTCGATATCACGACAACCTGGAGAGTCGGCTCATGGATTGGGTAAGCAGAACAGTCATCTCAGTTGACTCAGCTGACTTGCCCTTGTCTCGTATAAATCATGAAGCAGACAGCCAACTGCATCTTTCCTTCTCAACATGCCAGACAAGAAAAACGTCGTCGTCGTCGGGGCTGGCTTTGCAGGCACCGGCATCGCGTCGTCTCTCTCTGCCAAGCTTGACAGCAACAAGTACAACCTCATCCTTATCAACTCCCGTTCATATGCCCTCTCCCTCCCTGCAAGCGCTCGTCTCGTCGTGAGCGCACAATCAAAGCTCGAGGAGACCTCGTTCGTCAAGCTCGACAGGCTATACAAGAACGGCAACGGCGAAACAAAGGTGGGCATCGTCAAGAGCATCCAGACCAAGGGCGACGCCAAGGGGGGTGAGGTCGTCCTTGAAAGCGGTGAACACATCCCATACGAGATCCTTGTCCTCGCCACAGGGGCAACGTTCCGTGGGCCACTCGATATCCCAGAACACGAGCAGGACGTCATGCCCCATGTCAACGCGTGGCGTGCAAAATTTGCTAATGCCAAACACGTTGTGCTCGCCGGTGGAGGCGCAGTTGGCATCGGTGAGCACACAAGCCAGAATGGACGCGTCTTCCGATGTCCTCATGTCGTCTCGCAGAGCTTGCTGGCGAAATTAAAGATGAGCATCCCGTGAGTCTGATGTCACCCACGCTCCCTACCAATACCACTAATCGGCGGATGCGAATCAATCTAGGACACCAAAGTGACTATCGTCCAAGGCGATAGGAAACTCCTCAATCCCACCTACACTGATTCTCTTCGCGACGGTCTCAACCAACGCCTTCAGTCTCGTGGCATCGAGATTCTTTACCAGGAATATATCGATGATATCCCAGCAGAGGGCTCTGTTGGCGTCACAACACGCAGTGGGAGGAACATTGAGACCGCAGATTTAGTGGTACGTAAACTTTCGTCTCTTCTTCTCCAGCGCCCTTATTGCCATGGCGTTGGTTTGCGGTCTTAGATATCCACCCGCGGCCCCAAACCAAACACTGCCTTCATTGCCTCGTTGGGACAAGATACGCTCAATGGACAAGGCTACGTCAAAGTCAAGCCAACGCTGCAGCTTCTGAATCACCCTCACATCTTCGCAGCGGGTGACATCATTGAATGGGCAGAGCAGAAACAGGCTGCAAAGACGCGCGGCCATGCTGCTGTCGTGGTTGAGAACGTGTTGAGCGTGCTGGGGGACAAGAGTGCCACGAAGGAGTACAAAGGCAGCCCAGAGATCATCATCGTCACGAACGGAAGGGTGAGTTTGATACCTGAGTGGCAACATACCTGTCGCTGACCGTGGTCGCAGGATGGAGGTATGGCCTACATACCCTTCTTTGGTGGATTCACGCTCGGCGACTGGTTCGCGAGACTCGTCAAGTCAAGAACGTTGATGATTTCTTTTTTCCGGTCTGCGTTGGGCTATTGATTTCGACTTTAGGATATAACGTTGGAGTGAACGTTCAATTTGTGTGGTGGATTTATTGCTTGCGTTACATATAATACCAAACCTTATGATCGTTTGTCAACGTTCGTCGTCGTCGTTTCCGGCCAAGTGTGTGAGATACGCATCTGCCCTGCATAGCTCTGTGAAACAAGTTGGCCATTGCCACCATCATGATGCTGATCGCAAGCAAAGAGGTCTCAGGACAAAGACTTGGTGGCTTCCTCGTTGCCCTGCAGCCATAAAGAGCCGCTGCCTTACCCGCCAAACCCGTCTGCCAGCGACGCCCAGGACGAGAAGTCGACCAGTCATCTTCGCTGCTCCCACGCTGAGCCGCAGACATACATCGATTTTATTCCGCCGACGGCAAAGACGCTGTGACCCGTTGCTTGCTTGCCAGCGGCGTTGCGATTGCGAGAACGACCAATCGCGAAATAACGGCCAGAACAAGACAGTCAACCACGAACAGCCCTCTCCCGTCCTGTGCAAGATCCATACATACATAACCAACTCAACGTCCGTCGCAATGAGCCACGCTCTTCTTGCCCTTCCCCTTTCCATGCCACCTTCAAGGCCCAGTACGACCACTATGGCCACTTTCGATTCCGCAAGTGGGAGATCTCGCGTACCGAGGAACAAAGACTTTCTGAACAAGTATGGCCACAGGCACCACTCGTTCGATCCGGAGAAGGCCCCGTATCCGCTAAGTTATGATAGGCAAGTCTTGGAGTTGTGAGTCGCCAGTTTATTGATCTGCTACATTTATTCTGTGCTAAGTCCCCGCTGTCTCGTGATGTTTAGGGAAAGCATGGACCATAAGTTCGTCATACATGTCAAGAAATCAGTCTCTGTCGTTAGGTTTACGAACGGCCCACCGCACCGCTCACTTGATTTAGGATGCGGGGTATGTATGCGTATCTTATGTTTTGATTCGTGTGTCGTAGCATCCATGCGTTTTGATGTTCACTCTTCGGCTTCGCGTCAATAATATACAGTACCAGCTAACACGACGTGTCCTTTTTATCCAGGGTGGAACGTGGGTTCTCGAAGCGGCCAAGGAGTGGACCGAATGCGAATTTGTGCGTTTCCGCTCATTCCATTCTCGAGTTTATTCGCTGACGGCTATGTCACCTTGATTGCCTGGTATAGGTTGGCTTTGACCTTGTCGACGTGCAAGCGCCGTTGTCGTTGTTGGAGCCCGATGTCGCAAAGCGCATAAGATGGGTACACGGGAATTTGTAAGGCAATGCTACCTGTGTACGCGGCAAGCACTGATCGGGCATCAATCAATCTTTCTACTCCCAGCTTGACGACGACACTTCCTTTTGATGACGACGAGTTTGACCATGTCCACATGCATAATCTTGGCCGAGGCATCCCTGAAAATAAGGTGAGCACTGCACTTATGCGACGTTAAGCGGAACATGTGCAATGTTCTAATACCGGTCGTTCGGTTTTCTCTGTATATCGTAGTGGGGCGTGTTGTTCGAGGTAGGAAACATGTATGATTTCTGCTCCTAATGAGGTGATCATGGGTCACTAGGAAGTGAACCGTGTGCTGCGACCCGGCGGCGTGGTTGAAGTGCTCGAGGATGGTATACCCGACTTCATGTACCTGATCCAAATGACAGTTGACAACTCATTCAGATATCCTATTCCCTACGCTCCCGAGCTGGTTTACAGCACCCCTACGTGTCCGTAATAAGCGCGTCGATTCGATACATCATCCGAATGGCTCACAACACCAGGGTGACACTTCTCCCCAATCGCCCAACTTACACTCACCTCCGCATGACCATGCACTCCTTGAGAGTTTGTATTACGCTGTGTTTGAGAACCGCTTCATCAACTTGCGTCCTACCGGTGGGCATGTTCACTCAGTGTATTGATTCGCTGGTGACATCTTTATTCCAACACTAGCCATTCTCCCTATTCACTTCACCTCAAACTTCAGACAAGTAATGTCCGCACCTATTGTCCATTTCCGCATGCCTGCATTGCCGCCATTACAAGCACTACCACAATCATTGCCACCGAATGCATCGTTGACAGGAGATTCAGATAGATCAGATGCTGACTCTCAACCCACACCAACACCCGAGGTTCCACCGACTCCACGAGCCATCTCTGTATCGTTCTCATCGACGGACTCCATCCGGACGAGTAACTCGGCTTCGACCGGGAAGTCGTCCCCCTCCGACCGCAGTTACGCTGTCTCGGACACGAGTACCCACCTCAGGAGCAGTGTAGGAGAGTGTAGTTCACCTGCCTCAACCTCACCGGGCTCGAGCTTAAAAACAGCCCGCACCGTTAAGCGGCCTTTGTGCATCGTCGATAGTTCCACGGCAGAGATCACGACTGGGGCGGGTTCTAATACTTCCCATTCTCTTATCCCTCTTGATGAAATCGACAAGCTCAACGAGACTTCGCTCGCCATGCAGTTGTATCGGTCGTACCAGAGTGTGCTGGCATGTCAAGAGTCCATGTGGGAGGAGCTCGTTGACAAAATGCGAAATCGGGTGGAGGAGCTCCGAGAGTATGGTTGGGAAAGCGATCAAGAGCTCGGGGAGCTGGACAGTAGAACCAAATTCGAGGTGTTGGTAGACCGTTATAAGCGGTGAGTCACTTGTGCCTGCTGTGTTGCTGTGATATGGTGATACTGATGTACCTATGACTGTGCCCGTCACTGTAGAGACATGCAGGCGCGAATATCGCTGTGGTGCTCGCTGTCCGAATTTGGGTGGACAGTGCCTGCAAGAGAGCCGCTCACAAAAGCCGAGCTGGTTGAAGAAGAACGACTGCACCAAGCTATGCTCGAGGCAAGACGATTCGCATCGGAGGAAGATCTTCAGACTCCCTGTCGCTCCGTCCGCATATTTGTAGGTTACAAAGCCTGCTGAGTTGACGCCATCGCCCGAGGTGCACAGCGTCCATGTGCTGTATCACGATCCATCCTGCATTTTCAACCTGCCATATACCCACGACTTGATACCTTTATTCATTCACCTTGTGTTGTCCGAGAAGGCGGACGCTTAGACTGTAGTCCTATGTACCGATGACCCTGGTTGTGCTTCTTGATATTGATGACTGACTGCTGGAATCCTTGTGGAGGGTCTCCGCATTTGGGTGATCTCGGGAATTGCCGAGGTGTGGTGGAAGGCATTTTTTGTGAATGGCCAATGTTTCGCGCGATCAGAATCTCGAAATTTCAGGCCGACGACTCATGGCCGCAGTCAAGGTCATAAATCACACTCCTTTGGTTTCGCGGCAGCCCAAGGACATCCCCCTCCCACCAAGTCCAGCTCAATCTGTGTCACCGCCGCCAGTGGAGAAAAATAAAAAAAAGAAGAGGAGTGACAAGGAGAAGGAGAAGGAGAAAGTCAACGAAGGATTGCAACATGCAGTAATGGATGGTCCCAGTTCAGTGACAGTACAGCCGGAGAACGCACCGTCAGGACAGTGGAATTGGATCTCCCTGACAGATTCGACCACCAGCTCACATCCACCAATATTTACCAACGACGGGAGGTGCGTAGAACCATGGATTTACCTGTCTCTCATGTGGTTTTGATTGTGCTTTCTAGCCATTTCTTCTCCGTAGTTGGCTCGAGTATCAAGATTCACTCGACGAGGTCTGGAAAGGTCGTTTCTACCCTTCCACAATCGCAGGACCAAGGTCATACCGGTATCATCACCTCCGCAACATTAAGCGCGCAAAACCCATTTCAACTGATTACTGCATCTTTGGATGGCACCATCAAGATTTGGGACTTCCTCGAGGGCGTGCTTTTGCGTACTATCGACATTGACCAGTCTATACACCACATATGTACCCATGAGAAGGTCAGGGACCACGTTTTTGTCGCCGCGGTTAAAGCCAAAAAGAAGGATTGTGAGCCTTGTTGCTTGCTTTGAGATGGAGCGCTTTGCTCACGCATCCTAGCACAAAATGAATCAAATCAGATCCAAAGTAGTGGCATGCAAGAGGAAAGCTGCACAGTGCTACGCGTTTCTCTCAAGACGCAGGGTCCTAATGGCACTCCAAAAGCCCACAAGGCATCCCAGATAATACCCATTGGGAAAACAAGGGCGACAGCCGGTCTTGCAGTCTCCGCTAGTGGCGAACGGCTGATCGCAGTCGCGGGACACAAGGCTTACGTTGCGCAAGTCGCCTCTCTCAAGGCTGGGTTTACCAAGTTCGTATCCCCAGAAATACTTACCTGTCTCGCCGTGCACCCTACCGAGGATTATTTCGCGACGGGTGATGTCAAGGGTGTAGTGCGACTCTGGTACTGTTTGGATCCTAACCTAGTCAAGATGGTAGGCGTTGAGAAGAAGTCGCAGACGTCGACCTTGCATTGGCATGCTCATGCGGTTTCCTCCGTCGCTTTCACCCCAAATGGCGCGTACCTCTTGACCGGAGGTGAGGAGGCTGTCCTTGTCGTCTGGCAATTACATTCGGGGAAGAAGGAATTTGTCCCCCGTGTTGGTTCCCCCATTAAAAATATTGTCGTCTCCCAAGCAAGAGCATCCGAGGAAGAGTACCTTTTGGGGCTGGCGGATGCCAGCTATGCCTTCGTCAGTTCGACGACCCTCAGACTATCACGTACGTTTGCGCGTATAAAACTAGGTATGTTGTTCGCTTGGTGGCAGTGCGCTTCTTACACGCCTGCAGATCCGGCCGTGTCAGATTCCTTACCTTCATCATCCACTGCTCCCCTCGCAGTACACTCGTTATCTGATACACTTGTCCTTCCTTCCTCTCATCCTTCCTCCCTTCAGACGTACTCCCCATCCACGTCTACTTTAGTTGCCGAGCTCGAGGTTTCGTCATCTAACCGTGTGTCTCGCCGAGACGAAAGGACGCTTGAATCATCGCGTGTGGAATACGCGGTCGTCTCCTCCAATGGAGAATGGATGGCGACAGTCGACCACCGGGAAGGCGATGAATCATTTCGCGGTGAAATATACCTGAAATTATGGTATTGGGACAAAAGGAATGCGTTCTGGATATTGAATACGAGGGTAGACCGTCCGCATGGACACCATAGGGTCACTTCCATCACGTTTAGTCCTGACTCACATAATGTTGAGCTTGTGACCACTGGAGAGGATGGAAATGTCAAAATGTGGCGAATACGAAGTATGAAAGACAAGCACGGTAATACCGAAGGTCAGCCCATTCCCAGTGTCGAGTTTTGCATCGATAGTGAACATGACCTACAGTTTCGTGGACACCAAGGACTAGCTTTGGTTTTAAATCATATATTCCTAGACATGCGTCATGGTCACAAGATGGCTCCCTCTTAGCTGTCGCAAATACCTTATCTGTGGTGCTTCATGATCCCAAAACTACCATCATTCTGCAATCGTTCGTCTGTCGCGAGTGCTGCACGCCATCTCGAGTTCATTTCATTGGACCAAGCGGCCGCTTCCTTGCTGTCACTGGTGGAGTTGATTTAGTCGTATGGGACATTATCTCTCAGTCAGGTACGTGCATGTCGCAGAACTTTCGTACTCACTCATTACATCGTGTACCGCAGTGGTTTGGCATCTAAAAAACACTTGGCGTTACGACGCCCTTGTACCGCATCCTTACCAGGACAGTTTCATCGCAGTTCATTCACCCCCGTCAAATCCGCCTCAATCCACTATAACTGTTTTTCAAGCTCGCTCTCGTGTTCCACAGGTGGAGCGTACATTATCATTCGGGGTTCTCAGTCTCGTCTGGTATCCGCAGCCCTCGATGCAGACTGAATCATTCTCACTGGTATGCCTTACTCACTCCTACGGCGTCGTCCTGATGGGAGATGCTATCAAAACACCGGAGGAGAGAGTCTCGACGAAGACGTTGCAGACTGGTCCTGAGGCACCAAGAAGAACGTTGTTTGAAGAGCTATTCGGCGTGTCCGCGTTGACCGGTTCCTCCGAACAACATCAACGAGAGACAGCTTCCTCAAGCGCTGTACTTCCTTGGAGATGCAACGAAACGGCGAGCTTCTTCGACGCGCCGTCTCACCTCATCCCGCCCATAGAAACACTATTCGATCCTCTGATCGGGGGCTTGTTGAGGACACGAATAGTTGATGATGGACAAGAACATAATACCCATTTAGACGTCACAGACGACATGATGGTCGATGCCGTGGAAGATGAACCTAGCTCTGTCAAACTTACAGAGGTCTCTGCTGACAGTGTGTTCGACGTATTTGTTCCACTATTCAAGGAGATGACAGGTATGAATATTCTACGGACTTATAATCTCAACTCACTATCAGCCCCAGAGTCCCCTGATTATCCCTGCCGGTCAGCGGGACATATTCCCTCACCACACACACCCGCGAGATCCACTCCAAAGCCTCCGAAGCCTACCACTCGACCATCAACTCGAGAGAAACCTGTCCAGTCAGACATCTCGACCTCCGCAACCCCTGCCAGAACTGGCAGAAAACGGAGTAGACCGTCTCTCGGCTGATTCCCGAGGTACCATGAGTTTGAATGATACTTAATATTTCACATGTTGTTCAGCATTTATAGGTCGCTGTCGCGTTTTTCTAGTACCCGCAAACTTCCGCTGCTGCGAATGTGGCCCTAGTCATCATATCTTCACTGTGAGCACGTCTGAATATCTACAACACGAGGGTATGTGCGTCTGTATTCGCATCTCCAGTACGATTACACCGTCTTCCAAGAATGCACGTAGACTCTGCCCACGCGGACTTAAGCACAAATCTTGTGATGGAGGGAGTGCTTAAAACTAAGCAACAGAGATGCCCCTCGCATCACGTCTCTCGCTGGCTCTTCACGAAGGGACGACGCGAGTGACAGGAGGGACAGTGCCGAGTCCGTCCGCCGGTCATTGGATGTGCTTGCAGGCTCTTCGTCAGCCAGTCTGCTGTAACCGTCTTTGGATGGCTTCCTGCGCTTCGCCCGTCGTTCACATGCCCATTCAAGCGTTCTCTGCCGTCTGTGGCCGTCTTTCGGCTCTTGACCGTCTACGGTTCGTTCCAAAGCATTCGTCGAAGTGACCGCCTTGTCATGCTTCAGTAGACGTGACCCATTAGCCTTCTCGACGCCTTTGTCATTAGTGCTGTCCGATGATACTTTCGCCTTCAATATGAGCACACTCAAAGGTTTCAGCAGCGGGTTGAAGGCCTTCGATGACGTGATATTCGCTCGTTTTGTTGGTGACAGAGGATCGTTTGGGTCCACAGCCATGCCCAACGTAGCATTGTGGACGGGGGAAGAGACGGCTCTCAAGCTGGACGGGTCCCACGTGGGTCGATCAAGCTTAGCCTTTACATCTTGGTTGCGCGGGGAACATGTGTGGGTATCCTCTGCAAGATGAGCGCGTTTCGAGGTCTGGCGCTTGTTCTGGAACCAAATCGTAACGGTCTTGTAATCCCTGTCATATGATCTGATCAATGAGTCACATGGAGCGTCCAGAAGGACACAACACTTGCATGCCCAGCTCGTCAGCAACGTCCTTCTTCCTCTGTCTGGAAGGATGGGTATCTTGCCTGAACATCTCTTCCAGGCGAATCAGTTGAGCTGTTGACATGCGGTGGCGTGGCTTCTTGTTTGACGTGTTATCCTCCTGATTTTCCTTTGAGACAGATGTTGCTTGATCCTTGCAATTGAGCTTGGCGACGGTAGCGCGACGATGAGAGCGAGTCGTGCGGAAGGTTGGCCGCATTGCATTGGGTGCTGAAGGAACGTAGAATAGGCTGTGTGTTCTTTCGCAGTTAGCGGAACTGTGGTAAGTAGGTTGGTGAAGAGATCATGCATCTACTGAAGCGGCTGACCAGAACGCGTGGGTCACGTGGGGAAGAAATCAATGAAATTAAGTTAACTTTCCATCTCGAGTTACGATCCAGGAAGTAAATCTACAGCTGTTGATGGGTATGGGTGTGGAATTTGGGCGTCGGTTATGAAGGGTATGTGAAGCTGTTGGAACAAACATCAGGTACGTACGAATGGGAAATAAAAAATGAATAATAATTTCAATACAACAGTCAACAGTATCCTTGTCATAAAAGTCGACGCCAGTCAGAAGTGCGTCCTGAAGCCGAGAAGAGTCATCGCTGCCTCGACATCTTCTGATTGAGGTGATTTTGATACAACAAGCGAATTATTTTGTGCAGCGGCTCTTGTGCCGGAGTGGACCTCACAATGAGGTGCGCGCCGCGCGACATTGTCACTGGTGTTCGGCGCGACGAGGTCATCAAACTCTGTTTCTGTTCTTTCACCTTCAAAATGCACTCCATGATCCAAAGATGGTAGGGATGGCAGCTCGTCCCTGTCATCATCGAACCGCTTGTCCCTCCTTGCCTTGAGGCAGGCCCACTCCAGAGAACGGAATGTCTTTGCCTGCGACGGCAGGATTGCCATGCGTTCTTCTTCCTGGCTGGGGGACGACTGGGGGACGATTGGAGATGAAGGTATATACTTCCATAAGTTCAAGGGGCTACGGGGCGTTGTGGAATTCTTTCCGACATTGATGGTGCGTGGAGTTAATGGTGTACGTGGTACTTCTGTGGTTTGAGACGGTATGTTTGGGCGCTCTGAGAGCTCGGCAATGCGATCAAGGGAAATCGCGGATCGCTTCAGAAGGGTTTTTTTGCACGGGCTACGGTAGGGACTCGAGCGAACGGGACGTGTCTTGGGAGAATTACTGTTCTCATTCCAAGCCAGAGATTTTCTTTTGGCGGTCTGTCGTCTGTTTTGGAACCAGTTTGTTACAGACTTCAGTTCCCTGCATTGCATGACTGTTAGATGCGTCGATTCAACAGTCTCTGCTACGCACATCCCAAGGTCATTGGCAAGGGTTTGACGTTGATCTCGTGTCGGGTGCGAATTTACATCGAAATATTGCTGGAGCACCTTTAGCTGATACGGCGTGTTACGTCGCCTGACGTAGGGTACGTAGGATAGGGAGACATCTACGGAGTGAGTTGGATCACCTGTAGTGGTGCTCAACGTGGACGACGACGTCGACGAGGACGACGCGGTACGTTCGAGCGCAACCATAATGTGCAATAGAAAGGGAGGGTCTGTTCTCAGCACATTTGTTTTGCTAAGGACGCATATGTTCGACTTGTCGCAATCAAACGCGTACGCGATCTAACAAACAATAGCGCAAACCACACGTCGCGATCATGTGACCTAAAAACGTCATCACGTGCCTGCACGTCTGCCAAGTACTTAAAAGCTGCCTAAGGTATGTACGCCATCATAGATTAATTCACCTTTCCATTAAATCTTTATACTTCTCGTCTCCTCGACCCTTACGCCAGTAGCTCAGTTTCCTCCTCTGTGTTGGCCCCCAATGGTGCGTAAAACAGAAGGGCTTCTCGTCGCATATTTGTCAAATCGTCCACTTTCAGCTTCTCCGCCCAAGGTGTATTTAAATACATCTTCTTGAATGGCACACCAATTTTCCTCCTTGCTTGACAAAATTCAACGATGGTCGCGGGTGACATGGCCTGAATTTCCATCGTAGTAAATTTAGGGCATAGAATGCGGCGAGTAGCGGTCCCTCCGGTCGTCGTCTCCTCCGATTTGGATCGATACTTGAGAGGATCTTCGAGGAACATCATGAGGACCTCCAGTTTAATTCGTGCTATACGTGCATACGCCAGGTCCGGCATCGCGTCAAGCCACCGCACCATCGCTTTCTTGCCTTGACGACTCATTTCCACCTGCACCCCGTACAGTGTGAGTATCCGTACCTCCCTAAACATTGGTGTCAGTTGCATAATGAGCGGCGAGTAGTCGGTGCCACTGAGCGACATCAGTGTGAAATCGCGAACATGCGGAGCATTAATTTGTGCGACGATGAAACATGCATATGGAAGGCTGAACGATCCTAGAACGAGCGTCTTGAGATGCATAAGATCAACCGGAACATGATCGAAGGGTTTCTCTTCCTGTTGAGGGCCGCAGCCATCCAGTGCAAGCTTGTCCAACAACGGACAAGCACGAAGGATCTCCCTAAACCGTTCTAGGGTTGGGGAAACGTTCATTGCCATGCTGCGAAGGTCAAGAGTCGTGAGGCCAGAAAGTGGGGTATCACGCCAGTCGATGTGAATTCCAGACAAACAAAGGTGACTCAGCGACTTAGTCTGACCTCCAAACAGAACGGCAGGATCACGATGACCCCCTCTGTCGAAGCCCGGACCTATCCAGACATAAGGCATCCCCATGCGATGGACCTCCAGCCTTTCAATGCTGATAGGGATGCCAGCATTGCCAGCGGTCTGCAGCTTCTGAAGGACTGTGAGCGCCGGTGGCCAATTGTCAACGATGACGACGAGCATGCGAATCCGGGGAAGTTTGACGAATAATTTGTCAAGCAAATTTGACATCTGCTCTGCTGTGAACTTGTGCTCGTCTTGGTTTGTGGACCACTTGGGATCCATCTCATTTAGACGGATGTCTAGACGAGCCGAGCCAGCCCTGTTGAACCACTCTAGCGACCTCTCGTATGGGGGAGGATCTCGGAACCAAATGGCGTTCCAAAGAGTAGCGTCACCGATTGCTTGTGCACGCCAGGATCGGCATACCCAGGTGATGCGTAGCCGTTGCTTGACACCCTCGGAAGGATGGTTGACTGACCATACGACGAGACGAAAGATGTTGGATGTAATCTCCGGAGGTAGGTCGCTGAAGCGAAACATTCGCCAGTAGATGAGGGTTCTACGGAACTGCAGCTCGACCGTACGACGGAGAGTTCCGCGGGTGACGAGAGGACCGAACTGTGCTATGTCAGCCTCGCCCTTGCGAATTCCCTCTGTCCACCGCCTGAGGGCGTTGCGCATAGTCACGGTCTTGTCCGTGTCTCCGGGCTTTGGCTCGGGCAAGTTTTGAAGACAGAACATCATGACTTCACGCTGCAACGCGGCATATGCGCGAGTGCCTGGCAAGAGCTCAGGGCCAGCAGGTGCGTAGTCGAAATCATCAGGCATATTTGCTGGGCATACGGTCATGATAAACGTTCCACACGCGTTCGAGGCCACATACCTTGCATGCAGTAACGTGATGGTTGTCGTTATTACGAATGTGCGTTTTTTACAGGACGATGAGGGGTGGGTGGAGGGGAAGGTGGAGGAAGATAGCGGGCAGAAAATCGCGCAGTGCGCTGTAATATACGGACTGACCACGGTGGCACCTTTATTTTCTGTGATCATTGGCAATCGATATGTGGCGGGGCTGCAAAGGCCAATTCCATGCCAAAGCGTGTTGTTTGTCCTTGTGGGCGCATGAAAAACCTTTATTTGTTGCTGGGAAACGCACATTGCGTCGTCCAACGCACTTCAGAATGCAAAGACTCACCTGGAAAAAACCGTCGCGGGACAAGACACAAAGAGCGAGCAATGACCAGCACAAGGGTCGGCAGCTAGCAACTCCTTTCGCTTCGCCGCAATAAAAGGCTTTTCCCTGGAGTCTCGCAAGCTTCCGGGTTGCTCTGTCATATTCGCAGGTAAGTGATCTGCATTGCCGCTAGACTGTCCCATTCTATCACAGACACAGATCAGGTGCTCACCTGCCACGAAACAGTCCACGATGACGGGACTGTCCGAGGGTTTGTCCAGTATCGGTCTGCCTACGGCAAATACCTGTGGGTTATATCTACGAGCAAAGGACGGCTCGGACATCTCCTTCGGAAATCCACGAGCGGCATGGGTTGAAGGGACAAAGCAGAAGGTGCTTGTCCAATCCTCGCGCAACCTCCCGCGAATACAGCCAATCACAATTTCCAAACAATTTCTTTCTCATCGCGCGCCCATCGTCGCAAGAGTGTCGTGCTTGCTGTGTGCAGAGCGAATGTTGTCAAGGGCTCCGTGAAAAACTCAGGTGTGTTGTGTTTTAAACATGTTATTACTGTTTTTTTTTGGTCGCGGAAACAAAGTGTTGTGACGTCGCTTGCCGCTGCCCACCAAATCCGTCCCAGCCACTTTCGATCAGGCTTATGGCACCCATAAGTTCAAGAAAAGCAAACATTGACAACATTCGCAAAACTACGTACAACAAGAGCCACCTCTCTAATCATACAGAGTACACAGGACCATGGAACACGACCGAGAGCAAGCCTAATACACCACCTGATCATACACACTCAACACAACTTAATTTAGTGCCAAGCACCGGGAATTCCTCCAGGTCCACTGACATGCGGAAGACCTCCATTGCTTGGAATGAGTTCCTCAATCATGTTGGTCACGATATCATCTTCAGCGTCTTTGGAAGTGGGCGGATGCACCAGTAACTGGTCCATCACTTTGCCACTCAAATTGGCATACGCGCTATCCGTGAATCCCATCTGGGGCACCATCATCCAAGGTTATCGAATAGAAAATGGTAAGCGCTTACATCAGATAACTTCCTCATAATCCTGTTGAAAGCGTAATTCTCTCTGCTACCATGACGGTCGTGACCACGCCCATGGCTCCTCGGCGCGTGACCCATGGTGTGTCTGCGCATAGGGACACTAAACATCTCGAGTTGCGGATAACGCCCACGGGCATTGCTGACAATATGAACTTCTGGAGCCCTTGACATAGGTGGAGTGGGAGCAGATTCTGCTGCATGGGTAGGAATTGGCTCAGGAACAGGAATGGGAGCGTCATTGACGCCCTCAAGTCCCTCGTGGATGTCCACACTAGTATTAGGTTGACTCGGATCCGGGGCATCAGAAGCCTGCCTACCAATGTTAGGACTAGAAAATAAGTCAGACTGACACCAAACTGAAGATGTCGCAAGAGACCTTTCGCGGGAAGGCTTCTGTCCTCTCGCCCTTTGCTCTGCCATCTTTCTTATGGCCTTAACTTTACGGTACCTTTCCTTGCGTGCCTTATAGTCTGCTTTGGCTTGTTCGACTTCTGCGCGAAGCTGCTCTGGAGAGGAATTCAAATCACTGGACATCGACTGAGAAGGCTGGATGTTGCAGAGCTGACCAGGCGCATCCTCAAAATTTTCAAATACCGGGTCAGCCGCAAGTTGACTTTGAGAGGCATGCGCCCGCACCTCAGCCGCACTAGCAGCTGGGGAACGTGCCTCAGCAGCAGTTGCAAGGATCTCTGCAGCCGCAGCTTTCATCTCGCGACGAGGTTCGGGCCCAGCAACGTCCGAATCGTAGGAGAATGAGCGATCTACCCAATGAGGAGGGGGTGGGCGTGGCCAGCCTCTAGAGGCCGGCGGAGGGGGGGCCGGAGGAGGTACGTTGCGTGCTCCACATAGATGGTAACCAGGACTTGGGCAACGCAGGAGGTTGACCCAGTCCTCTTCAGCGCACCGGCGATGATCACGGTGCATATCGGGAGCAATCGGTAAACCAGGAGGCAGATCACGTGCGTTGGGGACCTCATAGTGTACACGTTCAACTGGCGTGCTGGGTACACCCGGTGATGCCGTCTGAGCTCCAATTGGCTGGACAATTTCACTGAAAGCACGAAACACCCTGCCTAGGGCATCAGCGACTCTTGCTCCAGCCTCTTCCTCAGTAGTACGGCGGATCTGTTCCAATGTTCTACCAGTCTCCTCTATAGCTGTCTTCTGAATATTTCCCGCAGCTCTTGATATAGCTTCACGGTGCACAGCCCAGTATGTACCGTTGGTGGCATTTGAGGCGAGATTACGGATGCCTTCCGAAAGCTCAGGATGAGCGGAAACGACCGTAGAAATGTTGGTCAATAACGTAGCAACATCGTGTGTCAACGAGGGTGCATGGCTGCTGGGATCTGGGAAATTGACGGTTGGGAGAGGGGGGTCATCGTGGACTGCCCCTTTAAGAGGGCTCGAGGTCCCAGCCATCAGATTCTGCTCCGAAATGAGTGGGGTACTCTGCGCCTGGGCAGGCGTTGCCGTTTCGCCGCGAAGAACCGGTTCAGATGTACGCCCAAAGATATCCTCGGTGTCACTCATGTCATAAACATGAACAGGAGGCTTGGATGGAGTCTCGTTACCGATGACCGATCCGGTGGACGAGACATCATCCTTCATTGTAGCCGCGCGTCCCTTTCCTTTGACCTCGGAGGGACCGGGCTTCGTGAACGTTAAGTCGGACCGCGTTGCATCTCCGGCGTGTGATGCGTCTGCATTCCCCTGTTTGGAGACACCGAGGTCACTCTCAAGCACCTCAACGAAAGCATGGGGACTCTCGGGGGCATCCCTGGAGAGGAAGAGATTTCCCATATTCCCAGGGAGACGCTGCCATTCATCGTCTACCTCAAACATGAGGGGTAAGCCTTCGTGCCCGCCAAAAGTGTTGCGGAAGTGCGACTGCGCATTTTGGGGCACAGGAGAGCGGATGGTCGATCTCAGAATACCGAGATCCTGTACGGTGAACTTGATGACCTCCGCACCCGATGTAAGCGTATTGTAGAAGTCTTGTAGCTCTTCCTCAGAACTTAACGTGACTTCATCTCCATCAGGGTCGACGTATGATACCCCGACATTTTGACGAGCGATATCGTACAAGAGGCCAATTCTGGACGACAATAGGGACCATGATGGACGCGCTGCAAAAGTGGCGCGGCGAGTTAAACCATCGACCTTGGATAGCTTGAACTGAAAAACCATGATGGGTGTGGTGGTGGTCAGGAGAAGGAACAGCTCGACTGCGTCAATATCAAGTCAACGTTTCAAACTCCGACCTGCTGCGCCGTTGGGGTTACATGGACGAACTGGCGCTCACAGCGCGAAATGATGTACGCATTCTCATTTTGCGTCGTCTAATACAGAGCGTTCTATCCGTCTTCATATGCCACTTCATTCATGTAGCGTCACTCGTGAACCCCATTTCACTTTACGCGAAGATAGCCATGCGAGGGTCAATGGTGCCCGGGTCGTTCAACTGTTGGGGACCAGTTTATGTCATGATCGTCATCAACGGAAATGTACTCACCCTGTAGTTGATGTTCAGGGCGTTGATGCTCGCAATCTCAGCATCCGTAAGATCGAACGTGTTGCATTGAAGGTTGGCAGCCAGTCTTGCTTGATCGTTGCTCTTGGGAATCACGGCGATACCACGTTGGGTTGCCCATCGCAGCAGAACCTGCGCTGGAGCTATAGATTTGCGATCAGCCTGGTACAACGTCACTAGAGCCCAAGGAAAACGCACTCTTCCCTTGAGCCGAAGCGATGGTAGAAATGGCACTGTGCTCGAGGAGCGAAGGTGACTCCTTGCCCATGCCAAGTTCCAGATAGCTTTGCGGCCCCAATGAGGAGTAGGCCGTCACGGCGATGTTGAGGGTATTGCAGAGTTTCACAAGGGCCGCCTGAGACAAGTACGGGTGCAGCTCAATTTGGAGCACCTGAGGTTCGTACTTGGCATATCGGAGGACGTCAAGGATGATAGAACCCTGGCAGTTACTACGAGGATTTGTAAGTATGAGCGACAGAGATATGTCGCAAGCATGCCTCAAACCAATGTTCTTTGCAAAGCCTTCGTCTACTAGCTCTTCCATAGCTCCCCAGGTCTCTGACATGGGCGTGTTCTCTGGGGCCGTTATAAGTAGACAAAGGCGGAATATAAGACGGTACTTACGCAGGTAGACCTTTCCATCGTCACCGAACCATTCAGGGGGATAACGGTGGCTGGGGTCAACGTATTGCAGAGCGATGGGGAAGTGGATCAGGAAAAGGTCAAAATATTCGATACCCCAAAGGTCAAGCTGCATTTTGGTTATCTCTTTCACCTGACATTCATTAAGTGGGGGAGATATCTTTGGTATAATGAGCGGACTCACATGTTCACGAGCATGAAACGTGTTCCAGAGCTATGATGAGTATATCAATACTGATGTGGGCTGCACGGTTCTGGATCAGCTTGCCTTGGAGGTAATGACTACGAATCGTGAGATCAGTTCGTCACAATGGTCTGATTTGGCGGGCAAACTCACAAAGCTCTCCGCGTTTGACAATACCTTCACTGAGAGCCCGACGGACCCCCTCACCTGCCTCTTTTTCATTGCCATAGTCACCGGCACCATCGAAGAGACGGTATCCGGCCTTGATGGCGTTGTAAACGGTCTTGATTCGATGGTCAGAAAGCAAATGGGAGCACCGTTATGGATATGCTCACGTCTGCACAAGTGGCTTTGTTCACCTGCGATCATAGCGATTAGCCTCGAATGCTTTGCATCAGACGGAGTGTTCACCTTCCACAACCCAAAGCTGGTAGACAGAAGTTTGGTTGAGCTACTGTGCTCGTTGCAGTAGATAATGATACATACCCAACCAGAGGCATCTGCTCAGATGATCAGGTATCGAACAAGACGTCGAGAAGGGCTACTTGCCTTCTGGCCTGTCCTCTTCAATACAGCAGATGCCATTGTGGATCGAGTCGATACTGCCGTGCTTGGTGGTGGATGGAAGTGAAAAACGGAGAGCCGTCGTCCCGATTGTTTTGAGTTTTGGGATATGTTTGACAAGGCTGGATATGGAATCTCTCTCGCAACGCTCCACCGGCTGTCTCGAGCATCATTACTGCCTTCCGGATTTGGTAGCGTAGTCTATAGTTGTTTCTCGACGTCGCGTTTGTTCTTTTCATGTCGTTGGCTGAATTGTCTGCTTGCTAGTGACATGCGTTTCTACGTCTTAGGGATTGGACCCATCGGCTCTCTTCTTGCATATCACCTCCGTGCAACACTCCCGCGCACACATCCCATCACCCTCGTCCACAAGACAGCAAAACAAGCTTGGACAGCAGTCAACCTCGCCCCTGGAATATCCGTGGAGAACCAGGGCATCGTACAGACATGCGACGGATTCGACATCGAAATATTCGACAGAGGTGACCACTCTGGCACAGGCGTCCCTTTTGACCCTGCTTTCTCGAAGCAAGAAGTGGTCAAGCACAGTTCTCCTTTCCAAAGCGTACGCACAGAACCCATCGAAGCACTCTTCATCTCTACGAAGGCGCAAAACACTGCAAACGCTATCACTCGCATGCTTCCACGACTCAATTCGAGCAGCACAATCGTACTCCTTCAAAACGGCATGGGAATATACGAAGATCTCTTGCAGAAGGTCTTTCGCAACCCCGAAAGTAGACCGCACTTTATTCTAGCATCAAACTCGCATGGTGCGTGGCTCAAGTCACCTCGCCATGTCGTACACGCAGGAATTGGCGATATCGAGTTTGCTATCGTACCAGACAGTCGCAACCGAGATTTCGAAGCTTCCCTATCAAACGATAGCAAACCTAAACACGAGCGGCAGCTTAACCTTGACGACATCGCCCGTCCAGGCGAACCTTCCTATGACCATTACCGTAGCCTACGACACACGGTAGCCGTCCTTTCCTCACTCGAAGCACTGGGTTGCAAATGGAGCCCCATATCCGACATACAACTAGCCATGCGCAAAAAGCTCGTTGTCAACGCGGTGGTAAATCCGTTGACAGCAATACTTGGTTGTCGTAATGGAGCTCTCTTCAGGGACCAAGGTTCTGAGCGGATGCTGCGCAACGTTTGCAATGAAGCTGCTGCAGTATTTCAAGCTCAACTTGAGGCCGACACACAGGCTTGGCTGGACTCGCTCCCTCCAGAAGTAGACAGGAGTCAGGTGCCTCTGGGCCGGATACCTCATGATCTCCAGGCGGAGAGTCTCGTGAATGAGGTCAAACGCGTGGCATACTTGACAAGGGGAAATATCTCATCCACACTTTCCGATATACGGAAAGGGAGACCAACGGAAATATCATTCTTGAATGGATACCTCGTCCGCCTCGGGCAGAAATATGGTATCCCTATGCCGGTCAATACCAGCCTCCTTAACATGGTCAACATGCGAAGTGCTATTCCCATTGATCAGATGTTGTAGTCCCTGCTGTTGGATTCATGTGCGTTGGCTCGTCTTCTGTTATGAATGGGTTTGTTCACCATTCACAGAGCCGCAGATGTGGGCGAGCCGACACACCACATATCATGCCATTCGGGCCGGTGGAGACCTTTAACATTGAGTTACGAGTGTCCAAGTGTCCAAAGACGCCATAATACAAGTTCCCCGATCAGTGGAAACCAGTGTAGTCCGCAGTCTACCAATGCTCGATCCTGTGATCAGCTCTAAGTCAGTAACTATTTCAAATTAGTGATCGTCTGCGCCAGGGTATCCCCACTTCGTCACTCGTGTAGGCCCGTCCTGCCACGACTCCACACGGCGGCGTGCGAGCGTCGTCATCGTTGATCCATACGTTCCAACGAAGCCAGCTCCTTTAGACTGCAGAACGGCGTCGATTAGAACTGGATACCTTCATAACGTAGTTAGCAAATACTGGATGGCTCATTCATTGTGCTGACCATTTTCCGTGCGTCTCTACAGTCCGTTCTGCTGCATAGTCAATCCATGTCCAACCGAGTTTACGCACTTCAGACCACCAATTGGGATCACGCTCGTCACTTGTCATGAGAACATGGCTGACTTCGATGCCCTTCCGATCTCGAAGCTCCTGTTGGACTTCAAAGACCCGTCGAGCAAGTACAGGTAGAGGGGCGAAGCATTCGTCCTCCGGAATGTCATTACAGTAGTTCCGGAAGTCACCATGCCGGACGTGCACGGAGATGAACTTGACAGCGCTCAGTATGACAGCATGGACGTGGACGGTGACTACTCACGGGCGGTGTGCTGTCATTTTCCGAAGTGTTCAAGGCTCGTTTCACATATTCATCTGCGAGATTTTGCAGGCTTGTATTCCACCTCATATGTTGTCCGACGAACCGCCATGCTGGGCTGTAATCTAGTTCCCATTCCCAGGCCTAGCCGCTTTTGATGAGTTCGCTTCTCTTGCCTTCTGCAGAAAGGACGTACTCGTTCCACGCCAACGTAATACAGGTAGTCATAGCAGAGGAGATGATCGTCCGGGGGAAGAGAGACCTGATGCTGAGGTGAAGGATACGGGGGTTGACTGAGTGCGTTTGACCGTGCTTCTGGGAATGCGAGGGTCGCGAGGGACCAGAATGAGCTATGTTTATCATCGATTCCAGCAGGCGTCAACTTGATTGAATCTGGAGCTCGTGTATACGAGATGTCTGAAACCGATAAATATTTGGACGCGGAGAAGGACCTGGAGCCTACCAAGTTTGAGCCACTCGGTAAGGAAGCTTCCTCTTGGTTTATTTTCTCCGTTCTGGATTACTTCCCATACCGTCCAGCATCCGAGATCCTCGAGAGTCTGGCTGTCGACGTCTTTTACTTCGTGCCATTCCAGTATGGGGATTCCGAGAGATTTTTTTAGCCGCGAAACGTCGAAGACATCGCCGAAAGCAATTGGGGGAGTATCGCCACCAACATGGGAGGGAATAAATTTGGGAATGATCGGCACGCGATCTGTGATGATGGCAAGGTAGAGCAGATTTCCCTGCGCCGTTTCAGAGCTGGGCTACGAAGCTGGTTGTGGGCTTACATATGTCATTACGTCGTTTGCTGTAACAGGAGGTGAGATGGGAATGAATTTGTGAGTTGTGTGAACGCACTCCATCCAGCAGATATCCATGAGGTTATATATTTCGTGTCATTACGCAAGTTGTCTGGAGGAAGTTGTTTGGTTATATGCGCCATCGGATGGCGGTGACTTACCTCGAAAGTTTTGAGTGGGAGGGCCCATGACATAGGACAGTGTGTTGCCCTCCAAGTCTGTTGTGGAGGGCACACTGAGAACGTGCTGGGCTGGGGTGCGCGACGCCGCCATAGTCAGCAGCGACGGAGCGAGGGCGAGGACGGCGAGGGCAAGAACACAGACACATATGGTGAGCAACCTGCGCTGCTTGTCGATGGCGAACGGTGGTCGGTAGCGCTTGGGGACGGGGTTGTATGGAATGTCCTCTGGGTCATCGAGGAGGAGCTGCTCTGATTCTTGTGTCTGTCTGCTCATGTCGACGATGGGCTTGGACAGAGCAGCGAGTGGAGGGACCGAGGGGCTTCATCGGTCAAATTAATGTGGTGGATTGTCCAGAACACGCCCATAACGAAACGAACTTGCACCCATACTGGTAACGCCACTCCGTCCCTCGACCAGATCTCCACTTCCTTATCCGGAATTCTACCAACCGAACCAGTTCACTTGCCAGCGATTATAAGCCTCCTCATGAACACCCACTGGTCCCCCACCACAAGCCATGTCCCAGGCCAGGCAGTATGATGCCCTCAGTGTCGCGGCAGTCGTGTCCTTTTACATGACTGCGGCGTTAGTCGTGAGCACAACACTTTTTTCGTGTCCAATATCCCCCTGAATTTATTCTAGATGGTCTTCGTGTGAGCTCCGTCTCACTCTGTCCTTCATAGGTCCTTACTTTCAACTCCCAGAAACAAGCTTGTGCTCAATAGCTCTCCGGATCTACCTCTTCTCTTTCTCTTTCTCCAGCTCATCATCGCCGTCATCCTCCTCCATGCAGCCGCAGCCTTCACCTCGCGCGTCGAGATACCTAAGCTTGAGATAGAGACAGCAAAAAAACTTACTCTTGTCGTCTCCGTCAACATTATCGGTCTTGTCTTCAACACACTCTGTTTGCGAGACGTCGAGGCTTCGTTCTTCCAGGTACCGCCCTACCAAATACAATCTGCCGTTACTGATTATTTTTGCAGATCGCGCGAGGCCTCGTGCTCCCCTTGACCATTCTCGTTTCGTCCGTCCACACAAAATCCACCCCATCGGTCCGTGTCTTGATTGCGGCCCTCGCCGTTACTGTCGGTTTTCTATTAGGAATTGCTCCATCTTCGGACCTCCCAGCTAACGCCACCCCTTCAATACTTTCCCTCTTCTACGGTTTTCTTTCATCTCTCTTCATCGCCTTTCATGCCGTACTCATCAAGTCTTCTCTCCCACATTGCAACGGCTCCACCATTCAACTCGCCTACTGGACTAACCTAGGCTCCGCTGCTATCCTGTTGCCGTTCATCTTCCTCCATGGCGAGCCCGTAGTCCTAGAGGACCTGCTGCATAATTCCTCTTGGGACGGAAACGTCTTCCTCTGGGGCAGCCTGGTTACAGGACTTTTCGGCTTCCTCCTTTGCGTAGCTGGTCTCCTGAGCATCAAGGTTACCAGTCCTATCACGCACATGTTCTCCAGCGTCAGCTACATTCTTATACTGAGTAGCGCGCTACTGACTTTTCGTTCGGCCTCCGTAGGCTGCGAGGTCAGTTATCCAAACTATCCTTGGTGTCTGGTTATTCCAGGATGTCTTGACGGTGTAGGTAAACCATGTACAAATTCGAAATACCGAAGCTGATGATCGTCGACGGCTCCTATTTAGCAATCGCACTTGCTCTATCTTTGTCATTCTCATAGGAACAATGTATGTTCCCTCAACGTGTGCGTCGGAACGCTTACGTCGCCAATAATTGACAGGTTCTACACTTGGGTCAAGTCAGTGGAATCCGCTCCACCTCCACCGGCTCCAAGAAAGGACATCGATCTGGAGGCCATGAGAAGCACGAGGGCTAGCCAAGATACGGAAAGCGAGATAACGGTAGTGTTTGATGCGCTAGAAAGGGAGGACAAGGAATGAAGAGAATGCATTCATCGGACCCGAACACAATCTTCTTGCTGAATGGGACTTCCTACAAGTGGACCGGCGATCGGTTGATTCGGGCCCCTTGAACGAGCACGTAAACGCATCTTTCAGCAGCGTAGTGTCTGCACTGGGTACATAGATAGGATATCATGTTGTACCCCTGAAGCCTTGCAATATCGCGTATAAGCGGCTCTCACTGGAAACCTTGATCTAGCAACGTGAGTTGTGGTTCTAGGGTAAATTTGCCATGTTGACGGTGGTAGATGCGGCGGCGAGGAACATTTGATTGACAGCCTTCCTGGTCGACAAACCGGCAACAGGGCTGCGTGCGAGCGGAGATACGACATCTGCGGGATGCGACGGCCGGCAATCGAGAACTGAACCTCTGAAACAGGATGCGAAGACAGTCGACATACGGATGCTGCCGTTGGGCGCACCAAGCGGGGAACGCAGGATTGCAGGGTCATGGCACTGCTTTCTGTACAAAGCATACGTCCGTGCAACCCAACGCACACAGCCTCTTAGCTGTCATTTGGCCTATCCGGGGCTCATCATATGAACTAGAAATGGAGTGATCAGTATTAAACTGGGCTTGCAGCGTGCCAGGGCAGGTCGCAAGGACGGCTGGACCTGAAGGGACTGATGAGGCCCTGGTTCGTGCGAAATGGTCGCGGTAAAGTTCAGGACCGCTATAGTTGGTTCCACCCATCGATAGTGCCAGTCTTCCTAGTTATGTACTAAATGGCTGCACTCGCCTCGACCATGTCACGATTCGGTCAAGGTCAAGAGAACCGGCTCAGTTTGGCAAACCAAACCGCCTCCAAAAGTTAGACTGGCTCAGTTGTTGGCGAGGCCGCTTTGGAAATGTTTTATTTCATAACGGTCATTCTACGCCCCCTCAAACACACATGACGGTCTTAAATCACCATATAATCGCGCCCGGACCACCTACAATGGCTGTCTTTTGCCGAATAGCGATCTGACTTTGGGTCTGCCAGGTTGTCTCACCATGGATCTCCTTACACCCCCCTCTTCACCTCCGTCCGACGTCGCTCCTTGTAATTTGCCAGCCTCAGACGTGGTCCAAGCCGAGAATGCGTGCGCTTCCCCCATTCAACCTGACCAGCATCGGGTTGAGCGAAAGATGGGGGACAGCGAAGTGTCTTACTTTCTACCGTCGAGAGCCAATGGTGTGAATGACATGTGCGTGCAGATTATTCTTTAATGTCACCCATGTCAGATGGGAAACAGGTATCTTCACCTTGGTTTCAACTCCGCACAGCACTACATCCAACGGGCCCGTGTTCGTGGAGCATGGGCCATTCTGCGCCTGCGGCATCCGCTGTTGGCATCAACGGTGACCATGCACAGTTACGAAGACGTCAGGTTCATGTGGGTTTACACAATCCAATCTCCCAGTGCTGCTCGCATTCATTTAACTCCAGCTATACACCCCCGCAATCTCCAGAAGAAGCTTTGTTGGATGCAGACAAAAATTTGGAGTACAAATCGTGTTCGAAGGACCGTATGTGTACTTTTTGACTGATTTCCTCTCGACGTCTAAGTGCTATTGTGTACAAGAACTCATCGATGACTATCTCAATGGTGACCGCACGCTGTCTAATGAGCGGCTATCCTATCTCATAGTCTCCTGTGGTGATCCCTCGTCCCTTCCGAGTCCTCCTTTGACTCCTCGGGAAACTCAAACTAAAGCGGAAGTAACCTATACGCATGACATACTGGTTTGCGCCGTCCATTTCCTTGGGGACGGAATGGCTCTTCACCAGTTTGCAAATGACTTCTTCCAACTCATTGGTAGCGACAAGAGTCAAACGGAACTCGAGTCCCAGCTTCACGAGGAATGGGCCACGCACTGTCGTCCAAGCCCCGACAAGGTGATCTCACTGTTTACAGGATGTCCAGCTATTTACGTATAATCAGACGTTCACGTTGCCAAATGCTTTGGAAGATAATTTCGTGGTTGATCCGAGCAGAATTCGCCGCGCTGTCGAGGAGGTCGACTTCAAATCAGCTCAACACAAGGCCATCGTGCGTCTTTCTATCTTTCGCGGAGCGTCTATTTCTGAAGGACGGGTGTACAGGGGGGCCAAACATTTCCCCGCAAGGCAAAACAGCCGAGGCATACGATTGTACCTACTATCTACTATGATGCGGACCGCACTAAAGCGATACTGAAACGTTGCAAGGCTCACGGGGTCTCTGTTTCGGCTGCCCTTTTTGCCATATGCAATCTCGCATGGACAAGGGTTGGCACTGGCTCGCCTGATTTGCCGATGTGAGATCTATATCTGAACGCTTAGTCCGCCTTTCAACGGAGTTGTTTCAGGATGATGTATTCAGCATTGAACCTAAGGCCATATTTCACGGTCAAACCGCCCCACGACTCATACTGGTTCCTTGCTGTTGGCTATTTCAATGTTGTGTTGCCTAACTTTATCCCTCTGTCGACTGAAGTATCTGCCATCTTCTGGCACAGAGCACGAGTTGCGAAGCAGCAAAGTACACGTGCTGCGAAGAATCCCATGGTCGTGTCTCGCTGTCGTCTGATGGCTGAAGAGCGGGGTCGACGGGCTCGCATTTGGGCTAAAGAAGATGACGACAGGGAACAAGGTGTAACAGTTGCCCCGCCAGTTCCATCGGCCACAACCCGTGCACCATCATTAGCTCTCATCGGACTCTCGTTACTGGGAAATCTCGATGGAATCTACAAACACGCCTCATTTCCTGCCATTCGTCTTCACACGTTGACGACAGGCTCTAGGCAACGTGCAGGGGGGATGCTGTTGTTCGGATATACGTTTGCAGGGAAATTATGGATCAGCCTCGGTTATGATGAAAACGGGTTCGAGAAAGAGGCCGTAGATCGGTTTTGGGCCAACGTGTTGCAGGCGACTGATGAGCTGTTGATCGGGTAACGTACATTTGTGGACCGTTGTGGACTGGTGTGGACTCCTGCTCTGCTATCATTCTGTGCGAAACGGGCTCTGGTTCTCGAGCTATCTGTATGTACTACACTTGATGAATGAGACATGCGTAAACAACTTGAAAGACCTCTGCGTGGGAAGTCGTCACAACATTACTCTCCTACACTGCCATGGGTTTGAAGCAGTTGCCGTTCGACGTTTATGTCCACATCCTGGAGCGCCTTCCTGTCTCTGCATATTCGGACGACAGCCCTAGGACAATTGCTGCTTGTCTACGATCAAATTCAGCTCTTAGAGAGGCTGCGTCTGTTGTTGAACTCTGGAAACCGCACTACATTGCCAGATACACATTCTGCGATGCAGTGAACGAGGAGGATCGAAGGAAATCTCTGGGGAATGACTGGAAGTTGCGATATTTTGAGCGCGCTCGCCTTGACCGCCAAGCCATTAGACTTCTCGATCTCATTGTCACACAACGCGATGGTCGATTACAGCGAGCTAGGGAAATCACGTCTAGCTTCTCTTATGATGTCTGGAACGCTTTGGATGCAGAGGCGCAGTGCAATATTCCAGAGGCTTTTCGTGAGGATGAGGATACAAATGCAGGACAAACTTCAAACCCTTACGTGTCCTCCCATGCCATTCCCCGTCGTTTCTGGGCACAATCGCTTCTTGGTGCAATAGCCAGAAGCCACGCTGTTCGCATATGGAGCGAAATAAAGAGGGGCCATAGAAGTGACTCGGATTCTTTAGAGATCGCTGTCGCTTGCCTTTCCTCATACTTTAGTCGTCCGCCAATGGAGGTGCGTTGTGCCCTCTACTTTTCAGGCTCCATTGAGTGATCACCGGGAAGGTTTCTTCGCAACTAGACGTACTTGGAGATCAATGCCGATCTTATCTTATTCAGAAACGACTCCCTGTCGATCCAGATGAATTCAATCGCAGCGCAGGCACACTTAAAAGCATCTCATCATCAATATGTGATTTCCTATGGGAGAAGGGCTTCAGAGCCGCAGAACGTGAGTTATTCTATGGGCCAATTGGCGGACATTTTATACAACGGTCTATAGAGTCACGATTCCATATTTTCAATACGCGCTTCCCCCACTGGTTCCTGACCACGCACAAAGACACGATTCCGATATCTTTGGTCTATGTTTTTGTGTGCCTTTGCCGCAGGCTGAAGATCACAGCCGCACCACTAGATTTTCCTGCCAAAGTCTTGGCCATTGTATCATCTCCCGACCCTGGTGTATCGGATATCTTTGTCGATGTGTTTGGCTCGAGGACATGCGCTCTTCCCTCTCCTCAAGAGGACCTACCCCGCTTACTCATGGATGCCGGGGTCGCTCCTGCATCGATGAGCCGCCACGTCCAACCGGCCAGTACAAGATCCATGATCATCCGTGCCTCGAGAAACATTCTGGCGTCATTTTCACTTCTGTCCGCGGTTGAGACTGCTCCCGAAGCTGATCTGCATGCCGCATTCTACGTCGGCCTCAGTGTAAACCTGATCTTTCTAGACGATCCTCGGTGCCTCTTAAATATCATGAGGCACATTGATCGATTTCCCCTTGATATCATATCAGTGTTGAGGGACACATTAGCTCCGGCTCTCAGTCCACAGATCCAAGCTCGATTTCTGGATAGCTGTGCAGAAGCTGAAGCAACTCAGCGCGAGGTTGCTGCTTCTGTAACGCTACGCTCGACACTAGCCACTCCTGTGCAATACTTTGTTGGCACGATTTTCAAACATGCTAAATACGACTATATTGGTTATATCTATGGCTGGGAGGTGAGCTTCCACGTTTGACGTCCTCTGTTTCCTAAATCCTGATCATTACAGCCGTCGTGTATGGCTTCAGAGAGCTGGATCACGTCGATGAACGTCGATTCGCTTCCTCGTGGGCGGCATCAGCCGTTCTACCATGTTCTCACACAATACGGTTCTGCAAGATGTACGTCTGTTCAAGAGAGCGATCACTCACAGTGTGATTGGATTTTCTTATAGATGTGGCGGAAGAAAACGTGCAGGCGACCACATTGGATACAAGTGCCTATCAGAAAATCCTCACACGAGCCCCTGAAGCTGGTCGGTACTTCGAAGGTCTTGTTCAAGCGAATGATAGGGCGAGGCTGCTGCCCAGCCCCGAACTTCTTGCTGCATACCCAGAAGATGACGAATTTGCTGAGAATTGGATCAGAGCTGCCATCGAGAGCTGATCCGACACGACGTTCTTCGAACGCGGGTTTTGATTGGCGGACTAGACAGCAACTAGAGCCAATGACTATACAGATCTATGTACACGATGGATGTTACGATATTCAAGAAGGCGAGGTTCAGAATTTACAATGCCATCCGAGAAGCAACATGCTAATCACCAGTGACCGAGGGCTGTACCCTTGAAACCTATCTCGAGCCACTGCTCAACACCGTCAATCGGGTCTTGTTGCCCTGGATCAAGTCCCTGGAATCCAACACGACGATATACATCGCGAGCGTTACACAATTCTGTACCTACAAACAGCACAATTTGCTCCTTATGCGCCAGCAGCCTTTGTAAGAAACATCAGAATCGATCTGAATAAAACCGTAGATGTTTGGACCCACTCCTTGCAAACACGGCGCAAGAGTCTCTCTGCGCAGCCGAAGTTTCGCCATTCCGGGTTGGTGTAAACCTTGGTGACCGCCGAGACATTTTTAGACTGTCTCGTGGTGGCGACAAGGGAGGCAACGTCCCATTCACTACTCCCTCTCTGTATTAAATGTATCCAGACTTCTTGGTTGCTCACTAGGAGCTGCGCCTCCCTGCGCGCCCCCTCTTCATCAAGCACGTAAGGTTCCTAAAGGTAAAGTCATTAGTTTCTATACGTATCGAAACCAAAAAAACAAACCGAAAGCTGAGAAAAACTTCTGCAGAGATGCCCAACTTTTTCCACGTGGGACTCGTCAGCGCGACGAAGAGAGATACTGAGATCCTGCGGAAGCGGACGAGCAATTGATGCGTCCGTAATCGTGTCGCCAGTGCAATACGTAAGTGTTGCATCATAATACGGTGCTTCTTCAATCTGGGCCTTCGTCAAATTGTTCCAGCTCTCAGCAAACTTCCGAGCAACTGGAACACAAGAGAAGACGGAGAAAACCCGCTGTCGAGCGTCAGGGATGGAGTCGAGAAGTGTGAGTGCAAGTAATTCCACGGGGTCAGTTACGTTCGGCTGCGCGAGTTCCTCCTGCGACATTGGCGTAAATATGAAGATGGGATACTTGCCCAGCGGTCCCTCCGTACAAGACAGGACAAAGACGACATCTCTGTCCTCGTTGTAATAAACAATCCATAGCTGACGATCGTCTTGGTGGTGGTCCCGAGCCTTCTCCGCGAAAGGGAGTATGATATTGGCAGATGCCTCCTTGCGGGAAAGGGCGTTCCAGACCGTCTCTGGTAATTGAGAGGCATACCTGTACAACTGAGTTGGTCGATCTACACCAGGCATTGTGAAGAATGAATATGATGAACTGCTTCGGTTCGTGCATCGTTTTTATATGTCGGATCGAGCTGCCTGGATATCCAGAGGGAACGGAAGACTTGGTTAAGTCAGAGTTCCGATGGCTGCTTGGAACGAGCATTCTCTCCATGCATTTCGCACAGGCGAGCAACAAAACCTCTGGATGGTAAAAATGCGATTAGCGGTTTTTACGGAGGGAACAAGACTCCGAGGTCACCATCCTGAGGACAACGTGAGGAACCACTGTCCTGTAGCACTGGAACGAGGCCATGCTGATTGGAGGGGATAATGGACAACCACAACCCATCTTGCCCATCGGAGAGTATCCGTGGATGGGGATGGCGGAAGATGAACCACGGTCAACACACGACGTCGTTTGAATTTTGAAAGAAAAAACAATCGCACCTCTACAACCCACTACCGGTCCCTCTGCGTGTCTGGAGACAAGACACCCGCACATAAGTATGAGCTGCACTGCTGTCCACGTAGTACGTTCGACAGTGACTTCAGCATGCTTGTGTCAAAATAAAAGTCTGTCTGTCAGCAATTCCGACAATGATCTATACAATACCTGGTCTCGTCCTAGTTGTTATTTCACCTTGAAGTGAGTATGCACTACGTAGTCCGAATACAAGGAAGGCTGCACAGCCACGTGGCAGGAACCGCCCTCGCATATCTAAGTAACTGGGTTGTTGAGCACCGTTAACAATCTTTCTTATGTCTATGCCTAGTAACCGTCTGCTCTATAACCCCCAAAATTGCTAGTAAGAGCTCTTCATTATGCCTGCGGCCAACCAGCTGAAGGCTGATAGGTGCATTATCATAGGTGGTCACATCCCATTGCTTCGCAATGCGCTCTTCCACGTTGTTCCGTGGGGAGTGGAATGGTAAGTCCAGGCTTAAGCTCTCTTTAGCCGAGTACGTTCCAGCAGGAAACACAACAGCAGGAAGGTCCAACAGATTCCAGTGTGAAGTGTAGCCCCACCAGCTAGTGGTATCATGCGGCGGCGCCAATGTTGGCGCAACTGGACACAGGATCGCATCCACGGCACGCCCCGTTTTGGTCCGACCCTTCGTTGCGTTCCAGTGCGCCAGCGCCTCCGTGCGGAACGCTTCACGTTCCAAGTTTAGGCTGAATATCTCGTCGACTCTATACGGCCCCTTCGTCCGCGCCTGTTCAAGAATCCACCGAGTCTGGGGTACAGCCTCTTCTCCGCCAGCACGAATGGTTGCGTGATACTCTGCACCACCATCCAGCAAGTACAGCTTCACCTGCAAAAGATTGTTAGTTCCCGCCATGATTCCATTACCATGGATTCCCTTACGATTAAATCCCACCCTTTTTGATGATGCAGAGGTTCCCATTTGATGATATCATGGCCCGCCTTCTTTAATTCCTTCTCGTACATGTTCAGAGCACGGGCGATCGGTGGATGCGGTGCCACAACACCGTCATCGCATAGGATGGCTATGGACAGAGTATTCGGTAACCCATCTCCTCTTGCGATGTCCCCTTTCCAGGGCATGTGAAGAAGGGGAGGCTCGTTGAGCCACGGTTGGTCATCCAACATGACCTGACAAAACAGGGCGAGATCTCGACATGATCTTGCCAAGGGTCCCACGCAACCAACAATGGCATCCATTCCGTCGTGCGAACCGAGGAGGCCAGAATGAGGCAGACGAGCCACGGATCCTTTCAGACCATATAGCCCACAATGAGCGGCCGGGATTCTGACACTACCACCGATGTCTGTACCCACACCCATAGGGCTACCGCGACACGCAATTAGGGCGCCCTCGCCTCCGCTACTTCCTCCAGAAGTTAAGTTCCTGTTGTATGGATTGACCGTCCGGCCGAATACGTTGTTATTCGTCTCCAGAGACTGAAAAAACATAAATTCACAGTCCATCAGGTCGGGACATCATACCACGTACAAGCAAGGTCTGTGGATTTTGGGTTTTAACATAGATGACCGCGCCTGCTTTGCGCAAGATATCGACCACGAGAGCATCGGCTTCGGCAACTTTGTTGTAAGCCCACGCTATCAGATTGGAAATGGTGAGTGTATCTTTCAAACACGCTGTATGGGCAATACCTACCCGCATAACCAGACGAGGTGTCAAGCCCTTTAACTTTGATATGATCTTTGATAGAGACTGGTAAGCCATGCAACGGCCCAACTACCTTCCCCGTGTCGTGAAGACTTTGGTCCAGTCCTCGGGCTGTTTCGAATGCTTCTTTGATACATATTTCAGACAGACAGTTGGTAACATCCTGGGCAAGGACTGCGGCCTTGACGAAAGCGTTGAGCACCTCGACTGCGGTGATTTTTCTGCTCCGGATTTGTTCTACAATGGACGTGGCATCACTGTCTACGATAATCTTCTCCCTGTCTGTGAGATTGTGCTGTGGATATGTCGAGACGTCCAATATATCATCGTCAGGCTTTGGAAGGCGGCGTTCTAGGTAGGGAAGCAGCTTTGCGTTGCGTTCATTCTGCTTGCGTGTAGCTACAGCAAGATCTTGAGAGGAACGGACAAGAGACATACGGTGGAGAATCAGATCGTACAGGCTGATATGGGAGTAAATGTTTTATAGTAAAACTTTCTGAGAAGAGAGAGAACTATTACGAGCACACTGGTGTAGTAGTACACAGCAACTGATACAGCATTTATGTCAAATGGAAGCTGGCGCGTTGTTGGACACAAACTTTCAAATGAAATGTCAGGTCAGGTAGCTCGCACCCACCAGCACTGTTTCCAATCGCGCCAAGGGCCGTTCGGTCCTGGAAAAGAAGGGTGTGTTCAAAAGCGTCCTTGAAAACCCATTCCAAATTAAATGGTTTGTTTCGTTTTGCTGGAAATCAAATCTGCTCAAGCACACACACAGGCCCTCCGTCCCCCTGAACCTGCAGAATCTCTGCTTGGCTCGCCTCGTTGCAGCCCTACAAGGCCTGCAAGGACGTAGGCAATCCAGACCCCCAGCAGGAGCTCAGAACGTGGAGAATCTAGTTATGCCAGACCAGGTGATAGCATCGGACAGCGTCCAGACTGGGCTCCATAGCTCTCAAGCAGCCACGAATCAAGCACGCCTGTGCGATGACTCGGGACCTTTGCCTGGATCTCTCACTGTCGGAATCAACCAAGTGACCAGAGCACTCGAGGGCCAACTTCGATCGCTACGGAAACACGCCGTCGTGCGCAGCTCTACTCCGTCCAGCGATCATCAAGAGTCATCACCAGCCTGCTCTGCTGTGGCAGTCGTATTCGTTTGTTGCGTCGACGTCGACCCCCCCTTACTAGTAGACCACATTCCGCATCTAGTCGCCGCGTGTAACTCGATGCGTCCAACCTCTGAAAAGGAGGCGCACGACATTGTCAAGCTGGTCCCTCTACCCAAAGGGTCGGAAGTTGGAATTTCTCAGGTTCTAGGTTTGCGGAGAGCTGCCGTCCTCTGCATTCACGTAGGCGATCTCCCGAACTGAGCAGTCTCCGATTAACATACCGCACCTGCAGCGCGGATCTCCCCTCCTTTCAGAATTTCAAGACATTCTGGGTTCCGTTCCAATCGTCAGTGCCTCGTGGCTATGTCCTGCGGAGGCCGTAAACGACCAGGGACGACTCATACCTACCCACATCAAGCAACTCCGTACAACTGCACCCAAGGATATGAAGGCCGTGAAGGAACAAAGGGCAAAGGCTAGATCTGCAGCAAAGAAAAAGCCATCCGAATTCTCGCGATCGGCGCGTCGAAAAAGGCGCTTGACTCTGACAGCTGGGGCAGACACTGAGCGCTGAGCGTGCCATCTGGACACAGGGCCTGTAGCTGGGCGAATTGTGGTGCAAATGTCGGGTACTGGACTTTTGGTCACGTTTTCAACTACTTGTACATATCAGTTTAAACACATCTCGGACATACATAGTTGATGATGTTCATCGCCATTGTCGGCACTCGCTGCTCAGGTAAATCGACCGTCAAGGACTACCTCATCTCCAAAGGTTGCATATCAGTGCGTCTCGCTCCAAAGGCTGTCGAAGTAAGTTCGCAAGCAGATCCATCGCATGGCAGCTCACCATGTCGCTGCTCGCTGCGCCTCTTAGCCTCTGCAATGCACCGAGCCAGATGCGTCGTCTCCACGTCCTCAGCAACTCAAGACATCTTCACAAATGTTCGTGAGGCAGTCAAGCGACTCCTTCCTACACATGAATTCCCCCATACCTCCCATCGCCAACCCAGCCTCTCTTCCAGCAACGTTCACTTCCCCTGACCACCTTCTGGACCACGTTACAGTGAACTGGCGTCTCAACTTTGTGACGGATGATCTAGCATCTGTCGAACTTGTCCGCCAATTCGCGAAGCGGCCCTTTTTCATGCTTGTAGACGTGGACGCCCCCTTATTGTTGCGTTATCATCGCGTTAGAGGGTAAGTTTGTGTAATATGGCCAGACGGATATTCAACAGAGCTACAGCACAGATTCCATGACATTAGAAGAATTCGTTCGTCAGAATGACGATTGCGTTTTTGGAACAAATGCATATTCTTCGCCTTCTCAGCAGGTGCCCATGGGACTTCGCGCAATGGATCAATTTGTCAAGTTGTCCGTCATTAACACGTTCCAGTTGATATCAGACCTCCACGGATATCTGGACACCCTGGACTTGTTAGATTTTGAACGGCTAAGGCCTCGATGGGATACCTACTTTATGGCAAGGAACGTGTCATGTTACCCGGAATAATTCTGACGCTGTTCCCAGACGCTGGCCGATCTCGCTTCTCAGCGCTCAAACTGTATGAAGCGTAGGGTTGGCGCCATCTTGGTACGTGAAAATCGTATCGTCGCTACAGGGTGCGTGTCCCCTGGATCTCTATATGGGACGAGCAGGTTCCAGCCCTACCTGGCTTCAGATACAATGGCACTCCCCGCGGTGTGACTAACTGCAATGAAGGTATTTGAGGCATGCACAGATTTTTATTCAATCCCGACTTCGAGATAGGTGGTTGTGCGCGTTGTAATCGGCTGACGACTGAGGATGCTGAATGCCTTTGTCTTCATGCTGAAGAAAATGCCCTCCTCGAGGCGGGCCGCGATCGAGTGGGTGTCAATGCCACACTGTTTTGTAACACGTAGGCATCGGCGCAACTCGCCTTTGGCATCTACTGAATCCCTGGTCAGATGTCCTTGTTTGAAGTGCACTATCAAAATAATACAAAGCGGCGTTAAAGAGGTCGTTTACAACTTGAGCTATAAAGTGTACGTTATAGTGCCTTCCACGGCGGAACAGGAGCTTAATTTTTTTTCATTAGAGATGAGGCTTCCGCACGACTCTTCAAAGAGGCGGGAGTGAGGATCCGCCGTCATGTTCTACCCGCAGCACAGTAAGCTCGCCCAGCATCGGACAACTTACCCCTGTCCACACTGCCAACAGCATTAGCCCGTCAATATCAGTGCTACATTGTCACTGATGTCCCATTTCGGTTCTCTCAGGAATGTAATGTCATCCGTCAGTTGTCCGGAAGTACCCATGAGTGCCAACCATACAGCATCTTCATTTCCATTGCCGAGAGCCGTATACAATTCTCTTGCACGTGCTTGAAGTTCTTCATGTGCCTCGCGATGCAAAAATCGTCTGAAAGCCAGTATGACTTCCCATCCCAAGAAATCTTGCATGTGAACTCCGGTGACAGCTGCAGTCATCGTTCTCAGGATAGACCGGTACAGTCGATGTGAATGTGAATATGCTGACTCTGTTCCAACAGCGTTAGGGCCGCGGTGTGTCAGAGCGCTTTGTCCATCGGCAATTTCAAGCTTTTTCAAAAGGGTGCTGAAGCGAGGCCATACATCCTCCCAAACCCGACGTCCCATGAAGCTGCCGACATGCTTTATCAGGGCTTCGATCAGTGCCGTTGCTGCGCTGACTACAAAGATTTCGGGGTCACCGAGCCGGTTCAGAACGTAGGGCCAAGCTTGATGTATGGACGGAAGAAGTGTCGACTCAGACAACACAGGAGTTGCAGAGCACAGCAGCGACAAAATTCGAGCGCGGATGATGGGAGACTCGTGAGTGAGGAAGTAGATTGATCGCGAAACCATTTGTTTTGTGAGGGCTTGTCCTGATGTCAGCGGTGGCTCATCGTTGGACTCTTCTTCAGTGGTCCCATCTCGATTGTGCTCTTCCTCACCGGGCTTCATGTAACCCCATTCTTGACGCGGAGCGGGGCCGTAGTCGGTAGCATCATAGTCGTCCGGGACATCATTACGACTAGTGGCCCAGGCAAAGAGGGAAGTTAAATCTCGCACCCTGAGAGAAACTAGAAGGTCGTCTTCCTTGGGAGCACCATGGACATGAGGTGTGTCGACCTCGATAACTTTGATGACCTCGACCAGGACCTCGACCAGACCCTCGACCACAACCTCATAGCCATGGTACTCATCAAGCCTGTCGAAACACTCCTCTATGACATCGCCAGCCTTTTGCACAACGTCACCGCCAACCAAACGAACAAGGACTGCCAGGACTTTTGTCGCATCAATATCGAGCCACCTACGACCCAAATGACGAGATACACCATCAAGCGCATAGTCAAAGTGTGACAAGAGAAGGTTCGCAGGGGATGCATAGGAAGTAGCGTCGGTGATAAAGTGGAGAGTAGCAAGCGCTGTCAAGGAGCAGTGAGGGACAGGGGATACTAAAGAATGCAAGATCGGATAAAGGACATTTATAAGCAATGGCGTGAACCGGCTCTGCAGGATGCCTGCACTAATGGCAAGAAGATGCAGACAGAGCGACTTGTGTAACAGTGGTTGCGAACCAGACATAGGCATTGTGGATGACCAGGATTCTGAGATTTCGAGCGTAGCCCGGATTGGCTTTATTCCCTTTCTAAACTCTGTTCGAGGCAGTGGCTCCTCTCCAGCTTGTGGATCCAGTAGGTTCATTGGAGTTCCTGTACTTTCCTCTCGCTCCATGGTCCAGAGTTCTGCCACATCTCGCGCGAGCCCTCTTACAAATTTCTCCAATTTTTTGCTATGAGTCATGACGCGGATTGGCCCCCGATCCTGGCAGTCGAGATTAATCCCGCACATCCCCTCCAGCAGCCGACCAGCGCACCAGAGAGCTGCTACCGCGCTACTGGAGTCGGAATTGCAGCCTACACCGACGAACCACTCTACAGCGTAAAGGCAGTTATCCCCACTTGCACGACTCAGGGCCCTGAACATGCGTGCCAGAGAATCACCGGTGGATCTTGAAAGAACATTCATGAACGACACTTCAGGGAAAACGATCGTCTCGGCAGTATCTGGATTACCTTCCAAAAACAGTTGTGCGACGGAAGCCCGATCCACGACGACAGCGGGACTCCTGAACTCAAGGACCGAGAGTAATGTCCAGCCCCACTTTTCAATGCCACCGCCGGGGCCCAGAAGGAGATCTATCTCATCTGAGATAGATGAGGACCCTACACGTTTTGTGGTGGGGGTGGTCGATGTGGCTAGACGGCAAATGGCCTCCACAAGGCCCGCAATGTGCTCAACTTTCGAATCCGCTTGCGAAGATATCGCACGAGGCAAAGAACTGAGGCTATCTTTAGAGATGTTCATTACAGCCTGTAGCATTGACTGGCGGGCATTTGAAACATTGGTAAGAAGATCGACCAATGAACCAAATGCAACATCAGCGACCTGCGGGAAAGGTGAGTTGGAAAGCGACAACAGCCAAGACAACAAGAGTGGTTGTGACTGCGGGAGGGCCAAGGACGTCGCTCTGAGAATTTCTTTGGCCATGCTTGCTAGCGCGGTCAGCGAGGAAGGTGTGGGGTGGTTGACCAATGACGAAAGAGTATTCAGCGCGATGTGAAGCTGGGATGAAGACGCCCGAAGCCAGGTAGCCGTGCGCGCGACGAAATAAGCCGGTGTTTGCGTGGGTTCACGTTCCTGGATCGCCTCGCCATCAAGATGTGCGAAGTCCTCCAGGTCGACGACACTATGAATTGCGCCATCTGCAATACAGACAGTATCGCCGATCGACAAGACCACCACCTTCTGCAGGACTGAAAGAGCTCCCGCAACAGCTTCCGAGTTGGCCCAACCTTTGTTTTCATGGGTACCAAGGGCGACTCGTGTCATGGTGCTGACGACACCTGGAAGGACCGAAGGCAAAAATTGGTTGCACGCATAGACGCCGACGATCAGGTCTAGCAAACGCAGAGAAACGCGCTGCAGAGGGCGGTGGGCAGACTTGGCTGTGAATAGAAGAACATCGAGAGTCTTCCCGACGATAGGTATAAAGTTCGTCGTTTGTGCGTGGGTTTGAAATTGTGCGAGACGTATTCGGGGAAAATATTCAGGGGTTCCTGGAGGTGCCTCCGAGTCGTCTCGTTCGCGCAAGAGGGACCAGAGACATCGAGCAGCAGCTTCCTTCGACTCGTCGTCTCTGGCTTTGGTTTTACCTTTACCCTCGAAATCACCGACGATAGAGCTACACAGCACGAATATTTGGCTCCAAACTTCTAAATCGCAATCCCACCACCACGAGCCGCATAAAATGGTGAGCACACTGAAAAGCTTCTCCAGCACCTGGTCCGGGATATTGCTTGACGCGTTCCGCCGCAGGATTGTGGACAACGGGAAGAACACGTAAGAGACAAGAGACGATGATAACGTTTCAGGGTTGTCTTTGACGACAAGAGTTTGCTCAAGGGTTGCAAGTAAGTGGAGGACAGCAGGTACATTGGCTGGAGTTAGCTGTGATTTCTCGAGCAAGGACACGCAGACGGGTTTCAACTGCAAGGGATAAATAACATGAGATCGTGCGTGTGAGGTCAACCATACCTTTCTGAACAGATGCTCGTCGCCGTTAGCCATCGCCGCCGTCGTATACCGTGCGCTTGCGAGGGGGTCTTGAAATGCGACGTTTTTCCACCGTCACTACTTATGTAAATAGTATACTCAGTGAATAAATCATCTACCACGACGCTTCCAGTTCCCGTTCAAATGTCGGCTTAATTTCTACAGTTCTTTCTCATGACTTGTTCTCTACCGTGATAACCTACAGACTGGCTCTGCTTTCTAACAGACATTCGTTTTTCTTGAGACGATCACTCTCAGGCTATCTGTCTTCTAGGGTGAACAACGTACCGTCAGGGTATGTCTCCAGAGCCGGAGAGGATTCTCTTGGTGGATTCTTATGACTCGTTCACATTCAAGTGAGTGTCCAAGTACCCTGCGATGTTCACCTATTCACATAATGATGTAGCCTCGCTTCGCTGTGCCGTAGAGCAGCACCTGACTGTCTCATTCATATCATCAAGAATGACGAGCTGACTCTACCCCAGCTGATACCGTGCTTGAGGTATTTCTCAGGCATTATCGTGGGCCCAGGACCAGGCTCCCCCGATGTGGCAGAAGACATAGGAATTGTCAAGCACCTCTGGAAATTGGATGATCGCCACTTGTTACCAATCTTTGGCGTGTGTCTTGGCCTTCAAAGTCTAGCGAGCGAGCACGGTGCTAAAGTCAAGAGGCTCACTGTAGTGAAGCATGGCCAGGTGTCCATCGTGCAACACACTGGCACAGACATTTTCAAGGGCGTCGGCGTGGTAGAGGCTGTACGCTACCACTCACTTCATGTCGAGCTGGCTGGAGACGAAGAGTTGCAGGAGCTTGCATGGGCCTATGATGATGTCGGAACCGAGAAGACCATCATGGGCCTCAAGCATAACAGTCGCCCCTTCTGGGCCGTACAGTATCATCCCGAGTCAGTGCTCACCCATGGCGGAGGAATTGAGGTGATGCTAAACTTCTGGCGTCTTGCTCGTTCATGGAATGCGGCACGGGGACGCTGTATCCGCCCTTGGGACAGGAAAGCACACTCGATGTTTGGTCTACCTTGGCCAAATCCTCATCCTTCGCTACCTTCAACGGACGATATCCCTCGCCGATCTGTTCTCACCTCCACCCTGCATCTACCTGGCTTACACGGACCAAGTATCTGCGAGCTTCTCGGTGTCAGAGATGACTCGTCTCCATTCGTGATGTTAGAGTCTATCTCCCAGCCCGGTCGATACACAATCATTGGTTGCTTAAATATGACATCCGCTCGCATCACATATTCCATTGGTGACAGTTTCCTGCACTTTCAAACAGGAGATCTTTGTTCGCGGGTTGAATTGATCCAGCACGACATCTGGTCATGGACAGCGGCCTTTATGAAGGAGCGAAAGGCGCACAATGGTCTTGCCGACGTCCCATTCTGGGGAGGACTGATCGGCTGTCTATCATACGAACTTGGTCTTGAAACACTATCTGTGCCCTCAACGGCACCTACGCCTGGCTCACGGCATCCTGACATGAACCTCGTATTCGTGGAACGCAGCGTCGTCCTCGACACGACCACAAACACTATTTATCTTCAATCCATTATAGAAGACGATAACAAATGGCTCACCGAAACTGCTGAACTACTCGAAGCTGCTACTCAGGATAACCATACATATTTGTGTAATACTGCGCCTTCTTCAACGAAGGCGCAGCCAAATACGTCGACCGTTATTTTACCGGACAAGAGGACGTACAAATCCCGTATTAATCTTGCGCAGGAACACCTCTGTGCAGGTGAATCCTACGAGCTGTGCCTCACGGCCAGTACGAGAGTCGTCTTGAACGACCCCCTTTCCCCGAAATCGTCCCCAACATATTCGCCATCATGGGAACGGTACAAGCACCTTCGTGAGCTTAACCCCGCTCCCCATTCAGGTTACCTCAGGTTATATCCTACGACGCTACTGGCTTCATCCCCGGAGCGTTTTCTGTCTTTCTCCCGCCCACCTAACTCGACGTATCAACTACGTCCTATCAAGGGCACAATTCGCAAAGGACCCAACATCACTCGACCTGTGGCGGAGAAAGCGCTGAGGGGAAGTGTGAAAGAAGTTGCTGAGAATCTTATGATCGTCGATCTCATTCGCCATGACCTCCACAGCGTACTCGGCGAAGACGTTGAAGTTAAGCACTTTTGCACCGTGGAGGAATACAAAACCGTCTGGCAGCTAGTTAGTGTCATCGAAGGCAAGGCTACCGCAGCTTCCGACAAACCAGATGACCGACACGCCAACGGTGACCTCGGATGGGAAGTATTGAGATGTAGTCTCCCGCCTGGTAGCCTTCTACTTCTTCAAATTTTCTGGTGTGCTCAATGATCCTCCGTAGGCAGCATGACTGGAGCGCCAAAGAAACGGAGTGTTGAAATCCTTCAGACTCTCGAGGATAGCGAGCGACAGGTATATTCAGGTGTCTTCGGATACTGGTGTGTGGGTGGTGGTGGTGACTGGTCGGTCACCATTCGGAGTTGTTTCAAGCATGACAATCAGTACATCTGTGATCACTCCGCAACAAAGACAACACGATGCGCACCGTGTGCTGCAGACACTCACGCCGAGGAATGGGTCATCGGAGCTGGTGGTGCAATCACGGCACTATCAGACCCTGATGGGGAGTGGGAGGAAATGATGATGAAACTGCAAAGCGTGCTTCGAGTCTTCGGCGTCGCTCTTCCTCGAGGAAACTGAATGCTGTATTTACTACAGGAGTCACATTCATTGAATTCAACTTCAACCTACTTATGTGGTCGACGAATTAATAGCCTCGCTGATGCATTCATAACAATTGAATGGTAATACTCATAACAGAACGCTTGAAGGCCACAGTACACCCTGTGTGGCTCCAGTGTCCACACCAAATATAACATAAGATTAGGCCATGAGGGAAATATGTTTCAGTTCACTGTGAATATTCTCAGCGTATGCGAGGAATGACAATAAACGTACACTGACTTCTGAACCTGTTGTCCCACTTTCATAGGTGGATAGAGACTTTCTAAACCCATTCCACAGTCACTTGGGCCGAAAGTCGTGGCACGTTCCACCAATGCAGGGAGAGGGGCGAGGTCGTAATCGGACGAAAGGTGCCAGAAGAAGGTCGATGAGATCCGGATAAGGGGCCGATTTGGGTGGCTGATCTTGCGTTTCGCGATTGTCTACCAAGACGCGTGTCAACTAGAAGGAACGACAATGAAGGGGAACCTCCAACCTCAACAGTTGCTTCGTTTACAACGACTTCGTGGAAGCCGGCTTTGATCAAGCCGGCAGTAAGATGTTCAATTTGCTTCCCCGCTTGCACAAGTAGATAACGTCCCGTAGGCGGGAAGCGGACAGGGATACGCTTCCCTGTGTTACGCGCCCATATGTGTAGACCAGGGTAGCGGGAGCGCCCATGAATGGTAAGGCAGTTTAAATCTGTGTGGAACCCAGCGAGGATGGTATCTTTCTTTCCGTATTTTGTAAGATCAGATGCTGTAGGACCAAGTAGATGCGGACTGGTGCCTATAGTAAGGAATCGGTAGAGTAAGAGATCGCAGTAAATGCATACCCATATCTCCCTGCTTCCTTGATTATCCCTCGGGGAAGTCCAAGGCCGATTGTGATCATCTCTGCTACGTTCTCGACGCTGCCGTATCACGTTGGTTTTCAGAGAGTTCGCGATAATAAATCGACCTACGCATCCTTCATGGACTTTCCCCACTTCTGCATGGTTGTCTCCCAAGTATTGTTGAATTTCGGAGCACGAGGGATGACATTTGGGGCGTTCAGGGAAGGGTACTCTGTGTCATATGGAGGGGGGTTGCCCATACTCCAGAAAAACCGACACTTAGGATCCGGGTGATGACCAGATATGTCCAAAGGCCTCTCTGCAGGATCAAGGCGCGCAATGACATCCAGGCATGGTTGATCCACAGCACACTTCGGTTTCTCTGTATTCTCTAAAGTAACTCCGACTTGGTATGAGATGTCGGGACGCTCGTCCTTCTGGATATCGGCAATTGGCTGAGCAAAATAATCTTCTACAAGATTGAGGAAAGTATCATTATCATCTTCCGACACTCGAGAGTCATGCAGGAGCAAAGCTCCATATGTTATCAGAGCGTTAGCAGCCTAGTGAAAGGATGTATGAGTTGCTGAAGATTGTCTTGTATGGAGCCTTGCCTTCTGGCATTCCTGTTGAAGCAGCGGTGAGCTCTCCTCCTCAGACAAGAAGACGTCGACGTCGACAACGGGTAGAGTCTGCGAGAGATTGGACATTAGAAAAGCAGATTGAGGAGTTGGCTGGTGGCACAACCGCGACCTACTTCGGCACCTTCCGCAACGCTACTATCCTTCACCACCTGCAGGAATACATACGCAGACCACAACCATGCTGAAGGTTTGCGGGCAGTCAATTAAATCGCTGTACCACTTTCTCAACCGCAATCTGTTTCTAGATCCTTAGTATGAAGAAGAGTGAGGATGCGGCGGCAAAGAAGAAGCCGAAAACAAGTGCCGCTCAGATACGAGTGCAGAAGGGTATGTCCTTGTAGGCATGAGCTTGGAATCTGTGGATAACCCTGCAAGTGTCAAAGATCTGACCGAACTTGACCTACCCCAGACGATGAAGACATATTTCCCAGACCCAGCCGATCTTCTGAATTTTACACTCACGATCACCCCAGATGAAGGTTCGCAGCAGCTCTCTCATCCAAATTTCATATGCCCATCCCACTTGAATAGGGATGTACCGTGGGGGCGCATTCGTCTTTTCCTTTGCCATCAACACCAACTATCCACACGAGCCTCCAAAGGTCAAATGCACGCAGACAGTGCGTGATCTAATGATTGCCATTGTGTCACACTAATGTGCAAGTAGATATACCATCCGAATGTCGATCTGGAGGGGAATGTCTGCCTGAACATCCTTCGAGAGGATTGGAAACCGGTGCTGAACCTCAACTCCGTTATGGTTGGGCTGCAGTATCTCTTCCTAGAACCCAATGCGGACGATCCGTTGAACAAGGGTAACAAATCTTAATTTGCACCAGCCGTCTTGTTTGCTAACGAGTTTTTTAACGCGCAGAGGCTGCTGAGGAGCTGCGAAAGAATCGCGAACAGTTCCTTTACAATGTCAAATCGTCTATGCGAGGGGCCAACATCAAGGGTGTACAATACGCTAGGGTGCTTGTGCAATAGCCTGTTCCGCGATCTAGACCTCCAAGGACTGTCCGCATAACCATTCGTATACATCGACACTACATACCTGTTGATCTCATGGGTACTCGTACGATTCTAATTCACAATAGAGGATTCGGTGTATAGTATAATTGCCAATGCAGTGCCGAGAGAGTAATGGAGATTCCTGACAAAAGAACTCTCCTTCAGCTGCCCCTGTAGGTGGTGAAGGAGTATGGGCTAATTAGAAGAGGAATATGGTAATGTTCTTCAGGGTTTTCAACCTCGAAGGAAATCTAAAACAAGTGAGCACGGCATTCAGTTGGTCTTGGACTTGAATTCGTTACCTCAACCCAAGGATAAAAACACTTCCTGCCAGTCCTTTCAAAATATTCCTTTGGCTTGAACACGATCTTGTAGGTACCTGGGGAAAATTCCTTCCCCCTTTCCTTAGCATCATCGGAGGCGCGAGGGGGTAACAGCGACATGCAACGACCATTGGAGTCTGTAACGCTAGAAGGTTTTGTGCTACAAAGGAGGACGTTCAGAACAGCCAGCCGGACTAACCCCTGAGCGAATGGACTGAAGACGTCGATACTACCACTCCCTTTGTGGTAAACCTGGAGTTGTACTTCCACTCCGTCAGCGGGCTTTCCAAGAGAAGAGTCGAGAACTACGAGTCGTTAAGGCTGCCACAGCTGACTTTCTCGTTGGAGCTCACCGTGACAAGTGATCGGTCCTTTTGACATGGTTTCTCGACCGCCTTCGAGTTTGAGGCAAAGATACCTGCATCATCAGCTGGTCAGCGCTGTCTAAACGCGTACCGTATAAACATACACGTTAGAGCTCTGTAGTGGATGAAGCAACCGATGTGGTGCTGCTACACTCAGTCTGCCAGTGCGGTGTGGTGACCGCATTAGGTCACGTGCCTGCTATACATCCACACAACTTCAATGCCGACGTCAAAGATCTATGGAAAACATGTCTACCACAGCTGAAGCACCACCATTAGGCAAATATCTAGCATCTTCAGGCGCGTAGAATGGGCAGACGTCCATTCCTTGTACTCAAACACCTCTGACAGAAAAGAGAACACGGGACAAGGCGGTAAAAAATCTTGCGATATTCCTTTCCAACGATGCGACCACTCTCATATCGGACATCGAGATGGCAAGGCTGTGGAAGGGCATATTCTACTGTATGTTTTGCTGCACTGTCTCCGAATCCCTCTACACTCGTGCGACGCCCCAGGTTTCTGGATGTCCGACAAACCACTGGTGCAGCAAGCTCTCGCACAAGAATTAGCCGAGCTTGTCTTAACAATAACGGACGTCCCCTCATCCTTAAACTTTCTCAAAGGTTTCTGGACTACCACTGTCAGAGAATGGAATGGTATAGATCGTTTGCGGTACGTCGGGTTTTCCGATGGACCCAAATCTCGTCTAACTCGGTGTCCTTGAGTATGGACAAGTTTTACATGCTCGTTAGGAGATTTGTCAATGCAAGCTTCAGACTTCTCATTCGGACAGACTGGGACGGATCGGCCCTCCAAGGCTATCACTTCATACTAACAAATCCCGGTGGACCACTTTGGTAGATTATTTCTTCAGACTCGACGCAAAACGCTAATCAGCAATGACCTTTTAGTCCAAGTGATATGAAAATTCCGTCAAGCCTGGCCTTCCATGTAGCAGAAGTATATTTGGAGGAACTGGACAAGGCATTGGCTAGCTCCGAGCCATCAACACCCGTGCCGTTGATCGCATTGTTGTTGCCTTTCGTCACCCTCTCTGCTCACACTCCAACCAGTGCAACGTACAAGCACCTACAGGATGTATTTTTCTGGCCTCTATTAGAGGCCCTAAAACCAACGCAAACGCCGAATCCCACAAAGAAAGCACGCGTGTTCCCCAATATCATGTCAAACGCTTGTATAGCGCCGCCCGATGGTGTCACGGCAGCTGGTGCGATAAGAAAAGCAATACTACAAATGATCTTTGACATTGCGAGCGCGGAGGATACGAGGGACGTGAATCGGAGGAAACTGTATGCGCTGTATAGAGTTGCTACCGAAGATGACGAAGACAACGATGAATGATAGAAAGGATGAATTAGCAGGCGAATCTTACCCTATGTCCTGCGTGGGTCATGTATGGAAATCAAAGGTCCGGCAGTTCCCTCTGTGTCAATCTCTTCCAAGTCGTTTCTCTCCACCACTCGTTCATACTGTCGATGCGCTCCCAAAGAGTTTCTTCATTCACACCGTAAATCTCGTACTTCCCCCCATCGAGTGCACGACCTCCACGTTTAGCCACTTCTATAGCAGCTCTATTTTCACCCCTGCGACATTTCTCAGCACTCGGAAAGCTATGCACGAGCGGACACACACTTTAATAGTTCTAAGAGTTCCTGTCGATCTGGAAAGAACAGACGTGGTTCCAGGACGGCCAGGATTGCAAGAGCGGCACGAAACAAGAATGAATCACCCTCGAGTAACAGGACATCCCAAACTCGCGCGCACGCTTCGAATGGTAAATGATCCAGAAACAATGGTATCAACCAGTCAGGTAAATATGCGGCTGGCGATATTTGATGTTGCTTGAAGTTGAAGTATACTGAAGCCAGAAATCAGTGACCAATCATATGTTGTCATCGACGTGTACACACTTTTTGGCATGCCGTCGGCCAGCAGCGTATCAAAAATTCTGTTCATATGTGTGAGAACTTGAGGAAGAGATTATTGAAACAGACCCCGACCTATAATATGCCTCAACCTGGGTGCTGTAGTTCAGTCAGACTGTGTCCTCTCTCATGGACCTGACTCACATCTTCCTTTGTGCCTGTTCCACCATAGAAAGACCTCATACAATGTCTCTCTAATAAATTTCGCATCACTATGAAGGCCTGAGGTGCAGACATGTTAATTAACGTCATTCCTGCTATTCTTGATACCCCCGAGGTATAGCCCAGGTCCTCGTCCGCACGACAGACCACCCACGCACAGAGCATGTCCTTTAAGTCTTGGTATAAAGGACCTGTTTCTGGGTGGAAGATGTGTAAAGTAGGGAGAGTGCCGATTATGTCCTCTTCAATGGCCAGAAGAACGTCTGAGGGAAAGGCCCCCGAAGAGAGCGCGCGTTTTGCGCGAGAAAGACAGGTGTGGTAATTATCTGGAGTAGAGGAAGCAGTTAGAGTTACGAATGCCCAGTCAGAAGCCAGTACCTTTGCTCAGGGCAAGGGCGTTGCCTGCAGCACGCTCCCACATTAAGGCACGTAGTTTTGTAGGTATGCCAGTCCACCAGAGTCTCCTAAGATTTGGGTTTCGATGTACGATGCGCCAATCAGGGAGAATTTCTGTCTTCCACACGTGCGTGGACTGTTCGATTTTGAGCTCTCGCGCTAACCTACGTTCTTGGAGGGCTGTTCGTCGTTTCTCCTCTGAAGAGTATACAGTGAGTGAGATGAACACGTCGGTCACCATGATGAAGACCACCTGCTGCCCGACTCTGCCTCATCATGCTCTCCCAATCAGCTAGATGCTTTAAATCCTCTTTTCGATTCTTTGGAGGTAGGAAATGTGGTCTCGTTTTGCTCATGACCTTCTGAAACGTGCTTGGTCCAGTCGGACGGGATTGTCTCTGATGAGGCTGAGATGCGGGTGAAGGAGGTGGGAGCGGTGCTGCCGTTGGAATAATGGAGGGTTCTCCTGAAGAATCCATGGATCCACTTAGTTCGCCCTTCAAATTTGATGGCGGATCGATCTGCAACGACGAGTGTGCATTGGCGTATTCTTGGTTCTCTAGAGCACCGGAATGTCCATTGGTCTGGCGCGCAGGTAGAGGACCATCGGAGAGTGATACGCTGGATAGTTCTTGTGATGACTTGAGCTCGGCTGGTGTGTGTGGTTGGGACGATTGGGACAAAGATTCGAATTTCGAGTCGCAGGCGCTACCATCGAGATAGAGGGTTGATATCGAAGTATCTTGGTCGTTCACCGAGCTTGCATCTGTTCCCTGCTCTTCTCGGTTGGCCTCCCGATTCCAGTGTCGCTGCTGGGCCAGATGGTCTCGAATGGCTGCGGAGGTAAACTCCAACGACTCGTCGGGATCCTCACCGTCGGAGAATGCATCGTCCAAGTTGAATCGAGTCTCGAGACCCTTTCCTGCCTGTCTCTGAAGTTCATTTGACATGGATGAACGTTTTGAAAGTTGGTTGGTTGGTTGGTGTTAGTTGGCAGTTTGAAAAGCGTACTACGCGCTCAAGCCTCTTGACAGTCTCTCCAAAGTATGTATGTCCATATACATGTCCCCGCATGAAAATATCGCCCATCTGACCTTCAAAGCCCTGCAATGATTGCTGAAATCCTCCTTGTACTCGCAGGCCACTCCTCCTCGCTATTTCCTACTGATCACCGGCTTCACTCCTCGCTTCGTCCTCTGCTTCACCCCGGTGAGGAACAATGTCTTCAAGTGCTCGGTCAAATAGCGTTTCGATATCGACGCATCAAGCTGGCATGTATAACACTTTCCCGCTCACGATCGCGCTACGTTTGTGCCTTGTGTGCAACATTGAACCAGATCCTCAAGGACGAGTACGAGACTTTAGTCATTCAAACAGAGGAGAAGGTTCTCAAACGAGATCCTGAGTTGGTTGGCCAAGGTTCTTTCGTACCTCTTGCCGCAATACGGGCGGTTTTCGCTGATTGGGATGCACCACTCACGGCGCTCGAATCCCTGATGATGCTGCTCGAGTCGCAGGACGACTGGAAACCAGGTCCACTCATCGACATGCTAATGAGCCGGTCAAGGACCGGTGTTCACCGCATTGCAGACATTGTTTCGAGGCTTTCGGTCGCTGTCCAACGCGCTTGGCGTGCGCAACTGGCCGCGTTTTTGGTGCACGGATCACTTTCACCGATAGATCCACTGGCATCGCAGAACTTCGTTCTCCTGGATGGTGCAATGCCCTCCTGTGTATCGATCCAGTCTCGCGAATCCATCGTTTATGTTGGTAGAGCCGTTGCAACAGTCAAGAACAGGAACTGGCAGTTTCAAATCCCTCGAGAGCAAGCCATAGAACATTCCAGTCTTCTCGATTCTGTACTTCCAGAAGATCAATATCAATTCGACTTGGTTATTTCTCAAGTCAGAACGAATGTCAGCGAATGGTTGTGGCTGAACGTTTTGACACGCAAGGATGTGGACGAGGCTGTCGTATCATTGTATGTCTTCCCTGCTATGAACAACCCGTCCTGAATTTGAATACCAGAGCAAATTACTTCCTTTTGCGCAACGGCGAGTTTACTTTGGCACTCATACGCGACCTCGAGCATTTAAAAGTCTCTCGGTTGACGGCACGCTCCGGCTTGTCGTCCATGATCAGAGAACAAGATCTCAATCTAGCCCTTCTTCGGGCGTCCCTTGGGACCTTAGCCCAACACGATCCATCGTTACTCCACCTTAAGTTTGTGCTGCCTTCTGGTCCCCTTAGGCCTCTTCTGCCGTCCCTCGCAGACGTCAGCTCCGAAGCTTTTCCACCACAGTCCTGCAGCAGTCCCACCTCTTTTGACGACCTTCTTCTCGGAACCCCACTCAACCTTAGCTACAACGTAACCTGGCCACTCAATCTTTTCCTCCACCCGTCAGATCTTCAGATTTATTCTGCCCTCTTCAATTACCTTTCATCGCTACGCAAAGTTCACATGCGCATTCATACGTGTTGGACATCGCTCTCAAACGCGCAGCGCGCCCGACGGCGGTGGACAGGCCTGGGCGAAGGCGGCACAGCAGAGGATGTGGAAGTTCGAAAAGAGCTGCTTCGTTGTGGGTGGGGCATCGTGAGAGACATGGGATGGTTTCTCGACACTCTTCTGGGATATGTGATGATTGATGTTGTCGACGTCGAGTTTGGGAGGCTCAAGGACTTACTCAAGCGCCCGCAGCGGGCGCGCTCTGAGAGCGTCGAGCAGCGCTCGGGATTGCAAGACGGCCATCCTATGTTCACGAACACAGACGGGACGTACATTGACTTTACGACACTGAGAAGCATCCACGCAACATACCTCGAGCGTCTGGTGACGGGCTGTTTGCTGTCCAACCCAACTCTTACCTCTATTCTGCGCTCCATCTTTGAGGTCTGCGAGCGATTTGTCGCACAGGTCGAGCGGTGGGGCGGCGACGTGCTGCCGGCTTTGTTGTTTGAGGGTAGTCTTGCCGCAGGTGGGAACGACCAGGTGGGAGTGATGGTTCAGGGACGCCTTTGTGCTGTGTCGGAGATCAACAAGGTAGGATCGTTAAGCCATCGACTTTCGCGACGCTCATGACAGTGTGTCAGAGTCTTCGTCGTCTTCTTGACTCTTTTTACGAGCAGCTATCGCTGTCGACGTCCCAGCAGCCGTTTACCATCACAGGGGACGCGTCGAGATCCATCGTGGTAAACACTAGCGTGACGGATGTCTCCGTCTTGCAGCGCACATTTAGCAGAGGGAAAAAAGGTTTGGAGAATGACGGACAGGTGCGTCGGCATGTGGAGCGTCTGCTACTGCGGTTGGACTTCAACGGCTCGTTCTCGAAAGCGAAGACACGCGTTGGAGACGACGAAGGAATGCTTGCGGATGGTTTGCGAGACGATTCATAATTCAGTGGTCTTTGTGATGTATCTACGCGATCTGATAATCAGATTTTGCTGTGTTGGCCCTTGAAAACTTGGGAACAGCCCCAACCTGGTCACTTGGACGGATATGACCGGAATTTTGACAACACGCCTTCGACTCTCCCAGCATCTTCGTCACTTCTCATCAGCAGCTGCAATGTCTTCTCGTTCGTCCCCGTCGTCCGCCGTCGTCAAGCCTTTGCTGACACCTTTGTAGAGTTTTCTCCTCGTCTCATCGGTGCTCCAAACACGCTCGGTGGGTCTCCAGGTGAACGACAGCGCCATCCTCACTGATCAACGCGTCGGATATCAGACCACAGAGTGTACATCGAGCAGAACGGCGCCGTCGTCTCATCCTTCCACGACGTTCCACTTTTCGCAGACCAGAGCAATGGTATCCTCAACATGATCGTCGAGGTTCCCCGCTGGACCAACGCCAAAATGGAGATCTCAAAAGAAGAGCCCTTCAACCCCATCAAACAGGATATCAAGAAGGGCCGCTTGCGTTACGTCCGCAACTGCTTCCCTCACCACGGTTACATTTGGAACTACGGTGCCTTCCCCCAGGTGTGTCGTGTGCCCCGCTTTCCAGTGCAATGCCCGCTCATCCCCGTTGTCCAAATCCCGAAAGACCTGGGAGGATCCCAATGTTACCCACGCTGAGACCAAGGCCAAGGGTGATAACGACCCCCTCGATGTCTGCGAGATCGGCGAGCAGGTTGGTTACGTCGGTCAGGTCAAGCAGGTCAAGGTCCTCGGTATCATGGCTCTACTTGACGAAGGCGAGACCGACTGGAAGGTCATCGTCGTCGACGTTCTTGACCCTCTTGCTTCCAAACTTAATGACATCGAGGACGTCGAGCGTCACCTTCCTGGGTTGATCAGAGCGACCAACGAGTGGTTCAGGTTTGTGCTACACTACAATAGCTAGCTGCCTGTCGCTGACATTTGCACATACCACAGGATCTACAAGATCCCTGATGGAAAGGGCGAGAATGCTTTTGCTTTCTCCGGGGAAGCCAAGAACAAGAAGTACGCCACCGAAATCATCCATGAGTGTCATGAAGCTTGGCGTCGCCTCATCACTGGTGACACACTAGCGAAGACATCTTCATACGACATCTCCATGTAAGTTCGAGGACAAACAGACGTGCCAGCGCTCATCTGGTACCCTCTCAGCCGTAACCTCACTGTCCCCGGGCCAGGCTTAGTCAAGACAAGCGACCCAACGTATGTCAACTTGCCTCCTGACTCCAGACAACCACCAGCTCCCATCGATCCGTCCAGTACGTTTGATGGTATTCACGTATCATGCCTATACTGATTTCCCGTGCGCAGTCTCGAAGTGGTTCTACATCTCTTCGGTGCAGGTCTAGAGCCTTTGCGATCAGACCTCCAAGACATAGTGGAATTGTGTACAGATAGTATAGTGGTAACCCGTTGGAACCAAACGCAGTTTCCACGTTTTACAATGGACTACGTGCAATATCCATGCATTGATGAATTAAAAGGATGTATGCTAAAGTCGACATTGTCCAGAACTCAAAGCCGTTTTTCGAGACCATCTTGTAAAGTGGGATATCGACAGTAGCGGTCCGAGATGGATGTTACTGTCCACGTGCCTGCAAAACGACATGTTAGGATTTCCCAGTGCCATCGAGGATCCTGACCAACCTTCAAGCGCGGAGAACACAGAGTATTCATGTGTCGTTACACCCGAAATCGTATGGGTCTCTAGAACTTTGCCTGGTTTACCAACCCTCTTGTGAGTAGGCTCCGACCGTTGGTACGTGAAGGTGAAGGGAGGCTCTCCGATGAGCGTGAAGACGATCTCCGCTTGATCACCTACGCGTATGGTTGATTATCATCCTAGGTTCAAGGGAACGCTGCTCGTACCTTCATGGATGTCTTGGTAAATTCGCTTTCCATGGCCAACTTGAGCTGATGGTAGGGGATGGATAGCCAGCCGCACATTGGTGATAGCTGCCTTACACATTTGTTGCTGATGTGCGATCGAAGCAATAGTAAAATCGCCAGCTTGTTGTTGCACGATTGAGAAGGGTGACACTCTAGCCTCTTGTGTATATGATTTGCCGTTGATGCGGTATCTGTTGCACGGTCTTCAGCCACTAAACAAGTGATCCCGAAATTGTCAACTTACCCGATGGTCCAAGGTGGTGTGCCCTCCAGCTGAAACTGAGTGACATCGCCAACACAGTAGTCCCTCCCTTTTTCCAAGGGAATGATCGCGGCCGTCTCCGCAACGTCTATCCAGATTGAGCGCCGCAGTGGATCGAGTTCCGCTTGTTCGCATCGAGAGGAGTCCTGCACAGAGTCGATGGACACTTGATATGGCCCTATCGAAGTAAAGTAGTATGACGGCAGTTCCAGTCTCCAGGTCTTGTCAACGATTTGCACGGTTTCCTTCCGCACCTTGCTTGCTGCAAGGTTTTTTATGGATAGCTGAACTTCGAAAGGAGGTGTACCCTCTAGTACGATAGTGCCATCCGATGACAACCGGTCGCGGGGAACCAGGACATCATTGAGACAGAAGGACAGGCGGCTGTCTGTCTTGAACTTTGCGGAGGGTTTAGGAAGAACCTCTTGCTCAAACACCAGGCGTTCAGAACGAGGGATCACTACGTTTTTGTATTTGTGAAGTGGGTATGCAGCGTCACCTATTTGTTTGACTTCGTAGTACTTGCGACCGGGGGTTAACGTGTGAAGTTGGAAACGCATTCTAGACTGGATGCTGCTGAAAGTTGGCTGATCCAATACAGTAGTGCCTCCTCCTGATTCATCCTTCTTCGCGATATTGTACATGATTTGAAACGGCGGGCGTCCTGCAGGGAGTTGGCAGTCAGACCCTCCTCATGATTTGAAATATGCACGCGCACCAGTCAGTTCCAGATCGACATGATCGTCGCGACCTTGACATGTCGGTGGAAGAATGTAGGACCGATTATAAGACTCGAAGACTGAGGGTAATAGAGGGTCCAGTCTTGCGGACGGGCGCGGCACCCAATACACGTTATATTGGCTCTCGTGAAGAATGATCGTGCCTGGGCACTGCGAATCGGAAACCTGGAAGAAGAGTTATTGGATATGACCCCTACAGCTGAATACTGCCAACCTCCAGCAGTTCATACACGCCTCTCCTGCTAACGTGAATATGATCGTTCGGTGATTGAAGGTAAGCCCTCTGAGCTGAACCTCGATCATCAATACGACGGTATTTGACTTCCCATGGCTATCGAATATGAGCAACCAATATCATTCCTCAAAGTTCAACTTACCCCATCGCCTGTTAGGCGCAAAGGCAGGTCGGTTTCCTCATCTTCCAAGATGGTAACTTGGCGAAGACCGTTCTTGCTGTAAAATTTAGCAGTAGGCTATCCGAACCGTCAGAACCACGCACAATCTCTAGCTCACACGACATACCTGAACCCTTCGGACATTGACAGATACGCCCGGAACAGAGATGGGACGCTTGCATCCATACGTGTCTTCGACACTCACTACTTCCGTCAGTGAACGAATGCCTCGGAAATTCGCTGCATCTTACCTAGATCCACTTCAAACGTTCCACCTTCCTTGTCGATGACTGACGGTATGGGTACTTCTATCCGAGCTGGTGACGACTTGATGTCGCGTACTTCTAAAGCATGAGCGCTATTCGGCCCAACTATTTGGAGTTGGAGATTCCATGGCGGCGTTCCCTAGCGGAGAAAGCTTTCAGTGAAGTCATCGCACAAATCTCTTCGAAAAGCTACCCTAAGTTCAACTGCAACGTCCACAAAGCTGCCGGAACAACTACTTAGCGCTCGCTTGCTCCTTCCACTAGCATTTCCAGAGACGAAATCGGCGGCCGCAGGGGGATGTACCACTTGGTCGATGCTAGGACCGTTGAGCGGGACTTGTTTGTAGTTCGCGTCACTCAATTGAAGGAACGTGTAGTAGTAGTGGCCGCTGTGCTCAGGCTGAAGAGTCAATTCGCCTCTTGAACTGCCAAATGTCTTTATGACATCGCGAGGATTTTCATTATCACGTTGCGTACGATAATAAACTTGGAAGGGAGGAGTGCCATGGAGGATAAGTGAGGCAGAAACACCGGTATCACCGGAGCTGCATGACGTCGTTGAATATCTCGTGCTTTGGAGATACGACCAAATACTTGCCACTCGTGGATCCGCTTCCATTCGATTTCAGCTGTGGGCATCGGTTTTTCCACAACCTTACATGTATCGGGAGATAACACATCGCCATCACACCACTGCCAGTATGTTGAGTTGCTAGTCATTCAGATGTATGTCAACATTACCTTGCCTTTGAGGCTGGTGATGATGAATTCTCCGGGAGCACTCGCTCTGAAAGCCAGGTCTCTCTTGTCATTCTGCGTTTGCAGCGTCTTCTTCCATGGCTTAGACTTGACAGCACCTTTCTCATCCTCAGACGGCTCGAACTTGATGTTCACATCCCATGGCGCATCCAACGGGTCACCGTTAATAACATACATTGGAAGAGAAGCTTCAGATCCGATGAGAAGTGGCATAGGGTTTCCAGGGCCGCAATTACGGAATGAAACACTAGGGCGTTGAAGAACTTTGAGGGAGCGCGATGTCTTTGAATCAGGAGCTATACCATGTCGGCGAAGTGCTTCACTGGAGACACCCTGATCAAGTGAGATGACGTTACCCATCCCATCTATCACGCTGTCCAAGATGAAGGTGACCTGGCCCAAAGAATCTGCTGGAAGCGACAAGGGAACCTTGAGTTTTTGAGGAGTCTTCGAGGTCGGTAGAAGAGCACCCGGTGGATCACCAAGAGAACGGTGTGTAGCACTGTTGTCTTCGATGCCCTCCACAAGGTAATCTTCCCTCTTCTCATTGACGACCTTAGCCCACCGGAGGCTAAGGGGAGGTACACCGCGGATGTCAATGGTGAGATCCAGATTTGAATTGTCCCCGGCACAGCGTACGGCATTTTTTGCTTGCGGAAGAGACTCGTCGGTGAAGTGCGCAGTGGGACAGGGAACAACAGTCACTTCAGTAGGATGACCAAGCCTGACAGCAACGTTTGAGCCATCGAGCACCCTGTCGAGCCGAATGGACCCCGGTTTGGTGACGCGAATATGAGCTAGTGATTGTGTCTTTTGCAGGCGAGAGTCGGCGGATGGCCCATCGTCGTTGTCATCATCGTATTCGTCGAAGTCTTGCGAGTCTCGGCTAAGGGTAGACGAACGGACAGCCTGAAGTCCTTCCAGCCGCGCTTGCTCGATTGCTTTCAGGTCCCTGGCGCTAAGTTCGACATGGTCCACACGACCCGTACCAGATTGTCCTTCCAGGTAGGGCAAAGGTGTGAACAAATAACGAACGTTTGCTGGGGTGGTATTGTTTACGACAATGGGGATTAGCACAGCGTATGCAGGTGGTGAAAGACAAAACGTATTTCCGTCTGGATTCAAGTGTGCTGTACTAATTGGAGACATCCGAACGGTATGTTGGCCGAGTAAATGCTTATCCTCGCGAGTAGAGTCGGAGAAGAACGAAAGAAATCCAGATGGCGTGAGGAAATCGGCCAAACGGAAATTCACTGTAGTTGAGGAGAGCTCTGGTCGATCTGTATGCCGTTCCGTCGGTTGCAGCTTCAGGAGAAGTTCAAATCGACTCACGTTGAAGTCCCGGATACCCGCTCAAAGAGGCATCCCGACCAATGTTCAGGCTTATACCGCCGAACAGTATCCCGTCAAGGAACCAGAGGGAGATTATCTGTAATAAAACTACAGCATTGCTATACCTCAAACGCGGTATCCGCAATTTTGAAAGAATTACGACGTAAGCTAAGTCGACGCAGAACCACTTTCTGCCATAGTATCTTGGAGCATCTGACGCAAATAGACTTTGAATCACATCGAGGACTTTAACAGCCTACCCACGAAAGTGTGTCATGAATGGTGGATGGGGAGTACATGTTGCACTCACCTGGAGCAAGAAGCCAAAGCTGAGGTAGTATAGACGTTGTGATGGAACGTCAATAAAATGTTCTGGTATGAGAGGTTGTGATGCAGCAGGATTTGGCTTTGGACCAACCATAAGTGCTGCACTTTTGTACCACTTGGTGAGTGCGCAGACCAAAGGAATTGGGAAAGAGCCAAGTCTGTTGGAAGTTCACCATTGACATTACATAATCCAATATGTTTTCGCGCAAACGGCGCCTGAGCTTGGAATTATCTTGCATTCAACGTGATCACGCCATCTCCTTGTTCAGCATCAAGACCCTCTCAAAAACAATCTGGTTCATCAAAGGTTTAGTCCGTTTGCGTGCGCAAGCATCAGCTGGGTCAGGAGCTCTAACCCCTCTGGGCCACACCGACCTCCTCGAACAAGCAGTCCAAGCCAGTGGGTACCTCGTATATTCAAAAGCTATCGATAGCGATGAACTTAAGATTAGCTCTGGCACGTGTGTTCTTGCTATAAGACCTTGCGGGCCGCATTACTGTCTCGCCATACCCCAGCAGTGAATCTACGCCATGAGCCATATCCCAGCACTCCCCCCCATTGAAGGGGACATGATGCTAGACGTGTTCACTCACAGATCAATACGTGAAACAAGCCCTAACAGCGAATACGGAGACACTGACCGTCTAGCTGAGCTGGGATCGTCGGTCTTAAAGATGGCGGTCATGTATTCCCTGTTTCGAAAAAGGCCGCTTCTCTCTGCCATCGAGTTGTCGGTATGATATCAGCTCCGATTCTCATTTTCGTCTCACAGCGCTTTTGAAACCCAGACCCAACAGGCCCAATGGCTGAGCGACGAGCAAATCTCTCAATGGCTGTCTACTTATTCGCTCAAGGCCAAAGTTCGAAAGTCTCGCGAAGCCCAAGACTCACCGGATGTAAGATTCAGCTATACATGACCAAATATATGCTCACTGTTGGCAGGATTCTCGATTTCTCTTTCATGCATACGTCGGAGCTGCCTACTTGCAGCGGGGCATATCGGTCGTCCTCCCCTGGATATGTCTCCTTGTCGACCCTGATTCGGAACCGCCTGCAGTGCCGGGAAACGAAAGTACTCCACGATCTCCACCCCCTTACAGCGCGAGCTCCTCTGCTCAGCCCGTGCAGCCAACGGTTTCTCCTCCACCCACGTCAGGACCGTCGTTAAGTGGTGTAAACGTCCTAGTTACATTTAATCAAGCGTGCTCTCAGCGTGGTTATTCGGTAGTTTGGCAGCCAGAGTCACAAGGTCCTCCCCATGATCCGCGCTGGATAGTCCGATGCATTGGTGAGTAATCCATAACGTGGCGTTGTCCTCCCATATTCAATGATCACTCAGTAAACGGGGAAGTCAAAGGATCAGGTATTGGAAGGAACCAAAAGGCTGCAAAAGAAGAAGCTGCCAAGGAAGCATTCCAAAGGATGAATTGGGCAAGCTAACACGTTAACACTCGACACGGCAAATATAGCTGAAGATTGTGATTGCAATTCAACAAGACACAGCTTGTACTCGAGTGTTTCATGTGATCATGTAGTGATGTATAAGTAATTTGTAGTCCATATATTTTACATGAGCCAAAAGAAAACATAAGCAGCCAATAAGCCTAGGAGGATCTTGACTTGAGGGTCCATTTCCGACCAAAGGGAGGATGTGTTACTTGTCACTTCTCTCGTGGATGGCATGGATGGCATGGATGGCGAGGATGGCGAGGATCCACCAAGGGTTTGACCTTTACCGGTGAAGGCCGGCGATGATGATTCAGATACAAATTGCTTGACGGCATTCTGCAAGCCTCTGATGACAAGGATGGTCATTATTGTGGCGGAGAATAGAGAAATGTGAACTGACAGCCTATCGGCACCTTTGATCATGTGGACTTGCTTGGTACCTCTCAAGAAGATGAATGTAGGCCTGAGTGTCGTTGGCGGTGCGTCAAGGAAAGTTGAAGACGTAGACCAGGGAGTTGCTACTTACATAGCTGTAACCCGGTACGTGAATGCAACGTCTTTGGCAGCGTCAACATCGCATTTCAGGAAGTTGACATTTGTGAATTGCTTTGCAAGCGCCTCAAATGTGGGAGCGATGGCATGACAAGGACCACACCTTGTTTGATCGTATGAGGTTGTAGACCACTGATCATGAAGGTAGACGTACCAAGTCGCATGAAAGTCTATCACCTGTGCGAGAAACGAATGAGGACTAGCGCCACGCTCGCTGAGATGTACTCACTGACAGCTTGTCGTTGGATGCGGAAAGTATCCTGTCAAGTTGCGAGACGGAAGTCAAGTGGGTGATGGTCATGGCTATAAGCTTGCGGGTATATCCCGGCAACGAGAACTGTTTAACGGGGCCTTGGGCGGTTGAGGGCAAATGTTACACGTGACACCAGGCTGTGCATAACTGCACTAGTAGTACTAGCCTCTAGTGATCTGCATCTAAACCTACACACTAACTACTCGCGCAAACCCTGTCTAGTTACATGTCTCAAATTCTTTCAAGCAGGCCGTATCTTATCCGGTGATGGCCAGCTCAGCGTGAGGCACGCGAGTTGGGCAAGGTAAGAGCAGCACGTTCCCACTCTGACTAGAGGCCTGCTCCCTCCCAGAGATCGGAAGACTGTGTTCTCCAGCGGACGATGCTCTGCGTCGTCGTGTGTATTGCATCCTGCTTGCACCCCGGAAAGCCGTGCCTCCTTCCCCGACACCAACTCGGAGATGTGAGTTGTGTGTAAGGCAACGTATCCCAGGCTCGTCGCGTATTCTGGCTTTCGCATGTGCATCGGAGAGAGAACGGCCGTGTGTGCTCAATGACCGCTGAGGAAATTCGCACGACAGCTGGTCTTGTGTTGTTGCTCGACGAAGAGGCGGCTCGAGCTTTTCGGATGACAGCTTCGGAACAAAATTCTTCTTCACAATATGCATTAAACCGATTTTCTTTCCCTGAAGCGGATGGAATAGGTAAGGCGAGCAGGAGAAAGTCAAGGGCGTCAACGTTTTCTCCCCCGCGAGGGTTTTTCCATACGCATCCACGCGCCGGTCACCAACGACGTAGTCAAATTTCCACCGTAACCTCACATTTTCAGAGCGATAACTACGTCCATGACCTTCACAGTCTAGGACCGAGAGCGAAAAAGTTTCTGCTCCAAGTACGGTGTACACCCCGTTACATTTGACGCTGAGAGTCGCCTGTCTTGAGACAAAGTCACGAGATTCGTCACCTCCCAAGGATACCATCCGAAGAGTCGGAGGTCCATCGAGGGTTGCGTAGTGAAAAGCAAATACCTCCCTCTTGATCGGCATGAATTCTGCGACACCCGCTGTGGAATCCGAGTCGTCGTCCTCAATGGCACCGTATGGCTGGAGGGAACGCGACCGGGGGGAGTATCCCATGAGTTGCATGGAATGTTTAACTGCTCTAAACCCCTCTTGGTCAATCCACAGCTCAATAGTCGTGTCCTTCAGCCACGAGAGCTCCTTCGGCAACGTTCCCAATTTCGTCACCGAGTACGTTGTGGTCGAGATTTCGCGCTCCCTCAGACCAGCGGAAGGACAGGGCATGGTCAAACTTGAGACGTCTAACGCAGGGTAGCTTATGGTGCTTGTGACAGCCAAAGTAGGAGAGCCCGGCCACACCCCTTCGCTTTCTGCATCGTGGTTCTGCAACCGGGGAGAACGTGGACGGCCTTGGAGGCGGACAGCTCCAGCTCTTTCGAGGGGCCGGCGATACCGTTGTCCTAGGCTTGGAGATATGGGAGAAATCAAATCCATGCTGGGCGTCGGAGACGGAAGTGCAAAGCGCGGTGTCGGTAACGTGGAGTACGTATGAAATGAGTTAATAAGAAACTGCTCGAACCTCGATGGTATGGTTCCATCATCTGCAAGGAGGGAAGGAACACTTTGACGTCCCTCGATTCCAATATGTTGACTGCTCGTGCAGGGCAATATCGCTGGTTTGTGTTGGCTCCTGTACGGTGGGGATCCCGTGTCATAAGTACCTTGATGTCTTGCAACGGGGGACGACTCCCATACTCTCAAAAGATCTCCCCGAGACGACAATGGCGGGCCGTTCATTGACTCAGCATCGCAGGACTGGAACGGATCAGGGTTGCAAGACGGCCTCGTGGAACTTTCTAAGGGCACGCCCTGCGGTACGCCTTTCTTGCCTCGGCTCTTGGTGGCAGGATCGCATGTTATCGTGGATCCGCAGTCGTTAGCGTCGGTGGACGCCACCAAGTGGGGTTGCTCAGCACTACTCGCTAGTGGAAAGGGATCCAGCAGGATAGGAATTTCCCCCGAAGAACACGAAACGAGCACGTGCTCCGCTCTGAGGATTGGCGATGGAGGTAACAGTGGAGCAATCAAGGTGCGCAAGTCAGATGAGGTGCGGGTCAGGCGGTTGTGCAGTCTAGAGATCATGGCTGGGCGTGAAGATCCAGCGTGGACAGTGTCCGAGAAATATTCAACCTCGACCGTTGCCAGTCAGCCACATATTGCTCTGTCGGCCGCCTTAACAGCGAGGAGCAGAGGGAATGCAATGCATTACTACAGCGCGTACCAACATTTATCTTTTACTGCTTGCCATCCGTACCTGCGATGAATTGCTCTTCCTTCCTGTCTACCCTTTCTTTATTTTTCAGCAAGCAATAATCTCCAAACTCATTGTGAGTCTGCCACCACGACCCAGGCAGCCACAGGGTCCTTGTAAGGAGCGACGAGTGCGAAGCATCCAGGAAGGGTAGACATGCAACACGTTGCCAAGTCTTTTCGTCGATCGCGTATCGTGGTTCGCGCGGGGAAGATCTTGGATGCACAGGGAAGTCCAGGTCCACGAGATAGTCGCACATCTCTATAGGAACCTTTGCACCCAGTCAGCACATACGAACCATCGAACCTCGTTCATCACACTCACATAATATCCATGGACCTCCTTGTTAAGGTCATTTAAACCCAACGGGGTCGTCTTAGTGCCTCTCCGATCCCACCACGGCTCGTTTTCCGAGGGCGAGGGCTGGAAGTGAGCGGGAAGCAATCCATCAAAATCACTCTTCACGAAGTCGACCATGACGCCGTTAGGAACTAAGAAATGTCCGGGAAAGCGATACCATTCCTTGCCCAAACAGACCCTCAGGTCAAACGCCTTGACTGACGTAAGATCAACGCTTTGTCGGTCCACCTCTTCCACACCTTCAGGTAAAGGGGGCAGGAGACCAGTATCGTTGAGCAAACGTGGGAGCTCGAATGCTTCGAGACGATTGAAAATGGAGAGTGGTGCATGATAATAGTGCCATAACGCAAGAATACGAGCAAGCGAGATTATCCCTGTCGCAATAATGACAGAGAGCGTAACAGAGCTGAAAGCAATGGACCGCGATGCCTATCTCAAAAGAAAGGATGTACACCAACTGCTCCGGGATGTCAAGAGAAAATACATACCTTGTATTGAGACTTGGTGATTGACACGTATGCGACTTCCATCCATCCACGAATCAAATACAAGGTGACTGACGCGTCAAAACATAATAGAGGATAAATCGGGAACAAAAAGCGTTCTTCTTTGTGTGCCTGCGCTGTTAGTATAACAGTCCACACGTACAGCGGGGCCAGCCGCAATGCAAGCAATGAGAATGGCGAGCTTTGATCTGGTCCAGGTTTCGTCAGCCCGAGGCGCTTGCGGTCTACGAAGTAAGTGATCACAAGGGCAGGCAGCGATCCAAAAGCTAGCAGTGAGAGAATGTTAAAGTTCAGAAGAAGGTTCAAGAAGTAGAAGTGCCACGGAGAAGTCCCATATATGTGGGGCCCACGACCAGAACCGCCGAAGACGTTGTACCGAACGATATTCCAGGGCACGATCGTCCAAATGCCATAGGCGACACTATCGATGGCAACTACCGGAGCCTGCATTCTCACAAAATCAGTTATGCTTTCGCAAGGAGGCAAAAGAACTCACGAATATCAAGGCGGCTACAAGGCCCGCGCAAATAAGACGTTTCCACCGGGTTGCCAACCAACTACGACGTGTGGGACCCTGAACTCTATCGCCTCCAAGGATAAAAAGCTCTTCCAAAACAAAGGGCAAGGAAAGAGCGAGCGCGAATGGCCACCCAACAATGGCACCAGTGGCGAACAGCAAGGTGGTCCATAAAGGCTTCTTTGTGTTCTTCATGCTCGATGGCTCTAATCCAAAGGCAAATGCCAGTGTGGTCGTGTACATGGCAAAAGAAGACGGCAAGAATGCTACGACAGTGAGTTTATGAACAGAAAAGCGACAGTAGGCATACCTGCTGTGGCATTCCACATCCCTGCACTAAAGAGCAGCGTGAAAAACAAGTAACGACCAACTCTCTCATTGATCTTTTCGACGACGACGCGGCAGAGCTTGGCTTCACAAAGCGTAGATACGACGGCGAGGAAAATTCGGACAGCAAAAAATGCAGGTCTCTGCGAGGACAATCAGTCTCTTTTATTTCGTTTTGCAGTCAAAGGCCGTACTTTTCTCAAAAAAATTTGAGCAGCCAATCTAGCGGCCGGTAGATGTAGAAGGATATACGCCCAACTCCGGATAGAAAAAGTTGGTGTAACTTCCCACGTTTGAAATCCCTGTCCATAATTCAGATAGTGTAGGGGCTCCCAGAAATTGAAGACTGGACAGGATCGAGCTCAGCAAGGAGCCCGAGAGAATGAGGTGGGCTCCACCTTCATCACAGTCTTGGATATTGGAATACATAGCCCCTGCTACGCGGATTAACAATAGGATTCGCACGGCTGTCCAGTAGTCCGGATTCCATGGTCTGCGGGCTGCTCTGATGCGGCTGATGAGGAAGCGAAAACAGCCGACAGCGATGACCACTGACCTGCGAAGCTGGTCTTGGAGTATACCTGCATGGCGTGGCTGAGGTACAGCGGGTCTTTTAGAGATTTCTGAACGTCTCAAGCGCAGTGTCTGGGTTCCAGAGACCATGCTGGAAGGATGCTAAACCTTGAGCGAAAGAAGAAAGGTGTACAACTTGAAGGGGACGGCAAAAGGACACGTTGAAGATAACTGAAAAAGCACGTGATCCTTTGGGTCCGCGGCCAATCCGCGACGCATAGCCGCTCGGACACCGTGCGTATTAATTACCACTAGCTTGACACCGGAGAATGCTCGATTGCTCTTCGTAGACTTACGTATCGCAATGAGGCAGTCGAAGGGAAGTAGGACTGCAAGATGAATCCCGTGGAGTGGGGGGAACCATGGTGAGATTTTCGTATGGGCCTGGTGAGTGCGTATTGGGGGACTGCACAAGGAAATTTACGCGGTCTGTTCAGGACAAAAAAAAGAGTTCTCGGTGTACTTGAGGCTACAGGCCAGGGTCGAGTCGCAGCGCTTGTCGACAGAGCGACCAGAGACTTCGGTGTCGCTTCTGGAAGAAGACTTGGGATTTTGGCTTGCTGAGGCTGCGATTGGTTGCAGGATTACCTGCCCCTCTTGGGCGACGATGCGTTCCTTTGGATTCGCTTTGGAAGAAGCCGGTATGGACTTCCAACTCAGCCACACTTCCCTCTGCTTTTCTTGTCTGCATTACCATCACCCACCACCCCCACCCCGTCGTCGTCGTCGTCGTCGTCCCCCTAGCTAGCCCACATTTCTTTTTCCCTTTCTGTTTCCCTCTGTACGGCCATGGGGGACCAAAAAGAAACTGCCCAGCATTTTATTTACGTGTAAGTCCTTTTCCTGACGCAAGTGACCAGCTCGTCAGCTACTCTTCCATTTCTTGGTAGCACACAGGTCTATTTCTGCTGTAGGTGATCATGGTCAATTGTACACTTAGAGAGCTAACGTCTCCTTGGCTTGGCCATTCTAGGCATGTGTAAGTCGTCGCTTTCCTGCATATATGCGCGTCGACGGACTCATATTCGACAGATGCGGTGGTCATTTGGGACTGGGTCATCAGTCTACCCAGAGAATGGCGATTCGTAATTATTTCACTGCCTTCTTGAGTGCAACACGCTTGATTGTTTACTCAGATCTGGAAGACCACCTGGACCCCCGTCAAAATTGCATATCTTTTCTGTCGGTGCGTACGCACACTGTTTCAGACGCAACAAACAATCGACGTGCTTGGATTTGGAATAGTTACTGGGTCATTGCAGTCGTGCCATACCTCTTGTTTGCCTTCGTAACCAACCACACAGAGGAGGCGTGCCAAAAGATCTTCAGGGTAGGGCGCATCGCACGACTTCCTTCCCCTTCCATCTAACGTTGCGTTAGGTACCGGTCGCACTGGCGATGTGGAACCAAGTTGGATCCGAATGCAAGTAGTTTCACGGCGAGATTTGACGCGCAGTTGACAAGAAATTTTCAGCCGTCTTGCTCATTCGTACCTATGCATTCTTCAACCGGAATGTATATCTCCTCGTCGGACTTGTATGTGCATTAGCCGGTGTTGTCGCATATCAACTCTACGTTGACGCATCCCAAATGATCCGTATGTCTGAGTGCCAGTATTCGCCTCTATCCTTGCTGATTGAAAATGCCAGTTTTGGAGTTCGTAGATCCACCCTACGTGAGTGGTATGATCCAGATGCGGCCGAATGATTATCAATTAAGAAAAAGGGGCCGTGTTTTCCTGCGTCAAAGCCTCACTCTGCCCATTTACTCGGTAAATAGCTGCTGGTTATGAGAGAAATAGGCATTAACCACCGCCTAATATCTAAATAGGTTTTTTCGTGAGCACTTCTTTCTTTCACTCAGCGCTCCTGTAATTAGGACCGCGCAGATTGCGCCACTCTTGTTTGACACCATTGTCACCGCCATGACAGTATGGAAGGCTTTCCATATTCGTATTCGAAACGGTGGACCAAGCAGCAAGTTAATCCAGACATTTCTGCGGGAGGGTAATTGGCGTCTGTGCCGGTCCACCCGCGTGTGCACTTATTCTTCAATTAGGCGTTTTTTACTACATCCTTATTTCTATCGCCAACCTGGTAGGTACAAGTGACGTTCTATAGGGCAGCACCTTCGCTCATCGGGCATAATAGATAAACGGAATATTCTATCTTCAGTATACCATCTTCTTTACTCGATGGCGTTTTTCGACTTGCTGATATTTACCCTGATACCCAGGCCGCGCCAGGTTATATCTGCGCTGAACATTCCTCTCAGTGTCATGATGGCACCGCTACTTGCCTGTCGCCTTGTGCGTCCATTCCCCGGGCATTGAAAATACACTGATATCTTGCCTCAGATTCTCGATCTGAGGGAGCGAGGTGCGGAGACGGTCTCCCACTCCGAAGGCACAGGCATCGGCGCATTCGCCACGAAATCTGGAGTGACTAGCAATGCCGCACATGTCAAGCGTGGTGGGCTCGGTACACGTCACCGAGGTCCAGGGTCGACCATCACCTCGAACGTTATGCTCAGTACCATAGGCAGCATCCATCATGATATTGAAGCTACGGACGTTGAGCTCGATGAGATGCACTTCGAATCAGGGATGGGTTTCGCGGGGGACAGTTCACGTACCCTTGGTTCGCCGGAGCATGCCAGCCCGGCTCCAGCCTACAACTCCATCGAGATGGGATTTGCCACGAGAAGGGGTAGTGGAAGCGACGTAAGTGACGTTGCAGGTCTAACTGGAATCCGTGTTGACGTAGAGAAGACTACGTCGACGGTGTAAGCACCAGTCCTCGTGCCCAAGTTGCTCTACTTTGCATTTGTTTTGTTTTCATACGGAACTGCATCGGATTGATTGCTGCTTATGATATTGCCTTCTTAACACAGTAGATGCCTCGCTTCCTTGATGCAATCAAGCATACGCCGATCGAAGCATACCAGACGATGGCGTGACATCGTCTCCATCACAGCATGACTTACATAATTCCCGCACTGAACCGCAGCGTAGCGCCCCCGTACTCGTCTCTACAAGTCAGTATCTCGCAATGCTCCTGGATTTGCCACAGGAGACCCTTCTGCACATCCGTGAGTCCTCAAACGATTCACGGGCATCTTGACTCATGCTTGTCACATTCAACGGACAGTTTCATTCCTCGATCTCCCCGACCTCGCTTCCTTGGCCCACGTAAACAATGGTCTAGCTCTCTTAGCGGCCGACCCCGTGCTGCACAGCACACGTCTGCGGGTCGTCGCTCCTTCTCGCGTGGATCACTCGCTCTTCGGGAAAAGCCCAGGGGGAATCCTCCTCAGGCCGACACTGCCGGAACTTGTTCATCGAGGCGTCATACGCGGGTTGCATATCGAGAGAAGATGGCGCATGGGATCCTACTTCTGCTCTCCTCATGCGAGTACAATCCTGCCGACGTCCCACTTCACTGCGCACTGACCATATTGCAATAGTCGGTAAAGCAGTACGAAAATGGGTTGCGACTGCAGCTGCGACATACAAAGATGCGGCTTTCCGCTCATCTTCGCAATCGCCCTTCCACGCCTCATGCACTCAAGTCCCTTCATGTCTTTCCGGACATCGAGTCGTCGACACTTTCAATATCTCGCTCCCTTTTACCCATTATGCATCGTCTGAAATGGTGCATCCAGAGAGATAATATGGCCAAGGTCATACGACAGAGCTGTGGCGCACTAGGAAAAAATACGAATAATGAGACTTCGCACCCCTTCTCCACTAGCATTGGCGCGTGGTTTGAATTGAAAGGGCAGAACATCTTCGCAGACACGGAAAGAGTCCGACTAGCACTCTGCCCAGACGTGCGGAAGATGATCAAGTTCTATGAGAGCATGGGATAATCATCAGGTAGCCAGTTGTAATTTAGCTCGGTGTTTGTCGGTACTTTGGAATTGCCTCGTTGGAAATGGAATGTTTACAGCAGACAATTATTTCATGAGCCGCCTTCCACACTTTACCTGCAATTTGAATCCACGTCAAAGGCTCACCATGGAAGTTTGCGTCGATTCAGTGGAATCGGCTCTAGCGTTCGTCAGCGTGCAGCAATTCTCAGGAACTCGCTAAATACTTGCGATGTTGCAGGGCGGTCCGAGGGGGAGCGGATCGCATCGAGTTGTGTGGCAATTTAGGCCTTGGTGGGGGAACGACGCCTACCATCGGTCTGCTAAGATCTGTACAGAATGCGGTCCCAAACATCCCCATCATGGCAAGTGTCCGTCTTCCAGGCGTAGTTATCCAAAGCCTGTTAATTGGAGTCATCAACCTCAAAGGTGATGATCAGACCCCGAACCGGAGACTTCGTGTATTCAGAACCAGAGTTGCAAGTGATGCTCGAAGACATATACGCTTTTGCCCAACATAACATCCAAGGCGTTGTTTTCGGCGTGCTTACCTCCGATGGTAGCATAGACATTGGGAAGACACAACGGTAGAGGTCACCGGACAGACAATCCGCGTAATTTACTTAGACCGCTACTGCATATGCAGGCTTGTATCTGCGGCATTGCCTCTTGAAGGTGATTGAGTCGCAACAACTTCTTCGACCGACTCACCATACGATCCGTGACAAGTTTGCTTCCACAGGGCATTCGACATGACCGCGGATGTGAAGGCAGGTAAGTTAGCGATAATAGCACTGCTACTTGAGATCTCCGCTTCATCTCGTGTTAAAGGATGGAACCAGCTTGTCCAGGTCCATGGAATAACAAGGGTATTGACAAGGTAGGTGACTGAACTAACGAGGATCGAACCTCTTACTTAGTCAGGTCTTTGGGTTCTCCAACAAAGCGGTCACTGCAGGAATGCAATCTTTCCAGAAGCAATCGAGACATTGGCGAATCTGCTCAATGCCGCGAATGCTCTTGTGACCGGTACTAACACCGTGCCTATCGGCGTTCTTCCTGGCTCCGGGGTGAATGCTGCGACCGCATCAACATTGTGTGAAGCTCTTCTATCCCATGGGCTGAAGGAGATCCACCTCAGCGGCGGGAAGTGGATAGATGGTGCTTCCACACACAGGTGTGAAGGAATGGGGATGGGCGCGGGCGGCGCCGGTGAATGGGGAATCTGGAGAACCGATGAACACGAGATACGGATGGTGAGGGAAATTATCGATAAGGTGTGCTCCTGCATGGGTTGATGGTGACCGGTATTTACACAAACTTCGCCTTCGTATGAGCATACACTTTCAGCATAAGAAAGGAACGACCGTCTGTCGCATCAAATCGTGTTCCGTACGTTGGAGAGTAACGATCTACACCCTAGTGCTGCCAGCATAGAAATATGCCTCCCAAATTTATAGTGCTTACACTCGTCAAGTGATGCAAAACCCAGCATGGATATAAATCGGTGGTGTTCAGCGATTTTTAGACACAGAGTATCGCACCTGTTGTACCCTCACACTTATGCCACCTCAGCCACCAGCGAAAATCTGGTGGAGTAATGTTGTTTTCTTCGTTTCGGTTCATATTGCTTCTGTCTTTGGCGTATACCATCGGCCACCGGCACTAGTTCCACGGGAGACACTACTCATGGCCTTCGTACTGTGGCAGCTAGCTGATTTCGGGTGAGACTCCCAAGACTCAAAGAAACTCGAAACTCGCTGACAGAGACAAGGATAACGATTGGTTATCACAGGCTGTACTCGCATCGCTCATTCCGCGCTACTCTGCCTGTCCGGATCGTCCTTGTCGTTCTTGGTTCAAGCGCCTTCCAAGGGTCAATCAAGGTATGCTTACTGCTCGTGCTCCATCTTCACCTTTGGCTAAAGCCATCCAGTGGTGGTACATATTCTAGAATATTTTCGATGATTGAATATACTTAACGCTGATCAAGGTGCCTTCGACACCGTTTGCATCATGTGAGAACACCTCTTTCGTAGGTTCTTTTAGGTTCTAATTGATATGTTCAGCGATTTACCGATGATCCTGTCCATGACCCGTAAGTAGATCTCCCATGGTGGCGCAAAACGTACCAAGAAAATTCAAGATATGCTGCTACGCGAGGAGTCTTGTACTCCCACATGGGCTGGATATTTCAGAGACCCAGATATGAACGAATTGACCTAATTGACCGTGAGGACCTTGACAATGACGTCAGTAAGTAATCAAAAGTAGCCGCCAAATCCTATCTAACAAGCCGCGAGTTATCCGGTTTCAGCATAGATATTATGGTCTGTGCACATTCTACGAACCTCCCGTGCATCCTGATGTTCTTGCAGTGCCCATCGCACTCATTTTTGGGTGCATCATCCCGGCCGTGCTGGGGTGGACCTGGGGTGATCCTGTGGGCGCCTTCATTTATGGAGGGTTGGTAACGAGACTGGCTGGTAAGAGTTTATTTTCTAGCGGCAGCGGAGGGCGCTAAACTGTGGATCCAGTTTGGCATTGCACGTTTCTGATTAACTCGTGAGTGTTTACGGAGCGGTCAGCCTTACCACTGAGACGAATACTAGCTTGGCCCACTGGCATGGCTTGCAACCATACTCTGATGAGAACACCTCTCGGAGCAACTTAGTAAGTCCCGGTTATTAACAATACGAGGCACAGACGAGACGGTGTTTCAGCTGCTAGCACTTCTAACTGGAGGAGAGGGTAATCATAACTTTGTGCGTGGTTCCATATTCTCCTGGAAGTGTCTCACGTCTGTGTAGCATGTGCGAATGATTAGCGTAGTAGCTCCACCTATCTCACCTTTCTGCAGCACACCTTTCCTTACGATTATCGATCCGGCACGTCTAAGTTCGACTGGGATCCATCCAAATGGATAATCGCTGGTCTCCACTGGCTGAGACTCGTGACCCACGTTCGGCGCGCTCGCTCTGAGGACATTACAGAAGCCAGAGAATACATGCGCCAAAAAGAACACGACAGCACATCGATGCACGAGAATGAGGACTGGTGTGGGGTAGAATGGGGTATGGAAACAGTGCGGGAGTATGTCCGGCGTAACCCAGGGAGGTGCATTGTCATCCTTGAAGGTTTCGCTGTTGATCTCACAGATTACTCTAAGGACCACGTAAGTATGAGCGCAAATCAAATTGTCGATCTGACTGACTTATGGCTGCAGCCTGGCGGTGCCAAGGTGCTGCGACAATACGCACTCAGGAATGAGCCCTGGAGAGATGCATCTTGGGCATTTTCAGGAGGGCTGAACAACCATTCCAGAACAGCAAAGAGAAGGATGCGTGAACTACGTGTGGCCAAAGTGAGATTCTAAAGTCGAGTTTCATAGTAGTCGTCCAGGCCCTTGTACTGTATCGAAGAAAAAAGACACTTGCACGTCGCGTCGTTTATTAGTCACGTGATATGCACACCTGTTAATCCCAAGTAGTCGAGCGCTTCGACAAGATAATGGGTAGTTCGCCGTCATTCCCCCCAGCACCAGGAAATTTTACTTGAGGATAGGACTAGTTTCAAACAGTTTTAGTTGACGATGAAGCGCGAAATAGGGTCTTTGGCTGGAGACGTTGACTCGGCTACTCCTCGCACGAAGCGACGCAAGGAAGTTTTGACACCTGCGCATGGGACGTCCTCAACAGCGGCAACGACGACGGCCAACACGGAAGGAAATGATACAGTAATGCACGCGGAGGATGGCGGTTCTTCACCCACCGTCTTAAAGGACCAGGCGACTAGGTTGTGGCAGATGGTCAAGGATGCTGTCAACAAAGAGTGCGTTACAAACTCAACGCGCTAGATGCATATGGCTCAAAAACGAATTTTGCAGAGGCAACCTTTGCTCGCCAGCGTTCATGCGCTTGCCTTCAAAGCGACAATACCCTGACTATTATAACTTCATCGCACAACCAATATGCTTGGACGACATTAAGAAGAAAATAGATGCAGGCACCTATCCCTCGCTCGACGAGGTCAGACAAGACTTCGAGCTATGTTTCACCAATGCCAAACGCTATAATATGAAGGACAGTCCAATTTGGCTAGACGCGAAATTCCTGCTGGTTGGCGTCCCACAGTTTCATGTCCTGGAGACCACTCAATTGTTTGCAGAAACTTTCTAATAAAGAGTACTCCAAATTGACCGGGAAAAAAGTGAAGAAAAGTGGCGATTCGGATGAAAATGGAGAAGATAAAGCCGAAGGGGAGGATGGTGACGACAAGAAGAAAAACAAGCCTCCTAATATGAACCGTCTTCTCAAGGCGAGATTGCAGAAACTTGTCGACAAAACGGACGAGGATACGTGGGTGACGCAGTTTTTGATTGGTTTGAACGTCTTACTGAACCGATCATGAAGACATCGCATCCTTTCGGACGTCTTCATGGAAATGCCCTCAAAGAAAGATTATCCTACTTACTACAAAGAGATCAAGCGTCCAATATGTCTTGAACACATCTTCGTAAGTGCCAAAAGGACACCATTGATTGGAGCAGCATTCTATGTTTTGTATAGAAACGCCTGAAACGCAAGGAGTACACCAACTCTGAGGAATTTGCCAACGATGTCGAGCTCGTTTTTTCGAATGCTTTGGCTTTCAATCAAGATCACAGTCAAATTTGGGAAGATGCGTTGATATTGCGGGTCAGCCCTTCCACGGTCTTCAGCCTTTTGGATGCTCAACTTTCCTTCAGGATTACTTTCGTCAAATCATGTCCGACTTACCGCCTCCTCACGCCCTTGCCAGGTATTCAAAGTCGTCGGGTAAGATCAAACTGAAGGTTCCTGGCGCGACAACTGTAACTTCGAGCACAATGGATAATGCCGCTGCAAAACCACCGCAGGATCAAATCTCCAGCTCTCTGACTCTCCGTTTACCCGGCTCTAGCACGGTGACCAAAAGTCCCTCGGGTGTCCCTGAAGAATTACCCCAGGCATCTACTTCTACGACGACTGCCCCTCTTAACCCCACCCCAGTCCCTGCCTCAGGCGTGCTCACCGTCGCCACAGCTTCTTCTGCTCGCGTGTCTACTCCAAACCCACCCGCAAATACATCGATCGCTGGTCAGCCTCCCAAATTAGCCGCTCCCTCTCCTCAGGTCGCTGCTCAGTCACTCCCTCATGCAACAGCTCCACAACACACGCATTATCCAAACGCCGCTTACCACCAGTCCGCGCAACCCGTCCCGTCTCAGCCGTCCACAACCACAGCAACGCCAGTCGGCCGTGTGCACACTGTGCAATCGGTATCAAGATCTCCTGTGCCGTCGCTCAGCGGTCACCGGGTTTTGAAAGAGGTGTCTCTTACAATGAAACCCCGAGGGCGGCCATTATACTTGGATTATCGTGATGGCGTAAAGTCTTGGGCTATGCGACTTGGACAGGGCGAAGAATCAGTGTCTGTCGGGGAGGTTAAATTCATCGGAGACGCCGAACACGACGGTAGTGATGAGGAAGCTGATGTTCAAGATGTGGAGGAGGAGGAGGAGGAGGAAGAACCAGCTCCGAAGAAGCGTGGTCGAGGACGTCCGCCTAAGAACCCGAAGGGAAAAGCTAAGGTAGTCGCCACAACGAGGAAAGGTGACCCAGCGCTGAAGAAAAGCCACAAGCCATCCGACCATTCGCATGAGGGTATCCAAATCATACTGAACGGTACATTGGTTCTAGAAAAAGCTGATGAGGAAGGTGTATGGGATATGGAGTTGCAGGTCGGTTCGAACGTTTTAGAAATTGGTGAGAAGGGCGGTCACGTCTGGAAAGTGTTTTTAGAAAGAATGTCTATTGTTTGATAGGTTCTGGCTGCAAGTCCATTCAGCGAAGTATCTACTCTCTGCCTAGTTGTGTCCTTCCTACAATATTGCAAAATTATTCCCGAAATTGCGGTGTGATGAATAAAGCACGAGGTCAATTCTGGGATCCCAAAGGCACGTCCTCATCAGGAAGTAGATCCTCACTCTCGGAGTCCTGCTTGCCGTCGTATACTTGGTACCTGCCCTCCTCGGCCACCTGGCTCCTTATGTGCTCCATAAGTATCATCTCTCTGTCTAGGGGTCGAACCTCATAACCCTCCGAGCCACGCCGAACCCTCACGCTCCCGTAACCCCTGCCTGGATATTCTTCACTGAAATCGGGAGGATGAGATCGTGCAGACGGTGCATCAAAGTCACGTTCGAAGTCTGGGTGGTAGGGTGGCAGCGCAGATGCATAGACACGGTTATACGTCAAACCATTGGACGTCCGTAGGTGTGCATTCGAAGGACGAAGGTTAGGATTGATATCGTCGTTCCCGTAAGTCCACGGACTGTCTGGGAGCTGGAATGGCTGCTGGTCTTGAAGGGTTGGGTCACGAGGGGGCCAGGAGTGCTGGGTGTTGGTGCCTAAAAAATGAACCATGCTGGTCAACATGAAGCCCGTCTCGTATGTGCCAGATGTATGATGCGATTACGAGCACTGACAGATACAGGGAGTCGTGAACGGGACACTACGGCTCCCGATCCATCACTCTCCATCGCGTTTGCCGCAACACCGACAACTCATTCCACTCACCATCTCCCATCGATAATTGGTACTTGAGACCAGTCCCTGGTGGAATGGCAGGCCAACACCATAGAAGTGGATTGTCCCCAAGGACGGACGTGACATTCCGCCAAGCTCCCAGGTTCTGTGCAAAGATCAGCAACGCAAGTTGCATGTGCATCAACTACATACGTAAGGAAATTTGACCTGACAGATGTGAAAACGTTACTGGTTGGGAAACGCCTGAAATCGCAAAGCTTACTTCTTGAAATTTCCCCCGACGCTTCAGCATAGCCGCTTTGTCCTTCTCCCACCCTTCGATAGTGGTGGTGTTGTTGAGGAGGCCATGGAAATGATAAAGGCTGTTGGCTTGTCAGCCCGGCATCACATGGTAATGTAACACATACCTGAAAGCCCCAACGGCGAGTAAAACCGGAACGCAGAACACGTAGTTCATAATAATGAAGATAAGTTCCAAACTCGAAGGATCGTCCTGCAATTAACAGTAAAACGACGGAGGTGTGATCAGAAACAAATACCCACGTAGTAGCGCCTGCCCAGCGTGTCCAAGACTCTCCTGGTGACCATGGAAAGATGATAGGAGCAGGTGAGGTCCACGTAGAATAAAAAGCGGATAAAGTGACCATGATTGAAGTGGCCGACGCAGTTATTGATCCAAGGACAGTGATGATCTGAGAACAATTAGAGGTTAGCTTTGGGGAAATGAGACAGATCAAACCCATTCGAAGTATACAGCTTCAATCAAAAAAAGTTTGAGTATAACCTTTCACGAGGGATTACACAATACCGGTTGCATTGTCTGCAGTGGTGCGATCTTGGTGGCTTGAAGTTTTCACAAGTGCGGCAATACCTAGGTCCGCCTGTAAGCTTTTTTACTTCGTATCCGTCAACAGAACTGGTATCTGGTTCCTTGAATGCATGGTCAGGCCGCAAACACGAGATGATGAGTGTACTTGCCCATCCAGTAGGTACGCGACCGGGATCTGTCACAACGCAGAGGTAGTAATTCCAGAGCAACATGAGGGCCAGCACACTATCGGGTATTGTCAGAATAGCATGACGAGTGCAAACGTCTGCTCACTTGAACGGCAGGAGCAATGCTAAGAGTCCGCCTGTCCATTCACGGCCATACCATGGCCAGACGATGAAGGCTTGAGAGGTAAGAACGGGGAAGCATATCAAAAGCAGCACAAAGCTGATGATCAGCCGCTCAATGAAAGGATGCATGTATCTTGCAGGTTGAATTTACTGGCGAACATAAGAACACGTTGGGCTGTGTGTATGTGCTACAGTTCTAATGCGGTAAGCAAACACTACAAAGTACTTGACCACTACCACCATGTTGCAGTCTCGGACTCCCCCAGTGCGTGCGCGCCAGTTCTGGCTTTTGCAGTCGAAAATTAGACGACGTCTTTCATCAACAACGTCGACTGTTGGTTCCGCTGCATCTGCTGCCTCTCTTTCGGCCGGCCTTGGTAAGTCTTACACCGTAAATTCGTCTGCAATGCTCAGTCATGCTAGGTTCGGACAATCACCCGGCGCTGAAAGGCTCAGCCGTCTCCGAACCACCAAGTGGCACTCCAAAATTACTGGCCTCCTCCAATGGCATATTATCTCGTAAGCCTCCGCAAATGCCTTGCAGTGAGAGCTCAATGAGGCTTAACCCCCCCTAGGGTTCAGCGATCGTTCAGCTAGGCCTGCTATCTCAGTCCCTCGCACTCCCCCTTTCACAGGTAAACTTTAGTTGCCGCACGAGACAACTCAATGACCTATTTTCCAAGGACCAAGCCAAAAAGCTGGTCTCACTCTAGCTGAGCGAATGTCACGGAGGCAGCAAGGTTTCCAAGAGGCGCAGAATGTGGTTGAACCACCGGGAGATGCAAGCAACATCATTCCAACCCCTACCCCTTCTGAACATACTGCTAGCGGGAGGCCTGGGCGGGAAGATAAAGGCTCATTGCAGAAATCGCCTTCACCCCGAGAAATCACGAAAACAGAGGTACCGTCCAATTCTCCTCTTTGCAAACAGGCTACGGACATGGAAGTGAAGTTTAAGATACCCGACTTCTTCCCAAAAACAAATTTGAAGGAGCTGTTTGGTTCTTCGCAAAGAATCTCCGCGCAGGCGCAGATCGAGAAGGGGAAATTTTATTTCCGCCGCCTCCCCTCTGCCCATGCTAACTCGGCACCCATCGGCACCGTTCAATATGCGCAGTTAGCTCTGGATCGCAACAAGCAAATTTCGCTCGAGTTGCGAGAGCAGTCGATCAGAATCATCACAGATTCTCTGAAGTCGAGATAGGTGAGAGAGCCAAACTAGCGATATCATAGTGCTCAGTTCTCGCATTGTCTGCAGCCCTTGATAATAGAAATGGAGTGACCCACCACCGTCCTTCAATATCACCGTGAAATTGGGAAATGTTGGCCTGGTAATACATGGTTGAGAACCAAATAAACATAAGCTTAATAAAATTCGTGGAAATAGTATTCTAAACCGGAGCAAGTTGCTCGGATGTTGATGCAGGAGCAATCTCTCGCTGCTCACCGCCGACTGTCGTTGGTGAGTGGGGTCGTATCCAGTACGGGATTTCAAAGTCGCGGACTTCCTCTAATTCAGGCGGGACTTTGATGCCGAATGCAGTAACATGTCTCTGCGTTTTTCGAGCACTGGGTATCGCTCTGTTACGAAGCGACCATTGCATGAGGAGGCATGACTCAGACTTTGATGATGCACGTGGATGTGAAGACTGTCCCGCACGATCGGGGGTAGAGTGACGGGAGTCAGTAACATCGGCAGGTGATGCTCGTGGGCGTTTATGAGGTCGCCCAGAAGATACGAACTGGATCTCTGACGGAATTTCTGAACGGGATCTCGGAGATGCAGGGTGAAAGTGGGCGGCAGCCTTGGATTTGGCTTCAGGTGAGCTTGTGCGCGACGATGAGAAGCCGTCCTTTTGCCTAACCTGGGGAACCTTGATCTTCAAAATAATGGAGGAACTGCTTGGCTTGGGAGAACCATGGGGTTTCCCGGACTCGGTTGGGTCCTCTTGAGGTCGGGTATCAGGACCAGGGAGATTGACGCTGCTTTGCCTGCTGGAATTTTTGAGGTCTGCTAGCTTCTTGTCAGATGGCAGCAGGGTTCTATAGCGTTCCTCCAGTATTGATGCGACCTCCAACATCTCCTGCCTGCGCCTCTCCCCTTCGTTATAGTTGGCAGCGCCATTGATATGAGCCCCAGGAAGAGCGACGCCCATCTCATCCTCGCTCACTCCGGGCGGAAGTGAAAATGAAGATGCAGGTAACCCGAGGAATGCAGACCCATCCATGGCTCTGAGCTGTTCGATACGTTCCCTCAGCTTATACTGTTCATGTTTCAACTTTTCCTTTTCGCGCAACCGTTGACGTTTTTCAAATGTTTCGTATTTTCGGTGACGCTTTTCATACGCAGCATCAGAGGTATCAGCTGGATCCTGCTGAAAATCAATAACCGAGTTTGAGTGTCGACGGGCTTTGGAGCTGCACACACGCACGCACTTCTCCAGTTGACCGAGGTCTGAAGCGTCCTCCGACACTTGCGTCTTCGGATAAGAGCGTGAACTCTGGTGTTTGAATATTTTGCTGCTCTCGGTATGCTTTGATGACCTCGGGGCGGTCAAAGTATCTCTGGTTTGCAATGTTATTGAGTTCGAAGCTCGTCGACGCCGAGGATGAACCGTCGAGGAGGGTTGAATTGGTCGTCAACAAGAACGGTGTGTCTGCTGGAATGAGCGGCTCGTTGTCAACTACATGGGATGTGAGTGCGCCAGAGCAGCGCGAGATTGAAACAATGACGAACAGCGTCGTTTCTGCGCGTCCAAAATCATGAGGTCTATATCACAGCTTCCTATTCCAGGTCCACCACGGCGAGAACGCGAGGGTAGAACACGTTTCTGACGGGAGTCCGAGGTTGGACGTGGGGATCCATCAGCCATAGGTACGTTGGTGTGTTCGAGCAGCCAGCGTGGTTGAGTAGACTGCAAATGAAGGGTTGGGTGACTGTGGTGATAGCGCAGATACACTAAATACGAGCACTACGAGAAGAGCACAAAATATTCGTTCTTCGGGGTGGTCGCGGTCACTTGTCGGTAAACTTCCAACCGTCGACGCTGAGCACCTCAACAGCCCGCCCTATCTTCACCTTGGGCACCAACACGTAGTCCGTGTTCCTAGAGTCCAACGACTCAGTCTGATGTTGAACATGTCCTACTTATGGCAGTCACCCACCACGTAGAGACGGCAAACACTGGGACATCTGCATGTTTCAGTGGTGTCGTGAAGCTGCAAATGACACCGGTAAGGTCTGCAGTGTGTTCAGTGAGAGGGCTGCTCAACAAGACCAGAGCAGACCGAATTCCATTGGGCCAGCTATCTTGATGCACTTCCAGTCTCCGCCATCTCCCAATACCTCGCTGACAATGGAAACTTCCTCTGCGGTTCGAGTGACAGACAGCAGTCCTGGCTTAACCTTGGGCACATCCAAATCTTTCCGAATATCCAGAGGTATCCCGCCGTCTGCAGGGTATTGCTTGACAGTGAATGTCTGAGGCAAGACTACGAGGTCGAGGCAGGCCTGGTTGATCGGTGGAGGCATCGTCAAGACGGTCATCCTAACTCTCTTACTCCATTCACACAGTAACATTGGACCCTTTCTGATCCACTGCCTCGTCGACAAATTTAAATTCACTCAGGCTTCGTATCATCTGTGTCGTCCCACAGGCCGCTCTACGTTCCAGTCTGTGGACGGAGTTGTCGAAGAATTGAGACGACGGACTACGGAACACCGCAAGGTGTGTCATCAGCGAAGGAGGCTGTAGTACTCGTCCTACAGACTTGCTGAACCCGCATAACTAGATGAGCACGAAGATGGATAGAGCTGCATCAATGGTAGCCGCCGTGCAGGGAGATGAAATTATTTGTATCCACACATCCGGAGCTCTCAGGCTGAAGACTAGATAATGAAGCGGCCATTGGGAACGTGGGAGTACGTAGCGAGATTGAGGGGAATAATAAGTCCTCTCATCGTGAGTTGGGAACGGAATAGAGACAGATCAGTCATAGACGACTACATCGGTCCATACCCGCTTCTATCGCTGCCAGCCGTGTCATGTACTGTCCACTGATGGTCCCAACCCTGCTGGGGGGGTAAAGTAGGATGAGGGGAGTTTTGCGGCTCTTGCCATTGCCTGGAAGCGCCTTGCAAGTTGATACCGAAAGCGGATGCAAAACGGGGATTAATATGTGGCTGAACGAAAGGTTGGTAATAATTTTGGGATGGAAGATTGCTTGAAGGGCATGACCAAGAGGGCTGGGCGGATGAATATACTGCTGCATTGGCTGGAAGCCGCGGTGTCGCAAATTCAACCCCGTATGGCGTCGGTGCTAGCGAACGGCCCAAATTTGTCCCTTCTGATGTGGCAGAGTGGCTTTTATAGCTCCGCCGTGCACTCCGGAAAGCTTGTCGATTTCGATATGTCTTTCCAGGTGAGCCGCGGCCAGGAGGAGGACGGTCACGCGGCGTGCGGGGACGTGAGCTATTATGAGCCTTGTCATGGCTGTTTTCCCAGCCCATTGGGGTTGGGAATCTGTCATCATGTCCACTATCTGAGCCGGATCGTTCCGTGGGACTATGCGTCACGGTTTTTATGTCCGCTGGCTCGGTATATGGATCGTCATAAGGCATGGGAGCTGGTCGTGGCGGACGTGTCACGGTAAAGTCATCGTCATATGGGCCATGCGCGCTATAGGGATTCGTTCCGTAGAAGGTATCATCAACAACATCATCAAGATGCGAGCGTGATGACGCCGGCGTCGACTGTCGGGAGGATGAGACCGACTGTCCGCGCCTGCCAGAAACTCAAGTTCATTTTTTCACTGAAGACATGAACACACCAACCTTTTTCTATGCCGCAGCTTAAAAGCAGCTTCTTGTTCGTCGTCAGAAAACTCGATTTCGTCCTCTGCTGGTTCTTCGTCGTGGATATTACTGGCATCACTTCCGCGTAATTTCTTGAGCTGATCGACGAAAACGAAGTGGCTCCGTTTTGGAACATGGAAAATTTCTCGCGCAACTCGAACCCTTTCGGTGTCCAGCGGATAATGTTGGTTGAATTTTATCTGGTACAATGGCTGCGACGTTGGACCAAATGTTTCGTATATCTAACAAGACATTGGTCAACTGGAAAGCGCATACCAAAAAATAACACACATAACCTAGAACCTTCCTATCCTCGAAAACGAGCAAGGACTCAGTATCGAGAGCACGCTCGGATAAGATTTTGACTTGATCGGCAGGGAGACCCCTCACGATCGCGATATTCCCAACGATGCTCATAATCTCTCCGACTTTCTCCAGGTCTTCGTCTGAATCGACTTCAGAAATGGTAGGAACTTTAATATCAACATCGACAACTTCGTTTTTCGTTTGAAGACAAGCAGCATTCGCCGGTGTCCCGGAATCTTCGTCATCAACATCAAATGTAGGCCTCGGCGTGTGCGACGAAGTGACCTCCTTCAATTGATCTTCTTCTTCCGAGAGTGATGACGAATTTGGTTCCGAGTCAGAGTCAGAGTCCGAGGCTGCTTCTGATTGTGACGCTATGTCTGGCAAGGCTCTGAGAATTAGAGTCAATATCCGTTGGTCCACTTGTGTAAGAAATGCTCACGTCGACGGCTGCGCTACGTTTTCGTTGTCGCGGAGAAGGAGGTCCGCCTCCACCTCTTCTTCACTGTCTGCATCGTTGTCCGAGCTGCCAACTGAGTCGTCACTGAAATCTCGTGATTGGCCTAGAGAACGCTGGAAATCAATACAAGGCGAAGGGATGGGTCCTACAAGATCTTGAATAAGGAGCAGATCTTGAGGAACCGTCTCTGGAACTTTGAAGTGGAAGGGATCCATACAAGCTATCGGCAAGTGGTAGTGCAGTGGAGAGCTCTCCAGTAGTCACGTGACGATTTTATGGATGTAAATCGAATTCGAAAAAAAAATTCGGGCGGATTTTGTGCTGTACCAACGTATTCCAGGACGGTCCTCAAGCTCAAGGCTCATGTTATCATCTTCCCTTTGGGCTCGCCTTCAGCGAAATCCGATCTCTTCCCATTTCGTGAAGTCGTACTCCACGGCCTCGAAACCCACACTACAGCTGGTCGCACAACTGCGAAAATTGACCGACGTCTCAATCTCAAAGGCTCGAGAAGCGCTGGTTGCCAGTGGAAACGACGTGGATGTTGCTTTGGAATGGTTGGAGAAGGACCTCGCATCAACCGGCGCTAGGACGGCAGCCAAAGTGGAAGGACGCGACGCACGGGAAGGCCTTGTGAGCGTCTGTGTCCTTTCGGGAGGCAGTCCTTGCAAAACAGCTCTGAGTGCAGGAGGAGGCGTCCGTGCAGCAATGATTGAGCTGAGTTGCGAGACGGATTTCGTCGGAAGAAACGATCTTTTTACCCAACTTGCCGCTGATATCGCACACACGACTGCTTTCCTGGCAGAGGAGAGTGATTCTCCAAAATTCATACGGCCCTGTTCGTTGGAAGTCCTGAACGACGCGCCTTTAATCTCCCAAAGCAACCCAAGCCTTCAACCAAGCTCCACGGTGTCCAGTTCCATTCGCGATCTCATCGCCAAAGTTGGGGAAAAGGTGTCACTCAAAAGAGCAGCTGCAGTGGTGCAGAGCCCTCACACGCACCATCGCACACTTTGTCTACGCCTTGCCTCTTACCTGCATGGATCAACAGCTTCTGGCATGCAAGGCCGTATCGGGTCTCTCGCGGTTCTTGCGCTCAAAGCTCCGGAACTCGCGAACCATCTTGCGATGGAATCATTCGTCCAGAATGTTGAAAGACTAGAACGGGCTGTTGCTCGTCAGATTGTCGGCTTTGATACCCGTTCCATCAAATCTACTCCAGATGACGAAACGGCGCTGTACAACCAGCCATTCATGCTGTCGGGAGGACAGGAAACTGTACGTGCTGCCTTGGATAGTTGGAGCCGCAAACATGGCCTGGTGAAGGCGAGTGAAGAGGGTGGCATAGAAGTTGTAGATTTTGCTAAATGGACGGTCGGAGAGGAAATTAATTAAATCAGGTGGTCCCCAGCTACTTACTGTTGCGCAAGGGGCGCCTTCGTGGGTCATGAATAATTCAAGCCTTGAAACAGAAATGTTGACTCTATAGCTCAGTGGTAGAGCATACGATTGCAGATCGTGCGGTCCCGTGTTCGAACCACGGTGGGGTCTTTTTGAGCTCTTTTTGCAAATTTCAAATTTGTTTGCTTATTTAACACTTTGAAGGATTCCGCCCGCCACTTGCTGCAATTCCCTCATCATGAGGAAAGCTACGACCTCAGTGTTTCGTCGCGGGAAATCGGGACTACAGCAGCGGTGGTTCTCGCAAGCAGCCCTACCTCCACTCCAAATAACTACTCTTCCCAACAAGATTCGAGTTGCTACCGAGTCAACTCCAGGACACTTTTCTTCCGTGGGGGTTTACGTCGACGCTGGGTCACGGTATGAGGACCCATCAACGTCGGGAGCTAGTCACTTTCTGGATCGAATGGCGTTCAAGGTATGCTGAACTTCGTCTCAGAAACATTACTAACAACTACCGGACAGACCACCCGTTCTCGTACCGAGTCTGACATGGTTACAGCAATGGACCGTCTGGGTGGCCAAATTACGTGCTCCTCCTCCCGCGAATCCATCATGTACCAATCCTCAAATTTTGATCAGGCAACACCTCTGGCTTTGTCCCTCATATCCGACACAGTCTTGAACCCTGCATTTCTAGCAGAGGAGTTGGAACTACAGAGGGACGCAGCTCGCTATGAGATCCGCGAGATACGCAACAAGCCAGAGATGATACTTCCGGAGGTGGTGCATGAAGTTGCGTACGGTGGAAAGTCGCTCGGCAATCCGTTGATGTGTCCAGATGAGCGTATAGACGTCATCAGTGGAGATTTACTTCAGCAATGTATTCATGGCTGGTACCGTCCGGAACGTATGGTTATCGCAGGTGCCGGAATGCAACACGAGCGACTAGTCGAACTTGCCGACAAATACTTCTCTTCCCTCAAGGCGTCACTGAACCCCGTGGCCCCTTCTCCACGGCCCACAAATACTCAGCCAGTTCCACCCCATCTTCTTGCACCTTCCTCGCCCTCGCTTTACAAATCACTGACACGTGCCGCTTCATCGTATCTGTATCCTGCATCGTCCTTAACAGAGCCTCCCTCGGCCATGTTGGGCGCTAAATCCAACTACGTTGGCGGTGTCCGACACATCCCCAGTGCCACGCAGGAGTTTGACCACCTTTATCTTGCTTATGAAGGCGTTGGCATCCACGACAACGACATTTACACTCTCGCGACTTTGCAACTACTTCTTGGTGGAGGTGGTAGCTTCTCAGCGGGTGGACCTGGGAAAGGAATGTATTCCCGGTTATACACGCACATTCTCAATCATTTCCCTCAGGTGGATCACTGCGCATCATTCCACCATATATACACCGATTCGTCGCTATTTGGCCTGTTCGCATCTTTTGTGCCGAATGTTCCCAAGCAGCGGGGAAACACCGCAGCGCAAATTCTCCCGCATCTTGTGCATCAGCTCAGTCTGTTGATGTACCAGAGTGTGCCTGAAGTGGAACTGGAACGTGCCAAAAACCAGCTCAAGTCGAGCTTGATGATGGCACTAGAAAGTAGGGCCGTGGAGGTTGAAGACCTGGGCCGTCAGGTAATTCAGGGTTTCTTTTCACCGTTTGATCTTACTCTGAATTCTGACGTTCATGACTTGTTAGATTCTTGTGCATGGTCGCAAAATACCCGTCACAGATATGACGGCAGCTATAGATAAGGTCACTCCGGAGACTGTGCGTCGGGTTGCAACGCGCATCTTTGGGCCCCAGTCGGGCAGTAAGGCGACCATTGTGACCATGGGTAGGAGTGAGGTCGGGGACTGGCAGGCAACCTTGCGCAAGTATGGCGTTGCAGGGGCTTAAAGACTTGCTTTCGAATGCTGCCTGCGCAATCGTATGTGTCGACACCTGTACGTTCACGCGCACCGAGAACCTTCAATGGAAATCACTACCGCGTACCGTGGAGAATAACGCAGATATAATAATGAAACGGTACAAGGTTGTTGCGACGCTGAACATTCACCCACATATGTTGGGGTACATAAGATCAGTAGGGTTCTGGGGTATCCATCCGTTCGCCAGCCCGGCTTGGTAAGACCATTCATCCGCATTCTCCGCCTTCCACGTCCATTGCAACCAGCCGTCACCCGCCTCATAAGAAATGACTTGTGCCTCCCAGAATTGCCGTAGGAATGTCTTGTAAGATGAGCTGAAGGAAGATGCGCTGCCGGTAAGGCCGGTACAACTACCCACAGCGGTTGAGCCCGGGTATGTGCCGTCATACCGCGAGCCAACTCCCCGTCCATTCAAGTACTTGGCACAATCTGTGGAGGCTGGTGACCATTCGCCGACAACGAGCCACAGGTCAAAACTTGATAGCTCTGACTGAGTTTGACAAGCGGCGTCAATGTGCTCCTGGTAGCTCATTGCCACATCCTGATCTCGCACTGTTCGTGTCAACGAGCGCGTAAAAAGCTCAGATAATCTTACGGAATTCGAGAACACTTGGTAAATGTGAGTGTCCATGGCCACCCCTTGCCAATTGGGAGGGGTCTCAAACCCATTCCAATAACTAAGAGGTTGAAATGCATCGTGAAGTAGCACAACCGTATTACTTGTTTGAGATGTACCGTAAGGATACCTATGTGCTAGCATAAGCGCGCTGTATTTTGGCGGGGGGTCTTAATCCGTACCTGATGTTCCCGTAGGAATCGTACCAGTACTGCGTGACGGCACTGAGCACGGCAGAACCATCATAGCCCGCTGGTCTGGGTCACGAGATGTGAACATGCTCACAACAGGCTTGCACAGATACTTACTCGTTCAAAGGGGCGATAATGGGCACTGTATCCACCTGGTCAGCAAACATCGATGCGATGGTCTTGATGACATCGTCAGTTCGTTGGATATTGGTTTGGTTTGAGTGCCAAGTAGGGAATGACATCCGATGGCCCGAGTTATCATAACTGGGTAGGGGTGGTGAGTGGTCAACAAACTAAAGGAGGCTATTGATGCAAACCCATTCTGGCTTCCTGGTGCACCATGCAGATCCACAATCACTTTCAGTCCGTACGTAGAAGCCCAGGTGATTGCTTTCTGCAGGTAAGGCAGCTGCCCTTGGATGAATGGTTCGCCGGGACCAACTTCGAATGCCCAATAGCCAATTGGAAGTCGCACGTGATTTAATCTATAGTGACATCAACTATGTTACACGATACGTTACGGGGTACTCACCCCGCAGCGGCAATGGCGGCGAAGTCGGACTCCGTGATCCAAGTGTCCCAGTGGTTCTGAAGGACGCCGAGTGCTGTATTGTAATCTTGATACTGCCCGAATGTCCATTCGTCGACGATGGCATCGTTGCCCGTATTGTCGAAGATGCTGGGAGTGATCCATGGCTACACGATGACATTACAACTGTGCCTCGTTGACACACTGTGCAGATGCGAACCTCGAGAACGAGCCATCCACCGAGGTTGACACCTCGCACCTTCTGGGAGCCATACGGAAAGCCTGGGCTGATTGAGCATGCATAGTGGGCTAAGGACAGGGCAATGAATGTGGATGCCAGGGCAGGCGTTAGTGGAGCCATGGGAGAAGGGAGGCCAACCGCTCCGGCGAGGGAGAAGAATCAACAAAGTACCGTATTTATAGGTGGAACGAGTGAATCGAGGAGCGAGTGCGATCCGATCTGTGGGCGACTCGTAGCCTGAATACGGATCCTGTTGTGACATTTCTAGGGATCAGGGCAGAAATGAAATTCGCGTGTACGGCACGTCCTAGGTGGACAAGGGTGGACAGCGTACTCCAAACGGCGACATTTCCGATGATCTTCCAGCCCGTAAGAATGCGAGCTTTCTCAGGACACTGTATTATCGTGACCGAGGCGCGAATGAAGGCCATTCCCTGGCAAGCAATTGGCCAGTATTGAGCGCTCTGGTCCGACATGAGTTGTGCGAGTAATAGATGGAGTTGCTCACATGAACCACGAGATCAGAAGTATATGCTGTCATAGAAGCAAGACGTACAGCTGACCAGTCCTTGTCTGTCGAGCTGTGTCCTGGTCCCATCTGGGAGCACCGTCAAGTGACTAGATTACCGTCTCGACCACGGATAATCGCCATCACGGGAGGCCTCTTGTTTGTATGGCCACGCATATGCCCAGTGCTCGCTGACCGCGAGGCCGAGCTGAGGCGGCGCCAGCTTGGGTCCTCATGTCGTCTACGTACATAGAAGCGAGAGCACAGCGCTTGGGCCTGTCGACTTTCTTCATGGCTATGTCGCCGTGGGCTATGGTGACGACGGGGCCACGGTTTTTGCCGAAACGGAATGCTGCAGCTGCTGACTGCATAAAAACCATGTTCGCCTCAACAGCACCGTCCATCCGTCTTTCTTCTCCCCGCCCATGTCTCACAACAGCGCCGTCGAAATCATCCGAAACAAATACCAGGTTGCCGGCCAGGACCATCTGTTCACTTTCTGGTCCAAACTTACCGACACTGAGCGGGATTCTCTTCTCAACCAGTTGGAGAATCTCGACGTAGAACGAGTCAACACAATCTACGAAAAAGCTACCACATCAGAGAAGGCAGCCACCGATCTCAATCACACCGTTGACCCTATAGAACCTCTCCCCGTTGGGGCGTGCGAGTCCGTTCTCATTAACCCTCAGACCGCCAGCCAATGGAGGAAACGCGGCCTTCAGGCTGTTGCAGACGGTCAGGTGGGCGTACTCCTCATGGCGGGCGGTCAGGGCACGCGGCTTGGCAGCTCTGCCCCCAAGGGTTGTTACGACATTGGGCTTCCCTCGCACAAGTCTCTCTTCCAATACCAGGCTGAGCGCATCGCTCGTCTTCAGGTCATTGCGGAAACAGAGTGCGGCAAGCCCAAGGGCTCTGTGGTCGTTCCGTGGTATGTCATGACGAGTGGACCCACTCGTCAGGAGACAGTGGCCTTCTTCACCAAACACAGTTATTTTGGTCTCGATCCGAAGAACGTCGTTGTGTTTGAGCAAGGTAACCGACGGCTATTCCTTACATCGCTTCTTTTTATTCATACTTGTGTAACAGGTACACTTCCATGCCTCACTATGGAGGGCAAAATCATGCTGGAAACCCCATCCCGCGTCGCTGTTGCGCCTGATGGCAATGGGGGTCTCTACTCGGCGATCCGGTCACCCCTTTCTCCTTCCAACCACTCGCGTACAGTCCTTTCCGACTTGAGCGATCGTGGTGTTCTCTATGTCCACGCATACTGTGTCGACAACTGCCTCGTCAAGGTTGCGGACCCCGTTTTCATCGGCTATTGCATCGACAAGGAGGCGGACTGCGCTGCAAAAGTAGTGCCCAAAGCGTCGCCGTCTGAAGCCGTTGGCGTCATTGCTCGCCGCGGAGACAAGTTCAGCGTTGTGGAGTACTCTGAGATCACCAGCGAACAGGCCGAACTGCGAAATCTGGAAACCGGCGAACTCATGTTTAACGCCGGCAATATTGCTAATCACTTCTACGCCACGAGCTTCCTTCAGTCGGTGCAGTCTTTCGAAAGTGAACTCGCATTTCACATCGCACGAAAGAAGATTCCTACCGTCGACCTGAATACCGGTGTGATCATCAAACCAAGCAAGCCTAACGGCATGAAGCTCGAAATGTTCATTTTCGATGTCTTTCCCCATACGAAGCGCTTTGCCGTTCTCGAAGTCGTCCGGAAGGAGGAATTCAGTCCACTGAAAAACGCACCGGGAACGGGATCTGACGACCCAGAAACTAGTCGCCTTGACCTGCTCGCTCAACACCGACGGTTCCTTGAGATGGCTGGCGCCCACGTAAAAGATGGCGTCGAAATCGAGCTGTCTCCGCTCGTAAGTTACGCTGGAGAAGGACTAGAATACGTCAAGGGCAAGAGTTTTACTAAGTCTGGCTGTGTTGGGAGCATCGAAGAGTTGGACGCTCTACTGTAGTTCATTTTTGCACGGACTTCTTTTGCATCTCGGACAGGCAAATTCACAGGATATCGGTCTTTTCGTCGACTTCATTTGTAATCGTTGGACGACTTCCGCGCATTCAGTAAATTCCAGTGATCACGCGAACAGCCTGGAGGTACACTCAGCCACCTACATTACCGTCAGTGACCTTAACACCTCGTTTCTCAAGTTCTTCGCGAAGGGAGGCGAACAAACGTTGCGTACGTTCAGCATTTGGCTGTTCGACAGTCAGACAAAGAGTTGCATCATACAGAAACAATGCAACGCTGACCTCTTTACAGCAGGCGATGAGCTTATCAATAAGCATCGTTTGTCCATTCTGTGCATCCTCAAGTTCTTTACGGAGACGCCGGTTCTGAAGCACGAGGTGGGCTTGGTGGTGATGATTCGATACAAAGTAGGTCCTACCTCGTTATCAGTCCTGTCGGCACGGCTTCTCTCCCCATCTGCGAGCTGTTTCTGCTCAGCAGCTCGAGCTCGGGAGAGCAAAACTTCCAGTTCTTTTGATCGAATTACGCATTCAAAATGTCGTTCGCGCAACTCATATTGTCTCAGGATATCTTTGAGACGTCCTCGGACGCTGTAATTTCCACCATCAATTCATTGTCAACAAAGATCACTGAGAGCACCTACACGCCATCAAACATTTGTTCGACTGATCGTCGAGCTCTATGCGAGAGATATCAGAAATAAATACTCGCAATCAAGGTTACTATAAGTGCTCACTCCGCAGGATCGTCCGACCAATTCTTCTTGAGTTTTTGACGTCGTGGTGCGGATAGCTCGTCCTACCGCTCACGTGAGTGTTGGTATCAAGAAACGTCCACGTCAACTTACCCAGTCCTCCAATCCTGATTCCTCCGTAAGGTCCATTAGCTCCACGGCAAGAATCTCGTCACCATCTTCTACACCTTGCTCCTCGGGCGTTTGATCCGCATCAATCGTACGTCCGTTATGCGAGAAGATGAACTGCATGGATGAAGCACCCGATGGGGTCGACGTATGCGTACTACCGGCTTCCGAGAGATGGGTGCTGGAACCCGAAAATGATTTTCCCTCAACTTTTCTACCACCCGACTCCATCCTGTCTGTCCACGCATTGAATAGACGGGTGAACTTCGTCTTGCGAGAGACTTTGAAAAAAAGTTCAGCGCGGTAGCGGCAAACAACTTTGACAACGATATCAGGCATTTCGCGATACTTGAGGTCTTGCAATTTTGCTTTGTCCACTCGTTTAGCCATGTCATTTTTCATTTGGATTATCTGTGATGTGCGTAAGCGCGAGCGAGCAGTTATTATGAAGCTTCACCGCTATACCTCTTCCTGTGCCTCCTCTACACACTGCGCCAAACGTTTGCTGTCCTCCTGCACGGACGTCAGCATCTTTGTGGCCCTTTTACGGCGTACGCGATGCGCACCCTTAGCCTCTTGTTGTCCTGTGAGGGGTGTAAGACGAGATCCGGGAGTTTTCAAAAGCCTACTTTTTGCAATTCCCGAGCCAAGTTCTCCATCTTCGCTTTCGTTTGATTTGCTTTGGTTAACTGGCCCTTGGCTGTTTGACGTTTACCCGAAGGGTCAGAAGGATAATTATGCACTCATTTATTGCGCCAACCTGCGTCCTTATCTTTGACAAGTTTCTGCTTTTCCTTTGCATGGTCCCGTTCTAACCTCTTGAACTCCGCAAACTACGTTGCAGGAGCATGTGTGAAGGCTCGCGGATTGATCACATACGACGTACTAGTTCGATGTACTTGGCGTGAATGGCGTTCTCCCCCATACCTTTCACAGATTTCACGGCCTCCTCAGCTATATGGCGATGAGAGTACGTCCTCGAGGGTCCAAGACAAAACAGAAGCGCACCGAATTTCCGCTCCTCCTCCTCTTCAAGAACCTCTTCTTCTTCGAGAGCTGCAATCCTACTCTTGAGACTCTCATACATGGCAGCGGGGTCAACTGGAGTTTCGTTCTTCTTCTTTGTTTTCTGGTTATGAGAATGAGTGCCGTTTACTGCGGTAGCAGGATGTGCAGACTGTCTGTTTCCGGGCGATGGTTGCATTGGGGGATCTTGCGGGGCAGGAGATGCGACAACGGGAGGGGGAGGTGCGGGTCCTGTCGGAGGTGGTTTGGGAATGCGAGCAGTTGGGTACAGCTGCGTACTGTTGGTGCCCGTGGCATTCATCGGTACTGGGCCCCCGATCGTAGTGGTACTGGACGTATGTGCTCGACGAGAGATGCACGGAATGCAGAAATCGAGGAGACGAATGTTCTACGAGTGTTTAGGATAAGCGAAGACCTTTGTTTCTTGGAGAACAATGAGTCGACGACCGTGATGTTTGCAAAATCTTACGGATAATCAGCAAAGTACATAACATATAGTCACGGCAAACTTAATAGATCATTCCTAGCTAATACGGAGCAGAGATGCAGTAGCACTTGCAATTTTGAATTTCATTAGGAACCTTGCGGTAGGAATTACATGGCATGGGTCATCTCCACGCTACAGCGGGTTTCATACCACAGAACGGTGTCCGTCAAACTCGAAAGTTACAGCTGACTTTGGAGTAGCTCGCGAAGAGATGGCTCTAGAGTAGGAGCCATCTCTTTGTAAATGCCCTGAAATCCTTTCAAGTCGTCTCTCGTTACCGCAATGCCGAGCTTGACCGAAGCGGAGATTGAATTAATTCGTGCTGAAGCTGGGCGGACTTCGAAAAGCGGATGAAACGTCACGTGATGAATACGCGTCGCGTATTTTGAGGACTTGCTCTTTGATTATTACCCTTAGATTATTGAACCGTGTCGACATCAACGCCAGCTCTCCAACAGGCTCTGCAAGGTATCTCTAATCCTCGATGGACGCAGGACAAGGCTAGCAGCATCTCAACTTTTGATATTGGATTTTACTCTTATCAGCCAGGATCTCCTTCAGGTGCTCGAAAGAGGATGAGAATGTCCTCTCCGACGCTGGACAGCCAATTTGAAGAATTGAGCCAAGAAGACATTAATTCTTTCGACATATTGAACGCTCAGTTCTCTCAAGTGGACTCTACCTCACACCATAACAGGCAAGCCTCACTTCAGGGACAAAGGAAGGAGCCCACCGTTCCCGGTGCAAGTCGCGCCCCATTGAACGATATCGCCTTAGATGAGGACGAAAACCCATTCTCGGCCCCAGGAGGGACGACGTCTCACGAGACGAACAATCCAGCTCGCATATTCACCTCGTTTACCAGAGCTTCAGCAGTCCGCATCACCTCTACGGATGATCTTGCTGACGATGGTTCCTGCTCCGAAGAAGAGCCACCAGCGGCTGACTACACAGCATGGTTTAATTCCGATTCTGCAACTGCTTTCGTGGGTTTTCAGACCGCAGCCTCTGCATTACAATCTAGAGGAAACCAGACACCATTTAGCGCACCTCCTTCAGGTGAAGTGCCGTGTCCTGAGGGTCTTTTGATTCCCTCTACCTCTGCGCTGCGAAATGCGGAAGAAAAAATGAAGAGATGGCAAGAGGGCGATGACACGCTGAGCTCGTCACTAACCGCAAAGATTTCTCCTCCGACCCTTCCATCTTCTGCCTCAACAGCCGCGTTTACTACTGCTGCTAAAGCACTTTCACAAATATCGGCTCCTGAAACACCAACTCCCGCGCCTCACACAAAGTCTTTCCAATCACAGTCCTTTCATACTTTGCGGGGCTCACTTCAGCGCATACGGGGCACAGATCGGATAAAGGCATTCAAATCGCCCTTGATTACGGGTAGGGCATGCACTCATTCCCCTCTTGTGCCTACTACTGTGACGAATACCCCATCGGCTCTCGATCAGCAACGGCGGCTCAACGTTCCTGTCACAACGCACCCCTCGTTTATACTCTCGTCCGTGCCCGCGCATTCTTCTCCTTCACGCTGGTCTTCGTTATCGGGTAAAACCATGGTGCAAAAACCTGTGGTGCTGACCCCACGGCCTGCAGGGGCGTCAAGACCTAAATTTGTGACGCCATTCAAAGCTGGATGGAGACCTCACGAATTCGGGTCATCAAAACATGAAATGGCACGATCTACGTTAGCCGACCATGCTATCTCGACTCGTATCTATCCACCATCAGTGCGACACTCACCACGCTTCACCGCATCCAACAGAGGTGGAGAGGTGTTTGATCTTTGTGCGTTTCGACAAGTAATCAGCTTTCTGCTAACTAACCACCGACCTAATGGAGCTCTTCCGGATGGAAGGAAATCGCTGAAGTCTTCAGGACTTCAACCGCAGTCGTATAGTGCAGAAGAGCTCGAAGAAATGGGAATGTGCGCTTGTTGATCCAATTTTTTCATGAATCTCATCTCGATATCGTTTGCAGAAATGTCAAGGAACTAGGTCAAATTACTCTTCGTACAGCTCTCTTCTATGCCTTCAACAGTCGTTCCACTTTACCGCACGAATCCTCTGGATCATCGCCCACTCTTGCCTTGGGTCATGCAGCTGCTCTAGAAGAGTTGCACGCTAAGAGATGCTCTCTCGCTACAAAAGACTGGGTCGAGAATCACTGGCCTATGGTGCTTTGGAAGCTAGCTGGCATGGTAGCCCTTGACCCCATGACGGAGAGGGATTCTGCTAGAAAGCGATGGTGCTGGCCGGAGGTCATTCGGCAGTTATTGTACAGGTCAGTCATTCTTTTGTTCGCGTACTATAACCAATATATGACGTACTCTGCCAGATATCAGCGTGATTTAAATAGTTCCTCGCGCCCACCACTGCGCCTGATTACCACTCGAGACGCGCGAGCAGAATCACCAATGGTCCTTTGTGTCTCAGACATCACTTGGTCAGTAGGAGAACTTAATGAGAATAACTTACCCGTTACACCATATCCTGAGCTGGAAGTCACCGACGGCTGGTACAGACTACGTGCACGTGTTGACGCACCTCTTGCACGAGCCATAGCGAAGGGGAAAATTAAGGTTGGACGAAAAATCGCCGTCGTTGGTGCAAAGGCGAGCTGTGTTGCTTCGTTCGTTTTTAATGGATGGCTAATTGTTTGGCGCAGCTGTCATGTGAACGGAAGGAGGGATCTGATATTCTCGAGGCCTATGGCTCTAATTTTCTTATACTGTCCGGCAATTCCTCTCATATGGCGCCATGGCATGCCAAACTTGGCTTTCATAAAGTGCAGTTCATACCAACGCTCAAAAGTTTGACAGCAGATGGTGGTTGCATCGCTATCATGATGCTAGAAGTCGTCAAGGTATGTGATGCCTGTCCATGGGAGTGTAGTCGGTGAACACCAGGACAAAAGATATACCCGGTTGCATATATTGAGTTCATTCATGAAAACGGTCGCAAACGGCGGGAAGGGCCCCACAGCGCGAAAGATGAGGGCGCCCTCGATGCACAGTGGAAGGTGCGCTAATTCAAGCTGCCTTCTCTACACGCTGATTATGTGTATATAGGCGAGTCGTGAGTTGGAGGCATCAAAGTTATGGTCGGTGTACGAGGAACGTAGGGTTATGATGGTAGATTACGTAGAGCGGCTAGAACAGCGTGCTGGGTTGAAGTTTTGCACCCCAGATGATGGTAACGAATTATCGAGCTCAGACTTAATGATGTCACGCTCATCCTCTACCAGGCGAACCTCCTGACACGATATACGACCTATATGACACAATGCAAGAGGACCCCAGCACGGCTAAGAGAATCATTACTTCAATAAGCTGCCAAGACGCGGGATGGCTCGCACGACTCATTCGGGACAAGACTCTTCAAGAGCGGGAAGGCATTGGAAGGGAGATCGAACGGGAACTTGAGGTATAGTCATGTTTGCCTGATGGGGATGGTGATTCGGTATTCATCGTCGTATAGTCCATTTCTCCTCCCCGCGACGTGAGGGCTTTTTGCGTCCTGATTGTCAGGGATGCATACACACAGAAACATCTTCCAACACGTAGGGCACAATTGACATTGTGGGACGTCCCTGGTGCATCAGCGACCGAGCCGTCACTTGGAGGCAGGTTTGTGGTAGGCCAAAAGTTTATGGCATGTGTCTCCATACCTGGCAGCATGAACAAGTTCAGATGTTCCTCTTCCAGGTCTCGAATTTGGTACCAACACACACCACTGCGTGGATGGATGGCGAGGTGTACTTGAGCACACGACATAACTCCAGATGGAAATGTATAGAGTAATCGTTGGTGGCCATTTGAAATGTTTGTGCTGTTCTACCGTGTATGTTAATATTCTTTGCTTGCAACATTAGCACGAACCCGTGGCGCAGTGGTAGCGCGTGTGATTCCAGCTGCCTGTTTGGCAGTCGTCCACAAGGTCATCCGTTCAATCCGGGTCGGGTTCACCTTTTTTTTTTTTCTTTTCCTTCCTCTCCTGCGGGATAATATGTGAGCGTAAATTATTTGAATTTACGCGTGGGCACCTCGTTGCAAAACATTTTCATGCACACATCAATCTCTGGGTCCTATTATGACGGTCATAAGGATAGGGCATGACAAAATGCGTGAACAGTGTTCCCAAACTACCTATGGCCACCTCTTGACTACCAGTTCCTTGTAAAGACTGAGAATAATATCGTTCGCAGTGAGAGTAATGATCCTATGTCAAGTGTCGTCAATGAACGCCAGCTGTATTTGTTGTGTTTACATACGTGTGTGGAGCGATCCGAAGGAAATGTGCCGTTGAACCTATAAAACCACAGTGAACTTCACCGCTAGGCAATGAGCAGCTCGAAAGCTACTCACCTTTGTACCACCCGAACACACCCTCTGCTTTGAATGTCTTCCAGAGACAGTCAATCGGGTTCTTGTATAACGTGCCTCTCAGGTGACCATTGGGTAACCGTACTGTTGGTTGGTTGTACACTCTCGTGAGGGCCTACAAGGTGTCAGCAGTGGAATGCTCGACGCACGAAAGTCTCAGTTACCGTATCAGCTGGTTGCATCACAATGCACTATCAACGGCTTGTCAGACACAAACCAAATGACATACGGCGTCGGAAACGCACGACACAAATACCTGACACCGAACTGCTGGCCAGATATGTTAGTACGCTGTCTGGAGGTAAAATCCCGTTCGTGACAAGCTGGTTCTTAGTCCAGTTATACGTCGGTAATTGTACAGACGAGCCCATTGCGGTACGGAGAATAGCAGCATCCATTCCACGAACCAGACCACGAAAACCTTCAGTTCTCCATATGGTCGAAAAGGCATGAACGGAGTTTGTGTAATGGTGCTGTGTGCCAACTGGTAACGCTGGGGAATAGGCCTTGACAGCTGTTGGTGACTTGGCATCGTGCAGACATCTCTTACCTGCATTCGAGCTTTGATGAGGAACAAGGGATTTCCAAGGGACGCTACAGGATCCATGAGTGAAAATGCGGGAAACGATGGCGTCGCGCCGAACCTCCCACAGCGCCGCTTGCCGCACCAGCGAGCAAGGAGGTCAAAGGGATCTGGTCTGTCAGAGGCCTGCTTATGGCTCGATTGATGCTACGTCTAAAGGGCTCGTAGAATCCTATTGGGCGTCATTAGGCACCTCAAGTTGCTGGGATAGAGGCGGGCATACCAAGCCTTGACCCGTTCAGCAAGATCTGCAGGAAATCAGTGGGACCATCTCGTCGTTATAAAGATTGTTCTTGCCTGATACGCATACTGGAAAGCATAAGAAGGATGGAGTTGGAGCGGAAAGGAGAAGACGTACTGCGGGACTGAGACCTCTTTGCAGTCCTCGAATGCCTTCGTTCCTCCACGTCTTTGCGAACACGTCAAGCGCATTCTTGTAGATCTTTTGACCTCCATCTTTTGCAAGCTCCCCCTGCAGCTGCATACGCGTTTTTGCAACTTCGGCAGGGTTAGAAACTGTCACCTGCGCATTTGTTCCACTCAGTGAACCTAAAGCGGAAAATGAGTAGCTTACCGCAATACACGCTGCGAGACCACCACAAAGAAAGCCCTCTGTTGTTGATAGTGGTCGGACATTGTTGGAGGCTTGCAAAGAGGCCATGTGTATGTATAAGAGAGAGAAACAAAGACCGCAAGCTGTGCAGTCGAGCCGAGGAGGGACCTACGAATAATAAACGCGTCGGCTAGTAGTAGCGCGTAGTAGTGTTAGACAACATCCAAATATGGTTACGTTGTCTCACGATGATTAGTAGAAAGTCAGAGCCAGACACTCATTAGCCAACGTTGAACTGACTGCGATGCAGCACTCGAGCGAGCGTCCTGTGGTCAACACCCGGACTGTGCTGCTCGTCGGTGTCCTCGCTGTGACGCTACCACTGGCCATTCGTGTCGCGTCGTCTCCGCTCGCGCTTCTCCTCATCGCACCGTTCTTCGTCGTCCTGGTTGGTCTCTCGTGCTTCCTGGCCAGTGTCTCCTTTGGATATGCCCTCGACTCCAAGGAAGCAAGTCGCATCAATCCTCTCTCACGTGCAGCTCGACCTCTCGCGTTCTCCACACCTGCTGCTTGGCAGGCGGTGTTCATTCGTTCGCAATGGTCACTGAAATCGCCTCAATCACTGCCTTCTCTCATCCCAGAAATGCCGGTAGCGTCCTCCATGTTGAATGATATTCTGATTTTCGTAGTTCGTGACTTTGTCCTGTCGTGGTACAGAGATATTTCTTCGTCGCCATCATTTCCAACGGCCATTTCGACTGCCCTTCACGATTCAATTGAACAACTCTTGCAGCGCGCAGCAACTGTCGACTCTGCCTCGTTTGTTGTAAGGCGTATTCTTCCCAAGGTCACCTCTCATATCGAACAATTCCGTCAATCGGAAGTTGCACTGCGTGGTGCAGGACTAGAGCGTCAGTTGACCCAATCAGAAGAGCTTGACATGCTCTTGGCTAGTAGGTATACTGGAAAAGGTGGAAAACTACACCCCGCCGTCGACAATCTTTCGTCTACATTCACCAAACAAAACGAGGAGCTACATTTGAAGGGCCTCGTGGATCGCGTGCTTCCTTTCGTCCTCCCGGAGAAAGAGTTTCAGAGCAAGGCGCTTAGGATCGTGGTGCGGGAGATAGTAGCCTGCGCCGTGCTGTATCCCATTATGGATACGGTCTGTGACCCAGATTTTTGGAACCGTACCATTGAACAAGTGGTGCGTATATTGTTCTCGGACCAGACCATGCATACAAACTTCGCCTTTAGGCTGGGGCAGCAATCCATCAGCAGTACGTTCACCTGCAGCTGTGAATCCTCTTGATTAATCATGGTACAGAAAGCTCATCTCTAAGGTGAGAAACGTTCTCGAAGCTCAGACCCCCCGCCGTCATCATCGTGTTGCATCGACCATCGCGCCAGGAGGGGATACGATCACGATTCGCACTGATGTCCGTCAATTTGAATCTTTTCTCCGAAGTATAAATCGCTGTTCCTCTCTCCTTGACGCACGTCGCCTAAAGAACGATATCATGGGAGAGATTCGAAGAACGAGGCAATTACTAGGTAAGTCTCATATCACGTCAAACTCATCGACGACGTCTGATATTCTGAAAGCAAACCATGACAAGGAGGATTGGATCAATGGGGAGAGGACTGAGGATGTGGTAGCATTCCTAGACAGACTATACACTGCGAAGCGGACCGTCGAACAGCGAATAGTCGTTCTGGGTGGTGGGTCGGACGCAGTAAATTGCTGTTATCCAGTGTGTAAAGACACAATGCCTAACGGTTCTATCTATAACAGATGACGGTATCATCGGAAATGGGCGCAAAGCCCGGGATATCATTCCGAGATGTCCTGGGGAATCCGACGTCCTTGTCATATCTCATGGAGTTCATGGACCGTCGGCATCGTTCCTTACTTGTGCAATTTTGGTTGACTGTTGAAAGTTTCAAGAATCCCCTGGAGTCTGTGGAATCGAGTTCCGGAGACGAAGATGATCCTATCCAGGACTCGTCCAGCTTCACGACCCTTAAGGAGGACATTGCTATGATCAATGACTTGTATTTCGCCGCAACGCCTCCTCATTCCTCCTTATCCTCCATCTCAACGAAATATATTAATACCATCCGGAACTACGCTTCAAACAAGGTGTCTGCAAGCGCTGCTGAGAATAAGAAGGTTAGGCGAAGTGTCATGCTGGCACAGAGGGAAGTAGAGCAAGACATGGAAGGTGACTTTGAGGATTTTCGGAAGTCAGAGCTCTGGTTCCGCGTAGTCGAGGACGTTTCGCTAGGAAATGGCAAGGCGTCTGGTTCTACGTTCCACGTCGACAAACCTCGTTCCATCTCCCCACCACCCGCCCTTGCCCACAACAGACTGCCAAAGTCACGAATGTCACGCTCAGAGTCATCTCCTTCTCTGGTTTCCACGCGTCCTTCCGAGTACCCTCATACCGGCATTACTGCCGCGGAGCTGTCCGTTATGGCCTCGTCTCCCTCAGGATCACGGAGTAATATTGACGTGCTCATGTCACCTGTGTCAGACGCATCGTCGCGTGCTCCTCTTTTCGACGACCCTGATGAGAGATCCAGTGTCAACGAATCAGAGCGAATGGAGGCTATCCAGGCTGCCTTGACCGATATTATTGCAACGGATCGACACTCGCAGCGGATACATGACCCAAGTGAGGATGAAGTTGAGCGCCTGAACTCCAGCGTTTCTAGTTCAAGGAGGCAACGAGCCGCCTTTGGAGACGAGGAAGATGATATCAACGTAGACGAAGAAGAGGATGGCCCGGAAAGCAACACGCATGCTGGTCAAGGGACGTTTCAACTCGCAAGACCCGGGGATCTTCAGCTTTCCTACGAAATATCCCGTATCGGAGATAAGATCGCCAAGCTCGATGCCCATGCCGGCATGCTCGATACGCTCATCAACAAGGCAGAGTTGACAGGCGATATCCAGGAGCTTCGCCTTCTTCGCAAGGCGAAGTCGTCAGTGGCACAAGAGCTGAGGGAACTTCAATTCCAGAAAACTCAGTACGAGCAACAAGAAACCGCCAACCGTCTTGTTCCACATCGAACTAGGGTTTCGATCGTCAATTCCACTGTTGGCGAGGAAGAAGGGAAGTCTATTGTACGGTATCTTGTCGAGGTGCAACAACTGGCCCCTGATGGAAATTTTGCCTCTGGCTGGGTCGTGGCCCGGCGGTACAACGAATTTTTACGAATGCACAATAAGCTCCGGGACAATTACACCATGGTTCGTGGTCTTGATTTTCCAGGAAAACGACTGGTCACCTCGCTATCTGGGAGCTTTGTAGACACTAGGCGACAAGCATTGGAGAAATACATGCAGGTAATCATGAGTAAACGCTGACGAGGCTAGAGCTGACACGACGCATACAGAACTTGATTGCCATTCCCGTTGTATGCGAAAGTCATGAACTGCGCGTTTTTTTGTCGAGAGACTCGCCCTTTATTGCCCCAGAAATCAAGGAAGATGACAAAGGTCCTGGTGGATTATCGGGACGCAACCTTGTCCGGACGATGTATCGTTCTGTTGCAGAAAGTATCGACGACATGTTTTTTGGTCCATCGATGTTGGATGTGATGATTCAGCGTCTCACTCGTCAAGCAGCCGACGTTGCGGGAATAGTGGGCTCCGCCGTTCATGACGAGGAACTGGTCGCACAGGCACTAAAAGCAATTGGAAAGGCAACATCCTTGGATACGCTCATACAGATGCCAGGAGATCTCAGACCTCTAGAAGGAGAGACGAGCACCTCGACCTTCTCGGCTCCGATCTGCGATTTCATACTCGCCCTTTTTGAGCTCGACAAGAGGAATAACTGGCTCCGCCGTCAAGCCATCGTTATAATTCTTCAGCAAGTTTTCGGAGATACGATCGAACGGTCAGTCACTGAAGTTTGTGTCCAGCATTAGAGATTAACAGTATGGTTTCTAGAAAGATACGACGAAGCATCAGGTCGCTATATGAGGAGAGTAGAATTTTGCCTGTTATCACGATGTTGCGAGACAACTTGTGGCCTGGGGGTAAATTGAAACCGCCATCCCAACCTCGCACAGCAGACGAAAAACTAAGAAGTCGAGATGAGGCCAATCGCAAACTGTCCGCCCTTGTTCCAGGTAAATATTTTTCTTGTAGGGTCTGTCTACATTGGGCTGAAGCTCTCCAGATTTCGCTGCGAACATGATAGGTCGATCTAACGCTCGTCGAGGAGCCCGCCGTATCTTTGCCGTACTGCAAAACAAGCGTTTGAACCAACACATCGCCTACACCATCGTTGATGAGGTGGGCCGAATCAGTCATTACACTGCTCGCCAACTAATTCGGGATGATCAGATCGTCGCCACAATCTTCCCTGGTGCACCACCACCGCATTGAACAGTTTTGATTGTGCAATGACTTGCTCGTCGCCATCTTTTCTCCGGGCGTCCGTGAAATAGCGACTATTTTGATTGACACTCATTCGCACTATCGGGGGTTGGTTACGTCGCGGGTGTTATAGGCATCATATTTTGCTGATCCAGTAGCATCGGTGAATCAGGTTCGACCGCGGTTAATGCATCACTCTGATTCTTCATTGTGTTCCGAGTTGATCGGAAAGTCACTGCGGTTGCGCTTGGATCATCGAAGCTGAAGACGCCATGAAGTCAACAACATGACTTCCCACAAAAAATAAGCACGCACATTTTGGTAGCATGCAGGAGGAAACCACCTGAACCAGATGTGCTCATCGTTGGATGGGTTCTACCGGGAAGGACCTGATAACAGCGTAACCAGGATTCAGTCACAGAAGGAGCGAGATAATGCGGCTTCTGGCGCATTTTTGCTTGTAAATCTGCCAAAGGCTGCAGGGGAATGAAATGACAGTCACATCTTTGAGGAAAAACCAACCTGAAGAAAGGGACATTGCACGACAATTGAAGCCGATCCCGCCAAGAACGGCGATAGCATCTCCACGATTTCGAACAGATCGTACTCGCTGGTGACCAGAAGGCTAGAGTATGTGAGCAGCTTCGACGTCGATGACAAAGAGTGGTGAATACCCATCAAATTCGCCTGCAAAGAGTTCCTCTCTTGTGCTGGACAATACATCCGATGCAGTTTTGCGTTTATCCAGTCTTAGGCGCTGTCTCTCAGAGCGTATACGTCCCGAGGGATCCACTGGAGGACATACTAAAGGAAGGAAATCAGAATAACCGAAAGCTGCGAGTCGGGATGCAGACTTGGGATGTGATCTTTTTGGGCAGTTGCCCAGTTCAGTGTTGAGAGCACCGTTGATAGGCTTTCTTTGTCATAGTTCATGAGACTGAGAACAGGGTAGGCTGGAGGAGAGTCAGCGTCATTGATAGATATGACTCGACCGTCGCCTAATTGTTGTTTAATGTTGATTGTCCACCTGACACAAGGCTGACCTACATCCCAGCCTATCGAGAACAGCCGACACGAGAAGCCCAGAAGCCTCATCGACAACGATGTACCTTCCACCTGGTCGGACATTGGCCATATTGAGCATTTGGGCAAGCGTATCCATGCGGATGTCCCGTATCCTGCTCTGGTCCTTTTGAAACCAATGATCACAAATATTGTATATCGTTGGCTCGATGGTTTCAAAACTCTTGGAATACCTGTCGCGACCGTGAAGTTATGCTGGGGAAACTGGAGGTCCACTCACTTGGCTTCTTTCCGCCGCTTATACTTCTCTTTGCTATATTCTGTCTTGAGAGAATAAGCTGCATGTTTCTCGATTTGAGTTTTTATAATTTCCTTCACTAATCAATGAGGGAAAAAATTGGGACGGACTGGGAATAACGCGCGCACAGAGGCATGAACGCCAGACTTCTTCAGCGTTTCGATTTCTTCGAGGGTCAGGGGCTGCACGAATTCCCCGTCGTTGATCAGTTCATTCGTCGCGTCGGTTTCCTCTTCCAAGTGACAATCAGAACGAGCGATGCTGTCTGGTGATGCGCTCACCAATTTCCTTCATCGTGCGAGGAGGTAATTGTTTCAGTTTCTTGTCATGGATTTCGTAGGTGAACCCATATGGTTGTCCAATGAGCTGAGTAGAGGGAAACACGCCCACTCTACCTAGCGATATGGTCCTGCATTTTCTTTTCAGTACCTTCAACTTTCAGAGAGTCGCCCTACTTACGCAGCTTCGTCCACTTTGACACCTCGTACTTCGCCATTTGGTAACCTGAGCAAAACCGTGTGTCCAGACTGAATGGTGTTGCTCCTGCAATTTTGGCCGTCGGACATGGCTGCCTCTTTTTGTTAATGGTTAAAGCTATGTAGTAGAGCCTCTGACAGTGGATGGACCAAATAGAGGAATCGACTTGGTCAATCACTACTCTACTGGCAACTACATACATACGATGAATCGTAGTGCAAGCCGCCCTACGCACTCGAAGAACATCCAGAAAATGGACGAGCAGATGGACACTCTGCTCAGCAAGGCTCAGCGCATGCCCTCTCTTCTACCCGAAGAATTGTTCTATCTGGTGACTGCATTCATCCCGACTCAGCCTCCGGTCTTGCGCTCCAAAGCATTTCTGGTGCTCTCTGCCTTCTGTCGAGGCGTGCGTGCCTCCTCGCACAACGTCCATGGTAGCGGTGATGGACCGGACGCGGGAACACTGACCCTGGCGCAGATCCTTCAACCTCTCATCGCACAGCGTTTGTCAGACGCACGGGAGGATGATATGCTTTCGGGCGTCACCTTTCTATGCGCACTGTTCCAGGTTGACTGGAAATCAGCTTCCCATATCTTTCAGAAGGATGGATTCGTTGACCTTGTCACAACTCTTCAAATTTCGCCGTCTCCAGCAATGTCACTAGAACTTATTCGCCTGTTCGCACAAGCAAGCGGCCACAATGCGTGCCGTCCCTTGATCCCAGTAGACACTCTCACATGGATTCAAGCCAGATATCTTGATGACACCAACAATGCTATGCGCGCTGCAGCAGTCGTCGCACTCATCAAATTGTCCCACGGATCCAACTCTAATGGCACTGACGGTGCCTCAACAAACTCCCAAGACGAGGAATACTCGACTCTGTTAAAGGAGATGCTCACTAGGGACAAGGAGACTCATACTTTTCTCGCCGATGCGCTGGAAGGACTGGCGTATCTCAGCATCAACCCATCAGTGAAGCGGATGTTGGCAAAAGTCGATTTTCTCAAGAAAATCTTCACTTTTGTTCCGAAGCGCACATCCAATACGGAGGTACTTGCCGAGTCCACCTTGCTGTATGGTGTACTTGTCGTCGTCTCCAACCTCTGTGCGTACAAACCTCGCCTAAGCAAGGAGCAGCAACAGATTGCGAAGCTACAACGGATGGCCGAGAATGAAGCGAAGGATGGCAAACGAGGCGCTAAAGAGTTACCTAGTCAGTGGGAGTCTGATGCCCAAGTCCAAGCCAGGTGTCGCAGCGTTCTCGACAGTGGGGTGCTCGATGTGCTGGCGACAGCAGCCGGAATGGAGAGTCAAGGCATAAAGACGGTCGTTGGCCAAGTGTATCTAAACCTTGTGGAGGATAAGGCGAATCGAGGAAGAGTTTTGCAAGGTGGAGGTGCGAAGTACCTGGCCCGCATCATTAAGTCGTCTTCGACATCGTCTTCAGTTCCATCCTCATCTTCACACTCGGAAGTTGTCAACGTGCCTGCTATCCAAGCTCTTGCAAAGCTCGCGATCACGTCCTCGCCGATCCAAGTCTTTGGTCCAAACGAGGGAAACATGCTGGATGCTATCCGTCCGCTATCCGAAATGCTTCTTCATTCGTCGTCGAGTATGCTTCAGCAGTTTGAGGCAATGATGGCCCTCACAAACCTGGCGTCCCATAGCCCCACGTGCGCCACCAGGATCGCGAGCACCCCCCATCTTCTCAACAAGGTAGAGCTCCTGCAACTAGAAGACCATACTCTGATCCGTAGAGCCTCGACGGAGCTGATCTGCAACCTCATCGGTGGGTCGGGCGATGTCTTTGCAAGGTACGCAGGAGGCGAAGCTGAAGCGTCGGCGTCCAAGTCGAAACTACAAGTGCTACTTGCCATGTCAGACGTGGAAGACTTGCCGACCAGATCGGCCGCCTCTGGCGCCTTAGCCATGCTTACGAGTGCGAGCGGCGTATGTCATGCATTATTGGATCTCCAGAGAGACCATCACAGAGCATTTGCCATCATTGCACAACTCATTGATCCCACTGCTTACCTGGGCGGGACAGATGTCGAAAAGGTCGAGGGGGAGAAAGGCTCGGTGGACGGTGATCCTGGACTGGTTCATCGGGGCGTGGTCTGCTTCCACAATATTTTTCTCAATGACCAAATTCTGTCCCCTGCGCTGATTGAAGAGGCAGAGAGAGCCGAGCTTGTCAAAGTATTTACCAAACTGTTGAAGGGGGAGCTAGGGTTGTTCGATAGCGAGGTTGTCACTCTGGCAACTAAAGTTGTCTTGCAATTGTCACCAGACATATCATAGCCGTGCTTACGGTCGACACTGAATATTATCCACACACTCGTCTGGGATGCCACTAGAGAAGCGCGTTGATGAAAACCAGGATGACCCCGCCTTCGCTGCACTCCCGCCAAGGCTCAGGCGCAGGATAGACGACGTTTTCGATGTGACTGCGTCGTCATTGCGAACCAGACACACGCGCTCGTCGGAGGACGAGACAGCCCCTGGTGGATTCATCGTGGAAGATGTGGAACTCGCAGGATTTCTGGTCGAAGACGGCCCTGTTCGTGATTCGCCAACAAGTTCTATCGACGCTCGCATCCAATTGTCGTCCATTCCACATGCTCTGCACTTGCTGAATATCAACCCTGACGATGAGATTTTGGCAGTGTTTAAGAACGCCGCATCTGGCTGGGGAGCGCGAAGCACGCATGGAGAGGGGGTTGGCAAAAAAGACTGGAGGGCGGTGTGTGCTGTCCTTATAGAAGCTGAAGGAGATGCAGCAGACGAGGACGATGTCGAGATGGGCGAAGACGAGAGTGGTCCAGATAGCGATGAATACCGGATGTCGGACGTGTCCAGTGAGCTCAAGGCCAACGGCATATCGAGCGACGAGTACGAAGGTGAGGTCTTGCGGGGAAAAACCAAGAGAAACCTGCAAAAGACTGCACGAAAGCAACTTCCGGGACAGTTGAACGCCCAACAAAAGGCCGAATGTCGGGAGGACTTTGCAAGATTTTTTCCCAATGTGCCAGATGTTGAGTTGGACGAGCAGCGAATCATGATTAAAGACATCAGTCGCGTTGCCAACTTGCTCAAGGAGAAACTGAAGGCTGAAGAAGTAAGTGTTGTTCAATCACTCGCTGTCAGAATTGCTCATGCGCCGTAAGATATTGGAGATGTTGGAAACATTCTCCAGTTCAGCGGAAAAGTCCATGAGTCTGGAAGACTTTGAAAGGATGATGGTGATGACCAAGTTGGTAAAATGAAGCGGGGAGGTTGTACAATTGCACAAGGAGTTACATACACCTGGTTCACAAGCGAACTAATTCGACTTTGGACCGGTCTGACTCTACTTAGGCTGCGGCGCCATAGTTGGGGGCAGGGTTGGGGTAAGGTGGATGATTCAAGGGCTGGTAGTTGCCATTACCCGCGTCTGTGAAGGAAACGAGCGTCAGTTGCGTCCGGATCCTGCAGCAGGCCGTACTTACAGACAAAGCCGCCACGACCGTAGCGTTCCTCTGCCTGCATCTTCTTGTAGATAAGCCAGAAGGCGTGCTGAACGGAGATGTGTTTGAGCTGTCGGAACGCACTAACGAGAATGGGCGACTTACGATATGGCCGGGGAAGTAGCCCAGACTAACCCAACGTCAAACATGGACTGGAGACGGGAAACGGCTGCTTACATTGTCAAACAGACGTTAATGAACAAGTCACAGCTGCATCCAGCGATGAATGCAGCTGCGGCAGGAGGGAATATGATGGCAACCTGACGAAAGGTGAGTAAACCAACAGCTGAAGCAGACTCTACTGACGAGAATGAGGACGACGTCGGAGGACTTGACCATGACTTGGAGGAATAAGTTCGACAGTCACCTTCAGCCCCGCAGCTGGTCCACTGGCAAAGACCCCGTGCAGGAGTCCTCGGGTCCTCCGACGACCCATATCATCGACCACGGTTTCTTTCGCGGACACTACCAACATTCATTATGGTGCGCGTTTGGATATTCAGACGACACTGATGCTCATCCGATGCAGGTCGTATCAAAGAAGGCAGGAAAGAAGGCTCCTGCGGCCAAGTCTGGGGCTACCAAGGTCGCCAAGGTATGCTCACCACTCCTCAACCGTCCAGTTCATGTTCCCATGCTGCGACTAGGCGGACTGGAAGGAAGGTTTTAAGAAGAAGCAGGTCGGGGTTTCTGACATGACCCTGCTGACCACCATCAGCAACGACAGCATCAACGACAACCTCCAGAAACGCTGGACGAATGGCGAGATATACACTTACATCGGGGGCGTACTCATATCCGTAAATCCTTTCAGAGGTACATCATAGTCTACTCAACTGCAAAACTGCACTCATTCTTCCCTCCGCCTTCAAGATCTCGGCATCTACACCGATGAGGTGCTCCACAAGTACAAAGGCAAGAACAGACTAGAGGTCCCGCCCCACGTCTTTAGCATCGCCGAGTCCGCATACTATAATATGAATGCATACCACGAGAACCAATGCGTCATCATCTCCGGCGAATCTGGCGCAGGCAAGACCGAGGCTGCAAAACGTATCATGCAGTACATTGCCGCGGTATCCGGTGGCCAGGACAATAGCATCCAGGAAATAAAGGACATGGTTTTGGCCACGAATCCATTACTCGAAAGTTTTGGTTGTGCAAAGACACTTCGTAACAACAACTCGAGTCGGCATGTACGACCTTCTCCAGTTTCCAACTCATCGCAGATTAACTCCCCTTTTAGGGAAAGTACCTCGAAATCATGTTCAACGCCAACGGGGAACCAGTCGGTGCACAGATAACCAATTATCTTTTGGAGAAAGGCCGAGTTGTGGGACAAGTAGAGAATGAACGAAACTTCCACATCTTCTATCAGTTCACAAAGGCGGCTTCCGACGAACAACGTGGTATGTAACAAATCCCTGTGCGTTTTGCTGTCGCTAACCATGGGCGTAGAGCAGTTTGGATTGCAAGGTCCCGAGTCATATGCATACACCAGTATGAGCAACTGCCTCCAAGTCCAAGATATAGATGATTCCGAAGACTATACAAGTACCCTTGTAAGTGCATCATATGTCTTTCGTTGTTGTACGTGAAACCTCCATTTAGAACGCGATGCGAGTCATTGGTCTCAGTGAACAAGAGCAAAATGAAATTTTTCGAATGCTCGCAATCATTCTGTGGCTTGGGAACATTCAATTTCAAGAGATGGACGACGGAAATGCCACCGTCGTCGATGCTGGCGTCACTGATTTCGTTGCATATCTCATGGAGACGGATTCTGCTATGGTTCAGAAGGTAATGACTTCTAGGGTCGTGGAAACCCAGCGGGGCGGGCGCCGAGGGTCAATTTATGAGGTCCCTCTTAATCCAGCTCAGGCCATGGCCGGCAGAGACGCTTTAGCGAAGGCGATCTACAACAACCTTTTTGAATGGATAGTGTCAAGAATTAATATATCAATGAAGCCGAGAAGTGCAACCACGCAGGTTATTGGAATTCTGGTAAGTATCTCTGTCCACGCTCAAAATGTGGTTCAATGAGAGAGCCTTGCTAGGATATTTTTGGCTTTGAGATTTTTGAGGTATATCTTCTCTGTTCCGTCGTACGTGTCTTCAACGTCTCTGCAGGACAACTCGTTTGAGCAACTATGCATCAACTACGTCAATGAGAAGCTACAGCAGATATTCATCGAGCTCACACTCAAAACCGAACAAGAAGAATATGTCAGGGAGCAGATCAAGTGGACACCTATCAACTACTTTAACAACAAGATTGTTTGCGATCTTATTGAAGAACGGAGGCCGCCTGGCATTTTTGCAGCGCTCAATGATGCCTGCGCAACCGCTCACGCAGATCCTGCTGCGGCTGACAATAGTTTTGTTCAACGCACTGCCATGCTATCGTCTAATCATCACTTTGAGGCCCGTGGAGCGCAGTTTCTTGTCAAGCATTATGCCGGAGACGTGATGTACAATATCTCTGGGATGACTGACAAGAACAAGGACGCACTCATTAAGGATCTGTTCGAGCTCATCGGTAGTAGTAGCAACCATTTCCTCCAGGCTCTTTTTCCTGATCGGCCAGATCCAACCAGCAAGAAACGGCCTCCCACTGCCGGAGACAGGATCAAGGTATGTTTATCATTTGTGAAACCGGAGAGATATAACACCTTTTGCGTATAAAGGCCTCTGCAGGTGCACTCGTGGAGAATCTGATGAGAGCGCAACCGTCCTACATACGAACGATTAAACCCAACCAGAATCGCAGCTCAACGGAGTACGATTCTAAGGCCATCCTTCACCAGATAAAATATCTCGGATTACAAGAGAATATCCGGGTCAGGCGAGCCGGTTTTGCGTACAGGAACACCTTCGAAAAGATGGTTGAGAGGTTCTATCTCCTTTCTCCGTCGACTTCATACGCTGGCGAGTATACATGGCACGGCGATGCGAGATCTGGGTGTCAGCAAATTCTGAAAGACACTGGGATTGCAAAGGACGAGTGGCAGATGGGTGTAACCAAAGCTTTCATAAAGAATCCAGAGACTGTGAGATTTACCTGACCCTCTTTAGTGACGTTTTGATGACGTCTCTTCAGCTGTTTGCATTAGAGACAATGCGCGACCGCTACTGGCATAATATGGCTGCTCGCATTCAGCGTGCTTGGCGTAATTATTGGCGGTATAAAAATGAATGTGCTCGTCGCATTCAGCGCTTCTGGAAGAACAACAAAGAAAACATCGAATATGCTAAAATTCGTGATTATGGACATCAAGTCCTTGCGGGTAGGAAGGAACGCAGGCGCTTCAGTCTCCTTAGCTATCGACGTTTCATGGGCGACTATCTGGACGTGAACGGTAAAAATGCTTTTGGCGCCGAGCTGAGATCGGCCTGCGGTCTTGGAGGTCCGTTACTGTGCTCTGTCCTTGGGCTACACTCACTGTACTCCTCAGCCGAACAAGTAACTTTCAGTTCGAGAGCGCAGTGCTTGGTGTCAAAGTTGGGACGGTCCAGTAAACCAAGCCCCCGTTTCATAGTTGTCGTACGTTAGACTTCTGTCTAATGCTTTACGCCTCACTTTTTTCAAACCAGACAGGCAAAGCTGTATACCTTGCCATGACAACTCAGAAGGATGGACAGGTGCATACCTTACTTGAACGGAAGATACCTCTCATCACCATCAAAAGTATCGCAATGTCAAATTTAAGGGATGATTGGCTGGTAATTTGGTGTACTCAGTCCCTTGTGCTCTCTCATTGTGCCAACAGACATTTAACTGTAACGCATCTGAGGAAGGAGACCCCGTGATTCATTGCTATTTCAAGACGGAGCTCGTGTCGAACCTCCTCCAGCTCACACAAGCATCGATCAACGTTCTCATTGGGCCTTCGTACGTTTAAATTCGTGCATTATCGCTTGCTTCCTCACGATCTGCAGCATTGAGTATGTGAAGAAAAAAGATAAGAAGGCGTTGATCAAGTTTGTGAAGGAAGAAACTATCACCAAAGATGATGTTTACAAGAGTCATACCGTCCTCGTTGCCTCCGGCGAGCCGCCGAACAGCACATCACGACCTCCAGCCAAGAGAAAACCGGGTACTGTTCGACCCATTACGCAAGGAAAGCTTCTGCGTGCCGGTGGTCCATCTGAGGTGAGTATGAGACACGCCCGAGGTCATTGCATGGGCTGAAAATTTACGAATCATCAGGTCAAGAACGCGGCAAGGGCCAAGCCAACTGCCCAGCCTTTACCGGGGAAGCTTTCCCAACCTGCTGCACCCAAAGCGGCCTCCGCAAGTCCTAAAGCACCTCCCCCACCTCCAGCCAAAGCACCGATTCCTCCCGTTCCAGAGCAGCCAGAAGTTGAACTCTATCGCGCAAAATATGCATTTCAGGGTCAGGAGGGCGAGATGTCGTTGGAGAAGGACGACATTGTGGAATTGGTGGAGAAAGATGATAATGGGTGGTGGCTGATGAAGAAAGATGGACAAGAAGGATGGGCTCCTCACAACTATCTAGAGCTAGTCCCTCCAAAGCCCAAGGCTCCATCTGCTGCGCCCCCACCACCAGCTCGCCGCCCGCCACCTTCGGTACCAGTTGCCACTCCTACCACGCTTACTGCAAAGGTTACCGGATCACTTCAATCTGTCGCACCTGGTGTGTCCGCTAAGCCTGTGGCAGTCTTTCCCGGAGTTACCCCTTCCAATGGTACGGCTGCCCCTTGGAAGAAGCACACTACCGTTGTGAGCGACACAACCAGCATCACCCCGAGCAGCTCCAGACCCTCGAGTTCTTTGGGTGCTAAGCCGCCGCCGCCGCCTGTTGCAACAAAGCCGAAAGCAGGACCACCTGTGACTGCTAAACCGGGCACCCCCAAGCTTCCCAGCAAACCGCCTATTCCCGCGGCTTCAAGGCCTCCTGCTAGCAACTCGACACCCAAGGCGAGTGTCGGAAGGCCAAGCGCCCCACCTGGCCAGCTCGACTTAGCAGCCGCAGTGAGTCCACCCTCTGATTATCACAGTAAAGTCGTTCAACCCCGTCGCAGCTTGCCAAACGAGCCCAAAGGATGTCGGAGGATTAACATCTGCAATTGTATTAAATTTGCTTTCGACATGCTTGGAGGTCATGCTATACATTATGCATAGGAATTGATTAGATGTCTCAGTGGCATGAAATTATGTGAACATGTTAGTGAGTACAGAGAAATGTTTCCAGGAATCTATGGTTGTTGCTCGTGAGGTTGGTGACATTGCGAAAATAGGGTAAGCAACGACGATCAAGGTGGATGAGTAATTGTAATCGGAGGTAATGCCACTGAGCGTGGTCCTGGATCCAAGGTAAAGCCTGCTTGTTCGCTCCGCGGTGAGCTTTCGCTGTCGCTACCTGGCATCGCAATGTAAGCGGACGACAAGTGATTGTGGATCGTTTCATCGTCCACTTCTGCAGCATGGCTATCCAACTGATCGCCATCCGAGGCAGGGTGTTGCCCAGAGACGTGCCAGAAGCGGAGTTCCTCTGCATTAAGAACCTTGGTAGCCAGGCTCTCTCTGAAGTCTCCAGGCTTCTTTTCAAGGGCGCTCTTTCCAGTCTCGATGAGGCTCTCAAGTAGAACCCTGACCCTATGAAATGTCACGTCCTTGGCGCCGTCCGAAAAATCCTCGCTGTCATCATCATCATCTAGCTCGTCGTCTCCCGCGTCCTCTTCAACGGCTGACTTCACAGCCCTATAAGCCCCCGGGGGGAGAATCAGTCTCGATTCTCTCAACTTGCGTCGAAGGTCCCGAATCTCTTTCGCCTGCCGATCCTTCGTCGTTTCCAAAGAGGCATTGATTGCGAGAAGCGATCTATTCGTGATCTCGAGGTCTTCAATCTGTAACCGTGATCAATGCGCAAAGAGTCTAGTATGAATTGATGTGATCCCACCTTGCGATTGGTCTTGGCTTCTGCTTTCAAGTGCCGCTCTGAGCCTTCGGATTCCATATCACTTTCGCGGGCCTGACTGTCGTAATGGACATATCTATCAAGCAAACCGCTGTGTTCCTGCCCATCATCCCTATTTCTTGACTGAAAAGAAAAGTTTGGTGAGCTCTTCCCTTCATTGCTGCGTTGACCTGCATGAAAGCCGCCAGTTGATCCATTAGCCTGTTTGTCTGCATGCTGGTCGCTGTTTAGAGATACGGAGGTCCGCGAAATTGATGATTTAGACGATAATGATATGGCAGAAACAGGCGGCGACTGCGGAGGTAGGGGTATGGAAGTCGGGTCGACCTTGGTAGCTAGGGGTGCTCTCCTCACAGAGTCGACGGAAGCTTCACTCGAGGTGTTGAATGATTGATAGTCGCAGAATGGGGAGTGTGCACGCCGAGCTACCGCATAACGATGAGGATTCGCAGCGGGGGTAGTGGTCGTGATAGGATAGAGGACGGGACTGTGTGATGGCGTCGGTGAGTCATTGAAAGGGAAATTTGAAGTGATTGACGGGGCCCTCGCGCGCGGGTGTATTGGACGCGTCGTAGCCCACGGTGGTGATGTTGAGCGTGCGCTGGGATCCCCAGAGTTCGTGGGTTTGGCAAGACCAGTCACCTTGGACCTGATCTTGGCTGGTGCCAGCAGAGGAGACCTTGCTTGATCACTGTCTCCAAAGGAGCGATCGGACAAAGGTGACGGTTGCGGGCCCACCGGTGAAGAGCTTGGTTTCAAATCTGAAGTCGAGAGGGCGTGGTGTAAAGTCACACTGCCACTACGAGGTCTGTCCTCTGAATGTTGCAGTTTGAGCTTAGATGACACGGTTGTCAGGGAGCGTTGACGAGAGTCAGAAGTCGGAGGCTGACTGGACCCCGACTTGGATGTCGGTCTGGCGGTTATACGAGCCTTTGGTTGAGTAGTACCGGCACTTGTAACGGTACGAGATGATTTGAATGGGGAGGCAGGTCTCGACACACTGGGAGAAGCGACATCGTTTGACAGGGCGGTTGCCAGAGAGCTCGAACTGGATAGCTTGCGGACAGTAGCGCTGCTGTTGACTTTGGCCTTTGGACGGAAATGGGGTGAAATGTTGGGTGAGTTCGTTGTGGGTGAGCCTGGTCGCGAGGTAGGTTGAATGCGAGCGTAAGTGTTTCCTCCTTTATGATCGAGCCTGGCAGTGACCTGTTGAAGATGGTGTCGACACCCGCGAAGAGGGTGGACTATCAGGCGCACGTACTTTCCTGAGAGGAATATCCATTCATGAAACGCGTGAGTTGGCTACTGCAGACCTGAGCGGCGGTGAGTTTCGAGATCGTTAGTGAGGGTGTACATGTAGTTCAGAATTTTACCTGGGAGTTCAAGTGACGGACAGCTCGCCAAAAAGAGCGAGACGTCTTTGCCGAGTGTGTGAGACGACGGGTCAGATTTCGTCTGCTACAGTACACAAGCGATACTTTACATTGGATTTTGTTGAGCCTGCCTTGCCAGGACGTCCTGCACGGTATTTACTATCATCTGTCGTATTGCATCCCCACCTCCCCCACCCAACGCAGCGAGCACGCTCTTCTCCACATACTTACCGACCATGTCGACTTCGACGTTGACTTTGGCACCATCCACCTTCTTCCCAAGCGTTATCTTTTCCTGAGTGTGTTGTATGAGCATCACGCCAAAGGCGCGCTCAGCGTCAACAACTTCGGTCAAGGTGAGTGATGCACCGTCGATTGCGACATAGCCTTTGGGAATGAGGTAGGGCAGGAGGGAAGGTCGGCTTGTTGTGGGCTCAGGAAGTTGGAACCACAGACGAAGTGAATCGCCGTCTGGCTCTCGTCGGACGATCGTTGCAGTAGTGTCTACATGAGCCTATATGACTCGCCGTCAGCTTCAGTAGCTCCTGCGTCCGTCGTACGTACCTGCACGAAGTGACCGCCAAACCTGACATGGGCACCCATCGCACGCTCGAGATTTACTTGATCGCCAACCTTGCGGTCACCTGGGCAGAGCAGTATCAGTGCTGGAAACGACCGGTAGACCAGCTGCTCGTACCAAGATCGGTCCTGTCCAGAGTCTCGTTCGCCAACCACACCTTGAAATATCCACCGTCGCGCTGTCCGTCGAACTCAGTGACCGTCAAGCAAGCCCCGTTCACAGCTATCGAATCGCCAATGTGACAGTCGCCCAGCACAGGCGCCGAGTGGGATATTGTCAGCGTGCAGCCTCCTCCGTCGTGCTGTATAGAGGTTACAGTGCCGAGGTGCTCGATCTGGATGAGCAAACGTTCGTCGGTACTGGGAGATGCTCATAAACGACGAAGACATACCAGGCCAGTGAACATGACGCCGCCAATGAGCTAGCAAACTCGTGTCCTGGTCTTTGACGGCTCGGACTCACGAGCTGCATTCCCAGACAGTCTCATGCACCAACACTTTGCCACACCCAGCCATCTCACACACGCTCTCAATTTACAAAATGCCTCAAAACCCGAAACAACGTCGAAAAATCTCACCCGAATTCTCACAAACGGTCGTCAGACGTTCACTGTGGGCCTCGTATAAAAGTGAAAAAACGAAACACATGCTCCAAGTACTATTGCTTATATCCACCGCAGCACTACCGCCGAGGACAAGACTCTACGTGTCAATGGCCGTGTGTACAGTGGGTGCGGTGGGACTGTTCGTCTCTGACTACTTGGAACATTCGCTCTCCCGAACTTAATAAACAAGCGCTCTTGGCTCGGAAAGAGATGGTGTTGCATAGCGAGATAGCATGATGATGGTGTTGGTCGGATTCGGCCTGCCGGATCGTCAATGACAGGAGGAGGAATCTGGCAGCTCATAAAAGTATCCCGGATGGTGCTTCAATCGCTGATAGTGTGGCTACTCGTCTGAGTTGGTTGTCGATAAAGGGGGGTTCGTCGCAGATTTTCTGTGTCCCAAGGGAGCGCTCTGAACCGAGCCTTGTGTTCGAATCTATCTGCGGTCGCAAAGAGGTTGTCATTTACATGGGCGGATATCCCAGTCTGCTTGGTCGAGGGCGATGATGTTTCGGTTTTCCAGCTCTGCTTATCCCAGTCAGGGATGAATTCCTCCAAGTCCTCGTGATGTGTCTTGCAGCAAGCGACCTCTCGAAGAAACCTCCATATATGGTCGAAAAACATGGCAGAGGTGATGCATGCAACGACAAACAGAACTGCGATGATGGCGACGCCGAAAATTTGCCAAGTCTTGTTTGTATGGTTAGACGCTTCGCCTGCGGCATAGATAGTTGGAAGTGTCGTGGTCTGAAAGGGAAAGGCGGCCTCGGAAAGGCTTGTGTTGGACATGGTGGCCGGTGTGTCTGAGGTTCGTAAGCTTTCTGCAGCGAATGTGGATGTCGCTGATTGAGCCGTATGCGTGCCACTGAAGCTCGTCAGGCCAGTTACAAAAGCGGAGAAAGGGTCTCCTGAGACCACACTTGTCGAGACAGGTTCGTCCGAGTTATGAAATCCAAGCAAAGAGAATAAGTTCCTCTCGTGAGCTGCGCCAGCGCCATCCTCGACGGTAGAAACGACCGGCAAGACGACCGCGAGAATCATAGAAGTCAATGAGAGAAATGTCGAGAGCAGAGTACAACAACGCGTGGGCCACGTGATCGAGAAATCAGTGCCAGAGAAAGACACAAGCATTCAGAAGAGATCACGAGAAGACATCGTAACTAGCCTTACGATCGAAAAGACAAGAGCTTTAGCGACTGAACGCTACGGTCACTGCCAGGAAAGTGTCAGCGTGCACGATGAGGACAAGCAGATGCAGATAATCAGGAAAACCCGGTGTCTGATCTCATGAGTGATCGTATAATAGGGAGCCAACGTGTTCATCCCAGAGCATCGTCGATGTAGATGAACTCACCGACGTGAATGGTCGTCGTCGTCGTCGTCGAGGAAGAGGAGGAGGAGGAGCGGCTGCCTGGCTTGTCTTTCTCGGACAGTCGGTTCCAAATATGGTATTTTTTCGGCGTTGGTCGGGGTACGCTAATTGGCGTCATAGATTGAACCCGAAAGCGGCTTGCTGTAGCGCTTGCTCGACTGCTCTGCCATCGCCGAGTCTCTCTTTCAACAAGTTCATTCATATAAGCTGCACAACATGTCCTCTCGAGAACCGCTGTGGTTTTGTCACCAAGTTCGTCTCTTATTCTCACTATCAGCCGCAGACTGATCCTCGATCGGATACAGTGTCACGCAGAGATGAGGCCGCTTATGGTGCGCTCGTACAATGCGTATTCACCGCATCTTCCTCATCGCTATATAGACCCCAGAACCGATATGCGCTTCTTGTCGCGGCTCTTTCGTAGAGAAGGTACCGTCTTCTCATGTGCCACAGCTTCCCTCTCGTAAACTTTGCATCCTGCAGCTGGAGAATCCGTCAGACGATCCTCGCGACTTTCAACATCTCGGCGGCGACGATTTTGACGCTCCAGACGTCCTTCTCCCAAGTATGGATGGCTTCCTCCGTTAGTCTGCCCTTGACCCTTGCCACATAATTCTGATCGGCGTGATTAGGTGGTTTGAGGAACACAGTGGATCCAAGCCGCGATCCATTCCAAGCTCGATCTCGTTCCCCGCCATCGCAACGAAACACGGAATCCACGGTAATCAATTTCTCATGTTGCATGAGGTCCACCGCTCAGTCTAGCCACAGGCAGGTGGCGGATTTCGCTTCGAAATGCACAGTGCCCCCGGCGGGAGAACGAGAACATTTGTTCTTGGAGGTCCAAATACTCTGGGTCGGCCCTCAGATCAGAGAGAACGTGCTGTGCCAACAATGTCCGAGTGAGTTTCTTCTTAGACCTATATCAAACATACCTCCTCAACCTCTCCAGCTTCCTCCAACGTGAGAATCCACAAGGGCGGCATGCTCATGACATCACCGGACCGCTAATGGCACAGTATTTGTTGGCGTTAATGGGGCACGGTCCCACTACTCGTGGTGACCCTTTTGCGGAGCTCTTGGGCGTCCAAGGTGGGCGCTGGGGGGACTATGTCTTCAACCAAGAAGGTCTGCTACGGCTTCCATCTTCCAGAGCATGATTTGATGTTCTCGCAGCTCTTGATCAAATTATGACCCAACTCATGGAGAACTCCACTGCTGGAAGGCCCGTGCCTGCAACGGAGGAAATTATTAAGAACCTGCACAAGGAGGTGCTGACTGAGAACTGTCCGTCATTCAAACTAATTGTGATATCCGTCCTGACTTGATCTTCTAGCACCAATACTTGAAAAGGACTGTGCGGTGTGCAAAGAACAATTCAAGCTAGATACCGATGACCCCGACGAACTGGTTGTGGTCACCCTTCCCTGTACACACCCCTTTCATGAGGGCTGTATTTTTCCCTGGCTGAAATCTAGCGGGACATGTCCGGTTTGCAGGTTTGTGCTGTGTGAATGCCCTCCCCCTGTGTTTCACCTTTTGTATCAGATATGCACTTATTCCTCAGCCGCAACAACACGCACCCAACGGCACCTCGGGAGGAAGTTCCAGCCCACACTCAAGTAATCCCTCGGGGTCGGGGTCACGGTCACCTGGGCCCTCTGGTAGGAGTGGGAGTGGCGGTTTTTTCCACTCATTTTTCGGAGGTAGCACTGGAAGCGGCTCTAGCGGAAGTGGCACCCACTATTCGCGCTCCCAAGGTGGTCCTGACGTAGCCGCTCGTCGTGCCCCGACGCAGGGTGCCTCTCGTGGCACTCCACCTTTCCCCGGGCAGTGGATAGAGGACTTAGACTGACCCCCGCTAGCCCCCGCAGCCACGTACTGGCTGTCAGTCAGGTGTCTATATTCCGCATTTATTACTTGCTACCAAGACCTCCTGAGGAGTTTCGCAGTTCCACCGCATGTGTATCTCTTTCTGGTCCCATAGATCCGTGTATTCCTTTTTGTTCTTGTATGTCTGCCAACCTTCTGAAGACCCACGCTGAAGGCATTTTGATTTCTCTTGTACCGCTAGAAGCAACCGAACAGCTTCCAACACGGATTTTCCACGTTCTTCCCCGACAGCCGGAGGCGCATGTACATACCAAGTCAATGATTGCTTCCAGGAGTCTGCCAGAGAAGCTGAAACCGCGTTGTACATCTTACGTTTTGATATTCCGACTTAAGCTGAAACGCCACTAAAACTGGGACACAAATTTTTCATGATATACATTTGTAGTACACCAAAACCCCGAAATCAACCAGAAACGTTCCATTTAGCAAGTACCATTTAGTTGGAGGTGGCGTCGGTGAAGGAAGTGGTTGCAAAACCGACGCGAGAGTTGGTCGTGTCAAAGACGCTGTAGAAGCGCTCGAGGAAGGACTGGCCGTTGATGAAGTCGAGACCCTGGCCGGAAGGCGTGCCGAGGTTGTTGACGATGAGGTAAATGTAGCTGGAACTGCCGCCAATGTAAGTGTTGAGGGTACGAGGCCAGATTTGGCCGTTGGGAGTCAAAGCATAGGTGACCTGTGAGATGGAGACGTAAGAATGGACGCCGCCAGGAATGGTTAGGGAAGGCTTACAGAGCCAATGTTGAAGTTGAGGTTCTGGAGGGCGTTGTATTGCGTGGAAGTGATGCGTAGGAGACCAGTAGTACGGTCAAGCGTAGCACCCGTTGCCTTCTGGTAGGCACTGTAAGCGTCTATTTCGTGATCTGTCAACAATCGTGATACTAATCAGGGCGATGTTCTACTTACTGCTAGCCAAGAGGATCAGGGTGGTACCGGTGTCGACGATACCGGCAGTTTCAGACAAGATAGTTGTCGAACCGTAGGTGATGCTCTCGTTGATACCCCAGTAGTAAGAGGCAGGGTAGGTGGTGGTCAATGGTCTGCCAGAATCGTGAGCAACTGCTGTTTGTAACCCCCGAGTATCTGACTTACGTGTAGGACAAGGTACCAGTGTACTTGGTAGTGTCAACGCCACCAAAGGTGAGCTCACCATTGGTGCTTGAGGTGGATGTAGTGGGTGCGAAGAAGACGCCGATCACCTCTTGTGAGATGGTGCCCTGCGTGTACAGGTTGTCCGTGACGGTTGGAATGGTTGTGGAGGGTTCGTTGGTCAGGGTGCCCTGGGTCAGGTCAACAGGACCGATTCTGGAAAGAGTAAATAGGATGTCCGTAACTAGGCAGATTCCCCTACCCAACAATGCCGTCGACACCGTTGAAGCCAGTAGATCGTGAGGCGACACCGATGGACTGGGAGTTGATGGTGAGACCAGAGCCGAGGGTGACGGTGTCATAGTACTCCTCGCCTATCACTCGAGTCAGCATGGGGTGAGACATCCGAGGATCTTTCCTACCTGAGAAGGAACCGGAACCGTAGGTAACAGACTGTGCAGAACGTGAGTTCTAAGCTGGAGAGTCGAGTACAAGTAAGCTTACGACGGCCTCGCCGGTTGCGGTGCTAGTGCTCGTCTTGACATAAGGGGTGGATGCACCAACCCAGGTGTTGGACGAGCCAGTGTCCACGATTAAGTTGTCTGGGTAATGATCTGGATGAGAACTAGGTAGAGAGGTATTATTGTGTCGTACAGTAGGTTGCCGGGCTACCGACGCCGACGGAGGCGATGTAGGAGACAGCCTCGTTTGTGACGGGTATGCTGGCAGTGCGGCGGTTGAGCTTGCCACTGGAGATAGCGTCGGCGTGCTCTCTCAACGCTGAGGCACGAGCTTGGTCATGTTGAACAAGGTTGATAGGGCCACCGGTGTCGCTGATCCTCTTGGCGAAGGGCAAGGTGACTGGAGAGTCGCGGACCTCGACTGGGGTGGCGGCGATGGAGAGGGCAAGGAGGAGGGCAGTGAGGAGGGATGCAGCTGGAAACATGATTGACCGATGGAGTGAGTCCAGATTCGAACGTGCGGGACACAGATACCTACCCGGATGACGGTTTTATACGGTGAGAGGAAGAGGAAGAACTGATTTCGGGTGTTCGATTGGGAGAACAGGCAAGCACATGGTACACGTTCAGAAGTCGTTACCGGTAAGGGAGGCGAGTTGTCACGTGGAAGTTATGGACGAGGAGACATGTGTCTGGGGGAGAAGTAGCAGGCGAGTCTGTGCGCGCGAGTGAAACATTGTGGGTATGTTGGGATTGATTATCAGGGCCGTAAAACCGGTCGGGAAATGGAGCCCCGGCAGGTCGGAGCTCGTCCTGTGTGATCTGAGGGAAGTATCTGAGGGATATTACATCGGATGAGGCCATCAAATGTGATCGTTTGAGAGATTGACTTCTGGCAGCTGGTTAGAACGTGACAGGTTCCAAATGGCCAGATCTCACGTTTGGAAGATAACAAGAATACCTGAGCAGGGAAGGGAATGTCGTCCAAGTAAGCAGCTTGTAACCTCTCCAAGTACTACTAAATCAACATACCACACACCCAATTTTGTCAACCTTGCTCGAGGAGGCGGCGCGACACACCCGAAGGCGTATGGTCGAAGGGTTTTGTATCGACTAATCCAGCTCGTCACCACCATGTCCAAGATATCTTCCAGGATAGTGTTCTCTGGAGGCCCGGTGATGAAGTTGTTGCCGTAAGTGAATTTCGGGCGTCCACTATAATGACGACTGACCTCGTCCACGAGGTGCGCAGGGCAATCGTCCATCCATGCGATCTCTTTTCTCATAACCGCTTGCCTCGACCACACCATCGAAAGGCGCTCACTGGTCGAAAGTCCATCTTTTTCCACAAGTCACATTCCGCCACCATGGTATCCGCTATCTTTAGGTGCCGCACCTCGCTTAGCTACTACTTGCACGTTCTTCTTTTCAGCGTCGGTGATCGTGGCCACAGGCGTGGTACAACCATCATATGGGTCCGACTCCCATACATGTGTCCAACTTTTTTGGGATATTTCTCTGAATAGTTCAACACATCAAAGTTACATGCGTGCGAGACGAGCATGATACATACATGGAAACGATGCCATAAAAGGTGCGAATAACATACGGCCGCCCTAATCTCCGGGTCTTGTGACTTGTTACACAATGCATTCCTCCCCCTACGCAAATCGAACCTTCTCTCCGGGACGCCCTTCTGATAAAAGTACAACAGCCTATGCCCGAAAGTATCAGCGCGCGCATCACTGTGTTCCATGTTGCGACACTCTTACATATTTCCCACTGATCTTCCACCCTGGCTCATCCTTGTCGAGTCGCTCTGCAGTCACGTCGCCATCATCCCCAAGTCCAACAACCACATCACTCTTGATGGTGCGCAGACTGCAAACCTTTGGAGCACCAGCAGCGCTGGCCATCGGTCCAATTGCAATTTCGAACGACGTGCCTGCTGGGGCCGCGCAATCATATGTCAGCTTCCGATGGTTAAGATCGCCCTTGAAGAAAACTAGGTCCGATTGTGAAAGGTGAAGAAACAAATCGGGGGCCTCGCTATGCAGATCCCAGAATGTGTATCCGGTACACCAAAACGGGTGCTGCTCGTACACCCATCGACCATCCTTTTCGTATTCCTGCACAAAGACATTCAGTCGGAAAACTCGGAACGAGGAGAAATCGCACCTTCCATCGGGCGCCGAGCCTCCTAAGTGACTCTCTCTCGGCTTCAGTGGCCTTGGGAAACAAGTGCCCGTACACCATCGTATTCAAAAGCCAGTTCCAATCCTTTCTGGTGACATCAGAAACAAACCAAGGATAGCGCTTGCCGTGGAACCTGATCTGCTTCGCGAGACCGCTTTGAATAAGGAAATCGGCTGGCGGAGTGTCGTTGGCTATTCACCGTACCAATGGATGTATCTGCTCACCATACACGCAGTCACAATACAATTCGAAGCCGGCATTATCCAACACAAAATCTATGCGGCGGCCAGTCTTCTCACGAAGGTTTTTGACTGTCTCCCACAATTGACTCAAATGGTTACCAAGTATGTTCTTCTCTGTTGCAGCAAGCTGATCGCCTCCTGTGGACTGCAATGATTTGATCTGGTCTTCTGTCATGTTGATGAGAAGTGACAGATCGGTAGAGTTCCCCCACAAGCATACTGTCAAAGGGTTAGGTTTGCGATAGTGGGCGGGTCAACATCAAAACGAACCTTGGGTGAGTTCCAAGAACATGAGTCGCTCCGCCTCAAGTTTCTCGTTGTCGGAGACATTGTCACAGTGTTTGAATGGCTCGGCGAACCGCATTGAGAGCTCAAATACGGCGTCTGCTGATCTAGAGAAGGTGTCGCACTAGCAATTGGCTCAGCGGACTTTCTGGAAGGAGACAAGCCGATGACACACTTTTTGACGGTAGAAGACGTCGTAGTCTTTCCAATATTTGCTTATGCTGAAGCATTCATGCAGACGTCTATACTTGTAGGCCTCTGCAAACAACCAGGGTGCATTCATAAAGTCCTTGCCTGAAGATGCCAGATGAGTGGTAGATGCACGGTTGACGATGGGGACGCATGCCTTGAAAGTACTTTGCGATTTCCTTGTTCCACAAGGCGACGTCGCCTTCGGCGTCGTCGATAATGGGCCTTAGCTTGGCATTTCCGCTGAGGTCTGTCATGAGGGAGTCCATCCTTTCAAGACACTTGACGAGATCGATGATGCGGTCCTCGTCGTACTGCTCGTTGAGGGTACGGGAGGCATCGTCGATTGCCTTTCCCAGGATTGTGGGCAAGCGGACGCCCATTGTTGCGTGGGCGAACGAGTACTCGTGGTAGCCACGATATGCGGGCCAGGGTGGGTTGTTTGGGTCGACCTGGATGCGGATGAGTTGTGGAAGAGGAGAGAGGTGGCGCATATACGGACCCTGGAAGGGGTGCGAGGCCAGGGAGCCTTGATGTCCTTCTTGCTTGGTAGGTGGCCTAGATGGAGGGTGACGCGGGAGGGGAGTGCGGCGGTGGGATGGGGTGCTTGGGCGTCGGGGTGCAGGTTGACGGAGGGTGTGGAGAACATTGTGGGTCTGTCTTGCTCGTTGTCTGAGGCGGAGGGCGTGGGGGGGAAGTAGTCGGGCTGCATGGTCAGAGAAGACGGGGGAGGAGAGAAGGATTCGAGGCGCAGGTGGTTTATATATGCGGTGAAATGGTGGTGGATTCTCGGTGTGCATGCCAGGAATGGAAGGTCGTGGGGTATGACGTCGTCAACCTCGGGTGCACTCGTCTCTGCGCTGGACGTATATCTCGCAAATGACTCGGGAGATCAGATTCAACTCCTTTGGCATTCCATACATTGTCGAGTTCGCCAACGTGTCCTTCCATCGCAGGTCCTCGTCTTCGTCCTCCTCCTTCTGCCGCGTTCCTTCCTCCGCTTCGTCTGCCTCGTTGCCCCTTCAGACCCGCCGACTCTTCTCCTTGAGATCCGTCTCCTCCTTCTTCAGCAAAAAATCACGTCGTTCTCTCCAAAACAACATTTCGCCGCCCACCGCCCCCGTCCCTTCAGAAAACACTCTGCCCACGTGGTGTGCAATCCCACCTTTCACTCCACCCGCCCCAACATCCTCAAACAGCGCGCCTTCGCTTGCAGAGGCATTGTTCATCCAGTTCTCGTCTCCCCATCCACCCATGACTCGCAAACAGAGGTTGGCGTACTTGCAGAGGACCATCAGCCATGCCGTGCTTGATGCTGGCATGGACACTCCTTCAAACGGTAATAACCCCCGTCCATCCACAGAACATCCCCCCCGTCCGGGTTTCAAAATTCCAGAAACTCTGTACTGTGGTACATACGGTCAGATGGTGTCTGCTTTGGAAAGCGTCGGCTTGTTCGCGACACCATGTCTCGACACCGGGTTTCCTGGCGGTTAGTACCTCCCTTCGTTCGCCTTCTCCAATGCTTACGCATCCGTTAGGAACACAGATAGGCGCCCTTTTCGTGGCGCGTCATGTTGGCACTAATGGCGTCCAGCTCAGGAAGCTCACGCTCTGGGGGTAGGTGTACACAGTGGAGCCACGGCGTTTGTCACTCCTTTTTCTGTTTGGCATGATCTTCCGAAGCATAATCCTCATACGCCAGCCGTATCCGCCTGAACACCTTGTTATGATACGTGTAATTATTGCATCATTCGACTTCAACCCTTTGCTTGTCTCTTATCTAATCTTATCGCAAGTCAATGTCACCATATGCCTAGCGCGAGTCATCTTGAACTTCAACCATGTCCGTCACAGAGACACCCAAAAGGCCACTGGTAGTGCTGGGCGCTGGCGTAGTCGGCCTCACAATTGCCTACCTTGCAGCAAAAGATCCAGATGTCTCCTTCGACATCACCGTCGTGGCGCGAGACATGCCAGAGGACATGGACTCGCAGGCTTGGGCTAGTCCTTTTGCCGTGAGTTCCCCAGTTGTCTCGTTTCACCAACAGCACCAATTCGTCCCCTAGGGTGCGAACTGGTCTCCTATGGCCGCGGGAGGGGAATCTCCACGAGTTTACAGTTGGGAGAAGACTACATTGTAAGTGTCAGCCGTCGTCCATGCCTTTACAATATTCAAGCGATGATTCACCAAGTGACAAGTTCTGGAATGGAGGCGACGCAATACCGAGTGCTTTGGTAAAGGTTGGCGTCATGCTAGCAGCTCCGCTTCCCCTGCTCATCCCCTTCCAAGAAACTTCCCTCACGTATCTTTTCAAAAACACCTGGAGACCCTTCAGATCTATGGTGGAGAGATCTTGTACGCGACGTGAGTCACCACAGTGTTTGGGATTATCTACCTTCGGTCTCATCGTAACTAGTTCCGAGCGCTTGCGTCGTCCGAAATCCCACCACCTTACTCGTTTGGAGTTGCATTTTCGACCATCTCTGTGAATCCACAGGAATATCTTCCGTGGATGAAATCCGAGCTCTTGTCCCACGGCGTCTCTTTCGAGCGTAGGCATGTGAGAAGTCTGGAAGAGTTGAGGTCAATAGTTGGCAGTAACGGTGTTCTCGTCAACGCTTCATCTCTTGGTGCGCCATATGATCTTCTTGCGCGCTTGAAAATCTAATGGCAGGGATACCTTCAGGAGCGCGGTCTATCGCAGGAGTGGAGGATTCCAAGTTGATACCGATACGCGGTCAGACGATGCTAGTACAGTCACCGCAGCTTCAGGAATTTTTGGCGACAAAGGCTGGTATGTAAATCTAGACGCACGCTGAATCGACTTAAACTCTGCCCATCAGACGACGAATCTACGCAAGGAGGTGATGCGACCTACATTATTCCACGTCCTGGAACAACATACCCCGATACCGTGCTTCTCGGGGGCACATTCCAGGTTGGAAATTGGGATGTGTCCCTCGATATGAATAGTGCGCAGGCCATCTTCGAGCGTTGTGCAGAGCTCGCCCCTGTCCTTAGGGATAGGAAGGAGACCAAGATACTGAGACACAATGTAGGACTGCGTCCTGGGAGAGAAGGAGGGGCGCGGGTGGAGGCTGAAATTGTTGGATTTCCGCTTCGTAGCGCCCATGGTCTTGTTCCGTGGAATATGGATAAAGAGAGCGGGAAGATGCACGTCGTACACGCCTACGGGTTTGGGTGAGTAGACTTGATGGCTTTTCTAACTTGCCATGATAGCGACATTTACTTCCGCAGGCCAGGAGGATACCAAGCATCCTGGGGTGTTGCGGAAGAAGTCCTGGATCTTGTCAAAGCCTTGCCAGGGTTGTGACGCTAAATGGCCATGTGTGGTTATAATATACTGTATACCATAGATTTGCGCGAAAAGAGGTAGAAACACGGTCACGTGATGGAGGCGCGTACTCTGTGTACGGTTGTTGTGATGGCTGCTCCGTTCTGTCAAGCAGGAGAACACCGTTCGTTGGCCACTGCGGCTACCAGTCATGTCGCTCGAAGACTTGGGCAAGGATGACATCTCAGAGGAAACTCAAGCATTCAAGGACAAACTTGCTAGTCAAGGTCGGTTTAATGTCTTCTCAATTGGGTAGAATTCGCCTTACGGGAAGTTTAGAAACCGAGAATGCGGGACTGCGAAATCGCCTTATGAAGCGTGAAGCAGAGCTGGAAGAACTCAAAGCCTCACTAGATGATACACTTCATAAAGTCAGTTCTGTCGCATTTGATTGTACGATAATATCTATTCACTCGTCTTCAGCTCAGCAAGGAAGCCGATCGGGTCTTTAGTCTGGAGAACGCTCTCGAACATCGCACGGTCGAGCTCAGTAATGAGCGCATGTCATCGAGGAATGCAGAGGCTGCTCTCGCAGTGGTCCAGGAGAAGCTCAAGGTACAAGAACGTAACACCAGGGAGCTCGAAGCTACGCTCGATACCTTATCACAGCACTCGCAATCGACGAGTACGGAACGCCAGGCTGTTGAACGTGAAAAACGCGCACTTGAATCACGCGTACGTGAACTGGAGGCCGTCATACACAACCACGAAACACAAGCTATTGAATCCCTAGCTCCTCGACGCGGCCGTGGCCGAACTCGTTCTTCCTCCGTCTCCAATTTCCGACAGTCTGCCTTGGAACAGGAGTTGAGCGAAGTAAAGGCACAATTGGTCCTCAAAGAGAAGGACATCCACGTCATGGAGGACAAATTAACTCAAGCACAGGGTGCCCTGATCAAGGAAGAGAATGCGCGAATCGCCGCCAACAAAGCAAGCCAGAAACGAATATCGGAACTCTTATCAACTCTGGAGGGTAAGGAGGAAGAAGTAGAAACGCTGAAAAGCAACAATATGGATGGAAGTGCGGGAGAGAGGGAGGCAGAGTTATTGAAGAGAATTGATGAAGACACGGCCAAGATCGCTGCTTTGGAAGCGATGGTCAGCGAAAGTCAAACCAATCGGACAACTCAGGCCGCGTACAACAGACTGCAAAGTCGACTGAAGGCGGAAACGGAAAAAGTGCGGCTGTGCGAGGAACGTCAACACCAGTTGCATCGCGAGAAGGAAGAGCTGCTCGAAGAACGAGATACTACACGACACGACATGCTCAGGTGCACTGAGCTCCTGCATAAAAGCGAGGGTCTCGTCAGAGATTTGGAGGTCAGACAGACGTAAGTCATTCACTGGTTCGTGTCCGGTGCTTCATGTCAAGAATCACAGGGAGTTACAATCACAACTCGCCTCTTTGCGAACACAGGTCCCGCATATAGGGCTGGGCTCTCTAGGTACTATGGACGCTCATCAAATACGCTCCCCCTCCGACACAAGCATTCCGCTAATGGCTTGTCCGGTACCTCAAGCGCGGATAGAAAGCACTGTGCCGCCTTCTCCAGATGGATCTGCGGTTGCACGTCACGTCGAGACTTTGCTACAAGCCATCGATCGACTGCGCAATGAGCGTGACGAACTCAAGAGCGCACTCGAGTTCTCGGAGATCGAGTATCGTATCACCACTGAGAGTTTCCAAGCCCGGTTTGCCGCCTTGTCAAGCGCTGCGTCAGAGCATTCTGGCCAGCTGATAGCATCCCCTGCCTCCAAAATTCACACCAGTCGGTTGAAGCACCTGACCATATGTGCGAACGCCTTCTCTCTCGTGATCGGCAACCTCCAAAGTCGTTTGGAAGGCTCGGAGGGACGCCTATCTTCTGCCTTCGTTGACCTAGCATCCACTGAGTCTCGCTTACGCGAGGCCCTGCAACTCGTGGAGCAGCAGAAGGAGTCCTTTGACGCTAGCGAGCAAGAACGAAAGAAGCTTCTTTGCAAACTAGATGCACTATCCCAGGAGCTCTCCGAATCAGAACAGCAACGTAATCATGCCCTGCTCCAGATAGCAGACATGGAAAATAAAGTTGCGTCCCTGATGGAGTGCAACCCACATCCCGCGTTTACTCACGCGGAACCACAGGAGAGCCTGGAGGTAGTGGAAGAGCGTCTGGCAGCTCTGAGCCAGTCTTACCAGGACATTGAGTTGGAGCGCGAATCCCTCCGTCTGCAGGTTACAAATTTGCAGACTGATCTTGTTGGTGCACAAGATGAGCTAGTCGATGCCCAGGATCGCTACACCGTTTTACGATCGCAGCAGTTCTCTGACATGTCCGGTGCGGAAGCGACACGTGCTCTCAAAAACCGTATTCAGGAACTCGAACTTCATATCCTTCAACGATCCAAAGACATCAATGATCAACAACACGATATACGTCGCCTTGAGACCAATTTGAAGCTCCAGGAAGAACGCATTGCTGAAATGACCCCGGAGCTTGACCTCCTCGCGGCACAGAAGGAGGCCATGGTAGAGGACTGTGCGGAGGCCCGGGTGGCCCGTGACGAGGCTATGAAGAAAGTGGAGGCGATGGAAGACCACGTTGAGAGACTCGAGGAGGAAAAGGAGCAAGTCAAGCGGGAGAAAGAGGCAGAACTTGCTACGATGGTCTCTGAGGTAGCGGGACTGACTTCAAGGTGTCAGCGAGCCACATTCGATTTGGACCAGACTGCAGCCCGTCTCACAAGCTTAGAGACGGAGAATGTGGCCCTTTTAAACGAGGTCGATTCCCTCAAAGTTGATCGGCAAAGCGTCGGTCACCAGTTAAATGCTGCCGCAACCCAACTCAAGTTACTTGAGATGGAGAACATTGTTCGAAGTGGCGAGATGCGGCAGCTGGTTGTAACCCTCGCCATTGTATACCGGGCACGGAAGAATTCCACCAAACAGCTTCATGCTTCTTGTTGTGACGCCATATCTTTGCAAGCCCGACTAGTCGATCTCCCTCAAGGGTCTCTCAGGAAGGCAGCGAGCGCGACTCAAGTTTTACTTCAAGAGCCCGGGGAACCTTCTACTGCGTCGCAGCTCGCAGAAGCCGATGTCGAGGAACTGCGTGAGGAACTGGTCACATTAAGATCACGCTTGCAGCACGCAGTCACCGAGTTATCTGATGCCCGCCTGGTCATCAGCGAATACATTGAACAGGACGATTCGGCGCGGATTGGTCTTCGTCGACGGTCAGCACTATGCCTGCGGGATGAGGACTCTTTACAAACATCAATACGCACCATGGCCGAGCAACTTTCTGAGACGAGGAAATTTCTCAGGGAGGCGGAGGTTCACCATGCAGAGGTTGAAGCGGAGCTAACGGAACGTGTCATGGCAATGTCTCAACGCCTGCAAAACGAAGACGAGCTTGTGAATGCACACAAGGAGCTTGTCACTCAATCTAACCTCTTCGAAGCAGAACTCACCGATACTAAGGCAAAGTTGGCGGCCTCTCAGCAAAACTTTGCTGACCTCGAACACTTATACCAAACTGTGGTGGAAGAGTTCCAGGAGGCCAGGGACAACCTTGAACTGCGATTGGCTGAAACAGACGAGCGGCTACGAAACTTGACCGCCGACCATCAGCAAAGCCTTGTCGCTCTGGAAACTAAACTCAGCCGTGAATCTGACTTGCTCGTTAGCAACCTGCAAGATCGCGAACACGAGGTGGAGGAGCTGCGGCGCCAGCTTGAGGAGGATTCTGATTCTCGGGAAATACTGGACCGGGAACTGAAATCTCACAAGGAGCGCCTGGAAAGGGTAGACGCCCTTGAGACGGACCTTCGTCAGGCCCTTGCTGATACTCGAGAACAACTGAAACAAGGGGAAGCCGAGTCTCGAACTCTACGAGAGGAGAAGCAATCCTTGCAGACTCATATTACGAGCCTTGAGGCGGAAATCCAAAGGTCGATATCCCTGACACGGTACCTGGAAAGTCAGGTCAAAGAAAGGTGTGTACAACGTACCTTGCACTCACCCTCCTTAGTGACATTGTCACAGTGAATCAGCTTGCGCAGGTCTGCGGAAAACGCTTGAAGAGTCACAATTGAGTCTCGCACAGTCTGAAAAGGCCTCCAAGGCTGCAGAACTCAGTCTCGCCCTGCAAGCAACCCAACACGAAAAGTTGGTGTCTGCGCTTCGCCGAGAACTTGCTTCTGTTCGGTCTGCACCTGATCTACAACCCGCTCTTGCCGAACTCGAAGATAGGAACCGTGAGATGGATGAACTCCTCAGGGCCAAGTGTGCAGAAATTGAGGGATACGATGACAAGATCCTTGAGTGAGAGATTCTTTGTTCAAACGCTTGGAGGGTAACCTAATCAAGTCTACTAGCTCATTGAAAGCTAATAAGAAACTAGCTGGAAAAGTAGACTCCTTGACCCGCAAGGTGCAGGCTTTGCAAGCTAAGCTTGCTTCACTGAAGAGCCATGGTCCAGAACTACCTACTCGCATCCTTCCCATCGAATCGCCAGCACCCCGCGTTATGACGCTTCCAGTATCAACTGTCCCTGCATCTTGCTCTTCCCACGATCGTATGGCCTCGGGTCCACCGACCATTCTCAGGCCGAAAACACCAGAGGTGCGACAGGAGGCACGGGGTTCCACGCATACTCCAGAGAGATGGCCTGATCCGTTTGACCTGCCTGCAGTATCCGCAGGCAAGAAACGGCGTGCTCCAGATGATGATGAAAGGGACAGCGTACCTCCGGAGGGCCGCTATTCGGCAGACTCTCGATCACGAAATGCTTCGACTCCACGTTTACGACGTACGATACCAGGTATTCAGAATGGATTCACACCCGTTCGTAATACAACATCGCGGAGTATGTTAAGTTTACCATCGCCAGGACGTCGTGCAACAGCTGTCGTGAATCCCTCTCAAGTCATATTAGACGTCACCAACAGTTCACGCGCGGCACAGAACGACCCTCAGCCAGCGAAGCATTCCAAAAGGAGTTGGTTGGGGAAGATCAGAGGAGGTGCTGGCTCTCAACCTATCGATCTGCCTCATAGTAGGACAAGGGGAGCTCATCCAGAAGCATCCGAGGGACAATAGCATATCTTAGTGTAGCCCATCTGGTTTCATTGTATCACCGATAGCATGGATTTGGACACCATAAACTAACTCACGGCCATTCCCTTCGACTCTGAAGATGTGACAAGGCGAGTCCTCGGCGTATCCTCAAGAGATGGTTGAACGCAGCTACGTCGTACGCGACAAACACCATGGCAAGCGATCTTGCTACGTTTTTCAACTTTCCGCCTCGTCCAAGGCTCGCACTAACTCCCGTATCCTTGAATTCCTAAATAACAGCTCGTCTGGCCATCGCCCCTTGGCCGCCTCAACCGCGAATAATCCCAGGTCCGCTATGGGAGTGTATGCTGACGGAATCACCCTCGAGAACACAGGGTTCATGAGAACATCGAGAGCCCGAGCCGTTGGGGAGCGAATGTTCATCCGATCTGAAGGATGATCCTTGGATGGGAAGAAGTATCCAGGCCGCATGACTTGTGCTTTGATATTCGCTGAAGTTGGAAGATTCAGCAGCGCCTTCTCTGTCCGCCCCTACACCGAGCCGGTGAGTAATTTGGCGAGCAGTATTAGGTCGCAAAACTTACCTTGATTCGCGCAAATTTAAGCGTACTCTTCTCGGTCTGATCAGCGCCCTCCCCAGATATGAAGATAAATCTGAATGGTTCTCCGATCCTGAACTTGGTGAACTGTTGGATTTGATTGACGAATGTCATGGTATAATCGTAAGTGATCCTTGTGTATTCTTCGTCTGAAAGCCCGACTGAACTCTTTCCGAGAGCCCAGATGCATGCATCATGCTCTGCCAATTTAGTAGGAAGCTCTGAGGGATAGCTGAGAAAGTCCTGAAGAACGACAACTTCTGCCTTATCGTTGGCTGGAATGTCCATCCATGACGGTAGGGGACGCCTGGAAAGTACTGTGATTTTAGTGATCGCTGTATCTGCGATGGCCTGACGGAAGATCTGTATGCCAGCTGAGGAGTGGGATCAAAGTAGTCAAAAATTCACGTTTGGCAGGTATTGTGAGCAGGCTCACCTGCGCCAGTCACTCCAGTGAGAACCAACTTCATTTACGGTGCTTGAGAAAGAGGATTGAGCGTTGATGGTGAAGACAAAGTTCGTATTCTTGAAGCGCGGACTGGATGCAACTTATAAACATTCAAGTTTCGGCAGCAGGCGCATGGCGATGCCGGAGGAACGCGCCATTGGCCCTAACACGGGAACGAGCAGTTGTCTTATACGAGTGACCGGCATCTGCCGCGTCCTGCAAGTCACACTCAAATCCACACTCAATTGACATCTCAATCTCGAAAATATCTGTCTGCGATGGAGACCTGTGACTCTTTACATCGACAATGCAGAACGCTAGAGGCCCTCTTTGATTCCAAGTTGACAGCGTATGCCCGTCTTGCGTCCACCATTGCGAAGGATCAAGATGACGTGGAGGCTGGAGGGTCCCGCGAACGGTGGCGAGATTTAGAGGATGAAGTCGAAGACCTTCTCGAGAAGGCGAGTGCGTGTCCTTGTCTTTGGGCTCTGTATTGTGCTTACATGGGTGCGCAGCTCAGAGAAACGAACGAGGCACTTCTGGCTCTTTCCAACAACCCTGGTTCAGCACCATCTCAGTCAATGTCCCGTGCGATACAGCGGCATCGCGAAGTGTACCAAGACTATGCACGGGAATTCGGGCGGACAAGGGCACGCTTTCTGATGACTTGCCCTTTGTCCTGTGGGCTCATATTCGATCTTTAGGCAAATATAAAGCATGCCGTCGAACAAGCGAGCTTGTTGACCGGTGTGCGAAACGATATCGAGTAAGTGAAAAACTGCGCTCTACGGTAGACGGACGCTGAGCTCGTTGCAGCGCATACAAGTCCTCCGCTGCTGATTCCTTGTTGGCGGAGCGCGGACGCATTGACAGCTCACACAGAATGACTGACGATATTCTGGAGTGGGTGTTCACACCACCATCCTTCCCTTACGCTAACCTCGAGTCGTCAGGCAAGCATATGAAACACGAGCCGAATTCTCTCGTCAAAGCGCTTCATTGGCGGGAATTAGCACTCGAATTACTGGCGTCATGAGTGAGCCTCTCATTTATCATGTTCCTGCATTTGCATGTACTAACGCCCTCTATCCCAGCTGCCATGCCTGGCATCAACAACCTGTTGGCCATGATTAAGAGTCGGAGAAGACGAGACTCCGTTATCATTGGCATTGTAATTGCTGTCTGCTTAGTATCACTACTAAGTTACCTCACTCGCTAGTCCATTCTACTGGTCGGCATACCCACGACAATGGATGGAACCTCTTTGTATCCTCTGACCGATATCCACCACAGGTGCTCCAAGGCTCTAGTGCTAACGACAAACAATACATGTCCTACTTGACGTCCTTGACCTTGGAAAGCGGGAGATCCCTGTGGTGTCCATCGCAAAATTCCTTCCAATTCTTCTCCAGTCGCCTCACAGCACCCCAGTCTTCCTCTCTTGGCACATCCTCCCAGGTCGATTCCACCGGCCACCCTCTGATTTCAGCGATAGTAAGCAAGATGTCCCACGTACGTGCGGTGCATCCCTCAACGGGATGGTAATCAGATTCAACAAGGATGCGGCGAGGGGAGCAGGCTGCAATTAGTGCCCTATGGTTCGGCGAGCGACCGTTGATTACCGTCGACAGTGACATGAACACGTTCACATGGCGTTTCTGTGACGAAGGCCATGAAATGGATGTTTGTCTAATATAAAGATCGTACCTCTATAGCTCGCCAGGTCTCCGGACTGATGCCGCAGCTATGTAAACCAATGCTGATTTGGGGCCAGCGAGCGCCGTGTTTCTTACGCATCCGATCGAACAGGTCGGACGTGACCTGGGGTGACTTGACACTGTGCATGCTGATATTGCGGCCAAGTTCAACTGCAAGGTCGATTTGTGCTTCAAGAATGGTTAACTGATGTTGCAGTGGAATAGTGAAAGGAGTTAGTTCTAACGGCCGACTAAAGTAGTCAACGGGAATCCGAGCAGCACGGTCGAGACCGACTTCTCCTAGCATGGCCTGGGGGAAATCACCGAGATTGCTACGTAGTTCGGCGAGAACATCCGCCAGCGAAATCGGATCCGGTAGATGAGGTAGCAGACGCTCAAATATCGCTTCATGTTCTTCTGAGCACGAGAGGGTCCGTCGATAATGGTCTTTCTTTGAAGAGCAAGGTCCCAGAGAGATCCAGTGCGAGAACCATGGGTGGTATCCTGATACCATGCATCAATCACTTGGAGGAAGAGACCGAAACGAAAGCGTGTCAGATGCTGACCGAAGCACGGTATAACTTTCGTCGGGTATGCCAGGGCCAGCTCACGTACGAGAGGCTGGTCAGACTGTCGAGAGGACATCGCGCAGATAGTGATCTGGAGGTCGTTCATACCCTCAGCCGTCACGTCCGAATCCGTGGGGTGACAGTGTACATCGACGACGTGTCGCAAGATGTCGGGGGACGGTAGGGGCGTCTGAGACGACATTACAGCGCGCTGCACGCCGTGGTAGTTGTTCAAAGAGTTCTGTACTGCGATTGTGGGAAGGCTGCTGTACTCGAGGACTCGGTTTGCCTACCCTGCAAATTTTTTGATTCGACTTGCACGCCGTCGTTCCCTCTGATCTATGCTTGGATTTACTTCTACCGCTGGAACGACAGTTAGAAAGCAGACACTCAGTTCCTTGGTCAGGCTTGCAAAAATGCAACCCGCGTTAGACGCATCTCCCCCTGTACATCGCTGGATGAAGGACTCCTTGGATCGAAGTGTTTTCCACAAATCGCTTCAGGTGCTCGGAGTACGCATTCCCGCCAATAAGACATCCGCTTTCCTAGCATCCAAGGCCCTACGGAAGTGCGTCAACAGCATCGCCAATTCGCTCGCATGACTGACATGCGCCATCCCAAAGCTATATAATGGGTTTACCCAAAATTCGCAACGTCGTCACTTCATCTCTGGATCGAGATCACCGGGTAGTCGTGCTCCAGGTCACGGACGAAGGTACGATCATACTCCGTGGGTTATAGGACAAACTTTGATTGTTTCGCTAGCTGCCCTCTCTCCAGAAGCACGCTCATTCATACAAGAACATTCCGCAGAATTTGCTAAACATACCGTCAATCTGGACTATGACTACTGGACAGCAGGTGCATGATCACCGCTATCCTTATGCGCGCCAATTTGCTGATGAGCTCAGATGACATCCTTCAATCTATACTACCAGAGGAACTCTGCGAGGGTTCACCTTCAGGTTTTTCCATCACCGGACATATTGGTGGGTAGGCTCTGGTCTCTACCCGTCCACATACTGATGCACAGATGTTCAACAAGCACACATGAACTTGAACCGGGAGTACCTGCCATATAAATATGTTATAGGACAAGTCATCCTGGATGCAAGCTTCGTAACCTGTTTTCCTTGATACCAACTAATCCAAATCCACAGAAAAACCCTGCCTTAAAGACAGTTATCAACAAGGTGGATACCATTGATACAACGTTCCGCTTCTTCAGGATGGAGCTCCTTGCTGGGGAACCCAATTATGTCGTGGAACACGTACGTACTCGTGTGCAGGTTTGTCAACGTGTTGACGACGTTCGAATAGCATGAGTCCGATTGTTGTTTTACTTTTGATTTTTCGAGAGTGTACTGGAACTCACGCCTCCAAGCTGAACACGATCGTGTCGTCCAGCTAGTTAAGCCAGACGATGTTATTGCCGACGTATTCGCCGGTGTTGGTCCTTTTGCAGTGCCGGCCGGGAAGAAAGGGTGTGGTGTCCTTGCAAATGATCTGAATCCGGATAGTGCTCGTTATTTGTCGGAGAACATCGCTATAAATAAGGTACGCCGTCATATGTACGAGCTCCGAGTGGGCACCTGATGAATAATGGTCAAGGTTGACCGTCTTGTTCGCGCTAGCTGTGAAGATGGCCGCGACTTTATCCGCAATGCGCCCTCTAGAGTGTTGCGGGAGCCCTTTCCCGCATACGCTGGGCCACAGCTGAGCAAGGCTCAGGCAAAATTGATGCAACGAAAGATGCAGAGACAATCGCCGAGCCACATCAGATCCTTTAGCCCGGAAAGGTCTCACACGCCGCCGTTAACACCGAGGAGGGCGATAACGCATTTTATAATGAATCTACCGGAGTCTGCGCTGCTGTTCCTGGACGCATTTCGCGGTATTTTATCCTCGTTGGCTGGGGCTGGAGGGGAATTAAGCGAAGTCTATACGGAAATGCCCATGGTGCATTGCTACTGCTTTACGCGAGAAGCGGAGCTGGAGAAGGCGGAGCAAGACATCAAACAGGTGCGTAGACACTCGGACCGAGAGACAATCGCTGACGTGCTGCCAGAGGGCGGAGGCACAACTTGGGGCTAAGCTGGATGGGGATCTCTCCATCCATCATGTGCGGTCTGTTGCGCCGAGTAAGGATATGTATTGTATCAGCTTCAGGCTTCCCCGCAGTGTTGCGTTTGCGCAGTGATGCTTGGTGTACCAGCGTCTGCACATTAGCCGGCCGTTTGATCGCTGTTCGGCTCGTAGGGTTGCTTAAGTAATCTTCGAGTACTGCTTTATCCCCGCATCTGTGCTGAGTTCACTGCAAAAATTGTCTCTTCCCTCCAGCACCCCCGTCGTCAGTATACTGCGTCTTCGGGCAGATTTCCCTAGTGGAAACTGCACAAGTACCCATCTCTCGGACTTCGTCGTTATAGAGATACCCTTAACTACTAGAAGCTAATCCAATAGACCTGCGACACTAGAACTATGTCGCCGCTTTCTTCCGGTATACCTGCAGGTGAGGCCCCACAAAGTCCTAGCTCTTCCTCTCTCGCTGGATCGGCCTTGAAGAGCGTCCGGAATGCTGTTGCGGCTCCGGAGAGCGAGTTGAAGAGATGGAAGCGCATCTTCGACGGTAGCGCTAAAGTCGTGGTCGACGGAGAAAAGTAAGTAAAGTTACTTCTCGGATTGCGCTCGAGTGTTCATCGGCTAAATGTTGCACGTCAAGATTCCTTGATCCCGAGAGCTTCATCAGTGCCATTGCACCCAGCGGTGACCTGACCAAAATTGGACGTGCACAATTCGCGATTCTGTTCCGCGTTGCTGACACCGCAAAGCGAGGCCTGGTCTCATGGGATGATTTCACTGTCTTCCAGACGTTGTTAAAACGTCCTGATGCTGATTATTGGATGGCTTTCCAATATTTCGACGTGTGAGTCCGCGCGGGACCCGCTGTTGTGTCGCTTACAATAAGTATACTTGAAGTGACAACTCTGGGACCATTACCTTTGACGAATTCAAGAATGTATTTACCGCCAATGTTGGCACCTCCGCCATTCCTTTTGACTTTGACTGGTAAGCCTACCAACCCAGATAAATTCGTTTTGTAATCGGTGCTTCGCAGTGATTGGGTTAAGTTGTACTTAGGCAAGAAGAATGGAACCCACGTCCTTGGATGTTGGTATACATCGTCTTGTTCTTCAGCTTGCTTGCTCAACTAGTTTCCAGATAACGAATTTACTCAGTTGATGAAGGGGCTCCAGGGGGAGAGACTACGTCAAGCTTTCAGGTACTTGGATAAGGATCAAGATGGCTTCATCAGGCCAGACCAGTTTAAACAGATAATCCTCGTACGTTTCCTCATCCCTCAGTGCGCCATACCCCAACTGGTCATACACAGGAGATTGCCGGGCATAAACTATCAGATGCTGTCGTGGAACGCTTACCTACACTATGCACGCTCACCCCTGGTGGACGTATATCATATTCTGAAGTGGTTGCCTTCCATAATGTGGTTCGAGGTGAGTAGTAGTATCCTTTGGGTAGTCGTATCCCAGAATGCTGCGAATGCTTACTGCTTTGCAGAGATGGACATGGTAGAACGGTACGTATCCTTGGCTTCGAGGTGTTAAATGTCCTGATGATGTATCAGCATCATCCGAGAGGCAACCGCCAAGTCGAAAGATGGTCGAATAGACCAGTCTGATTTCCTCAACCACTCGGCAGCAAGCTCTCGCTATGCTCTCTTCACACCGATGGAGGCTTCGATTATCTTCCACTTTGCCGGGCGAGGTAGCGGTGAAAAGAGACTTGCCTTGGTTGACTTTGCGCAGTTATTGGACCCGCGTTGGAGGGCGCCTCATGAGGATGCCGAAACGAAGATCGCCACTTCAGAAACGTCAGTGCTACACACGATTTTACACTCTGCCTACAACTTTGTCCAAGGAGGTGAGGGCGTCGGACGTTTTAGATGACGTGTGCTGATTACTGTAGGTATTGCCGGTGCATTTGGAGCGACAATCGTTTATCCCATTGACATGGGTAGGTATTACTCCTTCCCACTTTGCAATTTAATGCTAATGCTCTGCCTGTAGTTAAGGTTCGTACATGTTCCCTTGTCTCTTCCTTTATTTTCTTTGTTTTATGCCCAACTTCAACTCTTATAGACGCGGTGAGCTCATTGTATATGCACCCTTCTATTTTTAATCCCCTACTGTATCAAGCATGCAAAATCAACGAAGTACAGTCGTCGGTCAAATGCTGTACAAGAACAGCATAGACTGTGCCCGTAAGATCTTCCGTAACGAGGGACTCCTTGGATTCTATCGCGGACTCGGTCCCCAGTTGATCGTATGTCGGAACTGTCCGCCTTCTCCGCAGAGTATTGATGACAAATTTAGGGTGTTGCACCCGAAAAAGCTATCAAATTGACTGTGAATGATCTTGTGCGCGGTCGAACCATGGACCCAGAGACAGGTCGAATTAAGCTTGGATGGGAATTGATCGCAGGAGGTACTGCTGGCGGTTGTCAAGTGGTATGTTTAATCAATGCAGCGGCACTGATTACTCTAACGTATCTAGGTTTTTACAAATCCCCTGGAGATTGTGTATGCGTCTTCTCAGTCGGATTGGAGTATTCTCTAACAAATATACCCAGCAAAATCCGCCTTCAGGTGCAAGGCGAGGCTGCCAAGGTGGAAGGCGCTGCACCCAAAGGAGCCGTTCACATTGTACGGCAACTGGGAATTGTCGGCCTATACCGAGGAGCGACTGCGTGTCTACTCCGCGATATTCCATTCTCAGCCATCTATTTCCCTGCTTATTCGCATCTCAAGAAAGATGTATTCCATGAGGGATACAATGGGAAGCAGCTTAGTTTCTTCGAGACGCTTGGTTCGGCTGCTATTGCGTGAGTACTGTACATCTCACCAGCCCACTCGTCCTGAAGTGAGTACTGTAGTGGGATGCCTGCAGCCTACTTGACGACACCTGCTGGTTCGTACTGACCTACGCGTTGATATAGTTGTACTGATGTTGAGTAGATGTTGTGAAAACTCGGCTTCAAGTGGAAGCTAGAAAGGGCCAAACACAGTACAAGGGTCTGACAGACGCTTTCGTGAAGATATGTGAGTCCTCGAATTCACCAAGACCTTGGTGGAACTAACTTATTAGGCTAGATCGAGAGGAAGGCTTCAAGGCATTGTTCAAAGGTGGTCCAGCACGTATCCTGAGAAGTAGTCCTCAATTCGGTTTCACGTTGCTTGCATACGAGTACTTGCACAAGGTACGTCACTATTACGCAGCGTAACCGCATCGTCTTACCGGATCCCTCCACATTCAGTTCCTTCCTGTGGGTTTTTGTCCTAAATTCGACCGATACTCCAAAGCTAACCGGTTACATGACCAGTACCCATGGGAGCAGAAGCCGCCCCAAGTACAGACAGCCCTTACCTCCCGGCAAGATGATATGTCAAGGATCCGTGCCAGGAATGCCTTGAAAATTCTGCTTGATGTTCATGGTGACTTTGGCCGTCGTGCTGCGAACTTCGTGCCTCCCCTCGTACCACCAAAGACAACATGATGGACGGTGCTTCCATGACTAGTTTGGTAGCTGCTTGGGTTATTGCTCCATTTGCGTAGGTGCAGGTCACGGCCTATTTAGACGGACTGTAGATGCGGAGCGCCTTCGATAGATTTTATCAGTCGCATGAGCTCGACCTAGTACTTCTGCGACATTCTTGCGCCATACCGATAAACTCGACTGCTTTATTGTCGCACATCCGCATGCCTATACGTGAGATCGAGTTCCTATCTGAAGTGGAGTCGTTGAGAAATGGGAAGGAAAAATACCTGGTATTCTTTTCTTCCAGAGTGGAGGGAAAGCTGTGGTGCCCTGTGTGTATCCGGGGATCATAGCTGGCGCTGTCGCTAACACCTAGGATAATAGGACTGTGTTGCTGTGGAAGAGCTGATCTACAAGACATTCGGCCCAGAGCAAGGCCCGTCCGCTGCTGTCGTTTATGTTGGCCAAAGATCAGAGTAAGTGATACCACAGGATGGCCTACTGGGTGGATTGGGCTAATTCTCGAGATCTCAGGTGGAAGTCACCCGATAACATTTTCCGCAGGGAGCCGTGGCCTCGCCTGACGGCAATCCCGACGATCATCAGGTTGAGCGATGTGAGCCGTCGTTCTTAGTGCGTTCACGCTATTGAACGGATGTCTAGACTGTCGAGGACATCCGCCTAGTGGAAAGGGACGTGACGGAGAAGCTGCTCGCTGATATCCTCTAGCCGTCCTGTTCAAGTTGACTGTGATCCGTCCCAGGTTACCTTCCTGTGTCGACCACGTAGAAATTGCCTAGAGAGAATTCGGTCGACGTGCAAGATCGCTCTGTAGCTTGTGAGAGTCCGACGTCCCATTTTGAGAGGATATGAATTGAAATATGCAGTTGACTAGAAATGTTACATTGGGCCATGCTGTATCGACCAACTTGAATGCGTTTCTCTACCATACAGCTTTGACGAACCAAGGACCAACCTTCCAACCAGAGGACCCACGGCGGGGTCCTTGGCACAGCCGTCTCATCCATCCTGCGCGCACTCGAGTCGTTATCCACTGCTACCAAGCTAGGTCGGGACTCAGCTGTTATCGCGGAACTTTGTGGACTGGAACGTGAAAACTCTTGAAAGTGACTGTGTCCAAGTCAGGGACGCAATCTGCTTGGTACGCTCATGCACAACTCTCGCGCTGCTTTGACCTCATAGCCGTCCGTTATTCTGCAGCGTTGTAGTGTGATTTATGTATTTTCTGATCCCGCAGTCGATACTGCACTCATGAGATCATACCGTATCTGGTGGATAGAATCCATCCTGTGGTTGACCAGAATCAAATGGTTATCGTCCATCGTTTCTGCCATTCTCAAGTTGTGGATATGCCCGGCAATATACTCAGAGGTATGACTCGTGCATTCCATGTCCCACCGGCAATGTTTTTTTTTCCTTCTACAGGACTGCATACAGCAATACTGGCGACATGTCGGATGGCCTGGCACATATAAGTTCCATGGAAGGTCTGCTTCCCTCTACACGCAGCTATTCGTCCCTTGCCCGTTCGTTCTATTGCCTACATGCCCGGTCTCAACCTCGCGTCCCCTGCCTTCCGCGTGGTCAAACACCACACCCCGGAGAGTTTCCTTAGCGCCGTCTACCCAATCCTACGTCGCTGCGAGCGCTCCTCCAATATCGTTCTCGCGCATGCTCTCAAAAAAATAAGCGCGGAGTCTGTACTAACAGGATGCCAATTTATCACGCATCCTGAAGTCCACTCGGACTTGTCAGCTCACCGTCATGATTCCTTCTGGCTCACTGTTTGGTCAGTGTCTCCAGAGGGCATATTATCCTTGCAGCTCGTCCTGTCTTGCATTCGAGGGAGTCAAGATAACTATCCCATTTTTCTCTGGACTCCGCACTCGCGCTATGTGACTTCGGTCCAGTGGATGGCACCTCGTATTAGTGCCCTTGTCGAGTACCTACAGTCTTGCGTACGACCTGAACGCGTCTTCTCCGTTTTTGGAATGACACCCCTAGTCAAGGCCTTCGCTAAGAAGTGGTCCGCGTTGACAGGCTTCCAGATAGAATCTCAGCCCTTCTATGCAGCCTACTTCACCTTCTGTACCAAAGAAACGCTCGTGGAGTCTTGTGTCGAACCAGCCCTTAGCGATAGCATTCGGCGCCCAACAATGTCGGACCTCGAAGATGTTGCGCGCCTTTGCAAGGAATTTGCTGATGACTCGGTATGTTGTCGCTATCCGATTGGTTGACGGCAAGCTCACCACTTGTACAGATATACTTCCCTTTGGACATTGACCGTGCCCGTTTAGAGGCTGAAGAACTCATCTCCAAAGGTCAGATTTGGCTGTACGAATCTGCTGGAGAAGTCGCAGCCATTTGTGCCGTCACGCGATCGTCACTAAGGGTATCAGCAATTACAAAAGTTTACACATGTTCCAAGTGGAGACGGCGTGGCTTTGCTGAGCACCTTGTAAGATATGTTACCCGCCGGCAAGTTTTGCGTTTCGCTGTCGAAGCGACAGATACTCACGCATCTTCAAATAGGCTCTTCGAATGCGGCAAAGAGAGTGTTATATTATATGTTGGACACGAAAATAGTGCACAGCGCGTATACGACCGCGTGGGTTTTGTTGGGTTGTGCGGAAAGGACAAGATTGAGGGTGTAGAAGATGCGTTGGAGCTGGGATTCGTCGGTACCAACCGCGGCCACTGGTGACTGCTCGAGGAAATCTTGACTTCATATACCAGCAGCCTCTGATACCATGCCCCCTTTTTTTGTTGTCATCTTCAAGTTGATACAGGTGCATTTTGGCCTACTTTAGCAATTGTTCAATCAGCGGTCAATTGCAAGTGATAGAAAGTTAGATCCAACTGAAACTACTCGACTTCCCTTGTCTCGATTCGAACAAAATCACCACTCTTACCACCACTTTTTTGGGAAACAATGATATCCCCTATTATCATCTCCTTCCCACAGACCGCCTTGAGCATGTCCCAGACTGTCAAAAGTCCCACGGACACAGCAGTCAAGGCTTCCATCTCAACACCAGTCTTTCCTTCGCATGAAACGGTAGCAGAGCATTTGATCCTGTGCGTTGGCTTGCCAGTGCCGTGCTGCGCTGTCTCCACGTTTGAAGTGACGACTTCCGGGGTTAACACCACGGAAATGTTTGAGAGTCGCAATGGATGGCAAAGCGGAATCAATTCCGATGTTCGTTTACATCCCATAATGGCTGCAAGCTGAGCCACAGTGAGTACGTCTCCCTTGCTGCGAGCCTTTGCATGAGCCTTATCAAGCAAGGATCTCTGGTCCTGGTCATCGATGTGTGTCTTAGTAACGAGCTCGTAAGCGACTTGAGGAATGTAGATGTAACCAATTGCCGTAGCGTTGCGCTTGGTAGAATCTTTACCGCCAACATCAACCATTGATGGACGACCATCCATGTCCAAGTGAGTCAGGCGGCGTACATTAGCGCTGGAGTATGTGCTCCATCTACGCTGAACTCGGCCACAAAAACTTGGACTGGGTCCCGTAACACCAAGAAATGGAACGAGGTTGCTGTGAACGTGGTATGACGATGGTCGATGTTTTCGTGCGGAAGGTCCTGCAGTAGATAGGGATTACACATCAGGACTAGCATATACCAGTAGATTGGCCATGCATCTCCTCAAAGAAAAGATATCTAACCTCCTATAAGGATCATGGGTCGATTCGTAACGACGTCAATGTCCTCCATTCCGGCATGTTTCGCCTTCTTGCCCATAACGGCTAAACCGATCACGCGTAGGAGCTCTTCATCAGTTGCCCCGCGCCTCATCTCGTCACGAAGGGAAATTTCTTTCGCGTCGAATAAACAAACCTGATGGCTCCAATTCGAGTGATGTCGAACGCAATGAGGATCATGCACTCGCCTTTATTTGGCCATCTGCAGTTAAACGCAAGCGATTGCAAGAGGAACAGAAGTGATCCGACATGCTGCTGATGAAACCTATGGTACCCTTGTAACCCGGAATCTTCCAAGATCGAGCAGTATCGTTCAGCTCATCCGATGCGTGCTCGATTGAAGGATGCTGTTGCCTAATCCGCTCAAGCAGTTCCGCTGATGGCACCATTTTGACTTTATCCCACTTATTTCCTGATGGAAAGTGATGATGGTGCAGTAGTTCATGGCGGCCGGGCGACTTACCTGTAAAAGGCATAAATTCTATGAAGCGCACGGAGAGCTTCTTGTCCTTGATCAACTCCACGAAATCAAGAACCTCTCCATCATTAAGGCCCTTGACGACGACAACGTTGAGTTTCACCGACTGCAACCCTGGACATGTGAGGGCTACTTCTAAAGCACGTAAAACAGCATCGTGTCCTCGCCGACGGGTCATAATTTCGAACTTAAATGGGTCGAGAGTGTCAAGGCTGCGTCATATGTTTGTCAGAGCCGTGAGTGCATGAGAGTAGACGAACCTCAGGTTGAGATGTGTCAGACCTTGCTGGGCAAAACCAGGCAATCGACGGTGTAGGGCAAGCCCGTTGCTCGTAATTCCGATCGATTCCAGCCCAAACGGCCGCAAGGCACTGAGTTGACCTACCATCAAGGTCAGGGAACTCGACGCCCAGAAGATTGTTGGAGTTACTGATAATATTATCCAAATTTTTCCTCACAGTTGGCTCTCCGCCAGTGAGTCGTATCTTCCTTACGCCACTGCTGACGAACAGGGCTGCGAGACGGACGACTTCATCGTCTGTTAGTAGATGGACTGGTGGCGATAACTCAACGCCCTCGCTGGGCATACAGTAGAAACCTACGTGTGCATCAGACATCAATGGCGGTTCCATTGCTTAAGCTTTAAGGACGAACATCTTAAATTACACCGCTCAGTGAGGGAGATACGAAGATAGTCGTGCTTCCGATCGAAGGAGTCTATAAGTGCTGGCGCGACTTGTCTTTGGGAGTCTATTCGAGCGATTTTGTCCTGAGCCCGAGCTCGAAGGGAGGAAGCGACCGCATAAGAGAGCCGCTGTGATATTCCGGTCGCTCTCGCACCATGCGACAGAATATTCGATACCGACTTCATGTCCTGCAACGGGAGGACATGTGTCTCCAGTACCAGGATCGTGACACGGGGATGTGACACATTATGTCCATTGTCACGCTTGGTCGACGCGTCAACTAGCAAGTAGTAAATCAGTCGCTTACGCGTTGTAACCTCAGTTCGCTGCGTCCACCTCTGCTCACTTTTGCGATCATGGTAATCCATTCTGCATGAATCATACAACCCGTCTGACAGTTTGCGTGCTTCCAGTCGATAATGGAGTATAACGGTGGCTCCGTAATAGCCATGGTCGGGAAGGATTGCGTCGCCATCGCCGCAGACCTACGATTAGGGAACCAAGCTCTGGGCATCTCGTCAAACTTCCAAAGAGTACTGTTTCGCCGGTTCCCTATGTTTCTCTGCTGAGTCGTCGCAGATTTTCCCCGTAACAGACAGGACGTATGTTGGTTTGCCAGGGCTGGGCACGGATATCATCACTCTGTGAGTGCCTGGACTATTTCAGCATTGGCTCCTCATTTTCTTCAACTCCTGCCAGTCGGGAACGCTTCCGCTACCGCGTCAACATGTATACGATCAAGGAGGAGAGGGACATTCAGCCAGAAACGTTTGCTCATTTGGTCTCCTCAACTCTCTATGAACACCGGTTTGGGCCGTATTTTGTTGAACCCGTGATAGCCGGCCTATCAAAGACACCTTCAGGAGGCTACAAACCATTCATTGCAGCAACAGATCTCATAGGATGCCTTAACTTTGCCAAGGACTTTGTTGTTGCGGGAACAGCAAGTTCGAAGCTTTTCGGTGTTGCTGAAGGCCTATGGGAACCAGATCTGGAGCCAGAAGACCTCTTTGAGACCATCTCCCAAACTTTGCTAAATGCAGTCGATAGGGATGCATTCTCAGGCTGGGGAGCAGTTGTATATGTCATGTAAGAGTTTTTCTTTTCTTTTCTTGCACCATTTGAGCTTAATTGTTCAATGGAATTAGTACCAAAGACCGCGTTATAACGCGCACATTGAAGGGCAGGATGGATTAAGACTACGATGCACTCGGTTGTCATGTCCTACACCGCATAGCCCACGAGCCCTGTATTACAGTAGTTACTCACTACTAGTCCCCACCTTCCGACAAATAATGCAAACGATTCAGGTCTTCTACAGACTGTTTCTCGCTGCCGTGTGTTGCTATTGCTGATTGCCCGTCATTTAGACTGTTTTGAGCCCAGCATGATCCCAGGTCGGTTTGCTTCGTTATGTATGTTGCGGTACTATGGCCTCTTTGCGATACTTCTCGCCATCGTTTCACTACTCTTCAGTGACCAGCTTTCTGCTATTCGACGCTCGGGTCCAACGTCAAGGGAGGAAGATGCATTGTCCAATACCAGTGGCTTGGTCCTGCCATTACGCACCCTTCCTGCCACCTTCTTGAAAGACAATGCCAACTCTTCCCTTCGAGTCCGCGCGACACGATTGCTCACATCTCACCGAATCCCAGACGTTACTGCGATCGTTCTGAACTGGTCTCGTCTTCATAATGTTATTCGGATTGCATCCTTGCTGTGCGAGCCATGGCTAGACGACACCGTTGCAGAGGTGCTTATATGGAACAACAGTCCTCATAAGCTTTCATACGAAGTGAGTCCACAACAACTGATGACAGCCGTGAATCGAACTCAGATGATAGACATTCATGCATGCCCGGTGCTCCAAGCAAAAGCTGAAAATTTACAATTCGCCGGAAAACCTCTATTTCCAAGCTCGATTCCTAGCCTGCATGCAAGCTTCAACTCCGTTTTGTTTTGTGCAGGTTGATCCCCATCCGCTATCGTGCCGACGCTTTACTCATGTAGGTTATATCCAGGACGACGATTACATAGTTCTGCCCGAAATCATACAGACGCTTCGTATCCGAATAGAAGGGTCTCTGCAGACCGCAATACATCTCCTCCCACCACACGAGCACCTCTCAAGCAGACTGCGTACAACAATAACGGCCGGTGGTATCCACACTGGATTCGCGTGGCTCGGCCATGGCACCATGTTGCCTCGGCATCAAGCCCTCAGTTTTATGTCCCTTCTCAGTCATCTCAACTTCTCTGAACCAGAAATCAAGATGGCGGATAATTATTTCACTATCCTCAGCAACCAAATTCCAGAGATATGGTTTGATCAAGGAATTGAGCTTGGGGGTGGCCAGCCGTTCACGGTGGGAAAGGAGGGAGACGATCGCAATCGGGGGCACATCGTATGTCTTTGTATCTTCTTATGATATCAGCTCAGCATGCAGTGCAGACAAACGGCTGTCGTTATCTAGAGCAGGTTGTAACCCAGATTTCTGATCCCTTGGGCTCCGCCGCACTCGATTTCGTAAAGACTTCGCGCAACCTTGATCAATGGTCGATCACCCGCGCTGCGTGTTTTGGCACTCCTTGCTTGCTCGAAACCAACATTAGGTTACTACCTGATGATGTCGTTTTGGAGTGTGATACCGCAGCTGACATGCTTGCGCTCGAAGACAGAAATATGAGGCTGATGGGTCACGATGCAATAGCGCATTACATCCAGCATGCCCTTTCCTTTGCTATAGATGGTGATCCTTCCACAGCGTTCGGCAGTCGATCTAGTAAGTAAGACTCCATCCTCGGCAAGTCCTCTAACCATCGATTTGAAAGACGCGAGGCAAGGAGATTTCATCCTGATCGACATGCTAGCGATGCCAGGAGAAGAAGCTTGGTCCGAGGTGGCCTTCCTCATTCCTTCGGAAAACGAACCAATGCTTGAACAATCTATTTTCGAGTCTTCGCAGGATGGGCGACATTGGGTAGGTCGACCAGCATGGTGATTTTCGGTGAGCTAACCGTCTCGCGGTCAGCGTTCCTCCTCACACCCAGTTGTCTGCGGAAACACTGATCTTGCCGTGGGAGGCACGTTATCAGAATGCCAGGGCAGCTTGCTCATTGAATGTAGTGTGCAAATGCCGCAGAACGACACTAGCTTCAGAGTCACGCTTACGACTGATATGCCAATGGCCTGGACAGTATTTGAGGTTTGGGTGAGGACCGTGTCGAACGAGCTATAAAGACATGATTGTACCATGTTGCTGGCTTAGGCCAAATGGATGAGTGGTGTCTTTGTCGGAAGACCGCTTACAAGTCCGCCTATAACCTGAACAATTCCGGTAAATAGAGGTCCAACGCCGCTCTTACACCTAACCCCAACACCTTTGCATCAATGCTGAGCCTCACTGCGAAACGGGCTCTGCTTCAGAATGTCGTGCTCACTGGAGCACGGAGATGCATATCAGTCCAGGTAATGCACGCCGAGCTGCAAGGCGTCTGTCCTGACGGAACTCGCCAGTCATTGCTCCATGGCTCACCTGAGGCGAGGAAGGCGGGTGATATCGAAATTCTACAGCACTCGAGGCTTGTTGCGAGGGGCAAATATGTACACGGCTTCGAGGGTGGGAGGCAGCATGCCATCGTTCATCTTGTATCTAACGGTGCTGCTAGTGCATCGAGTGAAGCCGGACTCGATCGACGAGTATAAAGCCGCAGCGTGCGTTATGCCTCGAGTCAACTCATCAGCGCACTCATAACGTCTCTAGTGAGAAATACTACGCCGGTATCAAGGACGATGCACGACTCCACGTCAAGCTCACCGGGAGCTGGGAAACCGTCGTCGGTGATCAGGATGCCTTTGGTAAATCAGTCTGGCTCTGAGCAGCCACACATATTGAATCCTGGAGCATAGTGCATATACTCGAGTATGAGAATTATGCAGGCTACGACAAAACAGTCGATCTCATAAAGAACTCGGAGGTAGGCTCTGCACGGCCCCACTCGCATCGATCCACAATATTTACCCTTCCCGACAGCACGCCGATTCATACAAAGCACTTCTTCCATATGTGAATTCTCGTTCTACGCAACTCACCCAAGAATTTGCGTTCTTCCCCACGGCACCCCCACACGCGCAAGGCGGTATCTTTGAACTCCGCAGTTACCAACTGAAGCCCGGCACGCTTCTGGAGTGGGAGACTGCTTGGTGCGTCCTTGAGCGCTCGCTGTAGGGTGGCGCTGATTTTCGTTTCAGGCGGAAAGGCATTGAAGCTCGTCGCAAATTCGTTGCCCCAGTAGGGGCGTGGTTCTCGCAGATTGGAAGGCTTCACCAGGTGCACCATATGTGGCAATACCCGTCAGTATCAGTATCGGTCTTAACTTGGATGAAAATTCCCTGCTCACACATGCCGCAGGAGCCTCGAAGTAAGGAAAGAGGTCAGAGAGAAAGCGTGGCAAATCGATGGATGGGCGGAGACCGTTACCAAGGTATAAATAGCCCAAGCTATTCACCTGCAGAATACTGACCGGCCATTTGCAGACAGCTCAGCTTGCCAAATTCATGGACTCGTTTATACTCGTACCTCTTCCATTCAGTCCTCTCAAGTAGGACAGCTGTCGCAGTCGGCGCTGCTTTGTCTGGACTTATTCTGGGACTGTTCATTCATTATCCAGATTGTGCTTAGTGCATTGTAATCTACCAGCGTTCCATGGGGACCTGTTCCGGTACAAGTTCAGTACTTTTTTTTTTTTACCATCCACCATCTTCCGACCATACTGTATTCAGTACAACGCTGTGACTTTCCTTGCCCGAGCTGGAGCTGTGCGCAGGGGCTAAATTTTCCAACATGAACAACCGTGTGAAAGTCAGATAGTACTAAGTGTATCATCAGCGCTTCAGACATTGAACGCGCTCTGGACAAGTTGTCAAGCAACCACAATGTCGGCTGTCCAGTGGAATGAATCCGAGCCTTCTGAGGAAGAGGCGAATCAAGACACCTCGTCGATCAGGAAGCGAAGTAGCAGGGGTAAGTGTAGTCCTCAGAGAATTCCATTGGCTGCTCAATTGCAGCATAATTAGCTTGCGATCAATGCAGAAAGACGAAGAGCAAATGTGAGTCTTCCTCGACGCCAGGCACTTGCAAGAGCTGTGCCGCTGGAGGAAATGGTTCGTCCTACCTTGCCATGTCTTGCCGTGTTCCTTGCTCAGTATCCTCATTCAACCAGCCTGTACTTTTCTTGGTGAGCTTGCAGCCATCCTCTGAATCACCTACAAACGTTTTGGGCAGGACCAAGCTACAAGCGTGGTCCACCGAAAGGATATATCCAAGCAATCGAACAACGGTGGCATCAAGTCGAGTCTCTACTTGGAGCCATCATGGCATGCCCGGATCCCCGCGTGCAGGACGTGCTAGCCGACGTACGACAGGACGACTTGGCAAGGGAAATTCTGCACAGAGTCGATACAGGTCCTTTCGTAGGCTCATAATAATCTTCGTATCGCGGCTATCCTCATACCGCGAACAGGGTCCTTCAGGCAGGCTAACTCAGCCCGCGGGAGCCACAAAAGAAGACTTCTTTGCATGTATCTTTCGGAGCAATGAAACTTCTGCCCGCGATGTTGCACGTTCTAGGCGCCAATCCCGCATTTCAAGAGAAATCGTTTCATCCTCGAGAGGTGAGGCCCTTGTGATCCCTTCGAATCTGATCGTAATACGCAACGTAGACAATTCTATGACCACCATGCCTACCGCGGAATGGCAAGATCGCCTATCTGCACGCATGACAACGTCAGCTGGCTCTTCTGCAGTGCGTGGGGGACTATCCCACTCGCCAACCAGCCTATTTGGTGCACCGCCTTTATCACAACGGCGTCGAATCGACGATGCCAGCTTGAACTCGAATGTAAGGCAGCCAGATTGGAATGAGATGTACACCATGGAGGCACTATCAGGTGAGGACGCTTATGGCCGCATGCTTCCTTCTCAACTTCTCTTTGTCCAGAGTCGGATGATACCGATGAATCTCAAGGTGCTACTGCGTTTGGACAGCTATCCCTGGATGAAAACCAGGAGGTGCGATTAGGTATACTTCTTCTTGCAAAAGTCTCACGAAGTTCAGGTCCGCTATCACGGAAAAGCAAGTGGTCTTCACCTACTCATTCGAAGTGACCGCTTGGATAGTCGCCTCGAGGGCGGAGTCTGGTTACGTTTCATTGCCAGACGTAATGCTCCCAGATAATAACATTATTGTCACTTTAGGAGATTGCCGATGGCGCGTTTCTGGCCATCTGCGAAAGCAGACGCATCTCATATACCACCTGAGGCTGACGTACCCGTGACTTTTCCCTCGGCTGCGATGCAGGATAGACTGATTGAGCTATACTTCTCTTACGCACATCCGGTATTTCCAGTCATTCACAAGGCCCTCTTTCTGAAAGAATATCACGAGTGGTGCGCCCTCTGCTGTTGTGGCTATAGTTATGCTACTTTCTGATCCTTTTCTTTCGCGTTTTGTCCATCTGACAGGAAGCGAAGGTAGATGCACGGACCATGCTCTGAGCATGTGCTAACATTAAGGCCTGTCAGGAGCAATCCTAATTCCCCAGAGTCCAGCGAATCCTCAACGTCGTCGAGACCCGAGCCTTCACAAACCGTTACCAAGCTGCTGTTGTTCTCAATATTTGCGATCGCCGCTCGTTATCTCGATGAGCGTTTTCCAGCGTCGATTGATAAGTTATGGGAAGCTGGTTGCGACTATCTTGCTCAGGCAAAAATTGTCCTCGGTATTGAAAGCTTGCCATCCTCGAAGACGCATCGACTCATTGTGATTTCTACAAGCCCAAGTGTATCATAGCTCTCGGACATCAACTTGTCAAGCTCTACTACTTCTAGGTCATCGCGAGTTTGGAATGGGTATGATATTTGTGCCATTATTCACATCCGCTCACCGAGATTTAAAGGGTCGATGGAACAAGGATGGCTCTACATAGGTAAGATCACTGTTACCTTTGCAATCAGGTGACGTCTACTGCCTTGATTCACCTTCAGGAATGGCTATCAGGATGGTTGGTATTTATGCTCCTTCTGCTGCGTTGATTTCACCATTCTTGGTTTAGGCTGAAGATCTAGGTCTCAACCGTGCGGCGGATAATTGGCAGTACAACGGGACGAGAATGTTTTCAGCCGAAGAGAATCAAGTAAGGAAGCAAATATGGTGGGCATGCTGCATAGCGGACAAGTACGTTTCGTTCTTGAATGCAGGATGTCACTGATTTTCTTGCAGGTACAGTTCTATTTACATGGGTCTGTTGGGTTAGATAATCTGGCTCACTTATCAACTGCTGAACTCTCATGCAGGACGACCAGTATGCATAAACGAAGGTGACTTCGACACTCTGCTGCCAAATGCTGAAGAGGCGAGTACTTTTCTCTCTCGTCACTTGAAAAGACTAATACAGCTCCACAGTACGAAGATGATTCAAGCGTCAGTGAACTGCGTACAAGCCAGGGTTTGCCAACGGTTCTCGTGATGCGATGTCTTCGTGCTACTGCTTCTCTGTGTCTGTGTTTGTAGCCAATTAGGTTCCACAGTGGCTTACTCATCTTGCAGCTGTCATTATTGGGTCCATCGTGTCGTTGGTGTATCCGGTCAAGTCCACTAGACGTGGTTCGAGGCGTGCAATCCTTGGCAGCTTGGAAGCCCGCCTGGACCAGTGGTACCATGAACTCCCGGACGACCTCAGATATGCCCCAGCCAGCAAACGGAACACGCCCTCTCCTCCCGTTTTAGTCATTCACATCAAGTATTGGTCGGCAGTGTTGCTTTTACATCGAGCTTTGTGAGTTCGCGTGAGTTTTCGATCTCTATTGCAATGCTCACCATATATATCAAACAGCATTCCCAATTGGAAAGGGTGCGTGGCAGTCGGTTTGACGGAATGCATGGGAAATAATTTGCTTTAGCTCTGAACCGATCTTACGAAATACACCGTCAGATTCCGAAACAGCGTACTTGAAGGCTTTCGATTTGTGCCAGAGCGCTGCGACTTATATCAGCACCATAGGTCAGCGATGCAGAACAGTAGACAAGTTTTGACTGAAATCTGTTTAGTGACGACTTATCATGAGAATTTTAATATCAAGCGTAGCTCGCCATTTCTTTCATCGTACATTCTAAGCGCAGGGTGAGCTCTTTCGAACTCGATCATTTCACGAATTTCATCTGTGCATAGCATCATGCATATAGTTACCCGTAGGGTTTTTCTTCTTCCTTTGCTTTGCGTTACTCATTGGTTCACTTCCCCAAGTCACATTACGGCCGTCGAACGTACAAGCTTATGTCGGGCTTCAGCAGCTATTGACTGCTCTTCGGGAGATGCAAGTAGGTGTCCTCATACACTTTCTGATCGCCTATGCTGAAGCACACCTCAGACGACATGGCCAAGTGCAGGGAGAGTGTGGGATTTGCTAAATGGTGTCAAGGTTCAGGTCGATAGCAACCTTGCACCTGTTGTGCAAAGTCCTGACAGGCAAAAGAGGGGCGCCGACGACGCATTTGGAAGAGAAAAAAGCTCTGATTTCCTCCAGCGAGAGGTTTTCGGGGACTCTGCTGTAAAAGAGCGTGTACAGCACCCCACGGGCATTCAAGACATGAGCACACGCATGATGGCACACATGCTTGGGCTGGATATTCCAGGAATTGAGCCGTCGACGTCATATTATCCTGGATACGAATGGTGGCCCCGAGCGACAACCACGTCTAATTCTATACCCCAATCATACTCGCCGGTAGCAATCACGGGCGCGTCTGGACATGACTCTCTCATGAGCATGCATTATCCCGCTAACCAGACAGAACAAGAATGGAGGGTTCAGGGGCCATCCTCCGGTCACCCGTTCAACTACCAGGGCCCGTCTGGTGGTCATTATCGAATGTAGAGTTGTCCTTATATAGACCGCCCTACTTAGTATAAGGTAGTGATTACGTAATTGCTTGGACCCACAATAATCATCAAAGCAGGTGCACCTTGTAATATTTCTTTCTCTATGTTTGCTGGTCCAGAGACTCGATGCAACATATGTCGAGCATAAAGAATCTCTTGAATCCAGACAGCCGACAAATTGAATCGCACGGGTGCGTATACCTTTCATGTCTTCCCTGTTCTTCCGTTTGTGTTTATCCCCCTCTCTCTGTTTTTGACCAGGTCAATGTCAGGAAAGCCCACGCTCGACGACCCATCATCACCCACGTCTGCATCTGATGCAAGCGGGAACATGACTGTGGGGAATAGCCTCCCTGCGACGGATGAGCCACCGTATACGGATCACGAGCCACATCCCAACTGTCCAGATACCCTTGCTTGTCTTCCTGACACAGATGGGCGGCCCCAACACACCCTCCCAGTCATTCTTCGTTGCGCGATATTAGGAAGTGCCAAGAAGCGCTTAACAATAAGAGAAATATACGCCTGCAATGGAAAACAAGTATTCGTATTTTCGCAGTGCTGGTCCGACTTGGAAAGTTGGTTGAGTTACTGTCGCGTATATCAAAACATTGATGTCGCTTTCTAGCAATCCGTCCGCCATCATCTATCTCTGAATAGGCTATTCGAACGGCAACCTCGCCCAGTCACCGACCCAGGATTCGGATCATACTGGACAGTTAACCTCTCTGCCCCTCCCGGTACCAAGCGACCACGGAAACGTGGAAAAACCTCAAAAACAGTCAAGGAAGCATCCGAGCCCAGTAAGCAGAAAAAGCGTGGAAGACCGAGAAAGGCGGAAGCTTCCAGTAGTTCAACGCCATTGGCACCGCTACCGGTATCTGCGATACGGACACAGGGCCATCCTTTCGAGAAAGTAGAGAAGGATGAATCGTGGGACGACCAGGACGAGTGCGACGTCGATGTGTCCCAGAACGAATATGAAAGTGAAGAAGACATGGTAGTCCCTTCTATCCATCATCCATCAACCTCAAGCCTTGGCGTTTTCGGGGTTCGTACAGTTCCCTCTCGCGTATACAGCCCTGAGAAAAACCGTCGGGCGTATACGATGAGTGACGAGAGTCTGATCGATCGACTGCAAATTGAAATGAGCGGCCTGCGTCGTCAGTCGGCAGACGCTATAGCTGTGTCGCTACGAATTTCAGACCAGCTTGCGGAGGCGCAGGCAGAAGCCGCTCGTGCGAAGGCTGCATTAAGGGCGGCCGAGAGCATGTTGGAAGAGGAAGGGAGGAAAAGGAGAGAGGCCGAAAGAACTGCTGACGACGAAGCACGGCTCAGAAAAATTGCGGAGGAGACAACAGCCCGATTACAAAATCAATGGCACAGTGCCAGTCGCACAGGTTAGATTCGGCTTAGTCCATGGTTGGTCTTACTCTCGATACACATGTCTTTATTGCTGACTATTTAGATACACTTGCAGCAGCAAAGTGCACGGCCTGCGCGGCTTAGCTCGTCGCAAGTTCGCGTGACAATGCAGCATTCGCCGGCACCACCTCCAGGTATGATACACACGACAATCCGCTCTTGGGTTGCACTGCTGTGGCCAGGTATTTTGTCATGGGGTTGTTTTCGATGACATGTGGTACAGGACGGCTACTACACTACAAACAGGCCGCTTGCTACGGATCATATTTCTATCGTCGCAAGGCGACAAAATATAAAATGTTTTTGAACGGCGCAACTTCTAGGTACGCAAAGCAGATGAGCATTAATCGGACAAGGACAAAGGAGGGCTATCCATCGGTCCCGAGAAGTTGGTTTCTGTCGAACCTTTCTCTTTTGGATAATAGTAACAAGGATGGATTTCCTGTCTCATGTTCCTCAGGGTTCCCCACACGAAAAATTATTGTCATTTTTTGCTTGCGCCAAGCGAGATGGTGACCGTAGACAATTCTCTTATTACAAACAACACTAACGGCATCTTGAACTGTACTTCTGTATATTAGTCTTGTCGATTCTGGTGGTACCGGGATTTGCCATGACCGAACGTAGAGTGATAGGTTAGGTGTCAGTATTCAATTCAATAATTATTTGGTCTAACCTGGCTAACCAACGAATCTCATCGCGTCGGCATCAACATAGTACTTTGCGACTTCCCCTGCCTTTGCCACTGGTGCAGCAGGGTCAGGGACAAGCATAAATGTTTGGAAAAACACCCTAGGTTGTCCGTCGACGGATCTAGTTGGAGTGGTTGCTGGATTGCCGGCAGGTCCTTTGCCATGCGTGACGTTGCCTGCTACAGTGACCAGTAATGAAGGGGGTTGCGATCCTGTAAGGCGGTGAGGGTTTGCTTTCGCAGACATGCAAGATTCGTACCTGGGATAGGGTGACAGTCGTAGGACTGAACCTCGTGCTTTGTGCTGGGCATATTTTGAATAAGCTTCTTGACGCCCTCAGTCCCTTGACATGGGTTGCCATTCCATGTCAGAGTTGAGGTCGCGCGATAGAATTTGGGCAGGTCGTCTGCTCGCGTCGCAGAGTCGTAAGTGGAATAGTAAAGACGCGTGAACTGGTCGGCAGCTCTCGTCGATATCTCAATACTGGTTGAGGGTATTAGTGAACATTCAACGGTTTATGGCCAGTACTTACTCGTCGCGAGTAAACGCTGTGGCCATCATCACTGTACGAGCCTCCGCTGGCAACACTACCTAGTCATCACGTGGCCCAAAACTTAGTTGTAACTACCATGGACGAAATCCGTGTCGCCAGTCTCAATTGCTGGTGAGCCTCTTGCCAGTCGATGCCACATCTCCTCAGTTGCGTCGTCCAGGGGCCTCAAATATGTTTCCAAAGATCGCAACGAGCGCATCGCAGCCATAGCAGGCGCTTTCTCGAATGCCCACTACGATATCATTGCTTTACAAGAGATCTGGGTTGAAGCAGACTACATCCAAGTCCGCGACAAGGTTTCTCATCGTTTACCTTATGCAAAACTCTTCCACAGGTGGGTTCAAAGCATATTCTTTTCTTGGAAGCCGTTAAGACGTAGCAGCGGCGCCCTTGGCTCTGGTCTAGCGATCTTCACTAAGTGGCCCATTATGGCGAGCAGTATCACTCCATACTCGCTGAATGGAGAGCCAATAGACGTGTCGGGTGGAGATTGGTTTGTCGGAAAGGCAGTCGGTAGCGTCACAATATTCCACCCGACTATAGGAGAAGTGCAAATATTCAATACTCATGTAAGTTATATCTCCAATACTGCGTCTTGTAGAGCATTGAACTTGCACCAGCTGTACGCTAAAGGCGGGGAAGATGGCCCAGAGTATAACCGGGCCCATCGCTTGGTCAACGCCTGGGAGTTTGCGAAGGTCATCCAGCAAGCCGTCCAACTAGGTCGTTGTGTGATAGCCGTAAGTGTCATCATCTTTTCTTACCTCCTCTGGCATATTCACACATCTTGAGACCGGTGATTTTAACAGCGTACCCACCAGCCTCCCCATGAATATCATTCTCGATCACACCGGTTTGAGCGATGCCTGGGCAGTCTCACACTTACAGGTTCCTCCACCTTCGACAACGATATCTCCAATTGATGGTGTCACCTTGTATGGTGTCACCGCCGATTCCCCCTTGAACACTTATCGCGACTCTGAACCATCTGGGGATGCACTGGTGCGGAAGTATCAGGGAAAACGTCTTGACTACATTCTTTTTCGTGGACCTAGACTACCTTCGGATCAATCCACTGATCATAGACTGGAGTGCAAAAACTCTAGCGTTATTTTCACCGAACCCATCCCTGGAAATACCTGCTCTTACTCGGACCATTTTGGCGTCGAGGCGACACTTGTGATCACCTCTGAGGGATTGGGAGGCAGCGATGTTATGCTGAAAGACGCTGAACCCAGCGGCGTCAGTCCTGCGACGACCTCCGAGATGCTTGGTGCTCTTCAAGCTTATTATCGTCTGTCTCAAGATCGCTCCCGTCGGGAACTGACGACCTTTGCCCTGAGCATATTGCTACTATTCGGACTGACCGTTGGCTCAGCCTGGGTTCCTTTACCTTCGGCCAATCCAATCTTTATCATGTTCACTGTCCTGGTCGCCTGGTTTTCCACGACCATGCTTTACGAGGGCTTCATATTTGGCAACTGGGAGCGTAAGGCCTTACAGAACGTTATCGAGGAACTAGAGCTATACAAGAAGACTACGGTGGATAAGCGGTCTCGGGTCAGGGAGCCATTATGAAGATTTTTTGATATATATCATGACAAGTACAGTGGAGAATATTATTTTCATTCCTCCGTGGTCGACCCACAAGTCGGGCGAAGTGTCACTACGTTTGCATACGAGCAGATAGCTGGGCCGCCAATTCATAGCTCATGTACGCGACGCATTTTAATGAAGCCATTGCGAGAATTTATGGCTAGCTATGAATGCTACTAGTAATAGGCGTCCTCCCTCAGCGGCCGCGCACAGATGCACCTACTGTCTTTAACGTCGCTACCAGCGCTCGAAGGCTGCCCACGGATTCTATATCACTTGAAGGGCTCGTTGAAGCATAGTTACTGTACCTTACAAATCACTAAGGATTGTACTCGGAGAATCAAGCCTTGTGGAATCGAGAATCATTGGAGTTCCTACCATTATGAAAAATACAGTCGTGAAAATTTACGACCGAAAGCCCGTCTACGTGTTTACCTTCGCTTGATGTGGAATACTGCAGTTGCTAGGAGAAAGTGTCCACTGCTCCACGAAAGAGGTGATATTCGGATGGCTACTTATCTTGCTCATTCGTGAGGGCCGGGTTGACATTGACGTTAGGGGGAAACTGGGGCTTCGCTGAGAGCTGCCCAAGCGCTGCGGTCCATCGGACACTTTTGTCAAGGAAGTGTCGGCGACCAGGACAGAAAGAGTTGAATTGATGCGCCCAATGCCAGAGGAAGAACTGATCTGCAATCTTGGGGACTCCTCTTCTGTTCCGCTGTCACAAAAGTTGCAGGTGCGATTTCGACGGTTGGGGGTCCAGCTGGGCAGTTCGTGTTCGAAGCAAGGATGATCTACATGTTGCTTCATTTCTTCCTGGACGTCGCGTCTTCCTGTACTTGTCTCAACTCCATCCCCACGAACCACTCGAACGTTTTCATTGTCCATTTCATCATCAAGGCGAGCCTCGCAAACGTTACCGAGAACCCTCGGGGAGAAACTTTGAATTTCGGGTAGCAAACGGCGAACAAACTCGCGACATGATGTGAATGCTTCGCTGACAGAGCTTAAAAAGGGAAAGGATTGGAAGACATGGACCTGAAACACTTGAACATGTAGAACATCAAGCCTTTGATTTGACTTACAGCGTCTTCGTACATCTCTTGCTGGACGTGGACGCCGGCAAGGGATGCTTTATGTGCGAGTAAAATTATTTCGTCCCGCAGGACTTCTGCTTCGCCACATTGGATAAGTAAAGGGGGAAGAGCTTCGAACTTCCCAAATAACGGACTGGCATACGGATGAGTGAGATAGTCTTCCAAACCATCGCCAAGGTACATCACAACAGGATGTAGATGCGCAGTGGGCCCCGGCGTAGGAACTATATCATATGCGGCGTTTGTCTCCCAAGATGGGCAACTAAGCGTCAGATCTGTGATACCATCAGAGCGGAAATCACGTCACATGAAAAACCGGCTCACCAACCCACGGCGAGAACAGGATTGCTCCTCCAGGAAGGCTGTAAGCGCAGTCGCGCAGGTAAAACAGCAGCGCTAAACACAAGCCACCACCTGCGCTGTCCCCTGCTACGACGATATTTTCGGGAGGAACTTGCAAGTCATCTGTTAGACGCAAGTATGCGCTGACCACGTCGTGTAAAGGTCCCGGAAAACAAGTTTCCGGCGCCAGGCGATAGTCAACGGCTGGAAGAATGAGAGTTCGTTTGATTCATCAGGGCAAAACTCTTACCAAATACGCGAGCATCAGTGTACTTTGACAGTGGTATCGTTATCATCCTTTGTGCTGCAGCACTTGAAGAGTAATACGCGCCTGAGCGAGAGCAATTAAGACAAGACGCTTTGGTGCGCACAATTAGACTCACCCCCATGAATATAAAGAATGACCCTTGAATGGCGTTTTTGAATGGAGGAGGTGTGGCTGAGATTGAGAGAATCATCCATTACTGGTTCATCGTCGCCCAACCAATTGTTTGACTTGTAATTTGATTGCATCGTCTGCCACAATTTCTTCCCTACGATCCATTCCCCAGAAAGTTCCCGGAGTCCAGTCTCTTGTTCATCCAGACTTCGCAATATTCCACGAAGTCTGCGCCTACGGACGCGAAATGTGACAGGAGTAACTAGCGCATCCGCAGGAAGAGGAACCAGCCCAGCAAGGCCCATCACCATTCGGACCATGGCCTTTGATCGTTCAGCAAGCTGTGTACGAGGAAGCTGAAAGCATACTATATCTGCTAACGCAGAATGTCTCGAAACATCTCTCATCAGGCTACTAATGATTGTCATTTCGATGCCCCATGTTCGCCTGCGAGGGCCCCATATGTGATGAGAAAGGATATCGCGAGCGAGTGAAGACACTAAGAAGTCGTCGACTCTTTGATGTGATGGAAGGGGACGAAGAAATGCGGACCTTTATTGACAGCGAAGGCAGGATACTTCCAGGCATCCCAGAACTTCAGCGAATATGAGTTTTGAAGTTTGAGAGTTCGATCTATTCGAGCGGAAGGTGGAAAAACGCCGGGCGTGTCGTAGTCACGTAGCAAGCTTGTAACCGACTTGCGTTGAGACGAGGTTGCAGGCGATGTGGCATTCACGGCATGGTAGAATATACGTAGCGAGTCCCTAAGCATGGTGACGCACGGCTAGGGGCTCAAGCCAAACTAACGTTGAGGGTGCTGGTCGCTTGCTTTTTCGATAGGCAAAAATCGTACAATCGCCAGGTCAGCTTCCCACTAATACCGTAGCATTCAACGAAGCAGTCTAGAAAGGAGGGCAGTTGGAAGAGTCAAGGTTGGCGGAAGAGCGAGGCTGCAATACTTATACCAAATACAACTTGCCATTTTTGGATATGTCTCGTGCTACTCAAAACTTGAACAGTGATTCAGTGAGTATGCAGCGGACGGCGAGCACAGTGGCTCTTGCTCTGATATGGTGTGGAAGGATCACCTACAACTTCCAACCTTTGACAACTCAGTAGTCATCCCCTCGGCTCACTACCTCCTTGACTGTTGGACGTAGAAGAATTGTGTGTTCCTGTTTTGCGCCAGGGGAATCAGCTCCGCAATAACATTTTTACCAAAACAAGTCTACAGACAAATTGTGCAGTCATTGCACCCCTAGCATCGCAGAGTGGGGGATAGTCCTGTACAATCCCTTGCTGGACAAGGTGGTTGAGCTTGATGAAACTAAGTCCCCCGCCGCACTGATTACTAGAGGAAGACGCACCGCAAGCAAATATTTGCTTTCGCCAGTGCGGTCAAGGTACCGCCGACAAAACGGGAGCGTCCCAAAGTTATTGGTAATAGATTTCAGCAACGACTTTGCCGAAGTCAGGCTTTTCTCAAGCTACCCGTTAGACAAACTCAGTAAGCGGTGTTACCAGCTTACCGCAGGGGCACCCTCGGTGCGTCGATGATCTTGGCGTAGTGAGAGCATTCACCCTATTCAATCGCAATCAGTATATACCATGAATCCAAAAGGTGAACATACGCTCTCGATAACACGTCCTCTACCTGTAGAGCCGAAGGTTTCTATAGCAAAATAATCGCCCTCCTCCATTTTTGTTTGATCTTCATTCTTCACGAGTAATACTGATTTGCCTCCATGAATTTGATACACGCCGATGGAGTGGCCACTCAAATTTTCAATCGGCTTGACTACGTGGCAATGCGTTAGATGAATCCACCCCGTGCCGATTACTTAGGTGGTACATGCCAGGTAGCACTTTTCCATTCACTTCGACTTCGTATGATTCCATCGTTTCCTGGATATATCCTGCGAGTTCTCCAAGTCGGACATCAATACCAGCTTCCTGTCAAAACCTGCTTAGTACGAAGGAAACGGAGACCTCAGGGTTGGCGCTCACCCTAACGCCAGTATTGGTCGCAGCTTTGACGGCCTCAATGAGCTTGTCGTACGTCGGTTCAAATGTAAGGGTAAATGCGGAGTCAACAATTCGACCTCTGACATGGACCCCGAAATCGACCTTGAGCACATCACCGCGCTGAAGGACTGACCTTCTTTCAGTATCAACCGACCATGATAAGTTAACGCGGACCGACGTACTTCTGGTGTCCCCAGCATTAGGACTGTAATGTGCAGCACATTCGTTCAAACTAAGGCCAGTGGGAAAGCCGACACCAGATTCAAGACCGTTCTCCTCGACTAATGCGCGAGTGCTGTTTTCGATATATTCTGCGATCTCCGTCATGCCCATGCCGGGACGGATGTGTTTGCGAGCGTAATGCCGGACCTGGCGATGAACTTCTGCGGCGCGACGAATGTTCTGGTAGGTGATTTCTGGATCTTCTAAAGCCATCCGTTCGTCATATCGCTTCTCCTCGGAAGTCATCCTCCACGCATTACTATGCAGAGCTTAACAAACAACTCTTGTACTCCGTGCATGAGACGATCACTCACTCGTTTTTGTATGGTTGTATCTCGCCCTCTGGATAGATACCATTTGTAAATATCTTGGAAATGCCAATACGCGGAGGGTCGCTCTGCTCAATCTTCTTCTTCTTAGCCTTCTTCTTCTTCTTCTTCTTCTTCTTCTTCTTGACCTCACCTGGTATTTTACATGTGAGAATCGATGCAGCTACCTGCCATAAGCTCCAACTTGTCAGGTCTGATGTACCCACCAGCAGAATCAAGGGAACCTTCCACGATGGCTTCCTCCTCACTATCTTCTTGCTCGTGATAGACCGCTTTCTCCATTTCAGCCAGGGTGCTAGCAACTCCAGGAGGCTGAGAGATCATGGTATCCCTGTCAATGTATTCGCTTTTGGACGCGCTGGTGATAAAAGACCGGTTGGTGGCTGACTAATCATGTCAGAGCACTCGCTACCCACAGGTCGAAGCACGTTAGATGAGTACACTGTAATACATGCTTACAAAGTGTTTATACATAATATTGCGACGGTCACGCCCCAAAACCATATAAAGTGCGCCCCGAACGCTTGAGGGCATAGACTACATCTAACGCTGTTACAGTTTTCCTAGCCGGCCACCCATTAGCACGATCACATTGGCAAACGGAGAAAACAAACCGCTTAGCATGCTCGGTGTAAGTGACTGAATCACGGATCACGTTCTCAAGGAATATTTTCAGAATGCCACGGGTCTCTTCATAAATGAGACCAGAGATACGCTTGACACCTCCACGCCGTGCGAGACGACGGATCGCCTGACACGACATTCAGAGTTGCACAAGAGAGTCGAGAGCCATCGCCATACCGGCTTGGTTATGCCCTGGATGTTATCACGCAGAATCTTACGGTGACGTTTAGCACCACCCTTTCCAAGACCCTGTTCCGAGCGACTCAGTTACATGCTCAAGAAATACAGAACGAAATGCAACCTTGCCACCCTTTCCACGTCCAGACATGACCGCAAGCGTTGCGCTGGCTGGGATCTGAGAGGCGGTGGTAGGACTCGCTCGCGTGCACGTGCATTAAATAGGTAAGGGCAGGTCACGTGAGCGTCAACACATAGCGAAGCATGTACTAGATCATTGACATTACGAGCAACTATGGACTCAGGAATTTCACCTCGCGAATTTCTTCTCTCAGTGCTCCCGTCCCGAATGCAAGAAGATGTCATGGAGGGTGACTTCCCATGCGTAACACTGACATTTGCGCAGTCTTTGGATGGCAAAATTGCCGGGAAGGCAGGAAAGCAGCTGGTTATGAGCGGTCCTGAGAGCATGCTCATGACTCACTGGTACTCGTTCGTTTCCCTTCCTTCATTACTTCTTACATCCCTTTCTTTTTGATCTCAGGATGCGATCGATGCACGACGCGATACTTGTCGGGATCGGAACTGCTCTCAAGGACGATCCTCAGCTGAATAGTGAGCCTCACCCACCAAAGTTTGCTCTCGATACGCATGCCTCTGTGGCACCATAGCCCGTTTACTTCCAGATACTAGAATGCCGAGTAATATACCCCAGCCCGTCATTCTGGATGCGTACCTACGTCTCCGCACCGACTGTAAACTCTTGCGCAATTTCAAAGAAGGCAGGGGCCTAAAGCCTTGGGTTTGCTGCTCTCCGAACTCTGAAGATGTCGAGATGACCGCCCGCAAAACCGCTCTCGAAACAGCTGGTGCGAGAGTCATTACAATCCCGTGTGTAAATGGTATGAATACCCTCAATAGCGGGAGCCAGAAGAGTTTCTCAAGCCTCAACAGGGTTGCTGTCAATCCCACACCTTTTGCATAAGCTTCGCACAGAAGGCATCCGGAGTGTCATGGTGGAAGGTGGGGCCACTGTGATTGGAACTTTCTTGGGTCAAGCGGCCCAGTCACACAGGTCGGGAAAACGTATCGTTGATACCCTCGTCGTTACGGTTGCTCCCAAGTTGGTGGGCGACGACGGTGTTGCGTACAGTGCCGGCTCCTCAGGAGAGCAGCTCCACAATGTTTGTGCTATGACTGTCACCCATTTGCAGAATTGACGCGTACTTTTAGGTTCCCGAACTCAAACACATCAGAACAGCAGTAATGGGAAGAGACACTGTTATTGCAGGGAACTTCTCGTAGTCTCTTCGTGACACGTCGTATGTCAGGTCGTGAATTCACCATGTAACACTAGACTAAATCCAACAGCCGGGAAGCGACATTCGGGAATCCTCTCTTGTACAGGAAGTGTTTTTGCATCGAAGAGGATAAGAAGACAACGTGTTAGATTGCAGAGGAAAGCCATTTAGTCTCGACTCTACCATATGTGGGGAAATAGCAACACCGAGTGGAAGAGGAGTGCAATGATGAAGACATAGGATGGCAACGTATGTAAATAACGGCTCTAATGTTCAAATATCCACCTATGGTGATCGTAAAAATGCTGCGTTTTCTTGTGCCCCGTCACACTTGTTGGCAATGCGTGTAGCAGCTTCCAGAGCACGCTCTACGAGGGGTCGTGACGGTGAAGTGGATGGCGTACATTGTAGGAGATCTGTAGTCAAGACTCATTAGTGTTTTGGTAAGGTAGATGGGCAACCTCGCTAACCTCCGTAAAGTAAGACATATCTCATAACACGTTGAGTTGGCTGTATTGCCAGATCTCTGGCACTGACTCTCATAACAAACTGCGTGCTTTTTGTCTCTACCTCATTGATTGGCACCGTTTTCCTCCCCGTGGAGACGCCTGTAATGGTGGTTGTGTTTGGAGATTGTTGGCCGTGCATACCCATTCCACGAGTGAGCCGCCACCCCTCACCAACTCGTTGCCTCTCCTCAGACTCGATCCTGCTGTTTGCAATGGTCATCGGGGTCAGGATCGAAGGTGGCCGAGGGCTGCTCTGGGGACTCGTCTCAGTCGGTGATGATACCCCCAAAATTGAACCTCGGCTCCCCAAGGGGGTCATACCCGATCTGCGGAGACGCCACCTCGCGACCGGTGCACCTGAGAGTGTTTCATCGGCGTCCGTGAAAAATGTACCTGCGACACTACACCAAGATACCATCGCAGCCTCGACGTCATCCTCACAAGCCATGAAAGTGGTGGAGACACCCCAGGCCGAGGGATCATCCAAAAATCCTTTGAGGAGCATTTCTGAGACACGAATTAGGCTTGGTATGAAGGACAACATCAAAGGTGGAGGAGGTGTTGTTGTCTATGGAAGCGTGGGTTCGCAGTTTTTCATTGCTTGTCCTTTTCTCCAATGAAACTTCGGAACATACCTGTGCGCTGAACAGCGTCCTCAGAGCCTGTTGGTATTTTCTCTCGGTTCGCATTATTTCACGGATGCATAACAGCGCTTTTCTTGCGGCTTTCCAGACAGCGTCGTCTTCCTCAGGCACCAAGGACGTACTCGTTGGACTGCCGAGACTAGCGCGCTGCAAGAAGGTGGGATGTTGCGATAACCATGACACGACGCCCGACTTCGTTGTATTATTCTGGTCAGGGAACGGAGGTAGACATGGAGAATTTGGAGAATGAGGAATAACGGATGATCTCGAAGGCCTTTGTGTCCCATGTTCTGACAGGCTACAAGATCTGCGGAAGTCTTCGAGCTGATTCACCAATACTTCGTCCGTTATATTCTCGTCGTCTATGGCCATTGCCACACAGATTCCACCGTTTCCCGATGCAGCGCAATTTTGTACTTCACCTAGAGAGGCTACGGGCGAAGATCCAGACCGGGTAGGGATCCCAATCCACGCCAACGAGGCGAGAAAATCCGTACTTACAGCAGCCATGCGCAACTGTGCTTCCGGAAACGATACTGAGGCAGGAATTCCATGACGACGATCCGATAATTCAAAAGTCGTCTGACGTTCGTGCCATGGCTGGTGTATAGGCTAGTGCACGTTATTAATTAATGAAAATACCGCCATGGGCTACAGGCTCACCGCGGCCACCTTAAACGGAGACGAACTCCTGACTGGAGGTAACGACCCATGCGATTTGCTTCCATCTACTTCTACTTTTTTCGAAAACCAACCGAGTTTCGGAATACACTGGGGTGACGGTGTTAGGAACGACATGCCTTGCGAGACGGATCGATGCTGAGAAGGTCTTGATAGCATTTGCTGGGAAGCCCCATCCTGCGATGGAATGGTGGAGATATGCGGCCCTGGATTTGGTTGAGGTAGCGAGCCATCTCCGGATTCGGTAGCTGTCGTACCACTTTGTTCGGTACTGCCTGCGACTGATTCCGCCACCATGGCCAGTGTGTTTCGCGACCGCTGAGGAACAGCGGTGTGATTGTGGTCATACACATCAGTGTCGACGTGCAATGTTGGTTTATTCGGCGACCTACTTTCGTCGCCGAGGGATTTTGAACTCACTTCTGCATGAGCCTGTTGAGAGGAAACCTCCAGCAAACCCGTATGCGAATATTTTGGAGCGCCGCCGGATGAGAGGGGTTGAGAACACGACCTTATATGTGGATTCGGCAAAGGAGGGAAGGATTTGATGGGTACGTTCATCACGGAGTGCTGCGGAACCCCCAGCTGTTTGTGGAGAGTCCGCGGGTCGGAGGATAACTGGCTGACGACTCGGGAGGGGGATGGAGAAGACAGGGTGCGAATGCGATCGTACGCAGAATCTATCCTTTGTTCGAACTCCCGGACAATGCCCTCGGCTACCGGACTGGATGTAGTTCCCTCATTTACCGAGAGATGCTGCGACTTTGAAGAATGGATGGCGCTGTTACTGTACCGACAAGAGCTAGGAGCGGTTCCTGGGCTCCCAGTTGTTCCAGAGAAATAGCTGTCCATATCAAAGTTATAATCAGAGTCGAAGGATAGTTCACTATACGAGGATTGAAAGCTTGAGGGTTGACACGGCCCATCGGAAGCTGCTAGGGGTACGTCCACTAGCTCCTGCAATATAACATCGCCTTTAGCTGAGGCATCGTGGAAAGGATCAAGACGACTGCTATGGTCGCTGGCTCCTGGTTTTGCATCGTGGACTCCGGTGGTGCGACGAATCCCCGAGGATCGCAATTTCTGCCAGAAATTCTTCTCGCTGGGCATGCTAGCTGTAACATCGAGCATCAACAAGCATGAGCTGTGATATCGCTGTAATCCGGCAGACTGGTTTTTCACGAGACCAGGCTAACCAGTTTTGAATAACGGCGTGGCGTTGAAACAGAAGCTCGGAACCGAGCAAGGTGTCCACCGTTATCATCGTGAGTTTCAAGAACGACAAAGACTCAGATTGAAGATGCTGCAGTGTGTCAAAACTCGCCTTGTTGTTTGGCTGAGCATGTCTAGACGAACTTTCGAACTTGACCGCTGGCAGTAACTGTCAAGTTAGTAATTCCAATTCCGACACAACAGGGCAGCCGTACCACCTACAGACCTGGCCTAGAATGACCTCCGGGAGTAACATATGAATCACAGACACCTACTCGATATTTCCCTCACTCCGAGTTACTATCATACACTACTACGTATTCCAACGGTTCTGTGCGAGTAGTGTCCTGCTGCCACTCGGCATCATCATCATCCCATGAAGGTACGCTGATGAGGGAAACAGAGGACCCATCAGAATCTTCAGTGGTATCCGAGCCAGGCTTGGTCGATGACGGCGAGTCGGGTTCAGTTGCAATTGTAAAATCATTCATCCTGCCACTGATGGTAGTTGGGTTTGGACTGGGCATCACCATGGATGATGCTGCAAGTAAATTTTCATTCTCTTCATCTGAAGACTGTTGGTCTGCGACTGTCAAGCTAGAGAAATATTGGTAAGGACTCTGACAAAGGGGAAGAGAGGCACATACTCGATCCAAATGCTGCTACCAAAGAAACTGCCTTGTCCATCATTGAGCCTCCAGTAGCCTACGTACCGTCCTGGGACGTCGGGCGCCTGCGCCAGATTGAAGTCATCTCACGAGCATCATCACCGCATCATGCGCACCTTCAAATCCCCCGTCCATACGTCAAGTTCTTCTCCTTGATCAACGTAGCCGATCTTCACCTTGAAGTCACTGCTGGAGTCTGACATGAACATTTCTCCGGCAACAAACTGAAGCTCAGTGGTTGGCGGCCAAGGTCTGTCGCCGTCGTTGACCATATGCCATGCTTTGACGAACTCCGCACCAGGAGGGAAAACCTGACCGTCAGGAATTGTTGTGTCGGTCACAAAGGCAGCACTCAGAGAGCCTTTTGGAGTCTGTTCGTCACTAATACTCAAGGACTCCATGGCCAGCTGCTCGTTGATCAGAGGAAGAGATGCAAGATGGGTTTCGGTAAGACTGGTAGACTCTGGAGATGAGGTGCGATAATCATTGAGGGCTGTAGCAAGCGACTCGTCGCCGAGGACCGACGGCGAACTGTCGCGCCCGTTAATGCGAGGACCGGGTAGAGTCACAAGTGTTGCGAGTGGCGACTGCCTGCTAATGGATGCATTCCCAGCTTCTAGACCCTCCTTTTCAACAGAGTCCAAGGATCGGTCTTCGGTATCCCGGACCTGTGCTGCTTTCATTTCCTCGTTGACGAGTACGAAAGGCGTTCCATGAGGGTGAGCTATGTCCACCGAAGATTTTGATGTGTCTTCCGCGTTAGAAGATGACTGTCCTTTCGCCGAGTTACAAAGCCAATCGCTTTCGTCCAAAGGTTTTGCACACGAGGAAGAGACCGGGTACGAGATAGAGGCAGGAATTTGTGTACAGGATTGCTGACGAATCAAAGGTAAGTTGGGATGGATGGGCGATCCCAATTTTACGCAGTCGCCAGAATCCCGCAAATCGATGCTACCCAGACGATCAATCAAACTCGTCTGCCCAACTCTGTAAACGGTAGGTATGACAGTATCGACTGTTTTCAGCTTGAGCATGGGATGAGTCAATGGGTGGACGGGAATTGGAAGGGCCTCGCAGTTGCTGCATAAGTCGAAGTCGGCGCAACTGGGATGCATGCACTTCATACGGGTTAAATGCAACGTTTTCATTGTGTACGTCCGATCCTCTCTTACCTTGTAGCGAGCCCCACGAATTGTCTCCCCACAAGCTGCAAGAATGGAACGCATTGAATGAGCAACTCCAGTCGAAGAACCTATCAGCTCACAGTTACAAGCAGCAAGGTGTGCGACCTGGCACTGCGGAAGAGAGCTCCGTATCTAGAAACACAGTCAGGAGGTGGCAGTTTGCATCGTGCAGAACGAGTACCATCAAATCTTCAGCCCTGTTCAATTTCACAAAACCATGGTTGGGGTGTTGCTCAGAGGTAATCCTTCAAAGTATGGAGTCAGTCGCTATGCAATATAGAAATTAGATCACATACACGAAGCAAGAAGAGCAGGTGTCAAAGTCTAAGAGCCTATTAGTACAATAACTCGTGCTCGAGCAATAGCATGTATTTTACCAGGACAGCTGATGCATTTCTTGCCGCACGTGAGCTTTTAGTACGATACGCGGGCCACAGTTTAGACTTACAAAGCGCTCGCCAACGATAGCAGAGTCACAGAGATTGCAGGTTGCCGGATGACAAATAGGCAGCTCTCCGAGGGCGGTACCTTCGCCTGACGGTGCCGCTCTGGTCTGGGCTGCAGAATCGCCAGTGGTTCGAGGTCTTGTATTGCCACCGCTGAAAACGGTATGCACGTAAACGCAGCCAGGCTTTTCTATATCAAAAAACTCGTGGAAAGGATTGTGTTTCGCAAAAGCCCCAGATTGTATGCAAGAAGTGCACAGATCATAATCTACCAAATTGTGTTCAGGTGACGGAGACCGGTATGAAAAGAACATTGTACCTGGGCAATCCAAACATTTATGACGAATTCCGGTGATCGTTCGATCACAGCTGTCACAGATAACTCCACGATGAACCGGGACTTCGGTGGTCTTGGCCGCTTGCGAGGAGTTCGACACCACTGAGTCCAGTCGGTGCTCACCAGAGCGTAGGCCAGATGGACGCAGGGATGCGGGTGACGAACGCTGCTCAACCACGTGAGAAGGACCAAAACTCAGAGTATGAGCGGTGCGGGATTCGGAAAAGCAAGCCGGACACTAGGATTTATTAACGAGTGCTTCATGTCGAGTATATAATACTTACGACAGCGTGCCAAGGACATTTGACACAACCATACCAGATCCCTGTGAAGTTCGTTCGGCATACAAAGCACTGTTGGGAAGTATCACTTGCACCCTTCTTGTGAGGTTGATGAGTCCCGTTAGGGGCCGCCGGGCATGGAACACTGGTATCAACCGCAGCAGTGGATGTAACCGGGTTATTAGAGGACGCCGATTCCTTCTCAGCTTGGTCTGGCCCAAATGTGACCCGGATAATGCGGTTAAAATCTTCCTGGAATGCCGCAAGAAGGCTCTCTATGTCTGCCTTCCCTTTCGCGATGGAACAACACGATACACTGGGACGTTTGAGCGGCGGCGACGCAAAACTAGGTGGAGGGCCCCCGGACGTTTCTTTTGCGGCCCCGCATTCCATATGCGGAAAAGACAAGCCAGAAGCAGGAAACAGTATCGGCGGTGGGGGCGGTGGTAAAATCCTGATCGGAGGGGAAGCAGGTTTGGAGATAGGAAGTGGTGGAGGCGGTGGTATGAGCGAGTGACGGTTTGGCGCAGGAAGTCCGCAAACATTGGAAGTAGACGAAAGACCTTGACACATCGGTGGACCACTATTTCCCCCCCTTTGATCCACGATGGTGACCTTGTGATGGATCCTCTCAAGTACGGTGAATCTCAGCCGCGGATTTGGCCAAGAACGATGTAAAGGGGCCACGCGCTGGGAGTACTCCTCGGCAGAGTGGACCTCTTTACCAATGAGGATTCTTCCGGGTTTAGAAGCGTCCGGGGAGAAGATGAGCTTGAGAAGATAAAAACTATGGCTTAGAGGAAACACACGACATAGCTGTTGGCGTGGTCAGCGCTTGTGGGTGGTACGTGATAAACAGACAACTTTGAGCAACGCACCTGTTGAGTGAGTTCTTCGTATGTCGGGAAGAGGATACCTTCTGGAAAAGTGAACTTGCGAGTCTCATTTCTGTAGGTGGCCTTGACGGTGAACATAATCGCTGGTCAAAGAGTAATGTGGGATACCGCAGCTTGCGCAGTGATTTATACCGCGAGCTGTGACAAGAGCGTGACATAGCGTGACCTAACAGGATGTGATAGAAACGTCACGTCTGTTGCCGATGTACCACTACGACCACACGCCAACCGAAATGACATTTTCGCTGCTTTGCACTCTAAGATTCGACCGCTTTCTGGAGACGCTGCAGTGGAATAACGACCCGGATGGAAATCCATCACCATATCTTCTTCTCATGTACCAATTTGAACGTCTCGTTGCATCTGCCCGACTCAATCGCTGGGCGGTTTCAGATACGTTAACCCTCGCCAACCTCAGAGCAGTCTGTGATAAAGCGGTTCAGGAAGCGAAGAAATTCGACGGTAACACATCACTGAAAGTGCGTGGTCGACAATTTCTCGACCTTCCATTTGTTCACACCACTCGCCAGATACGTGTCACGTTGGCGTCATCAGGCGAATTGTCCGCAACTCCTACTTCCGTCGAACCGCTACGATACGACCCCACAATGTTCTCGTTATTTAATCCCGAAACGGACTCGCATGCCCTGTCCGTACCAGTGCTTATCATCGATGTCGATACTCAACCAACGTCAAATATGGTTCCCATGAAGACCACGAATAGACAAGTATATGACGATGCGCGGGCTCGTGCTGGCATCCCTCTTGTCGGTACCCCACGTCCGTCTGTTGATTTGTCGGACTGTGCAGACGACGTCATCTTATACAATGGGTCCAATGCCGTGACCGAGTCATCAATATGTAATGTCGCCTTCTATCGTAATGGACGTTGGGTCACCCCCCCGCTCCGTGTCGGGTGTATATCAGGTGTGTTTCGGCGATGGTTGCTGGAGCACGGGCGTGTTTGCGAGGCTGTAGAGAATCAAATATTGCTCAATACCATCACAGACCAGGAATGGGTCCTTGTCTTCAATGGAGTCATGGGATGTCGACTTGGCCAAGTGCGACTTCCACAAGGTGTTTAGCGGGAGTTCCGAACGATTTCCGTACGTTAAGAAATAACAAAATGCCCCACAGCGACGTCATGGAATAATATTCGTGTCAATCTCCATAACGTTTTCCTCCGCTTCGAAGATACCTCCGTCCATCTCACTCAAGATATAATCCACAACGAAGCTATCATGCACCAGATGGTCCAATCTGGTGAAATGTCGTTGAGTATAAGGGATGAGACTGTCCACCACGTCTTTTAAAGCATTTCCGCTGCCAGCTCGGCTTCGCACACCAGTGCTTTCCTGAGTAGAATCATCGAAAGCATCAACTACGTCCTTCACTGGTTTGAGTTTCAAGACAGCGTATAAAACATCCTGCGCAATGCCGCTAGTTTTCGCATTGCAATTCCAATCGCGGATGTAACGCAAAAGGAGCGCAAGATCAGAACTTGACAGCGAGCGCAACACCTCATCTAGTGCCGGATTGCGGCTCACAGAAGCGATGCTTGATGGTCCGGACTCCAATGTCACCATTCGAATATCTTGGAACAACTTCAGAAGCCTCCCTGGCTGTTGCATCGCGAGCGCGAGATCTACGGCTCTGCGGTAGTCGTGGAGGGCCAAATAGCTCACGAATTCCTGCTCCCTGTAATTCCGGTTCGACCACGAAGAAAAAGCGATACACGAAACATCTCACCTGAGCAATAGGTGGGCTCGCTCTGCAGCCTTCTCTTGCTCGTGCTCTTGCGTGCAATTCCGCCAAAATGTGACAACCGAATCTGCGGCCCCAGATACTATTATCCGTCCGTCCTCACATGTAGTAAGTGCCCAAACCTGATGGATCGTTAGGAAAGGACAGAAATTAGTTGATAGGTGACTTACTTTATCGTCGTGGTTATCTAGCGTGGCGACGGACTCCTCGTCCCTTATGTTCCAAACCTTCACAAGACCATCGGAACCAGCACTGACTAGTTGAGCCCCATGATTGATAAAGTCCACCCGCAGGACAGAATTTGTGTGCCCCTCGAAGGTCTTCACGCAAGACCAATCCCCAAGATTCCATAGCTTTACCGTTTTGTCCCCGCTGGCGGTAGCCAGCACACGCTCCGTCTTGCTAAACCTGACACTCCAAACCCCTCTCTTGTGTCCTTTGCAAGTTCCTAGCAGCTTGATCTCTCCCTGAGCTGATCTTCCAGCAGACCTTGGACTGAAAATAATCTCGTAGACCTTTGCAGTCCGATCCTGGGACCCTGATGCCAGTAGTCCGTCGTCGGGCGCTATATCCAGAGAGTTAACGTCTTTGTCGTGGGCTTTGTGCGTGGTGAGACTACGACATTTGAGCACCTCCGCATCGTCGAAGGCCAACGGAACATCTGTCAGGTCCCACATCTTTATCGTGCGGTCCCTACTCCCAGTGAACATGAAACGTGGATGAGGTTCATCGGAAGCGCTGTGCACTCTTGACATGGCGAGGGAGCCAACGCTCTCTGCGTGGCCCTCGCAGAGAGCTACACAACCCCAACGTCGACTGGTAGAAGTGTGCCAGTCTTGTTCCGAAAAAGCCCATATTCTGGCAGATTTATCCTTGCTGCCGCTAGCAAGTAAACGGCCACCGACACCTCGGTCTAATGACAGTACTATCTCGGAATGACCGAGTAATAAGTGCGCATCCAGGGATGTAGTTGAATAGATGCGGATAAGGGATGAATTCGTGGCCAGCGCAAGGTAGCTGTCCCCAATGTTGGAGCCATTCAGGTTAATTTCATGTTGGATAAGCGGGTTCAGAAATACTGCATCGACTATTTCATCGTTGAATCCAATCAACTGCCGCGTCACCATTCGAGATGCTACAGAATAAAAGAAAATATTTTGATCAGCGTGAGCCGAGACGACCGTCTGCGTAGACGGTATGTAACTGACACCCAGGTCAACGCAGCTTACACTGTTAGATAGCAGTATTACTTACAATGCCTCAACGATTTGACGTTGCTCTTCTTGATCAACGGATAAGTCCCCCTCCGAGGAATGGAGAATACAAGCTTCTTTAGAATCCCATACTTTCACCACTCCCTTTTCCCCAGCGGTGAAGAAGTAGGGATCCGACGTTTGGGAGGTTGAATTATTACATTCAGGTAATAGAAACCCGACAGCTTCGACGCGGTCCATGACAGGAATCGTTTTGAAAAGCGTGGGATGATTTTCCATCGATTTAATCTTGCCTTTCGTCGAGCGGCGATGAGATCCGGATGACATGTCCCAAAGTATAACAACTGAATCGCGTCCTCCACTTATAAGCCACTTGCCATCCGGAGTCACATCCAAGCCACGAGGAACAGAGACATGACCTTCAAGAACAGCGATCGGTCGAAGGGCACCGTGTTCGTTTCTGGATGTAGCCATTAGGTCAAAAATGCGGATTTTTGTGTCCATGGAGGCAGTGACGAGCTGCAGCACGCGCTCTTGACTGACAATAGACGGATCGTGCGGAAAGTTAAACTTCAAAGCGCTGACAACTCCCCCGTGCCCTTTGAACAGATGAGTTACATGGCCCGTGGAAATATCCCAAACCTTCACAATTCCATCTGCAGATCCAGATGCAAGGTATGTGGAGGTTGGATCAACTGTGCAAACATGGACAGGCGCATCATGGGCTCGGGAAATTACTCGAGTGGGATGAATTAGCTGGCAAGAGAAGTTTTTCGGGATGTCATAGATGCACAGCGAAGGCGCTGCCATGAATATGACAAGGTGGCTGGCGGAGGGTGTTAAACATAGCGACGTAATGGATTGGGTTTCCTGTGATCAAAGGTCAGTGCTAATTATGAGAGAATATGTGATACTCACCCCCGCAAATCGGCAAAGTAGCTCTCCACTCGAGAGTTCCGTGAGTAATGCTTCCTCTGCAACACAGGTGACGAGCTTTGAACCATCTAAGGTGACCGCGATCGGACCGCTCGTATGCAATGGTGCGATGGTTCTCCACTTTTTGTAGCTTCAGCTTTGGTCAATACCGCCAATTTGGCCAGTGTGGGGAACTGCTTACACAGTTGCAACTCTAGCAGTCATTACAGTGGAAAGTGAAGAAACTTGGACGGGAACTTTTTCACTTTTTTCGCGTGCTAGACTTAAATATTTGTTTGGTGGTGCGCAATCCCCTGCAATTGTGCCAACGGGGCAGCTTATGTAAGCAACGTAGAAGGAGCCTAGGGGCAAACTTGAAACCGCATCTTCCAGGCAGCAGCATGGGTTTTCGCACTTCATGTCTGCGGACAAAAACAATGTACATGTAGTGTGTGATATGGTTACCAGAGAGGGATTTTTATTTTCCTTTCCAGTGCTCATATTTAACACAACACACAATTAATTCTAACACTAGCAAGCTGAAAATGAAAATTCAGCTCTGGTAGCAGGAATGAGAGGTGAAAAATTTAATAAGCTGCTACACCTCATGGCCTACACACCATATTAATGTGGCAGCACATGTTTTCCTCATGATATGCTTCTACTTCCATTCTGCATGTGTTTGCCTTATGTTTAGCTTCCCTTCCATTTCATGGCTATGCTTGATGCATGCCTGTTCCATATGTTTTCCATTTCATCGGTTAGATCCAGTAGATACATGAACAAATACTTGTGTAGTATATAAAGGGTCAATGCAATGACCAGGGGGTTCCCCATCAAATCCTTCTGAGTCTCTTCTCAGCCTCTCATTGAGACGAGCGTTAAGGCGTAGCCTTTCGTGACGTCACCACTAAAACTAAGACGGAGAAAACAAATGAGTTATAGCCCCACTTGAAGGCTTGGACGATAAAGATGATAGCGTTGACGATGGCTTGTCAACGAAAAGCGAGGTAGAGGGGATAAAGACTTAGGAATGCTCATGGACAGTTAGCCCCAAGAGAACCAAGCTAAGGTTCTTGGGTGATGGCATTCAGTCTTATATACAGATACAGTGTTTGTATGCTACAAATAAATGATATCATCGGAATGTTCCACAACATTCCACGACGTTCCATATGACGTCAGGTGATGTCATGGTCCAGACCGGTCTAGGTAAGTCTAGGTTAGAATATTCTAGGCGAGTCTAGGCCTAGTCACATGATATCTAAATATAAGTGTCCTCGTTGCACGTGAGCAAGTCACATGATAGAATAAGCACGTGATGTAAGTCACGTGACCACAAAAGAGAGAGAAAAACAGAGAAAAATAGAGGAAAAATTATACCCCGTAACACTACCCCCCTTCTAGGAATCGACTTCCAGGCGATTAAACGGGGCAGAAGCCACAGAGCAATAATTAACATAGGGAGAAAACAAAGAGTCGAATTGCGACTGAACCATGTGCAATTTCCTGGGAGCTGAAACATTCAGCGGCTCACATGACGTGGAGAGCGTACTGAGGTTATTCGACTTTGAGCTTAGGAGGGTTCAGAGAAACTGAATGATAAGACCCAAGAGGATTCGATGGGGATCCTCTGGTCGCTCTATTGACCTTTATATACTACACTAGTGTTTGTCCATGTGTACACTAGATCTAATCGATACTATGAGAAACATATGTACCAGGCATGCATCGAGCATTGCCATGGAATGGAAGAGAATCAGGACATGAGGGAAACATATGTAGAATGGAAGTAGAAGCATAGGGTGAGGATAACATGTGCTGCCACGATCACATATGAGATCGGTGAGGATCCCATGATGTGTGGCAGCCTATTAAATATGAAATAGGAGAAATGAAGAACATACAGTAAAAGTGAGGCATAAGGCTATGAAAGCCTGTGAGTCCGTGAAGGTGTGACATAGGGGTTATGTCCGTGTCGCGTGCAAGCAAGTTGCACATATCACGTCACGTGACCAGTCACGTGATCTGGAAAAAGACTTAGACATTTCTAAGTCGTTGAGTACAAGCGCGCTAGGCGCTAAAGAAAGAAAAATAGAGAAAAATAAGGGGAAAAAATACATATCGTAACAGGAGCAGAAGGTTGGCGACGATAGAAATCGTGAATAGCATCGCGAGCATTACTCAGGTTAGCCTCAGGCTCCCAAGTACGCTCCTCGTCAGAATATCCAACCCAATGTACCAAGAACTCGAGGCGACGACTTTGCAAGCGAGAGTCAACAATGTAATCAACCTCGTATTCCTGATCACCCTCTTCGGTGACTAGCACCGGACCAGGTTGTTGAGCCGGTTGACTGGGCAATCGCTCTTTATAAGGTTTGATGCGGCTAATATTCACAACCGAGTGAATGCGCATTGTAGAAGGTAGCCGAAGTTCAACGGCATTGGAACCGACCAGCTTCGTGATTTCGTAAGGACCGAGCCAGCATTCCGTAAACTTCCGACTTGGTTGAGGAAGCTTTAAATTAGAAGTGCTCAACCACACTTTATCGTCGATCTGATAAGGAGGTGGTTGTGATCTATGACGATCGGCTTTCTTTTTCATAGCGGCTTGCGCTTTCTCGAGATTTTTGCGAGCCTGCTCAAGGGTGTTCTCCATGTTGAAAGCGAGATCCTCGGCTGCAGGAACCCTGGAGTGAAGCGGTTCAACGCCCATCCTTGGTTTGTAGGATCGAGTGACCTCAAATGGAGATTTTCCAAGCGAGTCCTGGCGCTTGTTGTTATAAGAGAATTGCGCCAGCGCTAGCCAATCAGACCAATTATATGGCTTTTCGGCGACGAAAAGACGGATGTATTCTTGTAACGCCTGGTTCATCCATTCAGTTTGCCCGTCTGTTTGCGGGTGGAATGCAGTGGAGAGCTTAAGCTCAATCCCTAAGAATTTTCCTAATTCGCGCATAACCTGAGACGCGAATTGTGGACCACGATCGAAAACAATAGTCGTGGGAAGACCATGATGCTTCCAGACATGTTGCAAGTACAACTTGGCCGTTCCGAGAGCCGTGATCATTTTATTGGTTGGAATAAATATAGCTTCTTTTGAGAAACGATCAACAACTACTAGGATTGTGTCATAACCATCCGAAAGCGGTAAGTCTGTTGTAAAATCTGCCGAGATATCGACCCATGGTCCAGATGGAATCGGCAGTGGTTGGAGCATGCCTGCTGGGGCAATGTGAGAACTTTTCATGCATGCGCATCGATCGCAACGCGAAACATAGTCTTTGACCTGTGTATGTAACCCAGGCCAATAATAATTACGTTCCACCAATTCCTGTGTCTTTGCTTGACTAGGATGTCCTGCGATAGGGTTATTGTGATGGAGTGTGAGAATGTCTTGGCGAAGCTTGGCATCACCAGGAACATAAATACGGTTTTCTCGGTAATAAAGCCCATCCTGGAGCTTATAATTAGATCCTAGATCTAGATCTTTAGATAGTTCCTTGATTCGTCCAACAATTGAAGATTCTTCGGCTTCCACAACAACGTGTTGGGCCCTGATCTTTTCGGGAGGAATTACAGTGATGCTCTTGTTGTCATCTTCAACTCCATTGGAGTGATCACAATGTCGGGATAAAGCATCTGCTTTCGTCATAGAGGTTCCTGCCTTGTGGACCAAGGTAAAGTCGAATCGTGTAAGGTACAAGGACCATCTTGCTTGTCTTCGATTCAGATCTTGGGATTTCATAAAATATTGCAAATTCTTGTGATCGGACCAAATTTCAAATTTGTGCCGAGCACCTTCTAAATAATATCGCCATGTTTCTAACGCATGGATAATAGCGAGCATTTCTTTATCTGCAACCTGATAGTTCCGCTCTTGGGCTGACAGAGCGTGTGAACTAAAGGCGCATGGTCGCCATTCTCCATCGGGACATTTCATAGATAAGACAGCCCCTGTGGCAAAATCCGAGGCATCAGTTTCTAGGCGGAACTCCGCATCGATATCTGGATATACCAAAATAGGTGCTATCGTAAAGCATTCTTTAAGCGTTTCAAACGCCTGTTGTTCTTTATCTCCCCAGTTCCACTGGAGATCTTTACGTGTTAAGTCCGTAAGAGGTTTTGCAATTCCAGCATAACCGAGTATGAAACGACGGTAAAAGTTTGCAAGACCAAGGAAAGAACGGACATGTTTGACCGTTCGTGGGACTGGCCACTCCTGGATTGCTTTGACTTTCGATTCGTCCATGCGAACGCCATCGCGAGTTACGGTCATGCCAAGGAACTCTACTTCTGTCTTGTCAAAGAAGCATTTCTCCGGCTTGACAAATAAATCATTATCTTTGAGCCGCTGAAGCACACGTGCAACAGCTTTGTGGTGCTCATCGATATTGTTCGATTTGATATAAATTAATAGATCGTCCATGTAGATAACAACAATGTCATCCATATCCGCAAATAGCTCATTCATCATGGCTTGGAACGTAGCTGGCGAATTACAGAGACCAAAGAACATGACGAGAGGTTCGAAAGAACCGAGATGACAGACAAACGCTGCCTTCCATTCATTGCCTTCTTTGATTCGTATATTATTGTATCCCCATCGAAGGTCCATTTTCGTAAAGTATCTTGCACCCTTAAGCTTGTCAACAAGCTGACTAATCAGGGGCAAGGGATAATTATTTTTGACCGTTCCTTCATTCAGATAGCGGTAATCTTGAACCATCCGCTTAGTGCCTTCTTTCTTAGGTACAAAGAATACAGGCGATGTCTGAGGCGATTTAGATGGTCTAATATAGCCCTTCAAGAGCTGATCTTCAATGAATGACTTGACTTCATCCTGCTCCTGAGCTGAAAGAGGAATCATTCTCCCTTTCTTCGGTTTGAAGTCGTCTTTAAGTTCGATTGCATGATCCCACGGCTTGCGTGTTGGCATGCGCTTGGATTCTTTCTTCGAGAAAGTTTCGTAAAAGTCCTTGTGGTAAACACTAAGAACTAATTCCTTAACAGGTGTTTCTAGAACAACCGTGCTTTGCAGCTTTTTCCACGTGTTATCAGTTTCAAGGTCACTGATAAGACCTTTCCATCTAGAGACTGCTTCGACTTCTTCATCTAGTTCCATTGAAGCGAGGCACGTAGCGCGATTAGATAGTTGGTAGCAAGATCTTGGGCAACGATTTAATTTAACTTCATCAGTTTGCCAGTTAATGTTAGGATTATGGAATTCGAGCCAGGTATATCCGAGGATTATCGCAGCAGTGCCGAGATCACTGATTTCAGCTTGAACTACTTCTTTGTGACCTTTATACTCCATATGGATTTCTGCGACATGAGTAATGTCTCCTGCTCGATTCTTGGTATCATCGACATTAAAGACTGGGATAGGTATCGGCAGTTTGCATAGCATAATGCCTTGTCGCTTAGCCCATTGGCGATCTATAAAGATAGAATTGGCTCCACTATCAAGTAGAGCTTGAACTTGGATAGGGGTCGTGGTGTCAACATCCACGTGTTTGTCCAGTACTTCGATCAGAATCTTTAATTCCTTTTTAAGGGAAACCGATCTAGTAACTATCCGTTTAGGGAAATCATCTCTAGGGGACAGGGAGTTGATAGAAGAAGTTATTTTGGGTTTTGGGGAATTAAGCACGGGTTGAGCCGCCGAGCCTCGTAAGGAGGACCCCCCTTCTACGTACGTATCCAAGAAATCAGAAAACAAAGAGACTAGACTATTTTTTTGTGATTGTTTTGTATTTTCTATTTTTGTAGATTCTTTTGTATTTTTAGAACTATCTATTGTGCTTTCAAGAAAATCAGAAATATCAAAAACATCAAAACAAGAAAACCTATTACTACAAGAAAAAGAAATATTGTTATTAACACATTTATTTTGCCCTGTTTCTGTTTGAGTTACAGGCTCGGGCTTCCTGACAGATGCTTTTGGGCGCTGTCTGCCGCCTGCCAGAGATGTGGCACCTCGAACTGTCCCCGTGTTCAAGGGCCGAAGGCTTTTCCCTGTGCCTTCATCTCCGTTGTGTGCATGTCGAAAAAGAAGGCTTTCGCCTCTTCAAAGTCCATGCCACGCCAGTGATCAGCTGACGCGCTTTCTGTTTGCCGCACTTGGCGACCGTTGTTAGCTGGCTGCCTGTGCCGGTCCATAGTGTGGCGGTCCGAGCTGCAACGACAGTTAGGTGCCTTGCACTGTCGAGCAAAGTGGCCTGACTTGCCACACTTGTAGCAGTCCATCTGGAGCCTTCTCTGCTCCGGCTGCTTGCCCTTCTGTGCGGCGCCGATGTCCATCGCGTCGCCTCTACTGGTTCTTCAGTGCCTTGCACTGTCAGGCAAAGTGACCTACCTTGCCACATTTGTAGCAGTCCATTTGGAGCCTTCTTTGCTTTGGCTGCTTGCTCTTCTATGCAGTGCCAATGTCCATGGCATTGCCACTGTTGTTATAGGGTATACTTTTTTCTTTATTTTTCTCTGTTTTTCTTCCTCTTTTTGTGATCATGTGACTTACATTACGTGCTTATTTACTCATGTGACTGGATCACGTAACTCGGTCATGTGACTTTGCTCACATGCAATGAGGACTTATATTAAAATATCATATGACTAGATCTGGACCTGCCTAGAACATTCTATATCAAGACATACCTAGACCAGTCTGAACCGTGACATCATATGGAATGTTATGGAATGTTATGGAACATTCTGACTTACTAATTATTTGTTTCATATAAACACAAGCAGTGTATATAGTTTGCAATGCCAACACCCCAGAGTCCTAGCTTGGTTCTCTTGGGGCTACCCGTCTAGGAGCGAACATAAGTTTTTCCTCATCACCTCACTCACCATTGATGAGCCTAACTCAATGCTTACTCTTCATCTCGTCATGTCTTCAGGTCAGATGATAACTGATCTGTTTTCTCCATCTTAGTTCTTTGTGTTTGACGCTGCAAGAGCCTAGTGCCACTGCTCGTCTCACTAGAACCAAGCTACTCACTCTCTCGGCGTCAGGCACTATTCATGTTGTTAGCTATTTACCATATCACTCCTCTTTGCTGCTCATTACTGAGCCTTTTCATTTTTCTTAGTCCCTGGCTGCTAAGGTACAGGAAGGACGTTGTGCTATTTAGGGCCTCGTCGTTGGATTCTCGCGAGCGAGAGCTAGAGTTAATTCTCTAGAGGTTAAATCCTCCAACAAAACCCCTTTATCTTTGTTTGAGATATGTTCCACATCCTTATTTGTTTTAGTTAGTCAAATTAGCAACCCTCTCAATACGAAAGAGTGGTCTTGTGCCCGTACTGTCTTAGGAGTGATTTATTTTTAGTTTGTACTATACTTAGTCTTTGAGGCTGTGCCAGGTCGGTTATTGACTGGACAGTGAAAGGGCAAAAGGAAGCAAAGACCCTAATGAAGAAGTTTTTCAATGTGGCTTGTACTACTAGGTAGCTGTTACGATATGTATTTTTCTTATTTTTCTTTTCTTTTTCTCTATTTTTCTCTCTTTAGCACCAAACGCGCTTATACTCAACGACTTAGAAATGTCTGAGTCTTTTTCCTAATCACGTGACAGGTCACGTGACATGATATGTGCAACTAGCTTGCACACGACATGGACAACCCCTATGTCACATCTTCACGGACTCACAGGCTTTCATAGCCTCATGCCTACCCTTTACCGTATGTTTCTCATTTCCGCTATTTCATATTTAATAAGCTGCCACACCTCATGGCGTACACACCGTTTTAATGTGGCAGCACATGTTCTTCTCATTCTATGCTTCCTCTTCCATTCTACACATGTTTTCCTCCTGTTATGATTCTCTTCCATTTCATGGCGATGCTTGATGCACGCCTCCTCCATATGTTTTCCCACTTTATCAGTAGATAAGAACACTACATGTACAAACACCTGTATAGTATATAAGGATCAATGGAGCGACCAGAGGACTCCATCGAATCCTCTTGGGTATATCTCTTTCAGCTCCTCTGAATCAGAACCATAAGTCGAATAACCTCAGTACGCACTCCAGCACAATGTGAGCCGCTGAATGTTTCATTAGGATTCGATCTCTTAACTGACTTTATTCGCGATGCTTGCCGGTCAAGACCACTGCAAGCAAGAAGTAAACGTTCTTGAAGTATTTGAAGAAACGCTCACGGACTGATGTTCAGTGACACCGGCCAGTGTCCTTTCACAGATCTACGCCTACGTACCCCACCTCTTATGAAGAGGAGCGCGGAGAGTATATCACACCATCCGTCAAGCACTCGACGTTGCTAACAACAGAGCAACGGGCAGAGGAGTAGCAGTGGTTCGAAGAAGAGCTCGAACTATAAGAAGGCTTACGTTGCCGCTGACGCACTACTCAATTGCGGCGCTAACGTTATTTTCATTGATAAGAAGTGGGCCACAAGCCAAAAGCTACCGCTCACTCTCTTATGAAATCCCATTCCCATATTTAACGTTGATGGATCAAAGAACTCGGCTGGAAACGTTATGCATTCCACCGAGCTAATTATAGATTATGAAGGACACAGGGAACGCGTTACCGCAGAGGTTACGGATCTAGGACGTAATCGGATCATCCTCGGGTACACGTGGTTAAAGAAGCACAATCCTGAAATAGATTGGGCTAAGGGCGAAGTAAAAATGACGTGATGCCCCAGAAGCTGCCATCTATTAAGGGAGAAAAGTGTTTTCCTTCGTGTTCTAGAAAAAGAAGAAGAAGAGGCTGCTTATCATGCCTACGCTATACGAGCTAGCATTGAAGCACCTAAGAAAATAGAAAAGACGATTGAAGAGATGGTGCCTAGCGCATACCATCAATATTATGGACGGTTCTCAAAAGGAGAATCTGAACGCATGCCAATTAGAAAACCATGGGACCACGCTATTGACTTGAAGGATACATTTGTTCCTAAGAAAGGAAGAATGATTCCCCTCTCAGTAGAAGAGCAGAAAGAAGTTTCTAGCTTCATTGATGAACAACTGAGGAAGGGCTACATACGACCTTCAAAGTCTCCACAAACTTCCCCTGTTTTCTTTGTGCCAAAGAAGGAAGGCACCAAACGCATGGTTCAAGATTATCGTTATCTAAACGAGCACACCGTCAAAATAATTATCCGCTCCCGCTGATTTCCCAATTAGTGGATAAGCTAAAAGGAGCTAAGCTATTTACAAAGATGGATCTACGATGGGGATACAACAACATTCACATCAAGGAAGGCGATGAGTGGAAAGCTGCCTTCATATGCTTCCGCGGTGCCTATGAACCCCTCGTTATGTTTTTCGGGTTATGCAATTCACCCGCCACATTCCAAGCAATGATGAATGAAATCTTTGCCGATATGGATGATGTAGTGGTGGTTTATATTGATGACCTATTAATATTCACCAAAACCGATGACGTCAAGGAACACGAAAAGATCGTTAAAGAAGTCCTACGTCGATTGGAAGAAAATGATTTATTTATCAAACCAGAGAAGTGTACCTTCACGGTACCAGAAGTAGAATTCCTTGGCATGATAGTTGGCCAAGATGGAATTAAGATGGACGGCTCCAAGGTTAGGGCTATTCTGGAATGGCCTACGCCGAAGAATGTGAAAGGAGTTAGGAGTTTCCTCGGACTCGCCAATTTCTATCGAAGGTTCATCCAAGGTTACGCTCAAGTGGCTAGACCTTTAAATGACCTAACAAAGAAGGATACACCTTTCGTATGGAAAGAAGTGCAACAAGAAGCATTTGATATGCTAAAGAAGAAGTTTACGTCCGCTCCTATACTTTCTTATCCAGATGAAGACAGTCGCTTCCGTCTTGAATGTGATGCATCAGACTTTGCAACAGGCGGAGTCTTATCTATTGAAAAAGATGGCTTATGACATCCAGTTGCCTATGCCTCACGATCCATGACCCCTGAAGAGAGGAATTATCCTATTGCTGATAAAGAGATGCTCAGCATGATTCAGGCTCTCAAAGCATGGAGGCATTATTTAGAAGGTGCCAAGTACGAATTTGAAATCTGGAACGATCACAAGAATCTCCAGTATTTCATGAAGGCACAAGATCTTAACTGTCGCCAAGCGCGATGGGCACAATATTTATCTAGGTTTAACTTTAAACTCATCCACAAAGCTGGAACCTCGATGGGGAAAGCCGATGCCTTATCTAGACGAGAAGATCACATGATCGGCATCGAGGATGATAATAAAGGAGTAACCATATTAATGCCGGAGAAGATTAGGGCGACCATCTTGATCTCCGATGAAGGCGATAAGATCAAACAACAGGTTCTTGACGCTATGCACAAGCTGAAAGAATCAGAAGTCCAGAAGTTACGTGAGAAGTTCCACATTCATGATGACAGTGATGGAATTCTCTATGATGACAAGATGAGAATGTATGTGCCTGACGACGAAGGTCTACGGCAATCTATTATTATGTTGCACCACAACACTCCAGTTGCTGGACATCCAGGAGTTGAAAAGACAATAGACTTGCTGCAACGCAGCTACACTTGGCCGTTGATGTCACAACAGGTCAAAGACTATGTTTCCCGTTGCGATAGATGCACACGTATGAAAGGGAGCAATCAGCTTTCCGCTGGAAAGTTACATCCCTTGGAAGTTCCTACAACACCTTGGGAAGACGTATCAGCAGACTTTATCACAGATCTGCCTGATTCTAATGGATTCAACTCCATCCTTGTGATGATGGACAGGTTTTCCAAAGAAGTCGAATTCATTCCATGTTTAAAAACAACGACAGCCCTTGACACGGCTCGTCTATATTTAACCAACGTGTGGAAGGCACATGGCCTACCCCGTACTATCATATCTGATTGTGGACCACAATTTGCCGCGGAAGTCATGTGTGCATTGTGCAAACGATTGGGTATAACCCCTAAATTATCCACTGCATATCATCCGCAGACAGATGGTCAGACGGAACGAATGAACAGGGACTTAGAACAGTACCTTTGTTTATTCTGTGCAGAAAAGGAAGCAGAATGGGCTGACTGGCTTGCCATCGCTCAATTCTCATATAATACAAAGAAGCAGGCTTCTATAAAGAAAACTCCTTTCGAAGTCACACGGTCTTATGCTCCACGAATGGGCTTCGAGCAACACGTGTCTAAGGCACCAGCTGCTGATGACTTTGCCAAAGAAATGGCCAAGACTTTGAAAGATGCAGAAGCTAATTTATTAGATGCTCAGAAGCGGATGAAAGCGCAAGCTGATAAGCACAGATCAGTTGCCCCTGAATACGTCATTGGGGATAGGGTCTGGCTCAGCACAAGTAATCTGCGCCTGCCACGAGCTTCTCGTAAATTAACCGAACGATGGATCGATCCCTATGAGGTCACCAAATTGGTTGGCTCTAATGTGTTGACGCTTAAGCTACCAAAGTCTATGCGTATTCACCCTACAGTTAATGTTTCAAGGGTCAAGCCTTACAAAGAGCGCTTGCCTGGGCAACCGGTTATTGCCCCTGGTCCCATTGAAGTCACTGAGGGACGTGATGAAGAATACGAAGTAGAATATGTGGTTGAATCTCGAAAGAAAGGGAACCGCCTTGAATACTTAGTCCACTGGAAGGGCTATACTGATGAAGATAGAACGTGGGAACCTGCTGGCAATTTGGCCAATGCTTCCGATGCGGTTGCAGCCTTTCATTGGGCAAATCCCTCGGCTCCTCGTAAGCTATGAATGGCTTACTTGGATTTCCTATCATTATTCCAACCGTTTGAAAATTTGACGGTCTCTATGCCTCGCGACACTCCCTTTGATCGCCTGAAAGTCGATCCTTAGGAGGGGGGTAGTGTTACGATATGTATTTTTCTTATTTTTCTTTTCTTTTTCTCTATTTTTCTCTCTTTAGCACCAAACGTGCTTATACTCAACGACTTAGAAACGTCTAAGTCTTTTTCCTAATCACGTGACATGATATGTGCAACTAGCTTGCACACGATATGGACAACCCCTATGTCACATCTTCACGGACTCATAGGCTTTCATAGCCTCATGCCTACCCTTTACCGTATGTTTCTCATTTCCACTATTTCATATTTAATAAGCTGCCACACCTCATGGTGTACACACCGTTTTAATGTGGCAGCACATGTTCTTCTCATTCTATGCTTCCTCTTTCATTCTACACATGTTTTCCTCCTGTTATGATTCTCTTCCATTTCATGGTGATGCTTGATGCACACCTCCTCCATATGTTTTCCCATCTTATCAGTAGATAAGAACACTACATGTACAAACACCTGTATAGTATATAAGGATCAATGGAGTGACCAGAGGACTCCATCGAATCCTCTTGGGTATATCTCTTTCAGCTCCTCTGAATCAGAACCATAAATCGAATAACCTCAGTATGCACTCCAGCACAATGTGAGCTGCTGAATGTTTCAGTAGCGCATTCTTGACACTTGGATGCAAGCAGCAGTCCTCAAATTTCACCATCTTAACCACATCTTTACTCCTCCTCAGATCAAGTTTGAAGACCTCAAACCCATCCTTGAGTGGCTCATACCAAAACAGGAGCCTTTAGATTTCCTCCACCGTGTAAAGAAAGAAGAAGAGATTGAGGCAGATCTCAAATTTGACATCTTCCACACTCCCACACCACCTCTCAGATCTTCCTCTTCAATCCCTCCCCCTCTAGCTCTATCTGTTACGATATGTATTTTTTTCCTCTATTTTTCTTCCTTTAGCGTCTAGCGCCCTTATACTCAACGACTTAGAAACATCTAAGTCTTTTCCTAATCACGTGACCAGTCACATGACATGATATGTGCAACTTGCTTGCACGCGACATGGACATAACCCCTATGTCACCTCTTCACGGACTCACAGGCTTTCATAGCCTTATGCCTCACCATTACTGTATGTTTCTCATTTCTCCTATTTCATATTTAATAGGCTGCCACACATCATGGAATCCTCACCGATGCCATATGTGATCATGGCAGCACATGTTTACCTCCTGTTTATGATTCTCTTCCATTCTACATGTGTTTGCCTTATGTTTTACTTCCTTTCCATTCTATGGCTATGCTTGATGCATGCCTGGTACATATGTCTTTCATAGTATCAGTTAGATCTAGTGTAAATAAGGACAAACCCCTGTACAGTATATAAGGACCAATACAGCGACCAGAGGACTCCATCGAATCCTCTTGGGTATTATCCATCAGCCTCTCATCCAAAGAGCAACCTCGGTTATACCTTATTTCAGTATGCACTCAATCATGTGAGCCACTGATTGTTTCACTATCCTGGTGAACGTCCAATTGCCTTTGTTTCCTCGTACATCAATATGTGCAAGAATACCTCCTGTTCCTCCATCACCCCTGCCAACAGGTGCCCCTAGCCAATCATCCTAGGCACATGCCTTATTATTTGTACAACGAACCTGGCTATTTATAAACAATGGTCAATATTCCTCAGGACATCGCCAACTTGCAAGCACAGTTGGAACAATTAACCATAGCATTACAAATACTACAAATGAGATGAGCGGCAGCACTTGGCTCTTGCAATGTCAAACACAGGAACTAAGACTGAGAAAACAGATTAGTTATAGTCTGACCTGAAGACTTGGACAAGTAATGAGAAGAGCGTCGAGTGAGACTCTTCGACGACGAGTGAGATAGTGGGGAAACTTAGGCACGCTCATAGACAGATGGTCCCAAGAGAACTAAGCTAGGGTCTCTGAACAATGACATTCTCATATATATACTGTTACAATGTTTGTATCAGACAAATATTTAGTAAGTAGGAATATTCCACAACATTCCATGGTGTTCCATATGACGTTGTGATGATGTCATGGTCCAGACCATTCTAGATAAGTCTAGGTGTAGAATGTTCTAGGCAAGGCTAGGCCTAGTCATGTGATATTTAAATATAAGTCCTTATTGCATGTGAGCAAAGTCACATGATCCAGTCACATGAGTAAATAAGCATGTGATGTAAGTCATGTGACCACAAAAAGAGAGAGAAAAATAGAGAAAAATAAAGGAAAAATTATATCCTATAACACCTTATTACTTAGCTCATTGACGATTGATAAAGATAGAGTAGGATGGGTTAAATATAGACGAGTCGTGTCAAGGGCTGTCGTTGTTTTTAAACATGGAATGAATTCGACTTCTTTGGAGAACCTATCCATCATCATGAGGATGGAGTCGAATCCATTGGAATCAGGCAGATCCATAATAAAATCTGCTGATACGTCTTTCCAAGGTGTTGTAGGAACCTCCAAGGGGTGTAATTTTCTAGCAGGAGGCTGATTGCTCCCTTTCATACGTGCGCATCTATTGCAACGGGAAACATATTCCTTGACCTGTTGTGACATCAACGGCCAAGTGTAGCTGTGCTGCAGCAAATCTAATGTCTTCTCAACTCCTGGATGTCCGGCAACTGGAGTGTTGTGGTGCAACATAATAATAGATTGCCATAGACCTTCATCGTCAGGCACATACATTCTCATCTTGTCATCATAGAGAATTCCATCACTGTCATCATGAATGTGGAACTTCTCACGTAACTTCTGGACTTCTGATTCTTTCAGCTTGTACATAGCGTCAAGAACCTGTTGTTTGATCTTATCGCCTTCATCGGAGATCAAGATGGTCGCTCTAATCTTCTCCGGCATTAATATGGTTACTCCTTTATTATCATCCTCGATGCCGATCATGTGATCTTCTCGTCTAGATAAGGCATCGGCTTTCCCCATCGAGGTTCCAGCTTTGTGGATGAGTTTAAAGTTAAACCTAGATAAATATTGTGCCCATCGCGCTTGGCGACAGTTAAGATCTTGTGCCTTCATGAAATACTGGAGATTCTTGTGATCGTTCCAGATTTCAAATTCGTACTTGGCACCTTCTAAATAATGCCTCCATGCTTTGAGAGCCTGAATCATGCTGAGCATCTCTTTATCAGCAATAGGATAATTCCTCTCTTCAGGGGTCATGGATCGTGAGGCGTAGGCAACTGGATGCCATAAGCCATCTTTTTCAATAGATAAGACTCTGCCTGTTGCAAAGTCTGATGCATCACATTCAAGACGGAAGCGACTGTCTTCATCTAAATAGGATAGAATAGGAGCGGACGTAAACTTCTTCTTAAGCATGTCAAACGCTTCCTGTTGCGCTTCTTTCCACACGAAGGGTGTATCCTTCTTTGTTAGGTCATTTAAAGGTCTAGCCACTTGGGCGTAGCCTTGGATGAATCTTTGGTAGAAATTGGCGAGCCCGAGGAAACTCCTAACTCCTTTCACATTCTTCGGTGCAGGCCATTCCAGAATAGCCTTGACCTTGGAGTCGTCCATCTTAATTCCATCTCGGCTGACTATCATACCAAGGAATTCAACTTCTGGTACCGTAAAGGTACACTTTTCTGGCTTGATAAATAAGTCATTTTCTTCCAATCGACGTAGGACTTCTTTAACGATCTTTTCGTGTTCCCTGACGTCATCGGTTTTCGTGAATATTAATAGGTCATCAATGTATACCACCACTACGTCATCCATGTCGGCAAAGATTTCATTCATCATTGCTTGGAACGTGGCGGGTGAATTGCATAACCCGAAATACATAACGAGGGGTTCATAGGTACCATGGAAGCATACAAAGGCAGCTTTCCACTCATTGCCTTCCTTGATGTGAATGTTGTTGTATCCCCATCGTAGATCCATCTTTGTAAATAGCTTAGCTCCTTTTAGTTTATCCACTAATTGGAAAATCAGCGGGAGCGGATAATTATTTTTGACGGTATGCTCGTTTAGATAACGATAATCTTGAACCATGCGTTTGGTGCCTTCCTTCTTTGGCACAAAGAAAACAGGGGAAGTTTGTGGAGACTTTGAAGGTCGTATATAGCCCTTCCTCAGTTGTTCGTCAATGAAACCAGAAACTTCTTTCTGCTCTTCTACGGAGAGGGGAATCATTCTTCCTTTCTTTGGAACGAATGTATCCTTCAAGTCAATTGCGTGATCCCATGGTTTCCTGATGGGCATGCATTCAGATTCTCCTTTTGAGAACCGTCCGTAATATTGATGGTATGCACTAGGCACCATCTCTTCAATAGTCTTTTCTATTTTCTTAGGCGCTTCAATGCTAGCTCGTATAGCGTAGGCATGATAAGCAGCCTCTTCTTCTTCTTTTTTCTAGAACACGAAGGAAAACACTTTTCTTCCTTAATAAATGGCAACTTCTGGGGCATCGTGTCATCTTTACTTTGCCCTTAGCCCAATCTATTTCAGGATTGTGCTTCTTCAACCACGTGTACCTGAGGATGATCTGATTACGTCCTAGATCCATAACCTCTGCAGTAACGTGTTCCCTGTGTCCTTCATAATCTAAAATTAGCTCGATGGAGTGTGTGACGTTTCCAGCTGAGTTCTTTGATCCATCAGCATTAAATACGGGGATGGGATTGTGTAAGAGAGTGAGTGGCAGTTTTTGATTTGTGGCCCACTTCTTGTCAATGAAAATAACGTTAGCGCCGCAATCGAGTAGTGCGTCAGCGGCGACGTAAGCTTTCTTATCATGGGAGGATGCAACTTTGATCTTCATTAAGATCTCCTTCTCCATGTTGAGCGTTCTCAGGAAAAAATTATCTGGGATTTCTTCATCTGACATATTTTTTTGTGTTTTTGGTGAAACTGAATTAAATACCGGTTTGAAGCCCTGGCCGAGCCCCTTCACAGAAGAGGACCCAGTTTGGCATTGAGAAAATAAAACATCATCCGACTTATCCATGCTTTCCCTAGGTTCTTCAATCTCAAGGATGGAGAAGCGGTTGGATAAATATTCGTCAAATGTGACCACACGAACACCCAGTTCGTTCATGCAGCACGGCCTTTTCCCTTGTCATGGACATCTTTCATGTCCCAAAAGTATGCCCTCATTTCATCATAGGACATATTGCGAATAGCCGCAAAAGGATCGTTACCCCGTAGGGCTTCCCTTTTGGGCTCTTCTCGTATTGGTTCGACAACTCGCACTTGGCGGCTGCTGTGGCATTCCTTCTTATGTTTGCCCCCTAGCCATTTGCAAGAGGGACATTGATTGCGTGGTTTGAGGCAATTCTTTACCCCATGTGGTCCTCCACAATTGTAACATGTTAATTTTGATGACAACCCTCTTTGGGCGGCATCAATCTGCATTGCATTAGGGTCACCACGTGCCTGTGATGTTCTTCAGCTCGTAGCACCCATAATGAAGTCAAGGGACTCTTGTGCGGTCCCGACGCGTCTGATTTCGACAATGTACTCAGCTACCTTTGCCTTACGTTTGCCTTCTTTAAAGATTTGGGTGATAATGCCCCTTCTGACATTGTTTTCCAGCATGAAGATAGCATGCAATTCGTCTATCGCAGCTTGCTGGTAAAGCGCTTCAAATTTGACGATGAAATCGTCCGTTGACATTTTGTTTTGTAGCAGCCCCTTTAGCTGACTACGTGCCCAGTCTACCTGATTGGTGGAACGGAAGAGACCTTCAATCTCCGCCACCATCAGGGCCCATGTGTACGTATCCCCCTTAATGATCCGTGTTTGAGCGAAGGGACCTGCTTTTGGCCCTTTCAAACAGGAGAGGACGGCCAGGACTGCTTCGTGTGAGCCTGGTGTAATTGCGTGTACGTTTATGTTGAGCCAAGCCCGCATCTTGACCCATCATTCTTCGAATTTTGCCTTTGACCCATCATATTCTCCAGGGTCGTTGAATACTTCAATCTTCTTTGAGTACGCTCCCCCCCGTACTCGTAGAAGTGGATGCCGAGCCTCCTGCTGTTCCTGCCCATTCAAGAGCAGCAATTCTATTGTTGAGCTGATTTATTATTCGACTTTGGTCGAACATGCCCTGTCTAGCAGCGGCGATCTTATTTTCCCAGTTCTCCTGGGGGTCATCCAAGATATCGAAAACGGCTTGCAACATATTGATTTAAGAAAGAAAACTTATACATAGAGGAAGGGTTAAAGGAAGTAATGTAAATCTTGATCGTAGATCAAGGGGTCACATATAAGTACGTGGGGACGGCGCCTTACTTCATTAAGGACGTGGCGAGGATGTAAGCATGGACGTAGAAAATCAGGAAGAAATTCGTTGAAGTAGTCCCGGCGTACATGTGCGGGATCGACAGGAAAGTAAGTGCATCTTGCCCGACGTGGGCGTGGTGTGGGGAAAGGGGTTGGTGTACGGTACCTAGCCCTAGCTTCTTCTTCTCTTCTGGGACCCTCTCCTTCTTCAATGAGACCTGCCTCTACCTGACATACGTACTCGTCGACGAGCACGTGTGGGACGAAGAGCCGATTGATAAATTCTAGCAACTGGGGGTAGGTAGCTGAAACAATCAGCAGCTCACATTGTGGGAGTGCATACTGAAATGAAGTATAACCAAAGTTGCTCTTAGGATGAGACACTGAGGAATAAGACCCAAGAGGATTCGATGGAGTCCTCTGGTCACTTCATTGACCCTTATATACCCTACTAGTGTTTGTCCATGTGTACACTAGATCTAACCGATACTATGAAAGACATATGTACCAGGCATGCATCAAGCATAGCCATGGAATGGAAAGGAATCATAACATGAGGGGAACATGTGTGAAATGGAAGAAGAAGCATAAAGTGAGGATAACATGTGCTGCCACGATCATACATGAGATCGGTGAGGATCCCATGATGTGTGGCAGTTATTAAATATCAAATAACTGTGAAATGGAAAACATACGGTAAAAGTGAGGCATAAGGCTATGAGAGCCTGTGAGTCCATGAAGAGTAGACATAGGGGTTTGTCCGTGTCGCATGCAAGCAAGTTGCACATATCACGTCACATGACCAGTTACGTGACTTGAAAAAGACTTAGATGTTCTAAGTCGTTGAGTACAAGCGCGCTAGGCGCTAAAGGAAGAAAAATAGAGAAAAATAAGAGGAAAAATACATATCGTAACACCATGTGTTGGGAAAGGAAATCAAAAAATATTTCCGACCCCTCAGCGAAGCAGAATGGACAATGAACCAGCTCGTTTGCTTAAAACAAGGAAAAATGAGAACCGACGAATTCATCGTACGGTTCCATTCACTGGTTCTCCAATCAGATTGCGATGACCAACACGCAATCTATCTACTGGAAAGGGCAACAAGGCCTGATATCATCAAAGAGATCTACCTCCAAGGTACCCAAAAGGAGGACATCGAGGAGTACCTTGGCGAGGTACGACGAATCGGAAGCCGAGCAGATCTCTTTGAATATCAGTTCGGTAAACAAGGATCCCAGGGGCATGCCTGGGTCAACAACGCGCAAAACTTCCCTTCCTTCAGCCGTGGAGGTAAAACATATGGAAACCAGGGTGGCGACGCAATGGACATAGGCGCTGCATAAAAGGGCAAACAACCGGAGCAGAGATGGCTCCAAATGGATTGTTACAAATGTGGCAAGCAAGGCCACTTTGCCCGGCAGTGCACTGCCCCTAATTGTTGTTGCAGTTCGGACCGCCACACTTCGGACCGGCACAGGGTGTCGGCAAACAACGGCCGCCAAGTGTGCCAAACCAAAAGTGCGCCAGCTGATCACTGGCATGGCATGGACTTTGAGGAAGTGAAAGCTTTCTTTTTCGACATGCACAATACGGAGATGAAGGCACAGGGAAAAGCCTTTGGCCCTTGAACACGGGGACAGTTCAGGGTGCCAAATCTCTGGCAGGTGGCAGACAGCGCCCAAAAGCATCTGTCAGGAAGCCCGAGCCTGTAGCTCAAACAGGGCAAAATAAATGTGTTAATGACAATGTTTCTTTTTCTTGTAGTAATAGGTTTTCTTGTCTTGATACTTTTGATACTTCTGATAGTTCCGATTTTCTTGATAGCGCAATAGGTAGTTCTAAAAACATAAAACAATCTACAAAAGAAGAAAAAACAAAATCACAAAAAAATAGTTTAGTTTCTTTGTTTTCTGATTTCTTGGATATGTATATAGAAGGGGGGTCCTCCTTACAAGGCTCGGCAGTTCAACCCGTGCTTAATTCCTCAAAACCCAAAATAACTTCTTCTATCAACTCCCTGTCCCCCGGAGAAGATTTCCCTGAACGGATCCTTACCAGATCGGTCTCCCTCAAAAAGGAATTAAAAATCTCGATCGAAGTAATGGATAAGCATGTGGATGTTGACACCACGTCTCCTATTTAGGTCCAGGCTCTTCTAGACTGTGGAGCCTGTTGGAAATACATACCGTCATACTTAGCTATTAGGATTACACGCTCACTACCATTTCCGTATATAGTCATTTCTCAATGCCACGCGCTCTTTTCTCTTTCCTCCAGTCTCGCATTCACAGACTGGAGGTATGTAGCTATATCATATCTGTTACTCCAGGTACTAACTACCTACAGTATTCACTCTCGTTCCTTACATTAGGTAGTTTCCCAGTCTTGCATTCACGGACTAGAGTATTCACTCTTGTTCCTTACATTAGGATTTCGTCAGATTATGAGCCCCGCCTAGCGCGGAAAAACCAACAACGTCGAATAGAGACTCAAACCACAAGATCGAGCAATATCGCACATTGTCGTGCCCACATCATATTAGTACAGCACTCAAAACCTTCGAGATCGCCATCCATCGCTCCCAATCGAACCATCTCGCGGACGTGACACGATATCTACAGGAGGCGGCAGCGGAAACCCTTTTTACAACCAACCCCAGAGCTCGACAATTGGAATCCTCCATCTAGCGCGTTTTGACGACCCCAACATGCCGTTCTCAACCACTCCGCCTGTCACCACAACGCCTCTAGGTCCTACACCAGTACACCTTCGACCTCCGTCAGTGACCAACACGCCACGCCGTGCTGAGTCGCACTCTTCCAGCTCCCATTCTCCTAGCAGAGGACAACCTTCCATCAGGTCATATCTAGACGAGGACACCGATGACGAAGACGGCGTACATTTTACGCTACGCAAATCTATCGAGCCATCGAAATTCAACCACCTTCTCAAAATCCAACCGAAGCTGACAGCGACCAACTACGACACATGGCAAACTGCCTCGTATCACACCATTGAAACCATAGGCCTCCATGTCTACCTGGCCGACGACTTCGTCCTTGCCCACGATGCCGACCACAAAACACGGATCCGCTGGACAAAAGCAAACAACTTTGTTTGCACGATACTCACGTCATCCATGACCGATGCTATCATGCGTCAGGTCTCCCACCTCGAGTACGCATCCGAGATGTGGAACGAGATACGCCGTATCTACGTAGGTACCACCGCCACTGATTGGACGCTTACCATATCGTCGTTAATCACGACAAAATTCACCGATGGTGACGACGTCAACGAACACATCACGGTCATGAAGGGCTTCCGCCGCGACCTCATTCTCATGAACCATGACGTTGACGACAATCTATTTGCAGCATTCCTCCGTCTTTCCATGCCCTCGAGCTGGAACTACATATTTACTGGTCTGTCCCAACATTATTCCTCTGCCGAAATCGAACAGTGCATCCGTGATGAGCGAGGTGCCCGGAAGTATCAATCCGGCGGTAACACTGCCACGTCCCTCCAAACGTCCCATAAGTCCAACAATAACAAGAAAACCCGACCGTACTGTGACTACCACAAACGGGCAGGACATTGGACTCGTGACTGCGAGGCGCTTAAACAGAAGGAAGGAAAACAAGACGACCAGGACCAAGGAAGAGACCTGTCGATGCAGTTCAGACCGCCATACCTCAGACCAGCATCAGATGTTAGGGAATACCACGGGTATACCCACGGGTGGTAGGGACCATACCCGTACCCACACCCGTGCCTGCGGGTACGGGTTGAAGGACGGGTCAGCAGGTACAGACCTGCAGGTGTACCCGTACCCGCCTACCCATGGGTATACCATAGCGAATCGCATGTAAACGCGGACGCAGACATGCAGGCGCGTGCATGTTTGCGTTTGCATTTGCGCCCGAACAGGTGAAGGTGGGTGGGCAAACCATCGCATGCAAATGCGAATGCAAACACACGCAGTCGTGCGTTTGCGTTCGCATTTGCATGCGGGTAGGTGACTTGAGTGGGTGCGGCAAACCAGCGGGTGGTTGGGCAAACGAGTCCAAGTAGGTGGTCGAATGGTCGCGTGCAAACGCCGACGTGAATGCACATTCACGTCGGCATTTGCACGCGAACAGATGGAGAAAGGTGGGTGGGTGACTTGACCAGCGGGCGGGGTGAACTGGCAGTGGACAGACCAACAAGTAGTTGGCAAATGAGTGGGCCATGCAAACGCAAACGTAAATGCGCAAGCACGGCTTGTGCATTTACGTTTGCGTTTGCACATGACAGGTGCAGGAGGTGGGTGGAGGATGAACCAGCAGGTGGGTGGGCAAGCGAGTGGGTCGCAGTGGGCGGGCGAACTGTCCCGTTTGCGCAGGAATGGGTGACGACGTGGCTGGGCACGATCCTACCAGAGTAGGTAAGTGGCAGTAAATAGGTAGGGCACTTACCAGTAAAATACTATGCTCCCACGCAAATGTGAACGCAAACATGCACGAGCGTACATGTGCACACTCGCATTTGCATGGGAATGCTCAGGTGGCGAGTGATTGAGTGTGGTGGTACTGCATAGCTGGCACGGGTACGGGTACGGGTATCATACCCGCACGGGTTACCCGAACCTGTGGTATTCCCTATCAGATGTCAGTAAACTCCGGTCATCAGGTGTGACAAACTGAAAGCGCGTCAACTAATCACTGGCATGACATGGACTTTGAGGAGGTCAAGGCCTTCTTTTTCGACATGCACACTGCTGAGATGAAGGCTCAGGGAAAAGCCTTTGGCCCTTAAACACAAGGACAGTTCAGGGTGCCACATCTCTGGTAGACAGCAGACAGCGCTCAAAAGCATCTGTTAGGAAGCCTGAGCCTGTAACTCAAACAGGGCAGGAATGTGTTAATAACAATGTGGACAATTCTTTTTCCTCTTCTTGTAAAAATAGGTTCTCTCTTCTTGATATGTTTGATAGTTCTGATAGTTTAGTTTCTTCTCGAGTTCTTGATATGTGTGCTTTAGGTAGTCCTAAAAACATAAAACAATCTATAAAAGAAGAAAAAATAAAATCACAAAAAAATAGTTTAGTTTCTTTGTTTTCTGATTTCTTGAATACATATGTAGAAGGGGGGTTCTTATTATGAGGTTCGGCTGCTCAACCAGTGCTTAATTCCCTGAAAACCCAAAATACTTCCTCTATCAACTCCCTGTCCCCTGGAGATGATTTTTCTGAATGGATCCTTACTAGATCGATATTTCTCAAGAAGGAACTCAAGATCTTGATCAAAGTAATAGATAAACACATGGATGATGACACCATGTCACACATTCCAGTTCAAGCTCTTCTAGATTGTAGAGTAATTTCTATTTTTATCAATCGTCAATGAGCTAAATGACAAGGCCTCATATATGCAAGTTGCCTATACCTATCCTAGTCTTTAATTTTGATGGAACAAAGAACTGAGCAGGAGACATTACTCATGTCATAGAAATCCGTATAGAATACAAAGGTCACAAAGAAGTAATTCAAGCCAAAATCAATGATCTTGGCACTACTGTGATCATTCTCAAATATACCTGGCTCAAATATCACAATCCCAACATTAACTGGCAAACTGGAGAAATTAAACTAAATTGTTGTCCAAGATCATGTTATCAATTATCTAATCGCACTATGCACCTCGCTTCAATGGAACTAGATGAAGAAGTCGAAGCAATCTCTAAATGGAAAGGTCTTATCAGTGACCTTGAAACTGATGACTCGTGAAAGAAGCTAAGAAGCACAGTTATGTTAGAAACACCTGTCAAGAAACTGGTTTCTAGCATCTACCACAAAGACTTTTACAAAACTTTCTTGAAGAAAGAGTCTGAGCGCATGCCTACATGCAAGCCATGGGATTATGCAATCAATCTTAAAGACAACTTCAAGCCTAAGAAAGAGTGAATGATTCCCCTTTCAGCTCAGGAGCAGAATGAAGTCAAGTCATTTATTGAAGACCAGCTCTCAATGGGCTATATTAGACCATCTAAATCACCTCAGACATTACCTGTATTCTTTGTTCCTAAGAAGGAAGGCACCAAGCAGATGGTACAAGATTACCACTATCTGAATGAAGGAATGGTCAAAAATAATTATCCCTTGCCCCTGATTAGTCAGCTTATTGACAAGCTTAAGGGTGCAAGGTACTTTACGAAAATGGACCTTCAATGGGGATACAACAATATACGTATCAAAAAAGGTGATGAATGGAAGGCAGCCTTTGTCTGTCATCTGTTACGATCTGTATTTTTCCCCTATTTATTTCCTTTCTCTTTCCATTTTATTCTAATTTATTAAGTCTTTAGTGCCTAGTGTGCCTGCTTTCAAGACTTAGAAACATCTAAGTCTCTTTTCTAATTACATGACTTGACGTGTGCAACTGGCTCGCACGATACAAGGACTAGCCCCTATACCCACCTTTCACATATGCATGGACAATTCTAGATCCATGCCTTACCTTCTACATATGTTTTCCATTTCCTAGCTATTTGGTATTTAATAGCTGCCACACATCATGGTATCCTCACCGATCTCATGTATGATCGTGGCAGCACATGTTTACCTTCTGTCCATACTTCTACTTCCATTTTACATGTGTTTATCTTATGTTCTCCTTCTCTTCCATTCCATGGCTATGCTTGATACATGCCTGGTATATATGTTTTCCATCTTATCAGTAGATCCGTTGACTACATGTACAAACCTCTGTATGGTATATAAAGGATGAATGTAGCAATCAGGAGATTCCTCATTGAATCCTCCTGAGTCTCTTCTCAGCCTCTCAATACTGAAAGAGCAACATCAGTAGACCTATTAATACGCACTCACCAATATGTGAGCCGCTGAATGCTTTACTAGGATTCGATCATTGATGCTGACTTTGCTCACGATGCTTGCTGGTCAAGACCACCATAAGCACAAGTACATCCTTTGATGCATTTGAAGTAAAGGCTCATGGACTAATGCTTAGTGGCATTGGCTGAGACGAAGGTATCACTTAGCGCTCAAGGCGCTTCCCTTGGCACTTGTCTTTCTTTTATTTTCCTTTATCTTATCTTATCGGATTAGCACTTATCTTATCGGTGAGCGTTAATCTTATCTCATCTTATCGGTGGCTAGGTAGTCTAGACAGCTTCTAGACTTACGACCTCGACCTTGGAGGTCTAGGGTTTACTTCTTATAGGTAGGGTTGACTTATATAGTACTTAGGTCGTTCACCTTAGTAGGGCACTGACCATGGTCCGTGCACGATTCCTAGGATATATAAGTAGATACGAATCCCTCCTGTATTCCCTAGTTCAATATACTTGTGGTTCCACCTAGAAAGCCCTTGGCCTTCGTCACTATCATAAGGGTGGTGGGACTTAACGGATCTAGCAGACTCCGAGTGACCCACGTCAAGGGTCATCTCTTATAGTTTGGTTTGTTTTTCCGTTGTGTTCTGCTCGACGCGTAACATTGGCTAGTGTCTTCCAACAGATCTTACGCATCTCACCCCATCTCTTATGAAGAGGAGTTTGGAGAGTGACCTACCTTGCCCAAAGAGCAGTCGACATTGTCAGACAACGGTCAAGGGCAATGGACAGACCAGGAAGCCTGGTTTGAAAGAGAACTCAGACTATGCTCGCCTTACACCAACGCTAACAAAGAAGAATTAGTCACTCTCGTCTTCACTCCCTCATCTTACCCCCATTCTCACTCAGCTTCAGTAGATCCAAACAACGCACCCCCAGCCATCTTCTCCCAGTTGTCCGACTTTATCAATCGGCTATTTGTTCCTGAAGTTCTAGTGGATGAGTACATATAATAGGTAGAGGCAGGGCTTATTGAAGAATGAGAGGGACCATGAAGAGAAGAAGAAACAAGGGCTAGGTATCATACACCTACCCCATTTCCTACTCCACACCCAAGAAGGGTCAGATGTACATACTTTTCCATTGATCCTACTCACGTTCATAGGGATTATCATGACGAATTTCTTTCCAATTTCTTACATTCCTATTTACGTCCACATCACGTCCTTAAAGAAGTAAGGTGCACTCCCCACATACTTACTAAAGACCCTCTGATCTACAATCGAAAATTACAATATTTCCTTTAACGTTTTCTTTACATATCAAGTTTTGATAAATCAATATGTCTTAAGCTGTGCTTGATGACCCCAATGCAAACTGGGAAGAAAAGATTGCTGCTGCAAAGTAGGGCATGAGATGAGCAGCAGTACTTGGCTTTTGCAATGTCAAGCACACAAACTAAAACAAGCACATGACATAAGTCACGTGACCATAAAAAGAGAGAGAAAAATAAAGGAAAAACTATACCCTGTAACACTACCCCCCTTCTAGGAATTGACTTCCAGGCAATTAAATGGGACAGAAGCCACAGAGCAATAATTAACATAGGAAGAAAATAGAGAGTCGAATTGTGACTGAACTATGCACAATTTCCTGGAAGCAGAAGGGTGGTGACAATAGAAATTGCGAATAGCATTGCGAGCATTACTCAGGTTAGCCTCAGGCTCCCAAGCACATTCCTCATCAGAATAACCAACCCAGTGAACCAAAAATCCGAGGTGACGACCTCACAAGTGAGAATCAACAATGTAATCAACCTCGTATTCTTGATCACCCTCTTTGGTAACTAGCACCAGACCAGGTTGTTGCGCTGGTTGACCAGGCAAATGCTCTTTATATGGTTTGATGTGACTAATATTCACAACCAGGTGAATGTGCATTGTGGAAGGAAGACAGAGTTCAACAGTATTAGAGCCGACCAGCTTCATAATATCGTATGAACCAAGCCATTGCTCGGTAAACTTCCGGGAAGGTTGAGGAAGCTTTAAGTTAGAAGTGCTAAGCCACACTTTATCACCGATCTGATAAGGAAGTGGCTGTGATCTATGACAATCGGCTTTCTTTTTCATAGCGGCTTGCACTTTCTCTAGGTTTTTATGAGCCTGCTCGAGAGTTTGCTCCATTTTGGTTGTGAGATCCTTGGCTGCAGGGACCCTGGATTGAAGCGATTCAGTACTCATCCTTAGTTTGTAGGATCGAGTGACCTCAAATGGAGATTTTCCAAGTGAGTCCTAGCACTTGTTGTTGTAAGAGAATTACACCAGTGCTAGCCAATCAGACCAATCATATGACTTTTCAGCACTGAAAAGACGGATGTATTCCTGTAACACCTGGTTCATCTGTTCAGTTTGCCTGTCTGTTTGTGGGTGAAATGCAATGGAGAGCTTAAGCTCAATTCCTAAGAATTGTCCTAATTCGCACATAATCTGAGACGCAAATTGTGGACTACAGTCTAAAACAATAGTCGTGGGAAGACCATGATGCTTCCAGACATGCTGCAAATACAATTTGACTATTCTGAGAGCCGTGATCATTTTGTTTATAAATATAGCTTCTTTGGAGAAATGATCAACAACCATTAGGATTGTGTCATAATCATCCAAAAGAGATAAGTCCATGGTAAAATCTGCCGAGATATTAACCCATGATTCAGATAGAATCGACAGTGGTTGGAGCATGCCAGCTGGAGCAATGTGGGAGCTTTTTATGTGTGTGCATCAATCACAATGCGAGACATAGTCTTTGACTTGAGTATGTAACCCAGGCCAGTAATAATTATGTTCTACCAACTCCTGTGTCTTTGACTGACCAGGATGACCTGCAACTGAATTATCGTGGTGGAGTGTGAAAATGTCTTGGTGAAGCTTGGCATCACCAGGAACATAAATACAATTGTTTCTGAAATAAAGCCTATCTTAGAGCTTATAATTAGACCCTAGATCTAGATCTTTAGATAATCCTTTAACTTGTTTGAGAATAGATTTCTCTTTGGCTTCAACAACGATATGTTGTGCCCTAATCTTTTCAGGAGGAATGACAGTGACACCCTTGTTGTCATCTTCAACCCCATTGGAGTGATTACAACATCAGGATAAAGCATCTGCTTTCGTCATGGAAGTTTCTACCTTATGGATCAAGGTAAAGTTAAAATGAGTAAGATACATGAACCATCTTGCTTGTCTTTGATTTAGATCTTGAGATTTCTACAAATTCTTATGATTGGACTAAATTTCAAGTTTGTGCTAAGCACCTTCTAAATAATGTCTTCATATCTCTAATGCACAGATTATGGCAAGCATCTCTTTATCTACAATCTGATAGTTCCGCTCTTGAGCTGAGAGTGTGTGTGAACTAAAGACACATGGCCGCCATTCTACATCAGGACATTTCATAGATAAGACAGTCCCTGTGTTCTTTAGGCCAATTGCATGATCCCATGGCTTGTATATTGGCATACACTTGGATTCTTTCTTCGAGAAAGTTTTGTAAAAATCCTTGTAGTGGATTCTGGGAACTAGTTTCTTGATTGATGTTTCTAACACAACTGTGCTTCTCAGCTTCTTCCACAAGTCATCAGTTTCGAGGTCACTGATAAGACCTTTCTATTTTGAGATTGCTTCAACTTCTTTATCTAATTTTATTGAAGCAAGGCTGTTACAATATGAATTTTTCCTCTATTTCTTTTCCTTTTTCTTTCTATTTATTCTAATTTATTAAGCCTTTAGCGCCTAGTGCACTTAACTTTCAAGACTTAGAACGTCTAAGTCTCTATCCTATCATGTGACTGGTCATGTGACATGACACATGCAGCTGACACACATGCAACATGGACTAGCCCCTATGTCACATCTTCATGGACTCACAGGCTTTCATAGCCTTATGCCTCACCTTTACCGTATGTTTCTCATTCCCGCTATTTCATATTTAATAAGCTGCCACACCTCATGGCATACACACCGTATTAATGTGGCAGCACATGTTCTCCTCATTGCATGCTTCTACTGAGACGAGCGTTAAGGCGTAGCCTTTTGCGACGTCTGCACTAAAACTAAGGCGGAAAAAACAAATGAGTTAGAGCCCCACTTGAAGGCTTGGGACGATGAGGATGAAAGCGTTGACGATGGCTTGTCAACGAAAAGCGAGGAGAGAGGACTTATTGGCACGCTCGTGGACGGGTAGCCCCAAGAGAACCAAGCTAGGGTCTCTGGGCGTTGGCATTGCATCTTATATACAGGTACAGTGTTTGTATCTAACAAACATATGATATCATCAGAATGTTCCACAACATTCCACGACGTTTCATATGACGTCAGGTGATGTCATGGTCCAGACCGGTCTAGGTAAGTCTAAACTAGAATGTTCTAGGCGAGTCTAGGCCTAGTCACGTGATATCTAAATATAAAGTCCTCGTTGCATGGGAGCAAGTCACATGATCCAGTCACGTGATCCAGTCACATGATTAAATAAGCACGTGACCACAAAAAGAGAGAGAAAAACAAAGAAAAATAGAGGAAAAATTATACCCCGTAACATCTACTTCCATTCTACACATGTTATCCTCATGTTATGATTCCCTTCCATTTCATGGCGATGTCTGATGCACACCTCCTCCATATGTTTTCCCACCTTATCAGTAGATAAGAACACTACATGTACAAACAGCTGTATAGTATATAAAGACCAATGCAGCGACCAGAGGACTCCATCGAATTCTCTTGGGTATTATTCCATCAGCCTCTCGTCCTAAGAGCAACCTCAGTTATACCTCATTTCAGTACGCACTCCATCATGTGAGCCACTGATTGTTTCATATTCCTCATGTTATGATTCTCTTCCATTCCATGGCAATGCTTGATGCATGCCTGTTCTTCATGTCTTTCATATTATCGATAGATCTAGTGTAAACATGGACATACACCTGTACAGTATATAAGGACCAATGCAGCAACCAGAGGACTCCATCAAATCCTCTTGGGTCTTACCTCCTTCAGCTCCTCAGTATAAGAGCAACCTCAGTTTGACATATTTCAGTATGCACTCCTAACATGTGAGCCGCTGATTGTATCAAAGGTGCATAGTACAATTAGATAATTGGTAACAGGATTGTGGACAATGATTTAGTTTAACTTCTCTTGTTTGCCAGTTAATGTTAGGATTATGAAACTTGAGCCAGGTGTATCTGAGGATGATCACAGCAGTGCCTAAATCTGAGATTTCAGCTTGAACTATTTCTTTGTAACCTTTGTATTCCATACAGATTTCTGCAACATGAGTGATGTCTTCTGCTCAGTTCTTTGTATCATCAACATTAAAAACCAGAATAGATATAAGCAACTTATATAGCATGAGGCCTTGTTGTTTAACCCATTGTCGATCGATAAAGATAGAGTTTGCTCTGTAATCTAAGATTGTCTGCACCTGAATGGGTGATGTGGTGTCAACATCCACGTGTTTGTCCATTACTTCAGTTGAGATCTTGAGTTCCTTCTTGAGGAATATCAATCTCATAAGGATCTGTTCAGAAAAATGATCTCCAGAGAACAGAGAGTTGATAAATAAAGTATTTTGGGTTTTTGAGGAATTAAGTAATGGTTGAATAGCTGAGCCTTGTAAGGAGGACCCCTCTTCTACATACATATCCAAGAAGTCAAAAAAAAGAGAGACTAAACTATTTTTGTTTTTCTTCTTTTGTAGTTTGTTTTATGTTTTTAGGACTACCTAAAATGCATGTATTAAGACTATCAGAACTATCAAAAATATCAAGAAGAGAAAACCTATTAGTACAAGAAGAGAAATTGTCCACATTGTTATTAATACATTTGTGCCCTGTTTGAGTTACAGGCTTGGGCTTCCTGACAGATGCTTTTAGGCACTGTCTATCATCTGCTAAAGATGTGGCACCCTGAACTGTCTCCATATTCAAGAGCTAAAGGCTTTTCCCTGAGCCTTTATCTCAGCATTGTGCATATCAAAAAAGAAGACCTTGGCCTCCTCAAAGTCCATGTCATGCTAGTGATCAGCTGGTGTGCTTTTGGTTTGTCACACCTAGTAGCCAGAGTTTGCCAACATCTGGCACTAGTCTTAGGTGTGGCAGTCAGAACTGCATCAATAGTTTGGTGCCTTGCATTGTTGGGCAAAGTGGTCTTGCTTGCCACACTTGTAGCAGTTCATCTGAAGGTATCTCCTCTCAGGCTACTTGCTCTTCTGTGCAGCACCAATGTCTATGGCCTTTTTGCTAGTACCATATATTTTACCTCTATGATTGGAGGAAGAGTTTTGCATGTTGTTAACCCAGGCACGCTCCTAGGCTTTGTTACCAAATTGGAATTCAAAGAGATCATATTGGCTTTCAACTTGCTGAACTTCTTTCAGGTATTCTTCTATGAAATCCTTTTGAATACCTTGAGAATAGATCTCTTTAATAATTTTGGGTCAAGCTACCCATTCCAAGAGATATATCACATGTGAAAGTGAACAGTCTGATTGCAGGACCAATGAGTAGAACCTAATAATGAACTCGTCTGTTTGCATTTTTCCTTGTTTAAGTTGGGTGAGTTGGTCCTTCGCCCATTCTTTGTCGGTCAGGGGTTGGAAATTTCTTCCCCCAACACATGTAATATTGACCATGCATTTTGGTCGATGTATTTTCTTATGAGGGCCTCAGCAAACTGATCTGCCACTGGGCCTTTTATTCAGGAAAATACTGCTACATAACCATCAAAGTTGGTAGCAAGTACTGATTGATTTGCAGTGAGCCATGTTTTTAGTTTGACCCACCATGCAGAAAATTGATTTCGGTTACCATCAAAGGAACCAGGATCTGCAAAGATTTCAACCTTTCAGCTGACATTGGATGGCTGATTTTGCAGTGTTTGTAGTACTACTGTAACTTGTGCAAGCTGAGCTTGCAGGTTCTGGACTTCCTGTTGTAAGTTGACCATCATTTAAAGATAACCAGACTTGTTATATAGGTAATAAGGTGCATGGCAATGACAGAGGCACTTGTTGATAGGGGCAACAGAGGGATGGTAGATACAGTGAGCTCCAAAACTGTTGCAATAACTAACATTAATATGGTGTATGAAGAATACTGCAATTACTGATGGGAATTTCACTTAGCTTTGGTGGAACCAAACAAAGTACAAACTAAGGGCTACAAATAGGTCTCTGGGTCATGTGATTTCATCCAATGGCTGTGGAGATATGTCCATTTCAAAACAGCGGCACCATTGCCATAGTTTTGTACCTTTCAGTATTAAGTAGATATTTGAGACATATTAGTACTTGATATAGCTTCCTTTTGCCTTGAGCACCACCTCAATCCTTCTAGGCATGCTTTCAATTAACTTCTGATACTTCTCAACTGGTATCTTCTTCCACTCTACTTGAATTCTCTCCCACAACTCATGAACTTCATTAGGAGGATGTTCATACTCTGTCATCCTTCTCTTGAGGTAATCCCAGGTATGTTCAATAGGATTAAGGTCAGAAGACTGTGTAGGCCAAACTATAGTCCTGAAATCCTACTCTTCAAGCCAGTCCTTTACCTTTTTGTAAGTGTGCTTTGAGTCATTGTCCTGCTAAAAAATAATGTCAGATGGATCAAGACCATAATACTGCAGAGTATTCAGTAGTTCATCCTTCATAATCTGAAGATAGAAGTCCCCATCCATCCTACCATCAATCTTAGCAGCATAGCTAACTCCCTGCCAAGCGATACACCCCTACATCATCAGTGAACCACCACCAAACTTTACTGTACCCTCTACTAGTCTATCACTAAGCCACTCACCTGTCTTTTTCTACACTCATTTGCATCAATCTGACCCTAGGCGATTGATTTTAGTTTCATCAGACCATACTATCTTCTTCCAGTTCTCCACAGTCCAATCTTTATGAGCATATGCAAAGTCTAAGCGAGCCTTACAATGTTTAGCTGAGAGAAGGGGGATATTTGAACTTGACTATAGCCTTCATACCAGTTTTCTTCAAGTGCTGGCACACTGTAGTGGTAGAGAGAGGTTGGTTAATGATATTGGTAAGTGCCTTGATCACTTGAACAGCATTCTCTGTCTTATCAGATGAGATAAGACAAATAGCATGACATATATTGATAGAGGAAAACTTGGTTGGACAACCTCCAGCAGCCTTCTGGAGCTTAGAACACTCTTTGGAGAAAAGTCTAGAGATGGTGGACACATGAAGACCAGTGGTAGCAGCAACAGAATGAGCAGATTGTCTAGCATCAAATATACAGAGAATGGTGTTCTTCTGAGTAGAGGAAATGGATCTCATGATAAATGTGGTTGGAAACAAAAATGTGTGTGAACTATTTCAAACTCAAACATGGTATTTATATGTGTATCTTTATTTGTATGATCAAATAAAATCAAATATAACTTAATTTTCATAAGATCTCATCTTTGTGATTGAAAGGTGTAAAACTGTTGTAATAGTGTTGCTGTTTTAAAATGGACATATCTCTACAGCCATCAGATTAAATCACATGACCCAGGAACCGATTTGTAGCCCTATGTCTATACTTTGTTTTATTCCACCAAAGCTAAGCGAAATTCGCACGAGTAATTGCGATATTCTTCATACACCATATTAATGTTAGTTGTTGTAATAGTTTTAGAGCTTACTGTATTCTAGTATATATCAGCATGCAGGGAAGCAAAGGCAATTAGACGTACACCAGGGTAGAGCTGGTAGTGGAGGAGGAGAGGATGGAGATCAGAGAGGTGATGTAGGAGTATGAAAAATATCAAATTCAAGATCCACCTTGATCTCTTCTTTCTTTACTTGATTTAGAAAATCTAGTGATTCCTATTTAGGAACAATCCACTTAGGAACAGGTTCTAGATCTTTGAATTTGAATTGTAAGGATGGGGTGAAAATGTGATTAAGGTGATGAAATTTGAGGGCCACTGCTTGTGCCCTGGTATTGAGAACTTTTTGTCTGGTTGTGAAAACCATGCTGAAAAACTTTCTTCATCAGGGCCTTTTCTTCCTTTGTCCTTTCACTATCCAGTTAATATCCAACCTGGCACAGCCTCTAAACATAAGTATAGTATGAACTAAAATAAACCTCTCCTAAGACTACATGGGCACAAGACCACTCTAAAAGCCATACCTGTCCATGAGGATAATCAAGGCTTCTTATTCATGACCTCAAACCTCATAACCAAAAAGCACTCCATGCACATAGATATTTGCTATCACTACATTTGCAAAGCCATATCAAGTGGCCACATAAAGGTTTTCTTTATCAATAGAAATGACAATCCTACTGATATGTTTACAAAGACCTTAGGTCACGTCAAATTCATCAAGTTCAGGTCTCAACTTGGACTAGAATTTTATGGCAGCTCATAGCACCACATTTTACTTACATATATACCTACTACTTCTACCTACATGCTTGCATATATCTGGAACACTTAGCAAGGGGGAGTGTTGAACTTATGTGCTCTAAGTAGCTGCAGTTCTAGTAGTATAGCAATACTAAGCATAATGTGCTCTCAAATGTAGCAGCAAACTGTTACGCGTCGAGTGGAACATAACAGAAAAACAAACCAACTAAAAGAGAACCTGGACACTATTGTAGTCCAACATGGAGTCTGTTACGATACGCATTTTTCCTCTATTTATTCCCTTTTTCTTTCTTTTATTCTAATTTATTACACCTTTAGTGTCTAGCACGCTTGCTTTCAAGACTTAGAAACGTCTAAGTCTCTTTCTTAATCATGTGACTGGTCACATGACTTGGCACGTACGATTAGATTGTGCGCTACAAGGACTAGCCCCTATGCCCGCTTTTCACATATGCACGGATGATTCTAGATCCATGTCTCACCCTCTATGTATGTTTCCCCTTTCAAAGCTATTTGATATTTAATAGCTGCCACACATCATGGAATCCTCAGCGATCTCATGTATGATCGTGGCAGCACATGTTATTCTCATTCCATGTGAGACGAGCGATGGACTCAATGCCTTTCGCAACGTCAACACTAAAACTTAAGCCGAGAAAACAGATCAGTTATCGTCTGACCTGAAGACGTGATAGGTGAAAAATGAAAGCGTCGAGTTATACTCCTCGACGATGAGTTAGACGATGAGGGGATACTTATGTTCGCTCATGGACGGGTAGCCCCAAGAGAACCAAGCTAAGGTCTCTGGGCGATGGCATTCAGTCTTATATACAGATACAATGTTTGTATGCTACAAATAGATGATATCATCGGAATGTTCTACAACATTCCACGACGTTCTATGACATCAGGTGATGTCATAGTCCAGACCGGTTCTAGGTAGGTCTAGGTAAGAATGTTCTAGGCCAGTCTAGGCTCTAGTCACGTGATATCTAAATAAAGTCCTCGCCCGCACGTGATATGTCATGTGCTATCGAGTCACGTGCGCTGGTCACATGATTAAATAAGCACGTGATGTAAGTCACGTGACCACAAAAAGAGAAAGAAAAAGAAAGAAAAATAGATGAAAAATTATACCCCGTAACACTACCCCCTTTCTAGGAATCGACTTCCAGGCGATTAAAAGGAGCAGAGGCGATGGAGCAATAATTAACACAGGGAGAAAATAAAAAATCGAATTGCGACTGAACCATGCGCAATTTCCTGGGAGCGGAAGGGTGGCGACGATAGAAATCGCGAATAGCATCGCGAGCATTACCCAGGTTAGCCTCAGGCTCCCAAGTACGCTCCTCGTCAGAGTAACCAACCCAATGTACCAAGAACTCGAGGCGACGACTTCGCAAGCGAGAGTCAACAATGTAATCAACCTCGTATTCCTGATCACCCTTTTCGGTGACTAGCACCGGACCAGGTTGTTGCGCTGGTTGACCGGGCAATCGTTCCTTATAAGGTTTAATGCGGCTAATATTCACAACTGGGTGAATGCACATTGTAGAAGGTAACCGAAGTTCAACAGCATTGGAGCCGACCAGCTTCGTGATTTTGTAAGGACCGAGCCAGCGTTCCGTAAACTTCCGACTTGGTCGAGGAAGCTTTAAATTAGAAGTGCTTAACCACACTTTATCGCCGATCTGATAAGGAGGTGGCTGTGATCTATGACGATCGGCTTGCTTTTTCATAGCGGCTTGCGCTTTCTCTAGATTTTTGCGAGCCTGCTCAAGGGTTTTCTCCATGTTGGTAGCGAGATCCTCGGCTGCAGGGACCTGGGACTGAAGCGGTTCAACGTCCATCCTTGGTTTGTAGGATCGAGTGACCTCAAATGGAGATTTACCAAGCGAATTCTGGCGCTTGTTGTTATAAGAGAATTGTGCCAGCGCTAGCCAATCAGACCAATCATATGGCTTTTCGGCAACGAAAAGACAGATATATTCCTGTAACGCTTGGTTCATCCGTTCTGTTTGCCCGTCTGTTTGCGGGTGAAATGCGGTGGAGAGCTTAAGCTCAATCCCTAAGAATTTTCCTAATTCACGCATAACCTGAGACGCGAATTGTGGACCACGATCCGAAACGATAGTCGTGGGAAGATCATGATGCTTCCAGACATGTTGCAAATACAATTTGGCCGTTCCGAGAGCCGTGATCGTTTTATTGGTTGGAATAAATATAGCTTCTTTTGAGAAACGATCAACGATTACTAGAATCATGTCGTAACCATCCGAAAGCGGTAAGTCCATTGTAAAATCTGCCGAGATATCGACCCATGGTCCAGATGGGATCGGCAGCGGTTGGAGCATGCCTGCTGGGGCAATGTGAGAACTTTTCATGCGTGCACATCGATCGCAACGCGAAACATAGTCCTTGACCTGTGTATGTAACCCAGGCCAATAATAATTACATTCCACCAATTCCTGTGTCTTTGATTGACCAGGATGTCCTACGATAGGGTTATCGTGATGGAGTGTGAGAATGTCTTGGCGAAGCTTGGCATCACCAGGAACATAAATACGGTTCTCACGGTAATAAAGCCCATCCTGGAGCTTATAATTAGATCCTAGATCTAAATCTTTAGATAATCCTTTTATTCGTTCAACGATAGACTGCTCTTCGGCTTCTACAACAATATGTTGAGCCCTGATCTTTTTGGGAGGAATTACAGTGACGCCCTTGTTGTCATCTTCAACTCCATTGGAGTGATCACAACGTCGGAATAAAGCGTCTGCTTTCGTCATGGAAGTTCCTGCCTTGTGGACCAAGGTAAAGTCGAATCGCGTAAGATATAAGGACCATCGTGCTTGTCGTCGATTCAGATCTTGAGATTTCATAAAATATTGTAAATTCTTGTGATCGGACCAAATTTCAAATTTATGTCGAGCACCTTCTAGATAATGTCACCACGTTTCTAACGCGCGGATTATAGCGAGCATTTCTTTGTCTGCGACTTGATAGTTCCACTCTTGTGCTGATAGAGCGTGTGAACTAAAAGCGCATGGTCGCCATTCTCCATCGGGACATTTCATAGATAAGACAGCCCCTGTGGCAAAATCCGAAGCATCGGTTTCTAGGCGGAATTCTACATCGATATCTGGATATACCAAAATAGGTGCTGTCGTAAAGCGTTCTTTGAGCGTTTCAAACGCCTGTTGTTCTTTATCTCCCCAGTTCCACTGGAGATCTTTACGTGTTAAGTCCGTGAGAGGTTTTGCAATTCCAGCATAACCGAGTATGAAACGACGGTAAAAGTTTGCAAGACCGAGGAAAGAACGGACTTGTTTGACCGTTCGTGGGACTGGCCACTCCTGGATTGCTTTAACTTTCGATTCGTCCATGCGAACGCCATCGTGAGTCACGGTCATACCAAGGAATTCTACTTCTGTCTTGTCAAAGAAGCATTTCTCCGGCTTGACAAATAAGTCATTATCTTTGAGCCGCTGGAGCACACGTGCAATAGCTTTGTGATGCTCATCGATATTGTCCGATTTGGTATAAATTAATAGATCGTCCATATAGATAACAACAATATCGTCCATATCCGCAAATAGCTCGTTCATCATAGCCTGGAACGTAGCTGGCGAATTACAGAGACCAAAGAACATGACGAGAGGTTCGAAAGAACCGAGATGACAGACAAATGCTGCCTTCCATTCATCGCCTTCTTTGATACGTATATTGTTATATCCCCATCGAAGGTCCATTTTTGTAAAATACCTTGCACCCTTAAGCTTGTCAACAAGCTGACTAATCAGGGGCAAAGAATAATTATTTTTAACCGTTCCTTCATTCAGATAGCGGTAATCTTGAACCATCCGCTTGGTGCCTTCTTTCTTAGGTACGAAGAATACAGGTGACGTCTGAGGTGATTTAGACGGTCTAATATAGCCCTTCGAGAGCTGATCTTCAATAAAAGATTTAACTTCATCCTGCTCCTGAGCTGAAAGGGGAATCATTCGTCCTTTCCTAGGTTTGAAGTCTTCTTTAAGTTCGATTGCATGGTCCCACGGCTTGCGTGTTGGCATGCGCTCGGATTCTTTCTTCGAGAAAGTGTCGTAAAAGTCCTTGTGATAGATGCTGGGAACCAGTTCTTTGACAGGTGTTTCCAACACGACTGTACTTCTCAGCTTCTTCCACATGTTATCAGTTTCGAGGTCACTGATAAGACCTTTCCATTTTGAAACTGCTTCGACTTCTTCTTCTAGTTCCATCGAAGTAAGGCGCGTAGCGCGATTAGATAATTGATAACAAGATCTTGGGCAACGATTTAATTTAACTTCACCAGTTTGCCAGTTAATGTTAGGATTATGAAATTCGAGCCAGATATATCCGAGGATGATCGCAGCAGTGCCGAGATCACTGATTTCGGCTTGAACTACTTCTTTGTGACCTTTGTACTCCATACGGATTTCTGCGACATGAGTAATGTCTCCTGCTCGGTTCTTGGTACCATCGACATTAAAGACTGGGATAGGTATAGGTAGTTTGCATAGCATAATGCCTTGTCGCTTAGCCCATTGATGATTGATAAAGATAGAATTGGCTCCACTATCAAGTAGAGCTTGAACTTGGATAGGAGTCGTGGTGTCAACATCCACGTGTTTGTCCAGTACTTCGATCGGAAGTTTCAATTCCTTTTTGAGGGAAACCGATCTAGTAACTATCCGTTCAGGGAAATCATCTCCGGGGGACAGGGAGTTGATAGAAGAAGTAATTTTGGGTTGTGGAGAATTAAGCACGGGTTGAGCCGCCGAGCCTCGTAAGGAGGACCCCCCTTCTACGTACGTATCCAAGAAATCAGAGAACAAAGAAACTAAACTATTTTTTTGTGATTGTTTTGTATTTTCTATTTTTGTAGATTCTTTTGTATTTTTAGAACTACTTATTGCGCTATCAAGAGAATCAGAAGTATCAAAAACATCAAGACAAGAAAACCTATTACTACAAGGAGAAAAAGAAACATTGTTCTTAACACATTTATTTTGCCCTGTTTGAGCTACAGGCTCGGGCTTTCTGACAGATGCTTTTGGGCGCTGTCTGCCGTCTGCCAGAGACGTGGCACCTCGAACTGTCCCCGTGTTCAAGGACCGAAGGCTTTTCCCTGCGCCTTCATCTCCGTGGTGTGCATGTCGAAGAAGAAGGCTTTCGCCTCTTCAAAGTCCATGCCACGCCAGTGATCAGCTGACGCGCTTTCTGTTTGCTGCACTTGGCGACCGTTGTTAGCCGGCTGCCTGTGCCGGTCCGTGGTGTGGCGGTCCGAGCCGCAACGACAGTTGGGTGCCTTGCACTGTCGGGCAAAGTGGCCTGACTTGCCACACTTGTAGCAGTCCATTTGGAGCCTTCTCTGCTCCGGCTGCTTGCCCTTCTGTGCGGCGCCGATGTCCATCGCGTCGCCTCCACTGGTTCCATATGTTTTACCTCCACGGCTGGAGGAAGAGGTGTTTTGTGTGTTGTTTGCCCAGGCACGCCTCTGGGATGCTTGCCTACCGAACTGGTATTCAAAGAGATCGGCTCGACTTCCGATCCGTCGTACCTCGCCAAGGTACGACTCGATGTCTTCCTCCTGGGTTCCTTGGAGGTAGATCTCTTTGATAATATCGGGCCGTGTTGCCCGTTCTAGTAGGTAGATCGCGTGGGAATCCTCGCAATCTGATTGCAGAACCAAAGAATGGAACCACACGACAAATTCGTCGGTTCTCATCTTTCCTTGTTTTAGATGAACGAGCTGGTTCATGGCCCATTCTCTGTCGCCTAGAGGGCGGAAGTATTTCTTTATTTCTTGTCCCAACACATGGAGTGTGGGCCAAGAGTTTTGGTCGGTGTATTTTCGAATGAGGGCCTCAGCGAACCGACCGGCTATAGGCCCCTTCATATGAGAAAGGACGGCTACACAACCATCGAAATTGGTTGTGAGGACCGCCGCATTTGCAGTAAGCCAAGTCTCGAGCTTGACCCACCAAATGGAGAAGTTTTTCCGGTTCCCATCAAAGGTTCCGGGGTCTGCGAAGATTTCAACCTTTCGGCTGATGTTGGATGGTTGATTTTGAAGCGTTTGTAGCGCTTCAGTGACTTGTTGTAATTGCACCTGGAGATTGACGACTTCTTGTTGGAGATCGGCCATTATAGATAGCTGGGTTCATTATACAGGTAGTACGGTGCGTGCCTAGGGCGGTTGGCAGCAGGTACTTGCTGGCGGGGGCGGCGAAGAGAGGGAAGGTATTCTTGCACGTGACGGCATGCAGGGAATCGAAGGCGATTTGACGTTCGCCAGGGTAGAGCTGGAATAGGAATAGGGGAAGGGGAATGAGGAGGGGGTGTCGGTGTATGAAAGATTTGTTCTTCGAGATCTGCCTCGAGTTCTTCTTCCTTCTTTATACGGTGGAGAAAATGTAATGGTTCCTGTTTGGGGATCAACCACTCAGGAGCTGCTTCTAGATCTTCAAACTTTATTTGAGGGGTAGGGGTGAAAGTGTGGTTGAGATGATGAAATTGAAGGGCCGCTGCTTGAGCCCGGGTGTCGAGAACTCGCTGTCTGGTAGTGCGAGCCACGGTGGAGTATCTTCTTCTACAGGGCCTTTTCTTCCTTTTTGCCCTTTCGCTGTCCAGTCAACAACCGATCTGGCACAGCCCCTGAAGTACTACTGAGATAAAACTAATTGTAATCGTAAACCTCTCCTAAGACTGCACGGGCACAATACCGCTCTTGCGTGCAGGGAGGGTTGCTATAGTATCGACTACAATGAATGCGCCTCACGGGGACATGGGACGATGCCCAAAAGAAGATAAAGTGGGGTGACGGGGGATTTAACCGCTAGAGGATTAACTCTAGTTCTCTCTCGAGAGAAGCCGTCGACGGGGCCCTAGATAGCACAGCGTCCTTTCCGAACCTCAACGGTCGGGGACTAAATCAAAAGAAAGGCGCGGTAATGCGCAGCAAAGAAGAATGATGTATGTACGGCAAAGGCACGAGTAGTGCTGATGCCGGAAAAGTGGGTAGCTTGGTTCTAATGAGACGAGCAATGGACTCAATGCCTTTCGCAACGTCAACACTAAAACTTAAGCCGAGAAAACAGATCAGTTATCGTCTGACCTGAAGACGTGATAGGTGAAGAATGAAAGCGTCGAGTTATACTCCTCGACGATGAGTTAGACGATGAGGGGATACTTATGTTCGCTCGTGGACGGGTAGCCCCAAGAGAACCAAGCTAAGGTCTCTGGGCGATGGCATTCAGTCTTATATACAGATACAATGTTTGTATGCTACAAATAGATGATATCATCGGAATGTTCTACAACATTCCACGACGTTCTATGACATCAGGTGATGTCATAGTCCAGACCGGTTCTAGGTAGGTCTAGGTAAGAATGTTCTAGGCCAGTCTAGGCTCTAGTCACGTGATATCTAAATAAAGTCCTCATCCGCACGTGATATGTCATGTGCTATTGAGTCACATGTGCTGGTCACATGATTAAATAAGCACGTGATGTAAGTCACGTGACCACAAAAAGAGAATGAAAAAGAATGAAAAATAGATGAAAAATTATACCCTGTAACACCATGCTTCTTCTTCCATTCTACATATGTTTCCCTCATGTTATGATTCTCTTCCATTCCATGGCAATGCTTGATGCATGCCTGTTCCTTATGTTTTCCATTTCATCGATAGATCTAGTATATACATGTACAAACCCCTATGAAGTATATAAGAACTGAATATAGCGACCAGGAGATTTCCCATTGAATCCTTCTGAGTCCCTTGCCCCTCTCAGCACTCCTAAGTCGAGCAACCTCAGTTCACGATAAACACTCAGTACGCACTCAGATATAATGTGAGCCGCTGACTGTATCAGAGTCTGCAAGACCCGTTAAGTCCCACCACCCTATCTAGCAATGAAGACCAGGGCTTTCTAGGTGGAACCACAAATATATTGAACTAGGAAACTATGACAGAGGACTATAGCTACTTATATACTCTAGATACCACGCATGGACCATGGCCCATGCCCCTCTAAGGTGAGCGAGCTAGGTACTATATATGTAAGTCCCTGTCTACTTAAGGTAACGCCCTAGACCCATAACCCTAGGTTGCAGTCTAGACCTGGTCTAGGCTACCCAGCCATTAGATAAGATTAGCGCCAACCAGATAAGATAAGATAAAAAGAAGCGCCTTGAGCGCTAAGTGACATGATCGTCTCACAAACACTAGTATAAATAATAGTAAATAGTATTAAAGCGGAGCTCAAATACTCACTCCAGCTATATATAAGGCTTCCCTCTGGAAACCTTCAATAGATCTCTTTTATCCTCTTACTGCTATCATCTTTAAGTTCACTGTCCTCCTCAACCAGGTGAGTTAGAGCTCGCCCACTATGTCCATGGTGTTAGTGCATGCTCAACATAATCTATTCTAACTTCTGACCTACACACATTTCTTACTTAGTGGTTATATATATCAACCGTTATACCCAGCTTTTACTTCTCAATGACTTCAAATCACTTTGCCATGTTTTTGCCAACTTAGGGGTAAAGTGCTTATATAAGTGTCACACCTCTTTGGCGGGACTTGCCCACCACCACCACTAGGTATGGACGGACTGCCTTGTTTGACCAGTCAGTATTACTTGGCACGTGACGTGGAGTGCAAGAGCATCCATGAATGAAGCCAGGTTCTGCATTTTGAGTCTTCGACGGTCCTCCAGAGCTCCATCCTTGAACCCGCTTGGAAGCCATCATGTCTTCCGACGAATTCGAAGATTACGATTTTTCCGAATTCACGGAAGAGGAGCTGGCGTGGGTCGACTCCAACATCTCACAAATGCTATCCGCGGAGTCCGTGCCGTCAACGCACTCTACAGATCTTGCTAGAGACGGCGTAAGCCCGTTGGGTAGCCCAGCTATTCATATAGCCATCGAGTCCGAGACTGACGCGTTTCGTGGAACTGCCAATGTTTCCTATGTTTTGAATCCATCTGTCTTCCCTCGGGCTCGGGGGCGAGCGACATCTTCGCTACGTTTAACTCCAGCAATTCGCACTCAAAGTCCATTTCAAAAGTTTTGCTCCTGGAAGAAATATTTTTCCGTGACCGACCTTGTCTCTCCTAGTTGGTAAGCTTGAGTACCTCGATCAGCACCACCTCTCACTTTCATGTTAGGTGTGAGGTCCAGCATGAATACGGGCTTTATGGGAAAAAATACAAACCGCTTCCCCAGCGACCCGCGTCTTTTACATCGAAGAACGGCAAAGAAATACAGGTTCACAAGGATGTAGCTCAGAAAAATGACAGAAGGCTAAACAGAGGAAAGGTAAAGAAGACCAAAAGATGAAGGGAGCAAGCTCATGAAGCCATCAGTCTGTCCACAAAGCCCTTGAGGACGAGGTGCATCCGCAGAAGACATTTGTGCATGCAGTCACAGAAGAAGAGCGCTTTGGTCTACGGTTAGTGGTGTAAAACTTGGTACAACTGTCGCCTTCTCAGCAGCTCCATACATAGCCTCATCCAGCTGATTTCTGGCTTCAATGAAATTCTGGTTGACGGCCGAACGGTCAATCCTCCTTGTCTACTCCTTTGCCACTCCAACTAAAACGCCATACAGCGGGAATTGCCCGTCTTCACAATCACACATGGTGAAGTCGTTCTTGGAGTGATCGTATGTCCCCCTGGTTTTTGAGATGTCTCTACGTTCAATGAGCCAAAGGATGAGGTACTCAGGTTTCCCCTAACACTGGAAGAGCGACAACAGTCGGAACGATCACCCACTCCACCTCTGGGTCCCCAGACGGAGAAGAAACAGCGGCGGTCAATTTCACGGGCAGGTGCGGCCGCCGTGGATGACTGTAGCGCTGACGAGGTCCTGGTCGCTAGCACTGCAACTGCAGGCTCAATCCTGTCCTATCAAGAGTATGGATTACATCTGGTGGACTATAAGACGCGTCGTGCTCCATCCCTTCCACCGGACGAAGACACAACCTCATCGAGATTGCAGCTTATGCTCTATCACCGTATGCTATCTTCCGTTTTGGCACCAGAAACATTCAATTTTGAGGTTCTATGGGCGCGAATGAACCTCGATCCTGCAAAACCCTTCTCGGAACGATTCATCCAGGACATTAGGTGGCGCGAGCGTACAGACACAGGCCATGGGAATTCCCACGTAGATCTTCAATGTTTGTTAGCAGTGTGGGTATCTACAGTCCATTCGGAGAGGATGGAGGAAGGACTCCTCATGGGGGTTAATCCGGAGCTGCAACTCGTCTATCGATGCCCGTCGGATCGGGTGAAGCAGAATAGGAGGAAGAGAGCAGTGGACTGCTCAGAGCTGGATGACCCTTTGGACATTCTGGAGCTTCAAGATGAGTTGAACCTTTCTCAAGCCATAGAGGAGAGCTTGCGTCAACTTGGACAAGATGAGACTGAAGTGAGTACTGTTACACGAGCAGTTGCACAAAGTATCAAGCAGGGACACTCCGATTCTGGTGAGCCAATTAAATGGAGGGAACTCGTCAGACCGGCGGGCCTGGGACAGGATGACACCGGACTTGCTTGGGCCATAGAACGATCGCTATTGTCTTGTGCACAAAACGTTCGCGACCAAGTGTCCGAAAATTTATCTAGAGAAGTTCACGGTAGGCAATACTGGCTGACTGTCGCACGCTGACGTTCAGTTTCAACTGTGAAGACCAATCTAGCGAAGCGCCGCCGTCTGCAACAGACGCACACTCCGAAGATCAAACCATTTCAGCCGTGTCGCCAATCATAGGAGTCAAGAAGTTCATGATGGATGACTACCAACTGGATTCGTATCTAGACGATGTTCTGCAATGGTGGCACGGTGCCCGCCCTGCGAGAGGTGTTGACATTGCGCAATCAAATCGTTGCTTGTGAGTAGTTGCCCTCCATAATTAGGACCGCTTGCTCAACTTGCAAAGCACCTGCGAATATCGAGAGTCGTGTGAGTGGAGGGAAAGGAAGGCTCAGGAGGCAGCGACTGCGCTAGAACGGAGGCCAGGATCCCGGATGAAGGAATGTTAAGCTGGATAGGTCACAGATGGGACTCGGACTCTGCAATTTACCCTGTGGATTTGTTGTGGATAGTCAACTTCAACTATACCTGTTCAAATCTTTACCTAGTACGTACCGTGCAGTGCTCCAAATTCGGTTGTTAGTAGCAACTAAGCAAGCGCTGGATACATACACCTCTTCCACCACCTAGCATCTGATGGACGGATGGGTCGATTATCTACACGTCGGATTCCTCGGAGAACATGTCTTGCTTAGCTCCTTTAAGCTTGATTCATTTTCGGCGTTCTTCTTGAGTAGTGTGGTGATTTCGGTCATATGTTTTTCTGAAAGGTGTGTTGGAATCAATTCTTTTGTTCCGTTGAAACCCTGGAAGCACTGACTTGGACGCGTAGATTTCTGACTGCTATCTCCAACAGAGATGTTCATCCGCGCTGGACGTCACGCTCTAGGCTAGCGAATGCGTGGTGGAAAAGCGCACTATATGGGCTTGTAACCCTTCTCAGATTGTGAGCAGCGTACCATCGACGTTGCTTGCACTCACGCAGCCCTACATAGGTTGTATATGCTCGCGGCCATGTCATACCAGCTCGGGTGAGTGGATGCAGTTTTCATTCATCTTACTATATAACCAAGGATGGCGTCCTAGAGCGATCGCTGTTGTCGTAAGCCATTGTTCCACCCGTCACGCCAAAGTTTCTAACCTCGCTGCCAAAAGGTAATCGCATTGTCCATTGCACAGTTTACTATCGAATATCTAGATCATCGAGAGGTGGAACTAGACAGGCAGTAAGTGACCGACTGAGGGCTGACTGAGAGTTAAAACATTTTTGCAGTGTGGAGGAGCCGCTTTTGCGGAATTCATTCAGCAGACATCATCCTCGTGCGACAAGACCTGACGCTAGATCAAGGCCTGCAGCCATGTTCATACATCCCTATGAGTCAAACCTGGCTCGTGCAGAGGCTGCCGCCCTTGAGCTCAGTGTTGCTGGAGATACCGATCTGGTGAACGGTAACGAGTCACTTGATGACCGTGCGACCTGGCAGCATGGAAAAGGTAGAGAGGTCGCAAGGGAACTACTCGGAGATCCACAACGTTCGCGAAATGCAGGCTTTGACGTAGGTGCCGAGGATGAAGGATAAAATTTAAAATCGACTTGGCATTGGCATCGACTTCAAACCTGCTTCACCGGGTTCGGATTCCGCTCTACGTTATAAAGTATATTATAGTCCTCCAGAAAGCAAACATGAATTACTTGGCTGCATGAGTCCGAATCAGCTGTCTTGGCTGATATCATTTGAAACGAGACCCGCTCGTTTTACAACAAAACTTCTTCGTGGTGCAGGACCATGCGCCATCTCACCCTCTGATTTTTTCTGCCATTGATCTATAAGTTTGCCTACACCTCGGTAAGGTTTATCGGGAGATGGCGAACGTGGTCCTTCCTCAGACGGAAGAGTCGCCTTCAAAGCCAAAGGCATTGGCACCGAAGGCAAGCCATCGATACGTCCTTGAGATGCTCCAGAAGCTAATACCCTGTTGGATGTACCGGAGGGAATTCCAGCGGCAGAACCTTGACTTCTCGACTTATCTGCTTTTTCGCCTTGGCTAGTAATACTTGGTTTTCGCAAACCAATCGGCGCTTGTCGCTTGTCGAGATTTGCACCGGGGTTGTCTTCCGATGTGTGTCCCGACGGTTGCGATTGAATACACTTCGACACCGTGAGCGTGTTCAGCGGAGCCTGCACCGGAGAACGTCCCGCTGGCGCAGGGAGACGGTCCTTGCCTGCAAGCTTCAAACCTGCTGGCTTTGGGGCTATGAGGGGAGGTCCGGCACCTGCGCCTTTCAAATTGGCTTCGTATTTTTGAACCATGTCCGTGATGGATGTCCGACGGGAGCCATCCTTGCGAGAACCATCCTGGGGGACAGAGAGGCCAGATGGCGTTGTGGGCGTGTCCAACTTCCCATCTGAGATTGACTTCGACACGGGGAATACAAGAAGAGACTGCGGACGCGCTTGAGAGGGCGGTGTTGGTCCAGTAGACGCGGATGTGGAAGAAACAATTGCTGACACCTGCTTGACATGTGATGGTGAGCGACGATCCGGTGATCTGCTGGGTGAACGCGGCACTTCGATAGCTCCCAATGCTTGGATCTGCAGACGCTGCGTTGAACTCGTTCCGGTCTTCATGTGCGACGGCACAGTAATGGATCGGTGTTTCTGCAACTTCGCGCCAAGATCTTTAGAAGTATCAATAACAGCGCTCGGTACGGAATCTTTCTTCCTCTCTTTCGTCTGAACCACTCCACCACCCCAAAGGTCCACTAAATCATGCACAGAACTCTGTCTTCCTTTGCGTCTTCGAGTGGAACCCTTCTCGGCGGATGGCATGAACCTCACAGCATCTTCCGGGCTCTCGTCATCGCTTGAAGACATTTTTGACTCAAGAGGTGACCCGAATGCTGAGGAAGGCTTCCACTGATCAGAAAACTTCTCGGAAGATCGCCGAGTGACACCAGCTGCACTTGAGTTCAGATCGACTGGTCTGGCTGGAAGTTCCGACGTAAAGGAGCGACTCGGAAACACCGCTTCCTTAACATGGTCCGTTGCCCCTGTGTGCTGCCTACGCTCTTTGGATTTGGATCGTGACCGCCGAGAGGGTCGCTTTGTGGGTGTTGGTGCTCTCGAGGGTTGCTGCCGAGGAGATTGTTGGTCGGAGATAGCCTCTTGCGGAGACTGTATACGAATATTGTTCTCCTCGACGAAAGAAGACCGTTTGTTCGTGAACTCGCGCAGTACTGGTGTTTCTGGTGACTTCACATGATTACGATCCTTTACAGACAACAGGAGCGTGTCGAGATCGCCTGTCAGCCAATCCTTTGGTTCCTGAATTCTCTGCGTAGTTGGTTCATGAGGTAGCTGCAGCGGTGAAGGTTTGAAAGAGGCACTGCTCCCATGTTTTCTGGACAGCGACGGTCGAGAGGTGGGTCGAGAATTGGTATGTCTGGCTGTTGAGTAATTGTCTCCGTTGTTCGGAATTACAAATTCCTTTGTATCTGGCATGGCAAGTCCGGTGAGCAACTCGGAACGAACATTACTTTGGCCGAACGAAGAGCTAGCAACCGAACGCTGAGGTGTGGATCGAAGCAGTGGAGAAGAATTTGCAGTCAGTGTTGAGAGGTCCTTTGGCTTCCCTTTGGACGCCTCAGGTTGTGCAGTAGAAGGTAGTGTTTTTGATGAGCCAAAAGTTGCATCGAGCTCCTCCAGAGAAGGGAAGCGTGTCTCGACAGACAATTCACCCACCTGCGGCAAAACCGGCGGGTTAGAAGGGATGGACTCCGAAAGCGACATGGCAGACGGGTTAGATCTCCACGATGAGTTGATGGGTGGAGGCGTTGGACGAGGCGATGGGGTTGGCCTGGTGGAAGAGGAAGAATGCTTCGCATTTGTAAGGCCTGGGCTGGGGGTAATAGCTGTACGGTCGTGACCGCTTAGTGCGGCCAGGCCAGTCCTCAGTTTGCGCGCTTCGCCCAACGTCGGAGCCGGCGGCACGGGCGTTGCAAGTCCCAGACCATCAAACGCATCCCTCCCTTTAGTAATGACAAGCTTTGTGTTTCGAGAACCCTCGGGAGGTGGGGCGATTTTCGATGGGGTCATCTGCTCCGTGGGTTCAGGTGGTAAGGTCACGCCTGACCCCGTTTTCATCCCATCGTACGCGTTCCACAGCTTCTCGGCAAAATTGTCCCCAAAGGTAGCGCCGGAGGTCTGCGCATCTCCGGCAGCTACTTTCGAGGTTAGGGATTCTGAGCTCCATGCATTATCTACTCCAGGTGCAGCGCCCTTCGGCCTCCAGGCCGATGTAGCAGCACTACCAGACTTGTGAGCTCGGACATGTCTAGTATTTGGCACACTGCTCTTCAGCGCCTTCCACGATTTTTCCTCCTCCGCGCCGAAGGAATCACCGAGCACGCCCAGCTTTCCATTTCTCGGGGTTGGCTGTGACACTACCTTGGGCGGACTTGGCGGACGGGATGTAGCGGAATGAACTGGTAAGGGCTGTTGAGGAGGCTGTCTTCCACGTGACACGGGAACAAGTGCTTCTACCACTTTATCTGAACCCTGTAGAGGTGCGAGTGTATCCTTTGGTTGCGATGATGATGTGCGCTGTCCAGCATTTGAAGAGGATGGGCGATAGGATACTAGATCTCTGATTGTAGTAGAACTAGGCTGTATGGAGCGCGGCGAGAGGGGTTGCGGTGGCTCGATGGTATATACAAAGCGTGATTTAGTGCCGCGCATACGATGAGCTTGGGTTAGGAGTTCGAAAACAGATGGCCGCTGAGTACCGTGCTCCCGTAGCATTGAAGCTACCTCGCAAAATGGGTTAAATTAAAGATAGATATGAGAAATGAGAAAACCAACGGACCGATCATTGTGTTGAGCTGCGAGGAATAAACCGGATACGGTGGGATGCGATACTGCACATTCAGGATGGCCAAGGGGCCATGTTCCTCGAATGGTGTTGTATAATAGCAGAGCTTGTACAACAGTACACCTAAAGCCCATACGTCCGATTTCTCATCAACTGGGCGACGAAGGTAGAGATCGACCATCTCAGGGGCACGATATTGGAGGGTTGTATGGCGATTGAGATCTGCTTCGAGAACTCTGATCTCCTGTGCCGTGGACGGTGGTCTGGGAGCAACTGGAGTGGCCGAACCAAAGTCACAGAGCTTGAAGGATGTGGAGGAAGACTGAAGAATATTCTCGACTTTGAGATCACGATGTAACAGAGCTGGACGAAGGTTGTGCATGGCGGCGACACCTTCACAGACATCAACGAATATCTGTAGGATCTCTGTTTCTGTAAGGCGCTCCCGCAGTCGTCTATTCATCATATCAATTATGCCTCCCCCTAACAAGTGTAAGTCTGAGGAATCCTGCAAGTACAAGGGCCTTTCGCACCAGGGCAAAACTCCATGAGGATGAAGACTTCGTATTGACCGTTGGACATTCTGTGCCAAGCAGCGTCGATCAAGTATACGACGTTGGGATGCCCTTTCAGAATCCTCTGATATCAAAATGTAAAACCCATGATATACTACTTGCAGAGACACCGCGCACCATGATGTCGACCTCCATCTTGACCTCGGTGAGCATTGCTTCATTTGGAACACCGATGCGCTTGAGAACATGGTGTGTCGTGCAGTGCACAGGCGTTGCAGTCCGTACGAGATAGACATGGGAGAATCCGCCTAAATATCGGTGATTCTGTGACGAGCAGCGCGTGATCTGCTGAGCACATACCTTGGCTGAGATATCTCTCGACTTGGACTGTATACTTGTTGACGGAGATAGTTTGGCCGGGGACCAGAGTGCCTTTGTTCTGTTGTATATAGGGCGGAAGCGCTGGATTCTGCATAACGATGGAGAGCAGGCAAGAGGGCCCGCAGACTGCAGCAGAGCTTTTGCTGTCGTGCACGCGATCCTGCAACTCTGAACTCGCCGCGAACAGATGGCTCAGTTCATAGCGATGATCACGTGCAATGGGACTTGTATCCACGTGATCTTATTCACGTGACCACGGACATGGTTGCCATTTCTAGAATGACCGGGACTCCCTTCCTTGACACTCACGGTTCAGCTTATAATTATATGTCTCCACAGATAAGAAGACGGACACGGCCATGGCTGGAAACTCCAGACTGCTGCATCCCATCATGCAGAACGACGCCATCCCTTTCTCTCGCCCTTCCACCCCAGGAGCCCAGTCTCTCCAGATTGGATGGTACGGTCTC